>CM060478.1:10398559-11692726 GCA_030544235.1 Lepturacanthus savala
CACATTTCTTTTCATGAATGTGGCGAAGCAGTTTTTGTACGAAGATGAGCACAGTTAAATAATCCAGTATGCATACAAGACATGACACCAAATTCATACAGGTTCACAACGGTCATAATACAGTTGATGGTCATATGTCAACAAGCTAACTGGGCGAACAGCAGCTGACAAAAACAGACGAGATCCAATTGTTCCACACATTACAATAAGGCTGCTCGATTTTGGAAAAACCATAATCACAATTACTTTGGTCAATGTTGAAATCGTGATTATTCAAACTCATTGTTTTTTAGTTGCACAATGCATATTATTCAGCATGAGTGACTTTGTGCTTTTAAAATGTCAAACAGATTTGTTGTATTGCCAAGTAGGTTTTTACCTTATAGCAAAATATTCCCTATACAAATGTATATGATTGTTTTAATGATTGGTGATTTTTTTGTTACTGGAGAATGATTCTTACATCTTTTTACTTAATGTTCCTTCACCTGATTTAAAAAAAAAAAATGAACCAACACAGTTAATGTTACAAGCATCCATGCACTGCAGGTTCAGGTACAGACACAAGAGAAGACTGATGATGATGGTGATGGTGATGATGGGGGACTTGGGTGACTGATGAAGGCTCCTGCTATAAGCCCGGGTGGATCACCTCCTGGGGGGCAGGGGGCGTAATGACTTCCCCAGCTGGCCCCCTGGGACAACCGCGCTCGTGCTCTGCACCTCTCCTGGCCGCTTTAAGCCACAAGCATGTTTGTTTAGGGAAGATTAGCAACGTAAAACCCTTACAACATCCTGAACACGCAGCAAAAGGGAGACACGATGGAGGGGCCGGTGGGAAAGAGCAATAGAGATTGATGGGCGGAGGTATGTTTGGGAGAGAGTGCTCCGGGTGAGGATGAGTCAAGGATGGTTTGAGGCAAGGATGAAAAACGGAAATTGTTGGAGGTGAAAGGGAAATTTAAAAGATTTTATTCCAGGAAGCAATTTGGGTAAATGGTTTCTGCTAGATTGCCTCAAAAGTACCGGAGTGAGGTTTGATGGCGTCTTTGGTTGGACAGATGCCAGCCTGTGCATAGCAGAAAGCATCTTGCTAAGCTGTTAAGAATAAAGTATTCACAGAAACTACCCTGCACCTGCTTGGCTCAGATTGGCCTCTGGGTAGTGTATACTATGACTGTAAAGTAGATTTATTTTTTTAAAAATATTATTTCTGCTCCCAGGGGCTGTAGCTTATTACTTTCATACGGTATATTTCCATGTGCCCATAATTGTTGT
Organism: Lepturacanthus savala; assembly: GCA_030544235.1. NCBI lineage: Eukaryota > Metazoa > Chordata > Actinopteri > Scombriformes > Trichiuridae > Lepturacanthus > Lepturacanthus savala. The sequence goes on from CM060478.1 coordinate 10,399,838, forward strand.
ATGTTAAATGAAGGGCAGTGGTAGAAATGAATACAAAGATAAACTGAAGAAATTGTGAATAGATGGATTTTTAAAAGTCATGGTGCCCCAGGTGTGTTGCAGGTGTGTGTGTGTGTGTTTTTAGTCCTGGCAGGAAACAGATGTGCAGTGATATGAACAGCTGCACAGGTCTGGGAGACTATCTGCCTGGGCCAGGCTGCTGTCTCACTGCAGCGCTCCACTTCCTCTGGGCTTAAATCATGCCAGCCCGTGATAAGGAGAGCAGACCACTGTGTGAACAGCACTGCTCCTCAAGAGAATAATCTGTGGCCCACTGATTATGAAGCATAGTGATAAAAGAAAGGCGATAAGAGGGATGGATTACAAGATAAGTGATTGTAGCCTGTTGGTAACTAATTGCCGAGTATTCTATGAATAACGTCTATGCAGCAGCAATAAACGTATCCAATAAAACAGTTGAACAGCCAATGCAGCCTTGGCAGGTTGTGTGGTGCATGCTCATGAAGGCAGGAAGTTTAAGGAGTTATTTTTGTCCGCCTGAAGTGCTGTGAAACCTCTGACCCTGGAAACACTTGTTTTTCTTCTCTTTACAGCCCCTGTCCAGAGCAAGGGATGGGTGATGAATTTAACCTCATGGATCATTCAGACCTGTATATCTTAGATTTCAGTAAGTATCCCCGCTATTACCCATGTCTCTTTTGTTAGCTTAAGAAAGCATCTAATCTTTAATGGAGGCGTACTTTTCCTTTGCCACCCTAGGGTGCTATTGTAAATGTTTTAAGCCTCTCTGCCTGGTTAAGTAAAATATAGATAGTGCCAGTAGTCTCCTTACACCACAGCCTCATTTCTCACCTGGCCGAGTGTGTCTGGCCTTGGCTGCTTTGTATTATCACACGGGGCCCTTCCGTCTCATAGAATACCAAATATAGACACATCCTGCCTGCACTGGGGTAGCCTTACAGTGATGTCATGTCACAGTTAGTGATTGTGTAGGTGGGCTTACACAGGGACACGGGCACAGTTTGGAACTGGCATCCCCTGGTACAGGCCTAAACGTGCCAGTCGTTGTGTGCCCTTGCACTGAACATATGGTGGAACAGCCATGACGGAGGATCGCACTGCAGCGCTGAGGAAGTTTATTAGCCTTAGAAAGCTGGTTTGCATGAAAAGATGACTTAACGCTGGCATCATCATGTTCTGTCCTTATATGAGCACTGTTTGTTTCAGCTTTTTCTCTGCTATGATTAACAGAAATGGTGATTTTTAACAAACCATGTCCTTTTATCTGCAGATTCTTAGATGTGCCCTGCCTAGTTGCATGTAGCATTCTCACAGCTGAAATGGATATTCTTATCCTGAGTATGATTAGTTTCTATGATCCATCTCTGACTCATTACATGTTCTTCCCTTTTCAGGCCCTAATTTGAAAACGCTATGCAAAATAGCTGTTATTCAGTACAGTCTGGAGCAGTCAGGACTCCCACATGATATCAGGTCAGACAAGCATCCTTTTTGCACTCGTCTTATTGTCATATTGTTGTTCACGCTGTTTGTATTATGCTTGTCATTGTTGCCACCTTTCTGTCTCTCAATAATAATGCCTTTATACAAAAAGGATAAATTAGGGCTTATTTTCTTTCATTTATCCAGTATAGGTTGGACTCAGGCTTTGGTTCTTCACCTAAAGCTTCTACATCTTCAAATTTTATGTAATTATATCATCCTAATAATCACTGTGAAATATTAGTATAGACTGTGCTGCTTTCAGTCTGTTCTTTGTCTGTGTACCCAAGGCCAGTTTCCACACAAGTTGCAGAACATGAGAGAAGTTTTCAGCCAACACAAAGTTTATATGTAGCATAGAAGCATGTTAGGGGAACATATACACAGTCTGTATGATGTGCAGCAAGGTGGCACCAAGGAAGTGCTAATCCCTGAATGATAAGGATAACAAAAACATCTTAAACAGTAGATCTGCTATAGACCTCACACACAAACATATATTTGCTCTGGTTCAGTGGCTCCTGTTGTTGGATCTAATGTTTATTATCTGCCAGAACTTCTTTTAAAGTCAAATTTATTTGCAGTTTTTATGTTGTGGCTATAAAGTAATTTAATGTAGCTCCTGATTAATTCATTTTGTAATGTCAGAAAAATAATCAACCTCTTTAGACAATTTAGAATTCATCATCTTTGGCCTTTTAAAATATTCCAGGAATAAAGCCTCTGTGTTCTTTGCATTTATAAATAATTATTAGTCTTTTTAATTCTTCCAACCAAAAAAAAAAGCTAAAAAAAACACCTCCCACAAACTGGCGTACACATAGTGAACTAACAGCTGTATAATCTCTGAAATCCCTGCTTGAACCGGTTGTTCAATTCAAAAGTCAAATTATGGGAAAAATCATTTCCCAGTCAAGCAGCCAATCAGCAACAGAAATATCAATTATCTATATATATTTTTATTAAATTCATGATGTAAATCGGTATGTTCCATCATCACCAGACAGGACTTATTAGTCACTCACTCACTCACTAGTTTACTCATGGAATCTGACGTCTGCCATCTGGACATAGCACTTTCTCCCAGTGCACAAAGGTTCTCAGCTTTAACTGTGTCTAGACATATACTTTAATTACTTTCTGTTAGTTATTACTTCTTTTTTTGCTTGTATGAAGTAGAAAAGATACTGCGCATGTATTCATACGCACATAGCCACAGCCAGACAATTGAAATACATGAAATGGTTTAAATAAATTTATCAGTTTCACAAATGGCATATTTTGACACAGTAAAGGAGATACTGGATGCAGGGCAATGAATTACAATAATACATCATTTCCCTCTCCTGTTTTGACAAATCCTTTAAAAGAGAAACCCAAAGCTTTGAGAGCAGCACTTTGATGTGTTGTGACATTGTAATTATAGGCTCGGGACATGATAATAACTGTTAAAACCAGATTTTAAATAAATGTAATATGTCACTTAATCTCCTGCATTGTGCTTGCATATTAAAGTTTAATGTGCATATTAGATTTATATTCAATAAAATCTGTCAAATCAAAAGCATTGTACCCAGTCTGATTGTAGGGAAATCCTGGACATTTCAAACAAATTTTTCCAAATAATTCCATCAATAAAGTTTGCTGAAGTAGTTCTGTGGACAAGTACGTCTGAAATTGAGCGATCACGCCAAACTGTTTTATTTTATTTTTTTTACATGTAACTTGATCCTAATTACGCCTCTTAGCTTCTCATTTCTCTCGCACCCTCACTGCCACCTTGCACACTCCCCACTTTAGTGTGTGCGGTTGTGTTTCTAACCCTTAAAGGGTTTTCTGAGGGGTCACCGGAGTCTGCTTAACTCTCTTTTGCCTCCTCACTGGCATCTCCAGCTCCAATGCCAATCTCTCCTCTTAAACACACACACGCGCGCACAACAAAAAAACGAACAAAGCAATTGAGAAGGAGTGGGTGTGAAACCAGAGCCAGTGATAACAATCTGGAGCTCAACCTCTGACCTGTCATCAGGTCAGCACTAGACCCTGTTGTCAGCCCCTGCTCCTGGTTCTCGTGTTACAGCATCCTCGTCCACATCGTAGCGCTTCACTTGGACAAGGGAGGGGGGGGGGCGGGTGTCACAGAATTGCTTGATGGAGTGTTGCTGCGATAGACTTTTAGCAGCTTGTTTCAAATCTGAAAGCCAGCAACACATTTTAAACTAAATCTAATTTGGCATGACAGCATTTGTGATCGCAGCGAAATAAGAATTGATTTGGAGGGATACTCCAGCCTTTCATCTTATGATCAGGATTTTTCTCTCTAATTCTTCTTGTCAATCCCTCTAGGTGGGAACTGGCAGCCATGACCACCAACAGCAACATCAGCAGGCCCATCTTCTCCTCCCATGGCTGACGCCGCTGAATGTGAAGCAGAACCAGAAACTCTGATGCTCTGATTCGGGGACACCGGGCTTTTATCTTTCTAATCAACTGAGCTCTTGAGGGCCTGTTTTTTCTTTTTTTTTTTTTTTTTTGTAGAATTTGGAACCGTTCTCCAAGTACTGACCAAAATATCCTGCATACGACTTCCTAGACTCCACGGGGCTTTCTTGTGTCTGAGGATATTTTAACCCTTGAAACACTGAAAACTCACCTTTTTTCCCCTCCCCCTTCTTCTTTCTAGCCTCTCTAGAAATCCAATCAGCCTATGATAATCATAGACTTCTAATCTTAAGCACAGGAAGAGACGAGAACTTCAGCCAAAGGTCTTGAGAGTTTAAACCTCTTTGTTGGGAACGTCACACTCAACCGAACCCCCTAAGATACAACCGTGAACCCTCCGTTCTAGACCGAAAGAGACTGACATGATCATGAGTATGCATATCTTGCAGTTCTACCTTGGTCGTGATGAAACCATAAAACTACCATGTCCATTAGCGACTAATGAAGTTACGTACACAGGCTACTAGGGTAACTTATTTTCTTGGCATAGAGTGCGAGAAGGCTGAATATTGGGTACCGCATTAATGGGGTGTAATGCCTGTGAAAAGTTCTGTTTGACTGCTTGGCCTTTTCCCTACTTCCATCACCACCACCTGGCTGGCATCCGACCACTCTTAAATTACTCAAAGGTAATTTTGCAAGGCTGTTGAGGCAAGCTGTCTGCCTTGTAATATAATCAAGCCCATCTACCTCCCTCAATAGCATGTATCATAGAGCCTTTAATAAGCCCTCCCACACATCAGTCTTCTTTACCCCAGAGGAGGGAAAAAAAGGGCCTTTTCACAGGGAAATTTGTATTTCTGGCTGGCTGTTTTATTCTTCTAAGAAATGTCGCAGTGTCACTGGAAGAGCGGAGCTCACCTGCCACATCATCCCACCACCCCCCTCCCACTCCCTGTAGTTTTGCTTTTCAGTGCCAAACGTGGAAGGGAATCACGATGCAAATATATACTGTGTATGTGTGTATGCCCGTGGTCCCGTCTACACAGAATCCCAGCCCACCTGCTCCAGTCTGCCTGTTGTTGTGGGGGGAAGATCGTCAGTAATATGCATAACCTAGATGTTCCTCTTCTAGACAATCCTACTGAGTCAGAAAGGGCTCAGAGAATCTACTTGGAAAGGTGAAAAAGAACCAGGGAAGCGTTTGTGTACCACTACAAGCAAAGCAGAACCTGAGCAGATAGAAATGCGTACGGCTGTAAAAATCACACGCAGCTCGAAAATAACTGGGATTAATTCAAATTGAGGGGATTGTTGATTCAGGTTTTTTTTTTTTTTTATTTGACTAATACTATTGATACATTTTTAGAACAAAACTTTGAAAACGCAAAAATGGTCTTACCTTTTATCTTCAACTGTTGTCAAAGGATCATTTTGGCAGTATTCTCATATTTTTGACATCGTCAACAAATGCCATGGAAACGCCAAAACCAACAGTGTTGCTCCGTCTCAATATTTCCCAACTTAGACCCAAACCTGTTTATTCCTGCCGATGTAAATCATCAAACACGGGTTACAAATATTTATTTTCGTCTTTTCATATTTATTTTTAACTGATGCACTGTAGGTTTTATCAAATGCTGCTCACACAGAAGTTAAATGCGCGCATTTATTGGCGACCCTTTTTTCCAGTCGTACATTTGGTGCTCAAGTGAAACTTCACGGCAGCAGAACATTATATGGGATCAAGTTAAAATAAACAGCCAGTGCAACAGCTCACTGATGATTTTAAATAGTTTTTGGGGTAACAGCAGACACACTTTGACTAAGCAAGTAATGCTTGTTACTAGGGTCAACTCATTGGTTTTGGTAATTTTGATGGTACTGGTGGCAATAAGAAAATACAGAATATTTCAATTTTATAAATTAGAATAACATAATATTGGAATTAACGAGTGGGTGAGACTGACTATACAGGCAGTAGAGATGACATTAATGCCTTTATTTAATATTTGGGTTTTAGTGGTGGTCAATAATAGGAAACTCTAAACTAAGATGTGAATAGGAACCGTTACCACACACTTGAATTGCATCGATGCTTTTCAGTCCTAGTCTTTGGGGTTTAAATACGCCACCGTTTGCTTTTATTTGTCCCGCCAGGTAGTTTAAATTCCTTCCGTATCAGTCGGTCCCTGTTTCGCTGGTTAAAAAGGACTGAATAACACTAACCTACATCATAAATGTTTACAAATCTGCATATTAATGGAAAGCAGTGCAAAAACAATCAAGTCACCGGATTCCTGCACTAAAGCCAATTGCGGCGTGTCGGGCCTTAGCCGTAGGAGACACGTCGACGCTGCTTCTCGCAAAAGTCGACTCCAGAGTTTGAGATGTTTGCTCAGCGAGACCGAAGTCTGAATATTGATGTTTTTATTTACTGAGCTGCGGTGCGCTGCCCCTCTGCACTGCACATGGACATATCCCACACGCGATATAACTCAGTACCCCAGGGACTTGGACTATAGAGCAGCTAATGCATTGAAAACACAGGGAAGCCTATCGCGTGTTCATAGGAAACAAAAAAAAAAATCAAACCGTAAATTGTGACACCAAATGGCCATTGACAAAACTAATGACATTTGTTTCTTTTTTTTTTTTTTTCTTAATGTGTGGTGTGAAGGTAATTTTTATTTTCTGGATTTTTGGATCCTTGTTGCATGTGAAGATTATGGGTGATGGTAATTGCAGTCAAGAACTTCAGGAATATGACACCAAGGAAATATTAATTTAACGACAATTGTTGACAATAGTCGACGCCATGGTAGTAAACAATAAAAAATACCTGCACAACAAAGTTACTCAGTGACGGTCACTCACTTACCTTCAGGAAGGCAATGTTAATGACAAGCGTTTTGAGATTTTGCCAAAATATGTTTTGGCGTTACATTTTTAACGGTCTGTTATTTAAAACCCCATAAAACCAGTTTGTTCTCATCTATTAATTCTTATTGTACATTTTGATGGGGCTTTTGCATATAGTTGACTGAGCTACTTGGATGGGTGCATCCTTTTATTAGCAGAAGGGCAGTTGTCTGAGAAGAAACTGCATCTGTCAACAGAAATTACACAACTCATACATTCTTGGAATATATTATGCACTCATGAAGTTACTCAGCGTGAGCAGTATTTATTTGCCAAACAGAAGTACATGAGGAGTGTATTCAATCTTTAGGGCTAATGGTATATTGTTAGGAAAAAACTGAACAAAGCATTGAGTGTATTTGCATTCAGTTTACAACTGTGTTGACCCCCTATGCTAATTTTTTTTTTTTTATTTTAATATTTTAGAGGGGACTCTGTCAAGGTTGGTCAGGACTTCCTGTGCAATATGCTTTATAACTATATCAATAAATCTGAGACAACTTGAGTTGTTAATACCTGTATGTTTTTTTTTTTCTGCTGTCTGGTAGATTCTATTTCTTTACATTTTTATTCCAATTTCAGAAAGAGGTCTGTTCTGCACTGAGCTGACTGATGTACAGTGGTGGAAGATCCTTTACTTTTACAGGAGGTAAAGTAGCAAACGCAAAAAAAACCCCAAAATACTCTGAACTACTGGATGTTCATGTATGTTCCATCATTGCTGATGATCATGAAGGTTGCGATGACAGACGGGTAATATCTCTTCCAACATTCTATATTCTGTCTACGGTTGGGAATCGCAAAGTAATTTATATCATCCCAATACTTTTGGCCTAGGTTATTGTTATAAAGAATAAATCAATGAAAAAATGTATATTTGGTATTAATAGGAACACTGCATTTTTTTTTATCCTAAAACCAATTATGAAGAAATGTATTTTTGAATTACTTTACAGAAATGAAGAAATATTAATTATGCTGTTCCAAGAAATAGCAGTGTCTGCATTTTTCTTCCAAAACTCAAATATTTACTGTATAAACTGAAAAGTCTTCAGGATTTAGCGTTCCTGTGAATCGCTAAAGTAATATTTATATAGCGATTGTTTGCATGGAGTCGACTGACTTCTGGCTCCTATAAACGGGTATCCCCACATCATGATGCTTGTCTGAAGTTAAAAAGACATGCTGAAGAGGATACAATTGGTGAAAGAACACAGCCTCAACACCTGAAGAAAGAGAAATGGAGAAACATTTTGTGACTGATAAAAGTAAGATTGATCTTTTTTGGGTCCAAGGGCTGCAGGCAGTTTGTCAGACAACCAAAAAACCCTGAATTTAAGCCACAGTTCACTGTGAAGACAGTGAAGCATGGTGCTGCAAACATGATAGGGGGATGCTTCTCTTACGATGATGTCGGGTCTATTTATCGCATACAAGGGATCAGTTTGCCTATATCAATATACTTGAAGGGGTCATGTTGCCTTATGCTGAAGAGGATATGCCCTTGAAATGGGCTGGGGTGATGTCAAAAATGCTGTTTCTGAGGCAAAATAAAGAAATTTAGAGGAATTGTGTTTACAGGAATGCAAAATCCTCAAGTTTTTTTGGTTTTAAATATTTGAGTTTTAAGAAAAATGTAGACAACGCTGTTTCTTTGAACAGCCTAATTATTTTTCCTTATCTTTTGTGAAGTAATTTAGAAAAATGTACAGATTTGTCTTCACATTTTGATTTAGGATATCAAATGCAGTGTTCCAATGGCAATAAATCCAAATAAAGGATTTTAGCTTTGCTCACGTTTCTAGACGCACTATTATTTTGAACACAACGGTATATTTTGTCACACCTCTAATTAGATCATGTGCCTAATTTAAGCCTCCTCACACAGCACTTCTTTTTAAACAAGCTGTCCTTTACGCCACCACGGCTTGAAACGCCTACATTTGGAGCATATTCCAGATATTTCAGACCGTGCTTCCGTTCATTTCATCCCTAAAGGAATCCGGATGTGTCCGATCGTCACCCCTCTATCTGTTGAGTGCATCTCGTACGTTCCTGTATTTCCTGAATGCGGCACTTCATGGTCCTCGGGTCTTTGAACCCTGCAGCCTCCCATCTTCTGCTTCCTGCTGGAATCCAGAGAGCCGTGTCTGTCCCAGCCGGCCTGTCTGACGGCCCTCACGTCTACAGCGGTGGGTACTCTAAAGCGACGGTGCCACCCAACCTCCCCCAACCCCTTCCACCGGCCTTCAGACCTAATGGGACGTGTGCGGCTGCTTTGAGTGAAGGAGGAGGGGAGGGGGTGGGGGGGGTCCCCATCATTAGAAAGTGTCTGAACCTCAGCTCCAATCTTTGCCTCTGCGACCAGTAGCGTCCTGGCAGTTTGTTCCTGTCTGTCACCAGCCCCGTGCTATAAAGTCACCGTTATCTGCAGTGTTAAGTGCAGGCCACAGACGGAGGGTCAGCTTAAAGTGAGTTAGTAGAGACACCCTGTCCCGCCTGGCCCCCCGGCGGCACACAGGAAGCGGGGCAGCGCTGGGTCCTCCTGTCTGGCCCCGGAGCCTGCCTCGCCTCGCTCGGCATCGCAGGCGCTAATGCAGGCAGACACTCCACCAAATTACTCCCTAACTTCCCCTCAGGGCCCAGATGATCCCAGCGGCCCTTGAGAATTTAGACTTGAGGATTTGTTCAGAGTGATTTGTTTTGTCTTGTCCTGCCACCCCTCCACCCACCCACCCACCCCCTATCCCCGTCCAATTCCCTCACTCAAGTTCTAGTTCTCTCTGCTCCCCGTGTTGCTGAGGCCAAAAGAGGCATTAGAGGAGCACGAGCCCCCAGAGGACGGAAGCCGCAGCTGCGTAACAAATGATGAAAGAGAAAACCAGCGAGTAGCCGTTTCCTAACAATGAGAAAGGCTGGAAAGCCGCTGCTTCTGCTTGCACAGGGTGATGGATCTTTGTGTGCTGATGCTCTAGTTAAGAGCCTTTCCTCCTTGAAACTCCACAACTACTCTATGAAGAAACTTCAGCGCTTTAGCAGCTTTTCATAGACTGCGAGGTGTCCAGTCTTTGCCTTACTCAGTGTGTTATGATGCCCATAATCTGCTCATCTGGTGGAGGAACTAATTTTGCGCGAGTGGCCGAGCATCACGGCGTCAGTGCGTCATGTTCGCAGACCTGTATCTTAATTCCACTCCAGCGGGGATTTAATTGAGTGACTAATGCACACACTGTTAAAACCGAACGGCTCAGACGTCTGTCGGGACATTAAATAACGATGCCCAAGCTGCTTTTCTGCTGAGACTTTCTGCATTTTAAACTCCGAAGCTGCACCCAAGCTGTTAGAAATGCTTAAGTACCTCATGAAGAATCACTGCGACTGACAGCACTGATCATTTTATACGTTTGTAGGGGAAACCGTATGCTCTCATGCATGTAGACGAGGTTTTTGTTGAGCGAGGCTGCAGAATGTTAAGGGAGATAATACCTTCACCTAAATGTGAAACGTAGAGACAAGAAGCTCTACTTTACCAGCTTAACATTGTTTCATTACCTTTTATACAACATGAATTTTCCTAATTTGAAGAGAATTTCTTATAAATGTGAAAATGAACTGATAATGTTTCAGGATTGTCACAATAAACCGCCATGAACGGGTCAATAAAAGAGATTTTTATATATCTGATTGGTCTTTACAGGACTTTTAATGCTAAATTTCTCCTTAGAAATAAATCCTGAATAATTTACATGGATTTTTAGCATATTTTTATTTATTTTTCTGTAAGTTCTTTTTTCAGCAAACAAAGTTAAACATTTACTTGGTTAACAGATTAAAATAGTTAAGATAATTTTACAGTATTTACCACGGACATGCAGGCCGGTGTGTGAAATGCTAATTTAGCACCACCTGACCACAGGAGGCTTTTTCTAAAATATTAAAGGTTATTATAGACAAGAAGAACAATATAAGGAAAAAAGGGGAAAAATAATATTCAGCGTATGAGCTTTTGTTTCTCTTTTAACCACAATTTAACACCTCTGTTAAAGACATGAAATATTCAGTGACAGGTCAGCAGGGGTTAGAGCCAGGCGACACCAACAATGGGGAAGTAAAACCAATAAATACAATAATATTACTGACTCGGGATGAGTTTGCAAAAGTCATTGCGTGGTCTCTAAAAAAAAAAATCACCAATTTCCAATCTCTTGATGCGGGTAATCAATATTCTATTGTTTTTTTTAAACAAATACAATCGCCTGCCAAATAACTGCAAAGGCTTTATTCAACATAATATTTTATCAGTGGTTTAAAAGTCGCTATAACCTAATAGAAAAACACTGCATGAAAGATTATGCTTAAGAAAAAGTGCATAAATATCAGCAAAATAGCATTAAAAGTAGTAGATTTGTAGGAAATCGGAGTAACAGATACATTAATTACATCAATTTTAATTACTGGTGAATCAGCTGAATGTTAATGATTATTTTGAACTACTTTATATATAGTTGCTAGACTAATGGTTCCCAACGTAGGGGTCAGGTCCCTCCCAAGGGTCACTAGATGATTAATTGGAGAGAAAAGAGGTAGTGAGGGGACTTTTGTCATAAACTTGGATGTTTTTGTTTGTTTTCAGACTTTTCTCTTATTTCTGATTTTCCCCTCCCAAGGCAAAAAGTCTTAAAGGAAGCGTGATGAGTGGAAAGTACAATAAATCCCCGTGGATTATTACAACATCGAATGTTAAAGTAGCTTAAAGACCTTGCTTATTATTTGAGTTCCATTCCATCATCTTTATGCCGCATATAAATCAAATAAATCCAATCAAACGCCCCTTTTCTGCTTTAAATCGGCGGGTTGGATCGATTGCGTTCGGCGGCGGGATATTTTTAGCGCTCCCTTTCACTAAATATAACCCGCCTCGGTCGTTTGTCATCGCGTCACAACAAGTAACCCTATCCCTCCGCCGGGTTTGTTTCTTCCTCCCCACCGGGCTGATGGAGCCGGCTCCGGGCTGCGGACTATAAAAGGAGGCGGCGCAGCGCCGCTTCACACTCCTCACTGGAGAAAGGTAGGACGATGATGGAGATGTGCCTCCGCCGAGGCTTCACTATAACCCACATTCACTGGACTATTCCAAGGAGTGCTAAGAAAACTTCTCATTGTCATGTCTTGTCTTCCCCTCAGGTGGTTACTACCGCGTTAAAATGACTTTTTGGTGCAACTTCTGCAAGTGTCATGTAAGCGCTCCGTGCACCTCCCACCACCATCTGCCCGGGGACCAGAACCAGAACCAGAACTTCCAGCACCGCTCCTTCTGCAGGAGGTTCAGGTCAGTACATCTCTCCGCTCTACGTCCTCTGCTGGCTGGACCAGCGCGCGCGCGCGCGTGTATGTGATGCACCTCAGGGATCTATTTAATCCATGCTGCTGCTGCTGCTGCGTCTAAAACGCATCAAGTTGCTCAGAGCCTCTGTCAAGTTCCTCTGCTGCACAAAAACCTGGAAGAGTCCTTGAGAAATGACTTTGATGGGTCTATTGGGATTTTTAGTGAGCGTGTGTGTATATATATATATATATATAACAGTGGTAGAAATATAATGATCTACTTTGATTTGAAGAGAATTGCTTATATAAACTGGAACTAGATTCAGTAGAAACTCCATAAAGAGGATTTTCCTATATCTGTGATTGGTGTTTACAGGACTTTTAATGCAAAATTCCCCTTTGAAATCCAGAGTATTGTACATTTCCTCTGATTTTCAAAGTACGCCTGTTCCTTTTCATAGCAAACAAAATAATAAGCTCCAGTCAAGTTAATTTTGTTGTATTTCACATGACACATCTGAAAGATGCAGGCGCCAGATGCACGGTATTTGGTGTTGATGGTGAAATGCTACCTGTCCACAGGAGGCTTAAAAAAGAAATAGACAAGTTATTTTAGATAAGAGGAACAAAAAAAAAATAATATCAGCAGTGAGAACAAGGTTGTTGTTTTTAACCACAATTTAACACCTCTATTAAAAAGGTATAAGATGTGAAATATTCAAAGTGAACGGTCAATTTGATACTTTTCTGTGTTTGGTCAGAATTAGATCAAAAGAAAAGGGGAGTTGATTTGGGAGTAGGATAAAACCAGGTGATGAGGAATTAAAACCAAAGCCAATAAAATAATATTAAAACTGTAATAATATTAAAACTGTAATAATATTAAAACTGACTCATGATGAGTTTGCTGGCAACAGTCCCTTTAATCAAAAGTCATTATGTGGACTTAATAAATGAATATAACGGTGGTACGAGTATAATAACCCTGTAATTGTACTCCTGAAACAGAAAAAAATAATATCCTCACAAATAAAAGTCTCTTTCATGCGTTTTAATGATCGTCTCGGGATTCAAAACTGATCCAGTTCTCCTTTAGTGGCGCTTTGTGTGTCCCGGTGACGTGGGCGGCCCCCGTGGAGGACACCCGCTTTATAAGGCAATGGAGGGAGCAGCAGAAGCCCCGCCTCCACCCTCTCCAATGCGACGCCCACGCCTGAAGCCCTGGCAGCTATAAAAACCCCGGGCTGCGTGGACGGGGCCCAGACAGACAATGATCACACAGACCGGCTCTAATTGAGAGTCCTCGTTTTCTGCTGCGGCCGCGACTGCTCCTCGTAGCAGCAGTTTCCATAGGAACCCTCGATATTCATAGGAAAGAGACGCCGGAAACAAACAAACTTTAAAAAAAAAGAGGCTAGATCAGCTCAGGTCGATTACTATTTTGGTTTAGATTTTTTTTTTTCTGTTCACACCCACCATGTGGGAGAGACTGTAATTAGTGATAAGTTTCAGTTATCTTCATCGGAACCGCTCACCTCAAGTGACCATGGTCTCTCACAGATCCACCAAAGGAGCATCTAAAGCCCGGCGGGACCACATCAACCATGAGATCAGGAACATGCGAGCCCTGCTGCCCATCACCCAGGAGGACCAGGACCGGCTGTCCTACCTGCACTCCATGGCAGCCATCTGCACCTACATCAGGAAGTCCGTCCTCTTCCAGGGTAAGTCCCTCAAACTGGACTCGGCCTTTGAGATCTTTGCAAAGAGAGGGGAGGCAAAACTCCTCAACTCTCTCTTTCCTCCTCCCAAGATCTCCTGAGCGGGGACAGGTCCTGCTGCTCTCTGCCGTACGAGGCCTTCCTGCAAGCCCTGCACGGCTTCATCCTGGTCACCACGGCCCAGGGGAAGCTGGTCTACGTGTCGGAGAACGTGGCCGAATATCTCGGTATTTCGATGGTGAGTGTCGACGCAGCGCCGCGGCAGAGTTGGAACGGTTCCCGTCTTGTTGCGGCTGATGGTAAAAACTCTTGACTTTTCCAGGTAGACGTGCTCCAAGGAGACACTTTGTACGATATGGTGGAGCGCTCTGACGTCGACCTTGTTAAGTCAAACTTGGACATCGGAAGCTATTCGTCACCAGGTAAGCACTACTAGTTGTACTTTTTACAACAGTTCTACCCTACGGTTAGAAAAACGTGAACAAACATGGTTCTTTTCTTTTTTTTTTTCCCCCCAGAAAGGAGCTTTATATGTTGTATGCAAACCTCCAAGGCCTTCAAGCTGCAGCAGGGCAGCTGCTGCTCCGTGCTGGTCAGAGGCAGCTTCCAGTCCTTCCCTCCCTCCTCCCCGGGTCGTCACGGCGGCGAGCCGCTGTTCGTGGCCATGTGCACCCCCACGGTGAACCGGCTGCACGGCGGCGACCCCCTCTTCTGTCACAGCTTCGGCAGCGTCCACAGACCGGACATGACTTTCACCCAGCTGCAGGACAGGTGAACGCAGCACGGATCCCGACGGCAACAGATACGGGTCCTATATGTTCTGTTTACTGACACTTCCATGTGCTTTTTTTTATTTTATTTTTCAGCGTTTTATACTTTTTGGGCTACTCGGCAGAAGAAATGGCGGGTCGATCGTGGTACAGTCTCGTCCACCCCGAGGATCTGTCCTTGAGCGCGGACTCTCACAGAAGTTTAAGTAAGTTTTATTTTTATTGATATTTATTTCACCCGAAACTTTAAGATTCTGATGCCTGAGGAAATGAAATGTGATCACAGATGCTAGAGCCTTTCTCTAATGAAGCTGGCGGTGTAGTTTCTTTTCTTTGTCTTTTAAACAAAGGTTCATTTTTGATTTTTCCAAAGCACTCTCATGAAACAAAGCTGACTTTTCTTCATTGCCTGATTGGTTGTCTGTGGGGTCGTGATTCCACCGAGTGCACCTCGTTGAGTTGGAGAGCGGCACAGCGATAATTGAACGTTTCCTCCCTGTCGTGACAGTACAGGCAGACGAGGGCTTCCAGGTGGAGATGGTGCTGAGGTTCCAGCGCAGGGATCTGTCATGGACCTGGATCTACATCCGTGCTAACAAGGACTCAGAGTGTCAGGGCATCAGCTGCACTAACTACATCATCAGGTACCATTAACTCCGCGTCTCCTTGGAGACTTGAGCAGACTGCGTGGAAAATATCAACTTAAATAAAAACGCTTTACCTTTATTTTTTTTTCACGCTCCCACAGTGAAACCGAGGCCCTGTTCCTGCAGAAAAAAATCAGCAGTGATGCCTTCAGGCCCTCCTCCTCTCTGGCTAACCCCTGCCAATTCGCAGCTCAGCAGGCACCTCAGACTCAGAGCTGGAGCGCCAGCGACTGCTTTAAAAGTCGGAGGACGTCTACCGTCCAAAGCGAGAGGCCGTGTGGCTCCAGATCCGGGGAGGAGTCGGAGCGGGACACGTGCTGCGCGGCGTTCCCCCCTTCCCGAGGCGAGGGCTCACCCGATCCTCTGGGGGACAGCCCGGCTCTCTTCACCCCGCCCTACAGCCCCGCCTCCTCCTCCAGCTCCCCGCTGCAGCAGGAGGAGCTCAGCCACGGCCTCCTGATGGACGTGTGCGGCTACGCGGATCAGCTGGGGTCCTCCCCTGAGGGATCTCCTCCCTATTACTTCTACGCAGAGGCCGGGCTCTCCTCCTGCGGCCGATCGCCCTCCGACCCCCTCCCCGCGGACGTGGAACCCGACTTTCACCGGGGGGCCTTCGGCGCCCGCTCTCCGGCGCCCGCCTCGTCTCCAAGCTACGATTTCCAGGCGTGCGCGTCCGACGCGAGGTTAGTCCCGGACTGCCTGACGGCGTCCGACATGTGCGAGGGCCAGGCGGACTGCGCCCTGCATCAGGACGACTTCGGCCTCCTGGAGCAGCCGCAGGGAGGCGGCCTTCACCACGCCCAGCACCAGGTTCCCCAGCACGTCTTGCCGCTACATCCCGGTCTCCTCACCCCCGGCCGGTCCCCGGGGTCCACAGAGTCCAGCCAGTACAGCGAGAGGGAGCAGGCGGAGATCAGCATCCTGGCCCAGCAGATCTCCTCCCTGGCCAGCAGCTTCGACATGTACCGCAGCCTGAGCAGCGACGGCGTGTTCGAAGGCGTCCTGCAGGACCTGGACGCGGTCATGAGGAAGGGCGGCGGCGGCGGCGGCGTTCCCTACGGATACCAGCAGCTGCTGGAGCAGGAGCCCCTCGGCCTGTCCCACGCCATCCCAGAGGCCTCGCTGCCTGCACAGCAGTTCACCGTGGGTGCCTTCGCTTTGCAGGTGGGACGTGGCGACCAAACCACTGGGTTGCATCAACTCAACCACTATATGCAGAGTAGCCTTCAGCAAGGTAATTACTATTAAACAGCAAAATAACCAGTTCCCGCTGTGTATCAGGCCCGGTTCACTCATGTTGCTTTCTGTGTGCTTTCAGATGGCCTTACTGAAGACAACCTGTACTGAAATAAGTCTGTGACTTACTGTGCTACCACTCGTATGGCATATTGTCAGGGAAACCTTCACTGGATTCAAAGAAGAGTGCAGGCAAAGGACGTCTTTGCTAAGCCGTTTGTCTCCCCAAACGACCGATCTCTGAATGTTGAAGAGAATCCAAAGTAGACCCCGAACCCCCAGACTTCAGCTTCGTCTTCATTTCTTCACACTTTGCTGTCATCGGTGTTTTATCTTTCTGCTGATGTCTCCGCTTTTTATGAAAAGAAGGTACTTTTTAAAATGTTGCCTGTCAACAATTACGCATTGAAATGGAAGTCGTCTTCTTTTTCTTTTCCTTGTTCTAACACTGAGTGACCACAGTTTACTTCTGAGCACTTTATCAATGTCATTCACAGGATTTTATATGTGAGAAGCTGTGCTGATTCAAAGGAATACTTTCCAAGATATCAGAACTACCTTGGTGAGCTGTAGCTCGGAGAGCACTCCTTATTACAAAGAACCATTCCTCAGTATGGTTATAGGTGCCTTAAAACATGAAGGAGTCCCAAGTTTGATTTATATATATATATATTATATTTTCCTTATTTGCTTTTGTTAGTTTTGTTTTGTTATGAATAAAACAACCTCAGTCAGCAGGAAGATAATGATGATATGATGATTGTTACCTTGCAACTACCTCAGCGGTACATCTAAATACATTCCGAGTCTGAATGTCATTAATTAATAGTATTTATTTCATTTCAAACACTGACTTTTCCTTTCTCTTACTTAATAGTGTTTCAAAAGTATTTTTTTTTTTTGCAATGTGAATCCTAAACTCAGTTCATTCCAGATATGTTTGCTTAATGTGGTACTATACATCCCTGAATGTTTAGTGTTATTGCCTAAAATGTAAGTAAATCTTATTAAAAACACATTGCGTTTTGTTGATTAATGAGAGTAATTAATGTATTTCCCTCTACAAACGAGGATCAGTGAAGGTGTATAATAATATACAGCAACCGGCCTGTTTCTGACTTTTATAATGCATGCAGCATCTAATATGATACTGGACTCATTAAGCACAATCAAACACAACATTACTCCCATTAGCGCTGAGCTATTGTCCAACTGTATCTGCCTGAATACAAGTAAAGTCAGTTTAGAGTCTGTCCCAGGCTACATTTTTTATAAAAATGATTAAACCCATAGTAACTGACTTGTTGGCCACTTAGGGGCAGTGCAACAAGCTGTAAACACAACGCTGACACACGCAATTATCGCCTTTTAAGTTTATTATGGAAACAGGTTTACGAACTTCCTCTTAATTGTCTTTTTCCTTATGTCATCAAATATGAACCTGTCCAATCAGTAAATAGAACAATGAGCTTTATTAAAAATTAGTTTAAACTCAGTGGGTAATACCTGCCATGTGGTTTTTAGGTTTTAGCTTTTCTGTCATTTATTATTATTATTATTAGGCTGAGTGGACCAAGAAGGAGTAGAAAATGCTGGTTTTAATCATATTTTGCAGGTACTTTTTTTTTTTTCTGAATCTGCCCACCCACACAGGATATTCTAGTACCGGAGATGATGAGACTCCGCTAACAAACAGTTTCCTATTTACACATCTAGCAGACAATGAGTAACAATTCATTTGAATTTCACCTGGTGAATATTAACTGACTAAAAGAAACAGCCAAGAAATGAAATAACACACAAAATACTATCAAAACACATAAAATCATGAATAAAACTACCACATTAAAAGACAGTGATAATAAATACCAATGAGTAGTAGAGTAAATAACTTTATAGAGGATTTAAAAGAAGGCAGTGGATTTTTTGTAGACTTTAGTTCACGGGGTTAACTATTTTAAAGGGTTGGAGCCTATATACATATCTTTGAAGCTCATTAAAGAAATGAAACATCTAATTCTGGGGATGTTTCTCAAGTGGGGAGGAAAAAAAAAAAAACATGAGTGAATTAGCCTTTTAATATGGGACTCGAGAGTGAGGTTCTGATCTAAAATAACTCCAAGGATCTTAGCAGTGTTTACCACATGCTGAGAGCAGAGAGCAGGCAGCGTTGGCCATGAATGTGCTCAGGGCCTCGAATAAGAATTTATTTATTTATTTTTTTGGTGGAAGGTAAGCTGTAGAAGACGTACTCCCATCCAATCCCTAACCGTAGCCGGCCAATTATGCAGAGAAGATAAGTTAACAATGGAAAGAAATATTCTGTTTGATAATGTGGCCCAAAGGTAATAAATAAAGAAAATAGCAACCCCTGTTCTCTATTCTTTCAGTAATGATCCGCCGTGTCAAACAGGTCACTAAGATGAAACGGAGCCAGTATTGAACATTCACCTGCGTTCTATTGTTAGTGATGAAAACTTGTAATAATTGATTTGAGATAACGTTCTCCGGGATTTTTAGATATAAAGTGAAGCTTAGAAACTTTTCTTTTTGAAAAGTGAATAGGATTAAAATAATCAGGAGCAACCAGAGGATAAAGGAACGAGGATCATCTACAACCTCTGATAAGAATTTGTTATTATATTCAGTCACTTTGATAATGATGTCGTATCTGATGTGATGTGATATATAGTCTTTAATAGTAGTTTATACTTTTTAAGTATCCATCAGAGACACGGAAGTGTGAATCTTTGATCGAATGTCCTCCATCTTCTCTCTGAAGGCTGAAAACCTTCCGGTCTGCGTTTTGATAAACGATCAGCTAGGATTGTGCCGGTTGGACGTTCTGAGAGCTTCGATTCTTCTTTCCTTTTCGTGATTCTTTTTAGTAATCCAAGGTGATAAAGTAGATTAACTGGATTTAATTAAACGTTTTAGTGGAGCAACATCATCTAATGCAGTAACGCACATATCATTGAAGCAGTTCACCAAGACGCGTCTGAGAGCAAATCTAAGGATTCGGGTTCACTCCGCAAATAATGAGTAAAATCCTGAAGCACCAGTGACATTAAAAATGCATGAGCGAAATTCCTTATGAGGATTCATGCTCGCATAAAACACAGTTAAAAACAAGACAAGACCGAGATGATCCGACATAAAAATGTCCCTTAAAACCAAAGATGATAAATCCGGACCCAAGGTAAAAACCGCGCGGGCAAATTTATGAGTAGGGCCTGACGCATCTGAGTGAAATTAAGGCAAACGGTTAAGAATTCAGTTAGCGAAGCCATCAGGGATATTTCACATTAATGTGAATGTTAGAGTCACCAGCGATTTAAAATTGGGAATTGAAAGGAAAATAAAATCAGTTGGAGACGATACATTTAAAAAGAGCTACGTTGACATCGAGTAGTCGGCACAGCAGACAGATTTACAGCAGAGGTTCCTCCTGGTTCGGGCCTTTTTAAGAGCAGCTGAAAAAGTTATTAAGACCGAGGTGTCGTGAAGGCTTTCTGGCTGAAAACAGCTGCCCGCTGTGGGGAGAGAGCATGACCCAAAACAGTAAAGTTTCAATAAAGTCAAGTGCTAAATCTGTGAGTTAGCCACTATAAGCAACATCCTTCATGTCACGCTTAACCATTTGCACCGTTGTTAATATAAAAACATCACTAGTGCAGATTTAAAATTAACTTCTTTTTTTGTTGTTGGAACAGTTATTTAACACAAATGAGTCAACAGTGTATTTTTTTTTTTTTATGTGCACTTTCTCTGTATCGGCTCCAACTGCAGCCGGGTAAACAGCCCCAGGACGGCCGCTACTTCAGTGCTCAATTGATTTTTACATATTGTGGCTGGTCAGACCAATGGGAGCATATAAACTGTGCAACTAGGAATCAATTGGACAGATGTGCGGAGTCAAAGCGTAAATGAATACTTAGACAAAGGAGTGAATTGACTGGGTGCTGAGGTTGACAGATGGATCGCCGTGGTTAGACGGAGACGTGGCTGCGGAGGAGGAGGAGGAGGAGGAGCGCTCGTGTGTGTGTGTGTGTGTGTGTGCGTGCATGAGTGTGGAAACAAAAGCTCACAGGGGGCACTACAGCCATACTGCTGTTGCAGTTTGTGCAATGCAGAGCCCCTATGTTTTTCCCTCCATACAAGTTAAAGCAGCCACTAGATGGAGTGAAAGCTCCAACAGCCTCCCACTAACAAATATCTGCATGCCATTATTGTGTTATTACTTAAACAAGGCTGAAATAAGGTAGAGGGGTGTGTGTGTGTGTGTGGATAAGAGCACAATGCACAAAAAAAAAGGACATCCATTTAATCTGTTCATGAGCAAACGGTGGGTGTAGACGCCTGCTCTTATCCATGGAGAGCTAATTAAGAGTGATGTCTGTTGAAGGGTACAATGCTGGCAAATAAGGTTCCTAACAAGTCCCCGCATCTGCCTCCCCGCATCGCTCAGCGTTACCCGGAACCGTAATGATTTCCCTGAGGCGCCCGCGGCCGTGTCCACACCAAAGAGACGACAAGAATCCACCTTATCAATTCACTGACTGAACCGCATCCCCCCCCCCAAACGCTGCCTGGTGTCCTGTTACACAACACATCAGTGAAGGTAGTTCATGGCACCATCCTGTAACTGTGGTTACACGGCTATAATTAGACCTCACTGACGAATTAATAAAAAAAGCCCATGACTTATATATTCATTAGCGGTGGCCTAAGGGTGAGGGGGACAGCGACGGATACATGTACAGAGATACTATACAAGCAGAAACGCACTCACTTTATCTCAATAACCCGAGCTAATGTATCACTTAATTACGCAGAAGGCCCACCCGTCTCCCCGATATTAAATTGAGATGACGTGTGATTAATTGAGCCGAATCTATGCCTCACAGGAGTGTCGAAGTGCGGGATCCGCCGGTGGAAAGGGGAAGGACGGACTGCATCCGGGCGATGATTCATACCCGGAGATGCGAGAGTGGCATCTGGGCTGAGCAAGAGCGTGCGCGGTGGAACTGACAAAAGGGAAAACTGTCATCTGCCCTACTTCAGCGGCTTCTAAAGTGCTTTCTCAGGTGGATGGCTGGAGGGCGGCTGCTGAGGGAAAAGCACATCAGTACAGTTAAAGAGAACGGCTCGCAGAAGGAATACTTTTCAAAAGCCCTGCCTCCCGCCAGCAGCCAGCTTTTCATATCCCGCCTCACCGGTGGGCTTCTCACAAATGATGATCTTATTTACTTAGGAAAGAAAAACTAAATTGAAACGCTCGCTGATTTCAGACAACAAGGCCTCAGGTGGTGCTGCCGCGTCTTCGTTCTATTTACCGGCTTTATGCTTTTATTGTTTTGCTGCAGCCGAGCTTGAGGGCTCTATTGGCGGCTTATCGTGAGGGCTAGGCATTTATTTCGAAACAGATGAAGATGCGGAGCGCCATCCAGTTAGGAACGTAATTGGTCTTACTTTGCTCGGGGATTGTTTCGGGGCAGATGGAAGCTGTGACAGGCGGCGAGATAGCCGCCAAGGTCACAGAACGGCGTCGGCGCGCTGTCATGAGAGACACGTGCGCTGTCGACGCATGTTAACCTGAACCTGCCTTTCAATCTGCATGCTCCATGAGGAGGTCCTCCACCAGCCTGTGATTCATTTCCTCATTGTCTCAACGTATAAAACAACCCCCCCCCCCTATTGTTTTGGCTGGATCACATTTGCATGTCTATAGCGTTGTTGTCCCACTTTTAAAAAGGAAGGTAATCGCGTGTCGGTTCAGGCGGCGAACACTCTACGCTGTAAGTGGGTTAAACAAAAAGACCCAAAATAGGCCTGTTTCTGCAGGACCCCTCCTCTGCTCCTCCGCCAGGCCCCAAACCAATAGCCCCGGCTCTCATTCAACACTGGATCCCAGTCATGCAGAGTCAACATTTCCCATTGATATTCAGGAGGGAAAGGCCAGCCAAACAAGGGGAGGAGAATACAAACGGCAGCATGAAAGTGCAGCTTACTTGACTATGAATGTTTGATTTATTTTCTATTGTTCTCTCAGGGAGGAGTATGCTGCTTAAGGCAAAGCACCTGTCCACAGAAGAAAAGCTTCCCACTGTGGGAGGATTTGATAAACATGTTATCCTTTTGTTGATGCGAAATCCATGTGAACAGGAAAAAAACAGAAAAAAAAAATTTCTCGTATGCAGGAATTTCTGTGAGGGACTTCGGAGTTCATGCCTGGATGTAGTCTTTTTTTACTTCACTGCCAAACAGATTTTTTTTTTCTCCCCTTGCAGAAAGTCTCAGAAAATCTCCCCATATGCTGTGTATTTACCTTCCATAAGCTTCAACCTCCAGCATATAGAAAATCAATGTTCTCTATTGGAATTTCAATACCCAGCAGCACATGCTGCACATAGGTGGATGATTGAAAGAGAGCTACACTTTCCAATGTAATCTGAGTATTTAAAGTAATTGATGAAAAAAAAAACGGCGAGGGAGAACAAGTGATTACCCGCATTAGGCAGAAATGTATAAACGCGTACCGTGCGTGTGTACAGGACGCGCATCATAAACTTGTTTATCTCTCCATTTCTGCAGCGTCCCATGGGTGAACACGGATAAACATGAGGGGATGAATCTTAAGGCTCAGAGCGGCTTGAAAGCGGTTAGAGAGCAATTCATTAATTGAAATACAATTAGGACTTTTAAATGATCGCACCAATGAGTTGGATCAAATTCGAAAAGGGGTTCTTAAATGACAAATAATAACTGACAAATAGCTAAATTAAAAATTAGTATTAACATGGAATTAATTGGTAGACTTTGAACGCCAATTTAATGACCCAGTTTCTAATGGGGGGGGGAAATAAATAGCTGCTCTTACAGTGCATCATCTTTGCAAATAGGAGTTAAACAGGTTTTCTTCTCATTCAAATTCAAATTTTCCCAATGGGTTCCCCAGCGGCCTTGCGGAATGCAACTAAAGACAACACGTGCACAACTATGAGGGCATTCGGATCGTATGAATATGTGTTGCTATGTTCACAAAACTAGTAGCATGGTACCTAATTAGCAGGGCAGAGATCTGTCATCTGCTTTAAACTGCTGCTAAAACCCTACAACAATTGTCCAGATTTTGTAAGGATCTGCCCTGAATTAGTTGTCTTTTCTGGCTAATTCTACACACACATCTCCGTAGTTTTTCCATAATTCTGTTCTCAGATAAACGGGTAAACAGCACTGAAAACAAGCCGTCCTGCTGAAGGTAATCTGGGAATAGAAGAAAATACCAGTTAAAGTAACTGAGGAAACCGTTACCATGGTGTTAGCCTACGTCATCATAGCACGCACGCTTTACCCCATACACATCTGCGCAATATCTGAATCAAACAATCCGAGTCTAAAAAAAGGAATAAACAAACGCGTTTAATGCTAAATCGTTAGCTCATTTTACATCATTAACAGGAAGCCAGCTTCAGTTCCCTCTCTGTATTTGCAGCATTTTTACTTATGCTCCATATTGTATGTGTTGTCAAGCTGATGAATGTGTTCCATTTCTTGGCAGCATTTTTTCTCCATGAATGCTGCGTGCGTTGTTGAATGGGCATATACGTTTCTTTCATTTGTGCTGTGTTGAGCCTCTCAAGGCCACATTTACCTTTTCGTCATTTATGCACCATTTTGCGGTTTTTGCTGTGACGTACTTTTTTTTGCTAATCCACTTTGCGATTATAAAAGGGCGCGCCGACTCCCCATGAATTTGTAAGGCATGTCTAAAAATTAAACCCTGCACAGTTTTCTAATAAATAATAATAATAATAATAATAATAATAAATAAAGTAAATGGCTGATGTTGCTGCATCCCTCTGTCAAGTGAGAAATAATGAGTTTTTTGGCATCAGTTTTGGCCACTGTGGGACACACGATTCTCTTTGAATTTCTGTGTGTGTATGCATGTTTTAAAGTACTGTATTTTAGCTCCTATTTTATCCTGTCTGGCTCAGGACTTCTCTCACGCTGAGGCCTATAAAATGAGAAATACTTCCCTGCATGAATGCATTAGACTTCAAAGTATGCCTTGTAGTGTGCGTGACACCTTAACCCGTATCGTAGCATTACTCTCCACATAAAAAAAAAAAAAACATTCAAAGAAAAATAACCCACCAAACTCATTTTTATGTTTTCCGTCCATAGACTTTTCAATTTTTTTTCCAATTTCCTTTTTTTTTTTTTTTTTATAAAACTCCGGGGGCTCACCCAGTGCCTAACCGAGCCTGTCAGGAAGTGAAGCGACACTTAACTACTGCGTTCAGAGTGCTGAAAAAACAATTTCCCTCGTCTGCAATGTGGTATTCACCAGACTATTGTAGAAACTGAATCACAATTGGACAAACATTCAGGTAAATCCCTCGACTGGAATGGGAGACGTTGGTAAGTTGCCTCACCACGAAACTATAGAACTGGAAGTCTGAACGCCCTTTGGGCGAGTGAGGACATTGGGAGGTTTATGGTAGATGTAGGCCTCAATATCTTGAGTTGCATGGGACACCTAAAGCCTTAAAGTGCTTCATAGCTAAGACCACACTCAGGTGGAAATCGATGCACAGTCAAAGAGTACGATTGGGCTTCAGAACAAGAAAAACATAGGAACTCTACTCCTCGAATTCTACTGCAACTTCAAGGGGGCTAGTCCATATGGATGTTGCTTTATTTGTGCCATCATGGTCCACCCAGAGGTGCATCTGGCTACGTCCTGGAAAAATGCAGAGAACTTTGCCAACAGTGCCTTGACCAGGCCCAACCTCTGTTGGTAAATGAGTTAGGTGCAGAAAAACGTACTATACCCCATATGGAACCAACCAACCCATTCCCCTAAGATCCTTAGGGGCCTTAGCAGCACATGCAACTGGATGATCCCTGTGTCCTTCTCTAAAAAATTGATGTGGTACATCCTGGTTTCATTCCTGAAATGAAACACACAGAATGTGGGATCCAAAACTCATTGCGGCACACAAGACAGAGGCTGATCCCCGACCCCGAAACTACATCACAGGATAAAAGAGCTACTCCAACACTCCTGTGTGCAATCAGTCCGTCTAAATCGCCACATAAACCATTATCATAACGCGCATTTAGTCATTGTAACTGACCGACAGGAATATCTTTTTGTTTCGTTCTTCTGTGTATGATGTGGGTGTTTTTTTTTTTTTTATTCATCATAAATCCTGGCTCAGTTGGCTTGGGTTCAGTCATCATTAATAATTCTGATGGTGAAACTCAAAGGCGTCGGCTCATGCATAACAGAAATGATGTTCAAGTCCAATGTTTAACTCCTTTTTTTCTTACATTAAAATGAAAACTTTGTAATTGTTCAAAACCTCATTACCAAAGTTCCCTCGCCGGAAAAACCTTAGATCCTCACGTTCAGATCTTCTGCGGCGCCATATTATCTTCCTCATCCATCAGCTGCTTCAGATGCCGGAGTTTTGTTATTGTGGGAGGACTTCAGTTGCGTTCCTGAATAATACATTCTCCGCAGGATACTTGGAAGTTCCCGAGATTAACATATGTGTTGTGGAGATATTAATATTTCTGAATAATGTCGTTCTGTGCTGACGAAGAAGAACGACTTGAGTTAAAACCCAGCAGGAGCAGGAGTCTTCCCGCCAAAGAACACTTCATGCATCCATTTGTTATCTGGAGAGATGTTAACCCAGTTTTTTTTTGTTTGTTTGGATGAATAACCCATGGTGGAGAGCGGTGGATGACAGACTCCTAAGTGTCTCTGTAAATGTGTAAAGTGTTCCAAATAAAAAGATCAATGTACAACAAGATTTATTCATGATCTGGTATTTCATCTTCATATTGCAGCCAGGAGTGTTCTTGCATTCAAGCACAAAGCATATTGAAGAATATCGCCATGGAAACTGAACAGTGCACCGGCTACTCTGGGTAATTGCAAACAGACTGAACTTCAGCATCCCAGGTAATTTTATCATATATAAGCAGGCTATGTTTTTTTTTTTTGATTGGACAACAACCCCTACTGTTATAATGCCGGTTCAGAGACGCACATGTGGGCACGGTCTTTATAATCTTCATCATCCAGTGCAGAAACTGGGAGACGACCGCAGAGGGAACAGAAGGAGGGTTTGTTCTTGCCTCCGCACAGTCAAGGTCATCCTTCGACTTTTCATTAGCAGGGAGTTGGTCTGAATTATGGGGAATAATCACGATAAAATGCACCTTGCAGAGTAGTAGTACTTGAGGCTGAGATATTTCCCGTCTTTCTTTCTCTTTTACTGCAACTCATTTTAAAAACCCGCCTTCTATTTCATCGTGTTACACGTGGAACCCAAGAAGGCACAAAACCCATCGATTTTTCCAGGCAGTAGCTCTTTAGCTCATTCCAGCCGTCGCTAATGGCTTTAATTGAAGACGTTGCTGCTGCTGTGTGACAATTTGTTCTTACCTGCTCATTAATTTATTAATTTCCCACTCAGATTAATGTGCTGACTGTGATCCCGGTGACCACCGGTATTCTGCTGCAAGCCATACTGTTACACATGTAGGTTATGTGGGGTTAAATAACAGAGAAAGACTGATAATGCGGCTCAGGCCGACTGCCAAGTGGAGAAAAAAAAAAATTCAATTAGAAAGTAAAGTTAACATAGATTTGCTACTATACATATATTTCATTCTGCCTTCCCAGGGTATATGTGGCCACACATGCAGTACTCACACACGCATTTCTGATCAAAAACGAGGCCTTATTAACCCATTTAGAGCTAAAACGCCTGCAAAAAACACCTATATGCTGTTCCAGGGTTAAATGTCCATATTTCCTGAGGGTTTTCTGAAAAATACTACAAATTTAAACATGCTCCCTTAGTACTAACATTTTTATAAAACGTCTCAAAGTCAGATGGGTAAGGACAATATGCTTTATATGACTAATTCATTGATAATTTGTTGTCATTTCCAGGATGCCTGCAGCATGTAATGCACTCCATTGACGTTATTGTTGATAAATCACATATTTTGTTCCTAAAAAGCCAACAAGACCCGCCTCCTGCGTGTGTGAGCCAATGATAGGACATTACTAGCTGCACGCGTCGAATTAACAATGGTTGAAGCACGGAAACATAGCCGTATTCTCTTATTTGTCGCCGATTTCAGTGGCCGGCACCTGTGCCGTGTAGTTCTCAGTGACAGCTGCGGCAAAAGACGCACCAGAGGGAGCGGTAGAAAGAAAGTGCAGGGGGGGAAATGGGGAATTAAGACGATCAATAAGATCCATAAAAGTCTGTTAAATGGCCTGTGTGCTCTCTAACCTGGCTTAAAGGGACCGGGGGACGACTCTGATTGGTTGGAGTTCATGATCGGCTCAAACCACACGTATGAATAATTCAGGAAAGCAAAATCAACCTCCTCTTTAGTTGGTGGCGACATGACTCGGCCCTAACATCGCGTGCGTACCTCGGTAGGGCCCGTGATCTCTTTGGACAGGAAAGCACTCGATTCAAATTAAGTGTAACCCGTTTAAAACAGTCACTATGCCTTCTTGGAAAGCCCAGGTTTATTGAGTAAATCGGAGCTCCTCGATGTAAAAATACTCAGAGGCAGAACCAGAGAAGCAGAACCAATACAACATTTTCTTTCTACCGGCCTCGCTTCTTGACTTCCCCGTGAGCCGGCGTGTGCGTGTGTGTGTGTTTTTTTCGCTCTCAGACGATCCCCCGTGTTCTCTTTCTAATCCAAGGTTTATGACTCGGGTTGCACAGGTTTGGGTGTCTAATGGGAGTTGTGATGATGAACGCTGAGGCATTGACACAGGGATGATTTATAGTACTGTAGTCACTGGAGGTGCGCTCGCTCGGGCCGCGCCACCCGGGGAGATGCCTTCCATCACGTCTCATTTGCATTCACTCGATTTCTGCGCCGACGATGACTCACACCACTAATGAGACACCCACAGGAAAGAAGAACGTCTCACAGTCACACTATTGATTCATCCCCTCACCAGAGCCTGCACACGCATGGTAACTGGTTACATGATAGATTTTAGCACTTATTATAAGGAGTGTTTCGCCTTAAAAAACGCTCACATAGCCGCATGAACGAACCGGAAGCGTGAAAATTAAAGTTTGGAGTCCATCTGCTGAACATGCAAAAAATAAAAGTGACATGTATAAGTTAGGTTGCTTTTTTTTATATATATATATATAATTTTCCACATACCCTGTCCGCTGCTCCACAAATTTATGTTGTGTTTAGGCCCTCGTGGGCAACTGTGACAGCGTATTTGAGCAGAAGCTTCTCACTTCAGAAAAGAGTTTTTTTTTTTTTTTTTATCTCTCAGTCTGCCATGTCCACAGCTCACTGTGTTTCCACTGAATTTCCGCAGACAGTGCAGCGTTTTTGATTATCTACTGGATGTGTCAAAATAGACATTAAATGTACCTACACCACTGGCAAAGAAATCTCTCCGCTGACAGTCTTATAAGAGCCTGTAACGTTATTCCCGCAAATGTTAAAAAATAAATATGTTAGAGAGTTCTTGAGCGTTTTAGACATCCCGACAGTAAGGTTCATAAACGATCCCCGCGAACGGAGTTGTTAGCTGTACATGCTCTGAAGCCGCACCAAATAAAATGACTTGCATTTGTCAATATTATTGAGACCGCTTTCCACCCGTAGCTGCAGGAATGTTAACTGTGGTCGACAGAGGAGCAGATTGCGGTTTAATCACTCAAACCTCTACTGCGCTTTCTCCCCCTCTTCATTCTTCCTCGCTGCCTAATAAATCCTTTGTGGAAAAAAAAAAAAAACGAGTCAGTAAATTGAAATATACGAGTCTAATAACAACGCCGGTGATCATTTGAATAATTTCCTTCCTTCGCTTCATTTTTCACTAAGATGAAAAAAAAATATCACTCCAGGATGGCCTGTGTCACACGAGTGATGACTCTTTGCTGTCTAAACACCAGGGTTACGCTCAAATTGTCTCATTTTCTGGGCCTTGACTACAACACTTGACACGTGTCTCAATTATAGTGGCGTTGAGAATAGGATACAGGTTTCCTTCTCTCTCTCTCTTTATTAAATAACACATGCTGGTCGCACTGTATAAAAATATATTGAATTCTTTGGTCAGTCAGTCATTTTCTATATCTGCTTATTCCTCATTAGGGTCACAGGGGTCAGCTGGAGCCAATCCCAGCGCGTTACGGCGAGAGGCAGGGATACACCCCAGATGGTCGCCAGCCAATCGTGGGGCAATTTAGAGTCTCCAATTAACCTCAGCATGTTTTTGGACTGTGGGAGGAAGCCGGAGTACCCGGTGAAAACCCACGCAGACACAGGGAGAACATGCAAACTCCACACAGAAAGGTCCCAGACCCAGGGAATTCTTTGGCGTTAATGTATTATTTTTCTCTTTACTTTACAGTTCTGGCGGCTTCTCCGCTCCGTCCAGAGAAAATTGAGATTCCAATCGCATTATCTAGGTGGGTTAACCCCGCTATGAGAAGTCCAACTCGGATGTATACATGCATTTAAAAAACCCAACCATAGTATAAATAACTAAGGGTTAACTCCTCCTTTTAACCGTTTGCTGTACTATTTTAATTACTGCTTGCCATTCGGCTTCATACCTCTGGTTTTAATGGAGGTTTTATACATAATACTACCATATTTGATGATCAATGATTTGATTAAATTAGATACAGATAAAAATAAAAAACAGGATTCATTTCCTCTCACCCCTTAGCGGGGGTGGCGTTGTTGGATTCTAAATTAGCAGTAATTCCTGTACCCGGTACCACAGAAGCTTCGCTAAACATCTGAATCTGAAAATAATATTATACCAAATGAAGCTATTGTTTCTGGTGGCTTAAGCCATTTGCCAGATTATGGAGAATATGGAACATTTTGAAAGGGTGAGCTGCGATATTTTTGAATTCAGGTAATATGTGATTATGTCTCTCTCTTTTTGCAGCACATTCCCGATCGCCGTTAAACCGGAGAAGACGTTCCCGTGATTTTGTGAAGTTGCGGCGAGCTCTCGGGCTGACTGTAGCAATCGACATTTTTTTTTTTTATTACGGTTCACAAATTCAGCTCTTTCCGCCGCATGCGTAATTTTGGTCAGGCTGCGATCCTAATTTAGACATCACACACTATATCTAAACTGGGCTGTGCTCTCCTGTGGCGTGTGGCCTTTCAGCTGCAGCGCCATTACCGGAGGAGAGGTGGCTGTGACTGACAGATTTAGTGGGTGGTAAAGATGTGTGCGTTCCCCGGAGCAGGAAGTGCACTTGTCCTCGCCGTCTATTCCTCTCCTATCGATCCCGGGGAGTCAGACCGTGTCCGTCCATATGAAAGGTCACAGGCTCTTTTTTTTTTTTGTGTCTCCCGTGTCACGTGGACAGACACTAGGAGCTGCTTAGAGGCAGTATTTAAAAGTCTATAGGGAGGCATTCAGTGAATTAATGACTGAATGAAACCTTTATTACCTCTAGGGGAATAAAAGAGCACAAAAGAACACATAACGTAACAAAAAACATCATTGGCAAAATGAACACCTGCAAATTTCTCCACTCCTTTTTGTGTCACATAAATATTTACACAATTAATCAACCTTCAATTTACAAAACAGGACAGATGTCTTTAGAAAAAAAGGGATGATGTCCGTCATTCCGTATTCAGTCAGGTCCACGCTTCCGTTGCAATTCAAAACATTTACTCGCTGAACAATATCGGCCTTTTTTAAGCAGCAGGCGAAGTTATCTCCTGCCTTGCAAACCATTTACAAAAGAAAACTGTAAATATTTATCCCTTGAGCCCTGAAAAATCCTCACTGACTCATTTTTTTGTATCAAACTTTTCTGAAATGGACCCTTTAGCACCATTCAGGTGTGTTCCTGCTTGGTTAGAACAAAAACCTGCACCTGCATAAGTGAAAATCTTTCTTTTTTGGGGGGGGAGGGAACTACGTTGTTATATTCATGAGCTGAATTCATGGTGTGCTGGTCTGACATGTAAGTAATCCTGCACATTATATATCAACCCTGTCCATTTAGCTTCCGTTCTTTACAGACAATAGTCCCCCTAAAAAAACGAATCGGAGGTAGGAATGAAAAAAAAACAGTACAATGAGTTCATCTTCTTCCCGTCTTGTACTAAATGATGAAATTATTCTGTCTCCTTCACTTGGCAGGGAGAATCATGTATTAATTACATTTAGTTAAACTTTGCAGATTATAGAGGAAAGTGGAATACGAGGGGGGGGGAGAGAAAAATTGAGGACTGCTCGCTTGCTTCATTCAAGGCATGTCGGTGTGTTTAAAGTGCTGAGCGCCCCTTTTGCTGACGTCGGTGAAATTTCGGAGTATTAGCAAGTTATTAACTTTCCGCCTAATAGGAAAATCCTGCTCCTGGGAATGCAAAACGAGGCTTGAGAGCAGCCCGGCGACAATGAGAGCGCTTCTTATACTCATTCATGGGATGATAATGATGTGTTCATTCATGCGCTGGGACGAAAACGGCCTCCGTGTCCTTAAGTGCTGGTCGAACGCGGACATGTCAAAAGTCCATCCGGAGCGTTCTTTAAGTGCGCGGTTATGAAATTAAATGCCGGGGGCCATAAAGCGTTGTGAATGTATTGGAAAACCACCAGGGGGGCTCCATTTGTGGCTGTAATGTGACGTCTCTTGATGAGGATGGCTGTTTAACGATCATTGCTGGCTCATCAGCGTCGGGTCATCTTTATTCATGTCTTCATTGATTTCAAAGGGATAATTTTGTTATAGTGAAAACATGCAGCGTCAGGTGTATCACACCCAGCTAAACAAAAGATAAGTAACTCCACCATCCCTATTATATGTGTTTGGAAAAACCCTGTATTTTGGTTATTTCAATGCAAAAAAATGGACTGTTTCTGTTTCTGTTTCTCTACATGCTACATGGCAGAGGTGTTAGATTTTATTTAATTGCGGTTTCCGTGTCGTTATCGCCATGGACGGCAGTGTGTGAGCAAATTAAAGCTATGCAGCAGCGGATGATAAAATGTGTGGAAACGCTGAGGATGTATGACACTAAGCTAAATCAATTAAGCAATTAAAGTCGCGGCTGCAATCCCGCCAAATTTGGCTGCAAGGCAGGCGGATGCAGAAACAGCAATTAACTGGAGTAAAACACATTGTTCAGGGCTGATGATGTGTCAATAAGTGTCTCTTTTACATTCTGCATCAAAATGTTTGGGAACTGAGGTGTGTGACAAGAACAAAGGAGTGAGGAAAAGAACAAATGCACACACACACACACACAAACACACACACACACACACACAAACACACACAATACAGATGGAAAGGGGGCAGTGTCAATTAG
Organism: Lepturacanthus savala; assembly: GCA_030544235.1. Taxonomy (NCBI): domain Eukaryota; kingdom Metazoa; phylum Chordata; class Actinopteri; order Scombriformes; family Trichiuridae; genus Lepturacanthus; species Lepturacanthus savala. The sequence goes on from CM060478.1 coordinate 10,432,793, forward strand.
TAGAGATGTTCCACTCTAAGTGTTGCTGTGTTGTTGTCACGTGTGGCGGTGTACTCGCCACGCATGAGTCAGCCCCCATTACAAAAGCTCTCAGAAATATCATTAGAGCCAGTGACCTTTCAAAAAAACCAAAAAACAAACGGCATGCTGATGGAAACGTGCATATGCACGGTTATAATCAAGAAAATAGACATTTTCTGCCTTGGTGTGTACTGCGGTTTTTGGCTGTGGGTGTTAAGGTTAGAGAAAACAGCGATGTTTTCCCCTTTTAGCCACATCCTCTGGTCAATAGGACGAAAAAAATAGCACCGATTGTGATGTCAAGAGGCTATCGGCACAAGACTTCCACCTTGGGAAGTTTAGCACAGCCCAGCTGTGTCCTCACCTCCAGCTGAACCTCAGCCTGCCTGACACTCAGCAGTCTCTTCACTCTGCCTGGTTAATGCCAATGGGACGATTTACCTCACAGAGTGTGAGCAATAAGACTCAGACTTTCCTGAATAGGACTGATCGGCGATATAAAAACGTCCAGACACCGAACTGTAAAATCACCAGTTTTGGCCACATTTCTTCAAAAGTAATTAGTTACAGTTACGAGTTACTTCTCCCAAAAAGTTATAAAAGTAACCAGTTACCAGGGAAAGTGACTATCAGACTATCAGTAAGACGCTGCAGCAGGTGAAAGAAGGAAAACGTTGAGCTTGAGGAATAAAGTAGCAGCTAAACCAACAAGCTCCTAACTTAACTTTACCTTTTCTCTGGTAAGTTGCTGCTTTACACTCCTTTTTGTTCTGTGACCTGTTGCCAGGTGCTACGTGGGTAACGCTTACAATATAACAATAGAAAAAGTAAATAGTTAGATTACTGTGATTATTGTTTTAACGCCATTATTCCCATCACACACATAGTGTGGCAGGTGCTTCTTTGAGCTTTTATCAAGCCTATACTGAGATAGAAAACTCTCCCAGGCTTTTTTATTGTTATGTATTTAAAGGATCTTCAATAACTTTATGATCTACAATATTAAAATATCCACATAAACCGAAGATCAAAAGGTCATGTGACCTCAGTGACATGGACTAGTGGATGTATAGGACATCACGGTCATATGATGGTCCCGTATAAATTCCATGTTGTCTTTCTGGAGATTTGTTTTAGTGAGTTTTTGTTCTTCGTTTGTGCAAGGATAGATGATATATTGCTGTACAGATCGTACAGGGCCAGTAAAGGCACATTTTTTATGTTATTGGGCTATACAAAAAAAAAAAAAAATCCTTGCCAAGAATGCTGTGTCCTTCAATAGACTATTGCATTTACAAATTTTCAGTGCACTTGAGCAAATCTGGCTATTGTCCACCATGTTGTAAGGAGGCAAACTAAATCTCCTCTTCAAGGCTCAATAGTCTTTTACACCAGCCTTGGAACTCAAAAAGAGGGAGCTCACGAACGTGGCGCGTTTTGAACAGTTAATGTCAGATTCAATACGAATAAGAATGTGAACCGGCAGCCTGTGGGCGAACACGGGGGCCACTGTCTGACTTTGTGTGTCTGTATCAATCATCTCTTAAAGCTTCTCATCTGGCACTGATCTCTTCAGCGGTTTCATTCCAGAGCAAAGGCTCCCTACTTAGCACTACACAGCCACAATTACTTTCTTAAACTCAGAGCAAACCGTCAGTGTTCATTCTCTGTCGTTGATATGGCACTTCTCCTTCAATGATTTTGACAAAAATAGATAAAGAGATAATTATGGTCTGTCCTCGTGTCAGGAGCACATTTCACCCTAGGATCAATTGATAGATTGGCTTGTAATTTCCCCTCTTAGCATGAGAAAGAAAGTGTAAAACAGAGGGGAGCGCATTCTAATTTGCTCCGACTGGCTCCCTCCGGTGGCTCAGACAGCGCCGATGTGTCTCTAATTGATTTCCATGCCATCCTCTGATGAGCTGCAGGAGAAGAAGCAGGAAGAGGAAGAGCACGCCTTGTGTTTGGCATTTACAAGTCCCGCCGATGAAAGGTACGATGATTAGGGGACTATGGTGCTTAAGTTGTGACACCGGTTTTCCTTAGTCGATCGTGCCGATGAAGTAAAAGTAAGTAAAAAATGTTAATTAATGGCAGCATTAATTCAAGGGCTTTAGTACGAGAGCGAAAATTAAGCTTCGGTGGTACCGGGCAATTTAGTCTTCAGGTTTTAAAACACACCGAGGCTGACTGATTGCACTTAGAGGGTGATTCATGCCGCTGTCATCTTCACCCCGAACTGATGTGATGAAGAAACTCATAGAAAAGTTTGTTGAAGGACTGTTTTTTTTTTTTTTTTAAAAAAAACAACAACTTGCATTTCAAAGTCTCAGGATAAAACTGCAGCATTTTTCAGCCTTGTTTGACAGAGCACTTAACCGCCCAACCTTTTCTCAGTCGGGGGACTGAAAACCAAACCCGAGGGTGGATTAAAGTTGTCTTCTCCTCTTTAACTCTTCCCAGTGTCATGCACACGGCATTCATCTTCATGGAGTGAACTGGACAGCAAAGGATTTAGAGGGGGGACACTCCCAATCCATCATGATGCCAAAAGCTCTTTTTGAATATCGGAAGGGTGTCCGCTTGATCAGAGAGTTTTGGCTTGGGAATCTTGCCAATATGAAAGGATATTGAGATATATATCATATACCAGATCGAAAGGAATGTATGGACGGTATAAAAATATATATATATATATATAAATAGAAGGACTTGCATTTATACAGGTTAATAAGAGGAGGAAATAAAACGTGGCAGCTTCTCCTTGTGATCAGAAGGATGCAATTATTAATCGCTGACAGCTATTTTATCATCATGGTTATATCTAATCGTTACACCTACTTTGGCACATCAATAAACACATTAGTATGTTGTTGCAAATCAATGAGCGCATACAGTCAAAACCCTTTGGCCGCGGCTGCCGTATCAACAAGAGCCGGGGAGTCTCGCTGCAAATTAAACCCCTGAACTCTTCACCCTGCGTTCAGCTCCGGCCCAACATTTATCAAACTTTCATAGCCACAAATCCATTTGCATCAGCGCAAGACCTACAATCAATTCCGGAGATTCGAGAAAGGTTTACCAACTGGAGCGCTGTCAATAACTACTACAAGATTCACTGTGGATTTCCCCAATGCGCGAATCGACCTCCTGTAGCCCGAGCCTCCTGCAGGATTCACTGCTGGTGATCACTGATGATGTATTCCTGCGCTCCGGGCTCGGTCTGATTCAGACACGAGTGGTCGGAGACTTGTCTCTGTGTCACCCACAGCCGCTTATCCGCATGATATTTACTGCTTACTCTACATTAACGCTTTTTTTTTTGGTAAATTATGACAAGAGTCTCTTAATCTTCCCGAACGGAGGGAATTATGGCTCCTTGAAGGGAGTTGGATCTTATGGCTCCCGTTCTGTTTGTTTGTTTGTTTGTTTTAAGGCAGTGGGGGGTGACTAGGTTTATCTGTGACATAATCACAGTATACATGTATCAAGGTCTAATAGTGCGTTGTCATGGATGAATAACACTCTTCTGCCTCTCAGGGGTTTATATTCTCATTGTCTTTATGCAACCACTGTGTCATATTCATGATCAGCTATAAATATACAGTATGAGAGATACCGATTGTTACATTACCTCGAGGTAGCTATTACGGATAAATGTGCCAATTGAAGGCCGGTCATAAACCACTTCAGCACTAAAGTGTCATCGTACGTGTTCCTCTTCTCACTGACATACATCTGCCTTTTTTTAATTTAAAAATAAGTAAATGATGCCTATATGTGTGTTGACTCAGCAGGAAAAATAAGTTGATCTACAGGAGAATGCGTATTTGAAACCCTCATATTCAGACTTCCTGAGAACCTTATTGCATTATACTTATTTACTTTACAATATATTGAATCCTGTGCATTCATTTATATGAATAAAGACATTTCCGCCATAAATTGATGCAGAAAGAATTGATGACTGACTCAGAAAAGGTGGGGGTATTACAGTCTTTGTCGAAAGTAAATTTAATGTGAATGTGCTTTTCCATATTACTGCCTTGAGTTGCTGTAGGACACCCTCAGGTGTCAGCGGTGCAGATATTATCAGGATTGAATGTCAATGAAATAGTTGTTATTGGAGATCTAAACTGGAACTCCCTCATTTTCTTTCAATGTATTTGCTGCTCCCACTAGACTTAAACCAACATGTCCTGTAAAAAACATCTTTATTGATTTAATTCTAAGCAAATTTCCTCGTAAATTTACATCCCCTTCTGTATTTGCAAATGATTTTAATGACCACTATGCTGTCACCACAGTTAATATACAAATCCCCCAAGCCAAGCGATCATTATAAAGCATGGTATGGAACATTTTATGGAATGAGGGTTTTTTTTTTGTGACCTGTTTTACTTTTGACTGGGAGGAAACTACCCTTATTACTGACAATAAAACTGCCTGGAAATTCTTTTATGATGTTTTTTTTACTGAAATTGTTGACAAGCATCCTCCCTTAAGTACAGAGTGAAAGGCAGTAACAATGCATGGTTCACCCCAGACATGTGTCCAGCACGCTTCACAAACGCAATATGGAGAGGGTGGAAGCCAGGACTATAAATCTTGCTTCAGACTAGCTGCTTTTCACATGACTGCACAGCTTCCCAATGTAAGCATAGTTACAATAAGAAAAGCCACACCTAATAATTTCCTTATTGAAAGCTCAGATAATGGAAATAATCCCTTGATGTTTTTGAAGGCTGTTAATTCCTTCGCTGGAAATAAAGCTGGCAATGGGCTTCCTTTATGCATTGTTAAGGACTCACATACGATCTATGATAAGGCGGAAATGCTTGGTTGTTTTAATGAGCATTTCATTGCCTCCGGATCCTTGTTTGACTCTCAAATTCATTCATGACAATTCTCCTACCGCTTGTCCTGACAGTCATGTCACAGCTAGTCAATCCCTTAGTTACAGTCTCAGAGGTACATAAAGCCCCCCATAACACGGCGCCTTACTTTTTAAAGCTAGCAGCTGATTTTATCACACCACCTTTGACGCATCTGTTTAATCTCTCTGCTTACTAATGAAATTTCTCTAAAATGAAAATATGCCTATGTTCTTCTCTCATTAAAAGGGGGTGACCATACACTCTATTGTCTGTCTTGGTCAAAGTTCCCAAAATCCCTTGTGAGTGAATAACTTTGAGCCAGGTTTTGGAAAAAAAAAAGAAAACAGCACAATTACAGCAGCCCTAAAAGCGGTAAATGATATTTTGAATTCTTGGACAACAAGCAAGGTTTTGCAGCCCTTTTTTTATTGATTTACCCAAAGCTTTTGATACTGTGGATCACACAGTTTTGCAGCAGAGACGTATCAATGTAGGACTCTTTGAGCAAACTGCTGCTGGTTAAAAAAACTACCTCAGATCTAGGCAGATCTCAGTGTGTGCGGGCTGAAGGTATCATCATCAACATCTAGCCGTCTTATTGTTTCCAAGGGTATCCCGCAGGGATCCGTCCTGGGACCACTCCTTTTCATTATTTATATCAACACTTTTGCAAAAAAAATTTCCTATGCAACTTTCCATTTTTATGCTGATGATATAATGGTCCGCATACACGTGTGAACAACTTTCATTTAATACTGTGATCTGACCTTCTTTTAAATGCTGAAAAAAACCCTTCATCTTCATATAAGCAAAATTGCTAACACTGTGCTGGACACTGTTTATTGTGGAGCATACAGGCTTATTATCAGTCTTAAAGCACTAATTCACACCTTCACTTCACATGTGTTGGTTGGATGGTCTGCCTTATTCATCCTTAGAATAAACACTGGCATGTCCCTATTTATTAAGGGAATTCTTTGTCTGCTTCTAACCTAACTAAGGATCTTGGTAGGATAGAAGGAGGTCATGAGAAATGTATGGGGAGTTATTGCTTTCACTCCCAGGGCGTATTTGTTCTAGTCATCCTGAAAGCCATGTGGAATCAGGAAAAAGGGCATTGAAGTATAGCTGCTCCCTGGAATCAGCTGCAATCCCTGACTCTTCGGGAGCTGGTCTCCCTGGAAGGATTCAATGTCATCCTCAATGACCTGGAGTCAGGCTCTTCTGAGTGTAGATGTTTCAAATAATTCTTTTTCACCCTTGTAGTCCTGGATGGTGATGACTGATGGATATTTCATATTTTCATGACTAATTTAATCTTTCTTGTCATTCCAAATCATTATATGTTACATATGTCTATAACATTGATTGATTTTGCTTCTGCATGTCTTGGTTGCCCTTGTTAAGGAGATTTTTTAACCTCAAGACTTTTCCTGGTTTAATAAAAATAACAAAAAATATATTTCTTTTAAATTATTGTTAAACATTATTCATGTTTGTAGAAAAACAATATCATTATTAATATTTCTTAGATTTTTTTTTCAAAATGTGTGACGAGTGTGTGATAGATAATTGTGTCGTTTGGGGTCATAGTTCATGGGTCAATCTGAGCAGCTGCAAATGTAGAAGAAAAAAACTACGGAGCAGACTTAAAAATGAAGCGTCGTATACATAATGTTCCTCGCAGTTCCAATTATTTGGAAACGACAAGAATAACTCAGAGGGAGGAGCTGTGAAGAAGCAACGACGTGTAGCTGCAATGCTAATGCTAATGCTAACGCTACCGCTAACGCTAACGCTAATGCTACACCGGCAGCACCACCGTCTGTTCCCGAAGGTTAGCGAATATATATATATTCACTGCTGGTGTTTCTCTGACTCTGCTTCTCACCATCTGTGGAGCCTCATTCTCCGACTGTATTAGGATTAAAAACAAACAAACAAAAAAAAAACAAGACGGAAAAAAGACAACAAAAAACAAATTGAGGGCAAAGATGGAGCAAAATCGCCCTAAGAAACTTTAGCTGCAAGATAAGAGAACTGAGATGACCTTGTGGAAAAACGGAAAAAAGATCTGTATAAGGTAAGACTATTTTTATTTGTTTTTTTTATTTGTGACATCCATATCTTGCTCTTGTATTAGACGCTTATTCTCTTAATTGAGTTTGTAGTAGGCAGGCTTATTTAATTTTTAAGTGACTATTAATCCTGTATTGTTAATACAGGGGAAACATGTAATGCTGTTGGTTAATGACCTGCTGTAAATCCTGTTAACAGGTAAATGTATTTTTCTTGTTTCCTTTCTTGTTCCCTGCTGTATTGTTATTGTGTTTTTAGTGTTGAGTGTTCAGGATGATGGATGTGATGTAAATCCTGTTGAGATGCAGGTGAACATGCAGTTAGACTATTAATTGATGAATTAATATTTATTGTTAGGCCATGAGTGTGTACTGGTGGTAGTTGTGGGGGGGGGCATAACGTCATAATCCGCCTATGGTCTTTGCAGCCTAGTTTATTGTGATTTCAGTGAAAGATTTGCTGGCAGTTAAATACCCTGGAAAACATCTTTTTGTTCGAGCCACACAGTCACGAATTCCACACAGAAGGGGTTTCTATAGGATTGTTTCTCTTCTTCTTTCTTCCCTTGGAGGATTTAACAAGGTCCAGTCTTTGGAGTCAAACTTTTAATTATTAGCCAGGGTCGTTCTGGCTGTCAGGAGTAACTCCCTGTGATAAGCCCCTCAACCAAGGCGGTATCATTATCCTGTGTGAATTTCCTACCTTTCACTGCTGGATTGCTGCCAGCTGAAATTGAGCTGCTGCCTTTTTTTTTAGGGGGGGGCGACAGGGTAGATCCGTACGCCTTAGACATGTGCTGTTTAGAGGGAGAGCGAGTCTCCTGAGACACGTGATGTATGCTTACAAAGCAGATTCCATTTGTCATTTTTTTTTTTTATGGGGTTTGCTTGTGTGGCTCTTAAAATGGACAAACTGCGAGGGAGTTATGCATGAACACGTTAAAGAAAGGTGGCTGAGGCTGAGAGAGCAGGGGGGGATTTAGATGAAAGAGACGGAGGGGGTTGGTGTCCTAGTCATCACCTTTACAGCACAGTGCATATTCCCAGCTCTCTATTAATTTAATGCTATCTGTATTTGAGAAGCTCTATAAATATGCAGAACAGCCAGATGATAAAATTCCTATCAGGAATTGCAAGGTAAGAGGAACTATTGAGACGAGCGGAGATGAAGACAAATCCTGATGGCTTTCCTAATTGACCACAGGACCTCTATCATTTTAACTCCAGCCAGAGGGAGAGAAACCAGGGCTCTTAGCCTAACAGTGTTAGTGTTACACCAGATGACATTGACCGCTTTAATACCACCGTGACGCACTCATCCATCCTATTACGTGTCTGCAGTGGTAAAGATAGGCTAGGCATGTTTCATGCAAATGTTACCGCTTTTCCCCACTTTCAATATTTCAGCCGTGCAACAGCTTCCGTGATGTCCCGGTTTTGTTCGAGAACTCTGCAGAACGGCACTCGGATAAATATGCAGCATTCACTGCACGACGTTTCCGCTTCCATAAGGAATAACAGATTTTTGTTTCCTCTCAGAAGGGGAGAATATGTTCTTGCAATATTGCCGTGTTTTACATTCACGTGAACGTTCTCACCCTCTGTGCATTACTCCGACTAAAACTGTGACAACGAGCTTGGTGAATTTGATTTAACCTCTTTTTTTTTAAAAAAAAAAACCTGAATGTATTATACATGAGCTTTTGCAAAACATAGAGGTGAGGCATCGCACCTTTTCTTGTGCCCCCGTAGATTATTCTTACGGCTGTGTATTAGGTTTCTTTGGTCGTTTATGCATAAATTAATTAACACAGACGCTATTTCAGCAGCATTGCGGCGAATCCTCCTTAGGCAGGCACCCTCTCTTTCCATTTAGTCAGCGGAAAGCACATCAGAGTTGGTTCCCATGCTCAACTTCACAGCGCGGAAGACGTAAATGCGATGCGATAACTTCAGAAAATAAAGCCTACATGTTGAAATCAAGTGGGACTCGTGTGGAAATGAATCTCTGAACGTCTCAAACCGTCAGCAGTCATGACACTCTTCATGTCGTCCGCGCTCCGTTTCTTGACGCGCTCTGACAACAGCCCCTGCAACGCATGCCGCTCGGCGTTTGCTGCAGGGATTAATATGAATCCTAATATGGCGATTGCAGCAGGGAATAATACAAAGGCTGCTCCATAAGCTTCCTAACACAAAGCGCAGGTATGCTAATCTCCTAGCGCATGTGACGCCATGAAGCGCGTTGATCTGCGCGTTGAATTGGCCTGTGTGAGTCATCCTGGAGCTCATGAAACTGTGGGTAGCTCTCATGAGGCGTATGTAACTTCCCGGCATGCAGCTGCTATATGAAGACATGAAAGTGAAGTGCTAGCTGTATCCGCGTGGAAAAAAAGTTACTTTCATTTGATACACTATATTGCATACAGACACGAAAATTATATGAAATTGCATAAAAAAAAACATCAGTGAAGCTTTTTCAAGGTTGCAAATGTAAACCTATGTTCTAATGTGAACATATAAAAAGGGAAATCACAAAATTTGTCATTAGTCTGGGTCATGTCTCTTTTCTCTGTAAAACCGAAATCTTCCAAACGGGCCTTGTCTTCTCTGCACAGATCTCATCCCGTTCCTATATCCCATTCTTTCCTGAAATATTTAGCCTGGAGCTCTGAATCCGAAGATTCTGACATTTTTTTTTCTGTTTCAAATAGGACCAAAAATAAAATGATGATCCTCCTCGTTCCCAGGGAGCTTGTCCGATGGCGGTAGACGCAATGGACAAAAGAATTCAGCCATCCCTGACTAAATTAGGCAATGTACCACGAAAACTAACCAAACAAATGTCCTTTTGTGATAAGCATTTTTCTCCTGAATGCATCACCAACCTGGGATAATATAGGTCAGGATTGGCTGAAATACTGTTTTTGAATGCTGGATCCACACCAATTATGTAAAGGAGAAATTGATGATGCTGTGAATTTTTTTTTTATTTTCCAAAACGGGGGGGGGTTACAGACCTATTCAAAAACGAGAGATTCTTATTGAGAAATAAAAAACATTAGCACAAGTACACGAATAACTGATATCACCAAGGATCTGTTATGCATATTAGGCAGCTATCAAGCTTTATTTAGGTTGTTTTTTCTCTGTTATTTCTAGACCAAGTAATTAATCTAGAAGAGAAAGCTCTCTGGGCTTCCACAGTCCTTGCTCAAGCCTAATTGAGTTGCGGTTGTATATTCTAATTTGACAGTATTGATGCCGCTATTTATCCAGAAGGATTTCATACACATACCAGAATCAAGGGTTTAGGGGTTTTTATTTGGTAGTTTGTATTTTCATCTGGAAACTTTTATAGGGTGTAATGTAGCCTTTGTGTATAGTCTAAAAGTGAATTAGCTGATATGCCAGTGTATCTTTTGATAGTCGATCTCCTATTTTACAGAACCTTTACAGTCAAGATCATTAACAATAAATGTGAATTACATAAATACCATCCATTATAGAATATACTGATATATTAAGACAATTAGCCTGGATGCTTCTGGATAAAAGAAATGAGTCATACTGCAGCAAAACATCATCCATTTTTCTTTCTCTTTTTAAATTCAATCCACATCTTTTTCTTAATAGCAAGAGAGGATCAAGTCAAATGTTCAGAAATACCCTTGGATACATTGACTTATTGAAGTGTGTTCAAGTTTTCCTTTCTAAACAGTTCCCCTCATTTAAAACTCGCAGCTGCTCTTAATCAGTTTCTATCATCATACGAGTTTGGAAACACTTTTGAGGCCACCTCCAAGTTTTTCACACATTAGCATCTCTACATGTGTGGTGACTTTTCTATTTCCAGGGTCTCCTGAATTCCAACACAAGCACACCTCATTTACTTTCTGGAATAAAGCCACACAACAGGATTGTGAAAGACTGGAGCGCACGCCAAGACCATTTCTGAACTGTTCCTCGGTGGAATTTGGGAGAAATGTTAGGAGTTTATAGAATAAACCAAAAATGTTTGAGTAAAATGAAACCAGAGAAGCTGATATTTGTGCCCTTTAATTATTACTTCTCAATCCAGTTTAATTTACCGGTACATTTGATTCGAACTTGAACAAAGTCATCGATGACTGCTACAGCGATATCCCCCCCCCCCCCGAGTCTTTATTATTCCATCAATCCACGGTTCAAATTCCATGGGTTGCAACACTTTTTATAGAACAGCTCAATGCAGAACTTTCCAGTAAATAAAGCACAATACAAGATTCAGAAGCCCCTGCTTCCTGCTTTTTGAAAACACAGAGGACACCGTGTAACCCAGAAAAGTGCTTACACTCGCTCTGCCTATCAGCATTGTGCTGCGCTTTTGTTTCTGAAACGTATCCAGCCCCATGCAGAGGGTGTGCATAACGGCGACTCCGACAAAGACGGCGTTTATTAAAAATTAAATTCATGAACCTTTAATTCGCCGTCTCCCACAGATTGCCTATCAGATGTCTCCCTCAGAGTGCAGCTTTTGAGCTTTTAAGCTTTTAAAGTGTGTTTGTTTTTTTTCGACAGCTACTGCAGGTGGAATGTATGAGACTTGAGCTGCTGACAATGACATGTTTCCACCTCCATCCGCGGTCAGAAAGCCTGCAGCATTGTGGACTTATCTCGCTGTCAAGGTCCTCACCAGGAGGAGAGGCAGCAGATCTGTGAATACAGGTGCAGCCGCCTCCTCTGACAGAGAAGCCCTGTTCCAGGCAGAGCCTCGTATGACAGCTTCACGGATTTTAATAGTAAATAACGAGCGCCCCGCCATATTAAGCCAAAGCACCGAGCATTTAAATTGCGCACCAATTGAATTATCGCCAGCAAATTTTCCTGCCGTTTGTTGATAAAGGCGGGAGAGGCGTGAACCACCTTTTCACAGTCGTCACATTTTTTTTTAGAAGTAGACGCGCGTGTCTGCTTCATATGACACTGTAAAATATGTGGCAACAAATGTCATGTGTATGGCAAAAATGTCAAGATGTCACACTTTAAGAGGAACTTAACCCCCCCAGCCCAGTGGTTCTATAGTCGTGGGTGGTTGGTGCGGAGATGGGGAGAGTTTGTTGGTGATGTCTGCGCTAACAGTCGGCGTTATTGCCCACAGCCAATAGCAAAATTCATTGGCAATAGCCGAGTCTCAACTGGTAGATGTATGCCATCCCTGGCCTTCTGCCCCGCCCCCTTCCCTGGACTGCTACCCTTTTCTTTTTTTTTTTTAATCCTGTAAAATTGTACCTATTACCCCACAGATAAAGCATATTGAATTGAATCTGTTTAGATCAACCTGGGACTGTAGGGAACAGCTATTTCTGATAAGGCAAAAACCATCTAACATTCTATTTACTTTACAGAACATCACCAACCCGTTCCACAGCTGCGCTGCATTTTGAGAAGTCACAATATGTAAAATAATAAAAATCCACTTGGTTTCACGCCGATCATTACGGACAATTTACTCGCAGTCCCCACATGTCCAGTTCACCTGCAACTTTCCCTTTACTCTTCAAACGCATCCACGCCGCACCCAATCTTTATTTCAGCATGATTTTACTCTTAAAATATGCATGAAGACAGACTAATCATTATTCCCTCAGTGGGTTCTGAAACCCCTACATTGCATAAAGTATCAAAGAAGAGAGGGAGAGACTGAAAACCACGATCCCGTACAGATGTGTGGCTGTGGCAGCGGCTCACTGTACCCGCAAGACATTTCCTTTCGACACGTCTCACACGGCCAAGCGAGCAAATCCCTCGCTATCAAACAGGTCGGGTTATTGCAGTGTGATTGTTGTCACGGCGGCTGACAGGTTGGACGCCGTGCTGAGAGGTTTTAGAATTTAAGGACCAACGTTATCGTCATTAGTCATGTTAGAAACACACAAAAGATTTAAACACAAAACCTGCTATTTTCACTGCTGAGGCTCGCTATCAGGCACGTTATTATTAAAGCCGATGCTATGACGCATTCGCCAGGCAGATAATATATCTACTGTAGTTTGTGGCTCACAGATAAAACATGCAGTCGCTGCAGCTCTGCTTGTGCACTCTGAAAAGCATTCATATTAATGCAGCTCCTGCTAAGACCAGGAAGAATATCATTATAGGTAGGAATCCAGGGAAGAATGTCGTTTGTGAGGAGCAGATGTTTCATCCCTACTCCACGGACATTAACTCACACTGCTCTGAGCAGGATGAGAAAATTTGTAACCGGTCATTTAGACATACTAATGGATCATTGGAATTAATTCACCAGAGATTAATCCCATCGGAGCCCCCCCCACCACACTTTATTCTAAAGCTTTCTGGATTTATAAATGAAGTAAGAGACATAAACTCCATCCTCTCTGAGATAAACAACGCAGGGAAAAAAAAGAAATATTCCAACAATAAAATCAACGCTTATTAAACAGGATTCACGGTTGGTGCCGTGTTCTCTCTGCAGAGGCACAGCATATGTGGTGAGTTTGCCTTTAGAGTTGTACTTTGAAGACTTTGAAGCCACTTTAAATAGCAGACAATCATCAGTGCATAAGACTTGCTTTCGGTCAGTCTTAACGCACAGAGTTAACCCGTCCTCACCTGTTCTGAAATTACCACTGCGCTTTTATTGTGGCGGGTCACGCCTGCAACACGCCCAGAAATGAGCACAGCTGCATTTGCTACTTGCACGACGTGGGCGCTAGACAGGAAATTGACACTTACGCTTGTGGAAACTAGCAATTACAGTTGCAATGCTGTTTTAGCACCTTCGAGGTACAGCCAAACATGTCCGCTGTGGAGCGGAAAAGTCATATTTCGTGTTTATTGTGAGCAGAGAGGAAATCTTTCTCTTGAATGACAGTAACTGTGAGCATCAAAGACAAAGAGGGTCAAACAGTGATAGAGTCTGCATACCCGCAGGTAGGATTAATACAGTCTTGGCCATCTTGGTGGATTATAGTAGAAGCTGCGTCTGTCTTTGTCTTTTTTTTTTATGGAGCCATTGTCTCCAGATTAATGGATGGAATCGGGTCCGTTGACAAGAAGCAGACAGCAGAGGAGCTTCATCTGCAGAATGTCTTGGGTCGGCTCATTACAAGCTGCATATTTTTTATTTTTTTTTGCAGGAGCAGAAATCCTTATCTTGGCTCTCTGGTTTGTTTGTTTATTTATTCACATTCATTAATTTAATCCTGGGAGTAGATATCAGAGCCTGCATGAATGTTCATGGCATGGATTATTTTTCTGATTTGAACTCTCATTGTTATTCATTGTTACCGTTTTTAGCAGCAAAGGGAAAAAAATAAACTCCTTTGGAAGGAAGCACTTGGAATAAAGATTCTTCAAGGTGGCTTCTCACTAAACCCAGACTACACATGTGTGGGGCCTCCTCAACCAGCGGGAGGCCTCATTGTGCCAATTTATTTTTTTTGCTTTGAATATAAATTGATGCTTTTGGTAATTAACCCATCTGTTTATAAAAGCAAGGAGTGTCTATGTGTCTGTGTATCTGTGCCCCTCATATCTCTGATTGTCTCAGATCAACCTCAGCTTTCAGATGTAGCTTGTGCATGGTACAATGGTTTTGATGGATATTCAAAAATGTCATTATTAATAAAAGTTAAAATCCCATAAACTTGCATATCACAGCGCTATCCTATAGTAGCATTTTGTTACAGTGTAAAGCTCCATATCACAGCGCTCCTCCTTCCTGCTTCCCAGCACCTTGGTTCCAATTCAAAGCTCCGTTGTCCCGTTTCTTCCTGCACCGATTGTGTAGCCAACGTAACGAAAGTATCGTAACGTCTCTCAAAAACCACACGCTAAGACGTTAGCCGGTTTAGCTCCTACTTTATTCCCAGCACTATCCCCTAACAGAACAGAATCTGGGCCTAAACCCATTTACTTACAAACACATATAACAGTCACATGCTCAGGTTGGTACACTATACAGGAAAAAGTACAAGCTATAGACATTTATCAAGTCCGTTTTTAATTGGCCTATCAACACAATTAGATTATTTATTTAGATTATTCTGCTGGTAGATCTGCACAGGGGACGCATTTTCGCGTGTGCAGGGCATTCAGAGCCTGGGGCACATGTTGGAGCTGGGTGGTTGTTTATGATGTTGTATTTAGCAACGTTATTACCTCCCCTCACAATTTTCGCTTTGCACATATTGAACATGGCCGTCAGATTTGTCGTATCAAGTTTGAAATGTTTCCAAATGACAGACTTGGCTCGATTCGGCGCTTGACGCCGTGTTTGTTAACACGCTGTGTAGCGTGCAAACATAGAATTTAAATTACTAGATGCTGGAACTGCACACTTGCTGTGTATGATATTAATTAAAAAAAACGTGACTGGATCGACTTCATTCATCCGATATCCGATCCAGCTAATTGGCCAATATCCAATCCGGCTATCGGATCAGTGCATCTCTAACTAATACTAATACTGGAATAAAATAACTTTAACATTGTTTCATCATGAGCCACCATTTGTACTTACCTGGAGGAATACACCTTTACTTCATCACCTTATGTGGTGTCACTTTGCTTTTAATGCTTACTGTTTGCACCCCATAGCCCCCCCCCAAAAAAAACGGCCCTGCTCTTCAGGCTTCTTGAGTGGCAGTTTTAATCTTTTATGCCTGTCAGTGTCTGTTAAAGAAATCCAATATGATTGTTTTAATGAATTTTGCATTATATGCATGATTTATTCTCGTCCTGATACTGAACTGGCTCATGTGCAGTCTGACATGTAGTATTAATTAAAAATAAATACCATCCCTGACTCCTAGGGGAAGTAATAAATATAACTGTCGAAGTCAAAAAAAATGTAGAGGCACAGTGTTGAGGAATCTGAGCTGAATCATGGTTACTCCGAGACAGGATGGAGAACTGACATGAGAAACAACAGTGAGCAAATGGGGAAATGTCAGGTTGGTAATTTTAGTTTCAATTTTTAATAGCATCCTCTGTCTCAGTCCAAATGAAAAGTGACAGGATGCCAGGCCTTTATTGACCAGTTGACATTTAAACCATTAGAGGATTCTCTGCCTTATCCAATCATCCCCTCTACAAACAAACGTTGCCATGCGATTCTCACAACAGACTGCTCTCTCTTTGCCCTCACTCTGCCGTCAGCCTTTCCAAATATGAAGTGTCACTGCCGCTGACATGTGCGCCTACTATCAAGCTGAAGGACAAAAATGCGAACGAGGACATTTCACCCTAAATGCCAGAGGGCTTCGGGGGGCGCGCAACCCTGGGCGGCAATGATTTGTGCCGGAAAACTGGATTTTTGACAAGAGACGGATCGCTGAAGTTCAAAGTCAGGTGGTTAAGGCACAAAGGAAACACCAATCATCTCCGACTTTGTGGTGATGTGACACTAGTCTGGTGGAGCTCATACATTAAAGTCCTTCAGACCCATATTTTTAAGCTATAATGAGATGCAGTAAGGTTATCAGATAAAAGACTTTGGTCGGTTTACATCTCTCCGACAATAAAATCCCAAAAGATCATCATTTAATCCATTCAGTCCTATCCTGACAACTGTCAACCGTCCTATAAATCATAGGAGCAAAGGCATTTTTTTGACTGTCAAACTGACTGACAGACCTTTTTTAAAATGACGACTGACCCCGTGTGACAGCTAATCACGTATTCTAAATTTACTTAACAGCTGTAAAGCCTTCCTGTCTGCATCGGTTGAATTCTCCCCTCTGGACAGAAGCATTTTTCTGCTGCATTAAATGTCAGTGTAATGCAAAAAGCTTTTTATATTTCGTTGCTCTAAACCGAAACGGCCAAGAAGAAAACACTGGGGCTTTTAAGGTCATATAGGATATTGATTTTGAAGCTCCAGCCATCACAAATTGGACCTCCCTCTGGCAGCAATTTTTTTGGGCCAAACTGAAATGAACTCGGCTAACAGCGAGATCACATGGTTTAAGTTATTCCAAAAAGAAAAAAGCATTCACTCTCAGAAATACCGGCATCATCAGATGCATTTAAAGTGCAGAGACCAGACATTTTCCAAATAAGTGAATTAACATATAAGTCGCACTAAATACGTACAATGCGCAGAATTCAGGTTTGTAGATCTATAATATTAAGAATGAGGGGAGAATTCCATCATAATACAAAACTATTGACTTGCAAGCTCCCAGTTATTCGTTTCTTTGTTATTATACTTGAATTCAGCTATTTTCTACTGGGCTGTAACGTGATGAATATCTTTGTGCATGAAGTGGACGTATGAAACAACAATATGATACCTGTTTAAGCACAAATACTTGAACCACAACCAGTTTCAGGGCTTATGAATAAAAAAAAAAAAATACCTAAGGTATCAATTTGTATGTGTGGCTTCTTGCCATATAAACTAAGCTGTTTGAGCCAAAGCTCCCTTAAAAGACAGATTGCCGCTTTTTCCTCTTCCCTCACACTGCCTCCCAGAAAACTCTACCTCATATGACTGAAGGATTTCGCTTTACAGAATGGGAGCACTTACACATTTGGCAAAACTAAAATCGCCGGGATATAATGGCCACATTAATTTTATGTGTAATGAGGTGAAATGACTCTTTTGGCACTGCAGGGAAAAAAAACCCTAATAATTTCAATGAAGAAGCGTCTTATTAATGTTTCTGGTTTGTGACAATGTGTATGGCTGAGAAAACACCTTTTTTGTTGCTCCAGTCACTTCTTATAAGAGGAATATTTCCTAACTCGACGGCATCTCGTTCTGAACCAAGCCAAAAGCAATTTCACCTGGAACGATCATCTTCTCGGCACCTGAAGATATTCATTGCTCAGTGTGATTTGTTTTCACCATTTTACTGAGGTGCATGCATATTTATGTCTCAATTAGGCAAACAAAGTCCATGTCATCATCCTCTTGTAGATCATTAACAGGAGGATTATTGCTCCATGTTTGTGATTTTGTTTTTTTTCGTTGTCTTGTACGGTACCATAAAACCTCCACACAGTCTAAGTAGCTAAATGAATGCAAAACCCGCAGCTTTACATCTGCATCCTGTGCTGAGTTTGTAGCTTGAGGCATTTTCTTGATTTAGTTCGGGCATACACACACACACACACACACATAAAAAAAATATATATATAACATCCATAGCTGTAACTGTCAGCGCAGAAGCTAATTAGCTATGAAAGACTGTCGCTTGAATGTCTTTAAGTAACTGTCTTACTCTCTTGAATGCCTCCATGTAAAACCACCCTATAAAAAACTACAGTTCAATGCTAATTAAATGTTAAATCTACATTGGAGCAGCCAAACAAGCTGGAACCACCACATATAGTCATACTGTCACCGTATGGCATACAGCTAACGTCGTAAGCAAACAAATCGCTTGATTTTCAGAGATCAGGAGCTGAGCCCAGAGACTAGGACCACTTTTCTTTGCTTCCATACGCGCCAAAATAACTTTTCTTTTGGCTCCAGTGTTTTGGTTCAGTGCAAAATAATGGTTTGTGCCTCTACTGCTGAAATGTCTTAACTGATGACATTTAGACAGGCGAAAGCAAAAAGGCACTGGAGAACAGTAATAAATTCGCACCCTTCAATTACACAACCCATGAGTCACAACTGAAGATTCAGGCAGACGTCTCATCCGCTGAAAAGAAGAAAATGTTAATAAAAAAAAAAGATATTAAGATCGATCATCTTAAGATGCCAAAAAGCCTGAAATACATATTTTCTCTTACATAAGCTTGCAGCTGGCACCTCTGCTCTTTCTCTTCCTACTCTGTTCTTCTTCATCACTCACCCCTCTTCTCCTTCAAGTTCTCACATCTCGTTTCCTATTCTCTTCCACTTCCTCACTCCTTAAACACAGGCTTCCACGAGTTCGACGAGTTCTCTCCTCGTCTTAACTTCTCCTCCTCACCTTTCTCGCTCCCCTCAACATCTCTCTCTCCTCTTCGTCCTTCATCATCTTCCACTTTGTGCGACGCTTTGAGGTTTTCTCCTTCCCTCTTCACTCTCTCACTCATTTTCCCCTCACACTTAGAACAGCATCTGTTCCTGGTTCACTGGCTGCTGATGCCAAAGAAATGCTGTGTGACAAAATACACACACACACACTCACTCGCATCCATCTCCAGCATTATTTGTATTACGTAGGCTACGTTTATATTTATTGATGGGCTGAGGATACCAGGCTGAGCTGTAATGTACATATTTATGTTATAGACTTTACATGTTTACTATGCATGACCCACCCAGAGAGTGCAGATATCAAAGAGCAGCAACCTTATGTTTATTCTTCTATCTTTATATATATATATCCTTATCCTGGCATGTGTGAGGTTGGATCCTGTTCCACTGCTGTTTTTCATTTTCATTGCTGTTATGCCACTAGGATTTCCCTCCGGGGGTTTAGGCTAATAAAGTTTTACTTCATCTTATCAAACACAGTCAAATCAGCTGAGCTAACGCCGGAGTCCCACTAACGCGCTGCTGCTGGGTGTAACAACTGCAGATTTACACTCCAACATCATCTTGTCTCACATAAGCGGCGGTTTGCGGATGTCCATCGTTAGCACGACGCCCAATCACGGACGGACGGAAACGACGTGCGAAATGTTATTTTCAGCTTGTAAAGGATTCGGGGTTTTGGGGAAAACATGCAGAGCTCAAGCCTTAAATCCACCACCGCTGAACACTGAAGGAGCCCGGTCCTGTCGAGCAAATACCTGCTGCATGCGTAATCTTTCGCAAGAAACGTCCTCTTTGTTGTTTCCCCGTTGAGCTGAGGTCAATCAATCTTTATTTTACAAATTTTAATTAACAGTAACGGCCTGGCAGGAGGTAAAAGACGTCCTGTGGGGACAGGGTTTGGGGAAAGAAAAACAACATCAACAAAAAAACAGCCTTTAATGTTAAAATATTCATGACAGCAGCTTTAAATAAATACCAAATTTGCTGATTCCGCTAATGCTCTAACACCTGGCTGTGCCCTGAGAGAAACCCAGCCCTATGTAACGGCTGATATTTTTCTTCAGCAGACAGTTGACACATTCTATGGGGAAAAAAAATACAGCGGAATTTGTTCAACGAAAAATTACATTCTTGGGGAAAAAGGATGTGAATCTTTTCCCACAATCTGACAACCGTCTACAGCGAGAAGAGACACTTGGAGCTGAGAATGTAGCAGTGTTCCTTCAGCCACTTAAGCTGCACCCTAACTTCAGCAGAGTTTCTGCAAAGTGATAGAAACTAATGATCCACTGGCAATATTCTGGCAGCTCCATTATGAAGCAGATGATTTGACTTTGTTGCGGGATTATACTGTACTGTATGTTTCCTGCAGCACAAAGCGCCGTATAGTGGAGATATCAATAACATGCAGCAGGCTTCAAGTTGGACTTCACACAGAAACGTCTCTCTTTGCGCTCTTTAGAAACCCGTGAGTGCCTATTTCACATCCGGCCGTCGCAGAGGAACCGTTTTTCTGCGTCACAGATAAAAAAATCTCGCTCTGATGAGAAATAGCCGATTTTGGTTAGATCAAACGTTTGTTTAATCCGGGCTATGACATTTTCGGACCCAACAATTGAGAAATAAAACAAGCCGGCAGGGCGTGCATCACGGTCACGCGCCGGCGCCGACAGTTTCATTTTGTGGCTCCAGATATTTATGATAATCCATCTCTCTAAAGTTCTTCATCAATAACTCCAAAGGCAAGCATGGCTTATTCCGGCTTTGAAGCTTCCCCCAGGAAAGGTTGACAGGCCGCATGAAATATCACGTCACCGGCCATATAAAATATGACCCTCTGATGAAATGTTGTCACCCTTTGAATCATTGTTTCTCCATGCATGCCTGATGTGACCTCTGCACAAAAAAGTCCATGATTCACAGATTTGAGGAGTACAGAGTCTGCTGTCTGCAGCTCTGGCTCGGTGGCTCACTTTACTGCAAGACCTCGCTTAGCTTGAAAGGTCTGCCTATTGTGTTTTCAGGGCCGTACCGGGGTAAGAAATTCAGCCTGGACTTATCCACTGAGACCCGGCATTGGGAGGGGGTTGATTGGTCAGCGAGCCCCCGATCCAGAACGTGCAGCACGCCCTGGATGACAGGCACACAGAGAGGGCTGCTATAGAGATCGACAGGTCCCAGACATCCAGTAAAAACTTTATGGATTTTTTTTTTTTTTTTTGATGGACCACCCTTGTGGTAGCCCTCCGGGATTTGTCCCGGGACGCCTGATGCCAAGCGCACCGCTCCCGGTCATAAATATCCCAGTGATTAAAATAAGCCGCATTATGTGACTTTACGGCCGGCGAACAGTTTAAAATGTAAACAGCGGTGCCCGCGCGATTTATCCGTTCACAGATCTCTTTGCAGGGACGCCAGTGCACTCTGACCACCTGGTGCCTCGTCCTTTTACATCCATTTATACACATCTAGCAGTAAAAAAACAAACATAACTCATGAGCGCTCAGCTTAAAGAGGTGTGCTCTTTAATGTAAGCAAAAGTAAGAAAAAAAAAATCCTGCGATCAGGTAATTTCAGAGGTCAGAATACTAGCATAAAAAATATTAGAGGCTTAAATGTTATTGTAAGCATAAAAAATACCCCACTTACTAATTTTAATAGGGTGCAATACCTGTTCAAAACTCGTTAGAAATACCTGGCTTCTAGTATTCCTGCTCACGGCTGTCGAAAGAACGGCTCATCCAAATGTCACACTCAACACTTCGTCCTTACACCTGCCAAATGTGAAGGTGGTCGGATGAGCGGTTGTGGAAAAATGGACACATACAGACAAACTCCTTCCACTTTAGTTCAATATTTTATTTAACTCTGAATAGTAAGGCTTTTTTTTCCCTTCATAGTGTTTCTAATGTTTAATCACTCAAACATATTGCACAAAATAACTAAAATAAATAAAAGCCGCAGTGGATGTGGAGAACCACTCAAGCACCTCTCCAAGAGCATTCTGCATAGCAGACCCGGGTATTGTGGTATTTCTGCACACGCAGTTTTTCTGCTGCAGGATCTTCAGGTGTCTGTAATGCACGTGGGCGAGCGAGTGGTGCTCAGGTCACAGCAGCACTTCAGCTCTTTGATGCAGGCGGCACCAGCAACATGAGTCAATAATCTTCAGCACCGTTTGAGAAGCAGCCTTCACTTTGCGCGCACACGTTTTTTTTTTTGAAAGACTCGCAAGATCCAAGTTTATCCTTCCGGCTGCAGAGTTTTAGTGTTTGCAAGGTGCTATTTAATCAAACATGCTCAGCATAGATGGAGATACTTAGAGGATTTATTGGTAGCACTTTACTTGACGGGTGCGTTTATAACACATTCGTCGTCATGACTGTTTAACGAGACACGACTCGACTTTCATACCAAACCTTTCATGATTGTGAAAGACAGAATGATGGCAACCCGTCAAAATAAAAGTCCCAACAATTTCAAAGCAGCTATGGTGTTCTTCTTCACATCTGACTCAACGGGTTGGTCCATGGTCAAGCAAAAGCAAAAACTATGAATGTGCTATTAACTCACCTGTCAAGTAAAGTGTAACTGAATTTTATATATTTACACCTTATATTAGAATATAATGTGTAGATTTTAATTAATATATTCAAATGTTAATTATTAATTCATGTGATTTCAATCACATTGTGCTATACGGTAAGTAGTCAGCAGCTGTTATGTATTAATCATGTAGCGCAACTGTCTCTAGTCTTTCTCTGCGGTTAAAAAAAGTCTTTCTAATGCTTTTAGCTATAATAGCTCCATAGCTCTAGAAGAGGATGTCTGCCACCAGCAGGTTGACATATTGGGCTTTCAGTGAATTGTCTTGATAACTAGTGGATCTATTGCCCTGAAGAGATAGCCTTGGTACCCAGAGGATGACTCACCCCAAATGAAGTTGGTGATCATCTGATCTTTGTTCTAGTACCACTATGGTGTTCATGTTTTTGTGTGTGTGTGTTTTTTTTTTGTAGGAGAAATGTTTCAGTAGCTATTGAATGGATTTCCATGAAATGCACATGGTCCCCAGAGGATGTATCCTAATGCTTTAATAATGATCTTTCCTCAAGCATGCGAGAAATCTCAGCAGGTCAAAGTTTTCACTTTCTCAACAGCTATTAGGCGGATTGCCATGAATTAGTTTCATGTCTCAAATCCCTGACAATTCCTCCTGTGCAGTAATTAGATCGAAATAATTTCAACTGGCTAACATTTAGCTCGGGTAAGACTAACCCATGGCAGGAAACGATCCCTATTTTTCATATGAAGTAGATTTTTTTTTTTTTGTTTTGTTTTGTTGTTTTTTAATCGGTGTCTCAAACTTTTGACACAAACTGAGAACTGAGCTGCAGCCCATCTGCGATTTACCTTCACTCCGAAAACGCTGATGATAATTACTCTGCACAGATAATATATAATTAGCTACCAGACGTACCCGTTAGAGAAATCTGCCAATTTACATTTCTCGTTTCATTTCCATTTCCTAAACAATCAGCGTAATTTCACCAAATCTGTTCCTCAAAGGCAGGTTACTGTGGATGTGTAACTCCTGTGCTTGTAATCATGTGTTAGCGGGAGCTGCAGACCATAATGGGAGGTGCTTACAGATGAGTGAGTGTGTGTTGGGAGAAGATTTGGACATAATGGCCTGTTACAGCATCGCCCAAGGCTTCACCTCACCTCCTGAGGATTTGCTGCTGCTATTATTCAGTGTCTCATCACAAGCTGCTGCCTCAGTCCATCAGATCACTGAAGCAGAATGAATGTGTGATTGAGTTTCTGTGAAAGTTTGTACAGGTGCCAGCGCAGCGTCAACACATACAGTTCACCGGTGAATCGTCATGCCCAGTGTGAAGCAGAGCTGCTATTGGCTGTGAATCCACCTCTGTTGCGTGCTTGCTGAAGTGCTCCCAGTTCCAGGTGCAGCGGTATCTCAAAACAGGCACACTGAAAACACCCCAGGCCCTGTAATGAAGATCTTCCCTCATCCTAACTATCTTCGCTGCTGCTGGCTGTGAAAAAAACAAAATTGAGTGCACTGCTACAGTATAATTCGGCCAGGCAGATGGCTTTATGATGAATCAAACGCTGTATCTCCTTGCTGCAGTTTTTTTTTTTTTTTTTACATTTCCAGCGTTCGCAACCGATCCCCAGAGCTGGAAGAGACAAGAATAACTCATCCGGGAATGTCTGCGGGCATTAAGACCTTTCAGGTAGCTGCAGCCACTGCTGCAAAGTAACATCTTCACTGGTACATGCTGCAAGAAATGAAAGTAGCTGGTGTAGATTGTCAGTTCTGTGTGATAAGTCATGTAAAGGGGAAGTTTATTTATTTTACTTCATTATATCATTTCAGCAAGAGACATCCACTTACCAAGCTTAAAATTCTGTGGCATGAGCCATCTATTCCTGATCCATTTTAGACTAATCAAACAATTATGGTGCACTATTTGTCTACGTATCCCACAATGAAATGTGTTTAAATTTGCTACAACTCTGATTAGTGCCTCTGACAGCTTCATTTAGACCCTGACAGAGCACGTAAACCATTTATGCAGCAGAATCCCGCGTTTATATGCATAGCAACAATGAGGATATCGCTTAAATGGATATTTTGAAATATGATACAAAATCCGGAGGGTCAGCACTGATGTCAACCTGGGAGGATTAGAATTAGCTACTGGCACTTCATTATTTTTCTGTTTACCAGTATAGCGGCGTAGATGGATGATGCACAATGATGCTGCGCGCGCTAATGATGTTTTATTGATTCGTGTCGTAGCCTGTGATTCAGTGGGTGTTGTCATCCTGCAGTCGACATACTTCAAACTTGATGTCCTACCCAAGTTTATTAGATCCATGTCAATGGCCTGCATGGGCTGCCAAAATCTCGCAGCCCATAGGAGCCTCTACTCATAAAATAAAACCTTACAATGTCAAGCGCTAAAGTCTGAGGAGGATCAGCAGGCAAACAACAACTCCTACTACCTGCCTTGAAGGAGGACTTTGGTCTTTTTCACTGAAAACTATCTCATATGTCAAAGAATGGGTGTAAATAATGGAGTAGGTGATGGCTGAATTACATTTAGCTGCATCAGTTTCTATCCTGATATTAATGTTGCACCGATCGATCGGCTGCCGATCATGATCGGCCGATATTGCCTAAAAATAGCGGAGAAACATGCGATAATTATTAGCGACTGGACCTGTTTTAGTCAGTCTCTCTCTCTCTCTGTGCGCGCCGCATGTAACCATGTCCATTTTCCTGTTTTCGTTGTGTGGAGGCGGGCCATAAAGCAACTAACCAATCATGATGTGATTCTTCTAAAAAAACTGTCATTTTTTCGACCAATCCTAATAATCCTCTGCTTCAGTTTCACAGCGTGCACATCTCTGTGCAGTAGCGAGTGAGGGGGCGCGTACTAGAAGAAGTGTTTTCTGCCTGGCAACAGCGGGCCATTGGCTGCATTGTATTTATTGCCAGCACATGTCCTGACAGCCCTGGCTTCTTATTGGCCCAGATGGCCAGTTTCTGTTTCTGTACTTCTGCTTGCTGAACTAGCTGCTTGGTAACTTCCAAATCTAACAGAAGAATACATTTAGTACCTTAGCAGTTTAGTTATAATATTAAAAATAGCAATGACAGCTAGTTAGCTATCAGCTATCCAAAAACGTAAAAAAAAACACATAGGTTACTAATTTTTAAAGCTATGTAATGTGAGTTTTAAAAGGTTCAAACTGGCTCAGCCTAAGTTTGGAAAACAGTACGGTCAGCAAGGAGCACTGTCATGAAACTTTCTTGAGATTTCCCTGTCATTCATCCGTTGTCTGCCATTCATCGTTCTGTCATTTCAGACAGCTGCTGTGCACTAACCTCGGCCCTTCACACATCCCCACCTTCCCAGCCACCTAACTCTGCTCCACCCAGCCGCTCAATCTTCCCATTCACTTGTCAATCTCCTGCATTTATACTGCTTCAGTTCCACTCAGCCACTGCCAGATTGTTTTATGCATTACTCAGCTCTACACCGCCTTACTCTTAATCCTGGACCCGTTTCCCCCGGATTCTGATTTCTGCCTGAAATCAGAACGGCATCATGTCAAAGTTACAGACCGGGATTGTCAGGTTATGGGCATGAAATGTCTAATAGCAGCTGAATATGTTTCCATAAAGCGGCAACAGCAATACGTTACATTGCTCGGAACACCATTATGACCCTTGTAAGTTGAAAATAGTGCATATTTAGCGAGTAATTCCAAACCACATTCATGGTCATAGCGGTTAAATTGACATGGACCCATAGAGGTAATGGGCTTATTAGCGGGATGGTAAGCAACAAGGTGATAATGTTAACCATCAACCTAAAAGGAAAAATAAAAAAGATGGAAGCCTGCACTCTTTTTCAGTCCAAACGGTTTGTTTCTTAATTGGAATCACCGCATCAGATTACTTTACCCGATTAGTTATATGTGTAATTGAAAGAAAAATGGATTCAGCCAAATTGGGATAGCTTATATAAGCCTCAATGATCAATTTCTTCCAAAATATAATTGGAAAATTGCCACAGAGCAGATTAACACAAAAGGATAATTAAGACGAGGCCAGTAACCGACAATACCCAGCAGTACTTTTCACTCTCTGGGATTGTTTCTAACCGGCTGAGCGGCTGTACGAAGTATTAACAGCTGTTTATGCAGTCAGACGTCGTAGCGAACGCCAACATAAAACACAGTCCAACAGAGCACATTGTTATTTATTCCTTTGATCTCGGTCAGCTCAGTTTGGATTTATAATTCCAAGCAGCCATGTTGAAACAAACAGCTCAGAACTGTTAACTAAATCTTTATGAAAGTAGTACTCTTACTCTGGATTCCTTTTTTATATAGGAACGTTATTTATGTTTGAGTCTGAGATCACAAAAGGGCCTTTAAAGTGGATTTAAAGTGGTGAATATGTTTTATTCCCTCTCACACACCCATGCTGCAGCTGTGTCATAGCTCTGAATAGTTTCATTTTTCGCTTCCCCGAGAGCTTTGCGTCGCTCTCCCTCCTCCCCTGATTTAGCAGATATGAGGCAGAGCTCCACGTGCCGCACTCAGCAGTGACACAAAGAGACTGCTGCTACAGTAACAGCCCTCACAAGAAAAGAAGCCGTAAAGGTGAAGGGAAAAAGAAAAAGTAGTTTTAGAGTTCAGGCTAAATAGTAAGAATGTGCTGCAAGGGCAAATCCATGTTTGTGTGTCTGCTTTTGTTTAACTTTCAATGAAAGCAGCAGCATACTGAAACCTTTTTAAGTACAGGCTCCTGAGATTTAGTGAAAAGAACAAAGCCTGTTGGAATGCACAAAAAGTTGGTTAAAAAAAAAAAAAAAAAGGATAACTGATGTAACAATTTTTGAAAAGAAGCTTTGTTGTTTAATGTAAAATCTAAGGTTGCAAACTTTCCATGGGAATTAACAGGAATATATGGGAACAAACATGAATACATCAAAAATGTACAAATTAAATGTCTTATTCCTCATTAGGGTCACATGGTCTGCTGGAGCCTATCCCAGCGCGTTACGGCAAGAGGCAGGGATACACCCCAGATGGTCGCCAGCCAATCGTGGGGCACACACACCATTCACTCACACACTCACACCTACAGGCAATTACACAAAATTTTGCCTGTGAGGCAACAGCGCTAACCCCTGCGCCACCGTGTCGCCCCAAATTAAATGTAGTTGGAGAAACTATTTTGTAGCATAATCAGCATATTAGAAAAATTGCCTATTGTCATGATTACCATATTTCTAGGATAAAAGCAGTAACAGTCCTGTCTGGAGTGTAAAGACCAGTTTTACATTTATCTAGAAAAATTCAGTCTCAGTCATAGTGTGGTGAAATAATTTCTGGTCTATTAATGTTTAACCATTATATTAGTTACTACACTACCATTTAAAAGTTTGGATTCACTTAGAAATGTCCTTATTTTTGAAAGAAAATCACAGTTTTTTTGAATGAAGATAACTTTAAACTAGTCAGAAATACACTCTGTACATTGCTAATGTGGTAAATGACTATTCTAGCTGCAAATGTCTGTTTTTGGTGCAATATCTACCATTTCCAGCAACTATCACTCCAGTGTTCTAATGGTACAATGTGTTTGCTCATTGCGTCAGAACGCTAATGGATTAGAAAAGCCTTGTGCAATCATGTTAGCACAGCTGGAAACAGTTTAGCTGCTAAGAGAAGCTATAAAACCAACCTTCCTTTGAGCAGGTTGAGTATCTGGAGCATCACGTTTGTGTGCTCACAAATCATTATTTCTAACCTTGACGATATTTTCTATTCATTTCGCAACTCATAATGGTAAATAAAAATGTGACTTTTCATGGAAAACACAGAATTGTCTAGGTGACCCCAAACTTTTGAACGGTGGTGTATATTAGAGCAAATGTGAAATCAAAGTGTATTCATACAGTAGCTAGCTATCTGGTAAGTTAGCTGCTAAATGTTGAATATTTCCTAAATTCCCCGGCTTTACTTTCAATGGAAAGTTTGTGGACATTTTTATTTTTCCTACTCGAGTCTAATATTTTTCAGCCTGTTTTGCTTTCTGTATCTTCTAGGGGAAACCAGACAGTGTCCAGGGTGGGTTGGGTTGTTTTAGTCTTATTTCCTTTTCTTGCAAAGGCGGCCCGTGTATACGCCTCTCAGGGGTGGAAGCGTGCTCCAGATGACATGCTCGGCTGCCTTCACCACCTGCTGCAGGTCCCTCCTGTATTCTGCTCTGCAGCTGCTGTACCGCGCTGCCGCAGTAGGTCAGGAGGCTCCGGATGGTGCTTTGGCAGAAATACATCAGCAGTTCGTTGTCAGACTTGAGCCCGTTTCAGCTTACTAAGGAAGTGAAGTCTCTGCTGGGCCTTCTTCACCTGGCGAGAGATGATCGCGGAGCAGGCGAGGTCTGCGGAGATGCGGGCTCCAGGGAGTTTGAAACACTCCATCCTCTCTACTTCCTCCCCCTGAACACAGAGGGCCGAGTGCGGTTCTGTCTCACACTTTATGCTAAATATGCAGTACACATTGCAGGTAAAATATTGGCAACACTTTATTTTACATGTCCCTTCATTACTAGTCATTTTCCGGTAAGTCTTTGAGTAATTCAGAGAAATGCGATTGGAAAAGAAGAGTTTATTTGGCGATACAAGGGTGTATGTAGTTGTTAATTTTTATTATTAGGCATATAGTGTATTAGCCTTTTTCAGTAATGTTTCCTTGAATCAGTTATGTTATTACTATACATATGTAATACAACTGTATTAAATTAACATTCAGTGCAACTTTTGTTGCCTAGAGCACTTTGGGTATTTTTGACCGCGTTTGCAGCATTTTGCTGTTTCAGCATTCGTTTCGGTTTCACGCAGCGTATGTTTCATTTGCCCTGTGTCTGTCGTCGTGTGACCAAAATGTTTCACCTCTCCTCATGTTTTAAGATCTGTTACTGTACACATTTCATTTGTTTTAATGTAATATGCCTCCGAGGCACTATGGCATGCGTGGTAGGCCGAGGCTGGCCTGAGGCTACTCGAGATCGGGAGGCTGTGCTGTATCGTTTTGGGTTGTATTTTGTTTACAAATTGTATTGAAACTTATTGGAAGTGCCAGAGAGAAAAACAAAACAAAACAGACACTGGTAAGAAATAAACACAGGGATATAAAGCATCGGAAGACTGAAATCTTTTCGAGCGCAGGTCTGAACAACAGCCAGTGTAGGAATCTAGTCCCTACAATAACAGTTCGATAAATATTGAGTAAAGCAAAATACACAATTTCCCTTGTATTGTATCAGATTAGTGCCTCTACAGAAACCATCATTACCTCTTTTTTAATTGTAAATGGAATGAATGTAAACATCATAAATGACAGCATCTAAATTGTAATTACCTGAATGTTTTGAGATGCCTCAAGTCAAAGTCCCTTATTCAAGATAATTAAATCCTCATGTAATACATTTTGTGTTATATTGTTAATACTGAATATTTCTTGCTGTCATATCCAATTAAAATCATAGAACCTTTTTTTAATTGTGTAGCGGTGTGAACATTAGACTCTTCCCCATCTCCAAGAATCCCAAATGGCACGAATCCCCTATTTCTATCCTCCAGCACTCCTGGAAGCGTCAACTGCACGTAGGTGCCATGCTGACTAAATGAGCAACACACATGGAGTTAATGCCGTCTTCTGCCCTGAGCCGTTCTCCTCTGTCCAGATTGGACCATCAGACTATTTCCAAACAAGACACGGGGCCCAGGAGCTGTTGGATTGGAGGCAGCAACGGTTGAGTCCTGTGGATTAAACGTACACCTTCACCCCTGGCACGAACCAGCCATATCACAATTCACAAAACCAAAGCGGACACTGGTCAATACCTTTAGCCTCAGGTGCATACATGGAGGAGTGTTGAGGAAGAGGAAGACTGGGAGAGCGCACTTTTTATTCATTCTCTGTCTCCAGGTTGTTCTTCGATTCCCTTTTTCTCAGATGAAATGAACTGGCCTCAATGACTAAAGCTGCCACAGGTCATGCATGGTTTTGGTTTGATATGCTAGTGATATGCAATATTCATGTTTATATTGAGCTAGTGGCAGAGGTTTTTAGATGCAGTAGTCATAGGCAGAACTCCTCAGGGGGACACGGGGGACATACCCCCCCCCCCCCCCCCCCCCTAAATGGTTTCATCCAGATACAGTCTTCCTGTGGGCGGGGACAGTAACGAACAGCAAATGTTGATATTCAACTAGCAGCTAGCTACATGGAAGAAACCAATCAAACTAATATGTAGAAGCCAGGAAGTCATTTATCACATCCTTTGTTCAGAATCTGTCCAAAATCAGACACTTTTTTTTCATAATATGATGGTTTAAGATAAGACTGAATGAATATTGAGCTCAAAGGATGTAAGTTATCATAGCAGCGACTAGGGGGAGGGAGGAGGGAACGGGTAAAAAGACTAGAGAGAAGGGAACGTGGGTCCTCTATGAAAGAGTTTTATCATTTTTCCCTCATTGCATGAATCAGTCAATCTCTTATTCACCCCTGGCGTTAATATACACTCTACAATGACAAGTTGAGCTTACTTAAAATAATCCAGGACTATTATACTACAATAGGTAAGGAAGCATTACTAATAGTCTGAAATTAAAATGAGGGTTACTTGATATATACTTAAGTTAACTTTAAAGTTAACATGATTTGCTTAAATATTATGTGGTTAATTCAACTTACCAATTTAAGGGGGTGGAAACATTAACATAATGGGGGAATACCAACGTAACAGGGTGGAATACCAATGTAATGTAGACGATTAGAATGGAACGGCCAAAGGAAGCTTGAGCTACTTTTGCAGACTTTGTGTTCAAGATATCATGCGAACAATCGTCTACAAATAAAACATTTCTCAGGATAATAGCCGTTTTAGTTAGCTAATAGTTAGCTTGGCTAATATTAGCTAACAATAGCATTATTCGAGTCATCTCCAGGGAAATTTGTTCATGTTCAGAAAAAAATGCCCCGGCAGGAACTTTATTTTAAGTAATAAAAATTCTAGCTGGCAATTGTAAGACTTTAACTCATCAAGAGACGCAGAAAATGTCTTTCCGACCAAAGGTTTTTCTGGAACCGTCGTCTCTTGTTGCTCTTGTTGCTACTTGGATGAACTTAGTTTGAAACCTCCTTTAGGAAAAAATAAATACATCCTTGCATTCCATGAGTTAAATCGACAGGCTAGATACAGATCCATACATACGATAAATAAAATACACTATTATGATGTAAGCAAGCATAGCTATTCCTCTTTTAGAGTGATGGACATGATCTTGAATAATGTAGAACTCAAACGTTTATTAAGTGATTCATTCTTATCCACCTGTGGGCTGTTGGCCCCTGTCACTCACTAAATTTGTCTACAACATATCGCTATTGATTCCTACATTTTCATGCCCCATGGGAAGGAGATAACCCAATTATCAAATGCAGTCTTTGCCTCCAACATAGAAAACATTATTTTCTTCTTCGCCGTGTTTGCCCTTAGGTGACTCTCTTTCACTTCCTACAGTTTGCTTCAGCGTTTTTTTGTTTTTGTTGTTTTTTTTCCCCCCCCCATTTGCATATAAGTGAGTATCTCCCATTTTATGAGGAACTGCATGAGGATATTTAATTAATAAATCTATTTTGCATTAATGGTAATTTTTCTCGAGGTGTAGAGTCCTGAAAGACAACTTTAATGTTTACACTAATATAAAGTCTCCCACCCCAAAACACTATTCAGTATCAGGTATTTACAAGTTGTGTTTCTTAGTGTTAAAATGCCTTTGAGAGATTTTGTTTTCCTCCTCATTCTAATTTATTCACCTGCCTACGGGTTCTAATCAGGGAAATGTAGTTTCTTTCTGCGTTTTAAAGATAATATTTTGTGGGATTTTTTTTTTTATTTTTGCCTTCACTGAATAGTTGACAGCGAAGAGGCTGACAAGAAACAAGGGGGAGAAACATGACATGCATCAAAGGTCCCAGGCCCAGTTATACCGGGAGTCTCCAGGGAAATACAATTAAAGGAAAAAGCCCAAAACCTTGAAAGTTTTGCAATTAAACTTTGTTTTTTTTCTTCTTTTTTTTTTTTTTTGTTACCCAACTCTACGCCGCTTTTCTTGGCTTCACCCGTGGCATGTATAAAACATGAAATGCTAAACCGGGATGCGAATGAGACATCTCTGGGGTTTGAGGACACCTCTCTCCATGTTATTAACGACTGCATAGGTGCTTCTTATTCTAATTTTTAGCCGAGCTGGCGATGCGGCCCCAGAGACGGCAAAATCACTCGGTCCGCCACTCTGGGCCATATTGAAATATCTAAAAACCTCTTAGATGGGTTGGCGTCAAATTTGGTCACACTCATGGTGAAACGTAATTACTTTGGCTATCCCCTGAGTTTTTCTACCAATCGTGGGAAAGAAATACCATGGCAGTCGTTTTTCTTTATAAAGATAAATCATGATTAATCCTAATGACTGATTCATCATTGTATGCGTCTTGATTTAAATAGTCTGGAACTGTTTGTGTAGATACTATTGGGTGAATCGGGTTAAAAGTTTGAGAATATATTAAACTTGCCCTCAAGGTGATTTTTAGTAACTCTGACTTTCTGACTTTTCATTCTGTGCCTTCATCAATA
This sequence comes from Lepturacanthus savala, assembly GCA_030544235.1. Taxonomy (NCBI): domain Eukaryota; kingdom Metazoa; phylum Chordata; class Actinopteri; order Scombriformes; family Trichiuridae; genus Lepturacanthus; species Lepturacanthus savala. The sequence goes on from CM060478.1 coordinate 10,466,015, forward strand.
TACAATACTTTACCTAATACCTGCAGAATAAATGACTTTCCTCAGCTGTATTTTAATGAGGCAGGAAATGCTAACATATTAAACTGAGATGGCAAACATGGCTGGCGCTACTGTAGGTTCTCAATCTTCTTAAAAAAGCAGTAAATAAGTGTCTATTGACTATCTGATTTCAAGTTACTGTAAAATGAAGTAATTGGATGTTTCTTACTTATTATCATTCTCTTTTCAAAGCGTCTCTTGGTTCTTCCAGTTCTATCAACTGTAATTACTATATAGAGGTCAATGTTGTCTCTGTTTGATAAAACAGAAGCTCAAACTATACATCTGTATTAATTAATTAAAATTAATTGTAGGTTAAATCGGGTATCAAGCAGATGTGTAAACGATAAGCGGAGACCATTATTGAATCAAAAAAAAATTGTAAAAAACAAAAGAGCTAAAACAACATGTAACAAATCATAGTGAAATAGTTTCCACAACTTCAGGGATCAATTTTTAGGGAGGAAAATAGTTATTTTCTAGACAAAAACAAACAAATAATGAAAAAAAATCAGTGCAAAGTAGCAGAGCTAGGAAGGTTTTTTCCGATTTTTTTTCCATTCTCATTTTTGACAGGCTTCTTTGTAACATGATCTGAACGGTTGCACCGCTTGGCCCGTTTTCACTCACTGCAGCAGGAATGACTTGGTATTGATCTGTCGAACAACGAGAATCTCTGTTTTGCGAGGCCGTATCATCTGTAGCCGGTTCAGTCTGACCGTTTCCCTGGATGTGATGACTTTTTTTTTTTTTTTCTGGGGGGAAAAAAAAAAAACAACAACAATGGAAAAAAAAACCCCAGTGAGATCGTTTTGTTAGATAGATGATTGGAGGCAGGAGGTTCAGCAGTGCTCGGCTGCTCAGCTAGCTCCTTCTTGTTAAGGATTTTATAGATGAGCTGCAGTCTCTTTGCTCCTTATCCCAGCTGGAACATCAGGGTTTTCTGTGCAAATTAGCAGAAAGTGCTGCTGACAAACAGCACGATAGTAGAAGCTTTATATAAATTGTCAGTGACGGTCCAGACATTTCTTATCTCAGCCCCGTGAGCCACCGTTCGAGGGGGATTAGAGTAATTCCATGTAGTTTTTCCTCAGGGTTACTAACACAGCACCAGTTTTGTCGGACCATACTGCGGTAATGCAGGCCTGTTTTAATCATTAATTATATTTTTGATGTAATATTTGATCCCATCCATCTGAAGAATCCTCACTTTTTCAGAATCGGCAGAACAGGGAAAGAAATAAAGAGAGACAGCACACCACATCTCATAAATGGAACGACGTCAGTGTTTCATGTCCATCACCTCACTGGAAACCACTGAATTTTTTAAAAAAACATTTTTTTTATGTCTATCCTCACTAACGATCCTGTTGGTGCGTCTCAGCTCAGTGTGATTTATGTCAGCAGACAGTTTCAACCAGTCTGTCCAGTAAACCTTTAATACATCAGAAGTAGCATTGTTTATCACCTTTTTTTTTTTATTCGGCTGGTTATACAGTTGTTGTTCTACAGCGTAATAAAGGCAACAACAAGATTCCCAGTTAAAATCCAAACTAAAACCGGAGAATCAAAGACCACAGTCATATATCCACAGCCAAAATGTGAGTGTTCAGCACAGATGACTAAATATGATCCAGCACCGGCCAGATTGGGACGTTTTCTCCAGCATTTCCTCTGACATGAATAAATTCCGTTTTATATCAATTCCATGAAACTGGTGCAGTGCCCGTTTAAGACTTGGCACAGGTATTTGTGTAAAACCTAGCGAGAACAGTGCCAGCCTGTAAACGCTTCATGTGCAGGATCTTGTACAATATTTTTAAAAATATTTTCCGATTCCTTTAGATGAGACCCCTCAAAAACGCAGACCTCTGCAAACTACTTAACCTTTTGGAATGCCACATCTGTGGCTTTCTAAAAGGGCACAGTAAAGTCAAATCAACAACGAGGCCTTAGTGGGAATATGGTGGTAAAGAATTAAGGAAAGGTCACAGTCCATAAGAGCACTAATTTCCTGCTCTGATTAGCATGTTGAAATGTTGTTACATACTAAATAAACCTGAAAAAGTTAGCGACGCTTTTAAAATAGTTCATGTGTAAAGATGAATCGCTTTCTGCTATAGAGTGAGACCAATATCGCCATATTGCGTTGTCTTTATCTATGCAGCTTCCACCCCGACTGTTCCTATAGCTACGGATCTGCAACATGAGACCTTGTTAGAAGAAGCGGCAGCTTGCATCGAGGATCTAAGCTCACAAACGAACTCATAGGCTGTGCTTCAAAAATGTGTCCAAACTTTTTTCAGAGAGAATCAGTTAGGAGTTTCTGCTCCGACAATTTCAGCGCGGGGGAAAAAAATGTGACGGTGGGAAATAGGCTAATACATTATAATAAAGTTAGACTGCACCGCAGCAGCTATGAATAAACAATCACCTCGCTGCAGTCACGCTGTTTGTTATCGACTATTCCAAAGTGTCCAAAAGAACCTTGTGCGAAGTTTGCGGTGGTTGAAGGATCACGTCGGGGCTCACAGCCTGTACAGTGTGTGCAAAATGAATAGGTTGCATATATGAGAGGAGAAACATCTCTTCTCGGATCATTGTGCTGTTAAAGATTTTTTTTGGAATGACAAGAGTTCTTTAATTCTTTTGCATTAGAATATTTGTAGATGGGGAAACTAAGCACAGGTAGACAGTGCTTTAGTCCAGTGATACCTCATTCAGACTATAAATCATAGATCATTAATGAGAAATACATCTTATTTGTATTTAATTAATTCATAATTAATTTATCAAGCTATTAATGCAACTTCATACAATGTAATTGTTTAAATCAAACATATTCCTGCCCCACGTTGTTCCCTTGTATTGAACACTCCATTTTTGGTGGGTGAAGCAACCTCCAAATTTAAAAAAGAATATTTCCATCCCTGTCTGGCTACTATATCTAAGAGTGAAACAAATAAAATGGGTAAGCAGTGTTCCTGGCTCCATAAAGCACCGCTAACTTGAATAATCAATGGGAATCCATGGCTTGCGTCCACACGGTGACGTCATTGAGGGCGACTTGGGGGCTCGTTAATCGGAAGACTTGGAACCCTGGCCAAACGCCAGAGAGTATTTGTTCATTTTCCCCAAGCGGCTAAAAAAACATTTCAGCCATTTGTGACCCATCTTGCATTTCATCGACCGTATGCGTTAGCAGTGAAAATATATCCTAAGTGGTTGTTATTGCTCTCAAAATACATTAAATCTATAGTCTACAATTTTCTTTTTCCCTTCAACCTCAGTATTTCTAAAATCGCCGTCTTCCTGGTCGTCCAAGAGAACTTCAGCCGCTACTTCCTGCTACCTTGGCCGCGGTCGTAGTCAGACGGAGGCAGCTGGTTCGGTCCACAGCGGCCCCTGCTCCGGCCTGATGTGCACATCTGCACTGCTGGAGGAATGCTGATGAATCAGATCTGTGCCGAATCAAATACCTTTCCCCATATCTGTATGTGTCCGCGTGTATGCGTATGAGCCGGAGCGTATGTTTGATTAATGTCTTTACAGACGCAATATGTCACCCGCATCTGTAGAAGCCTGAAAGGATTATGGCCTGTTTTTCTCCAGGCTCGCATCGCTAAGACATTATCAAATTTCAAAGTATGCGAAAGTGATTTGTCCTGCATGTCCATACGCAGCCTACTGTAACGTCACATTATTAAAAAAACAAAAAAAGAAAAAAAACGTAAAGCATATGCTCAGCATGTAGTCCGGTAATAGGAGAATGTGATGTTAGTTGTTAGAAATGGTATCACACGTTTGGCTTAACATGAATACACATGACTGCCATTAAAGAAACTCATCTAGAATTAAAAAAAAAAAAATCTTTCATCCCAGAATTAGCTTTAGGGAGATGAATTAATGTGACGATCACCACTTTAAAATAAATCAAAACATTTCTAAAATTATCTTAGATATCAATTATGTATAACTAGCTTTAATCTGATGTGTGTGGTCATATATTTTGAATCAGGGATGATGAGAATATCGCCCGCAGATTTAGCTGCCGCTCTCACATTAAAGGCTCTTCCACTCTGTCATAGGAGCCTCATTAAAAAGGAATTCAATACTTATTTGGCCTTATTTTACCCACCTACACCGCCACAGTCCGTCCACTGAAATAATAACAACATTTCATATTAACTGCCTGCTTTCAACCTCGAGAAGTGCCAAGTGGATTCAATTCCAATAGGAACAAACGCTGCGCAGTATATTCCATAATTCAAAACGTGAATTCTTGCAGCATCCAGAAAGTAGTACTGTGGGATGCTGTCTGGACACCTAGTAAATTTCCTACGCCAATTTCTTGTGATTGTGTTTTTATCTAGAGTTTGGGAAATTGATTTTTTTCAAATGGATTTTGTCAGTCTGGTTTGTGGAGAAATATGTCAAAAAAGTTTAGTGCATACAGAAACTATTACCGGACTGCTGCAACTCCTGATAATGTCAACGCTATCTGAAACCAAGTTTATTGTTGTTTATTATGCCTGAGACCACAAAGAGACAGGGGAACAAATTATATTGTGAATTTAAAGGTCCCGTTTCGCAGAAAGTGTGGTTTTCTTATATTGTCTTTTTGATTTAAAGAAAGGTCTAGGTGCTATTTAAATAAACTACTCACAATACGTTAGGGATATTGATATTTACATGAGTGCTTTTCCTATTTGGTGTGAATTTTAATGAATTAAGTAAAGGTCCCTTGGATATTGCTAATAATGAATGAGAAGAAACACCATTTTCATTTGTTTAATATTTGTTGCCTCCAAAATGTATGAAATCCGAGTCTCTCACAATATCTCTAACTTAGTGTGAGTAGGGTACATAAATTGCTTCCAAAACCCCAATCAACACAGAAATGCGCATATTCTAAACATACCATGAGGATTATGTGACGTTGTGATGTCACAACTATTCTGTGGTGTATGTTTGTAGCCTCACCTAAAACAATTAGTTTCAAATTTGTTCCCACAGAGGATGCCCTAATGTCGTTGCACATTAACAACTTGTAATGTTTAGTGATTCCCGGGAGTGATTTTATGATGATGCGTTATAATTATTGTTATAATGTTTTTTTTTTTTTTTTGCTGAACCCACCTTCCTTCACCCTGCCTCTTCCATTTCAACTCAATTAGGGGTTTTCTTTTTTTTTCCCAGCATGCCTCTGGAGAAGCCAAAACAAATAGAATCCACCTTAATCCATTTACAGCAGCTGTGATAGAAGTACATGCGAATGTTGGTGGATTTTTAACGATTGTGAGCATTTTACAGCTTTTTTGCGACATACAATAACTATGTAATCATACAGCAAGCGTTTGTGCTGACATTATTTCACCCATATAAATAAGTTATTTCCGACTAAATAAAGAAGAATATGGATCAGGTCTGAAAGACCTAAAATGGATAACGACAACAATTACTCTCCCCACCTGTTCACATAATGCACAGCTGTATATGCAAAAAGCTCCAGCTGCTCTCAAACGAAGCAAAAAGTGCGAGGCAGTTAAAAAGAAAACTATTAAACTTGAATTTAATCAGCCAGATAACAAGAAACTAAAGTCAAATTCAAAACTTTATTAACATATATATATATATACACGAAACATAATCACGCACCGATCATTACCGTGAGTAAGAGTACAGGTCAATATGGGCAATCGAGCGGCATCTGGAAGGAGCCGGCAAACTATTACGAGTCTTTATGAAACGACCTACAGAAAACGGGACCGCTCCAACCACATTTGTGTAATTACCGTTTCAAAAAGTCTTTTAATTAAACAGAGTCTTTCCTTCTACAGAAACAGCTTTTTAAAAAGGAAAAAAAAAAAAAAAGATTATTCTAAAGCCTCCACTTACTGCTCCCGAAAGCTGTCATCCTTACATTTCTCTAAGAAGGTGTTTAAAAATTCTGATGCGTATTCAACTCATGCTGCTGACATTCTGGGTATGCACACTCTTGTGTTTATTAGTTTAGATAATCTGGCTGCACATCTTTAAAAGCAATTGTACACTGTTATAATGTATCGGTGAAAAAACTTGTATTTACTTATTAAAATGCAAAGTAATTGGTTAGATAACTCAAAACGTCATTTTTCTGTCAGTTGGAGAAGATCAATTTTGTTGGGAAGGTCGGGTCTTACAAAAGTGCTACTTTAATGCAACAGGAAGTCATGGTTCACAGGTATTTGCTACGTTATTCCCTCAGTAACGATACAAGCATCTGCCAGTATTGAATAAAAGCAGATGATTCCCTGAATATTTGAGTAAGCTGATCTTTCTTGAGAAGAACTGTACAATAAATGGACAATTTTGGAAGATTATTACCTCACTCACTATCAGGTTATATAACATTGTTCACAGTTGGATGATGAAACCCAAGTGAAAGCTTTCATGAGGAAAACAAAGAGATCCAGATAACAAATGGAGAACGGTGGCTGAATCTGTTATAGGCACTTCAGTAGGTCTTCCTCTGATATAGCGAGTCTCCAGACTCAAAGCAGAAAATGTGACAGGGAATTTTAGTCAAAGAGAATGAAGGTGATAAACTCCCATTAGACTTAACTTCCATTAGTGGTATTGGTTCCAAATTAATTTTAAATTAGACGCTGTGCTGCTCTTTTTCTGCACGATTAACAGCATGAAGCATGAAGACATTATTTAATTTCGACATTTTAGTGGTGAGTTTGATCAGAAAATCAAGGTTTGTCTGAAACAAGAGAGCCAAAACCTCTCTCTTCAGGAGAGGATTATAAGCCAAAGGGATAAGACGTGGTGCCTAAACATAGATTTGCGTAAAAACTGGTTAAAACTATTAAGACTAGATGAAAATATACCAGCGGAAGCAAAAAAGAGAAAGAAAAGGGCTATCTATTTAAAAGCTTTCTGTGCATGGAAAACAGAAGCACTGTTGAGCAGTATAATGAAGAAGAGAAATAAAACGCAGTTTTCTAAGCTCAGTGAAAGTTGACCAGGATCTGGATTGTCACTCTGGGGAAGTATGACCTCCCTCATGCCTCCCAATGCAGCACAACAGCAGAGGCTTGATGAACCAACTGTGGCCGCCTAACCCGAGACATCTGGCAAATTGTATCCACCCCTGCCTTCGCCTGGTCTGAACACTCCAGCTACACCACCTGTGTCAGCAAGACTGTGCAGTGGGGACGGTTTGAAACCCACAGCAGGCCATTAGTAGCAAATGTCCAACGCCCGTTTTTGCCTGAAACTAGTAATTGGTCTCTATGGGGGGAAAAAATCTGCCCAACAACTATAGGGAATCCCAGAGTTAAAGAGATGATGTATGTGTATCAACCACAAACAGCAGCTGATTCAAGAGATGTTATGGAGGCAATAACCAACCCCTCAGAAGCTGGTGGAGCTGAGTTTGGAGCTGGAATTGACCAACTACAGGAGAACTAAAGATACTCGTGGACACCAAGATTTATTGAATGGGGCGCAGCGAATGGCCTGAAGAAGACACTCAATATGTGAAGCGCTCTCTCAAAATGAGTAGAAAGATAATGTTGATATCCCTTTGATGCTGGGATTCCTCTCTTTTCATACATATAGAAAACTTAAAATGCCTTTCAGGGTCAAAGTGACTTTGATGGAGCAGAACTCCAAAGTCCACAATGGTTTGACACCATCGGTGGATGCAAATATTGACCGCTCCCATGAACCACAAGAGAAATACTTGAAATACTCATGCCCAGACATCAAGAAACTTGTTCATGAGCACTGTCATCCTCGGCGTCTGCCATTTTTCTGACACACTCACATGGTCTACATGAGGAGAAAGTGGTTGAGAATGTTGGCAAGAAAAACAAGAAGCTGGTGTAATCCTTCTGAAGAACAAAGAGAATAGTAAAGATAATGATAATTTAAATCACTGGACAGATATACAGAAGATCTAAATTCGACTATGTAGCCCAGGATCAACCAAACGGTGATGCAGGAATGATGCAAACACTGTTCTCATCAATGTTTCCTATTTATTCCAATGTTGGGAAGATGAGTGGAACACATTAAATGCACACATTATCACAACCTTACCTAAGGTAGTAAGCATGTGTCACACTCCACTGTTGTGTGGTGGTGTGTGAAAAATATATAAAAGTGGAAACAAAAAAAAAAGGATTCAATTAATTCTGCAATGTTGTTGGTCTAGCGATCATCTGGTGTCTGGCTCACCATCAACATCCCTTTGGCTCAGACATCCAGACGGGTCCATTTCGAGTCCAAGGGTACATCAAAAACCTGACCTACAGTGAGTAGGATTAGAACATATTCTTTCATTTTCTCAGATCTCAAAAGATGAATTATTGAACATGAATCATTTTATATTTATGTTGACAAACTATAGAGAATAATGGCTTTGACTGACTTCTAATGCAATATATCACAATGGCTTAACAGCAATATAATTAACAAAATATTTTTTTCCCTAAACAGTATCATCGTGTTTATACTGTTCACATAGCAATTCGCATATAATTCACATAAATACCAACGATATAAAACTTTTATAATGTTCACAGTTGGTATTCATGACTTCATGTGCTTAAAATGCACAATAAGTCCCCAGACACATACATCCATCCATACACCATAGCTCAATGTACAAAAGTTCAAATAATTTGTTTCAGAGGGACCTTTTAAAATGTTGCATCAGTGCTTCAACACTTGCTAGCGCTCCAACATTAGCTTTCCTGCCAGCAGTGAGTCATTTTCTGAGGTTTTATCAGAGTTTTGTACACTTTTCAGCATTCACTATCCTGATGTGAGGGTCGTGTCCAAATCGTGCTTGCTCTCCTTCCTCCTTCAGCAGAAGTGAACTCACACCGATCAGATCAAAGAGTGGATTTATTTTTCCGACCGGTACTAAAAGCCATCTCATTCAAATTGAACTCTATGAATTATTTTATCATCTAATTATTCTTAGTCTGTAACATCATTAATCAAGCATATACCCTAATGAGTTGATCTTTCCATCATGAAGTTACTGTCCTTAACCCAACATAAATGTTTTGGTTGCTGGGCTACATTGGGAAAATGACTCCAAATGGCTCATGTATAAACTTATGAGCAAATATTCCAACTCAGACCTGGCAGAGCGAATTCAGTAAGACAGGACATGAGACAAGGACAGGCTTTTAACAAGAATCGCAGACAGGTTTGGTGGGAGTTACAAAAAAAGACTCAAACAGGAACAGTGCAATTGTGTCCAGAGAACACAGTGACTGTGACCAAACCAGGAGTGAGAGGAAAAGGAGGCCACGTAAGGGAAGGGTGAGCAAAAAATATACCATCACAAATACAATGATTTTCAAAGCACACAAGAAAAGCTTGAGTTGAGATGACTCAATGTGTGATTCCCCCATGGCAAATGCCTGCAGCTAAACTGCTACTAGCAGAAAAAGAGATGGAAGTTTTAGTTGACGGGTGCAACTCATTCTGTTTTATACTTCTCAGTCATTGATTCGGAAATGGGAACATAGGGAAGGAAACATTCTTTCTTGTTTTTCTCTTGCTGTCACATAAATTTAATAGAGTGAGATGTGATGTGTGAATTTAGTATTGTGATAATTTGCACAGAAGAGGGTTTGCAAATAAAACGTGTAGGAAACATGTTTTTCACGACGTGTGCTTTGATCCCACTCCTCCTCTGTATACTCTGAAAATTGATGACAGCTGACAACTTTTGCAAAAAAAAAAAACAAACGTGACAGGAGAAAAGATACGATCTCATGCACAAGGAGGATATGCGGAACCTATGCCACACTCAGTAAATTAACACTTTGAGAAAAAGCTGGTTTAGAGAGGGTTGTTGATTTATGGGTTATGTGCATACTCTATACAGAGGACCAATGAGATTAAAAGGTTTCTCACACAACACATTGATCCACGAGTGTCTATAACAAAGCCACACATAAAAGACTAAAGCAATATGGATCCAATGGTGACTAGCCGCAATGACATTTCGGAATATATTCCCTCAGAGGACAGAAAACTTACACAATCACTATCCCTTAATGCAGGGGTTCTCAATTCTGGTCTTGGAGGGCTGGCATGGGTGCAGGCTTTTGTTCCAACAAGCAGTAACACAACTGATTCTACTAATGGAGGTCCTTCACAAAGGCTCTAGTGGCTGATCAGAAGATTTGGGTATGTAACTGCATGGTTGGAACAACAACCTGCACCTATGGCAGCCCTCCAGGACCAGGATTAAGAACCCCAGCTCTTATGTAGGTAAAACATGCTGTTACACATTTGTAGGCATATGCATCTGCTAACCCACAAGGGCACGGTCACTTTCCATGTGTGATATTAACATAAATGATTGCTGATGGCCCACTATTGGTTGACGTTCCCACTGAACTGTTGGCAATACACAAATATGAAATGGAACTGATGGAAGAAATAGCGCCATTGGTACTCAAACATACTGTAGATCTGATATTGTGTGGGTATTGAGTTTTATAAGGTAACTTAGTCTGTAACATTGAGTTTTACAAGGCCTTTAACCTTGTAAACTCAGTGTCCACTGAGATTGAAAGCTATTGAAAGGATAACTCCATTATTTGAATCACTTTTTTAAGTAACTATGTTGTACACCTATGATCTAAAAGGAGAGGATGATGCCAGAGCACAGTTTGTTCCTGATGCTCACACAATTCTGTCACAGGCACTCAACGAAAGCAATTAATTTTCTGTTGTGGATTTGACAAATGCATTTTCCGGCATGCCAATATATCTGATTTCTTTTTGTTTTGGTTTTACTTTACCTTTTATGGTCGCACTTGGACTAGGACTAGAGTTCCACAAGGCCAGTGTGACAATTCTGGGGTTTACTCAGCAGTTTTTCACGATGACTGGGAGGCTTTCGAACTTCCCTACGGGAGTAAACCGGAGCAGTATGTACATGATTTACGTTTGTGTTCCGAAAGTGAGCAGGCCTGCCAGGCTGATACAGTGGCACCGCTTCAATATTTACAGTAGCAGCTAAAGGCCACAGAGCCAGCCTCTCAAAATTGCAGTGGGTAGGAAGTAGGAAGTAATCTTCCAAGGCCACATCATTTTTCCATGAGAAAGAAAGGTTATCAGATGATAGAATCCAAGCCATCTTAAAATTACTCAACCAATTCCAAAGAAACAGATGATGGTTTTTCTAGGCATGACAGGCTATTGGATAGTGGATCGCTGATTGTTCTCCTATAGACTCTGACCTATGACCATGGACAGCCACATTGATGTGGACAAAAGATGCACTTGCTATTTGTTAAACTCAAATAAGCATTGACCACAGTCCTGACCAACTATTATACAGACCGTTTATGAAAAGGATGGGTTTATGTCATCAGTGTTGCTGCAGAAATGCAGAGAAAACTTCGACTTGCAGCTTATTTCTCCTCAAAGATGGATGTTGTGGCAGCAGGATTGCCATATTTCTTAAAAGCTGTGGCTGCAGCATCATTAGCAATGCTAGAATGGGATATCAAAATCGAAATCTTCAGTTTCATTGATCCTCCTGGAGCAGACGACACTGGCAAGCATGATACATTACCATAATGTATTGCTCTCACTTCCTAAGTATAACCCGTTGCACTGCACTAAATCCTGCACCTAGTTTGCCTACAGAAGCAGACAGGGAAACCTATAGCTGCCAGGATGTAATCTAAAGAAATCTGCTCTTCACAACATGACTTTACCTACAGGACAACTACTGATTCTGTATGGTTGATGTTGGTAATGCTATTGTTACAGATCAAGGCATCTTAGAATCTAACAAGTTGTCAGGACATATTTCTGCATAAGTAGGTTTGGAGAAAGGGGGGGAAAAAGTTTCCTGTTCACACAGCAGCAGTTATGCTTTCAGAGTTGTTGATGACTTTGGCACATTGTGGAAGATGAAGAAGCTTTTAAAAGTCCCGTATTGTAGAAAGTGAGGTTTGAATTGCTTTTTGATTACAAGGAAGGTATACCCAGTGTCTTCCATCAGAGGAAAGGCTGATTAATATTAATGAGACAGGAACAAAACGACCCGTACTTTGTATCGCTCCAGAGAAAAGCTTGAGAGAGATGTATAACTATATCGATACGGTACTTAAAACCACCAATATATTTTGTTAGGGATATCAAAACTTCAAATAAAAGTCAGGAAAAGTGTACGATATGGGACCTTTAACATTAACGGTCGGTTGATGAGCGCAAGCTTTGCAAAGGAAGACACAGAGGAAGAAAATCACCAATTGAGAGCATAGCTGGAGAAAGGGTAAAAAAAATGCTAAGCTAGGCTAACTGATATCCAAGCACATAAATAAGAGTAGTATCAATTTTCTCATCCAAGTCTCTTCTCATCTAAGAAAGTGGATTTCCCAATATGTTATACCGTTAATTTAGTTTCATACTTACCCCATGATCTGTGAGAAGTCAACTTTTTAAACATTAAACCTAATGTTATACTATTAACATTCATTAATGCACGAGGATGACATAAATTTCTCATCAGAGCGTGTAGACACAAACTGTACGGATATACACGTACCTCCAAGCTTTCGTAAAAGCGCAGACTTGTCAGAGAAACACAGACACCAGATGTTCCTACGTAGCAGTAACAGTATATACACCAAATCTCACATGAAAAAAAACAACAACAGAGCAATAAAACACATTTTTACAATAATAAATAGCAATTTAGAAGACCAGTGAACACATTATTCAGTGTGTGATTCATACGGCGCGTCTCAAACCATTTTTACGACACAGGCCGGATTCAGTTTCTCACTGCCTTTTTAGGCTTATCTGTCTCATTGGAGAACAAATTCCTTTTTCCTCTCTCTCTCTCTTTTTTGTCCTTTATTAACCTCCCTCTCCAAAGCCCCCCTGAATATCCCTCCCTCCATGCTCCACACACTGGCAAAATGGCTTCATTTTGTAGACCTCAGAAGCCAACAGGAATCGATTGTTTGCCTCTGAATCTCTTTCAGCCTCAACTCGCACACACAATTGAAGGTCCTTAATTGAATCAAAAGGGTAGCGTGATTTTGTTATGCGTGAAAGGCTGTGGTTTATCTGCCCCTGAGATATTCATGGGCTTAGTGTGTGTTCTGCTGATTGCGCTGGGAGCAGAGGTCATAAATAACCCATTTTCTTTTGTCTCGACAGCATATTCCTGGACGTTACTGTATAGTGCTGGCTCCCGAGCAATTTCAGCCATGACCGTTAAGCCTCACCTTGTCCATTTTCGGAATCCTTTCAGATAGGTTCCACTGTGAAGGAAGGAAGAAATGCATTGTAAAAAATAAATAAATATAAGAGGCTGTTTGCTGCTTGTGGTGTCAATGGCTAAACGCAATTAAACATGAAATCTTGTGTGCTATGCGGTCCAATTAATCACATTAGTCTTGCTGCATCATTTAAGTGCAGATAATTTAATTTTGAGTCCCTCAGTCATGGATTTCACTCCAAACCTAATCAGGGTCTGAGCTATCACCTAGCGTCGGACCAACCGGCCAGCAAGTGCTTAATCGGTTAATGGACCTTTCTCGGCATGCTGATTAGAATATCAGCTCATGTTGAAAAGAAATATAATAAAAATGAATCGTTAAGCTTTGTTTATCACCTCGAATTACGCCGCACGCGCTCAATGCACAGAAGAACGTAGAAATTAAAGTAGAGAAACATAAACAAATTAGGTGATTAACAAGGCCGTCCCAAGGTGCTACTTTGCCAAGAATGTGATGTGAAAAAAAATTAAATGATAGGATCAGCCCAAAACAGAATAATTAATTACAAATGTTATTCAGTCTCAAAAATCCCTGCAAATCCTGACATGGGTAGGGCAGCAGGAGAGCAATAACAAAAGTCCATTAATCTCTGGCTGTGATGGGCGTTGTATACAGCGAGGGCGGAGTGGCCATGGGGAGAGTCGGGACAAGTCCCACTGGGCCGCCCGCCCGCTGACATTATGAGGAAATCGCTGACCAGCCGTCACAAACGAGTTGGCGTCCCTCGTTATGGCCATGAGCCGCCCCTAATATATTTTAATGGGTGTGGGCAGCGTGAGATTATAACAATATTGAGATTTAATCTAAAAGATCCATGCTCTATTTATATCTTTGCTGTGAACTGCACACTTCTCATGGTGGTCAACCTAGTCGAGTTCTTTATTATCATGTCCAATTTTGGGATTTTTTTCCCCCCTATTTAAGTGCTCTACAAGTTCCAGTGTTTTATATTTTAAAATTATAACGGCAATTGATTATTTCTTCTTCTTAGTGCTTAAAGTGTTGAATACGGCATGACCTGCTGGGAAAGGGAGAAAAGGGATCATCCAGTGAACAATTTGCAAGTTGGTTTCAAGTCCAGTATTCTCATAAATTGAGGGAGAAAGGAAAGAGAAAGGGGCTGCTGAAAAGGCCGGAATTAAAAAGCGTCAGATGCTGCATCCAGATGCTCAACGCTGACGGATTTATTCCGGAGCGAAGGAGCAACATACGCCGCCGCAGGTGAAAAGCGCCGCTAACCAGCGCTAGCTTAGATGTAGCTATGCTAAACAACATAATCGATGGATGACAACATAAACCAGCCATCCATTGAAATCATTTGTTTGTTTTAGCCAGCACAGAAGGAGCATTTTTAATAGAATAATTATTACACAGCCATATCCAGTAGTAGTATAGTCGTCCCACATTCTGAGCAATCCTCCCGTGTCCCTGACAGAGATGTGCCGATGGCCTATTATTTCTTCCGCAACTGCACCACAAAACGCATCACCTGTCACCCATCTGGACCGCTGTTTTTTGGCCAATTTTCAAAACCGCACCCGCCTGTTATCTCTGATTTTTGTTCCACATTCGAACATGTGCGGGGCAGTAGTGTCACGGAAACCTGTGTGCAATAACACCAGGATTATCTATAGCACGGCGCGTCCCCTGTGCAGATCTGCTAGCTCCTTCTGTAAATACGCACGGCCTCATTACATCTTTAAGTGCGCGTAGCCCCTTTACCTGTTTATATCACTTTAATAAACACAAACTTTTCTTATATTTAAATGATGATTAGAGAGTAACTGCACATCGTAAAAAAATGATCACTTTGATAACAAGAGAAGCAAATGCATATTCCACCTTTTTAGTAGACGTGGAAAATAAAGTTTGCTATAGCTTTAAATAGGACTTTGGCTGAAAAGCTGCTCATCCCGCTTACCGTCCATGCAGAAAAACAGAAAATGTTCTATTCTCTAGTTGCAGCGCAGTGCTCCTGACCCAAGCAGCACGTGTGTGTGTGAATGGTTTAGTCCGTTAACATGTATTTTAAACAAAAAATGAGCCACAACCACACACACAGCTATTGGTTTTACGCACTGCTGATCAGCCACTCTCTTGAATTTAATTAAAATATAATTCTTTGTCATGTCGGGCGCCCGAGTCGTGGTTCAGCTTTAATCTCATATCCAGTGCGTTTTAAACAAATGTAGTCACACACACTATAACCCTTAATTTGTTGGATTTTTTTTTTTTATTTAGAAAAACTGCATCTACAACAGGTGTGCACACTCTGTCAAAAAGAGAATACAAATGAAATCCAATGTGTAAGTTGCTTTTATGGTAAATGCGAATGTGTGGAATATGTGCCTACATCTACAGGCTAAAACCTGCAACTGTCTCTTTATTTAGAAACGCATGGGGGGAAAAAACCTCTCTGTGGATTTCAAGGCCCCGCCCATGGTATACAGGGCGATGTGGAACTGAATATCGCCTGCTGGCTCTAAGAGCAGATTCATAAATATCAATTTTGTATCCCTAATTTATGATGTCCAAATAGCTACTGGCGATTCATGGCCAATGGCCAAATGGGTTTTGAGAAAAGCAATGTAATTACCAGCAGTTCAAGATTGGCAATTTAAACTCACAAATGTTCTTGCTTCAGTTGGAGAGGCTTCCTCATCCAAAGATTAGATTCCTAAAATACACCGGAGGCCTGTGAAGGTGTATCTCAGCGATGCAGCTCCGTGGATTCATTTAGATAACTTGTTGTATAACGGGTTTGAAGTTCCCAATGCTTTATTGCTCCAGCTTTCTTAAAGATCCCCTTCAGTCGTGTTTTAAGACAAACGCTCTTTTTTTTTTCCCTGCAAAATAAGTTCAATTACCTCGTTAAAACGGTTTATAAATAACCGCACGCCTTCGCCTTCATTTAGTATGCACACCCATGAATATGCAAATAGTCCCCGTCTAAATCTCCAGCCCCTTACTTGCGGCTTGATGATTTCATACCTGTTCACCTTTGACTCCGCTCATTAAACACAGTAACTTCTGCTTGTTTGCTCTTTTGCTATCTACTGCGCACGAGACAATGGAAAGTGGTAATGGAGGAGTCATTTTCAGGGTCGCGTACAAGTGGACATATCGCTATGGAACTGTAATTAACGCCATATACGTTTTAAATACCATTAACACGACTTAATGATCGGCCAGTGAAGTTGACGGCTGCAAACCCGGCGCAGTTTACCTGCCAGTGAATGGTTGGCTGTTCCACCAAATGAACTGGCAGAAAGGACGTTTCTGTAAAACAGACACACTTCTGTACTTCTCACAAGTCTGGCCACAGGCGGGGCAGTCATGAAACAGGTTTAATAGGTAGTCATCATGGACAATATACTTGGTAACATCTTTTACTGGCAACGAGGGGCTGTGGAGGGCTCTTTTATTATTAGATTAGATTGAATTCATCTTTATTATCATAGTGCAGAGCACAAGCACTAGGACTACTAATTGCAGTTTCACACCCCGGAATTGGCAGTAGTTACATAAAGTGCAAGGTTTCACATAATAAACTCGGCAGTATAAAATTTGTGGCGGATAAGAAATTGACAAACATTTCATTTATTCTTTTATTTGAGAGGGACATTGTCCGTTAAAGAACAAAACATCTAAAAATGAGTTGTAAATTCACCCGATTTAGCAGGAACGCTAATTTACATCTGTAGCGCCCTACATGAAAGATATTAGTGTTGCATATGTAACCTATGCAAACTGGTGGAGAGAGCAAATGTAACGGTTGTCACTTGCTGTGGACCTAGCATAGATAATTATTTTAATATAAAAGAAAAGAAATAAAACCTACTTAAACCTACGTAAAAAGATGCTGCAAGGGCTAAATAAATGTATCAAATTGGTAAAGATGGCTTCATAATCACTGAGTCATTAAAGGAGTGAATCATCATATAAATTGGCAAGAAAACGTTGGCTAACGTCATCTAATTTAGCGCGCAGAAGATTTGTTGGACACAGTCGAGGTGTAAAACACAGAAGAAAAATAAACTCACTGGTTGAATTGTACTCGGTCCAAATAAACTGCACTGATTTCTCTTGAAATTTCAGATCCTTCAGGTGATAAATGAAGCCTCACAATTTCTCCTTTTGAAACTTGAAACAAAACACGTCTCTGCCAACATTTTAAAAATAGAGAAACGTCCATTAACACAGTTGTTTGTTCAGATGTAGCAGACTGAGTTTTTGAGACTGTCCTTGGTCCACTGCATTCCAGACTGGAAACGCTCTAACGTGGGTATGACTGGTTATTTCCCTCCTGCTACTGTTTGTCTTGTAGTAAAAAGGACAAACGCCTAAAAAAAAAAAAAATGTTAAGGTTAAAAATGTAATTTAATTGGCAAAATAAGTGTTTTTCCAGTGTCCAATATTCATGTTTTGCATGCGGTTGCCAGCTTCATTACCTTCCTTTTTTTTTAATATATTGATTCCTCTGAGCTGATGCTAATTTGCTTTTTTTCTTTGCAGTTTGCAAACACAAAGAAAGCACCTTGAAAAATAAGCAAGGCCAGTCATTATGCCAGAGAAAACCACGCTCTATTTTTTTCCTCAAGGAAACTGAGCTGCTATTTTTATTCACGTTGCCTTTCTGCCAGTGATCTCTTCAAAAACACATATGTGCGTAGCAGAGCCCCTGTTTTAAATGTACGACCGTACGGAGCGTCCCGCGGGATGAGGAGCGAAAATCGCTCCCCTCTCCGTGCGGAGTACAACATCCGCAGGAGACGTGAGGGAAGATAAACCCAACTTTTGCAGGATAGCGCGGATTATGGAAAAAAAAAAAAGGCGCCGGACGCGGAAAATTGACTTTGAGCGATCGGTGCCGCTGCAACTCAGCTGGGCCGCCGAAATGGACCTCATAATGTCATACATCCCAGCAGGACACAATCACCCGGCAACACGTTGATTGATAGCAGCAGGTGACACTCCAGCGCATCAGCACGGGCAGATTTATCCATCATCGGAATTTGGATTTGATAAGCTGGTTGATATGAGGAAAACGCCATTAGAGTGTCAGGGGATGCAGCTGGGTGGGCCGCCGGAGGCCCCCCGGCTCAAATGAGAGAGAATGAGAAATACCGAATGGGTTTATTAAGAATGGCTGATATTGATGAATATCCGGTGGGGGGAGAAACGGACAAAACGCGTAAGAGCACGCCGGCGTAGACGTGTGCAGGCTGACGACGTGCCGTCGAATGTGTGCAGTCCGTTCCGAATTCAGCTTTTGTCATACATCTATAATCTCTCAATCATATTCCGCGGCTTTATTGCTTGAGAAGATGAGTGCTCGCGGTGCAGGAATCTGCTGAGGGTTGTCTGCCTCCGAGGCTGTTTGCTGTGGAGGGTGACAACTTAAATGGCTGATATAAAACCTGACACAACTAATCTATCATACATCCCCCGCCTGTCTGCTTGAAATTCCTCTTTTTAAAGGATGGTTTATCGCGCAGCCATAAGTCAGCGCGCACAATATCGCAGGCTGCGGCCTTGTGTGCTTACAAGATTGCGCGCGTCGGGCTGGATTTCGGGAATATCCGTAACACGGACATATCTGATCCCATCTTGACATCCAATCTCAATGTCCGGATTATCAAATCGGAGCGGATATAACCGCGGCGGTTTTATTAATGCTTCTCACACACCTGACGCGCGCACGTGACACAGGGAAGCGTTTGTTTTCATAAAGTAAAAATAACGCAATTTCAAAACCAGGGGGAAAAAAAATGATTTTACAGGTTAGATAATTATATCGTTATCAATAAACGGCTATATAAAAATGATTCATTTTAACACGTCTTTGATGTAAATTGCCTCCCTAATTAGCTGTAAAGGCAGCCGTGGTGCCAATAATCCTCTAACATCACTTCAAGAAGAAAAACAGCAACTACGTCCTGGTTACCAGCTTATTGGCAGGCTGATAAAAGCAAAGGAAGCTTTGTAGAGAGTCTGTACAGTAATATCAAAGGCAGCACCTTATCGGTACAAAGAAAGACCCCAAAATGTCTCCGGTTTAATGGGAGCACTGAAATAACTCACTTCCTGTAACCTAAATGACGCACACACACACTGTACACATTGACAAACCCATTAAAACGAGCTAATCATCCATTTTTCTTTCAGAAAACATCAATTAATCATGTCTATCTCTACTTTACCTCCTTTAGAGCCCCATTAAACTATAAATATGACTATCTATTCGTCTCCAGAACACTTTCAGAGCAGCTGGCCGACTTCGCTAAGGAACACAGGGAAAAAAAAAAAAAAAAAATGAAAGGGATGCTCATTTAAAATTAGACTGGGTCACGATCCAGCTTGATAAATTAAGGGCAGCCCTCACCCTCGCGTAAGGGTTGCATGGATGTGGCAAATCTTCCAAATCTAACGGGGGGAAAAAAAAACGTATTGTAACCGCCGCCGTACGCCGGTGTGAAATCATTGACTGGGATTGTGTTTTGCTATAATGATTTGACGAGACGTGCTTTATCGTCCTCCCGGGAAGAGTTTGTCTTAAAAAAAAATCAGGCCGAATATCGTTAATTCGAGCCGACGAATCGCGGCCGCACATCTGTCTCCTACGTTGCGGCATTTGCGAAAAAAAGTGCTGCAGAAACGCAGCCGAGGGGATCGCACGCTAGATAGATGCATGAAGATGTCAGGTGCGGCTTTCTCGCCGCTTACCCTCTACACGAGTCCCAGCAGAATGTTGGAGCCTTTCATCTGCATAATGCAACGTTAATAATAACGCAACACACCACTGCCAAACACAACTGACCTTGTCAGGTAATGTGCATTGCCATGGTTACGTCGGCTAAATGCTGATTTGATGCGTCTCCAGTCTATGTGTGTGGAGCAATC
Source organism: Lepturacanthus savala (assembly GCA_030544235.1). Lineage (NCBI taxonomy): Eukaryota > Metazoa > Chordata > Actinopteri > Scombriformes > Trichiuridae > Lepturacanthus > Lepturacanthus savala. The sequence continues at coordinate 10,486,282 of CM060478.1, forward strand.
TTCTGTTGTTACATCGATTAACATTTAAGTCGTTCCATAATCACCCTCTAATGAAATAATCCCAGCAGTCTGCTTTGAAATGCTACTTGTTAGAGCCGAGCTCGTTTTAGCATTGCAGCCGTGCGCCCAGGTTCTGATTCCTTCCCTTTTCATGTCTGTGCATCAAATGACGCATCTGGTGGTCGTCAGCACTGGGCAGATTTAATGGGATATAAAGACACCGATGGGCTTTCTTCCCAGAGAACACTGCACTTTGACTGACACCGCACTTTATCACACACTTCATCAACCTCCAGATATAAAGTTTCTTTTCACTTTTTTCTAAAAAAAGATATTTGTAGCAGCAGCGGCAGCAGCAGCAGACTGTGGTTGGGTGTTTCCCATGGCAACAGTTTGACACTGCCATTTGAAAGCCAGCGTTGTTACAATAAGAGACCTTCTGACAACTTCTTTGGTGCACTAATGACTCGAGAACATAATGATCCCGAATGCTCCTACAAGGATTTCTCTCCACCCCTTTTGTTAACAAACCCGTATCTATGAGGCATTGCTTATCAGCAATTTACCCCTCATCATCCTTCTTTGCAGCCAAATAGAAGGTCAACATGTTTTTTTTTTTTTTAATTGATGGTAGTTTTGTGTTATTAGAATGAAGAAAGGGATGCCTTTGGGGAAACATGGGAAACATCTCAGATGTTGAGGTGTGCTGACATTCTGCAGCTGAGCAGCTAATTAACTCGTGTGCCACCTTTTCCCCAGCGAATGTTTGCTTGGTGGCTGGTTCAATAAGCGAAGGTGCAGGACAAGACGTGTGTTCATGTTTGCAAATTAGAGAGGCAGGAGGCTTGAGCATTTAGGCGAACGTGGGATGTTGTGTAGCAGGACGCCGCCGTCTGCTGTGATTAAACACAAAGTTATTGCTGAATTACCTCATCGAAATAAGCTCTGAACGGTAGGGACCTGAAATTATGTGAAATTAGGAGTCGCAATCATTAAATTCCCGCGATAGGCTGGTGACCTGTCTGCAGTGTATCCCTGCCTCTCTCCTGTAATGTGCTGCGATTGGCTCCAGCAGACCCCCGCGACCCTAATGAGGAATAAGTGGGTATAGAAAATGACTGACGTGAATATAAATTTCCAAAAATCTCAAAGCAGAAGACCGTAATTTCAGTTTGTTTCAGTTTTATATTCCACTTGGAAACTGGAAGCCAATTAGCCACCGTAAACCCTTATTCCCACCGTGTTATTGTTAATCATAGTATTTTAACACTTTGCTGAGTCATCAGCAGCTTTTGGACACTCACTCCCACGTTATACCAAGGAGCAGCTCTACCTACTGTTATCTGTCTCTCTTCCTGTGAGGTGATGGGAAAAAAAAGGCCAGATTGTCAAAACTCCCAGTGACCTCAGCACACCATATGTTACCCTGTGATTAGAGGTGTACAGTACGGATCACCCAGGATCTGTAACCGCTCAGGCCACCATCTATTTTTTCGAAGAAAGAAGCAAACGAGGACTTGTGGATGAAATACAGTGTTGTGACAGCATCAGTGTCTGCTGCAGCCTTGGCATGGAGGATCATTTGATGAATCTCTGCAGCCCACAAACAGACCCAGAGTTGAGTTGCCAGCGTGTGATCTTCAATCTTTCACCGCTCAGGTCAAATACATCTCAGTCTCTTCCACCGCTATCCGTTTTTCTCCGAATCTCATATTTGTTTCATTCCCCACGGTGCCTGTTTTCCTGTATTTCTCCAGAGTGAAGCCATTACGATTTCTCATCCTCGCCCGCTGTCGATCAAACGCGGCGTGTCGAGGCTTCGTGTCAAACGGAGATTTCAGAGATTCAGCTTAATGCGTCGCTTTCATCGCGATAATTTAGCATGTGTAAAGCTTCGAGTCTACTTATTTATTCTGTCACTCTAACAGTGAACACACAATCGCCGACTGAACCGAAAATGGGTTTGTGATCTGTGGATGAAATTTTAATCACAAAAGAGGAGGAAAATTGATGAACTGAACAGTAGGATAATATGAATATAGAGTTAGGAGAATAACTTCAAAAACTAAAACATCCCTTTCTCTAAGTTAATTGTAATATTTCAGGGCTGACCCTATTACCATGTGTTAAGAATCGATTTTCATCGAAGCTCCGGTGGGCGCAAGGGGGGCACGAGCTCCGGTGAAGCAATTCACCAAAAGATAGACCAATCTCTGGTGAAAACCCAGCGCCACAAATCGATTCCGGCTCATTTTTTCCCCAAAGTGATTCTGTCAGTCTCACTCACATGCACAGAGAGAGAGGGAGAGATCAACAGCTGTACATACATGTCAAAACGACAACACGCAACGCAGCAGGAGCAGTGCGGCAGCAGCCGTTTATTTAAAGTCGAGCAGGAACAACAACACCGCAACAGGAGGTGACGCGTGGTTACTATGACAACCGCAAACAATACTAATGCCGAGCACAGCTCAGACCTCTAGTTAAGCTAAATTAAAAATGTTCTAGACATTCCACTTCTATATCTATGTCAAATGCACAGTATTTAAAAAAATAATAAAAAAAAATAACAATGAAAATTTCTGAAAAGCTTTTTTGGGCCAGTCCAAAAGAATTTTTTCACAATACTGATATTAACACGAGATATTAATGCTATTGCTTATTTTGTGCTTAGTCTCTATTTGGAAAATGAATTACACTCAGTATCATCAAATGTGAATTATTTGCATGAGATCAATATTTCATTTTCTGAAATATCAAAGTTGTCATCAGTACTGTTATCGTGACCATTTAGAGACAGTAACAAGCAGCAGTAGGCTGCAGGATTTTCATGAATAAAATCTTTGGGCGCATTTATTCACTTTTATTTTTTTTTCTGGTCTAAAAACAAGCGAGGCTTCACCTTCCGCTTGTTTATTTTATTCAGGTATTTTGTAACATGTTCTGCTGCCTGGGGAGAGTTGTGACAAAATTTGATTCCAGTTAAGCGTGACGGGATGTGTGTGTTCTCCGGTGCCTGTGTGAGTGTGTGTGTGTATACTGGTAAAGAGCACATGGAAAAAAAAAATCAATAAGAGTCACTGTAGATTGTGAGTTGCTCTTTATTCATTTCGATATATCGGCTTGTTGATGTGTTTTTTTGGGGGGCCTGAAGCATCTGAACCCTCCTAAAACACGCATGTAAAAGATGCTTTCATTATAAATCTGCTATTCAAATTGTTGCATGGTGTATGTTTGAGTTACAACCAGGATGGAAGGAATCACCTCAGCCCACAAATATGACATTTAAACAACAATAACACCATCCAATCTGATGGATCTGAGCTCTGACAACATTCAAATGTGAGAAACATCAGTGTGATTCTCGTTTTAAACCTTTCAAACGCCGTCTGATGACATTCCTTTCACTTCACGTTCCACCATCGTGTGCCCAGCCTTTTTCCCCTTCCTTTTACACAGTATTTTTTTCCGCAGCCGGCTGAACCCACTATGGAATATTTTGTCTCCATGTAAAATAAATGACTGTTAATAACATTAATAAGCCTAAGCACTGTGCAAAGGCAAACAGGCATTACAGAAGAAATGCATTAACCTCCAAAGCGCAGGAAAAAAACCTCCCTCTCTCTTTCTCTCGCCCCCATAATCATTGTCAGTATTTCCATTAGTCTGCCACTTCTTTTTCTTCCTTTGTATTTATAAATTATGCATTGTTTCTGATCATACTGTAGAGCATGGCTTATTAAACAGTATGGGATTAGCTTTTTGAAGAAATAATGGCCTGAATAGCCAGAAAAAGGTTATTTGCCTGGAACTATGAGGTAAACACAGTGTCTATATATGTTTGCGTGTAATTCTTTTTTTATTTTACTAATATTTGGTTGAAATGCGCATTTTTCAGTCACTTTCTTTTCTGTAAAATATCTGAAAACCGCCGCACGGCAGTAACATCATCGCTGTCGTTGCAGAATTCTTCCTACATCACGTCGGAGGCACCTCGGAGCAAAGTCGGTGCCCGCTTTGAGCGAGTGTGACTCATCCGGTCCCTGTTTGGCCCGCGGAATCCAGAACTTGGCCTGACTCGATAAGAAGCCGCCCGGCTCAGAACTTTCAATGAGATTTTGAATCAATTATTTAGCAGAGTCTCCTGATTCCCCCCTCCCCTTAATCTCCGGCTGCTGAATTGAGGGAAACGGCGATAGGTGGTAGGTGGCCTAAGTCGCTTAGTCATTCTTCCTCGACCCTGAGCCCGGCGCAGTTTTGTGAAACTTGAAAAGTTTTCCCACCTTCATGTATGTGAGAGGGCGAATAAATCCTTTTTTTTTCACTTTTACATTTTTTATGTCCTTTTTTTTCTTTCTTCTGTCTCTTTTATCTCTCAGGGACATGTAGCTTGGACAGACACTAGAGGGGCAGACAGGAACCTCAGAGGACATGCCCTTACGTGTCAGAGGGAGCGCTGAGGCTGGACCGAGAGGAGGAAGGCGAGGAGGGAAGCGCGGGGCGGTTTGCAGGGGAGGCGGGGACGCCACGCTACAGCAAGCCAAGTTAAATCTCCACCCTAATTTGTATGCATGCTTACGCTCGCCGGCTATGCATAGTGCAGGGGGGGAAAGGCAGAATTTGTCACCCGGCTCAGGAAATTATTCAGAATTAGTCAGACATATTTTATATCCTGGGATGCACCTGTCATTTATATGGTGTATTTACATACAGGCTTTGAAGGGAGAGACGAGGGGGAAAAATACACCTAATCTGTTTCTAAATTAAGTGTCATTGAGTGAACGGAACATCGACTGCTTCTTCCCTCATTTGTGGCTTATGAGAAAAAATCAAGGCGTGTTAAAAACACACAAACGGGATGGATTAAAAAATAAAAGACGACTTTACAACCGCAGGGCCTCGTTCAGGGACACTTGTTGCTTGTAATTTAGAATATAAAAGGGTTTGGAATTCATTTAGATGTGTGTAAATTCCTTCATCAGCGGCCGGTGGTTATCTATATGTCTGACAGGCATCCAGCATATGAGAGCCATTAGAATATTTGCACCGTCAACACAGAAGTCCGAGCCACCACTTATGAATATTTATGAGGCCGTCTATAAATGCATAATTGTCAAGGTAACCTCACTCATAGATATGACTTGGCTTCCTCTCTGAGGCTCAGTGTGAAGGTTACTGGCAGACAGATGCAGCATACGTGGAACGATAAATAAGTGGAACGCAGGGTTAAGGTTTCTTTTTTTTATTGGTCAATAACATAATATAATGAAAAAGATACTTTATCGGGGGAAAAAAAAGAGCAGAACTTCACCTCCGCGATCCCACTAGCTGACGAGACATGAGGGTAAAAGGGGTCTCGGAAGAGAGTCCTCACCAATTTAGCAGCTATTTACACGTTTTTTCTTTTTTTTTTCTCTTCAAGCCTTTTGTGAGAATAACAAGTTTTTTTTGTTTTTTTTTCCTGCTTTGGGTTTATCTTTCAAAGTGAAAATGCGACCCTGTCTTCTTGGACAATAGAGTCCAGACGCAGGACTCTGCGGCACCGTCAAAAAATGACATTCCGAGGCTCTTGGGCAGATAACAGAGGACCCGCCGCCGCACGCATCATGAATTTCTGGTGATAACCGCTCATTCTGCTTCGGAGTTGTTATCATTATACAGTTGAATACATTTAAATGGGAGAAAACTCAAAGAAACATTCAAGCCATTGAGTTAAACTCCTAATTCGCTCATATTGGAGCTACAGCAGATACTGCAGCAAAATTAGTGTTGCGGCCACTTGCTAAAGCAGAGAATTCCCTCATTATTTCTTGCTTATATTCTCATGGTTTATATAACAAATCAATCGCTGTATGATTGTGAATCAGCTTGAATTATGTGCGGTTGTGTTGGCTGTATATGAGATTTGTATGTTGAGGTAGTAGCCGTGAAATTAGCTTTAGACATTCGTGTCAATGCTGTGATGAACGTTATCGAGTCAAAATTCCTTTAATACTTCGTGTTTCAGATAAATGACGACTCATCACCTTCAGCTATACTTTGTGTTTAGTGCCAGATACATTACCAAACATAAGCCTAGTAACACACGCCTCAAAACAAAAAGAAAAATGTCCAAACACATCTCACGTTTAGTGTTCTCACATTAGCAATTAGCTCCGATTTCTCCTCTGCTTATATTCAGTTTCAATGAAAAGGAAATACTCAAAAAAGTTACTTTAATTTTTCTATCAACTAACCAACTCCTACAGCAAGCGTCTTCTTTATTTACTGCACAATAAAATGAGAAGAAATGAAGCGGAAGCTGCAGACAAGCAGCAGGTGCGACCATTCAAACGGTCTTAAGATCGTCGTTTGAAAGAAGCACAAAACATGTTTAAAGCTGCTGCAGCAGTTTGGGTTTAGTCACCTAAGCAGAGAAGCCCAGGCAGGTTACATGCATGTGACTTCTGTAGTGGAAAATTGGAACATACTGCATACTGTGCTTAATCATTGCTAAAGTAAGGTGCAAGCCAAAGGAATTGGATTGTGGCTAGAATATAGCGAACAGGAGTTACGGTTTGAAACATTCCTGTGAGCCCAAAGCAGCAGATTCGCTACATTCCAGCCCCCGAACAGAAAGCCGCTCCCTAACCTTGAAGGCTATCTGTTCTTATGTAGATAACGCTGACCTCAGGACCGTGCTCAGCTTGCGTTTGACTTTAAAGACGCTTTATCTATTTTCCTGTGTGAATCTCTCACAGAGCAGACTCTAACTCTATCGGAATGATTGTTCGTCTTGCAAGAATAAAACCAGACAAAGATGGTTGCGGCGATTAGTTTATTTTTAGTTTTATTTTCACCTCAATAGCAGAAATTGCCGTCATACTCCATGAGATCTATAGTCCACAATGATGAGACTGTACAGACAATACTTAACATCAGAATATCAGAAAATGACTTGTCATAATTGAGTATAGGTAATAAATTCAAATTCAATTAGCTTTATTGGCATGAACAAGTGAAAATGTTGTTGCCAAAGCAATATACGACAAATAAAATTCATATTATATATAACACATTTAGTGGCATTATTATTATATAATACATATAATAAATACAGTAATAATCACTCAGTTCACTTAAGTTACTCTCTAATTCTTGACTTTACCTTCTACCAAAGTCATTTTTCTGGTAGGATTTTTCTACTCGACTGAAAGAGAAACAAAGACAACACTGCAGACACACTGGTCCAGTGCTCCTCTGTTCAGATAAGGGACCACACGAGGTGAGGAATAACTTTCAGTTATCACAGCGATAATCTAAATCCTGCTGTGCTACTGTACGTCGCGCTATCACTACAAAAGAGAGAAACACACATGAAAATCGTCTCATAAAGAAAAAGTCTTCTCTTGCCAGAACGTGAATACACAAATTTGAATAAATACAGAATCTACATCCACACATTAACATTAACGACGTCCTGTACTGTAGCCCCCCCCCCCCCTCAAAGACTTAGCTGCAAACCCAAAGACGTAGGCTGCTCATGCAGTAACATTAAAGCTCTAAAACCACGTTAACGGCCGGAATTCATCAAGTTGTCAACGAAATTTTCATGCGCGAGTATAGAAGCTCCAATTAATCCTCCCGCAGCAAAACCGACCGAACAGTTCACCGCCAGCCTTCAAAGGCCACCGGGTAATATGTGTAGATTAACACCACCCATTACATGAAACATGGAGAAAGAGAAAAGCGGTTAACCAGTCGCCTGATGGATTCTCTCCCCTCGCCGGCTGTGTAGGGTGGAGACTAATAAACGTTGGCTCAAATCCATCTCGACTGTGCAGTGAGATTGCTCGCTGAACTGCAGTGATACAAGTTCCATGACTGACATGAAACTCCAGCGAGCGATAATGCGATTATTTTTTTACATGTACAACTTTCCTGTGGTGGAATTGCCTCGCCTGATGGAACACGATTGGGGGAGGTTTCGGTCGGCGATGCGGACTTCAATCGGGAAGATGTGTTCCACCAGCGCGGACAGCAACCTACTGAAAATGGAATTTGTCCCAGAACTGATATTCATTAACTAATTTCCCTCAGGAAATAACAGACGAGACCTGTTTGTCCCTCCCAAGTCTCATGTTTCAGTGGCATTCCTCCTGCTAGATGCTGGTTTATATCAAACAGTTCCAGGCTTTCTTTATACTTTTTAAACTGGTACTACAAGTTCACATTGTACAAGGTTATTTTTTTTAATAAAATCTAATTTCATTCCGAATTTGATTAAATTTTTTTAAAATGACATTTTTCCTCACCTGATTTGGTTTAACAGCATAAATCGAGCCCTTGAAGGGATTGTTTCCATCCTCTGTGCGGACGAACGACTTCATTACACTTATATTCAGGTGTTTATCGCTCGCCTCATGTCATACATTTTCTCAACAGTCAATTTGGCTGCGGAGCGTCAACAATAATAACACAGCAAGCGCTAACAAATGGGTGACTATGACCCGTCGAATCGATCAAGTGTTTAGCTCCTCAAATATTTACAGCCAATGAATATGAAAGCAGGAGACGCGTCCTCTTTGGCCCGCGCCGCAACGGCTTTACGATAACGTAAAAGATAAAAAAAAATAAAAAATGATCACCGACCGGAGAAAACAAAGCGAACGTTATACGGTCGAATGTAAAGTGGTGCAAGGTGCTTAATGTTGAGACATTAGTCTCTGTCGGGGCTCGGTTAGAAAGGAGTCTGATCTGGAGAGGGTCCAGCCATGTCAGCAGGGTGAGAACTGGCTCATTTACCTCCAGTTAGCTGCTGCCTTACATCACAGGGCTTCACTTAAAGCTCTGGAGGGCGAACACTTTGTTGACTCTCCCCGTGCCTCGCCAATTAGCAAAAACTCCACTTGCAGACTCAGTGGATTAACTCCGTTTGATAAATAAACAGAGCGATTTTATATTTTCATAGAGTGGCTCAGGAAAAAAAAAAAAAAAAAACAGCGGACACTGAGGAATAGGCGCAGCAGACGTTATTTGTCTTTCACAGTAGCGCTGGAAGATCTGCGAAAGAAAGATTGGGGCACCACCAACGGTCTCCAACCCCCCCCCCCCCCCCTCCCCCTCCCCGCCATGTTGCATCACTGAAAACAGATAATACGCCCGCTCAGATTCCGCTGAATTTATTTTCTCTCGGCGCGCTAGGTTTTATTCATTGGGCTGTCACTCGTCAGCCAGAGTTCACCTCCGTCAGACAGATTTGTGTGCAGCGGTGCCGGGAGCACGTTCGCTTGAAGGGGTTTCACTGTTCTCGTGTGAGAAATGTGATCCGGTGTCATGCAAATGTTCTGATTTACATCGACCGGAGGTCATAAACCGATGTACTCCTCAGCGTCAGCCTCTCTACTTCAGGTGATGCGGCGTCGTTCGTCATCATTATTTATTTACCCTTAAAAGCCCAATATGTCATTTTTTTTTTTCCCAGGTCGAATATTTCCTTCGAAAAATTCTTTCGAAAAATATAATTTTTGAACTTAATCTAATCAAAGGTATACGGCTGCCTTAAAATACTTTTAATCCAGTTATAAGATGCATTTTTTTTTATATCATTTATTTAAGTGGTTGAAGAATGTCAGCCGTTGGACATCCTGTTAAGTTATCAGAGAAAACGTTAACATTAGCTCGGGTAGCAGTGGCAAACAGCCTCAGAGACATTGATTTTTTTTTTTTCTTTTTTTAATTCAGGCTCTTTTATTCCATGTTTTTTACCTTGAATCACTTGGTCTGTTTGCTTTGGTGAGAGAGGCGTCGAAAGATAATTCAGCTCCCGGTTAAAAAAAAAAAAAAAAAAAAACTCCTGAAAGCTGAACACCAAAGGAATCCTAACCAGCAGAAGCTGCCTGCAAGAGCAATGAAGACAACAACTCCCATAATCACCATCATTATTTTTTTTTTTTTTGGTTGGTTTTTTTTTGTTGTTGCTTTGCAGTGGCCTCTGAGAACTATCTGCGAATCTCAGTTTGTAGACTAATTGTGTCCCTGCAGCACACGGGAGAGCTTTGGTTTAGAAAGTGGTTACAAAGAGGGAAGCAAGTCTGCAAATTATTACAATTCCTCTCTGATAATGGTGAGTTTGTTCTTAAGTGGCCATAATCATTTTATCCTCGTCGCTGGCGTTTTTTTTTACCCTCTACTGTCTGTTTCTTACGTGCTAACGGTGAAAAATGATATCGCAATTTGCTGAAATGGTGCTTAAACCCTTTTTTTTTTTTTCACGAAGCAGTACTGAGTTGAACTTTCCTAATTATGTTGTTGTTTTGATGTTGGAGAATAAATTAATTATGACAGAGCTCCTGGGAAATTGAGATTTCCTGTTTCTGAAATCATTTAGATCCAATGTTGCCTTTTTTTTCCCAGAGAACAACAACCAGTCGAGCATTGTGGAAATCTGCATTTTAATAGCACATTATAACCTTTCACTGCACTGGAATGTTGTAGAAAAAAGAAAAATATCACAAATTTTCACAAAGTCATAAGCAACATTACAGCAAACACTGACTTTGCATTTTATCTCACTGTATGTGTAGATTATTGAATACTTTTCTGAGAGTATATGTATGTATATGTGTTAAATAACTTATAACAGTAGCTACTGTATATATTTATATTGACAACCGACTACTTTAGAGGAGTTGTTTAACAAACTCAAAGATATATAACACAGCTCTGCAGTTCCGCACAGCATTTCAGTGTCTTTTGGCTCATTGTTCAAAGAAACTATTATGGTTTCATCAGCAGTCAGCATGATTTCAGCAAAACCACTGATAAATCCACTGAACACCTGCCCAGCACCAAACTTCAGAGCTGTATTGGATTTGCACTCAACATGTTGCCTGAAGCCTGAATCCAAATGAATCTTTGCTCACAAGATAAAAATATAAAATTAAACGTACAGTGCGTGGTTCCTGCAGAAAATCTAGTGTTACTGTAGAAATATGGCGGAGACCCACTCTCCACCTAGATGAGACTGAATCTAAGCTAATAAAAACACTACAGTTCTTATTCTGATTGAATTATATACTAATTTAATCAAATTGATATTGTATTCCATTTTTGCCAAGTGCATTACACTGGATGCTACTAAATCTTACACACTGGACATTTAATATATATGTCCACAAATAAATAGTGTTTTTACTGTATTTGTTGTTCCATACAACATAAAGTGGGCAAATAAACCAACACAGACACCTATTTAGTAAATTGCAGTATAAAGCTGTAACCTCATAACTATACAATGCGATAATGGACCTCTTGATATAACATGTTGAGAGTGACAGAGAAGTGTTGATTCAGTCATTTCTGAGGCTGAAATCGTGTGTTGTTGAATCGTGTTGTATTAACATATAATATAGATTCAATACAGCACAGCATCCAGGAGACAGACATTTGAGAAAATTAACCCACACACACACACAACCAAATAAAATTAGCAAGAATCAGGATTGACAGATGACACCATGTTATACGTTGCTCCTTCTTACAGGAGCAGCAAGTCAGCACTTTCCCCAGAGGTCATTGCATCGTCCTTGTCACTGGCACAGACTTTGCTAATGTATATTGCATCAAGGTTTAGCCATGTATGGGCATGTATGGGCCCCATTGAATGAAAAATTATCTTGGATTACTTCCAGGAGGCTGTGGTTTTGAATTACCTCTCTGAGCCTAAAAGCATTCAGCAGCCTGTTCTCGTCACAACTTCACCTACAGACGCATTGTTAATGCAGTGGGTAATTGATTCTTTGACACACTGTGGGTTATGAGTGCTCAGGCTGTTGTTACAGTAATAGCTGTCACATTGCACAAGTCTTTTCTTAATGCTTTTCTTTCGCATTTTATTTAATTATTTTCTTTGCTATTTAACACGGATGCATGGCCTTTTTTTTAATATACAGAGGTGAACCACTTCTTAGAGGAATGCATTGTGTTCTCTACTTTGTATTAATTGATTTGCACACTTCATTCCCCTGCAGTGCCCGGATACCATGGATAAACAGGATACAATGATCTTACACAAGTAAATACCATCAGATCAGGCACAGCTTAAGTGCCTCTAAGAACAATTTAGAAGACAAGCAGAGAGCAATCTTAGACTCTCAGCACAGATGATTTGCTGTGCTGTAGTAACTGCATCTCAATCCCATCTGAATAAATCCATAACAGACCATTCATGAAAATGGGAAGCCCTCTATTAAAGCCATTTGATAAATTGGATGCTTGCCTGAATTCATTAATTTTCAGGGACTGCTCCTATAGAATACTGATGAACTCTGACTTCCTATATGGAACCTGCTAGTGGCCACCAAAATAGGTGTGTGTGTGTGTGTGTACATATTATATATATATGTAAACTATATTTTATATTAGAAATATTAGAATTCACCACCAAGAAATCCCACTCAATATGTGTTTATTTCTAAGAAATTTACTTTTCTTCAGAATTTTGAAGACTGTCCATTGATCTGTAAATAAGGAGTTTTAAACCACTTCTGGCATTATTTTTTCATCTCGACATTATTGGTATTGACCACCACCACTGCGGGCCAGCTCATTGTGGAATTAATTGGTTCTTTTATACCTCTTTGCGAGCTGTCAAATGTGTGTGTGAGTGACCTTCATAGTTTGTTTGCTGGGTAGCTGGTGTGACTCCCACAACAGTGGATCGAATTAATCCGATGGTAGTTAATCATCGTGTAGTCTGCTCCCTGGCATCGCCTCACTGTAATATCTAGTTCAACATAGGTTGGCTGACGGCAAGAGGTATGCTAATTCAGCCTCTTTTTACACATCATAAATTAAAGAATCTTCCAAGTCCAATTTGCGTGGATGTGTGTCTCTGCTGCGAGATAGTTTCTCTGATTTCGCTAATATCCACTTCTCATCTTTCTCCTGTCATGTCAGTGTTGGATGTGAAGGGCTGCGTTATCTGGCTGGACTCAACCATATTTTCAATGTCTTTTTTCCCCCCCCCCCATTTTGATGGATGTCACATTTCCGCTCATCTACTTAATAAATGAAAGCATAAGAAAGAGAGTTGCGGAGGATGATTATTTTGGGGCCCTTTTATAGCTCCCCCCCCCCTTCGCACTGCCGTGCGCGGTGTGATTTGTAGAGAGATTGAAATGAGGCTGGCTGGTCGAGCAGAGACTCGCTCTTGATTTACACACGCTGTTAAATCACACAGACAGCTGGCTGCCGGCGCTGCCCACCACCCCGCCTCAGACACAGATCCATCTCCACGCAGGAGCTCCTCCAGACTCACAACCTTATGGCAGCTATAACCCACAGCCCAGCGCCATGTCTCCACGCCAGCCTGTTTTTGACAGTGGTTGATGCTGTGTGACAACCAGCAGCAAACCATTCCCATCCCGGGATCGCTCAAGAGAATATTGGAGCGGATCTCCGGAAAAGAGAGAGAATTGAGGAGTCATTGCGAGGGATGGAGAGGGAGAGCGAGGAGGACTGCTGGTCAGCTGGCCGGGGTTTGTGGGGGGGGCGGATAAACAGCCATGACTGGAAGCACAAAGACTCCAGCAGCTCTCAGCTCTCTGAGGAATATGCTGCTTTTTTTTGTCATTTTTGAAAACCATTTATCTGCCCGAATGAACCCGTTCTTTGTGTCTGCAATGTGCACGTCTAGATGTGCATGGATGCAGCCTTTTTTTTAAGCAAAATGTAATCAAGAATATTATTACGCTGCATGCGAAACCCAGAGAACGTGTTGACTCATCTGTGTTTCAACGTTTGCGCGGATCATTTTAACACAGACACTTGGATTGTTTAATAAGTTATTCATACGGCGCTACACTGAGATCAGGGCTAAAGTGGTGTAGCGTCACACTTGAGAGAGAAGCGAGGCCTGGCATGAGACGATGCTCGAGTAGTTAACAAGCACATCGATATCAGAGATAATGACTTGTACACACAAAACATTCTGGGTGACTCAGCTCATTAGATGTTCCCGCCCAGGCCTCCAGCCACGGACCACGCCTCACCTGCTGTTACCCGGGTCTGGTCCCACAGGTGATCCATTCCGGAATCATTTAGGTCATTCCTTAACCTTTTAAACAGGACGGTCTCCATCCAAACCTTTTAGGATTGCGTGTCTTATCCATGGAGGGTGATCTCCTGCAACGCCGTTAGCCCTGATCTCGGTCACCATTGCGTCAAAATGACGTATCGCCAATATCCCAGTTTTAGTAACTAATAGATTTTCAAAGACCCATATTACCAGAAGGAACCTTTGCCAAATCTCTCTGATGCGCCGACTTCTTCAGCTGTCAAGTTGCCTCTTGTAAATGTACGATCCCTTTCGAGATATTTATATTGGGGGTATGATTTGATCTAAAAATCTTGATTTTATTTTGTTTTTAGACCCGGTCCAAACCAGATGAGCGAAGCTTGTTTTCCAAATCATTTTGATTTCATCAGCCCCCTCAGGGCCAATCGGTCGGCTCAGTGCCGATTTCAAAATGTCTATTAAATGTGGCCTGTTACCTTCCAATGATCTTTCTAGCTTTGAGCCCTCTGTTCTCTGTGTTAATATTCATCAGCCTCAAAAATCCAATCCCCTGGTTTGACTTGGGTGTCAGTTTTTAACCTCAGCCGATGGTATAACAGTAGTTTTGATGATGTTTTAACATTTTGATGGCTTTGATGATAAATATTAAATTATAAGTCCTAATTTCAATCAGCATGTGTCAGGCCTTTCTCATAAATGTGCCCAAACATTGGGCTTTCACCTAAGCAGGACATTTCCTCATGCATTTTTATGACACTAGTGCATCGAGGTTTTACTCATTATTTGTAAAGTCCGCTGAATCCTTAGATTTGCTCTCGAACAAGACTTGGTGAACAATGATATGTGCATAACTGCTTCAGATAATGTTGCTCCAATAAAATGTTTCATTAAATTCGGTTAATCTACTTTATCGCCTTGGATTATTAAAAGAATCCACAGCATGAAAAAGAAGGAAGAAACACTGAGACCGGGAACAAATCAAAGCTCTCAGGACATTATGAGCATATGATTTAGTTTTTCTTATAACTGTGAGGTGAAAGACAAACAGCTAAATTAGTTTCGGCACAATCCTAGATTCTTATTTAGGACTATCGATCAGTCAACCCTGGTTCTCCTGGTGCTCCTATTATGTCAAATGCAGACAGTTTAACCATTTCCAGAGACAAAATCGGGGACATTCAATCAAAGATTCACACCTTTCTGTCTGACCTATCTTGTCCTCGGCTGGATACTTAGAAAGTGTAAATTACCATCCAAGAATATATATCACATCAGATGTGACACCATCATCAAGCTCACTGAATATAACACCAAATTCTTATTAGAGGTTATAGAACTTGTAGACACTCGCCTGCTCTCAATCACCCTCATTCCTTTATCCTCTGGTTGTTCCTGATTACTTTAAACCCTATATTGTCCAGCCACCTCTCACAAAAACTGGTTCTGATCTCTCTGACCGTAGCAACTATAAGTCTTGATCAGTAACAATATTTTTGAGAAATGTCATTGAGGTTTCTGACAGCAACATGGCACAGAGACCAAGGGGTATGAAGTTTTAAATACTTCATCTGAGCGTTGCGTTGACACGACGGTGGACTGTAGCATTACTATTGAAAGGTTGAGAACACAATTTGGCGTTGCTTCCCTCTGGGTTTGACCAATACTTTTCTAACAGAAAATTAATTGTTTCTGTTGATCTTCACCTCCACTCAAGCATTATCATTTGATGGGGTGCTGCAGAGCTCTATTATAGGACCATTTTCTTTTATTTCTCATCTTTATCACTGCTTTTTGGGCCACATTACCAAAAAGCATTATATTTAATTTCATTGTTACGCCGATGATACTCCGCTGTCCTGCAAACCATATGAATTAGCAATATTATCTTCACTGGAGTACATTTTCTTCAGCATATCACTTCCAAAAAGGAAATCCTTGTTACACATTATGTCCTCAGCACTCTCATGGCCAAGTTCTACCTGCTCTTGGTTCCCAACCTGCTGCCCACTGCTTATTTAGGTGAGAACTTCACTTTCAAATCCCATGTTAAGTGTTTTTTCCCACTTGAGAAACATCTCTAGAATGAGATCTTCAAAGCTATATTAATGTTTTTTTCATCATGTCTCATCTGGATTATCATAATGCCTGCCTGCCTTGGCCAAAGCATGATTATACAGCTTAAGGGTGTCCAAAACATAGCCGCTAAACTTTTAACCAAATCATGAAAACATGATCATATCTCTGCATTAGGTTCTCTTCACTAGCTGCCTTTTAGTGTTGATATCTATATATTATGCCGGAATTTTGAGGCACCAAGCTACCTGGCTGAGCTTCTAAATCATTACTCAGCAGCCTGTAGCTTGATATCCTCTGATTAAAGCCATGTTAGCTATTCCCCAGTCAAGGTCGAAGACTAACAGGGCTTCATCCCTTTGGAATAATTTACCTGAGAGAAAATTCACTGCCTTCTTTTAAATCACCTCTTAAAATTGACTTTCTTACTATATGGCTATCTCTTAACTGTTATGTATTATTTTATTCCTTGACATTGATTTTTGTCTTTGTTTTTCCCGCTTTCCCTTATTTGTCCAAATCACAAGTCGCATGCCAACATATAGTGTCACATCCACGTATAGCAAAAAAATTAACCGGGACCGAGGCAGCTTTTGTTCAGATTACAAATTAAACTTGTAGGCAATTGTAAATAATGTATAAAGTGCATAATAACTTACCCAGACTGAATTTTAACATGTTTGGGAAAAGAGACTGCTGATATGAATTTAAAGGCTTATTTATACTTGAAAAATGAAGGGCAAGGACAAACACTAAAAATCCCTGAATTCCTTTTAAGAGGATGAATTTATGGAACAGTTTTGACAATGAATTAAAAGATATATTACTATTTAGAGATTAAAGACATTGTTTAAAAATAGGGTGTGGATGGATGGATGAATAGATGGAGAGATGGACAGATAGATACTTAATTGATATGGAACACAGAGGATATTTGGGCTGTACATAAACTTGGGATCATTTTTTATATATTTAATTTGGATTGTAAATAAATGTAGAAGCTAATAGAGAAGAGATGAAGAGGAAGGGATATATCACTTTTAATTACACCTACTCCTTTATGACACTAATAGTCTTGTTAGTTTATCTGTTTTTTGATTTTATTTTTATGTTTGACATATTATTATTTAATACACTATTATATTCGTATAATAACGTTACCCAGCCCCTGCGAAAGAAATTACGGCCGTGTGCCTCCTCATGAATAAAAGAACACATGACCTGTAAAGTCCACTGTGCACACACACACACACACGCCGCCAAAGAACACAAGATTAGTTTTTCAATTATGTTTATTTTATTCAGAATCGGGAGCCCGTTACAATTCAATTGCAAAGCACCAATATTACGACCGTTTCTCAAGTCTTAAAGCAGCGAAAAAGGAAAAAAAAAAGAAAAGGACTGTCTTCTTTAACAGGCTGAATTCATCATGGCCGCTCTTGCTCTTTTAAATTTTTAAGTGTCGTTTTAGGAGTCACGCTGAATGAAGAACTTTCTTGGCTCTTGCTCGTAAAACGTGTCATTACGGTCAGAATTATCATACATCTGCGCTGCAAAACTGTGGAGTTGCATTTGCTGTGTTTGCACTGCGTTTAATCTGCGATTTACAACGGAGGCACGTTTATAACTGTACAGCTTTTGTCATTTGAATTAGTCACGTAATGAGACAAAACATCTGAAACTGAACTACTACTAGAATAATCACTGTATTACACATTAGATTATTCTTCTCCACCACCATTATCATCCTTTTTATTGTTAAATGGGACATGGCAGAGCATTAAAAAAAGAATTTTATCTTTATTTCATTTAACTTCATCTCCATCTGTACATTCCAAAAATCTAAAACAATGAATATTTACTACAACCTCCGTTTATTGGTCTGATCAGGTTAATCAAACACAATTTGGATCTTTTCATCTACAGTACTTTCAATTTAACTGATATTCCTTCATGTTCATAGATTGTGGAATCATTTCCAGTCATTTTGCTCCTCCAAACCTTTTCTGTTCTTACTTCTCTGGATGATATCTGGCTTCGGTAATTCATTCAAACTGTTAACCCATTCTGTAGTTCTTGAGTGTGGAATCCAAGCAGGTGTAGTACAGCACCTCACGGAGAAATAGGTCATCTACAGCAGGAGCTCGAGCTCCCGTTTAAATTCCCAACGGTGGCTTGTGTCAGTGCCAGTATTGTTTACCGAGGCTGCCATCGCTGTAACAACACAGCCTCCCTTCCACCTTACACAGCTATGGGGAAAAAAAAAAATCCCTTATTTAACTTCCATACTGAGATCACTTAGAGCTCACTTTACTGTCATGATCAGCAGCCGAGCCGGCGTACAAAGCGGGGTTTCCTCGCCGGAGCCAGCGTTTGCATCCAAACATAGCGCCGCATCTCCTCTGCCAATGGAATCATTCAATACTTCATACGAATTGTTCCGGCCTTTAACGTGAACTGAAAAATTGCATTTGACGTGATCTGGACAACGATCTGTCACATCAAGTCTCATTTTCTTATATCTGAAATGTTGCAGCCAAGCCTTTTTTTTTTTTTTTTTTTTTTTTTTTTTTAATACAGGCTTAGTGTCATGGTGGCTTATTACCTTATATGCTGCTTGGTTGGCATGAAGTACCTGCTGGCAGCTGAGCTGAGGCTGCTGCCGGTGACTTCTCTGTGATTAATCGTGTTAGTGCTATAAAAGCAGCCTTTTCTTGAGGCCACTATATGTTTCCTAAATAATTCCATGTCACCCATGACTGACAGTCTAATGCTTAATGGATGTTGCTTATCTCAGGTACACTGTAAAAAATAGATTTTAATATTTTTATTTTTTATTTTAGGTTTTTTAAGTTCATTAATGAACCGACCAACATGTATTCTTGTAAGAAAAAATAGTAACATTAAATAAAGATTAATTTAGAGCAGTGAATTTCTGCAGTGGAAATTATTCATCATTTAAAAACCCAACAAGTACACAAGATTTCATGTCAAATTAAAGCGTTAAGCTGTATTTTAGCTACAGAAAATGACTGTATTCTTATATTCCCAATGCCCAGTTGCTGGAATTTAATTTTTTTTTACTTTATAGCTGCACATGTACAGCAAATTTCTGCCACTTTATGTCCATGTGTCCGTATTTACCTTCCCACGGTTGTTTCTCGGCTCATAAAGCCACGATTAACCGAATAGACACGTTTCTGCTTTAGCGGCACATAATTGATGAAAATTCAGAGATCATCTGCGGTGCATAAAATCGCCTCATTGACTCTCCACACTCATCCGTCTCCTCCTCTTTGCATATCAGTTATGAGGTTCCGCCTCCTGACCCGTTCCCGATCGCGTCTCGCCGTCCGTCCCCCTGCCTTCGCCCGCGACTACTCCATCTTGATTTTCCACTTTCCCCCGTCGCTGATTAGGTTACGCAAGCGCAGGTTCATCAAGGACTTGTCAGATGGAAAGATTAAATCCCGCAAGGTCGCGTGGGTGTCGGAGCTGGAGGAAACCCAACATTAAGACTTCACCTACACAGAATGCCGCCATCTGAAATGTAAATTACTCATCAAAGCGTTTGGCGCATGATTGGCTCTTTTTATCTGCACTATTTTATCAGCTCGGCAACCTGGCAGCTTAATATATGCCTCCTGCTCATTGTCCAACACTGTTACGGAATTTATGGTTTAACAAGCTTATAAATAATCCCCCTTGTGTCCACAGTACAAAGAAGGTTAGGGAATGTCACTACATGGCCAATCGTGACTGGCACTGGCAAATGGCTCCCGCCTGTCGCTATCTTGGCGAAAGAATTTCCCGAGAGATGTCTCTGCTAGAGGGGTCATTCCTGTTTGTTGAGCTCGTGACTCATCCTCCTTCTGTTCCCACCATCCCTGTGGCCGCAGTGAAGCCCGGCTCGCCGCTTTCATCTCTAAAACTTCTTTGGTCTGCCTCCTGTGAACACCAGCAAACCCTTGTTCCTTCTTCTCCACACATCCCTCACTGAGCTGCAAGCTGCTCCATCTTGTTCCAGTCCCCTCCTCTCCCTCCCCAGCCACCTTTTGACCGTGTCACTTCACATTAATAAAGACGCTCTAATGATCGGCAGCCTCCTTAATGGGAAGTTAAGGGTCAAAAACTGCGCGCATCATCAGGAAGTCCTCCGAGTCTGTTTATTGTTTACAGATGTTTGCGCTACAGGACGCCCCGGGGCATCATTAGAGAAAGATGGAGGAACCTCATACCTCAGCTGTACTTTCATTGAGGGCAAACGCTGGTTTCCGTGTCCAAAAAGAGACTTCTAACACTACATTTGCCCCCCCACCCACCCCCCATGCAAAAAAACTAAACTCCAACTCAGCAAAATCGGCAGTGACGTCACTCCACAGACGCCCAGGCCCTTCTCATTATAATGGGTGATGTGCCGCAGTGTTAAGTCAGCTTGTAAGCGATATTGAGTTTTATGCTGCGTAAGGGATTCTGGTCGTTCAATCTGAATAATTGAGAAAATTCTGCTCAACAAAGAATCCAAACACAGGGAAATGCTGTTACCACGCATTTCTCGACGAATTATTCAACTTCCTGTTGGGTTTTGTTAAGAGATTGTGTTTGTTCTGTTGGGTCTTTCGCAGTAGATGACCCGAATACAAATAGCCACCGTCGGTTTGAGCACCGCAGCCTTTGAAAATTCCCGAAAACGACGAGGTGACGCCACGCATATTGTTCACGTCGTCTGGTTGATTATTGGAAATATATATGTAGAAAGTACTGGCGCGGCAGCAGAAGGTCACTGCTGTTGTGTAGACTGTGGAGAACTTTTGAATAAAAAAGTGATTAACTGAACATGAATAAGTTGGGAGTTTTTCCCATGACAAGTTTCGTCCGAAGACAAGGTCAGCCGGTTAATTTGTCGGACAGAAGTCTCATCTCACTGAGTGATGCGGCGTCCCAGAGCTCAGCCCTGGCAGCTTCTCATGTCTGCATGATGGGAGAAAAAAAAAAACCTAAATATTAAAGCTACACATGCTGGGCAAAAAAGACCGGAGGGTTAAATTTGCAGTTAATTTATGCCTGAAATCACAATAGCGTGTGTAAAAATCTGTTTTTTTTGTGGAAGTATGAGAAATGTTTTTTTTTTCTCCTTCTAAGCCTCTCTGCGGCTGTCAGTGTCCGTGTCGGACAGCGGATCACGGCAGGAGCGCGGAGCGACCCGAGTAAATAAACTGTCATTTCCTACCTTAAAGTCTGCTAGGATCCTTCTGTTCTGGAGATTTTAAGAAGGCGACAGAGGGGTTGGGGGTGTGAACATCTGCGCGAGGATGTGCGGGGACGCGGGGACATGCTGGCGGTGCTGGTAGCCAGAACTAACCAGCCATGAGCCTTGTAGCAGGATGTTGTTTAGCTGTTAGTCAATGTCACCATCTGCCTGATGGCTGATTTTCTGATCTGTGTTTGGCTCTTAGCAAATAAGTTCTTAAAAAATACAACACAATAAACGCTATCTCCTTTGGCTGCTATTTGAGTGTGATTAACAGCTCTACTGTAGTTTTAACGGGGAAAAAACACACTTTTTAATGTCGGTAAGACCTGGATTTCTGTGTTTTTATTTTTTTTCCCCAACTATTCTGGCTGATAAGGCCCTGTTTTATGTTTAGGTGGGAATTGCATGAGGTCACTAAACTCCATGTGCTAATAAGATAAAGGTGTGATTTGTTCCCCCCGAACACAACTAACAGGAGAGGCACACGGATCTAGCACAGCAGAACTGAAAAGAGATCTAATCAACCATAATAATTCCAATCACCTGTGCAGTCTGGCCATTTTCTTAAGGTCAAAAAATCCCATGAATCCCATGTGTAGAGCCAAACCAATGACAGTTTGATACTATTAACAGTATTACATCAGTATTGTATCCAACGCCTCGAAATTTGTTATTTATCAGTGCCATAGACCACTGTTGTTGTCCAAAAAACTGTTAAAAAACACTCTGATGCATTGGGTGACATAATCCTTTGCCTGGAAGTTTTGAGCATGGTAGTGTCTTTACAAACTGTTCCAAAGACCAATGCATCACATTGTCAATATCTAGAGCAGTGGTTCACAAAGTGGGATCCAGGGACCCCCAGGGGTCTTTGAGGTGGTCCCGAATAAAAAGGGGAATAATTTCTCCTAATTTTAAGTCCATCCAGAGGTAACACAATGACATTTTTGTCATGGGTTTCATATACTTCCTTTAATATCAAATGGGGGTCCATGGTTTATTTTTTGTCAGTTTAGGGGGGCCTTGACATGAAAAAGATTGAGAATCAGTGCTCTAGAGAGTAGTTCTTTGTAAAAGAAGTACAAATACCGCATATGTATCCAACGCCTGACACGCCTGTGCCCTACACCTCCAAAAACTGTTAAAATCGTATCAATGAACCACATGGGTGCACTCAGCGACATAATACTTTGCCGTGGGCATGGCGCTTTCTTTAGAAACTATTCCAAAGACCAATGATCACAATTTCAATCTAGAGAGTGGTTCTCTGTAAAGCAGACATGAGTTCATGTGCGCAGCAAGTTGCGCCGGAGGATTAAACCAGAAGTAGCTCCGTGGGCTAAAGGCCATCAGGAAATGTCCATTTTATCTTCATGCGCCACTGAGCACAACTCATAGGGATGAATGGGATGCCACCTCCAATGCTGTATCCAGACATTATTATTGATCCATGCTGTGAATGGAACATTCTAATTTGCGTCAACCGTACACAGAACTACTCTCCCAATTAAGCACGATGACTATAAGTCGCGTCAGGGAGATTTCATGACAAACGGACATACCCAAAACTCTTTAGGGCAAAGTACAGGAAAATTAAAGACATTCGCCAGCATTATCCTATAATTCTAATGCTCCGCTGCTAAGGGACATATTTTGTTAGCGGTCAGGACATTGAAAGTGACAGCTAACCCGTCTTCATTTCAGGTTCGCTACAGTAGACAACATAGCATCAAGGCAGATTAGGTCCATAAACTGAGCGCTGAGTGATGTGGTTACCCTGATCATTTTAAGGCAGCAGCCGCAGTAACCTGACCCGTCTGTTCACATCCAAATAAACCCAGAGAGGCAGTCCCTTCTTGTTTCCTGCAGAGCGTCTCTGCGCTTGAAGTGAGTCCCGCACATTTTCACACCAAATCCCCCCCACCCCCAGAGAGAGAGAGAGGGGGGGGAATAAACATTCATAGCACAGGCAGCAAACCAATTCTCACGGTGATATTCTTTTTATACTACAGCCATTATATAGTGTTAAATTTGAGAATGAAACATTTACATAATCTACACACAGGGGTTTTAACCAAATTCAACAAAACACCTTTTATCATGTGCTCCATTATTACGCTCGACAAATCACCAGCTCCTGGGTGGAAGAAGCATCACTAATTGTAGATTAATTGGTGGCGGGGATTGGACCGGTGAGAGTTGAAGTGAAGAACAGAAAAGTCCTGCAGACTTTAAAAGTGAAGAATGGTCTTTTCATAGTTCATAAAGTGCAGTGGAAATGAAAAGCGTCGGGGTTGAGGCGCGGTCCAATATTCACTGACCTTTTAGTTATGATTTGGACTTCACCAGCTCCTGGGGAATATATCATGGTCTTTAGCTGCTAGATGGTGGACTTTCTTCACTTGCCTCTGTGCTCGGATAGGTGTGAACTTGCTTTGTGGAAACTGCTTTTAGGGTTTAATCAGAGCTGTGGGACTCAGCCATGAAGTCTACGGCCATAACATTCAAACAGCAAACCTGTGAACTACAGACTTGCAGAATGGGCGATTATAAGCCTTTGTCAATGTGAAACTTTTTGACTTGTCGCAGCAGGGAAAGCAGAGATGTTTCAAATGATGTTAATGGTGAGCCAGAGTCATGACAGTGAGCTAGCATGGGTGATATCAGGAGCCTGAACCTGATATTTGATTTGTTATTCACACCAGCGTTTATCTGTAGGGGATGAAGTTCTTTTTTTAAATTCTCCCTTGTTATGTATCGGACGTCAGGTCAGTGACATTTTTATGATGCGCCGACTTTACAAAAGAAGGTTTACGTCACTAAAACTGACGGAGCCGCGTTCCGACTGACAGACGCGTCTGTCAGCAAAAGATGCGCTGATGTTTTGAAATGACAGCATTGTTATGAGATGGAGATTGATTCAGCGCGTTGGCGTGTGGGGTTTGGCTTTGGATTCGACACAAGGCGCCTTTTTTCCCCCCCATTTCAACGCGTGCTTTTAAGCGTGAATGCCGGCGGCCTGTCAAATAACGAAAGGCATTTCACACCAAAATACAACTCATTAAAAATGAACAAACTCTTGTTTGTTAAACAGCTAAAGCTCCAACCATAAGTTGTACTGTTCAAGATGATGCTAATTAACATTGGCTGACACAGTTAGCCAAATATTTTATTCAGCATGACACACTACTAAGTCAAGATGGATATCCCACCTCCTGTGTGAGCTTCCGCTTAATCGGGCATGATCCAGCTGAGAATTAACCATAAATGCTTGGTCATGATTGCCTGGCATACCAACGGCATGCTGCGGGAAACTTATTATGGGGGGTGTTGCCTCATTACAATGAAATATACCGGTCTGCAAATGCGGTATTAAATGGTATCAAGTAAGAACAACCAGTATTATGGCAATCATGAGAAAATACTTGCTATTAAACCTGTACTAGACACCATATATCACACCAACCACTGAAGCACTAGTTCAGCCTCCCTTAATGCACCATCGCTATCGAGGTCTGAAACTGGCTTTTCGACAAAAGGACATTTCTGGCTGGAATCCATTTGCCATAAGCTGTTTTTTTGGCTTTGTAGCACAGGGAGGTCTCAGCAGGTAAGAGGTAAGAAATTGCCATCTCACCATCTGTTTTATTAATGCATGTATTGTTTTTTTTTGTTGTTTTTTTAATGCCTGTTCCCTCTGCCTCAGGCCAGATGACTGACAAGTGTATCGAGTGAACTCACCAACTCCAGCAGGTGGATCTTACTTTCGGTATGCTTCCACCATTAACCCCTTATATCCTTATATATATATATATCAACAATGCCTGGTAGCAATCTTGCAGAACTGCTTGGGTTTCAATGTTCAAATCTCAAGAAAGTGCCAACAAGTTTACACGTTAGACGATAACAACACCTATTCATAATTCAGGTTTACATTCAACAGCAACCTGCTCTCGTTTCTGACACTTTAGCACGCTGCTAGGTCAAGCCAAAGATGCTCCAGCGGAGTGACCTGATTATTAGAGAGATTGAACTGTAGCTGCGAGTCAGACGCTTCATCCTCCATCAGGCTCACACTTCACAGCTCCTGTTAATCCTCAGTGAACTGTGTATGAGCAAGATAGCGAACCCTAGCGCAAGATAGTGAACCCTAGCCTGGAACGGCACCTCAACACTTCCGATTCCTCTCACAAATTGCGTGCACGCATGTCTAAAGGGTACGGCGTGCGCGAGGAAACGGTTTTGTAATTACGCCGGCTCTAATTGGGCGATGGAGCGCGCTCAAAAAACAAGATAAGTTGCGTAAGTGTTTCGACTATGGAAGAGATAATTGCGTCTGTGCGGCGGAATCGTTCAAGGATGTTAAACGTTGCCCAGAGCCGATGTGCACATCCCTGGAAAATCGATGTGCGAAATGGCATGTTTAGTAAGAATTCTACATGTCCGTGAACTGTGCAGAATAACTTTATAGCCCTTCTTTGCTTTGCTTATGTGCACAGAGTCTAAATTTTTCATTAAAGCATCATGTGAACCGCCCACACCACTCTTTGAAAGATGCGAGCAGCTCTAAGTCACAGCATTCCAGAGAGAAGCATCGAATCCACTCAGTGCCGCAGCGTCACACAGGTTTTTTTTTTTTTTTTTTGCCCTTTGATTCACGGAAAAAGCAAAAAAGAAAAAAAAAACTTGATATTTGTTTTGAGGGAATAGACTTTTTTAAATCTGATATCAGTTACCCTCCAGACAAGGAAATCGATACTTGACGAGCATTAATTCTCCGGACGGGTTTGTTCCCTTCGTGCTCTAACATGTCTTCAATGAAAAATACATTTGTTTTCCGGCTCTGTTGCCATCCGCCGCTGCCGAAGGTCACGCTGTGAATTTACTGCAGCCCGTTTGTCTTGCTTGCTTGGCACAGGCTGCTTTGTCAGTGTTAATGTGGTAAGTGTGGAGGCGCATCCAACAGCCTTCCCAGTTTATTAACAATCAAGAGTGCAGAGCTTAAAAAAAAAAAAAAAAGAACAAAACAAAAACACAGTCATCTGGATGAATGCAACATTCATTCAGTGTCTGGCAGTGCAGGGAAGGGTGGCGTGCAGGGCTCCGAAGGAGCTGCTGGAGATTGGGTTGGGTGATTGCCCGAAGGCACACTTGTGGCTCAGCTCATCTGTCTGTTCTTAAAACCATTAGTGCATGATAGAAACATACTGAAGCACCATGTGTGTGTTTAATAATAAGTGCCTTGTGGATACTGAAAGCTCAAGTAGTTCATGTTGATTTACACAAATGCATAAACAACAGATAGTGTAATAAAAGAGTAATAAATTATATGTCGCGCCTGATCTGTTTTTTTTTTTTGTTGTCCTATTTTAATTTTATTTTACAGACTAAACGATTTAAACACTGTACACACAGGCTGTAGGATGAGGGTAAAATTAGCTTGTTATTGCTTCTCCAGCCATCTGGTTTTGTGCGACTTGACTGTTTTGTACATTTGCCTTTCAAGTGATGTTCTCTCCCCCCGCTCTTTATTCCTCCCCTGGTTGAAACACGCGCGGGTCACACGAACCGCAGACTTTAAAATGGCCAAAAAGGTGCGAACGTGATGAGACTACCTGCACTGTACTCTGCGGCGGCGTGCGGGCCTTTACGCCGCACTTACCTGCACTTCACGTAGTGCGTGCTGGGACAGAATTTGGATCGGCGCATATCATTGCACTGCAACAGTCTTGTTCTATAAATAAACCCATGTGCTGTTTATAGAGGATACATTCAGATCCACATTCGCCAACATTTATTTTATTTAAAGTAATTTTATTAAGGTAAGAAAGAGAACAGCCTTGTGGGAAGGCCGATTACCCTGTTGTATTATCTATATTATTAAGATTTAATCAAGATTATAATATCTAAAGTCAGTTTGTACAGTAATAAATATCATCTTTTTACGGGAAGTAATAGTGGAGTTAGCAAATCGCTAAAGCTTGTAATATTGATGGCAGAGAATACAAGAACGACATTGTTTTTCCTCTTAAGTTCCGTCATTGTCATGCACTCGATCACAAGCAGCGATGGAGCCCATTTCGGCGGAAACACCCCCCCCCCCCCCTCTCCTGAAACGAACCCACTTCATCATCCGGCACATTCGATACGGCGCCGAAAGATGAATGTTTTCCTTTCATTGCTACAGTTCTGTAAAAACAATATACAATCCAATATTACATTATAGCATCAAAATAGCTGATGCTTTAACTTCGGCGGCCAAGCACCTACAAATAATGCTGGCTGCAGCACTCTTAGTGCGATAGGCCGGTTCGTGCCACCCGGAAAAAGTTGCCACCTTCCTCCCGCTGCACCTTGTTCGGATGAAAACGTTCGAGCAGCTTCTGCACTCTCAGGGTTTTTTAACAAACACGGGCAGATCCTTCCGCTGTAAATTACACAAGCAGTCAGAGGGCGATTATGCCGTATGTCATCGGAGTACAAGAGAAGCAACTTATTTTACATAAGTAGGTTTTTTTCTTTTTTCCCCTCTTACCGTCGCACCTGCAACGATATTATTATTATTCGCTATTTTGCATATCTGGCGTTTCTCCTGCTTTTTATCTCTCTTTTTATGAAAAACACTAAAACGCCTCTGAAAAGCAGGTGGTCATCTGGAGGGGGGGAAAAAGGGATTAGTCATTTTATTAGATGATGTTTTCTTGGCTGTTATTGGGATTCACATCACTAGACCAAATGTGTAAAGAACAAAATGACTAATGCTTACTAAGATCTGCCACTAAGCACAAGCGCAGGCAGTCGCTGAGTGCCTGAGGAGGATATTAAACACGTTGCCTCATTTCCTCATTTATCCATCTGCAGTGTTGCCCATTGGTTGTGTGCATCCGTCCTATGGCTACCGTGCTGTATTCACCCTTTGCAGTGATTAAGCCCCGCTCATAACCACAGACATGTTGCTCCCGTCCTTGTTCATTATGCTCAAAATAACCAGCCCTGGATGTAATGATCTCATTCAAGATGAATGACGTTGTAAAGCCACCACTTTAGCGATTAAGTAGTCTCTAATTGTGAACTGAACCGCGGCCTATTTTCCTTTGCAGCCCAGGTTAATTAAAGTACAATTGCTGAATATTAATTCAAAAGTGGAATATACTCGATTGGATTTTTTCGGTGAATGGTGAAAACCAGTGAAAGAGCCTTTGTCTTGTACACAATACTTTATCAAAGAATCACATATAAAAACACACTTCTTTCAAGGGAAAGCTTTAACTGCGCAGTCTGCTTGTTTTGATTCCCTCATCGGTTCACGCGGACCTCGACATGTTAAAGCCCTCCACTTCTGAGAACATTCGAGCGACAGAAATACACACCACAGCACACAGACCCTTAAGTTTAAGATTAGAATGCAACATACACAATTCAAAAATATATCCTTTTATCTTGCAGTAGTTGCTGTTTTTCTTCTTCTTTTTTTTTTATCTCTCTCTCTTCGGTACAATTAG
Source organism: Lepturacanthus savala (assembly GCA_030544235.1). Classification (NCBI taxonomy): domain Eukaryota; kingdom Metazoa; phylum Chordata; class Actinopteri; order Scombriformes; family Trichiuridae; genus Lepturacanthus; species Lepturacanthus savala. The sequence goes on from CM060478.1 coordinate 10,515,170, forward strand.
AAAAAATACACAGTTAACTGAATTCACTGGGGAGGAGGGGGGGGGAGAAATGCTTCAACAGAGTCACAAGTCGTGCTGTGTTTTGCACCGCGACAGCACCGCTCTGCCCTCGCTCGAGTGTCTGCAGCTTCTCGTGTGCCGTCGAGCACCGGCGGAGACCGCGATCTCCTGTCCCTAAAAGGTGTGGATCGTTGTGCCGTGCCCGTGTCCTGAGGGGTCCGCGGGATTCACCTCGCCTTCATTCTGTCATGTGTGCTCGCACGTGGTTACCTCGGGGAGGGGCGTCTGGTCCTGCATGACCACCACTTGGGGAGGGGTGGGGGCGGGTCGGGGGTGGGCCACCGAGTTTTTCTGCAGCTCGACCCCGAAGGCCGGCGGCGCGTTCTGCAGCTGCCTCTTGTACTGCACGAAGCTGCAGGTCTTTATGATGATGGCCAGGATGTTCTTCCCTATCAGGATCCCGGACACCCTGGCGTCCCGGTACAGGATCATGTTCCCCCCGCGGATGAAGAGTGTGATGACGTTGATGGTCACCAGGCTGAGGATGGGGTACAGCAGCATCTTGTGCGGCACGATGTTGATGCCCTGCATGCTGATCTCGCTCAAGGACACGCAGGGCAGCACCAGCAGCAGGATGTAGCAGTAGAAGAACATCAGGCCCTCGGCCCACAGAGGGAGCCCCTTCTTCTGCGGCTCCCACAGGTTGGCCTGGATGTCCAGTATGTCCAGCAGGTCCACCACCACCCAGAAGAGCCGGTTGCGGATCTCCTCGCGCTTCTTGAAGGCCCGCACGTACTCCATGTGGTCGATGGCCACCAGCACCACGAACAGCACCGGGATGCAGATGGACAGTAGGAGGGTCAGCGCCTTCCTGGCCAACGCGTCCAGGCTCTTCCTGTCCGCCTTGTAGTTCTGGTACACGAAGTAGACCTTGATCTCCAGCACGAAGATGTAGAGGAACCACAGGATCATGGCGTAGCCCCGCTTGGCTGTGCGCACCTCGGCGCCCACCCACACCGCCACGTAGCGCAGCACGATCAGGAAGCAGATGTCTCCCACCATCACCATGATGCAGATGCCGATCTTGCGAGGGCCATGGTTCTGCTCCACCAGGTAGGCGTCGATCAGCGCCATGCTGCTCATGATCAGGATGGTGGACAGGCACACATGGGGCTTGTTGGTGGGAGGTGGGGGTACCATCCTTGCCTGGGCGGGAGGAGGAGGAGAAGGAGGAGGAGGAGGAGTGTTGTTGAAGAGGGAGTGCAGAGGGTCCTCAGTTTGTCCAGTGAGGAGGCAGATCAGATAGTACTGCTAGACAGCGGTGTTCCCCTCCATTGTTGCTGCCTTGGCCACAATCCAGGATGCATTAATAGGATTCACACAGATCACTTCAATCAATCTCCGCTTGTGCCCAAGCCACCTGCTGGGCAGACAGTAGCCCTCATTTAGTAAATTATGTTTATTGGCAAATAGTCTATAAACATACAGGTGTACTGTTGTATAAAAAAGGAATAAATATCAGCTTATACTGTATCTGCCCTGAGGGTGATTCATTAAATGCACAACAGTTTAATCAATGAGCCAAGTAAGAGTTTCTCTTATTAACAGTAGGGGAAGAATAAAAAAAAATAAAATAAAAAAAAAAGCTGCAGCAACGTGTTCTCATTAGAGATTCACTTTCGACATCCTTGTTTGCACACAGGCTTAAGCTTCAGAGATATAAATCCTGCTGAATACTCACTTGTGTCCCTCTTTGTACTTTATCCTAATGACTGGCAGCGAGCGATCATCCATGAGACTGCACTGGGAGATCACAAAGCCCATCTGTAATCCACAGGAGAAGAAAGAGAGAAAAGCACAGGATCCTCTCCTTTTCTGACAGACGTAAATCCAGCAGTCATGGATTTCTTTTTTTTTTTCTCCTCCCTCTCTCTCTCTCTCTCTCCCTTTCTCTCCCTCTCTCTCTCTCTCAGGCGTAAGAGCAATCCCAAAATATTGCCGTCATAATCCACTTACTGCTCAGACTGAATCAGGAAGAGGCATCTTAATGGTCACAAAGACTGTTCTCAATTTCTGCGACTAAGAATAGAGATTATTTTGTGTTGTGCTTATAGAGGCTTTAATCCCCCAACTTCCAAAAAAAAAAAAAGGAAAAAAAAGAAAGTTATTCTTAGTGGGAAAAATCTCTGCAGTAAGTCCTGCTTACACAAGAATTTCCTCCACTGAAGTTTTCCTCTTCATCATCCGGCGTCCACGGGCAAGAAAATGTAGAAAAAAATATGTTTTCCCGTGTCTCAGCCTGTAAGTTTGTGTGCTTCAGAGGAAGAGAAGAGCTTGTAGTGGATCTTTTAAATGCAGCCAGTGTGTCCTTCTCCACTCAGCTGTGTGTGCGCGCGCGTGTGCTGTCTCCACGCTTCGTTGTCGCTGTAAAATGCTGCCCCCGTGGCGAGATCCCGGGTGCTGCTGCGTCCGTTTTTTCTGTCTCCTGCTCTAGCAGCTTTTTACCAGGGACACCAAGATCAACAGCACCAGCGGGTTCCCTTGTCTCCACTCGGCAGCCTCCGCCAACACAACCGAGCGCTGTGATACTCCGATGCCGAGATGCTCCTCTGGTGCGTTCAAGACACACTCCTGGGATTTTCCCCCTTTTTTTTTTTTTTTTTTTTTTTGATTTTTTTTCTTCTCCTTCCCTCCCCTCTCTCTCGCAGCTACCCTCCTCTTCCCGCTTCCTCTTCTGCTCAAGTAAAGGCACTTGCTGTGTGGAGGTGACGCTCAGCAGACCACAGCTGCAGAGAGAGGGAGAGAGAGAGAGAGAGGGAGAGAGAGAGAGAGACAGAACACTTTTCCAGGGGGTGGAGAAAGGCGGGGGGAGGGAAGCCGAGCCAGGCTTTTGCAGCTTAGCTGAATGCACAACTTCTCTCTCTCATCCAGATTTTTTTTTTTTTTATTCTCCCTCTCCTCCTTTTTTATTCTCCCTCGCTTTTTTTATTCTCCCTCCCTCTTTTCTTAGGCAGTTTCTTTTTTGGCATCGGGGAGGGGGGGTAAAAAAAAAATGTCCATGTTCCCTTCCTCTATCAGAAGTCCATTACGGCACACTGCATTTTTCTCTCCATCGGGTTAGAGGTGCAGAGATGAAAAGTGATCCAGAGTGGGAAAAACAGAGGGGAGGTGGGAGGGGGGGGGGGTGCTCACTCTCCAGTATGGGATGTAGAAAGGCAGCTTCCCAGCAGGCTGTGTGTCTGCAGTCTGGGGAGACATGGGGGAGGAGGTGGGGGGAGGCGTGCAGTGGCTCCTCCTGACAGAGAGCCTTTCTATTGATCTACTGACTGAGCAGTGAATCAGGAGACTGAGATGGGGGCCAGAGACCAAAAGAGATGAGGGGTAAGGGGAGCTGGGGAGGCACTGATGTGGGAGAGAGAAGGAAAAAAGAAAAAAAAAAAAAAGGAGATGTTCGAGGTGGGACTTAATGTCGATGGAATTTTTTTTTTTTTTTTTTATCGTCTCTAAGATGAAATAATATCTGCACCGGGAGATAATACTCAAAAGTTGTATAAAGGTAAGAAAAGGTTGGTATGTTTGCACGGCCGTGCAGTGCGCTAACACCACTCTGTTTATCCAGCTGGGCCAATTAGCGCTAATCCATCCTCAGAGGAACCAAACTGCTTTCATTACTACTGGATGAAGCCATTTACTGAACTGCGCTCAGTGAAGAGTCTAAAGTATTGCTTTTCTATGCATTGTGCCTCCGTTTTTTGGCCATCCAACTGCATAATGACGAACCAAACATAACACTTTTGCAGCCATGAATGGATGTGGCTGCAGATTTATCAGCTGACAGCTGCAATCATGGCTGTTTATGACTTCTATCACTATGCCTTTATCACGCAGGCATATGTAGGATTCACTGTCTGAGAGATGAAGTCAATTGAAAGAACGAGTTTTGCCTTCCACAAAAGCTGCTTTTCTTAGTGACTATTTCCTCTGGTTCTGTTGACCGTAATTGAGCCACGACAAGTGCCGTGATTAATTATATCCTCCTTTACAACTTGTGAAGTTGTGATTTTCCTTTATTTTTTTTCTCTCTCCATTATCTTGTCTTTATAAAACATATGGCAGGTTTTAAATTAACTGCTGCTGGAATGCGACAGCAACACATTGAAGGATTGTTTGGGAAGACGGGCCCGGTGGTTTCGGGGGGGGGGAATCACTGCGTAATGAAAGGTCAAAGGTCTGATCTCTGTGACAGACAGTGAGCCCATTAACAGCCATGTGTCCTTGAGCCAGACAGTGAACTGCTATCTGCTCACTCGTTTGCACAAAGTCACTCTGGGCAACGGCGTCAGCTAAACGCCTGGATTGTAAATGTAAATGAGGGCCCGGCTTGTCTGTATCAATAAGGAACAGCCCTGCGATCTTAATAGTTTCACTCCCCTAAAATCACTATGGGAGATTGATACAGCACCTCTGTAATCCGCATTTATTATTCCACCCACATCTCATCCACCAATCTATAATTTAGATCTCCATTTACAGGCCTTTTGTGATATACAATGGCGTCCGAGACCACATTAACCCCTCAATTAAAAAGGGCAGTTACGCAGGTTTTGGACTTTGAATAACATCTTCTGTATATTTTCGTTCGCACATGCTCAGCATTTCCCCTTTTGTCTCGATTCAGTCTGTGTTTGTAATTCATGAGTTTAGGGGGAATTGCATAGTCACCTCTTAAGGTCATTGTCTCTTTTATATGGGAGCTGATTTATGGGGAGGTTTATGTGTGTTTTTTTTTTTTTTTTACAGTTACTTGGTGTCAAAGTTCTCAGCCCTGATTAATGTAATTATACCAGTGTATCAACACGGCACAGCATTTAGAGATTTATGAGCAGAAGTGCAACCAGGTTCTTGTGTGTTCCCTTGTGCTGCCTCTCCTGTGTCCATCACGCTGTCTTCTACTGTCCTTGGCTCCAGGGACGTCGTATTATCACTGTTCAGGTGCAGGCAGGCAACCACACAACAGATAGTAGATGATAAAATCCGAGCCACATTCTCTGAAGCATCTATGGATCACATACCTCAGTACTTGAAGTAAGGAATCTGTGGAGTGGCTGCACGGTGGTGGGTTTTTTTTCTCCTCTTGGCTTTTTAGAATTAAATAGATTTAGAATTGTATGGAAATTGGTTCTGTTTTGATCTCTCTTGATCTCATATGTGGTATTTGACTCTATGCAAATATTGGCGCATGCTTTCTCGTATTCAACACACTCCATTTTCAGAATGTTCCCTTGACAACCAAGTACAGCAGCTTGAGAAGCATGTTTTGTCAGTGTTATGACAAAGGTGGACCCAAACGCAGACCCAGACAATGGAATCATGTTATATAAAAAGAGGTTGAGTTATTTAGGCATATTTCAATATTTCTATTTATTTTACAAATGGGAATGATGGAAGAGGAGGATGTCAGGCGTGCCTGGAGAGAGATGCTGGCTGGGCTGAGCTATGTTGGATGGTGGATGGCAGAGTCGAAGCTAACGGGACAGGTGGATGAGGGAGTGAGCACGGCTGGCTCAGAATGAATTTGGCAGTTTGGTAGGCAGGCAGGGGGATGGATGTTGGATGTTGGATGGCAGAGTCAAGGCGGACAGGACAGGTGGATGAGGGAGTGAGCACGGCCGGCTCAGGGTAAGCTTGGCGCTTTGGTAAGCAGGCAGGCAGGCATGATGGTGGATGGTGGATGTTGGGTAGTGAGTGTTGGATGGTGTGTATTTGATGGTGGATGGCAGAGATTGGATGTTGGATGTTTGATGACAGATGGTGGATGTTTGATGGCGGATGGTGGATGTTGGGTGGTGGATGTTTGATGGCGGATGGTGGATGTTTGATGGCGGATGGTGGATGTTTGATGGCGGATGGTGGATGTTTGATGGCGGATGGTGGATGTTGGGTGGTGGATGTTTGATGACAGATGGTGGATGTTTGATGGCGGATGGTGGATGTTTGATGGCGGATGGTAGAGGGTGGATGTCAGATAGTGGATGTTGGACGGCAGATGTTGGATGGTGAGTGTTGGATTGTGGATGGCAGATGTTGGATAGCAGAGGATGGATGTTTGATGTTGCATGGCAGAGATTGGATGTTGGATGTTTGATGGTGGATGTTGGGTGGTAGATTATAAATTTTGCACGGGAGATGGTGGATGTTAGAGGGTGAATGTTGCATGGTGGATGTCGGATTTTAGAGGGTGAATGTTGGATGGTGGGTGTCGGATGTTAGAGGGTGAATGTTGGATGGTGGATGTTGGATGTTAGAGGGTGAATGTTGGATGGTGGGTGTCGGATGTTAGAGGGTGAATGTTGGATGGTGGGTGTCGGATGTTAGAGGGTGAATGTTGGATGGTGGATGTCGGATGTTAGAGGGTGAATGTTGGATGGTGGGTGTCGGATGTTAGAGGGTGAATGTTGGATGGTGGATGTTGGATGTTAGAGGGTGAATGTTGGATGGTGGGTGTCGGATGTTAGAGGGTGAATGTTGGATGGTGGGTGTCGGATGTTAGAGGGTGAATGTTGGATGGTGGATGTTGGATGTTAGAGGGTGAATGTTGGATCATGGGTGTTGGATGTTAGAGGGTGAATGTTGGATGGTGGATGTTGGATGTTAGAGGGTGAATGTTGGATCATGGGTGTTGGATGTTAGAGGGTGAATGTTGGATGGTGGGTGTTGGATGTTAGAGGGTGAATGTTGGATGGTGGATGTTGGATGTGAGAGAGTGAATGTTGGATGGTGGATGTTGGATGTTAGAGGGTGAATGTTGGATGGTGGGTGTTGGATGTTAGAGGGTGAATGTTGGATGGTGGGTGTTGGATGTTAGAGGGTGAATGTTGGATGGTGGGTGTCGGATGTTAGAGGGTGAATGTTGGATGGTGGATGTTGGATGTGAGAGAGTGAATGTTGGATGGTGGGTGTCGGATGTTAGAGGGTGAATGTTGGATGGTGGGTGTCGGATGTTAGAGGGTGAATGTTGGATGTTAAAGGGTGAATGTTGCATCGTCGAGTGTTGGATTCCACAATTGAGGCAACAGGACAGGTGAATGAAGGATTGAGCATGGCTGGCTCGGGATCAGCTTGGCGGGTTTAGTAAGCAGGCAGGCGAGGAGGCCAGCAGGCAGGGGGACTGAAGGGTAGTGATCCTGAAAGCACAAGGAGCATGCTTACCACAGTAGATATACTGTTGACAATGCACACACACACAGACAGATGAGGGAGAAAAGAGAAACACACAGAAATATAAGGGAGCCACTGCTGGGCTGTGATACTCAGCTTGTCAGAGACAATATCATGGGGGGGTTGCAATGCTGCAAGCTCCACATTAAGTAACACATGACAGTCTAAACATTGTAGGGGCAGAAGAAAACAAAATGCATTTTCAATCATTGTCAGCAAATTGTACTTTTAAGTAGAGTCTCTCCTTTAGGCTGATTGCAATTGCCGGTTCAATCAGTTCCCTTTTCTTCTTTCCCCCTCCGTGCTCACCAGTTCTGGCACCTCACCGGTCATATAGTGTTTCTCCCTTACTTCCGACAGAAATCTTTTATTTATTTCTTTATTTTTTATTGTATCGCATCAGTGTTCCCCAGAGTGCGGTTGAGAGCACAGTAAGTGCTGCAGATAGAGGCATAATTACAACGGTATGCATCACTTAATGAATAGGCTGATTTGATTTCCTTTGTGTTTAGACTGCAGATGATTTACTTAAGAGTCAAGAGTGGAGCCTGATTAATTTAGATGTGCTATGCCACATGAAATCCAAACAGAAATATGTGCCAATTAGAATCATCATGAGGCTTGTCTCTGTGTTTTCGCAACGAGGTGAAATGTTTCTGTCCCTGTATCCGCATCCGTCATTATTGCACCTAGAGAGCGAACGCTGTCAATCGAGGACTCAAGTGTGTCAACATCCAACATGTCCTGATTTGCAGGTGTTGTTAGCGGGAGGAGGAGCAGGAAGAGGAGGAGGGGTAAAACAGCCGCTGGACACAAACATAGATTAATTGCTTGGGTTTGGCAGCTGGGATTCAGTGTCAGCAAGTTGTGAAAAGATTGGGGAATTTACATCACCAAAGACAATTTGTACGTGAAGCATAACAGTGGAAATAGGACACATAAATCACATTAGCTGTATCCCTGAGTCTGCCATCGATTACCTGCAGGAAAACAAATGGGGGCGTTAAGGCTTCCCATCCTTAAACATCCCCATCAGGGTTCTAACACACCAAATGGGAAACATGAAGTGGACGGGCTAAGCCGCTCCCCGTGGGGCTATTAGATCAGATGGACTGCCCTCCGCCCCCTCCGCCCACCACACGTCCACGCCGGAGGAGGTGTAGGTCATTTCATCCCCTGCAGCTGTGATGTTTAACCGTTGGTAAAGACTCGTACGCCGGCGTCTTGGCGATATTCAACGTGGCATCAGGTCACATCTGAGACAAAAGGGAGCAGGACTGATGACTACAAAGCAGACCTGCATCTCGCCATATTTGCATTTGATTGATCTCGAGTCCCATGTGGGCGGGCTGCGCAACAGAGAGGAAAAGAGTGATTGCCACATTATTATCGACAATCACAGCGAATCAGCTGAGAGACGAATTTGAAAGTGCGTGTATGCATCGGCATTCCACAACATTAAACCCCAAAGTTCAACAAGCCGATCCTTCCCTCCCCTCGAACGCTATCTTACTCAGGAAACACAGCAGGGGCAGAGCTTATGATCACTGCTTTATGTAAGCCTGCTGCGCCAGCATTGTCTCTCCTGGCTCATGATACCTTTTAGACAGAAAAACACAGCTTTAGAAATGCAGGATGAAATATATGTAAATAATATTCCCCTCCACGATCCGTTCAGCATAGAGACCCACGGAGAGAAAAAAAAAAGAGAGGTAGATTCACTTGATGTTAATAATTAAAAAAAACATTGATGTCAGGCATAGTGAAAGAGTTCAGTCCCATCACTGTTTGTAACAACCATCAGAGAAGACGCTTTATTAAAAAGAAAAAGTAGATATACCGGCCTGGGACTTTGTTTTACAAGTGGGAGGCATGTAGGTGGTTAATCTGGGGCACACAATTGACGTATTAAGTACAAGAAAAAGCTTGTGTCATCTGTGACAGCGCCATTAAGTATTGGTCCAGCCTTGCTCCGCTGCCAGCAGGAGACACAAATAATATATAGTCAACGATATCATGGAGATTTGGGTCAAAAACTGACGAGAAAGTGAGTCTGAAAAGTTGCCTCTGAACCCTCCATACTCCACATTACTCATATGTAGGTAAATAAATGCTTTGATGGCAGAAACACATTTGTCGCATCTTTACTGTAGATATAGCCTTTGCAAAAAACATGAGTTTATGAATACTGCATATTCTTTGATATGTGCAGCTCTAGCAGAGGCAAATTCCTGTATTTATGGTTAATACTGAGATGATGGCGGCAGTTAGTGTCACTCTGGGATGCTACATTTGATGAGCTAATTAAGGAGCACATTCTCCTAAAAAGGCTTTTTGTTAACCTGTCTACAATCTGCTCACATGGAGAGGGGGGGGGGGGAAGAAAAATTGATGGACTCTGTTGAAGGACTAAAAGAGGACAGATTGTAAGAAACTGTCAATATTAATGACCGTGGCTGTTTGGATGAAATGAATGAAGTTACAAATTCCCCTTCAGTTTGCCTCCGTGAATCTTCGTTCTGTGTTCCTGTGATGGGAACACAGAGGTGTGAAAGGGGAAAAGAGTCAGCGTATTTACATAAAGATAAACAACGTACTGTAAGCAACCGGTGCTGTGCTTTAATAGGCTCGGCGCAGGAAATGATTTGTCTGCAGCTTTATTACACTTGAAATCATTGATGAGTTTTCTGTTTGCACAGGCCTCTGTGGTTTCCTCTGTCTGATTAATTGAATACAGAGCAACTGTGATGTGGCTATTTACCCGTAAAAAAATATTTGCATGCACCCCCGAGGACGCTCGTGTGTGCACAGAAAGGCAAGAGTAATTTTGCACACTGCCCTATCAGTTATCAGCTTTTTCTTTTCATGCTGCCGCATTGTCATGTCGGGTAAACATCTATATAGTACTATATATATGCTCTATCGATGATGTTTGAGAATTAATTGGATTTAAGTGTCCGTTTCTTTATTTGAGCTTAGTGTTTAATTCATTCTCTTCGTAATTTAATGCTGCTAATGGCCGATACGTGTTGATAATCTGTTTTAATTTCATTCAATTAGTTTTCTTAACAATGAAAAGGAGTCGCATAGGGAGGGAGAGGTTCAGTACAGAGGATGGGGAGGATTAGATTTTGGGCAATATGATACAGCACGTTATATATTTCAGTGTGGAAAAGCTGTTTGCTTCTTTGTGAGTGTTCTTTGCAGCGGTTCAGAAAATAATGAAATCGGTTTCACTCATTTATTTTCAAAGTGTCTTTTATTCGTGCAGCACATTCTTGCTCAGGCTTCCATCACACTTTATGTGGTCAATCTTCCACCATGAGTTCATGCGCTGCAGTACACCGTGGTGACTATTTGTTGCGTCCTTTTTATATAAATAGGACGCAGCCATTAGTCTGATGGCCCCGTTGTCCCAAAACCAAACGCCCTTTGCTGTGGGTGTCGTGCCAAAGTACTTTAAATGTGTGTCTCAGTAAGACAACGACCCCAAACGCTACTTTTTTAGGGTTACAGAGACATTGGATGTACTGCAGCGCCAGTGAAGTTCCAGACATAATTTGGGAGCTTCCCCACCCACAGCAACACATCTACAGCTCCTCATCAGGTGGAGCAAATGGACTGGCCCTTAGTTAGCCTACAGTAAGCCTACAGTTTACTTAAAGGTATGTTAATAACAATGTGAATAAAATCAATAAAATGGACCTCTGCATGGGTGAATCTAAAAAGAGAAGTTGATTTCCTTCCCCCCCTAAGTTTGTCTTAGCCTGGCTCACTGGGTTATGTCCCCTTTTTGGATTCAAAGGTCGTGAGTTCAAATCCAGCAGTCAGCAGAGTTGAAGGTAAAAAAAAAAAAATGGCCACAGGTGATGAGTACCTGATAAATGGGTCTGGGCCAACCAATAAATCTGTCAGGAATGAAAGAAACAGTGCAATTCAAATGCAGCTAAAATCACAATTTATAATGTATTTAGTGTCAGTTTGAGTAGGAGGCTCATGATTATTCACACAGTTCTTCCCGCTAACCAGCTGGTAGTGGGCTGGGTTTATCAAGTAACCCAGTGGCCCAGGCGTACAGGAATCTGGAGAACAATGGAAATAGGTTTTGGCGCTGAAATATGCAAACTGCATGAGAGCCGACCTGCCAACCCCTTGGTTTTCCCTGAGATGCGTTAAGATGGCTACCTCCTGCTTTGTTCAGTAGAAATCAATATGGCAATATTTTTGCTCACAAAATGTTATAGATACACCGGCACCAATCTATACATTTTCTATTTGCTTTTTAAACATGGAATTGATTGAGTCTGGGAATCAAGTCGTGGCATATTCTCATAACTCAGATAAAAAGCTTGAAAAGGTGTTTTTTTTTAGATTGAAATCTAATTAAAAAAAAAGTTTTGCAAGGTCGAAAACTGAATTTTCTTCTGCCCACGCATTTGTAAGCTCGTGAATTTCAGAGAGTATTGGTCTGAATCTCTGAAACAGACAGTCTGCTGCCTGCAGGGTTTTGAACTAAACAGATTGTTTCTCTCCGATGAAGTACAGTCCAAACTTATATTCTTGTATTTATAGGTGTTACAGCCCCAAAACATCCCCCCTAGGTTAAGACTATAATCTGGGCTAGCCCTGTTCACACCCATGGGATGTTATTAAGCCTCGGCTATTTCATGCTCCCCAAGGCCAAATTATAGGAGACACCACTGTTAACTGGACCTTTTACCTAAGATTGTACAGGATTTTTTTTTTTTGTATCTCTCTGGGAATTCAGTTAAACCTGCCACCATTATGGTTATAATATTCACATATGCAAGAGTGGAAAAGCAGAGTGATCATTTCAGCCCTTAAGCGGTTATCTTTTCCTAACCCTAACCGAGCGTTTTTGTGCCTAAACCCAACCACAGTGTTGTCACGCCATAAAACATCTTTATTTTTTAAAGTAGCAGCCGCATTACAGCATATTATGCTAATTAGCTTGATAACAGCAGGTGTAAGCAATGGGGTTGATTAGCGCCTACTCAGCAGGTGGAGCAGGCCCCTACTGAATCATATCTCTGGGTCTGATAACTACTGGTAACATCCATTCAATAGGCTGATAATGTTGTATAAATGTGGGTGCCATGGGTGCTCTGATGGGGGTAAACACCACTTTTGGCTTAGCCTAAATTAAACCTGGATTAAAAATAGACAATTCTGAACGAGTATTCAGTTTTGAAGATTTTGAAGAGAAACATCAATATGTCAATGAAAACTCAAATTCTCCTCTTTTTCGATACGTTTAAATAGCCTATGATGTAAGATCTTTACGTTGGTGTAGGAAGTTAATTAACTTATGGGAACGAGATAATTAAGACAAGGGTGTGGGGTACAGAATCTGTTCTTGACAACACTGGGCGAGCTCGGTAAGAAAGCATAAAGCTACCCTGAAGTTCAGTGTTAAATAAACAGACAATAAATGAAAAGTGCAAATGAAGAGGGAAGGGATGTTTAGCATCAACTAAAAAAAGAAAAAAAAAATAGCTGCTTGAGTTCTAAAATAAATATCAGTGAGAATCAGAGCATAGTAATCTTTTCTATGCGGAACGATCAGGTTATGTGCTGCTTCCTTTTAAAAGCTCTGAGCTGGGTCGTCCCATATGTAAATTTCCAGTGGCGTGTTTCCAAAGCCTCCACACAGGGGACCTGGCTAATTTCGGGAGGTAGTTTATAAATGCCAGAGACACTCCACTGCCCCTGCTCTCCTTCCCTCCTCAAGACTACTGCTTAGTTAGCTTAATGAGGCGGTAGCCTATTGTGTGTGTTGTGTGTGTGTGTGTGCGTGCGCACGCTCCTGCATGCGTTTATGCGTTTATGTGCCATGAATAAAGATGTTAAACTTGATGAGATAAAATTTGCAAAGTCCACCGGGGAAACTTTATCTTGCACGCTGCTATTGTTATGGAAGTATTATCAACACTCGTGTGGCAGGTATATCCTTTACTTTTGTCTATTGCTTGTACTTGAGCTGTTGACACAAGTCTGGCTGACAAGAATGCAGGATATTTCTGATATATGCTTGACAATAACTTGCCTTATTGGGGAGCAAAACACGTTTAGCAGTGTGTGCCATCCTGTCTCCAGAGCTCTTCCGAGACACAGCACTTGGCAAATGGCTGCACTAATGTTGCGCCGTGACTGACAGTGCCCATTAATCACTCAGTGCGGGGAGGATGGGTTTGTTTTATAATCATTATAGCTTTTACCATTGTATGTATTCCAAAATCTATGCAGAGTAGTAATGAGTTGAGGTAACTGAGGAACATTAGTGACCTCGTAAATCAACTCTGACTGATCGGAGATACAGAAATCTGTAGGCCTTCGTTATCTAGTTAAATAGAGTCAAATTCTCCATCGGCAGCAGCTGGAGGAGGATTATGAGAAGATTTGATTGACTTTAAAGCTTTAAACCCTGCCTCCAGACAGCAATTGTCCAATCACAGCCTGGCAACCATACAGTAACGAGGCATAGCCATCGTTAGCATGTGTGGCTAACAATCTCCTATCTGCAGTAATAGCCAAAGTTAAGCCATGATTTAAGTCTAAACTAGAGAAGCACAGACCTCCACCAAGCATATGGCCAAGCTATCCATGTGTAAGATATCACCGCCATTTGCTGAAAGTTTGAAAAAAAACAAAATCCGGCCCAAACTTTTTGAGTTATCTTGCTAACAAACAGACAAATGTCAGTGAAAACATAACCTCCTTGGCTGAGATAAAAATCAATAAATATACTATAACTAACAACGCTACATAGAGAAACAACAGTACATACCTCTATCTATTGTGTTGCAGCTCCATCTATGTAATTAGCATGTTGAACTGGTTAGCACCAGCCTGTCATTTCCTGTAAATATCACTTCTCCCCAAGTAGTGCTCGTGGGAGGTTGAGTTGGACTTTTGAAGTAAAGAGCTGGGGAAACGGAGCAGGATGGAGCTGCTGCTGCTGCTGCGGCTGCTGCTTTGTAGAGAAATCAACACACAGCAGTCCGCCATATCTGTCACGACAGATAATACGCAGCCTTTTCAAATTGAAAGAAGTAAATATTTGTATCTGTTGGGATTTTTCTTCACTTGGTTTCTCAACTGGACCGAGCTGCAGGTGAGCCGCTGTCACCACTTAGCTGCGCCCGGCGCCGTAGCTGCTAAATGCAGCTAACTGCTGCTAAATGCGGCTAACTGCTGCTGCTGGAGAGACATTGGTGCCACAATATTCAACAGCACGGGTACACCGTAAAGCGTAAGCTTAACGTACAAATGCTATTTCATGTCAACATGGCTGCCGTGACCATCGTCGGCTTGAAAGGAGGAGCAGGCTTTTCTTCAACTTCTGCCTGAGATTTCAAGAGTTAAACCTGCCACCGTTATGATTGTAATCAGCACGTCGTGTTGAGCTGGAAAGCTCGACAAGCTTAGCAACAACTATTAAGGGCTTAGTAAAAGGTCAAAACTGCACAGCTCATATGAAACAGTGATCTGATGAATTCTAAACAGATATGTGATTAGTAGATGTCTGGTTTGTCTCGGAGCCACCATAAGAATAACCCACCTAATTGGAATACATACACTGCTTCATATATCATCTCTGAAGCCGAGATCAATTCACAGCACTTACAGGAGAGGATTATCTGTTTGGAGATAACCTCCATCTTCCTGACAACACTCGACCCTGCCTGTGAAGTGATTTATGGGTCAACCAATTTCATTTAAAGAGGCGTTGGGTATCAGTGATGGTCATCCTCATCGACGGCGGCCTCTCGCCTGTAATTATTACAAACAAAAGTAATGTATTCAGAGAAGAAAAAACAAGTTGGTTAAATAGGGCAGAAATGCAGCGAGGGAGCTAATAAATCACAGTGCAAAATACTGTGGAAATATTTCTCTCTTATGTGATTTCTCTGGCTTGAGAATGAAATGTGCTCGCTGGCTCATGCCGTCGCAGCATCCTCCGTCGTTAAGCAGGAGAAGATGCAAGATGGTGGGGGAGGAGGAGGAGGCAGAAATTGGGAGTGCTTTGAAATTCCAATGGGAAGGTTCCAAAACAGAGTAGTGGGTGCGTGAGTGAGTTTGCGAAAAGCCAGAAATTTGTCTTGTGTGATTCCAGAGAGGGAGCAAGGGAATAGAGGAGGAATGTGTGTGTGTGTGTGTGTGTGTGATTGGGGGTGGAGGGTGGGGTGATCAGGGTTGTCCCAGAGGAGGCATGAGTAGTGAGATTTGAAAGCCTCAGCACCTCGGATACACTGGTCTCGTCTCCTGGCCAGGTAACCGCTGAGATAATCGTGTTAATTTACAGCCTCGGAGGCCCGTGCACATTTATTGTGGTCAAGCACAAGATCCAAAATTTGCACTGATGCACCTTTTAAAGACGATATGATAAGGTAAGGCTCCAGCAAACCGTCCCAGTGAAACCATTTCATTTGGCAAACAGTCGTTCGAGATGCATGAATCGCTTTTTTTTTTCCAGCGAAAATGTGCCACCGCGCTGCTCAAAACAACGGATTTGGGTCAGTCAGCGCACGCGGTCCCAGGAGAGGCGGGAGCCGCCCAGTTAGTTGATTTTATTGTTTGATTTTTTTTTTTTTTTTTTATTCTTGGGAAGCACTTTGGTGACCTCGCTGTGTGAGAGGTGCCATGCTAAACAAACATACTTACTTACACTCTGGGCACCCATAAACGTTACTAGTGTGTTTTTTGGCCGCGACGCTCGCATTTAAATGAATTGGAAGAGAGAGCCGTCGCAATCTCCATTGTCTCATGCCAGAAGCTTTTGGAGCCGGCGAGATACGGGAGAGAGCGAGATAGACGCACGGAACAAAAGAGAAGGCCCAGTCGGAACGGGAGATAATCTGTCACGAGAAACCCGTTTTTGATGAGGTGCGTTTTAAACTATGAGAGAATTACAAGACTTATCCGACGGTAGAATTCCCGCTAAAGCTACCGCGTGTCTGCCAGGGTGCCAGACGACGATCCTGTCGGACTTTAACAAGGGGTGTGTGTCGTCCCGCTTCATGAGGGGGAGGCGGAGGAGAAACGCAGGGAAAAGCCAGAAATCACGACACACCTCGTTTTGAGCCCAAAAAGATGCGGGAGAAGGCGGCGGAGGGGGGAGGGGAGGGGGTGGAATTGTAAAGGAGGTTCTGCCCTACATTTTTGAGTTTCTAACGCTCAAAATGATGCCAAAGGGGAGCGCGGGCTAGTCTGCGCCCAAGCCCCCTTTTTTTTTTTTTTCCTGGTCTCATTTCATTGAAGGAAGAGAAAAAAAAAAAAAAAACCCTTCATGAGATATTTGACTTTGCTTCAAATACGGTATTTCATCCAGAAATAGAAGTGTCTGAGCGTGTCCTCAATCCAGATCTCCCCAGGACACCGCTCCCCTCCCCCCCCCCCCCCCCCCCCGGCTGCCGTTTTTTTTTTAACGGAAGAGTCCTCCTGTTTCTACGCGGCGGAAAACGGCGTCTCTTTGTCTGGACGGAGCCCGCCGGCCTTCAACGTATTGCTTTTGGTCAGCATGAAAAAGCACTCTGCTGTGCCACCGTCCTGGCTCTCAGACAGAGAGGCGGAGAGGTGTTTACTGCACAGGCGGACAGGGAGAGCACTGGAGAGATTTATTCACAGCTTTGGTTTCTCTGCACAGAGCAATGAGTCTAAAATAGCTTTGAGGCAGTTGTATGCTTTAGATTAAACTCGGCGGTTAACTTATGCACTTGCCTCACAATCCACAGCAAGATATGTTCTAGTTTTTCATCAAATATGCGCCGGTGGACTTCTGCTTTGCACTTATTTTATGAATTATGGAGCCGCTTCAATTCATTTGGCAGCAGTGTCACATGAAAACAGGCTGTCCGTGATTGCTGGACTGAGGTGGGAGTGATAAAAAAAAATTTCGAGTCAAAGAATTTCAGAGAGGCCTTCTTGTTATGCATGATGCATGGGTCCATCTCTGAAGAACTCCTCTTGCCAACTGCAAATGCACATTAAGCATAGCTAAATCACACAACCTCTGTGGCTCTCGGCACTTCCTCATCTTCCGCTAATTCTCTAAGTGTCGGATGACGGATCCGTGCTATTAAAAGCGGCGTATGTCATATAATAATGTTTTATTTTGCTCAATTAAACGCCGGAATTCCTCTGGGTTTACATATCGGCCCACGTGTTTTTTGGGTTTTTTTTTTTTTTTTACACGCTCCGAATTCTATCTGCACATTTCCGCTTCGAGCGACTTCATAACCAGCTCATGTTCACGACGTCACCGGTTCTTTAAATTGAGATGCTCCGCTCCACAGCAGTCGCCATCAGAGCAAATTATACACTGCCTCCAGGAGATTACCCCCCGCTGGCCCACACTCAGGACACAATATTCACAGGATGGGCTCATGTTTTGGTCCTGCTCTTTGGAGCGAGAGACGCTGAAGACTAAAATAATTCCTGAAATCATCATTCTAATCAGCACACGTTTATTTTTTGACAGCCCTACTTGCCTGCGTGACACCTTCAGCTGATATGTTTTATGTCACACATCACGGATGCTGTCACAGTTGTGTGCTGTTTAATGTAATTTATCAATCACCGTTTGTTCACCGAACAACACAATTACCCATCACTTTATCTCCCGACGGAATTGCCATGGCGACAAAGAAAAGTGCTCGGTTTATTGGAAACGTTACTTGTTCTGCACGCCGAGACTTTCTCATATCATAAAAATGTTGATCATTAATGAGCAAACTTTCTCATTTAAAACTTTCCTTTCATAACGAGATGAATTTGCTACATTATGAAGGTTATGCAGTACTTGACGGACAGGTAGACGGGATGAAAATAGGAGCTTTTATCGAAATATTCCAAGAGATAATTACTGTGTGCGCCATACGTTTCCCTCACTGGCAATAACAATCTGCTTAAATACAAGGACTGACAGGAGCTGCTTTAAGTGCTTTTCATATTCTGATATGCTTGTGTGTTACTTGCTGGTGCACAAGCCTGTTACCATGGTTATATACACCTTTCAAACCAGTCTATAGTAACTGGGCTGTTATCAGCATTAGTCTCTGTCGTACTGTAAAAAGAACCAAGGCCATTGTTTGTCATAATAAAAATTCCTAAGAAAATACAATCATCATAATTAAGTTTCATGATAAAGAAACACATTTTCTCACTATAGCAAGAAAGTGTCTTATTTTATTGAGAACGTGTTTTGTTAAAAATGTACATACAGTTGTGTTCAATATAATAACAGTGTGTTTAAATACGTTAGTAAAGCCAAAGTACTTATAATAATTTTTATTTCAGTACATTGGCAACACTGCATTTTATATCCTAAATCAAAATGTGAAGAAAAAAAACGTGTCAATTTTTTAATTACTTTACAGGAGATGAAATAAAAATGAATATTAGCGGCGTCTGCATTTTTCTTGACAAACTCAAATATTTACTGTAAAAATCTTCAGGGTTTAACATGGAGTCGACCGACTTCTGGCACCCGTGAATGGGTATTTCAGCCTCACAATTCCTCTGCGTTTCTAGTTTTTGCCCCAGAAACAGCATTTTTGATGTCAGCCGACAAGTTTTCAGTGGGATTCTAGTTCAAGGATTGGGTTAACCACTCCAGAACTTTAATTTTGTCGGTCTGGAACCAAGATGCTGCTGGTTTACCTGTGTGTTTGTGGTCATTGTCTTGTTAAAACTCACATTTCGAGGGCATTTCCTCTTCCGCATAAGCTAACATGACCAAAAACAACATGTGTACTTTTTTTTTTGCATACGCTGTAACTTTTTGCACCGCTTTGCTTACATGTGCGATTCCCTTATTAGTTTAAAGAATTCACACAGCAATTTACCATAAAAATCATCCTGCGTGTAAACATCCATGTAAAGAACAAATTGCGCCTTATGTTTGGTAAAACATCAGTGAGAATGTATTTCAAAGCTGTCCATTAATAATGCATCTACCTCATAAATAACCACATTGCTCTTCTATTCAGTAGTAATATGTATTTGTATCAGTAATTCCAGCCTCAGTATTTCATCTTATTTCAATAATCTATTAAGTTATTAATCCATGCAACATGATGATTTTATGTGACATAGACAATATGATAGGAATAAATGTGAATAGACCAAATTGTTTATGGTTTATAATCGGTAATTGGTAATTGGTTGAGAGCTTGTCCTGTCCTCTGCAGGGCTGTCACAGGGAATACATACATATAAATAGACAACCACTCACACTTACAATTACGCTGACACTGACAGGCAGCTTAAAGTCACCACTTAACCTGACCGTCATTTCAATTTTGGATTGGAGCAGGAAGGGAAGACGAGGAAAACGTACAAACTGCTTCTGAATTCGTATCCATGGGAATTTGTTGCTCGGAAGCGACGGTTAAGCACTAGCACTGAAAAATGTCACACTTCAAAACTGGGCCGAACGTACGATCCCCTACTATCGGTGCCTAATAACCGTCACCACGTTTGTTTTTCATTAAAACGTCTCTTCGGTGACTGCGCGTTGAGACGATATGGCTAAGCCCGCGGTTACCTTTCATGAATAAAGACGTCTAATATTTGAATGACTATAATTATGCAGCATTTCTACGGGCGGCCTGCCCCCCAAAAATTAATCCTCGCTCTTACGACGCTATGAATGCAGAGTCAGATTAAGGCCAAACAAATCTTAGCTGATGAGGCTGAAAACTGACCGCGGTTACTGACAGTAAATGTAAGGAGGGCAGTAGTTCACGGCAGCACCAGCTAATTCTCTGTTCAAGCGCTGACAGTGAAGCGGCTCCTCCTCTAAGATCACACTGACAGCAGCATAATGGAACAGCGCTTGTTTTGATTGACACGGCATATATTATTGTTCAGCGCGTCCCGCTAAGTAAGAATCTGCAGTTTAGAAATGTCTGACTCATGCATAAGTAAGTAGACATTAGACGCGGGCATCAGCGACACCTCTAAGTCAAGGGTAATTAAGCAAGCAGCCATTTATAGCTGCATGACATGCATATTGATAGTCCTCATTTGAAAATGGCGTTTTTTTTCAATGGACCAAGGCAAAACAACGAATCCAAATTATACCTGAAAGCACAAGCAGGAAGTAGGGGTCAAGGGAGGGTTGCTCAGTCATTCTCTAATCCGTGGTAGCATCCAGCACAGCGGGGTCACGGGCGGCGAGGGCACCCTTCCCTCCCGCGCGCCCGAACGCCTGAACCTCCCTCGCTCTGTCTGTTTTTAGCATGCAGATGTCAGGCCACTGTGGAATCAATTTCTCCACTGGCGGTTCAGGTCCATCTACATTTTTTCAATTCATTTCTGCTCATTACCAGGAAATAGCCGGCGGCAGAAGCAATTTAAGCACCTGTAATATAAAGCCCTCGAAATCATTTCTTGTCACATTGTTTCGGGTTTGACTCGGTGTCATCGGCAATCACGGGGAAATGTAACGGCGGCGACTGTTGTGGCAGATAGGCGAAAAGAGACATCAACTTTGTTTTCTGCACGGGCCCGGGTAATGCGCCATTGTGATGCGGATCAGATAGCGTCACCGTTGAGATTCCACTTTTAAGTGACAGACAGTAACTGAGAAAAATGAGCGAAGCAGAAACGGAGTCGACCTTTGCACAACACGCGGCAAATGCGCGCCTTGTTTTTCTCCTCGCAGAAGGGGGGGGGAAAGTAGGCGAACCTGAGCGCCGCGCAGCACTGGGGACCTGAGGAATACATGAATGTAAGTGAGCTGTTTAATTCAAATATTCTACTACAGTTACAGTTTAAACCCGAGATGCCAAATTCAATCACAGTTTAATCTGCCGTGGGCCGGACACGTTAATATTTACGTAGAAATAACAACACCTGCGAATTTTCCTTCCCTTTTTACAGTATTATATATGATTAATTAACCTTCAATTTACAAAACAGACAAAAAAGTGGAATTCGAACAGTATGACATCTCAGTTATCCCCTATTCAGTCATTCCATATTGCATTTTTCAATTCAAAACACTCACTCACTGAAAAATATTTAGTTTTATAAGCAGCTGGTAAAGTTATCCGCTGCCTTACAACCCATTCACAAATCCAAACTGTAAATATTTTACCCCCTGAGCCCTGAAAGAATCTCATTGACTTCATATTTCTGTGAAGAAACAGGAACTGCTCCATTTTTTTTTGTCCCAGTTATCAAATGGGACAGATTGGACCCTTTAGCGGGCCGGTTCTGGCCCGCAGGCCGCATGTTTGACACCACAAAGCACATATTTCCCTTAATACTGATAAGTATTGTTAATTATCCACCTAATGTTGGCGATTACAGTAGTCCAGTTCAGTTTCTGAGACATATGAGGTGATCAGCACTACATAGTTTGATTGTTTGATGGAGCGAAGTTTCATTTCCAAGTGAGTGACTAGAACTGAACTCCATTGGGAAAAAAACAGCTTTTTAACATAACATTATTGCTTGTTAACTGCGTATTTAAGTTCTATTTTTACAGAAATTGTTCCAAAAGTAATCTAAAGTGTTTAGAATGCATTACTTAACTTGAGTCAGTGAAGTGGTATATGTTATATTTTAGGTCATATACACAGTAAACTGCAGTGAAAATACATTTTAAAAGTAACCCTCCCAACACAGGTATTGTACCTTTATGCATGTGGATTTCCTGTCAGAAGTACTTTGGAGAGATAAAAGTGGCTAAAGTGGATCGGATATGTGGTCCAGCTCTATACCTAGTAAGTAATAAGCCTCTGGTTTAGATGCAGGGCAAGACAATAACCAGCCGGTTTTATCTCTCGTCTTTAATAGGCTGTAGCTCAAAGCATTTTCTGCTCTCAGGTTGAATTAATACATTGGGATAAAGAAAATAAATCAAAGAGACACCCGCTAACAAAAGGTAAAGCATTAAAGCAAGACTATAAGATCATTTTTCAATATTATACGCTCGGTGTGTATATTGTATCAATCGAGTCAGTTTTATCGTTTGCCATAATCCTTTAGATCATCATTTGTAGCCATGTTGTCCATATTTTGAAAAAAATCGTACAGAATTCAGCATTTATGTCCTTCATTTTCTTATTTTTCTACCTGCACCTGACAACTTTAAATGGACTTGTGGGAGTTTTTTAAATGGCCCACATCGGGGCTATATCCAGGTAAAGACGGGTAAATCTGTTACTACTCTAGAGAAAATGGAGAAAAGGAATAGACAATTCCTCTCTTGGCTACAGATCTATTGAAAGTGTAAAACCGTGTCTCCCCCCCCCTTCTGGTTTTCTGTTGTCTGAGATTCCCTTTTTCCTTCCGGCCAAAAGCCAACTACTCCACCAGATAATAACCTGGACGGGCTATTCAGACAGTGCTAGGGGGAGCTGATAATGGCCACTGTCACGGTCTGTCAGCGTGAGCAGGTAATGCCTCTGTGTCACCTTATTGTGATACTGGTCAGTTGGGTCTGCAGACATCCCAGACCGCAGCAGATGGGCTGCTGAAACTGTAATCGCCAACGTTATTTCGGTATATACTGAAAATAGCAATCACCGAGCAGCTCATCGGCCAACAGAGCTCCTGTGGAAAACATCTGGACCACAAGAGTAAATACACTGCCTGGCCAAAAAAGTCACCATCTGGATTCAACTAAGAAAGCAGCGTCTCCGATTTGATCATTTCTACATGGGTGATTATCTTTCAGGTGACATTAAGTTATTTAAGTAGGGCGACACGGTGGCGCAGGGGTTAGCGCTGTTTCCTCACAGCAAGAAGGTCGCAGGTTCAAGACCTCTTTGGTCCTGGGTCTAGGCCCTTTCTGTTTGGAGTTTGCATGTTCTCCCCGTGTCTGCGTGGGTTTTCACCGGGTACTCCGGCTTCCTCCCACAGTCCAAAAACATGCTGAGATTAATTGGAGACTCTAATTTGTCCATAGGTGTACCCCACGATAGGCCTCTCGCCTGTAATGCGCTGGGATTGGCTCCAGCAGACCCCTGCGACCCTAATGAGGAATAAGCAAGTATAGAAGACGTTTGACTGATTGATGCAATGAGTAGCTTCTCATTTCCAGATCAACCACGTGGACAGACACATCCTACGGTTGTGAAAAAGACATTAGTCTGTTTGAGAAGGGTCAAATCATTGGTGCCAAGCAGATAAAACCTCTACTAAACTGTCCAACGCATTATTAAAAACTGGAAGGACAATGGGAAACCAGAGTGATAGGCGCATCAAGGCAAGGCAAGTTTATCTGTGTAGCACATTTCAACAACAAGGTAATTCAAAGTGCATCAGGGTAAGACGAGAAGCAGGCCAGGAATGACCAGGATATTCCATCAATGGATTATTTCTTCCCTGACGGCATATTCAAAGATGACAATACCAGGGTTCATCGCACTCAAACTACATTGGAGTGGTTCAGCAAGCATAAGGCATCGTTTTCACACATGGATTGGCCACCACAGACCTTCACTGGTGTGTGTTTGAGAAGACTCTACCATCATCAATACGAGATCTTGTGACATTGCAGAAGCTTATCAAAAACCATGCCACAGCGGTCCAACAATATTTTAGGTGCAACTTTTTTTTTTTTTGGCCAGGCAGTGTACATGCACAGGTCTTTAAGGGCTGCACCTGTTTTTTTTTGGGTTTTTTTTCCATTAGAGGCGCACTAAGAAATGACAGCATCTGTCAAATAGTTTTTCGTTCTCCCTTTTTTTTTTGGCATGCACATAAACACGTAAAAAGAAACAATGCTTTTGTTGCATCACTCGGTCTGTTTTTTTTTTTCGACTTCGCCTTCTATTTTCTTGTTTGTATGCTGTTTCTTCTCAGACTCTTTGTTTGTGATTTGTTTTTTTTTTTGAACCCACACACCAGAGATAACCCCATATATATCAAAAGACTTTGCACTCAATGTGCACTCAGGCTCCACGCTGCATAGAACGTCTACATTTCAGCCTACTCATTAAAGCAAGACTCTCGCAGCGCCGGGCATGCGTCGCTGCATGACAGCTGCAGCCACGCTGCACGGGGCCGCTGCCTGTAGAGAATCGATGCTGAATGTTATGCTCTGATGTCAATCAAGTGTCCTCTTCCACATGTTCCTGCACCAAAGCTACCAAAAAAAAAAACAGTCTTGAATCTTGATGAATTCTGATTGTAAAATAAAAGCCTGTAACCTCTTGATAGCACAAATGCTAACCCTAAATCTGCACATAACATATGGTGATTTCCAGAAAACAGATCCTAAGACTGGGATAAATGAGCACTGCAAAACTAATAAGACATTGGATCCGTCAATCAGGTGTTTAGCTTGGTTTTATTGGCTTAGAGTCATTGGGGGAGGGCCAAACCGGACAAGGTCACAAGTGCAGAAATGTACAGAAATAGCTCATAAAGAAACCAAGTATATAAATTTAGACTGGGTGTAATTTTAGTAGTTTACAGCTCTGCTTAATATGAACAGACAGATAATTAGTGAACATGAAATTGTTCCCATAACTACACCCACACTTCCTGCACAGCTCCTGTATTAGATATGAGTTAGATTTTCATTATGTTGAAGGGTTTTTTTTGTATTTATTTCAAGTATTTTTTTTTCTCTTTTTGAGAAAGACGCACCTGCTGAGCCCATAATCCCTGAGCATGAATCCTTAACTTCTTGAGTAAACTCCAAGTGCATGTAGCTGCACGTTCACGACGCCACGCAGCATCCACTGGGGCGAACCCGCCGCCCTCGGCTGCCGCTCCGGCATCTAAGCCTCTCTCATTCATGTGCCTCGGCGTCTCCCGGCCGCGGCTCAGGGTAAACAGATCACTGCCGCTACCTGACCCGCTGCAGCGCTCGCGTTTACTCCACAGCTCACGGCGCCGTAATTTTGCCGACCTGCGCGAGCTAACGTCAATCCCCGCGCTCGCCGACCTGCCAAAACCTTTTCATGCTTGATAGTAGTGACTTCCCGCCACATGCGGAGCCAATTTGCTGCAGGTTAATAATTCATCGAACTTTGTTTACGCTCAGCTGCTACAGCCAAGGATTTAAATGATTGAGTGAACCACCAGAGCGTGTCAGGAACAAAAACTACCCCTGCATCCTGATATGACAGAATACGTCTGTGTTGCTGTATCATAATAATAATAATAATAATAATGTCAGATTTATATAGTGCTTATATAGTCTTTGAAGATACCCAGGGACATTAAACATGGAGAAATAACCTTGCCACTAGCTGGGATTAGCCGCGATGCTAATTATTCTCCTCGTATCATCATCATAATAGATGCTCCCTTATGCCAAACTTTTTCCAATTAGGTTTTGGCACTGACACTCTCTGTTGTCCTATTGCACTATTTGCACTTTGGCACGTTCTCTCGGTGTGTGTGTTTTTTTCTTACTAATCAATTTCCACTTTCGGTGGCTGTTATTTCGTTCCATTGAGGTTTGCCTGAGCCAAGACCGGTTGTCTGATGTCGGGTCATTCGGGTCGGAACAGAACCGCATGTGCAGACACACCAGAAATAACTGCGCAGACAAATGATATTGATTCATTATGGCGCACGGCCCATATTATTGTGTTGGGTCGATTGTTATAGATGGTGACGAGTGTCATGCTTAACATTATTTATGAAAGGATTTATATGTAACAATTCAATAAACTCATTTTATTTTGAAATTCCAAACGAGTAAATGGAAAACCCTATTAGCTGCTAATCGATTCATCACGCGTAATTTTCATATTGACTCCTATTATTGGACGCATTTTTCCGTAAAAATAACGCTCTGAGCGTTTGACGGCGCCTTCAGCTACTTCCGCTTTGGGTGATTTGGCCAGATAAGAACAGAGTATATTGATTTTTTTTCCCCCAAAAACCTTTATTCAAAACAAAATTTCTGTTAACTCCCTGGCATAAGCAGATTTATATGTAAATTAAGAGCAGAGAAGAAAGTGCCACGAGAAGTAAAGGAGAACACGGAGACTAAGCAGCACACTTCTACCTCAAGTCCTGCAAAAACTCCAGTAAGCTAATATTTTGTATTTATTCAGCTCAGTCTTACATTCAATGCTAATTTGTTTTAGCCTTTAGCCTCCTTTGTTTGTTGCATTTTACCACTGCAGTAATCAAATTTTATGACTTCAACGCTATAAATGTCTGGTTATACTTTATTATTTGCTCAATGTGGTGCTACATGCTTTAGCTAATCTTTAGCTTTAGCCAACTCACTCTTTCTGATTGAGGCGCAGCTGAATGTATTGTTATAGTTACTCTCTCACACACACACACACACACGCTCTCTCTCTGCTCTACCTCTGTATTTGTGACTGTGGACAGTGTTGCGTATTGACACCAGTAGCAGGAGACCGTGCTGTAGTTTTCCCAAGTATAAAAAGGCCAGTGCCCAAGGCAAATGTCTAGACCATGCTGCTGTTTTAGTGCTGCAACAGCCTTTTCTCTTCAAGAGTAGATACGCTATGCTAACTTTTTGTTACACAGAGATTACATCCACTGCTGTCTCAGTCTCCTGTATGAGTGCAACATTACATCAGGTTTATCAGCAGCAGCTAGTGCCGATCTTAACCTCGCTTTGTATGGGTTGTAATGTGACTAGCTCCGGTGTAGCAGATTTTGTCCCTTGTAAATATAAGAGTGCATCAGGGAAAACGCAATTTTCTACTCAGAGCTTGATTTACTTATAGGTGGCTATATTATACGTATAAAAGTTACATCTTCACTGCAGTCATGATGGATAGAATACCGTACCTTTTTATTTGCTTTTCCAGCAAAAAGTGGAGCAGAGCTGACAGCCTTAACCCAAAAAGAAGTGCAACTTTTGGGATCAATAAAAAAAAAAAAAAAAATCTGTCTGTATGAAAGATGATCCCTTGTTCCTCTCTGCCTGTCTCCTCCTTATGTTTTAAAACAAACTCTGAAAAGAGAGAGATTAGCCTAGTTGAGATTGTTTTACCCTTTTAAAGTTTTCTCACAAACTTTGTACAAAGTTGAATGTTAATGTGTAATTTGCATTTCCCTTCAAAGGACAGATAACTACTGAACTGGATCCACTGTAGTGTTTCAAACAAACGTTCCATGATTTAATTGTAACTAATGGCTAAATGTCCCAATCTAGTTTTCATGTAAGTGACTAAGATCAAAATGTTCTCAAACTGAATATTGGCATGTTCGCCATAGTAACGCAAGGAAAAGAATGTAGACTCAACCATTTTTTTTTCCTCGCAGAATTTGCTTAAGCTTCAATTTCTTGAAGTTTATAAGTTAAATATAAGTCAATTAAAATACTTTATTGTAATAATATTCCAGTCTATTCTGCAGTGTTTCAGTGTTAGGAAGAGAAGCTAATGTTTTCCTGACATCAATTAGAAAACAACAATGCAATGACATTCATGTAATTTATGACATTTTTGTGGCATTTGATAACAGCTGTGCACCAAGAAACCACAAAAAAAATCTAAAAGCGCCAATCTAAATTATAATTGACCTTTCCTTTGTGAGTAACACAAATTGCGGTTTTGAGTATCGCATGGACGTGTATTCCATTTTTCCCATTAAAAATGAGAAGAAGAAAAAAATTGCTAAGAAACCAAAAACATCACTTGGGTATATGCTCTACCTCTACTTGCAATGCATTATGTGTGTATGTCGGTGCGTGACACTGTGTTTTTTTTTAATGCAGAGGTCTGGTGCGTCCCTCGTTTGCTTTCCATCGGTCTCACATCAATGATTTCAGTTGGTGTTGTTGCTCAAACGCCTGACAGGGTGATTTTTTAAAATTGTTAACTATTATCTAGCACTATGTGACCTTGAAATAAGTATGACAGATAATTACAGTTTCACATTGGCACTGACCATGGAGGAACGGTCGTTATTATTGACAGACTGCAGAGACATGCCATTCAAGAAATTAACCTTTGAGAGGTTTCGCCTTTCCGAACATCGGCTCAATATCGCCAGGATTCGAACCAATCGCATTCCGAACCATTAAACACCCAATCTTACTCAATCTATGACACAAAGAGCCTAACTTAATTTATGGCCGTGCTTTTCACCACAGATAACTGATTGGTATGCCTCTGGTTGCTCCGCATAGCCGAACACAGGCCTTTTCAGTTTATTGACTTTGTTGTAATGACAGCGCTTAGAGCAGATGAGGAGCTGGCTGTGCTGTTGGGAGGGAAGGGGGAGGGAGGTGAGGCGGGCACGGAGTCTCGGGACTGGCCTGGAATCCAGAAGCTTCAATTTGAGAGGCTTGATTTGATTTGGTGTGTGTGTGTGTGTGTGTGTGTGTGTGTGAGAGAGAGACGGCGGTCTCCGCAAAACTGCTCTGAGACTTGGTTTGCAGAGACCGTCTGGCCTGTGCCCTGACTGCTCTAGGTCAAACTTCTCGGGGAAAATATAGTCGGAAAAGTTTTTGTAAAGTTTCCACCACTTCACAAGCCACTTGTGCCCTGAAGCGTGTACATAATTTGCTACATATACACCTTCTCAAAACTCTGAGTGTCAGTTAGAAAACTCTGGGATTGCATTATCATCTGGAATAGCACAAATACTGATCCCCATGATTATCGCCTGATGATTAGTCACCACATTCATTGTGGTCACATGGAGGAATCATACTAGATTTTGCAACTCAGTGGGTGATCTGTCCCAAATTTTCACATTCCAGTTCATTTAAATCAGATAATGGCTGACTCTGCTACGCTAGGTGACGCTGTAGCTCTTTCAACTAGTGGCGTTAGAACTACTTCTAGTTGATGTCTAGTTAACAACAATAAACTGTATGAACTCCATCTCCTCATCCGTCCAAAAGTGAGTTGTTGGTTTCTTCGAAGCCATGGTACCATTTGACTTTTCCTTCCATTTCCGGGTGAAATCCCTGGCAGAAATTCTTGAGCATTCACAGGACGTGAATAGGATACAATACCGTACACAAGAAGGTGCAAATCAGATTAACAGTGTCTTAAGCCAGAGATTCCTTCCATATTCACGAATCCAGTCCCTCTACGATCCTTAGCCTGTACACATGATTTGTTATACGTTTTCTCTGATAAAGCTCATCCATGTGCAAGCGATGTTTGTCCTTCATTCGTCACATCCGTATCACATGACCCATTTCTGGAAGAAAACAAGCAACAACGATGCTAACATAGATAGCAGTTTGTCAAACTCCAGAACACTGCTAATGTATTCAGACTTTCTCAAGGCTTCCTCTGGCAATTGATAACACTCCTGGTAATACTCCGATATGTTGCCCCATTTACTTTGTGATGAGTCCCAGTCTGTGTTTCCTACTTAAATGGTCACATGATCTGCATTTGTAGTTGTTTTAATATGGACAGAGATTATTCCTTTAAACTCTTGTGTGGATGGAGATCGTTTTCAATTTAAAAACTCAGTTTGAGACCAAAGCGTGGATGTAGCCGTATCCTCCAACATAAGAATGGTGCCAAACACAGTCTGACGCCGTGCTGCTGAAAAGCCTCAAGAAGATTGCAGAAATTGGAAAGTGGAGGCACCAAGCTGTGAGGAACCACATGTTTAGCTTTTATGTGGGTCATGTGGGTTGTGTTGTCGTCGCCTTGGTTGTCACAACACTTTATGGCAAGCAAAAGTTGCAAAAGTTTTGGCAAAGAGGAGGTGGTGGTGAGTAAACATGGTTATTTTTGCCAGAATTTCTCAATCCTTGTTTAGGGGTCCTTGACCTTTCACGTCAACAACCCCTTAAATGGCACAAACCCCATCTGATACGAGTTTAGCCTTTATGTTTCATTACTGAAATTATATGAACCCGTTAAGAACCATTACAATAAGGTATCACGATAGAACAGATGTTTATGATTTCTTTAGTATGGTAATGGTAATAACAGCAAGGATGTAATGATTCTTCTATGTACCAATGCATCGATTTGTATTCCTGTGATCCAACTTGATAGGTAAATCAGATCACCCTTTTACATTGCTTATTTCAATCTAACATGCAAATTTATCAATTGTATTGATATAAAATAATTGCTCCGTATATGCAGCACAACAGACGTTATGTAAATGTACATTTTGCACTTCCAGTGAATGCATATGCATTCTGGAGAAATGGTAATGTTACGTTCATGTGTGCTGCACACACACACACACACACACACACACACACACACGCCTTTTTTTTTTACAAGGAGGGGAATAGAGATCAGAGAGAGTAGAACCTTCTTCTTGTCTGTTAAGGACCCACAAACCTTGAAGCAAGTCCCGTTTCGATAAAAATAGTTGCCTAATACAACGTTGAACCCTATGTTGAACTCCGTGTTGAACTCGACAGGAACAGAGCTTGTTAGCTAGTCAAACAACGTACCATACGGTTACATTATGATGGAATCAGGTCTGCTCATTCACATAAGGATTAGTGAAGACAAAAAATACAATTGTAATCAATTGATAATCAGCTTTTGGCAAGAACCTTGATTAAATACAGTTGTTTGGATGAAATTTTTCCCAGCAATATAAAACCGATTATCAAATAAAAGGAAGACCAGTTGTGTTAAACGTATATTGACCTCTTGTCTTCAAAAACACTCCACATACGCTTGTGATGACAATTAGCAGGCAATGTGACAAGGAATGACAAGGAATGCAGAAGCACAAAATGCACATTCCTTCGTTTCCACTTTTAGCCTCTACACCTTCTATTTGTCCAAGTAAATGGCTTTCAAGATTGCTATTTCATTTAAATGCAACTTGTCATTACCAACCAACAGCGAAGCACCGCTAAAGGTCCATGGAGAGCTACATTTTCCATGTTGGCTGTAGAAAATTACATTCATATGATTCGCATTGCTTTGCTGCAATGACAAGGCCAATTTATTTACAGAGCACATTTAAATATAAGTAAGCAGTATGCGCTTCACTTTGGGAAAATGTAAAGTGCAATGTAAAAACATAGGCATAAACATGAGGTAACATTATATAAGGAATATGAATGTGAGAATATAAGCATAAGGCAAATGAAGAAACCGGATCAATGAATCACAGTTACATAAAAAAAAATACCACACAGCAATTAAAATCCCCCAGAGCATTAACACAATCGAATAGAAAGTCGGCCTAATGACCTGTGAAGCTTAATCAGGTAATAATCAGTGAGCAAGTCAGAAATGCACTGAGCCAATTAAGTGATTCAGTACTGGAGAAATATGTTAGTTTTCATGGTTAGGCCCTGGCTGTTATCTATTGAATAAACTGAAGCAGACCTACTGAGTGTTTGTGTAATCTAACAAATAGAACTTTACAGTTATCTAACCTGCTTGAAATTAATGTATGAACTAGTTTGAGATCTGAATGCGCTGAGTTTTCATATATACTAGTGCACTGCCCGTAGGAAGTATGTATTTCTATAGAAAAGTGGAAGCGTAAGACGAGTTCATCTTTGGCTAAATTAGGTTGTGTTGGACTGTTACGTAGTCTTAATAGACAAATTGTACGTTGGATAAATATATATATATACAAATGAGTTTAGGCCGGATCCGGATTATGTGATAGTGCTGGGATTTACTGAGAGTCTGTGAACGCATCTTGCAGTAAGACAGCTGTGACCCACATTAGCCTGCGTTAATGTTAGGAATAATGTAGCGGCTAAACCGGCTAACGGCTAATTGTGTGTTTTTTTTACGATACTTACCATACAGGAAGTAATGGGAGAGACTCAAACCCGGGTCTGCTCCTTAAGAAAAAAGGCTCTATATGGCAAAAGCTCTACCCCTACACCACTGCAGCAAGCCAGAGATTTTCACTTTTAACAATAATAATGGTGTTTTGAATATCCATCCAAATAATTCCACAAAAAATGTTTATAGATGGATTTTCAAGTGCTAAAACACTATTCTATTGACATTGGTCAAAGAGCAAATGAAGCAGTTTAGATTTTAACGCAGTCCTGAGATGAGGGTTTTCATTGTCAGTTGTAGATTAGGAACAAAAATCTGATATATTGATATATTTTCAAATTAGCCATAAAGGAGGACTTTAAATATGCAGTAAAAAAGTACTCCATGACGGTGTCAGTAGTTGGCATTTTGCATATGGTCGAAAAATAAAAAAAAAAAAATTGTAAAGATAGAAAATGATAATCTTTTGGCACAGCTTTAAAATGTCAAAGGTTTGCCATCTACAGGATTATTGAAATGTCTCACAAGGCTGAACATCGAGCTGGGAGCCAACTCCGATTGATCTTGGGGAGACTAAGCTAGCAAATCCCACTGTGCTTTTTGTTCTGTTTCCAGCGTTAACTATCGATGTAATATCAGGATTAGTTGGTGCAAAAATGCTAACGACAATTTAATGGTGACTCCTGCACGTTGAAGTATCGCAACATATGGTTGGAATTACTAGCAATGGCCTTTTTCTAGCCTATTAAACTGTAAAAAGAAACCGTGTGCAACTCTTAATGACAGGAAAGTGCTAATGAACGAATGAGACACCTCCCCTGGGTGGCCATCAAGCTGCACTTAAAATAATGGAGTATAACAACAGTACCGGGGGTGGCTGTGACTCAGGAGGAAGAGCGGGTCTTCCACTAATCGGAAAATTGTCGGTTTGGGTACCGGTACCACGCGCCGACGTGTCCTCGGGCAAGAAGCTGCACCCCCAAGTGGCTCCTGATGAGCGGGGCCAACTTACACAGCAGCCGCTGCCATCTGTGTGTGTGTGTGTGTGTGGGGGTGAATGCTGAAAGCACTTTGAGTGGTCGGGAAAACTAGAAAGGCGCAATGCAAATGTAGTCCATTTACCATTTTACAGAAGCAAAATTGGCTGGAATGTTTTCCCTCTTTTAATCTGTGACATTTGTACACGAGTAAAGAATTTTCTCATTATTTTCCCGCTGATACGCAGCAACGCGGCGATGTAAACATCTCTCGCGCGCTTTCATATCGGCTGCTGTAACCTTCCAATATTGCGAAGGTGTCCTGGACAAAAAAAAATCCCTGTGGTACACATTTCCAGCTTTATAGAAAGCCTGGAACAAGTGCATTTAATTCATATAGCACAGGTCTAGCAGTACAAAGCCCTCACAAGATAGGAGATTGAGGCCAGTTGTCAACAGAAATGTCGATAGTGAAGGTGCAGCAACCCTTGATGTTTCTGCTTTATTTATTCATTGAATATTGTGATTATTTTATTATCTTTTTACACTCACATATATATGTATGTGTATATGTGTGTGTGTGTGTGTGTGTGTATTGCCATCTTCATATAATAATTCCTAATAATAACCTATCTTTATTGACTTTTTTTGTCTTTTCCAGAAGAAGAGATCAGATCAGAAAGAGCCTGCTCTGACAAAACGACCTGTTTTGTCTTTTAGGTATAAAGGATTTGCTTCAATCTTTCCTCCCTGTTATCAGCGGTAATGTAGCCATGGCAACGTCGGTGAGGCAGCCGTGAGCTCAGCTCAAGTCCACGTGAACTTTCATCTCTTTAAAAAAAAAAAACCTTTAGAAAGTCTGGAAAAGGAGTTGTATGAAAGTGCAAGCCTAATAATCCCAAATGAATCTATTCTCAGAAAAAAAAAACAACTTCTGCAGTGGGAGGGAACCTACTATGTTTAAGGGGAGATAACGTTTCAAGTCTGGGGTGGTTGAAAGTTTACGGTTTTTCCGTAATCCGCTGAGGTGCAGATTAAAAGGCTTTAAGGAAGCGGAATGTTTCCTGAAAGCACTGGAAACGGTGTACGGAATCCGGGTAATCCCACCACTTGGAGGAATTTTCCTGTTGTTGTTTCCCCCGTGTAACTCTCCCTCATCCTCTCCTTGCTGCTTTGGGGTTTAACAAAATTGACCCTGAATCCCAAAGCTGTGTTTGCGTTTTTTTTTTTTTGTCATTCCAATAACGAGCGCTGAAACTTCAAATCCGCCGTCAGCGTACGCAGCCGCTGTATGAAGAAATACTCGGCTACAGCTCGGCATAACGTCTGACTCTTAACTTGTCGAGGAGGCATACAGCGAGTATGAGGATGAATGTGACACCGGCGATAAAACTAACCGCCGGGCCGCGGCCTCCGAACAACTCGGTCACAAACACATCGGCATAAATCGCGGCGGATGTATTTCAGCGAATTTGTCCCGTTTTGGGGAAACGCCGCCTCCTTTCCCCGGCTATTGTTTGTCAATTTTTATGGCTCATCCCGGCGCTTTCAGGGCTCCTCTCGTGCCGAAAAAACGACCCCGATCAATTTCGCCTGTCAGCCTGACGCCGCCGCGAATGAAACCGTACAGCAGCAAATCCCCCTCCAGCAACAAGCCCGCCGCCTGACAGCTTGTATTAACGGTGAAATCGCGCCCACCACTTTTCCTCGGACGTGGCATTTGAAGAAATAAGGAGTTGATTATCCCTCGCGGAAGCGCTTTTCCTTTCCGTATCTTATCGGCGCGGCGGGATGACCTTCAGGCGCCGCGTGGATGGAGGGGAGGGCTACCGGAATAAATTATACGCTGCTGCCCTTGTCGAAGAAGCCCCGCTGGTGGTTGTTACAGCAGCAGATCTTTCTCTCTCTCTCTCTCACACACACACACACACCACTTTTATAAAAAAAAACCCAAAGCAGACAGTTGTTACTGTAGCTCGGTTGGCACGTACAAGATGTAAATGAGGGAGAATACACAATTAGAGGTATAGATTTATTCATAAACAGCTGAATATATTCAGAAAGAAGACGCCGGGATCTATGTCGTGATTTATCGCGGCGGAGGTTTAACAATAACAAGGGCCGAATAAACAGGGAAAACAAGCGTGAGTGATCACCCCGCCTCCACCAGCCTCCTGACACGCCGGGTCACAGTCTATCATCGAGTCGGCGGAGGAGCCAAGGCCTCGTCTCCTACCCCCCCCCGCCGCCCCCGCCAAACCTCCCCTTTCATAATTCAGCCACATCTCACTCACTGTCCGTCACTTCCAGCCGCATCGATTCTCCGAGAAATCTTTTTTTTTTTTTTTTTGCCCTTCCCCCGATCCCGACGAGTAGACGGCCACATTTTAAAGAGCAATAACTACTATGTTTACTGGCCCCAGAGCTCTAAATGACCACCATCCATCTGCAAAAGGCGCCGGCAGTGCTGTCGGTGTCTGAGCCGCGGCACCAGGATGGTAGAGGGGTAAAAAAAATAAAATAAAAACAGATAAACCGCACTTTTAATGTTTAATACCTATGAATAAATATTATCCGGCGAAGCCAAAGCATCGTTCGGAATAAAAAACGGCCCGTTTGTTAGCGTCTTCTGTTGGCTCGGCGTCTCCTCCGGGAAAGTGGACAACCCCCCCCCCCCCGCGGCGAAGATGTCCTTCCGTGTCCTTACGTGCCGGAGATTGTGACAGTGACTGATTAATTGATTCTTGTCTCGTCTCCAAGAAAGTTGAGATTAATTCCCGTGGGTAAATAATAACAAATGGACCCCGGAGATTAAAAAGCGGCCGGGGCGGGGAGCTGAAACATTAGCTCAGCTTGGGTCTTTAATAGCTTGAGACAATCAGGAGGTTTTTATCGGGAGCAGAATTATCGGTGTCCCGCTCTCTATAGAAAAATGACCCGGCGGTTAAAAGTCAGAGCGGGTTCATGTTGGAAATTCGGTGTTTCTCCGACGGTGTTTGCCGCTGCTACTTTTGCTAAAGCTCAGTTTGTTTGTCTCGATAGATCCAGATGACTAAAAGACTTTATCCGACACTTAAAACACACTTAGGGTGTACAAAATGTGGCTTATAGATAAAAAAAAAACTATTTATGACACTTCAGGTTTATAATCAACACTACATATACAGCAGATGTTCAGAGTCAACCAGATGCTGTCACTTGATTGAATTAGATTAAAATATATAGATTATTATTATATTATATTAGATAGATTAAAACTTTTTTGAAAGGTGCAGAACTCAACATATTTAACCAAGGTCTATGGATTTTTAGGAATGTTAATCTGGAGTTCCATATTAGGCCTTTAAATTTAGTTTTATTAAGTTTATTAAGGTAGAAAAATGTTCATTCTGATTGTGATTTAGGAAAAATTAATTTATTAACAAACAACTCTTATGCTGTGATTGTCAGCATCATGTTGGAGTAAATTGTACAGATTATTTTTTGTTAAATTACATCACAGTTCTATTTTTTTTTCTAAACGGAGATTAAAAGGGTTCGACTTTACTGCCGCACTTATCCATATTTTCATTCTTTTTGATGATGATCCGAGGTGCCGTGTGGAATGTGAAAGCCTTGCAGCTTTTCTGACGGACTCTTTAAACCCTCCTTCAGCTCATTGTTTTGGTTTAACAGATGGTTTTGCACATTAGCAACGAAAGAGCCCAAAATTTCCCCCAGGAGTCGATGTGGAAGGGGAGTGGGGGGGCTGAGTCGAATAGAAAGCGGATATTGGACCTCAATCCCTCAGTCGGCCATAAACACGATTCCAAATGCATGCAAATGCACGTGTGAAACGTGACTTGTTGTTGTTTATTATACCAACTTCACAAAAGTTGTTAACGATCCGATCTGCTGCCCCCGTTCGGTAAGAGTAGGACCAGCGGAGGATAGAATCGGTTAATAACTGATGTTTTATGGAATGCTTTCAACAGCAATCACCTACTAAAGCAATGATTGAGTGCGGCCTTACCGCCACATTACAAAAAGGAGGTTATAGCGTTGTAGCCTGTAGTGATATCACAGGGGCGCAATCCAGACTCTCATATTAGTCCTTAGAGAGGAAGAGCAGTGTTATGAGGTGCTTTCAGTAATGTCTGTTGTTGTTTTGTTATTTCTTCAGCTGTTTTATGTGTACTTTGAGTCCTATCTGATGCACACGGCATCAAGATCGATCGGTCTCCATAATTCAAACATGCTATGGTACAAGCCTGTATGTAATTCGTATGACATCCGTCCTCCCTGTTACCCTCAGCCGTATCTATTACTGCCACATGTTTAAGTAGCATGAGAAATAATTACTCAATAATTAACTATTTAAGATCAAGGGCTCCGTTTCCTTCCCCCCTCCATATTAAGTGAGACATCATTTCCAGGGAGGGAACTGACAGCGAATAATCTTTGTTCGTACTCATACGTTTCATCTTAAATGAGATGTGTTTTCCAGGAAAAACCAAAAAGGAAGAAAGACAAGTAAGCCATCGTTAATTGGCTGTAAAGGTAGTTATGATCGATGGTCTCGAGAAGATGGAGACAAGCTCTTAAAGTCGTACAAACAGGCCCGTGGCCGCTTTATTGCAGCCCATCAATAACCCTGCAGTATCTCCAGCTCTATCTGCACCAACGCTGCTGCCCTGCATGTCCCTTCCTTTCACTCATCGGATCGGGGCGTCCCCGCGGCTCCCCGGCCGACGACGTACGCGTCTGTTTTGGGCCCCGTCCTTTTATGAACAGTTATCAATCTTCCGGCTCGTGATAAATGTGGCCCTAAAGAAAAGCTTCCGAGAGCCGCCGTTTTTTTTTTTTTTTTTTTGTTCCCCATTCGTCCTGTTGCATCTATACTATATATCAGCTCAGCGGGAACCAAGAGACAGTTGTGAACGGCTGGCGAAATTATTTTTCATTCCGAGCGTTTTCCATTTGGATCAGCCGAGTGCCGATTGTTGATTTACTGCGTGTGACAAAGTGGGTGAGACCACACCATTTGTCCCCATTACGCTCGGTATTCCTCCCCGCGCTTGTCAGTTGTTTGTTTTGAGCCGGCGTACAGTGTGCAGCGCCGCCGTCACACGCGCTATCCTGTGGTGTGTTTGTTTGCGGTGTTCACACCCGCACGTACGGTTCGATCGAGGCAGAAAAGTCAAAGCTATCGTTATTTAATGGAAGTCCCGAGTTCCTTATTGCAGCGTTTTACTTTATTTACTGCAGCTGTGTTTTGTGTAGACAATATTGAAAGATACAAATAACAGTGTAATATGTTGTTGGCATAAGGCAGGGGGGTCAAACATGCGGCCCGAGGGCCAGAGCCGGACCGACGAAGGGTCCAATCCGGCCTCTGGATGATTCTGCAGAGAAAAGTGGACACAAAGGGATTTAATATATATCAATATAATCTTTTTCATCTCATTTTCTATACGTGCTTATTCCTCATTAGGGTCGCAGGGGTCAGCTGGAGCCAATCCCAGCGCATTAGGGCGAGAGGCAGGGATACACCCCAGATGGTCGCCAACCAATCGTGGGGCACACACACCATTCACTCACACATTCACACCTACAGGCAATTTAGAGTCTCCAATTAACCTCAGCATGTTTTTGGACTGTGGGAGGAAGCCGGAGTACCCGGTGAAAACCCACGCAGACACGAGGAGAACATGCAAACTCCACACAGAAAGGTCCCAGACCCAGGGCCAAGGAGGTCTTGAACCTGCGACCTTCTTGCTGTGAGGCAACAGAGCTAACCTCTGCTCCACCGTGTCGCCCAAATATAATCTTTTTTTTTTAATTGCACTTATTTTCTGAAGACATCCCAGGCTGTTTGTAGTTTTACTTCTGCGCATGAAAAGAAAATGATTCAGGTTCAGTACAGTACAGGTTCAAGACCTCCTTGGTCCTGGGTCTGGGACCTTTCTGTGTGGAGTTTGCATGTTTTCACCGGGTACTCCGGCTTCCTCCCACAGTCCAAAAACATCCTGCGACCCCATTGAGGAATAAGTCATAAAATGACCGACTGACAACAAGAGTGTTGAGTTGTCCTCCTACCACCTTCCTAGCCACTCCGATCTGGACAGCGTGGCCCCTTTTGATAAAGAAAAGCCCATATTTACTCACCGGAGATGAACAAATAGCCGTTTTTTTGGGGGTTTTTTTACGAACATGTGTGTCGCACTGCACGCACCTTTCCCAAGCAAGCTTCTGCAAACTGTGTGTTTTCATGAAGATTAAATAATAAATGGGGAGCTGTTTATTTATGCTTGCCAGAGGGGCAAGAATCTAGATCTCATTTGGTCGCTAAAAGACATTTTTCAGGGGTGCTCCTGGCTCTGCGCATGTCTTTTGAATAATAAATAAGAGATCTATTCTCGGATAGTGAGAGTTGCACCTTCCTTTTTTCCCCCCCTGTGACCGAAACTGTGAAAAACTGATGAAAAACGTAACGGTGTGAAGATTGAGGCAAACTTGTAATAGAGGGTAGACAAAATGTGAAACATATTGACATATTTTAAGTGTTTTTTTTTTTAACTTAAAATAATTTGCTGATTCACTTGCAGTCACAAACATATTTGAAGGTTATGACATGTTCCAAATACTTAGAGATGCTCTGCAGCAGCCGGCTGCCAAGTTTCTGTACGCGCCGGCGCTTTCATAACCTTCCACTAGCTTTTTTTTTTTTCAAAAAAGTAAAACATAAGCTCTTTTGTCTCGGAGAACAACGTTACCTCATGCATCCTAACGCGCAGGTTAAAGCCTTCAGGAGTGTTACATTATGTGTTTGGATGTGGCACACGTTGCCGAGCGTGTGTGTATGTGGGCCTGCCACCTTTTTGTGTGTGTGTGTGTGTGTGCACAAGCATGAACAAGTGCCATCCAAAAAAAAAAAAAAAATGATATCCAAGAAGATCTAAAGACAAATGGCTGCGAAGGTAGCAGGCATGGCAGGACAAGTGTAGATAAGCGATTATGTGTTGGTTCCAGTGGAGCAGGTTATTCTTCAGCCCCTCAGACAGGGGTAGGGGGGGGGGGGGGGGTGTTGGGGTTGGTGGGCGGCATTTCAGCAGCACAGAGAGACGGCAGAAACATCAAAAACTCGGTGAGCTGGGAGCTCCGGCTACGCCTTGCAAGATCAATGATAGGGGTTACGTCTACATCTGTTCTCACAGGAGGTTTTTCTTGCTAGAAGTGTGAAAAATGGATCAGCGCGTCGACGTGGAGTGTTCATTATGTCCAATTCTGATATTTAAAAAGCCCCCTCTCATCGGTAAACACGAGATAAGGGCCTCGAGGAGATTAGAAGAGGTCACCGCGAGGTAAACAAAAGTTTAAAAGTGGAAGGACTCGTTCGCTACGCGCTTCCCCCCCCCTCTCGAATTAGAATATCATAAATAATTAGGAACTGTGTATGTTAACATGAGACGGAACAGGTTTCCCCCCGGTTCTTTCCCTGCCGCGGTATCTCACCGCGTCCCGTAGATGAAGCTGCAAAACCCGCTGTCAGCGTGACCGTACATCCGCCGTCCTCCCACTGCGACAAAACTTAAGGCTCACATGAATAATTTGTCCATCTGGGAGCCGCCTGTTTTGCATAACTGGCTCATCTGTCTGGGCACGAAGCGGAGGGGAGGGGGTCGGTGTCAGGCAAAGATTTCAACCCGGCACAAAAAATTCAAGTTTTGAGCTCATTTTTTTGGGGGGGGGGAGGAGGGGGTGATTTTTCAAAACCGATTCACGGAAAAAGGTTGTAATTTTTTTATGACTTCAGGACTACGTCAAATTATCTGTGAAAATGCCACACCCCCCCCACCCCCACCCTTCCCACCCCCCTCGATTTCAGTCCATCTCAGCAGAAGATGTATGGCACTCTGTTGGTTTCCATATGGCGGCAATGCTGGATAATTACTCGGTAATTACTTTGAATGTTTGCACTCTGGACCGTTTGCCTCGCCAGCTGTCACCGCGCAGGCATCTGCTGAATACGGCGGCGTGCAGCGGCTCGCACCTCGGTCCTCCTTTGACCACCCGGAGCCACACGCTCATTAACCGGCACATGAAAAAAATAAATAAATAAAAAATCCAGGGAGCCGTGCCGCGGCTTTCCCTTTTAGCTTATTTGTGCCTTTACCCCACCGGCCCTCCTGTTAACTGCCGCGGCTTCGTGGCCTAATAGTATCTGCAGCCACACTGCATCGCCGTGGGTTCAATCCTTAATAAACAGCGGTGGCTGCTTGAACCCGAGGTCCCTCAGCAAATCAGCCAAGGCTAGGGGTGCCATAACTGAACATTAATGAGTAAATTATTGGATACTGATAGCTTGTCTCAGGAGGACACTTACAGGGGATTTAAAAAAGGAACATTTACATATCCTTCCGCACGCGTGCGAATGTCTTACGCATCCCAGACACACGCACACAAAGCGCCCGCGAGAATAGTCCGAATCGAGGACCCTTCATAGAGCTTATATCACTCCCTGCAGGCTTAAAAGGAACGGACCTGAGCTGCTCTGATCTCTGCTGCGGACAAGCGGGGACTTTGATTCATATGTTGCAGCTTTGCCCTGCAGATAGTCCCTTTTTTTGGGGCCGAAGTGTTGGAATATGAATCTCTCCCCTCGTCCTCTCGTCCGTTTGCCTGCTAAAGCATAGGGCTGCATAGATAAACTAAAAAAATAATAATAAAAATACATAAAAAAGATTGTTAAATTGGAAGATTCATGAAGCAAATTGTTTCTCAATAGCGGCGTAGTTATGTGAGTTTTTCAATCTTCTCGGTGTGGAACAAATAGCTAATATGCGAGCGTTGCTCAATAAAATTCCGAAAAAGGAACGGGGGCACAATTTTGGAATTGCATCTCTGCATAATAGAGTCGTAGTTACTGACAGACGAATGCTCAACGGCCTCGTTTGTGCTTATTTATGAGCCTGTTTATTTCTGAAACATCAGTTGCCCTCATGAGAATGAAGTGAATATTAGTTTAGATAGATATTGACGGAACCTGCTGTTGCGTCAGTGTACTTTTGTGTTTCTGTTGTTGTGTCGTCTTGTTAAAAAAAAAACAACAACAACAACATGAAAACGACAGAGTTTTAGATTAAAGCTACAGCGTGCGTCTTTTCGCCTTGAGGCATTCACTTAGTCTCTTCCCTTTCACTTGGTCAAGGTCCCGCCTTAGCGCCTGTCACTCATGTTGATGAGCTGTCTCCTTTGAATGCATGTAGCCTGCGGCCGAGCAGAGTACCATCAATAAAGACACCACTGGCACCGACAGTGAACACTGATGGTCTGCAGTACGTGAAGCGAGTCAGATATCCGCGTCGGCACCAGGCTCGGGTTCCCATAAGGAGTCTAAAGAATTCCGAACAGCAGAAGCGGCAGCGTGGACACCGGAGACGTATACTCACAGACACTGAAATGACAGTGCACTGTATAATATTGGATTATCTTAGGTTTTGTTTTTTAAAATTTGCCCCTGTTGTTTTCACTGAATCTTTCACGGCGTCTGACAGACAGAGGCAGACAAACCGCTTTCTTTTTCCGACCTGCGCCGCCGGATGATCTCAGAGGCCTCGCCGGCTGCTGCCTGACAAGCATATCTGATTCCGATTTGAAAGACGGTGCAGCGGTCCAGGTGTAATCTGTTTGGTCGCATTTTCAGTCTTTTTTTGTTTTTTCAGAAGTCGGATAAGCCGCCCGTTCATTTTTTTCGCGACGCTACTTTCGCGGTTTTCGGGAGCGGAGGGGGTTGCAAATCCGGTGGCCTTGTGTTTATCTTTGAGAAATCGCATCAACATTCATAGTTGAATCCCAAGATCCTTCCGGGAAAGAACTCATTTACACGTCTGAGCCTTTCGGCAAGAACCCCAAAGACAACAAAATGATGTCTATTTATTGTAATGCAAACTATGTAGCACAAAATGTCTCCAATTTGATCTCTCTCTCTCTCTCTTTCATCCGATCCAGTGATTCAATCACAAGAAAAATTTCATCCCCTGCGCCAGGAGGATTCAAACAACCTTCCACATAATGATGATGAATCTGTTCATTTTTCCCGAATAATATTCCAGTTGCTAACATTCCTGCTGTGAAGGAGTGTGTTTTGGGGTTGAATTACACCAAAGCATCAGCGTGAAACAGATCACGTCCGGCCTTCTTGTGATGTTTGAGTAAGCCGATGACAACAGATAGGCAGGAGCAGCTTCATATCTGTTCATCTGATTCTTCCAGCCGTCAATAGGTGGCGTAGTGAGGTCAGTTATTGGGTGTTTTGTGGATCAGGCTACGCGCTGACGTCCCTCAACAGCGGCCATATTGCAGCGGTCCAGCTCCGGCTGTCTCTAAAGTCTGCACCAACAAATATACTCAGAACATTGAGGATGTTTATAGCAAACAAAATAGTGTAAAAAATGGGTTGAAAACGGAGTAAATTCTGATTATTTTAATCGTTTACCTACCATAGGCTTAATGCTCCAAGGGAGCGAGCGGACTGACGTGAGATGGCCGCCGTTTGGGGACGCCAGCTCATC
Source organism: Lepturacanthus savala (assembly GCA_030544235.1). Classification (NCBI taxonomy): domain Eukaryota; kingdom Metazoa; phylum Chordata; class Actinopteri; order Scombriformes; family Trichiuridae; genus Lepturacanthus; species Lepturacanthus savala. The sequence continues at coordinate 10,558,598 of CM060478.1, forward strand.
GTGCGGCAGCTTTGGGTGAGTCATCTAGTGTTCTATAGATATCTATGGATGGGTGTCATTGGGTGGCCTTTGCCAAAGACGTCATAATGTGCTTCTGGCAACAGGATGTCAGCAGAACCGTGACTAAGCCCCGAAACACGAGGAGGGACTCGGATTCGCCCGCGAGGGGCTGCCGGCGGCGATCTAGCCCATAAGTCAATGAGATACCTTCCAGGTTGGAGACGTCTACCCAGAACCCTGGACAAATAAGGCCACGTCCTCACTAATGACATGCTAATGCTAATATCGCAGGCTGAGTTTTAGGAACTAGCAGTAACCCTAATCACGAGAGCATTAGTAAGATCACCAGCCGCTAAATGACGTGATGAGGATGTGAATCTGTGAGGCTAAATGACCAGTGATAATCACTCGTCATTATGGCTATCCAACACAGGATAGTCGTTGCAGGGAAGCATAAATGTGCCACAGCGTGGTAGCGAAATACAGAAATCCTCCTCTCCGTGCTCCCAGTGATGCAGAGGAGACACGGAGAACAATATCCATGGATTTCCCCACAGTACAGCTCACAGGCTTGCCAGAATGATTCCCCACGGTCCCTGAGGATCAACACTTCAGGGCTCCTCCAACCATCTATGTAAAGTTGTTATCTGCTATTTTAAAACATGGAAGTTTCGAGGAAAAAAAAAAAAAAAGATACTTTCCAATATTACAGCTAGGCCAAAACTTAAAGGCAGGGTATGACATTTAAAATAAACAGTATTTTTTCACAGTTTTGCCTACAGTTCGATGAGAAGATACCACTCAACAAATAAAATGAACCAGATTTTTATTTTGTGTGAATATGAAGGTTGAACTATGAGGCAAGCAGGTGTGTTATGGTAGTGCTTCATAATTATCAGGACGCGAATGGATTTGAAGAAAAGATCTCTTGTCTTTATTCCTCACATATTCTTCACGGTGATTTCTTCAGGTTGCTGTTCGAAGTGGGTCCTCGGATCTTTAAAGGATTTCCGGTGGAAGTAACTAAAGACTCTTCGGCTGAGAGGGACTCTTCAGACTGCAGGGCTTAATTTGGAATTTTTGGGTGAAATCTGAACTTTTTGCAGAGTCATTGACAGTTGGATTAAATGCGACTTTTATGTGATCACCAAAGCCCCAAAAGTGTCCCACATGTGCATGAGTAGCGGTCAACAGGCGATTTTACAGTTGCTGTCCTACTGGAGCCAACATGCATGCAACATATTTGTTCTAAGAAGGAAATGGAGGAAGAAAAGTGCAGGGTTTTGGGCCATAGTTGTTGCTTTCTTCCTGCTTCTGCCTAATTCAACACAGAATAGTGAGGTTTGCTGCTTGTTGAAGACGTGTAGGTTGGACGAACATGACCAGACTGAAGCTGAATGTCAAAACATCAGATATGTGTTGGTTTTATATCGGAAAAAATCTGATCTGCGTTGTTCAGACCGTCATTAAAAGATCAGATACAGGTCGCGTAGGGGGGAAAGAAAATCGGATTCGGGTCACTTGAGGCTGCAGGCTGAACGTAGCCTTAGCTACCTTGATGCGGTCTATGTAGCTTCAGAGCGGCGCAGTCAGAAATAGACTCAGCAGAGGGATGCTCCCGGGACACTTGTGAAACCAACGCGGCACATCTGGTGGAAGTCACAAGCGTTGACTGGAGTGGCAGCAATCGGCTCCGGCGGCCACGTCGCTTCTGGAACACGGCGCACGCTCGCCCTGTAGAATCAGGCTGCGAGACTGTTTGAGGTGAAGCGGAGCTCAGGGGCCGGAGCTGCACCAAGCTTCAGGGCTGCTGAGAAGACACTGACAAAACAAGACGCCGGACTATATAGCAGCCGGCGGATACTCCACCACCCAATCTGGTCCAATCATCCCTGCTGCCCCTTTCCTCCTCATTGTGCACTTCCTGCTGCTGAGTCTCCTGAATGAATTACAGCAGGAGATGCAGAATAGTGATGTATACAAGGTAGGCTTTATTTATTTATTTCAGGCATGTGTATTCATCAGTTTACATCACACATCATTATAGTTTCAATACACATCAAACATGGCCGAAAGGGAAGCAGGAGAAGCTGAAGCTGATCGAGCTCTGCCCCCATTTTCCAAAGGGTTTAGCTTCAGTTCAGCTTTAGACAGGCAGTTAATAGATCCCTCGTGTGTCCGCACAAGTGTCCATTTTTTTGGGCTTCTCATAACCCTCCTCATATCATCCTCCGATCAGACAGCACAGGTAAATCACAGGTAAGCATATATTACTCGTTATTCACTGCCGTTGAAAGTTTGGGGTCACCCAGACAATTTAGTGTTTTCCATGAAAAGTCACACTTTTATTTACCGCCGTGAGTTGTAAAATGGTTAGAAAATGTCATCAAGTCATTGACAAGGTTAGAAATATGATTTGTATTTGAAATAATATTTTTTTCTCCCTTCAAACTTTGCTTTCATCAAAGGAAGGTCAGTTTTTATCGTTTTTCTAATCATCTAAACTGTTTTCAGCTGTGCTAACATGATAGCATCAATGGTTTTCTAAACCATTAGCCTTCATCCATTATCCTTCTGATGCAATGAGCTAACACATTGTGCCATTAGAACACTGGAGTGATAGTTGCTGGAAATGGGCCTCTATACACCGATGTAGATATCGCATCAAAAACCAGACATTTGCAGCTAGAACCACATTAGCAATGTATAGAGTTGGAGTTCATTGAAAAAAACAGGGCTTTTCTTTCAAAAATAAGGCCATTTTTAAATGAAGTGACTTTTTTTGTTATCTTTTAGTGCCAGTAGCCTGGTAGCAAAATGGTTTGCGGACCCAGTGGTAAATTAGCTGCATACAGATGAGTTTACTGGATCAGCTGTCTGTCAGGCCAACAGCCAATAATGTTGGTGACTTTCCAAACAGGCGATATTTGGAGAAACCGACCACATATTTGGAAGCTAAATGGATCTGAAAAAATATTCAAACTCAATAAAGTGACATGACTCTCAACAGCTGCTGCAGCAGTAGCTTGTGGTGAATCTGATCCAACCCGTTGTCTTCTGGTGACATTACAGATAAATTAAAATCACCTTTTTTTCATCTCAAGGCTACTTTTTCTAAATATCAAACCACCATGGATTAAAAATTCATAATAAAAATACTTATAATTGACCTTGTTAAGGCGATTTTACAGCTGCTCCTTTCCCCGTGATTGTAATATTGTGAGTGCCTGAAACGGTTATTTCTTCCAATTCTTTTAAGTTTTAAATAAAAAAAAAAACCCTGGGCAAATCTTACAAATTCAACCTTTAGCGAAACATAATCTTCAAAAAGAGGACAAGAGGAAAACGGGGGGCGGTCACCTCGGCTGAAAGAAGCAAATGTGGGAAAGGTGATGCTGCATTGACTGGTGTCTATTGATTAATTGGGAATACTTGGAAAAAAAAATACATTCAGTCAGTGCACAAATCCTATTCATGTATTTCTTTTGATGAGGATTTATTAGGAACTCATCAAAACAATTTAGACTTTTTGGTGGAGTGATCTGTGCAGTTATACTAGAACGTAATTACAAAAAATGATCTGAATGAGAAGGCTTCAAATGCTGCTGTTTGATGAAAATAGAAAAAAAAGGCCTCATGTAAAAATCTGAAACCATAAAAAATGTCTTGTATTTGGTACAATTAGAATTATAGTGAAATTATCTTATTCCATTGGCAGGTAATTTAGGTTATTTCAAGTGTTTTTCTTGATTTAAGCCGATTTCATAATTCTGTTTAATAATTTTGTATCAAATCAAGACATTTTCGCTTCTTATGGTTTATTTTTTTTAGGTTTTTTTTGCACACATTTCACCAGAATGCCCTTTACTCATAAGTGGCCACACGCAACGTTTCTGGCATGTAGAGTTTAGAGGATTAATGGCTGCACGTGTGAATCTGAAGATTATTCTATTAGAGCGGAGGTCAAAGTAGATTACACACCGCCTGCTAAATGAAAGTGTGGGTGTATAGTCAGAGAAAGTGTAAGCCACACCTGAATTGAGGGGAAAGAAAAGTGGATAAAAGGTAATTATAGTTCATTAGAAAAAGTGCTTTTAGGGCAGAACGCTGACATTCCCTTTAAGGAGAAAATTAGATTTCAGAGGATCAGCATGACCCTGGTCTGTAAATGGTGTCTGTGGCTTGTTTTTTTTGTTTTTTTTCCGTAGGAGCTGCCGCCTCTGACGATGGCCCTCAAACCCCTTCAAGTTCCGCAGCAATTAATGCATTGCTGAAACATTTTTAGAAGTTTGCTTTGCCTCCCATTAGGGATTCATGCCCTGTTAAGCATCAGAGCCATAATTTTGGCTTTGACTACGGAGAGGAAAACTCACTCACACCCCGCATTCTGCGTAAAAGCAGGCATCAACATATCCGAGCCCTTCACGGCTGCAAAACAGCCACTTTCTGACAACCGCAAGCGTGAATGTTAAACACTTATTTCTGACCGCGTTTAATGAGAAATGATTACAAATAAAAAGGTGCGGTGCTTAATAAAGGCCGCCTTTCTTCCAGCGGCTTCAGGGTCCATTCACGACTGCATTAAAACGCGATGCGTTGTAAGAGAAAAGATAATTAGAAGTTGTCCCACGAAGGCAAGCAGAGGCAATCGCCAGCTTTATTCACACATCCTTGTTACTGCTCACACGTCCTTGTTCTTTGTATAAAAAGAGCTCCTGCCAAGCTGTCTTTATCAGTTCTTTGAGATATGACGTCTGCTGCAGATGCTCTGCGTGTCGTACCGAACTGAACCCTCCGCTTCTGTTTGAGGCCGAGCCGTCTTTTATTCCGAGCTCTCATCTGCGTTTGTCAAAACGTTTACACCTAATATGTCATGTAACTATAAAGAAAGTATTTTTTTTTTCTTCTTTTTCACACCGTGACTAGTCCCACCTTTGTGCAAAGCAGCTGGTCCAACAAAGGAGCGCTTGTAGTCTACACAGGGACATCCCTCAAAGAAAGGAAAAGGGGGCGGATTGTGGTGTTCACCCAAAATATCAACACCTTTTAAAGAGTAACACTGAGCATACGGGAGATTTCGTGAGTAGCGACATAAACTAGTCGTTTATTTGTCCTCTTTGGAAGCTGCAGCATCAGCATGAAATCACACACTTAAAAAAAAAAATAAGGGAGACATAAAACAAGTCCATTAAGTCAACTAGCAGCCTGCAAAAGAGAGAAAAAAATATATATATATATATCAAGTCGATGCAGGATTTAAATATTAGAAATCAAACAGTGTGGAATCTGTAGAGACAGCCTGTTTTTTCAAGTATCAAACGCGCAGAAACAAAGGGTGATGAAAGAAACATGATCCGAAATGAGCAGGCGAGGAAACGGGCTGAGGGACCGGCACCGGGGGAGGGGGGGGAGCTTGCCTAGGGCGCTGAATGTTCTCCAGTAGGTCCTGTTCATGTCGACAATTATCCTGACCAGATTTCCGCTGTTGTTCTCGTGGCTATGCGCTAAACATTCGGTCTTAAACGAACGTTTATCACGAGGAGGTGAGCGCGTAGGTGCCCCCCGTGTGAGTCGGTGCCCCCCGTGTGAGTCGGTGCCCCCCGTGTGAGTCGGTGCCCCCGTGTTTTATATTCCTGTAGCACGCTGTAACAAAGCCTGTCAGCAACACAGCATTGCACCGACTTATAGTACGTGACAACTATCGGCATCGATCTTCAACGTGCTGTCAGTCAGTGCAGGGAATAATCTCTACTATAGGTGTGCCTTTTTGTGTGTGTGTGTGTATGTGTGTGTATCAGGGGATCCGCAATTTCAGCAAAATCTACACACGCTCCCAATGGGAGAGTTATGATATGGTCGCTAAAGAATGAGCTTTTCACTTCCATTTTTTTTTTTTTTATCATTTAAATCCAAATTCCAAGCACGCCGTTTGGTATCCCAGGGGCTCTCCGCGCAGCCCCGAGGACCTGCACGCAACCTCTGCTAATTTCCTAAAGTGAATCCGCCATTGACAGTATCAGGCAATTTCATTAAAACCTAGAAATTGGAGTGGGCAGGACACTGTAAAAAAAAAAAACATTCTATGACACCGTGGTGGCATCAGCAATCTCTTATTTATGCGGTGGTCTGCCAGTGGGGTGGGAGCGCGGACGGGGAAACGGGGAAAAGACTCGATAAGCTGGTTAAGAAGAACTCTGTCCCGGCCTGTCCTCTAGCTTCCATCGAGGAGCCGGGTGAGAGGAGGGTGTCAGCCAAACTGTCATCAATCCTTCACCTCACCTCTCAGTCCTGCAGGGGAGACTGCAGGGGAATAAAGCCTCAAGCTGCTGTTCGCTCGGACTCCAGAAAGTCGAATAAACAGAATTTACATACGTACATAGAGCTGACTGATTGGCACCACCATGCACCGATATTATGTTTTTCAGAACTGCTGTTTACTCTAGTTTAAACCTACAAATTTGGTATAGAACAATGTTAATGTGTCCTGATATAGTGTGTAAGCATTTTGTTATATTTGGAGGTAAAAACCCATTGTTTTGGACTTGATTGAGCTTGTGCATTATCAGCCATTTACAAATGCGTTGGTGGCTGCATGTATTTTTGTGTTTTTATGTTGTTGTTCAGCCTACACAGACTGAGGTCGTGCTAATTTTGTTAAAAAGTGTTGGAAATGTGACTAAAGAACTAAAAACTAAAAAGAAAGGTGGATAGCTATTGTAAAACATCTGTAACATCTTGACGGTATGGTAATGTCGTAGCCTGAGTTCATTTTTAAATACTTGACATTCTGTTGGGTAGTTTTATGCATTCTATGAATGATGTAACATCTGAAAATTACAGCTGTTAAACACCGTCGAGAAGTCAAATTAAGCAAAAAAAAGTACCTGAGAACTGGATTCATTGCAGCACTTAAAAATCCTTTGTGACGCACGGCGGCAGAATGTGGAACGCGGTTGCTTGTACGGAAGGATCTTTTTATATCCAGTTTTCTATTGTTATTTTTACCAGGAGCGTCTTCATCGTTTAGATTTCAGGCACGTGCTCTGGTCTCCGAGGAGTCCTCGGGGGCCCCGAGGCTCTTGCACGCATCCCCTGCTAATTTCCTGAAGTGTTAATCAAGATGAGAAACTTGGATGATTAAAAAAAACCAACCAGCCACCAGGCAGAAAGATCCCAAGCCAAGCAACTGTGAGTCACGACGCCGTTCGGTTCTTTTCTTTTCGCTCTCCCTCTCCCTCCTGTCGCTCTCCGTCACGCCGGGCCTCCCTTCTTCCCTCAAGACGCGTTCCTCTGATCTCCTGCCCGCGATACGAGGCCCAGGGCAACTCGGCCATATCAGTCCCCCCCGGGGGGGCCCACCAGTGCTGTCGAAACCCTCACGGGGGCCACTCCTGCCTCTTGTCCTCCTTCAACCCGCCTCTGCTCAACAATGGATTTGAAGGAAGTTCATTCATTATGTATCGCGGGATTTAATTATTTATCCTCCGATGAGCTTCCATTAACATGTAGGGGGCTCATCCGCTTCCACCGTGTTCGACAGTGTGTTTGACCTTTTTAAACACCGATGGTTATCACGCCGCATGTCATACAGCTCCCTGCAGACCACATACAAGACTGAGAAGTCATGTCAAGTGGTAGATCCTTTCGAAGCGTTACTACTTAACTGAAAAGTGAGTGTGTGTGTGTGTTTAAAGGTGTATTTTTAAGGGCAGGGGCATCGATATAGATGTAAATCTTCCTATGGTATAATCATTAACCCTTGCGTACGCATTGATTTGTGTATTAAAAAACATGGGGCAACTGCTTTTTTCTAAATTTGGCCACGGTTTGAAGTTCAGGCCAGTACACTGTTTATAGGATGTGACCTTAGCTTTCTCTCTCGACTCCTGTTTGCTCTTAACGTTTTGTGTCAGAGCGTCTTGAGCCAAGCAATGTGCTTGAGTGTTGGATTCCCTCCAAGAGAATCCCTTTATTGATTCAAGTCTTTTATTGCACCATCAGTAGCCATTAGGATTTTATTTTTTTTTTTTGTATTTGTATTATACTTCATTAAATGACTTCATTTAAAGACACCACAGTTAAAAGAACATATTTAAAGTTTAAAAAAAAAAAAATCCTAATTAATTTCATACCAGCCCTTTATGCAGCTCCCCGGTTCAGCCTCTGTCTGAAACAGGCTGTTCTATCGCGGCGGGAGGGAAAAAAAAAATCGACCCGTGTAAGAATCGCGATTGTTATTTTCTAAGATTCTAGATTGATTCATAATCTTTTAAAATCCATTTTTATTGATGTTTCCTCCATCTCAATTAGTGGAGAGCGAGAGGGGGATTGACAGGCAGCAATTGCTGATGGATTTAAACCCAGGGTCGCTGGTAGCAGCTGTGATCCGCCGAGACGTTACTACAGCGCACGTCTGTCTTAAGGCACAGCGAGAATAAACGGTTACTGTTACCATAGCGACGACCTGATGTGTCCTCCGCATCTCCTCTCCTGTAGCCAGCAAACACCTTGATAAGGTGCTTCAACCCTACATGTTAAGTGAGGGAAATGTTTCATTCTGTGTGAATTATGGATGTATTAGTTTTGCTTTTTGAATTGAACTACTGACATAAATAAACTGTTCCCTGTTATACTGATTTATTCAGATGCACCTGGAGCAAAAGTTGCATTAAGAGGGAGAGAGCTCTCACTGCTTGGGTAAAATGAAAAGTTGGTATCTGATCAACATATATATACTACCGTTCAAAAGTTTTGGGTCACCCAGACAATTTAGTGGTTTCCATGAAAAGTCGCGCTTTTATTTACCAACATGAGTTACGAAATGAATTGAAAATTTTATTACATCAGCCTTCTGATGCGATGAGCAAACACATTGTACCATTAGAACACTGGAGTGATAGTTGCTGGAAATGGGCCTCTAAAAACTTAGAATAGTCATTTACCACATTAGCAATGTATAGAGTGTATTTCTGATTAGTTATTTCCATTGGAAAAACAGTGCTTTTCTTTCAAAAATAAGGACATTTCTAAGTGACCCCAAACTTTTGAACGGTAGGGCATGTCTATTGATTTTAGCAACACAAATAATCATTGCTCCTGTGTTTAAGTGTAGAACTGAACATGTAGGTCTGGATTACAGTGAGCCCTTGTGTTATAGGCAAATCACTAACTTATCTGTTAAAATAATGACATGGTTGGACAAAACAATTTTTTCTTAAATGGTCTGATGTTAAGAAAGCAAATTAAAAATAAAATCGATTGTAATCCTAAGAATCGAATCTAATCGTGAGACACCCCATCCCTACTGTTCTAGTTCCCGTCTCTTTAAGGCCCGCCCTCGGCTGAGGCTACGTCAACAAACACAAAGTCTTTCTTGTTCTTTCCTTGAAATGTCAAATTCTCAAATACTTCTGTACAGACAACGCAAACATGACACGGAAAATCAATAGCAACAACCATAGCAACAAAGCCTGCGGAACAGATGGCTGTTTACGTGTGATGAGCAAAGTGAAGACTGTTGCAAACAAAGTATTCAGGGCATGCTGAAGCCCTGGCTTTTGACTTGCAGGGAGCATCTTTTTAAAAATGTTAACTTAAAATCAAAAAATATATCATCATATATATATATATATATCATAACGAATGATCACTTTTCACTTTGCATATTTAAAAAAGCAAAGAAATATCATTAGGAAAAGAGACTGTCTCAGATAAAATAAATGATTTCATTGACATATTAGTATTTGCTAATTGTCTCATTTTTGCATCAATGGGCTTCTGTTTGTATTTTTCCCATTCGATGTGTTGGGGTTAGTATTCATAAAATACTTCTATATCTATTGAAAAGTAATAAGTTTTCCATGTCGGAAATGTAAATTGTGGTCTTGACAACAGTTATTTCCTTAGAAAATCACTCAGGATCGTTTGATAAGTCGAATTGAAGCCTATCAGAAGTGCAAAGTCTGTATAGTATTTTCTACTATTTCATCTTTCTTTCAGTATTTTTGCTATGTGCTCCAACCTCATTTGAATTGAGATTTCTGCAGTCAAGGAAATAGGTTTTCGTGCGGTTTCTCCGGTGCAGGCAGCTTGAGATCCCTGGAGTTAACGCATGAAGGACAGAAAGGTCAGATGACAAGCTGCGAATGTGACTTGTGTCTCGCTGAAGTTGGTAATGGAAAAGATGTGATTACAGTCTTGTGTGTGAAACGTTCAGGTGAACGCCACGGTACCTGACGGGGAGATCGGGCCCTTTCCTGTCAAGGGCTCTGGCCCAGGACACCGCGGCGCTGCCTGTCACGGGCTAACACGGGGAAGGCAGGAGGTGCTTTCGGATGCATACCCAGGGACCAACGCAGGTCAACGCTTTGAGCTTCCAGCTCTTCAGCTTTTAGTCGGTTGGGGGGGGGGAGAATCCAAAGGACCTTGAAGTGCTAAAAGCATAAAACGCCAGCATTTACTTCGGGCAAAAGAGGCATCAACATGACACATGAGTCTGATGGTAGCCTTAAACTGTCGTCCTGCGGAGCACATGGTCCCACCTGGGCCTTAAACACAGTGTTTGACGTGTAGCTGCAGCATTCGTGTACAACATAACGTGTGAAAACCCTTCTATTGTCTAAATAAGCAGGGCTGACCTGAGTCTTTTTGGGAGCTCTCATTAAAAGGTCCCTCTGTGTCTTAGCTAATTTTCAAATGTCAACCGCGATCACTCCGATGTATCGCTTATCTTTTAATTTGGAGGCTTATTTTTTTATAGTATACGTCTTTAAAAAAAAATACCAGGAATAAAATAAATGTCCCAGATGGTCTACTTGTCTTCTTTACTTTGGGAGCCGAGGCAGGTTTATATCCAGCAAACGAAATAAGGTCCCCAGACGTCCCCTAAAGGTCCCTGCAAACACCACAGTGGTTCTCTGAAGTAGCGTAGCCAGTCAGTTACAAGGACAGATAGAGGTGTAAGTTAAGTTTAATGTAGGAAACTGCCTCACTGAACAGTTGTTTAGAAAAAAATGCCCTGAAATAGTTCGCAGTAGTCATTCTACAGCTTCTGTCAGAGCCTCTCACCACCGATTATTGCACCCGCTGCACAAACACTGATTTCATTAAAATGATCGTCACCATTGCCTTCAGAAAACACTCTTCACTTCACTCAATTCACATTATGTTGCAGCCGCATGCTTAAATCATTTAAATCCATTTTTCCTCCGTCGATCGACACTCAAAACCCCATAAAAATCAAATAAAATAATAAAAAAAATAATATAACTACTCAGAGCCTTTACTCAGTACTTAGTTGGAGCATCTTTGGCAGCGATTACAGCCTTGAGTCTTCTTGGGAATGACGTGACAAAGCTTTGCACAACTGGATTTAGGGATTTTCGGCAGATCCTCTCAAGCTCCGTCAGGTTGGATGGGGACCGCTGGTGGACTGACACGCTCAGGTCTGTCCAGAGCTGTTTGATTTGGGCTCGGTTCATAGCTGTGGACGGGACATTCGGCACAGAGTTGTCCTTTGCTGTGTGCTTGTAGAGTCGTTTTCCTGTTGCAAGGTCAGGGGTCCTGATTGCTGTGGACCAGGGGTTTTGTATTCTTTCATTCATTTTATTTATCCACACAATAAAGCAAAGCAGTGACAAACAAAGCGATTTAGAAAAAAACACCTAGATAGAAGGAAGGAATCCAACTTCAATACACTATAAGCAAGCACAAATGTCATGGAATCAGCAAAAGCAAACAAACAAGCATAGGATGAAAAGGTAAATACAAAGTAGGCAGCATGAATCAAGAAATCACATAAAGTAACATAATGAGAAAACTGAAGCGCACTCATGCTCAGTCAAGTCCTTTGAAAAGACAGAGAGAGAGAGAGAGAAGGGAAGGCCAATTACAGCCAGACATAATCAGTTTGAATAGTTACGTTTGGTTCATCAGACGCATCCGAAGTGTTTATTCGAAATTCTGGAGAGTTGTGGAGTGAAATGTAATTTGAATATAACCGCTGCTGCTGCCCAGTCCCTGTCGTAGCTGCAAATAACGCAATCTCGGTTTCATCAGTCCGTAAGTCTCGCTTCTCGCAGTCTTGACAATCCTTCACAGTCCTTTTTTTTTTTTTTTAAACCCAAGCATGCTCTACTACTGCCTTTCAGTGAAATGGGGGCTTCCATCTGCCCACTGTACCATGAAGCCCGGATCGGTGGAGCCTTACAGAAGTATTCCTTCTGGAAGTTTGTCCCATCTCCACATAGGATCTCTGAGGTCACCCGACTCAATCAGAATGACCCTCGGGCTCCAAATTTCTGGTTTGGCGGTTTAAGAATGATAGAGTCCACTGAGCGGATGTCTTTTGCAGCCTTCCGCAGATCTATGGGTTTGCATTTGTAGGCAGGCGTGTAGCTTTTCAAACCATCGTCCAACTGATTGACTTCAGCACAGGTGGAATTGTAGAAATATCGAAAAGATGGTCGTAACAGTAATGGGAGGCACCGGAGCTAAATTGCACGTCATAGCAAAAGATTTCAATACTTAAGACAATGAGACAATTCAGTTTTTCCCTTTTTTAATCAATTTAAAGATTCTAAATCCATTCTTTCACTTTACCATTATATCTCTACAAAAGCAAGAGCTAAATACTTAAACGTGGTGTCAAAAAAAAAGCTTCAATGTGGTCTGTGACCGTACCATTCCCATGGTAACCGGTACCGTTTTACTAACCCCAGGACCAGTACAGTCCTAGGCCAGTTCAAATGATCCGAGCAAAAGGCAGCAACATAACAAAATGTGGAAAAAAAAAAGCGAAGGGGTCTGAATGTTTTCTAAACACATCGTATGGTGCTTTTTACACACAGGAAGCTGCGGTGAATTACTGCGCGCCGTAAAAGAAGGGGAACGACCTTACGCATAAACGGGTGACCTCAAAACTTCCTCCATCATGAGGAGACTTCTAAAAAGCGCTGAGTCCCGCAATCAGCCCCAGACACTTTTACTGCCGAAGGTCGCGCCTTCATATCAGAACAAAGATGTCCGACGGGTGATGCCAAGAGTAAAATGGGTTTTGATTCTATATTTAATGCCGAGCTTTGACTCTGCCTTGTCTGTCATCTCCCGCGAGCACCTTGAAGCGGCGGGCCGTCGTCGCAGCAGTACGCAAACTTTCAGATGACAGGGATGAATCCTGAAGCACTCGCACGTTAAAGTTAAAAGACCGGTCCCATCTATCAATTCAAGATGGGAGTATGCGCTTAAATGATAGCAGATCCTCGCTTTGCACCGTTTTGGTTTTTTTTGCTTTTTAATTGTATTTTATGAAATCATTTTGAGAAAATCGGGCAGCGGCGATAAACTCCATCGCTTTTAATATAAGCCCAAGATAGACGTCTCTGAAAGGGGAAAGACACAAGCAGGCACAGAGTTTAAAAACTGCAAATAATCATTGCACAGCAGTGTTCCTCTCCTGGGCGCCAGCTGGTGCAGGATAAAGGTGCTTTTTTTTTTTGTTTGTTTAAATGTTATCCATTAATAAAACAGAATAATCCTACATTATTCCGGCGTGCACTTAAAGAGGAGTTTTGCGGAGGTGACTGTTAAACCCCGTCAAGGATTCACAACACATTCGGCAAAAAGGAGGAACAAAGCACTTAGGAAAATTGAAGACGGCACACAGGGGAGAACTCTTTTAAAGTGCACCGGATTTTTTTTTTCGCGAGTCCCATTTTCTTGACCGATGTATTTAGGAGAAAAAGAAAGAAAGAAGGAAAGAAATCCCCGCTTTTCTTATGCAAACTCTTGTCTATTGTGGTACAGTTAGAACAATTATTCAGAACGGCATCAGCTGTCCCGTAAATTGTGTTTTCCACTTCGCATTCTCCGTTTGTGCCTTTTCAGCCCGCGGCTCCTCATCACTGTAAACACGGCTAATTAAGGATAGAACGGTGTTATATTTTTAATGATTCATGCAAACAAGAACAGAGGAAAAAAAAAAAAGTCTCCGTCGCGTTACGCGTTTGAAGGGTGAAGTCTTAATCTACAGAGGCACATTGTTGCGGCGGGAGCGGCCTGTTTGTCGGCAGCTACTTGTTGTCAGTCAGTGTGAATCCTCCTGACTTTGTTCTCCTGACGGGCATCAGAGGAAGCCGGAGAGCAGGAGATAGAGGAACGCCGCACGAGGAGCCGGCCGTACCAAATAGAGGGTTGGGGGGGGGAGGAGGCGAGTCTTTGGGACCTTGAGGGAAAGCCCAGATAAGAATTTTTGTCTTATCACAAATCCCACGACTGAATTATTCATACGCAGCAATTATATTCTATCTCTTATTTGATTCGCAGTAGAACGTGGGCGTGCGGGAAAAAAAAGCAAAAAAAGAAAACACTTCTTTGAAGTTTTGGAAATGTTAGCCGTCGGCTCAGGAAACAAGCTAACGAAAAAACATTCTTTTGCATTAGAAGCGGATGCTGCAGTCACGCGGCCTCCTTTGATTATAAACGACAGGTCACTCTTATTGTTTTATTTTTTCAGACAAACAGACAAATGCGTAGTTAGAGAACGGTGTGATTTATCGCTTCTATTCCACTGTATTAAAAGTCTATTTGACAGATTGTGGAGGTGTTCTCAAGTAAACAGTCATTACGCAGCCGGCTCTGAAACACATGGTGCAATTCTTGTTGGTATTGTGCTTAATAATGATGCTCAGTTGAAACCGCTCTAAAGACGGCTCTCATTATGCTGTAAAGCAATTTATGAAGCTTTTAGATAGAGATGCTGCTGAGTAGTTGCAGCATATGTAATCTTATGTGTTAGAAGGGATTATGTAGTCACATCCCTGCTGTGTGTGTGTGTGTGTGTGTGTGTGTGTGCGCTGGTATATCTGCCCTGTGGGCTTCCTTCATTCTGGTAAATGCTGTAATTTCCATCCAGTTCTATTCAGCTGACTGACTGATGAAGTTACAGCATTTCTCTGAAGCAAAATATTCCAGAATACATTTCCCCAACAATGATGGAGATCTCTCTAGGACTGTTAATGTGTCACTTCCTAGAGTTTGAGTCATTTTTTCAGGTGAGAAAGTAGCCAATTAGACTCCAGGTAGGCGGTCGGCCTATCCAAAAATAAATGTCTATTTGAGAAAAGAGTATAGTATAGTAAATAAGGCATACTTAGGCGTATAAGCATACTTTTATTTTAAATACCACATTTGTTGTCTACTACTCCGGCTTCCTCCCACAGTCCAAAAACATGCTGAGTTTAATTGGTGACTCTAAATTGCCCGTAGGTGTGAGTGTGTGAGTGAATGGTGTGTGTGCCCCACGATTGGCTGGCGACCATCTGGGGTGTATCCCTGCCTCTCGCCTGTAAAGCGCTGGGATTTTCTCCAGCCTCTGCGACCCTAATGAGGAATAAGCAGGTATAGAAGATGACTGACTGACATTTGTTGTGTGCAAGCACTTTTTTCAGTAGCAGTTAAATAAAACAGATCAATTTAAACTGTAATAGAATGGATTTTATTGTCATTGCACAGGAGATACAGCGGAATTCATCGTACTCACCTGCTGGGCTCAGTAAAAAATAAATACACTCAAAAAAATGTCACAATCAAAACATTCATGGAGTTATTCACCACATCATTCACTTAGTGCTACTCTATGCCTTTAACCCATTGAAGCCTATGAGCCTTGAAGTCTATGACTGTTATTGTATACTAATAAGAAACGTTACTCATACAGCTTTTTTTTTCTCTAGTAACGTGATAGTAAAAGGTTTTAAGCAAAAAAAAAAATAAGTTTCCAAGTTCTTCCTGTCACATGACATCATCACATTCCACCTGAGAACATGGCGAAGACAAACCCTCCCAGAAAGAGGTCATTTTATTTAGATTATTATGATTTTTCAACCCTGACATGTATATACCTATTTAAGCATTCAAGTGTATAGAATAATCCTCCAAAGAAGAATTTTGTACATGAGATAAATAGTGTTTTGTTTATGGGCGGATTTGTGCAAGCAGCAAATTTAATAGCCCTTAAAATGCTATTTTCTGCAAAGAGAAGAGTATTAAATGGAAAAAAAATAGATGCAGAACATGATTGTTAGTGACTCAACCGATATATATGCATGAAAAAACTATTCTGGGCTTATAGCAGGTATTGACAGATGTTAATGCTTTGTTTTCAGGTGAGTGTTGAGTATGGCAAGAGCTTCTGAAGGATCTGCAGCGTTTTCCAGAGGGTAAACGGATGATTAGCAGGATGGGATGAGTCTTTCAGGATGTTCTACATTTTAAAGATTGAATCCAGGCTACGTAGCTGTTGATTGGTGATGTTTTGTGCAGTTTTTATGATCCTTGGTAGTTCCTTCCTGTCTGCAGCAGAACAAAGAAGAGGTAGAATGATGTCAAATGAAATCTTATAGCCACTGCCAGGTCATTAATGTTACCCTGTTATAATTGAATGAATGATTATAGGATAACATACTTTATCCACATGTAGGCTGTGTTTACACATTCAGGGTCATTTACACATAATATGAATGAGTAATGACTATGATTACAATGATATAATATAAAAAAAGATGCAGTATAAAATGTGTGTTGAGTGCGTTACAGCTGTTGTATGACGTGCTACATGAATAAATTAAAAAATCAATAAAAACAATCATCTTATAAAAAGTATCCGATATTAACCATGCAAAATAAGAGAGCTCTACCGCTGCAAAATTATCAGTTTTTCAGCTTAGAGCAATTATTCACAGAAAATGACAAATGACCTCAAACAATACAAAGAAACAAGATCAAATTCTTTTTAAAACAACATATTAATGTTTACACTCAAGAAGAGTTCAGAAATCAATATGTGGTGCAATAACCCTTATTTTTAATCCCAGCTTGGTGACTTTATTCCACTCCTGGTTCCTCTTTAAGCAGAATGAGGTGTTGGAACGGCTGCAACACATGTAGAGATGCTGATTTCAGAAAGAAAAATGCAGCAGTCTCTTATTTTTTTTTTTCCCCAAACCTGTAGATTTTAACCTTGTCTTGTTATCATTTAAAAGTCCCAGTTCTTACTGTGTTCACACAGTAGCTACAAAATGCTTGTTCAACTGCCAGGACGACATCTTCCTTTGTTCCCTTACTGGGAAAGAAAGAGAGCGAAGGGAAGTGGACGCGATGAAACAAAAGCATGCGATTGGCTCCATCTTTGATTTCGGAGCCCGCCAACACAAGTGTCAGACGGCAGTTTTTTTTTTTTTTAGCTTCGCTGTCGGTTCGTAGCGTCGCATCGCCTTCATGTCCGAAATGAATTGAAGCCTGTTGCTTTGTAGCCAGCGGATCCCAACACAAACAGCCCGGACCTGGCCGCCTCGCACACCGCTGGAACACTTCTTTCTAACGTCAAAGGTCTCCCCTGTGAGCTTGAAGGCATCCCGGATCAAAGAGGGATTTAAAAAAAAAAAGAAGAATTTCAGGTTCATTTCAATATAAAGCACATTTGACGTTAAAATCATTGTTCCTGCTCGAGAGCTTCGCCTTTCATCGGGGGCCGCGTGGCGAATTCGATTGACCCGAGTTCTGTGGGTATGTGATTGAGTGTGAACCTTGGTGTTGATCGATGCTTTCTATCTTGAAAAGATGGTGCCTTGAGAAAAACATTTTAATTGGCTGCGTTATTACAAACAACATTCTGCATTTTCTACATTCACCCAGGCGATGCCTCACGCGTCTTCTGGCAGGTTTGGTTGTTTTCTTCCTTTAATCCAAGCTATGATGTGTAATACTCATATCTCCCATTATAGCGGGAGCCTTTATAGTATGAGCCAGCACGTCCCCGTGACAGTCGGCCCATGATTGTGTGTGCAGAGTTTATGAGTGTGCTCCTTAATATGGAGCTGTGAATGCATTGAATTCTTGCGATGGGGGGGGGGGGGAGAAAACAAATGGAAACCCAGTCGCCTCCCCAGGAACAAGATTCTCAGAAAACAAACGGGAGATAACATGGCATCTGGACGCCAAACGCGATCAAATCTGTGTCACTGGGGGCCATGCGTGCGGATCCGGGCCCCCCCGCTTAACGCCGTGGAAACAAAAGCAGATTGTGTTTGTCGCAGAGCAGGAAGTTATATCTGCAGCCCAAAGGTAGAAGCACAAACTCCCCTCCCTAGAGAAGGGGGTTGGTGGGGGGTTTGGTCACAGCAGTCCAATATGGACCGGAATAAGGAACGAGCTGGAAAATTGTGCTGCATCTGCTGTGCGGCGATTTCATATCCGCTCTCATGTCGTGTTGCTGCAAAGTCCCAAAACGTCCCTCCTCCCCCCAAATCACATCGCGTTACTGCCACAGATCCTCGCGTCGCGCCGGGGTTTTCGCCACGCGCTTTTCAAACGCACATCCCTCAGAGAAATACCGCAGGCCTTGGATAGCACGTGGCAAATAGCACGCTTTTTTTACACTCGCCAGGTCCAGAAAAGACGATTTGAGCTCAGCAAAAAAGGGGACGGGGATGAGATTGCTTTAATAAGCCTGTTACCCCATCTGAGTGTGTGCTCTGGACACACACACACACAAACAAACACACACACACACTTATAGACAAAAGGCAAAAGGCTGTGTGCTCAGCAAGCCAATGTGCTACACGGTCTGTTTATCTATTACTGTGATGTTTTACTTTGCTGAATCCGTTTGAATTCTTAACATCCTCCCACTACCGCAAGAGCCCCGTTTTTTATTTGTGTGCATGCAAGCGGCGTAGGAGAGAAATATCAGAAGCTGCGATGCTGAGAACGCTGTCAGGTATATCGGCGTTAGAACAAGAAGACACAGCTGCCCAAGGGGTGTTTGTCAGATCTGTGGCGAGGTCTTCGGGGTTTGTTTGTTTTCGGAAGAATTTTTAAAAGAGAAAAAGGATGATTTTCAGGGCTAAAAATGCAGCTTTCAGACGACTATTTATATTCACCAAAAAGACCAATCACTACAGATACTGACATCCATTTCTCCCATTGTCCATGCATTATGCGTTAATCCTTTGATACCTGACCTACCATACCAATACATACACTCTTCCATGAGTGGGGTCAAAAATTACCCCAATTAAAATCAGTACCAGTAGTAGTAGTAGTGGAGTTTTGGCAACAAATGTAAAAGATCGTATACCTTGTTTAAAAAAGAAGCCATTTCACTTTTTGACCTGTTCGTTTTTCACTTCTTCACATTTTACCACGTAACAGGGATACTGCATTTTCAGCAGAAATTGGTAGTTTCTCTCCTGTGGCTGAATCGCAGCAGTTCTTGTCTTTTTTATCACTCCACACCTTCCCATCGCTTCAGTGATGTAGGTCGGTGGTCGGTAGCGGTTGGAAATGCAGTAAACCTTGTGTGCAGCGGTCACAGCCAGAAGCAAGTACTTTGATATAGCTGCACACAGCGAGGAGAGAGAAGACGTCCGTGTGTCAGCATATGTGTGGACAGCGTTATGGTCTCCAGACCTATTGAAGGTTCTGTGTTCATCCTCCATAGAGTCAGACAAACAGAGCGACACACAAACATGTTTTGATACTCAATTGATTGAATATGTGGTAAAATGTGATTTAAAAAGTGACAAATGACCATGTCAAAAATGAAATTACGATCTCTAAGCAAAATGAAAGAAGTGCCTTTATTGCAAAATTGATTTTAATTGGGGTCGTTTTTTTGACCCCAAGAGGTAGTGGGACAAAAACTGCAATTTCTTAAAACTAATGAAAAAATAAATGAAAATGCGATATGGAAATTTATAATATGTTTAAAGATTTTGAAGAATACCAACACATAGCTTCATTTTTGACCCCACTTATGCATTTAAGGGTTAACATGTGTTATGACCGGAAATGACGTAGCCAGAACCCAAATGCAGAGTCACGAACGAAGTCAGTTTATTTAGATATTGTCCAGAACAGAAAATCACCTCGTAGCAGGGAAAAAAACAATCGACAAAAACAAACTCTATAAGCAACCAAAAAACCCACAACGGGAAACTAAAAAGTACAAACAAAACCAAAGTCGCTCCACAGAGGAGGAAAAAAGCGCACAGGGAAAAACAAAAAACCTCACGACTATCGTGGCGAAGGGAAAATACTCCGGGGAACTTGCGGGGAGGATCGCGGGGGGAGCAGGGAGCTGCGGCCTTGGGAAAATCCACGAGAGCATGAACTGCTGGACGGGAGAAATTGGTCTGGCACTGAGGAGAAGTTGGGCTGAGCTTAAGTAGTTCTACTGGGGAGTCAATTGGGATCAGGTGTGTCTAGTTACTGTGGCCGCAGCTCCGCCCCCCTGCACGGCCTCTAGGAAACAGAGAGGAAAGTTAGGGAGGAAAACACACCAAAAAACAGAACAGAACAGGATCATGACAACATGTATGTATTAGTAATTAGTTTATGTTATTTTATATAAAACAGGAGGTGTCAAACTCAATTTATTCCATTGGCCACATACAGCACAATTTGATCTCAAGGCAGATGGACTGGTAACCTTTCTGTATAAATAACGATGCCTGCAAATCTCTCACGATTAACAGTTAATTAACCTTAATTAACAAACCTTAACCTTCAATTTACAAAACAGAAGACTTGACATTGCATGTAATGCAATTCAAAACATTTACTCACTTGCAATTTTGACTTTTTTTTTAAGAATCAGACAAAGGTATTTTCTGCCTTACAACCCATTTACAAATCAAATATGATCCCTTTTTGCAGCCGTCCAGTCGGCCGGGTTGGACCGTTTAGTGGGCTGCTTCTGGGCCCCGGGCCACATGTTTGACACTCCTAGGAAAGCACCTTTCCGAGGTAAAGCTCCAAAAAGGATCCGACTTGTACTACTGGTAAAACATGTTTTTTTTCTGACTGTGAGAACAAAGCATATTTGAGTTCATTGTCACTAAATCTCTTCCACCTCTTTAGAAAGTCCTCTAGTGACACAGGTTTTAGATCTAATAAATGCAAATATAGACTGTCAGACGTTTTAGCTTCAAGTTGACTATAGAGGATTGGAATCGGTTAGCAGCTGTTCTTCAGGTATTGAGGTTGAGGCTTTGTCTTCAATAATAAATGACAGGGAGACTGCTAGTGGGAGTACAGGAGCAGTGGGATGGGAAGGTGTGTGTGTGTGTGTGTGTGTGTGTGTGTGTGTGTGTGTACAGTCAGGATCAATAGGTGATAGTGCATTTGTTAGATTTTAAGGAGTCTGCGTGTTATGTAATAAATCTCAACCCCACACTTCCACAGGGGCTCTGCGATCCAACACCAGCTCTTCTCTGTACTGTTTTGGATTTTCTGAAAAAGCAAAAAAAAAAAAAGTTAAACTCAGGCTTTCTCAAAATTGGATAAATTCTTCAATTGTGTACATTGCTGCTTTTTTTTAAATAGTTTGCTTAGAACAAATTGACAGAATCATCTTTATCTCCACTGTATCGACGGAGGTGTCTAATAATTCCAAATTTGCAGTGACCGCCATTGGCTTTAACTAAAATAAATTATTTTATGTCCATTCATAAGACTGCGGAGAAGAGACTGTATAATTTTTCATAAAGTTACAGGCTTTCAGACTTTGCTGATAACACTCCTTTGGCATGAACCCACTTGCAGTTGTGTATAATAATGTGACAGTTCACACAGGCCCACGGCGTATATTTTAATCCTAATTTATTCCCCTGGTGGCTAGAGCAAGGATATTCCAATATATTATGTTCAGCCTCTTCAACTTTGGCTTGTTTGTTGTGTGATGTGCGGATGCTGGCTAAACGGACCACATCAAATAAAGTGGCTGGGTTGAGTCTTTGTTATATTTTGACTCAGTATCCATTACATTGATTGATAGGTGCATTTGCCATTCGGAGTCTCCTTCTATGCAGCTAAAACCAAACAACCATTAACCATTTCTAATCCTCCCCAACTATGGACAAATAAATTCCCCATCTTCCCATCAGCTTTAGCGCTGCGGTATGAAAGTTAATAACCGGAACGTCATTGCTGGAATTCAATGATATGTTTATGGCGATAAGGAGCGATTGAGATCGGCGCGAGGGGGTAAATGAGGTGACGGGAACTAAGCTGCTCCCGGGACTGAAGCGGAGATGAGGGGTCACCGGGGTGAGAGTGTGTGGACAAGATAATGTAAACTTCTATAATATCTAAGAGAGGGAGAGAGAGACAATAAATATGTAGTCTATGCCCCAAGATGTTATAACCCATTACCCCCAAAAAGATCTGCGCCCAGATGCATAAAACTCATTCATGACTAAAAGTGTGTGCACGCACAAAGACAGAAATATGCAGGCTGTGCAAGTTTTTTTCCCCCCCCCGTCAGATTTATAAAACCGCGCGTATGCATGGGTGTGTTTTATAAATCTTAGTCATTGTGGAACTGGGCGAACTTGCGTAGGCCTCATTTCCGCTCCCACAATTATCCATAAATGGATGAAGACCCACTTAACCAGCTGTTTTCATATCAACACCCAGCCCGCTGCACCGGTCTTTTCCACCTGTCAATGAGACAAACGGAGGAGAGGGCAGTTTCACAGATTGGTTCTTCTTCAATAGCAGAACAGCTGTCATCAAGCTTGGCTGTGAGGCCCTTTATAGCGTCCATGTCGTTAATTCATCACACGGGTCCATAAAGCATCGGCAGCGGTGATATCTCAGAAACGCCATCGGTGATTAGATTGTATCGCTCATATACAAACAGACTTTACAAGGTGTGACACAGCTATGCATAAAACACAACAACAATTTTGACTTTTATAAAGAGTGAAAACATGGATCAGGCAAAAACGATCAATCAATGGAAGGGCGTGTTTGTGTTTGTGCCTTTGATTGGCGAATTAAAGATCTGTGCGAATGCAAAAACAAGGGCAAGTGCAGCAAATAATAATGAATAGATCATTTATTTGTCAGGCACTTTTCATTCAGGAATCTCAAGGTGCTGCAGGGAAAGAACAAGTAAAGTTAACCAGAACAGAAACAGCTAAACACGATTAAAGATTAATTCTATTAATCTTTAATTTTTTTCTTAGTTTAGTATTTTTTTTTTTTTACAGATTAAAGATTAAGATGGTTGTCAACCAAAACAAAGAATGTTTTATTAAATCCCACCCTCATCACTCATCAATTTCTTAAGGGGCCCTGTTCTATAAAAAAAAAAAAAAAACACTTTTCAGGGATTGTGTGGAGAGCACCAGCTACACTACTCTGTAGAGTTGTTTTTTAACTAGATATTTTCGTCCACCAAAAACAAAAAATCTTCTTTCACACACCAATCAACAAATGTCTCAGACTACACAGAGACCTCATCGCGAATACGATCTGCCTAAAAGCCTGAGGTACCATGCAAGACCAGTAGTAGCAAAATTTCAAATACCTGCGTGAATGAATGTTTTTGAACAGCAGCAACATGGTAACGATTCAAAAACCACAGGTGAATCTATGCGTAAATCAAGCAAAAGGGCACAGACATGAACTGAGACATGGCCGACCATCGTTGTTTTGAACAGACCGTGCAAGACCAGACGCTTTCTGTGACCATGCCGCACTTTGACGTCACGAATCCAGATTGGAGTGGCTACACTAATGTACTAAATCTGATACTTTTGAATCTTGATACTTGTTTATCAGGTTTAACAAATCTCCAGATACTGTACAGGCCAAAAGTTTGGACACACCTTCTCATTCAATGTGTTTTCTTTATTTTCATGACTATTTACATTGTAGATTCTCACTGAAGGCATCAAAGCTATGAATGGACACATGTGGAGTCATGTACTTAACAAGAAAAGGTGAAATATCTGAAAAAAAAATGTTTTATATTCTAGGAGGCACACCTATGAAAACCATTTCAGGTGACTACCTCTTGAAGCTCATCAAGAAAAAGCCAAGCGTGTGCAAAGCAGTAATCAGACCAAATGGTGGCTATTTTGAAGAAACTAGAATATAAAACATGTTTTCAGTTATTTCACCTTTTTTATTTCTTGTTAAGTACATAACTCCCCCAGCTCTGTGAGGGGCGGGACGATTCCAACAGCGCTAGACCAATGACAACAGGGTGGGCGTCACACTCAAGAGAAAACTCAAGAGACACTCAAGAGAAATTATTGTGGGATTTTTAAAATCCATGTATACACCTTAGTCAGGTTGAAATCTGACCAAGTCTTATAGTCAAATCAACACACCTAGATAATGCGATCGGAATTAGATTTTCTCTGGCATGTACACTCACCGGCCACTTTATTAGATACACCATGCTAGTAACGGGTTGGACCCCCTTTTGCCTTCAGAACTGCTTCAATTCTTCGTGGCATAGATTCAACAAGGTGCTGGAAGCATTCCTCAGAGAGTTTGGTCCATATTGACATGATGGCATCACACAGTTGGCGCAGATTTGTCGGCTGCACATCCATGATGCGAATCTCCCGTTCCACCGCATCCCAAAGATGCTCTATTGGATTGAGATCTGGTGACTGTGGAGGCCATTTGAGTACAGTGAACTCATTGTCATGTTCAAGAAACCAGTCTGAGATGATTCCAGCTTTATGACATGGCGCATTATCCTGCTGAAAGTAGCCATTACCATTCTCTGTAAACCCTAGAGATGGCTGTGCGTGAAAATCCCAGTAGATC
Source organism: Lepturacanthus savala (assembly GCA_030544235.1). NCBI lineage: Eukaryota > Metazoa > Chordata > Actinopteri > Scombriformes > Trichiuridae > Lepturacanthus > Lepturacanthus savala. Next base: position 10,583,228 of record CM060478.1, read on the forward strand.
AGCAGTTTCTGAAATACTCAGACCAGCCCGCGTTCAAAGTCACTCAAATCACCTTTCTTCCCCATACTGATGTTCGGTTTGAACTGCAGGAGATTGTCTTGATCATGTCTACATGCCTAAATGCACTGAGTTGCCGCCATGTGATTGGCTGATTAGAAATTAAGTGTTAACGAGCAGTTGGACAGGTGTACCTAATAAAGTGGCCGGTGAGTGTACATATGCCCATATTAACCTGCTGAAATCACAGGTGATGTGACCCATCAGTTATTGGATTTTCTCAATCAGTTAGGCTCTGCATATAAACTTACAGAGTGAGTGTGTGAGAAGGCAGACTGCATTGCTGCTACAGGCCTCAATAGATGCTATAAACATATGCTAATTTCTATAAATGGACCACGAAATTTAAAATACACTGGGGAAAATGGAAAAATAAGCCCCCTTCAAATGTTTTCTAATCTCAGGCCCCAGCCATGAGAGTCGTCCTATTAATCATCCACACAGCAGCACATAATCATTCTTTTAATCTTCTGACGCCCAAAACTTCAGAAAATCACCAAGGCTCGTTTCGCGCACCGGCCTGAAATTACCTGAATTTACCAGGGAGCCAAATATTTTTTTTTCGGCAAAACGCTACCATCAGATTTAATGACCTAAAGTCAGATTCAATTACTGCAACCACTTTGTAACTAATCTAGGAAATTCAGCCTGTGCAATTGTGGCTTCTTCCTGTGGATAAAAGCGACAAAAGGAGGCAATTTCATATATTTGTTCGACAGCATGACAAAAAAATTAGAAAATAATTTGAGCAGTCCAATTCAGTATTTTGCTCTAAAAAGTACTCGTTCTTTCCTTCCATGAATCACAACTCTTCATGTGCCTCCCTGCTTGATTGAAAATGCGACAGAATCCTGACAACAACAATCGAGGAGAAAAGCAAAAGATTCTCGAAGGTGAACTTGGAAAAAGTTTCGATCAATATTGTTAGCTTGTCAGAGCTAACCGTGTCTGCACAAAATAAATCAAAAAATTAATTGTTACCCTTGATGGGAACAGAATTCAGCCTCCAGAAAGGCAACAACCTTGCAGTTTCACTGTTGCCATGTGATGAAGCGTGCGAGTTTCTCGACGCATAAATGCACAACCTTGCAACGTTGTACTATTGAGTTATTTCTGTCCCCACTGTGTAGAATTAACAGAGTATAATTTGATACACGTCTGGTATGGATTCATTCATGACATACCCTGCAGCTTCAGATAGTCTGCTCACAAATCTGGGTCAAATATCCCACTGAGACGCTAAGTTGTGTTTTATAAAGGCGATGATGACTTGATTTGTCTACTGTCAGTTTCCTGTGATAGTCGACATTGTGTCTATTTGTACCAACATTACGCAAATGGTGGGGCTCATGGCGTGTGAGGTGTACAAACAGCTAAACCCTTTGATAATTACATATGTAGTGATGCTGCTCCACTGTCTTTCCAACTGTGAATTGACTTGTGCGTGCAAAAATAGCAAATAGGTCATTTTTCCTCAGCACTCCATTTGTTTGCATATACAAGAGATCATCACAGACGTGCAGAGAATCTAATTGCCCGCCGTCCGGAAGGAGGGCGTGGATTCTTCTGAAGATTTGAAAGTTTGAAAGTTTTAAATACAAGCTTGAAAGTTCTAAAATGCAATTGAAAAGACTGCTTAAAAGAGGCACGTCTTACTATGCATGACCAAACTTTGTGCAAATATTGGAGAAACTAGGAAATCCCAAAGGGCCTCCGCATTTTACAAGGCCCCGAAAATCAGATGAGGACTTAGACTGACCAATCAGAACAAGGTTGAGAATCTACTTAGCATCGAGCTAAACGGTATAACTTGACGCCTATTGGAAGAGAAAGAAAACTGTACCATTAGGAATTCAAGGAGACTCATCCCAGAAACGTGCAACTACACAATTACGGACGGCTGCACCAAGAACCGGGGCTCAGAACGGACAAACCTCCCCCGATCACTGGAGAGACCACGTCAGCTACAACAATTCCTCTACGGAACATGATTCAGCAAATTGGACCGAAGAGGACAAAGAAATGCAGATGGGGCAAACCCATCCCAGCACCGGACACGGTAATTAACATTTCCTCTAAGGAATTATCTAATGACCTAATCTGTATAAACAGATATCTGCTTAATTGTTTTGTAGTGTGATTAGTATTGAAGAACCACGTATGAGCAGGCTGTGGTCGCGGACAAGAGACAAGTCCGTGTGGGGAGCTGCACAGAGGTATTGGCCAAATGGATTCTCAGGACCTGAGGGAGTCTTTCGACAGTTTAGCTTTTTATAAGCTTTTACTAACGTTTTATTGACTTTTATTAGCTTTTTATTCGCTTCTAAAGCTCCATTCTCTTGTCTTAAGTTACCAGTTGAACTGTAATCAATGACCAACGAACGGAAAAGGTATTGGTCACGTATCGGGTGGTTGCAAGGAATTATTGAAGCTAACCCCAGAGGCTATTCCGTCATTGGATGATGATGATAGATTAGCTGACGACGAGATTGCTAACAACCAGATAGCTCCTCTGGCAAAAGGGCTATCTTTTGGGCCAAACAGTGGATTTAATGCTTTTGGCCTAAAAGTGGATATTTTCATGTGCTTCAGGCCGATTAATTTACCCCCCAAAAACAAACAATGCGTCCATAAATATTTTTTGTAGCGTTGCAGAATGAGATATTATGCGGAGGATTGCCAAAGCACACACTAGCCCACATAAATAAAGAGTGAAAGAGCTGCTTTGTGTCATTTGATGAATGATGAATGAATTGTCAGCGCATCTACCGATAAGGGGGGTGGGATTTGTATCAAAGATTCAGAGAAATATCTATAGGCATGAAATTCTTTCTCATTGTTGAACGCCAGATTCTGCAAATAAATTAATCATGGCCGCCTAGTATTTACTTTCAACAGGAAACACTCTGTCATCTTGAAAATGGTAAAAAAAAAAAGAGAGGGATTGTATTTCTGAATCAGAAATGTATTTTCTATATCGCAAACACTATACGGTCTGAAATACACTTTGCCTGAAGCACATAAATAACTTATGAACCCGTCCTATTGTGGTGTAGATGAATTCCCCCGTGGGCTCCGTCGTCAAAGTTGGTGGACTTTTTATTAAGCCCTTTGTCCAGAACCCTGCCGTCAGACCTACATGTAGTACTAAACTGATTTCATTGACAAAATGTCATGTTTTATCGATTTGCCGGATGATGTCCTTCTGCTAACTCCTGACATTGCAAGCCTTTTTACTAACATACCCCATGATGGTTTGGAAGCCTTAAGTCTTTAGAAACCTTTCTTTCCAACTTCAATCATTGACTTCTCCAAATTAGCTTTGAAAATACTTCAGCTTTGAAAATGATTCCTATTTGCAGGTTTCATGCAAAAGCATGGACACTATTTGTGCTATTAATTCTCTTTAATCCAGTCAAGAACACATAGTTGTTAAGATTATATATAAGTATGTATGTATGTATAAGATTATAAAAACGTACATATTCATGGGTAACATCTTCTGTATTAATGGAAGTTCTGATCTTATTTGCATGCTTAACTTCGAGTATTTCTCCCCTGCATTCTTCACCGCTCTCATTTAGACACTTTCATCATTCCCTCGCTGTCAAATTGAGATATCAGCTGTCTGAGCAGCTGGTTCTCGCTTTCCAATAGCGCAGCGTCACACCCTCCTTCGCCAGCATACCAGAGTCATCTCTCCCCTGTCTTTTTAAAAACTCTCTCTCCACGTAGTGCTTTCTCCCCTTCTCCTCCCCATCGCCGCCCAGTACTCACAGTTTTTAGCAGGACATCATTCATCTTTCGTCAGCCTTCATCGGCCTCTCAGTCACATAATGCAATAGCTTCATTATTACGACAATCTGCTGGAAAGGTGCTCTCTTTTTTTGAAGACCCACTTCTGTTTGTAAAGAAAGGGGGGGGGAAAACATTAGGAATGACTCGGTCCGCACCGATCCAGTCAGACAACTGACTTGACCGCAGCCTCTTCCCAAGGGCAATGCTGTTAAAGACTTCCCCTCAAGAGTATCATCACTTCAGCGCATCCTCACAATGTGATCTGTATGATCCGTTGGGACTGCATATAGAACCACCAGGAAGCTTAAAACAAAGGATCAGTGAGTGCAAAGGCACAATGTGCAGGAAAGACTCAGGATTATCCCACAGCCATGCATTTCAATGACACTCGCCATGACATCTCTTCATTGCGTTTCTGCGGTATCGAACAGCACGCCCTGAGAGACTAGTCGAACAGCGTGGGGCCGACTGGATTCATGCTCGTTCATATTCAAACGCCGGATCCCGAGGGACCGGATGATGAATTACTTCTTGACATCTTCCTGTGATTCTTTATACTGGATATATTCTGTAGATTTTCTGTAGATTATTTTCTCTACGCTCTACGGTAATGTCTCTCTTTTTTTTTTTTTTTCAAAAAATTCATCCCTAGGGTTCCTTGTCCAGCTCCCGACAGTCCCACATATTTATGAAAATGTGGATATATTATCAGGTTGGTTCATTTATCAATGTGACCTGTTGATTGTGTCCATTTATGAAGGCAGTGATTCTGCATGGTTTTTTTTGTGTAGCATTAATATCTGAATTATTAAGTCTTAAGGAGGGTATGGAGTAAATGTATTATTCATGTTGACTTTACTGTAGGCTATGTTACGTTCACCCACAAATGTAACCTGCTCAATATGTGCAGTTTGTATTTCTTATTCTATTTAAAGTATGTATTAATGCAGATTTTTCACAGGTCTTATAACTGTATCCCTGTAGGTTCATCTGCAAATCATCCATATGTAACCTGCTATATTTTGGAATGCAGTTTTGCTTTTGTGGCATTTATTAAATATAAATCTAACCATTTCATGTAAGCAAATTAGGGTATATTTATGATTTGAGCTTTTTTTTTTTTAATTTTCCAGCTCCAGGTATGACATCAGAGACTGTCATATGGTAAATTGATGGTATTTATGCCTTTCTGTAGCACATGGGGAATGCGATTGGTTGCGGATTTACAGCTACTCCCTATTTAAGATGGCTTCTCATCACTGAAACGACGCAAATAAATAGTATCAATATTTGACATTCATGTGGAGCTTTGCGTGACAACTCTAATGTCGGTTGTCGAGGGTTTACGGGACAGGAAAGCACAGCTCTTCTCTGAGAGCTTTCCGTTCTGACAGAGGGTCAGGAAAAGAGCTCCTGACATTTAAACCTCAACAACAAGATAAAGTCAGTGTTGTTGTTCAGTTTTGAGCCTCCGGGCGGTGTTTGCAAAGTGGTCCTTTCCCTGTTCCCGTTCTGCTCTGTTGGTAAAATCCGATATGTCATCTCCCCTCGCTGAAGTGAAGTATTCATGGGCAGGAGTAGCGGGGGACGATTGTGACAACTTATGGATGAAGGCGAGGTCAAGGTCGGGCCTGTTGACATTCTGAATGTGCTCCGAGCTTCCCGTCACAGCTCAGCGGCTCGCTGGAGGACGACTTAAAACGAGGACGAGCGAAATAATGATCTCTTTATCTGGCAACGGGCGTCCGCGTCGTTCTCTGCTCTCATAAGTATAAGACAACAGTGGCGCTTTCACTTCATAACTGGCAGCCTGGATATATGGATCGTATCTGCAACACAGTGTGGGTGGTGTTAGAAAAAAACAGCAACATCCTGTCAGACTCTCTGTGGTCAGTACTGGAGGGAGATGAGCTGGAGGGCTTCAAACAGGGACATCCATTCACACTTCAAAGCAAATTTATTCAGACCTTCACTGTCCAGCCATGTCGATTTTCTGTTTGTGGTTTTTTGCATCGTGGTAATTACTCACAAATCACTTTTCCATGCAAATGGAACCCAAATTATGACCAAATTTCCAGGAAATCTGCAAATGAAATTATGAAATAATACATGTTTTTATGTGCTATGTACTTGTGTATTGCCAGTAATGATTGAACAGGCCTTATAAACCTTAAACAATGGAAAATATGTGAATTGTGGTGGAAATATGGCATTTATATGTATTTTATGTGTTAACTTTATGCGTTACGGTCTCTTCATTGGTCCAATGGTGGCAGACATTCACTATGCCACCATTTTTATATCTTCAGTGGAGTGAACGCTTGAGTGATGTCACATGCTTCATGTACTTTATGTCACCATCTATTTGTCACCTTTATGTCACCATCTATTTGCCAAGTCTGTCATTGTATTTTTTGGATCCACCTCAGCTAAATGTAAAACCACGTTTTTGCAATATTTCTGGTGATTCTGCTCTCTGCACAAAAAGAAACTGCACGTTAACAGATGAATGGAAACATACCTATGGATTCCATAGATTCCATATTCCTCTTTTTTATTAGCTCCAGGGCAATCGCACCGAGCCCTATTTGTTATACGGTGGATTTTTTTTTTCTTATGTCTCTTCCAGACAGAGTTTGGCACCTAACTTGTCCTACAGCTTTGAGAGGACCCAGGCGAATTATATATCAAAACGTGTGTTTTGATCAGGAATGGTGTGCTATTACTTTAATCTGCAAAATACAAAAACTGGAGTGAATAGGACAAGGTCAAAAAACAAATCATCTGAGTTTTTCCAATTCCAAGTGCGACCTACTGTTCGGCCATTCTCTAAAATAATTACTGATCAATCACTGATTATTTTTGCAGAAATATATATTTAAATAGATATATTTCAACTTTATAGAGACATTTGTGCTGATTCTCACAATGTGCTCATATATCAGAGAGATTTATTGAATTTGCCGCTAAGTGCATCTGTGTCTGTCTCTGCTCCTCATTGACTCCAGTACAAAGATTTTCAGCTTGTAGCAGAACAGACCTCTGTTTTGAACTTGCCAGTATCTACAATATTTACTGTAGATGCACCAAATCACACCAAAAACTTTAGTGAAGTCCTTACTGTGACGATGGTCCATGTTATTTTCTGATAGGTGTTACCTCTTTGCCATTTAAAGCTCAAATGGGAGACCAGTGCAGAGGAAGAAAAATGCTGTTTTCCCCCACATTTCTGTCTGCCTCTACCTGCAGTGAAGCTGTCGTCCTGGCAACCAGACCAAGTTGCTGTGGTAACCTTTGAGGCTCAGGCCACAGCTCGTTAAGGTTCATAAACAAACACCTGGTGCTCGTTAACATGTTTAAACATACGTGATATAATGTGATGAATCAAACTAAAAGACACAACACACACATCTCAGTGAAAACAAGAATAACACACATCTTGCTACTATCAATTGGTTTTATTTGTTAATAGTAAGTCCTAAGTAGTTCTATTTTATTCATTTCATGAGAAGTCGAGAAACAAGCATGGCATTTTGAAATGTCAAATGTGTATAGTAAAGCTGTTGAAGAGGCACAAGTTGCTGAAAAAAATGCTTGAAAAGAAAATTGTTCCTTGTATATAATAACATCAATTTATGAGTATTATTTGTTTGAAATCTTTGTAGAAACTCATCATAATGTACAGGCTCCAGCAGTAGCCCCTGGAGCCCTAGTTTATATTGAATTTTATCAGTATAAGTAGCACTAGAAGTAGAAATACCTTCCTTGTCCTGTTCCTGTGCTAACGGTGCAGTCTCGCAGCGGCAGGGGTGAGACCCCTCACCAGCTCGCCACCTACAGTAGACCCACATGACCAAGATGGAGTTGGAGTTTGAAACCAGCTCTCTGAAGCGGAGGGTGGCAATTTTTCTCCCGCGTCGCCCGTATGTCACCTCGGTGCAAATCTCCTCACGAAAAGATTAAACCTTTTTGCGCACATGAAATTTTAAACGCTCGGTAAACACTCTGGGATCTCACTGCACATTTCTCAGTCAGAAAATGTCAAATGATGTCAGGCCAAATGGAAATGTCAAGTTGTGGCGCTGCCTGTAAAGAAGCCTAGAACCTTTGGGCACTTTCAACTTTATGGCCATAAATCACGATGGCAAATCTCCGGGCAGTCAGCCCATATCATAGCTTCATATGAGCAGGGTAAGTAACAACTTAGAAATACTTAAGCAGGGTTTTTTTCACACAAGAACCCAAAAAACATTTGCATATGACTCTAAAAAAAACTGGTCTTCTTATTTCAGCTATTTACAATTAATTTAAATATCCACTTTTGACTTTTTTTACTCCAGTGGTTGAGTGGGAGACTTTCTATGTTACTGGAGTCATTTAGTTATTAAGAAGCCTATTGTAATCGGGTGACATTGTCATTACCGTGCAGCTGAGAGGTCAGACCAGTGATTAGGGGTGTGCGTGATTAGGCAGTAATAGGCACCCGCGGGCAGACACTATTCTGAGTCCTGTTCCCTTCGGCGTAGGCCTGGGATGCTGCTGAGATTGCTGTGTAAGCTGACTAAGCAAACTTATTCTAGAGCCCTGAAGAGTGTTTTGGCAAAGACTGGAGGCAATCAAAGCGACGGTGTGCCGCGGAAACCACTGGACAAACAGACACACAGACAGACACGCTGCCAATTATAGTAGCATGGTAGAGGATCCCTGGGCATGATAAACACTCAGACTACACTCCTTGCTTCATTATGACTCTGCTATTTGCATGTTGAACAGGGGGGGGGGGGGTTTGCAGAAACTGTTGCGGGCTTAACCGCCAATGGCACCACAGTTCAAAGATGGCATCTCAGGACAACAACCTGTTTCTCTTCAGGCGTCTCTGGGGAACGCCGAGACCGACCGATACCTTTTCGATTTCGTGGTAAAAACTCGTCAAAGTTCGGGTTGTCTGATTGCGTCGGAGTTCAAAGTGTTGGGGGAAAGCAATCAAATATACCCTGGGGCTACCATTTTGGATATCTGGGTTAATAGTGGAGAAAACATGCACTTGCTACACAGCTACAACTCCAAAGGAGAAAATAATCAGCAATGCTTAAGAGAACTCATTAGGAAGAGCTTTCTCTGTAAGAAACATGTCGCCAAGCGGGGACTTTTCCCTCCTGCGCTACTTTTTACTCTGGGAAATCTAAATGCAAAATGATTCCTTTCAACAAAGGTTCCCGTCTGAATGGGAGAGGAGGAAACACAAGCTGGCAGGTGCATTTTTTTTTTTCTTGCTTCTACTTAAATGGGAATCATAATGGCAATGGCAGATTTCTCGAAGCGCTGGCTCATGTCCAGAGTTGCCTTTTGTGAGGCTACCTGGCTGCGCGATGAGACCCGCTCGGCCCCCGCAGAAGACGCCGTTGGGTCTTTAGAACTCCTGCACCGGCTTTTGTCTCGCCTGCTCGTCTCCATGTTCTCCGTGGCTGACATTCATGCAAATGGCTTTCGCAGCTCCGTCTCTCTTGTCTTTGCAGTCGGCATTGTCCAGAGTGCCAACACAATGAGTGTCAGGGGAATCTGCCACTACATTCTTCAGAGATCAATGGAGCTGCGCTGGTACCACTGAATGGATGGGAATTATGAAAGCTCTTTATGCAGAGTTCATGTACTGTGACATTAAGATGAGATTCAAAGCTGGCACATGATGTCTCTCCCGATTTGCATGCTGTATGTTCTAAAAGGATTTCATCAACTCACACAACACTTTTTTTCTTTCCATTTCCCTCGATTGTCTCTCTTCTTTTATCTCCCCCTACGATTCTCCTCTATCCGTGTGTGTTTTCAGTGTAGCCACCGCTATTAGCGCATATCATATCTGAGGAGGGGAAGTAGACGGGTGATTTTTGTTCTGCTTAAAATGGTAATACACTCAGCATAAGAAGGGCTCCCATAAACAAGCAGCGAAAATACATCCTGGCTGTACTGAATGAGGACGTCAGTGTCATTCATGTGCAAATTTACATTAAATGTACGAAGTTCCTATAAACCTCTATTCAGACACATCCTCGCCATGCTGTTTTTGTAACACGATAATGTGTTGGAGAATATCATTCCACTCATAACCTCTTCATTCAATGGTAGGCAGCAAAAGTAATCTCAGCGTCAGATTAGCCAATACTGAAAATATATACATTTTTTGAGATAACACGACAGCCTGCTTTGAAAAGTCGATGATGTATGTCCTCTTGTGAGAAAAAAAACAACTTGTCGGCCATCCACACCATCCATATACCAGCTGTTGGTATAAAGAACTTTGTATGTAGTCAAGCAACACTGTAATTGTTGTATGGAGGCAAGGAGAGACCATATGGATGTAAAAGTTAGAAGAAAATGACGTCCATATTGTGATACTTAATCATCTACCGTTGAATCTTAAATGCCACTGGATTTGTGATTTGTATCGCTTGGACGTTTTACTTTGAAAACCATTTGTGTGGCTTTCAGAAGGACATTTCATTCCGTGCACTTTCAAAAGACAGATTTGTTTTTGTTTCCTGTTATTTGGCTGGCGGTTCACAAATTAACACTGAAAATTCAACAGCTTCAGTTAACTGAAATGTCAATTCAACTGAAGTGAGAAAGTCAACTCGGGGGGGAAAAGAAATGGATGCGCTTTTGTTAGAAATTCGGGCGGCAAAATCCGAAATGGAAAAAGTCAAACCCGCTGACAAGGTCCTATCTCTGTCCTATCGGGTTCATGATAAATGGAAGTTCAAATGATGGACAGGATACACCCGCGCAATTGTAAACTCAGACAAATGGCACAAAAGGCAACAGTGGCATTACGTTGAAGTAATTCTGTCGTACTTTAGAGCAGAAAGAGCTTCGAATCTTGGATCGGACTCCTTGCTGCTCACGCTCGTCACTCAGATATCTTCATCTGTGACCACAGATGTGTTCAATGTGTTCGATTCCTCTACAGTATGTTTCTCTCACTTATGGCTTCAGTATTAATCAGCATCACAATCCAAACCACGCAAAGAAATAATGATAATACCTTAGATGAATCAGAATGCAGGAAATTGTACATCGATTGTGCTGTAACCAAGGATATAATCCATGAGACATAATATCCTTAGGCTTGCAAAACCTTAATTAGATCAGGAGCTTATCTGCAGCCCTTAGTGTTTTGAAGTGTGATTAGTAGTGAAAGGTGTACAGGGAGCTTATGGAGGGGGAAAAAAAAAGAGATGTGGCTCAGATTGATCTGCTCTACTGTATCAGGGCATGTGGCAATCTTTCCAGCACATTACAAATAGACAGGATCTTTAAATTGTGTCTGACTGCTCACCAGAGACCAATCACTCTGAGCTGAGAGTGGAGCCGGGTGTAATATGTGTGTGAAATGAGAAACATAACAGTGACGCTGTGCACAGTTTCCCTGATGAATGAGACCTCCTTTAAACTCATATTAAATTGGTTGGCTTTGATAGACCGGAGAGTTAACCCTTTTCCTCAGCCGCAGCTCCATAACGGCGTGGGCGAGATCGCTCCGTCACTCGGCGCCTCTCCGTGAGCACCGACCACCTCGGTGGAAGACGGCAGCCGACGGTGAAACCAGCAGGAGACCCCGTGTGTTGATGCGCGTCGGTTGTGAGCGCCGTCGGTCGAGAAAACGGGTCAAATATGCGTGAACGCGGGAAGCTTTCCTCTGTCTCCTTTTAATCTTGTCCAGTTAATGTCTGTATCAACACTAGCATGTGGAGTGAGCAGGAAAGCAGATGTTGCCTCCGCCTCCAGAGGCACCCGGCTCAAATAAACACCCTGTGCTGCAGGTATCATTCACCTCCTACGCAAGCTATTCCTACTCGGCTGCAGCACACAACACCGCGAAGCTCCTCAGGGGTCAACATATGGCCGCGCATAATATCTGCTCTGCCTTTTGCCTTTCAAGTGGCCCTAAACACTTTCAGATCCTGCTGCATACAGCCTGCGAACAGATTGACACGGCTAATATGTTCTCCCTGTCGAAACAATGGCCACATTATCAGATTTGATTCATTAGTGCTGAAAAAAAAAAAAAGTATTCAGCAGGAACTTAACCCCTATACCACCCTTCCCCAGCTACAGCTGGAACATCTGGCATCTCCGAGGATTCTCGGGAGCAAGGTAAACGCCGGACCCTGCCTCTCTCTGCCGGTCTTACCATTCACCACACTCACTTTGCCAAGTTTTCACTAGAGTCACAAAGACCTGTAGGCCCTTGAGGTTTTAAATTAAAACGAGAACATGCGGCGCTGCAATCTGTAAGCCCTGTAGTGTGCAGTGATTCAGAAAAACTGGAGCTTGTAATCAAAAGGCTTGTTCATTAAAAAAAAAAAAAAAAGTGTCTCGAGTTTGATGGTGTGGAGGTGGTATCCAAGTCATGAGCCTAAAATAACAAGTCGGCATCTAAAAATAACGATCCGTCTCTCTGGTTTTGTGAGAGGCCTGCGCTGTGAAAGAATAGGATGATGTTGGCCAACAGATGATGCTGCTGATTAGCGCCGTTCATCGCTCCTACGTCAGAGGGTGACGTTGTTAAACACTGTCGGCTGGCTCCTGCAAACTCATCACGTCAGCACCGGCTCCATAGTTTTCGTCAGTCGCTATTACTGCCACTGACAGGATTCATTAGAGGTGAAAGGCTGGCTTATAAAGTGTCCGACTGTTGGTGGCACCCAAGACTCGCGCTTATAGGGCGAGGGGTGCAGGGGGTTCAAGAAAGAGCAAGAAAGAGAGAGAGGGAGAGAGAGTTGCTGTTTTAATATTCTACCAAAAATGTAGACATTCTGCCATCTACTGGATGAATTGCAAATTTAATGTTGAATGTCCCATTTTGTTGCAATGCACTTTTCAAGCGCTGGATGGCGATGCCCTCCAAATATTCACTCATTAATCATATTCTGCATCGTGCTCAGCATATAGAGGCTTTCCTTTCTTTCAGTCTTTGTATTTTCCAGCAATATGAGTCGCTCCAGACATAGAAAAAAGATCATTTGTGTATCCTTGGAGAACATATTTGATCCTTTCCAGTGGGAAACACTGTAGAATATTATCAAGCCAACCTGAAACAGATGGAATATCATTGTCTGCTGTAAAATTCATAACTGTGCACTGTACCACACGATGTTCTGAGGAGTCTCTTATGTCTGTTTAATTCAGGGGAGGCATCGTGTTGGCCTAAGATATATTAGAAGATTAAGTGTAGTGTTTTATGGATGATATATGGTTACCGCCGTTTGCGAATGTCTGGACAGTCACATTAAATGCAAATGGGTTTTAAAATCATTCAGAAGGCAGCCAGCATGCACCAGAGGTCCGCTATGATTTTTAATAAAGAACATGTAGCTCCCTTTCTTTGTTTTGAGTTTCCCAGTCCATATGAAACATAGCATATACTTGCCTTTCCTCGCCAGAGATGCGGTGATAAATCCTATATGAACAAAATCGTGTCGAACAATTGGGGAATAAGGGAAAGATTTGGTAAGAAATGAGCCACTTTGCACTTCCAGCCATCGTCATTAACAACCCCAGGGGATGTTGCCACTGCTAACGGCTGGAATATTAAATGCAGTCAGGTGTGCAGAGTTGCCTAGCAATGATTAAAGATTAAGTTTCCACAGTCAGAGCATGGTTTGCAGTGGCAACAGTACACCACATCAGACCGTAATGGGTAACGACTGAGCTTGTTGAAAGGCATTTGATCGCATATTTCACCTTTGTGCGTGTTCACCTTGTGACTAAGCAAACAGTGAAAGAAAAGTGAACCTGTCAGCCTCGATGACTTCATAGAGAATATCTTTCCACAAATGATGTCTAGATCACATTGAAGATTGTGCAAAACACATTGACATTTGAAAAAGAAAAAAAAAATCAAGGAGTGTTTTTTTTTTTCTCTCTCTCTCTCTCTTTAAATACCACGTTGGTCTGTGTGAATAGGCTGACGTGTTACCCAACCCTCCTGAGCATGTCAAATCAAGTCAGATATATTGGAGCTTTAGTCACAGTTCCAGTCAAAGGGTTTCACAACACCTGAATTATGAGAACAATGACTGAATAAAGTGTCATTAAGGGATCACAGACTGGTGACAAATCATGAATAATGTCAGCTATTACCAAAGCACTTTCCTGCCTTCTTGAAAGTTCATTGTGTAACTTTCTTTCAATTAAGACATGTATGTATACAATTAATGGCCAGGATCAGTACTACAAACACACACACATCCTGGTGTTTTTTGTTCATTGATATTTTATATATGTCAAAAGGAAAACAGCAGTACTGAGTCTCCTCTTTCTGACTGAAACACTGCAGTCGTTTTTAAATGTTCACTGCTACATTTTCTCTACAGTACTTTTACTCCCCACCGCTGCTTACACTGGCCATTAGTGAGCATATAGTCAAATGAATCAACTCGAAAACTTCCTCTAGGGAAATTTTGAAAGGGCCCTGGGACCTACTGGCAGAGTGTGTACATTATGAGTTTCTATGGAGATTTTAAACAATTAATACTAGTAAAGTTATGCTATTATATACAAGGAGCACACCTATAACAATTTTCTTTTTCAAGTATTTATTCAGCAACTTATGCCCCTTCAACATGTTTACTATACACATGTGACATTTCAAAATTCCATATTTTTTTCCAGACTTTTCATAAAAAAATTGAATAATATGTGCGTAGTAAGATATATATTCTGCAAATCCATTATGTTATCATTGTTTTCACTGAGATGTGTGTTTGTGTGTGTGTGTGTGTAAGGTGACAAATGTTATCATGACCTGCATTCTGTTAACGAGCTGTTAATCACGTTAACAAGCGCCACGTGCTTATAAACATTAACGAGTTGTGGCCTGAGCCTGAAAGGTTACTACGGCAACTTGAGCCGGTTGCCAGCGACGACGGGTAGAAGCGGAGAGAAATGTGGAGAAAAACAGCATTTTTGTCCCTCTGCACTGGTCTCCCATTTGAGCTTCAACACACAAAACAGTAGCTCCTAACAGAAAATAACATGGACCATCATCACCTTAAGGACGATCTGATTTGGTTTCAAACAGAGGCCCGTTCTGCTTCTCTCTGAAAATCTTTGCATTGAAGTTGATAAGAAGCAGAGAAAGTTGTGGCCGCACTTGGAAGCTGCCCATTCAAATTCACTAAATCTCTCAAAAAAAACTGTGGCCAGGAGGAGAGTGGGAAGAGAAAAATTCTAGACTAAAGGCGATGATGTCACCCACTGAAACACCAACATTCCACCCAATAGGCTCCCATTATAAACTTATAATTTCTGCAAAAATGATCATGATATTTTATCAAAAACTTTATTACCTATAAAAGCATGGAATAATATATTAATACACAAGTTTAAATGGAGTCTCTAGGTGAAAGTATGTCTGAGCAGTAGGCAGCAGTTGGCAGTGCTAAAAACTCTGATTTGTTAGTTTTTCAACCTCGTCCCATTCATTCTCTATGAGAAATCTTCTGCAGTTAACGTGAGAAATTTGTATTTTGCAGATAAAAGTAACAAAATGATTACTTTAAGAAAAGGTCCAAAAGAAAAGCAAATATGTAACACCTGTGCTCACAAAAATCCTTTCTCGCACATGAAGAAAAAAACATTCAGTTCCTTTTCTTCCTTTGAAAACATTTTTATTAAACAATGAGTTTAATAACAACAAAACATTATACTAGAACATTTAAAAAAATAACAACCACATAGACCTGCAGAATTGTACTTTATGCAAATATAAAATTTGTATTATATCTCAACTTAAGTTACAGATCTATATTAAATGATATAAAAAAGATTCTAGTGGAATGATCCTGTCTCTCTAGGAGCTGTGTTATGCACTCTGATTACTAGCAAATATGGATGAGAACCTT
This sequence comes from Lepturacanthus savala, assembly GCA_030544235.1. Taxonomy (NCBI): domain Eukaryota; kingdom Metazoa; phylum Chordata; class Actinopteri; order Scombriformes; family Trichiuridae; genus Lepturacanthus; species Lepturacanthus savala. The sequence goes on from CM060478.1 coordinate 10,598,986, forward strand.
TAAAATGTTTATTTTCATGCCCTTTCTTCTTTTGTGAACAGTTCACCATGACAACAAACAGAAAAAGATGGAAGAGAGGAGATAAAAGCTGCACAAACTGTCTTTCAAAGCACTACCAAGCGAATTTTAACACTGCCCTGTCAAAACCAAGACTTTATAAATATTTCCTTTTGACGAAAGGCCTTATGAAATCAAATTAACCTGCTCTTTTAACCCACATGAATCGTAGATTTCTTATCCCTTGGATTATATATATAAAATGTGGTGTTAGTGTAATATTGCTACAATAGATATTCCTATTATATAATTGTCCTGTATATTGTGTGTTTATTGGTAAACATGTAATAAGACAGCACAAGGTGCAGGATCCTCCTTCTTATCCTCAATGTCCAAAAGACTAAAATGGCAGATCTTGGACTTTAGTCAGACCCAAAACTGCTGACTCACCTCCATCAGACCATAGAGGTGGTCTGGGCCACATGTGGCCACATTCTTTTAGCAGAGTGAATGCAAATGTATCCTGGGAAATATTATAAACAGGTGGAGCGTGTCTCCAGTTTTAAATTCCTGGGAGTCCACATCTCTGTGGATCTCGCCTGGACAATTAAAACCCGCTCACCTGTCATCTCACTTTCTACGAGTCACTACTGCCATTCTAACTCAGAGACTATCGTCATATCACTCCACGTAGGAGGACAGTGCACATCCCCCACCTTAAATACAGAAGACCGCTGCAGTTTTTTTTTCTGAAATCAGCATCTCTACATGTGTTCCAGCCATTCCATTCCAGCGCCTGTTGAATTCCAACACATGCACACCTCATTCTGGAGGAACCAGGAGTGGAATAAAATCACCCAAGAACAATGAAGACTTGTGGAGAGCATGGCAAGACTGTGATTTTAAAAAAAAGGGGGGTTATTGCACCAAGTGTAAACATTAGTATTATGATGTTTTAAAATGAATTTGATCTTGTTTCTTCCCATTGTTTGAGGTGTGGAAAAGTTTTTTTTTCATGATTTTGAATTAGTTGTTTTCTCCAAATAAATGCTCTAAACAATTATATTTTTATTTGGAATTTGTGGGAAATATTGTCAGTACTTTTTTGACTCAAACAAAAATGTTCTGTTTTGCCCAAAACACAGAACTATAAGTAGTTAAATAAGAAAAACTGATCATTTTGCAGGGCTGTGTATGCATTCACTTCACATTTTAGCAACGTTTCTACAGCCATGTATATCTATTCTGTTAAACTGTTATTATATTGTTACGGTTTTATTATTCTATGCCATGTTTTTTTAATTGCCATGTGTGTGCATGTGTTGTATGGCAACATCATATAACATAATACAAATTAATTGAATTGAACAATTTAATTTGATTCAATCAAACTGAATACTTTTTCTGGCTGTGGTAATAGTGTAACACTGTTATTGTTCTTAGTATCACACCACACACACACACACACACACACACACACACACACACACACACTTACATACACTTCTCAACTATTATCACTATTTCTCATCACCATATGGGTGTTTGTGATAGACTTGTTAACACATCAGGCTTCAAGATAGAAACTGCTGTAGATTTTCATTACCACATGTCTCTTTATGGAAGTCCTCTAAGCATGTTTACTGGTTCCTACAAAGTAAAACACCAATTTGCTGGAAACAGGCTGCAAACATTGCAATACGGGCATGACTTGTGACGTCACAAATAGTTTGGAAGCCAATTCTAGTTCAATAATTAGTTTACACAACTGTCATGTGTTTGCAAGTCACACTTGTGTAAACTGAATATTTAGCCCATGGTTCAATATTCGGTTTACACAATTGTGAACTGTGGAAACCTGAAGCTTCCAGTGATGCACAAACACTGAGACTACTAACAGTCTTTAGACTCAAAGATTCAAAGTGTGCATAGTGTAGAAACCAATGAAATTCTTACTTGCTGTCCACATGAATGCTGTATTACTTGGAATAAAAATAGTAATAAGGTATTAAAGTTAGGATAAAATAGAATAAAATGAACACACAAGCAACATAGAATATAAATATAAACTATAAGCAGGCAGATTATGTACAGTCAGATATTTACAAGTACAAGTGCAAGGAATGAGCAGTATGAATAGTGCAAAAAGTCAGGAATAAGGTGCATGTTCTTAGCACAGTCACAGCTGTATGAGGTAGTTAAGTGGTATTATTTTAAGTTATATTTGTTGCAGACTGTCGGTTATTGGGGAGTCTGGTGGCATTTGTACTTTTAATTTTAATACTTGAGTGCATTTAACAGGAAATACTTTAATATGTTTAATTCGTAATTCTAATTTGTGACTATAACGTCTACCATAGTCATTTTTCTGGTCAGTTACCTGCACTTGTACTAAAGTGATGCGTTCAGGTACTCCACACACTACTGCCCCCTATCAGCAGCGCCATGCCCCGCCCCGCCTATCAGCACCTCCAGCCTGTGTGGAGGAGCTGGGAGTCTGGAGGAGCAGCAGGAGCAGGCAGCACCGAGTTAAGCGGCTCCCGCGTCCGTCCGTCCGACACTTATCTAGAGCTGCTCTCCGGCAGGCGGTGGAGGTGATGATGGCGGCGGCTGTAGAGCGAGGAGGCGTCCGGGCCGCTTTCCTGAACCCGAGCAGCGGCGGCGGCGGTGGACCGGCGCCGACAGCGCTCCCGACCGGAGCGCTATCCGGGGCTGCGCTCCTGGGCTCGGGCTCCGGCAGCATGCCCGTACCCATGAACCTCTTCGCGACCTGGGAGATAGACCGTTCGTCCCCGAGCTGCGTACCGAGGTAACCGTTAACAGCAGTTCTGCGCGTGACGAACCGCCGTGTCTGTTGATGAATACGAGGTCGGGCAAACAACGCCCTCGGTGCTTCGGTACCGTCAGCGGAGACGAGCGGCGGTCACCTCCTAAACACCGTCGGCTGCTAACTGGCGAGCTAACTAGCATGTGGCTAATGCTAAAGCTAGCAAATACCACTAGTGTCCGACTTCATGTTAAAAGCATTTGACTACGTCCACTGGGTTTAGCTGCTACTTATGTTCCAAGTCAAGCGTACGACTGTCTATATATAATTTGGTTAGACGCGGTCTTCATGTGTGTTATTGATTTGCAATTACTGGTTGAATTTATTCCTTTTTATTCCTGATGTTATGGTAACTAACGTCAGCTAGCAAAACTTCTGCTAACTAGTTTGTCAGTTGCTGCCCATTTTGTCTGTTGCTTTGTGCCTCCGCTGTGAGGTTTTGCATTACATTATAAACATGTCCTGTGATGTCCATGTAGGCCTATATGCTTGAACTGATTTACGGAATGCATGCCACCCAATAGCAACAGAACTATCTATAAATACTGTGACATGGATGCCGTTCGTCTCGCAGGCAGCAGACATCCTTTGCATAATTCTGCAGCACCGTGTGATGATCTGTCCGAGCAGAAAGGGGCAGCTCGGCCGCTGACAGCCACATTATTTAGTTATGTTGGCTCTTCTATGTTCACAGGTGCCCTTGTTTACCCCAGCTTCGGCTAACTGGTCGAATTCAGGCAGAAAACAGTAACAAGCGGCCAGTGTTTTGACACAGCAGCTGCCACAAGGAGAGAGACAGAGAGAGAGAGCAAAGTGTTGTGATTGTCACCTTTGTGTCGCTGCGAATGCCCCCTCAGTCACCCGCATTGTTTAGGTGCTGTCCCGATGACACGTTTGAATGTGGAGCTATATCAGGAATGTTCAGTTTAACTCTGCAGAATAGTGAGCGAGGCTGCCACCTGATCAGAAACCTCTCTGGAGCTGTGGGCACATTAATCAGCTTTGACCTAGATCTGTTCCACTCATTGGTAGGGGAGGGTTTCCTCCACAGTCGATGTGCTCGCCTGTGTGTGTCTGTGCGCCTTTACTGCCTGCATGAGTATATGCATGTGTGAAAACCATGGATAATTTACAGCGATTTTTGCTTCCTATCTTTGTGTGAACATTATTCAGTGGCAGCTCAGCTGATTTGAAGATTTGCAGGCAGGTAAAATGAGAATGGACAAAACGATTAAAGTGACAGCGTTGCTTTCTAATTCAGCACCTCACTGCCTTTTTTATTGTCGTCCTATTCCTGCGAATGGTATTCCATTATTTTTTATTTTAGCCCCGGATAGTCGGTGAACACATGCTTCTAAGCTGTAGCCGTTATGTTTATAAGCTGGACACCCTAAAAAAAAAAAGGCAGGGAACATGCCTGTGCATTTATAGAGCGTACTATAACATGGTGCATTGATTTCCCCACATTCTGCCTCCAGACTAGCAGATCTCTCTGGAGGATGACATACAAGGTGGCGGTGCTGTATTAAAGATGAATAAGGGCGAGGATAATAATGGATTATTAATGGGCGTGAGGCATAGAGTAAAGGTTTGCCAGTCATTGTTCAGCATAATTGCAGTAGCTGCTTGAAATCAACAAGTCTTTGTTGTTGCCTCGGACACATTGTCCATCTGATCCGAGTTGTTTAAGCTAATAACACACTTGTTTATTTGGCTTAAAAACATGTTGTTGTTCCTCGTTTGAAATAGGGGTTCTGATTTGGAGTCCCAGCTTCTCCTAGGGTAATTTGACAGCCCTATTTCTGGCCCGGTGGCCTTGTGTTTTCAGATTACTTATCCCGGGCTGGTGTGAAAGGTCTTCTCGCATGGAGCCCAGCCCAAGGCCTGTTTTGGGGATTCTCTGCCTTGGCATTCTTTCAGGGGCTGGGCCATTTTGTGCGCAGCTGTTTGCTCCTCCACTAGCCTTTAGCATATGTGGGTGTCCAGCTAAGTGGCACCGCACGCTTTCAAATGAGGGCACAGGACTGTTAGCGATCGACTGTTTTCGTTGCGGTCCTCCAAAAGCAGCACACACAGCTGTTGCTCGTTAATAATTACAAGACTTTGTATTTTAAAAATTGATCCTCTCCAGGCCTCGCAGCCCTATTGAAAGCCATGCTTAGGGAAAAAATATTTTATTCACAATGGAAAACATGTTGTCAGCTCTTGTAGGCCCTCTCAGCATGGGATTGTGGTTCCTGACAGCTTTGCTGTTGACACAAGTGTGGCACTGTGCCACTAAGGAACTTCTTAGAAGTTGAATTCTAACTTTTCTCTTGTGGTCTTTTTCCCTTTTTTTTTTTTTTTTTTTACAAGTTGACAATTCCACAGGATCAAGCTGGATTCGTGTGATTGTTTGTCATATCTTGTATTTGTATGAAGACTCTTTTACTCTTGTGCTCCTCGGAGTGCTTGGCTGCCGGCTTCTACTTGTGTTGTGGCAGTTCCATCCTTAGCAGGTCATTTGGAACTTCTGGACAAGCGCTGTTTTAGTTCTAGCATCGTCATGCCTGCCAGTCTGCCACCCTCCAGTGTTTCTAATACCGTGTGGTATTATGCGGTTGCAGCTTATGCTATTTCTTGTAAGCTGTTTTTTTTTTTCTTTTCTTATTTTAACCTTCTTTTCAAATAACACAAAACTTTCAGGGGAGCGAGGGGAGGGGCAGAGAGAGACTTCTTCCCCCTTTTGCCCCTCAACAAATAGCTGACCGGAGCTTTGTTAATGTTGCTGAGTAACCAAAGATGACTAAGGGATAAAGTGCACAAGGGAGGACTCCCGAAATGCACTTCTACTGCTTACAGGATTAATTCAAGGATTGTTTTTCGAAGGGCAAAGCTGGTATGCATTGTTTGTTAGATTTGTTTAAACTTTATATTCATGGGGTTTGAAAAATAAAAAAAAGAAACGTACAGCACTGTTTGCGTTTCCCAGAAACCAAGGCGTCCTTGTAATAGAAGATATAAAATACATTTCATCAAGTTTTCATCCTTCACGTCCGTGCCATGTTGATGATCCGGATTATTACACTTTTTATTTTCCTTCCATTTTCTTGTTTTGACTTTTAAACACAAATAAAATAGAAGAGGAGCCAGACTTTTGGAACATTTTGGTTTCAGTGCACATACAAGCAGTGGCTGTGATTGAACGATGTGCACAAAACAAATTAAAACAGTCTGTTGTGTCAACAGAGCAGAAATTGTGACAGTAAATCATTTTTTTTCCTGCACAGTTCCAAAGGGAAGAGCTGCGATGGAACGTGCACGGCCTGCACATATCTATGGTGAAGCAGGCATTTGTTGAGGGAATGATGTGGTATGTGCAGGAATGACACTAATGCAGAGGTCAGGACGGTGCTATGTTTATCTGCTAACAATAAATAATGTGCTGCAGTATGAGAGGGTTGGATTCTAAACAAGTTCAAAGATCGTTTGCAACCAAGGGGAAGAAGGTGTGACCTTTACCCTCACCACTGATACGACAGAAGCAAGCAGTTGGGTCATGTCGGCCATCCACGCTGCTCGGCCTTCATTGTTTCCAGAATGGAAGTCTTATTTTGGTCACTGAATGAAAATGTTTTTAAGCTCTGGATATAGTTTTTAACACCATTTTAAGTTTCACTCTCTGGGTTCAGAGAGGTGATGATATCTTAAAGGTGTCGCCCACAGGCTACAAAACAAGACCTTTTCTCTTCCCCTTTGGCGTTTATCTCGGACGAGCAGAGCATCCTTCTTTCTTGGCTGTTTGATTCATGTGAGTTCCAGGATGACCTTATTCTCCGAGCACGGCAGAGCCTTATCTTAATAGTAGATGAGTGGACTTCGGGCGGACTCCGGTCAGATGTTTGTTTCTTCTGCCTCAATTCTGTGTAGTGGATCAAAGTGACGTGTGCTGCTGTGCATGTCGGCAAACAAGACCAAAAAAAAAAAAAACACTGTACTGAAGTGATGTTGTTGCGTCTTCTTTGTTCTAGGTCAGTGGCGATGAAGCCATCAGCTCTAAGTGATGACACGTCCAGTATGCTGGGATGTACACAGCTTGTTTTAACCACAAGTGTGAATTGTTAACACGCTATCTCCCCTATCACGTTCGACCTCAATCACTCTCGTTTAATGCGCCGTTCGCTTTTACGTTCATATTTAAACCCGAGCTAAGAACCATTAAATCAGGATAGAATTAAAGGAGTCCAGTCAAATAATATGAGATTACCTTCACCCTCCATCTCAAAGCTTGACTATTGTTTCTCATAGCAGGGGGGCAGTAATCTGATTTCATATCGGGGAAAAGAAGAGCAAGTAATCCGATGCTGCACATGGACACTGTCTGCTTAATCATCTGCCTTCTTTTGGAATCATAAACATGACCCCAGTGGCCTTTAGGCTGATTCAAACCTTTGATCAGAAATGACAAGTGTAACAAAATGGCTTGTTTCGTGAGGCTCCATTAATGTGTTGCTTGGGCCATTGTGAAATTCGCTCTGCTTTTATTTGATTATACTTATTTTATGCAGGGTAGCCTGTTTTTATGGTAAAGGTCTTTAGGGATGCACAAGAATAATCCCATCTGTGTTTTTTTTTTATTTGGACATGCTGATATGAAAAATATCTACTATTTTAAATGGGGCTGATTAACAGAACGGACTTTTCCCTAACAATAATTGACATTGCATGAATGCAGTAGAGCTACGCCACAGTAAAAGTATTTGAGTCCAGGGTCACAAGAACGTGGGAAGATAACCATATTGTGGATAACTGAAAATGCCCCAGTGTAGACAATGTCACTGAAAGAGATAAGACTTTAGTGGAAACACTTTTTATTGGTTATTTTCTCCACTGCTAATATGGAGGAGTGGTATTTTCAAGAGTATATTTTGGATATATTAGCTAACAACTGCTGTAGTTTATTCTTTATTTTATTGTACCCTGAAGATCAAATATAATTTTACAACCTGCAGCGCCATGCTGTTCACACACTTCCCCAACAATAGACCAATCAGCTCCCTTCTTCTTTTTTTTCATGCTCACTCCCACTGCCTGAAATGTGTCAAAATTCTCTTGGTTTCCTTCCCTGTCTTCCTGAAGGAGGTGGAATTTCCTTGGGAAACATTTCGCATTCCTCGCAACTAGAGAGCTGCTGGTGCAGCTGAAGCCAGGCCTCTTCCATCTGCCCTCCGCCCCCTTTTTTTACGCTGCTGTTGTTGACTAACAACCTGCTCTCTCCGGGGGGCGGGGCGGGACCGCGAGCGGCGGGGTTGCCCACCCGGTCGAAAGGTTTTCGGCGAACCATCCCAGAGCTTCGCAGGGAACGGGGCATGCTCCGAATGCTGCATGTTGAATTCCTCACGAAGGGAAGAAAGCTTTGTTTTCCCCCTGCCTGGACCTCAGAATGTGAGAAAGGCCAGATTCTTGTGTGGGTGGATGTACTGGGGTCTCTGCTAGAGGAGAGAGCCAACAAGTGAGGCAAGGAAACGGTCCTCTGACACAGGGAGGATCCTGTCAAAATAAGCACGTAGGGGACAATGTCTCTCAACTCATATTTTCTCTCTTGTTCTTGCTCTACTTATTTCCCACCTCTCCCATTCAGGCATTTCCTGAGCTGCATGTGCCAGCAGCAACACAGAGACCATTTCAGACAAAAACTCCATGGTGTGGATGAATGAGAGCACATGACATGCCATTTAAAAACATGAAGTATTGTTAGTGACACTCAGAGACTCCGCTGCAGTCTAGCAGAGACTGCTTATGTCAACAAACATGTAGCGGAGGGGCCAATGGAGAAAAGAAATCGTAATAATTATCTAAATCTTTCACTTAGTCCATTCTTTTGATATTTAAATTAGATCATGCTCCACTGTCAAGTTGAGGAACTAATAGTTCTTAAAGTTTCAGCTCTCAAATAGCATTGAGCTTGATTCTCTGCCCACTTGTCTAATCACAGATTAAGTAGTCTGAACTGTCTGTAGTCCTCTTCCTGTATCAATTAGCCCACATTACTGTTGTGCCATTCTTCCTGTCTATTATGCAAAAACGCTTGTAGCTTTAAGGGGCAGGAATCTGTCTCAGTCCTAGACTTATGAAATTCAACGGAAAAACACATTTATTTTATGACTAATACTTAGCCATGCAGCTAGCACTACGCTGCAGTTTGTAGTTTTCTCCTTTAAGCAAACTCCGACAGCACTTGTAACATTAAATATCTTCTTTTCCTTTTCCTCTTCAGCAAGATCGCCCAGTATTCCCAAAACAATATCGAATGGAAATGGGCAACAATTTGCTTTTTTGCGCAAATTGATGCCCGCTTTACAAAATCTGCTCGAGAATTTCAATACATTCGGAAGGAAAGTCAGCGTGATTTCTTTCCACACTGCATTTTTCAAATCCTTTATTGTCACTTTCCAGGCCGCCACATCACTAACTACCAACTCATTCGGTCAGAGAAGTTTCTCCCCTTCGTTGTATTTCGCATCTCCATGTCGTAAACTCAAGGGCCTAGGCCCACCGTACCAGAGATATATAGGAATGTGATATTCGCCTATTCTACGCTGGGATTTGTGAGATACACACGTTACATAAATCACACGTGAACCCTGTCGTACGGTGATTTCTGCACTCGGATTCGCACCGGTTTCTACGCTGGATTGATAAATGAGGGCCATTAAACCAGGGGGGATGACTGGGAGTAGTCAGAAAGGCTTTTTGAGCTGACATTGTTCCTTTGAGGTTTAGTGTAAAAACAGAATAATCACATGCACCAGTTATTTTATCAGCACCGGGAGAGTCTCATGGCAATGCATCACTTCATAGTTGCTGAAGCTAACCATTGTGTATATATATTAAGTGCACAATACGATTCAAAGTGGCCCTTCATTTTTCTTTCTGGAAGTCCCTTCTACGCTGCAGAGAATATATTTGAGTCCGAGTACAGATGAGGAAGCCAACTTTAATTCTTTGCACCTCCATTTATTGTGGTGGTCTTTTTTGGGGGGGAGTAGAACTCTGAACAGTAGAAAGATGGCCGCTCTGAGACTGCTCATTTCTTTTCTCACGAGGTAAACGGCTCATTAATATTTTCTTAACTAAAATGCCTCTTTATCCTTGGATTCTATAGACCTTGCAAACTGTATGGCTTTTATCTATCACGTTTTAGACTTATTAGCTGTTCTATCGCCCATAATAAAGTTGGTATATTGGAAAAACTGCGTTCCACAGACTGAAGGTTTTGAGATTTCTTCGTTTCAATTATACAGGACTGTTTTGGCTCGCCAGGAGTTACTAATGTTCAGATGCGTATAAGCTCCTCAGGGTCGATGCAGAGGTCTGGCAGGCTTTCCTCACCATCCTTTTCATTGCAGTTCCATCGTCGTACAATCCGCACCATTCATCAGGGCTTTTTAAAGATGAATCACCTTCAGTTATTTTTGAAAAGGGCTTATATAAGCTGTGCAGGATATAGACACTGGATTCTGACAGGCTCTGTATATTTTAATTTATTCATGCTGATTTGCAATTCCAAATATTTCCTAGTAGGTAACGCTGCACAATAATTCCTTCAATCACAGCTATTCACGTCAGTATCCTCGAATGTATCATTATCATTATAAATCATCCGTCTCTGGCTACAAAGTCATTGTGTTTCATTTTTTTTTTTTTAAATTGACAGGAAACTGCCTTCAATATAACACAGGGGTGTACCTCAGTTTTGTGGTCGCGGTTCGGTACGTTTTTGGTCCAGCAGAGAGGGAAAAAAAAGAAAAGTAGAAAATAACAGTTTGGTCTTTTATTTTGAAAATCGTAAACATCCAACAATGGCCCATTGGCCGTAACTATTACTGAAACGGTTTAGTTTTGCTGCAGTGGAAAAGGAAAACGACCTTTCTGTTTCCTGCAGGGAGCCATGACAGCTGCTGACAGCTGTTTTATGATAATTTATGTTCTGACAGTATAAAAAGTAGCTAAAAACTAACTCCACATCCACCAGCTACAACAGAAACATGCTACTTACAAACTGACAGCTCAGCATTAAGAATCTAATGATATCAGAGGGAACAAACCACAGATTTACTGTAATGCTATTTTTTACTCTTTACTATTTTGACATAATTTTCATGGAGCATATGTATGAAGTATGAAGCCACCAGAATTAGGGGTGTCAGCATTCTCCAAATAACTGATTTGATTTCGTTATTTTAAGGTCCCAATTAGATTTTTGATTTGAACATTATATATGTGCAGCTTCATTTGGTTTATCCAGCTGATTGGCACCAGTCGGCCCTGGGGACAAAGGTGTGGTTAAGCAGACATACACTGAGCTGTCTGTGGGAGCATTTGACTGTGTAAACAAACATGTGTTGGTTACTGTCGCTCGCAAGTTAAAGACAGAAAGTTTTGTTAGCAGTTGTGCTGAAGAGCAAGGACTTCACTATTTGAGTGCAACTCGACAATTTAGGCTAATAAATTAATGCTGAAAAGAAAGAAACATGTTTTAAATAATGTGGTCTTGAATTTGATTGCCTCGGTTGAAATCCAATGCTCATTCTCTTATTCTGAAATCAAGACACTCATATATATAATCCGACGAAATCAATTAAATAATTACATTTTTTTTTTCTCTTCTCACAAGCCGTTTTCTGGGTCAGCAGGTTAGACAGAGAGATCGTTTTAAACGAGGCTTTTCTCTTTAGCTTTTGATCCTGGCAGGAACGTTGCACGACTTGTCAGGCAGATCATCCAATTCAGGATTTTTAAAGCTCAGTCATAATCTTGTCAGAGGTTTTGAGTCTCGCAGGACTCGCCGGTACCTTCAGGACGCGATACTTGATTCATGACGCGGTCAATAAAGAATCAACCTGACAACCCACTCTCATACAGGATGTGCTGTAGTTTAGGCAAACGTATAACCTCGTCATTTTTTATGACGAGATTATTTTTTATGCTAGGACCAATACCGTCTGTCACGTCATGATGTACTGCAGCTGATCTGGTCAAGGTGTCTTACTTGGGTTCTGGTTTTGACTGTAAACATACAGTGTCTGGTCTTGTCTTGCCTGGCCACTACAAACGTGGGTCTGCTGAACTCATCGTTTTGTGGTCGGAGTAGAACAAAAGGGCTGTTTAGCGCTGCAAAACGGCAACAAAGGACGGCTGCCGTGTGCTGAGACCCTGACAGTGATTGCCAGATCACTGAGGTTTGAACGCACCACGGGGGCTTTTATTTGATTTTGCATTAAATAAGATGAAGAGTTTTGAAGGAAACAAAAATCATGCCTGGGCAGCACTTGTTGGATTTTGAACACAGTGCTCTGTGCTTGTGTTTCTCTTAAATGTGACACTACTTTAATTTGACTTAATATCAGTAGAACTGGAAACACTGGCCTTGATTAAATAAAGACAAAGGTTTCCCTATTCTTGTTTCCTGTTGTCACTGATCAGCCAGCCTACATGTTATTTCCTCTTCCCTCTTTCTCTCATATATATATATATATATATATATATATATATATATATATATATATATATATATATATATACACACACACATACATACACACAGCTTCCCAGCACACCCATCATTATAAGAGAGAAGTCTTTGAAGGACTCTACCAATCCACCCACAGAACAAGCGTGTGCTGGCGGTGATACCACTGATTCACACTTCAAATATAAATCTCTCTTTTCAAACAGGTGTTAGAGGGGAAAGCGCAGGATCAAATCACCAAACAGAAGTAAAACCTGGCCCTGAGCACTAATGCACCAGCCCCGTGTAGTATTACATAAAATGTGCTGGTAATCCTGTTAACAGCCAGATTCTACCACAGCTCTGCGGAGCCTCTTGACCACAGAGTTCGCAAAGACCATATTACAGAGTATTATGACAGATATGAGTGCAGCTATTACGTCCTCTTCTCCCGCATTCTCAGAAAGAACCGGTTTATCTGCTCCTCAGGAACTTTTTTTTTTTTTTTTCTTTTTCTTAACATGTCCCTCAGGGTGCCTTCATACCTGAGTGATGACACCTGTGCTGCCTTGCGGTTGCGCCCAGCAGCTCCGTTGCCTCCGCATGCCTCCGCACCAGCTGGATCAACAAAGCTAAACATCCATCCCAGCATTTTACCGTTGCAAAATGGCATTTGCATTTTATATTAAATATCGTGGTACTGCTGAGATGTCCTGGCCCACGCATCATATTGTACGGACTTAGGAATACAACTTTGTTTGGTACAGAACGTGACAAGTATAACACCAGTCTGTTTAATTAGCAGAGCCAGGTAGAATGACAACCATAGACTGCATAAATAGTGGACATAACCCGTGTTTTGATGCTTAAATGCAGGTGCCTCCATTTTGATTTTAGAGCCAGAATTATATTTGGACAAAAGTGTGGAGCTGGGAGGGAGCTGAGCCTAGTAGACGCTGCAGCTGTAACTCCTTAATTGTGCAGGATTTTAAACCTTAATAAAATGAGCAGTGGATGGTTTAGAAAAAATAAATCAATTAAACATTTGTTGGTTTTGTAAATAAACTGAGACAATAATGGAAAAATGCCCACTGTTGGTTGAATCCATCCATTGAGGTAGCTCGTTCGGTGTGTGGGTTTCTTCCTACAATCCAAAGACGTGTAGACTGCATTTTGGACAAAATCCGATTGTTTGGAACACGCTAAGCGTACAGATGGAGAGCGGAGGCTTTTTTAAGTGTATGTAAGAACTTGAAGTCAAACATACCCTCCCACCTAATGAAGCATACAGTAGGACTAGTTTTCATTTAAGTTCAAATAGGAATTCGATAAGACTTCAGCCTTTCACCTTCAAGCAGGAGAGGACTTCTCCAGGCACTTTTCAGGTCGGCAGTGGGTTAGTGTTCCACGCTAACCCCCTACATAACATTGCATAGCCTCCGTTTAGCTTAATCACATGACATCTGGCGAGGCTCAGACTGCCATCACGGCACTAAATGTTCTATATTGTCTTTTTCAGGATGATAAATAATGTCTCATGTGAAATGTTCATTGTTACATCTAATGAAAATTTCATTTTGTAATCTCCGTGGCCACTCTTCAAACCCATGACTGTGGCTTTAACAAACCTCTTTGGCACATCACAAGCCACCTTATGAAGGCTATTTTCCTAGTAATGTTTGGTTTCTGACATCGCAGCTTCTAACCTTTTGAGTTCTCTCGTCATCGTGGTCAGTACTTGGGGTTTGATATGAACTAAACCGCCACAGATGTTGCCAAAGGAATAGCTTCCTCTTGTTCTCTTTGTGCACCCTGGTCACAGGCTCTTCCCCTCCTTTCACTGTGGCCTTGAGAAGATTTCATTTAGAGAATTAAAGCTCAACCAGCATATGGCCATCTGGCACAGATAACCATATTTGGGAGGCTGAAATGGCTTTTTGCACGCAAGCCTAAGTGCAGACTAAGCTTTAATGGCACATGCTACTGTGTGAACTTGTTAAAACCGATCGATTCAGTCCCCTGGATTAAATCTTCATCACTCATAATGTCGATTGGTTTCAAAAAATTGATTTAGCTGCTTTCAAATGACCCTTTTTTCACCTTATCTCATTTCTCTTTTGGCCCTTGTTTTTCCTATCATGGGAAAAAGTAAAAAAGGCTCAATTTTTTTAAGGGAAATTAATGTGGAGGGGCGTGAATATGGATTTGGGTTTTGTTTTCTGAATTTTCTCTTTGCATGCAATTTTATTTTAAAGCTACAAATAAAGCATTACAACAAATAACTTTCATGTGTTACTGCCCGATCAGTTCCTTAGGCTAGGCTTCACTCTGAATAGACGTTCCCCTGTTTTTCTTGTAGGCGAATGAAATATTCAGAGGAAGTAGCTTTTAGACTCGCGCTCTCTCTTTATTTGGGCTAAATTATGCAAGTAGACAGGAACAAATAATAGCATTACGAAAGAACCAAGTGCTACGGCTTCCCTCTGCAACGGCCTTGACTGTGGAGAAAGGCTTTTTCTGTCAGTCTCCCCCATATAAGCCAGCGCCATACATAGAATTTCATGCAGAGCATTATGTTCAAGCATGCTTTATTAAAAGAATGTGACCGCATTCACATCTCGAGCAGCGAGCACGAGCAATAGAGCAATGAAAGAACTAAAAGCATGACTTGAGGTCTTTTTTAAAATTTTTATTCTAGCCCGGTAACCCCCCCCCTCCTCCTCCTCCAAGCGCATACCAAACATAGACAGTCTCTTTTCATTCATCCCTCTGTTACATCACTCGTTCTCCATCCTCCACTTCCCCCCTGCTTTGTGCCTCTGACAATTGCTGTGCAGTGATCCGAGGGCACGGAACTGGCAAAACATCAACTAGAACGCTGACCAGGGGAAAAGAATTACAAAAGTGTGTTTTTGTTTAGGCAGCATATCGCCCAATTCAGAGGGTACACTGTTTTTTTTCCCTTTCTTTTTTTTCCCCCTCCTCGATGCGCGTTCATTTGTAGTGTACGTAGACAGGTTGATGACCTTAAGGTTTTTTCATTATAGCAAATAAGTGTTCAAAGTAGTTACAATAAAAGCGCTCCTGATGCTAGGAGGCAAACATGAAACATGAAGAGACAACCCAATGACATTTACTTTCTGTTAACGAGCTGTCATATCTTTTTTTTTTTTTCATACTTGAAATACTGCCTTGGGCAGAATAGCTTTTTGTTTCTTTGTAGTCTTGTAAAGTAAAGTGTGTTCCTATCACCAAGTTATTTGAGATGCTGCTATCACCAAAGTGGTCCAGAAATAGCATCTCTATAGTAGCCATATGTACTCTTTACACGCCAGCTGCTTGTTGACAACGGTCCGGACAAGGAGCACTCTTGAATGATGCTGCGATGTCCGTGTGTTGGATTAAGTGAGGAGTCTTGCTCAAAGCTTTATGGACAGTTTGAACTGTGGACTAGGAAATGGCATAGTGCAACGACTAGATATTTCCAGCTCGTCAACCTGTCCTCATT
Source organism: Lepturacanthus savala (assembly GCA_030544235.1). Lineage (NCBI taxonomy): Eukaryota > Metazoa > Chordata > Actinopteri > Scombriformes > Trichiuridae > Lepturacanthus > Lepturacanthus savala. The sequence goes on from CM060478.1 coordinate 10,614,808, forward strand.
TCCGTCTTTTTCTCTGGCTTTGTCATGAATTCAAGAAGGAGGAAACCGTCCTCGCCTTTAAGTGGAATGATTATTCCCCGCGATTTCACGGCTCCTGAAATCTGACGCTGCGCTTAAGGAACTGGAGAAGCGGGGTTCAGATTTGAGATTTCCATTTTTGTAACACCTTTTGATGTCGGTCAGTTGTGTAACATAAACCGCGTCTGCTTCAACATACGCTGTCTCCAGTCCAGATAGACGTATCGATTCACCAAACTCAAAGCAACGACCGGCTGAACCTTGGTGCCGGGCCAGAAGTTTCCCTGTCAGCCCCGACTCCTGAGAAAAGCCGTGTGAGGGCCCCGTGTGTGTGTTAAAGAAAACCAGCCCTGACTCCGGGGAGCTGAGGTCAGAGAGGGGGGCTGACAAAAAGAATTACTCGCTGTGTAGAATGTGCTCCCTGACTTCCACTCGGCCAGCCACCTTAAATTCAACTCCTGCTATTGATTTTGGTTTGCTGTTGGCAGCGACGCATCAGCACCGTTGGGTCCGTTTGTTTTTTTTACCAAAAGGTAGAGCGAGGTTTGACCTGTGGCCTGAGTCATTGCAAAATTGTATCGTACATGTAAGGGGTTCAATCTTTCATTTATTCTACCTCCATTTGAAGAATTCTCCAAATAGATTGAAATAAATGTTGAAGTCAGCCATTGGTGTGTTTTTCCTTCCCTGTCCAGTCGTTGATAACTCTGCTGTGCTGCAGCAGTTGATACTAAATAAGTCTGACAGCTCTAACAGATGAATTTAGGACGGGTGATTAAACTTGAGTTGAACTACATGTGCGTTAAATGGTTTTGATGCACACCTGTCAGCCAATCGGTAAAGTGCGAGCGTTCGGTCAGACCATGGCTTAACGGTCTTCACTGGTGTTCCAGCAAATCTAAAAAAGCTTTCATGTGTTGACATGTTAAAAGTGTACATTGGTGGAATTGGGAAAACTTTGTTACTTTACCATCTGAAGTCTTTTTTTGTTATTGCAGCAGGGGGGAAAAAGTGGATGAAGCGGCAAAGATAAGATAATACCCCACGGCATATAATCCACAATCACAAGACTCTTATCGCAAACCAAATATTTGACCACAGCTCTTTGAGTGTACGTCCTGATAAGTTTTTTTTTTTTTTGTTTGTCCAGCACAGATAAACCTGACAGGATTCGAGTGTAGCCACAGACTGACCATCATTCCCAATCCAGCAATCACTTCCTTTTGCAGCCATTAACAGCTACTACTGGTGATACTTTTTAAGTGTAAGCCAATATTTGTTATGTATAAATGAACGGGTGTAGGAAAAGCGACGGCGGTCTGCGGCAATGGAACTAATTTCCTGTGGAATTTTTTGTTGTAAAAAAAACACATTTGACAAATTAAAAAAGATAAATGATAATCTGTCAGAATGATTTATTGGTTTCATCACGATAGTAATCATCTCACATTTTCATTCACACCTTTTCCCCCACCTCCTTTCTTCTGTTAGACTGCAACAAAGTGTGATATATGAAGACAAATTAAAGGCAGAGCAATCATTTGGCGTCCGTTAAGCGGTTTCAGTGTTTAATGGAGGAATAGTCCCACTGATATTTATAGTTTTCTTGCTCTCATTTAAACCGTGTCTAAAAGGACTGAATTCAAGTATTAATTTTCGACATTAGAGCTCTGCTAATTTATCATTCTGCCTGTTTATAGTGCCAAGCTTAGCCCACCCTTAATAAGGCAATATAATTTACCACCTCCATTTTCTAGAGTTCCTTAGTAATATCAGCATGTTACAGAGTTAGTTTGTCTGTTTAATCTAACAGAGAGTAGCGGCCTTGTAATCTAATGGCCTTTTTTTTTTTTTTGCTGTAGAGGCAGAAAAGGTCAACAGTTACTGACGGTACACTGAGTGACTTGGATGCACTAATGGGTTTAGATGGAGCAGCACTGCTCATGCCGCTGTGAGTGATGCCATATAGGCTAAACCTATTAGCGGTGGAGTGCGCAGGCACCTACTGGGCACTGTCTGTCAGATCAGTCGATAACCGTAAATTTACAGGATATTACACCAGCATCAGAATGTCAGTATCTCCGCCTGTGCCTATGTCACTGACTGCAGATGGCATCAACAGACACATTTGCATGTTTACTATGATAAGCCTGCGGTAGGATTAGTGCTGCGACCGACACTCGTTTTTATTCAGGCGGTTTGTCGTTCGGTTTTACAAAATGCCATAAAACCGTGAAAAAGTGACAATCGCAGGTCTCCAGAACTCAAAAACGGGATAGTAGCATGCATGAAAGGGTCAATAAAATCAGTCTATAACCATGATGAGCCAATCAGAACGAGCTTGGCAGGAGTTGTGTTGGCTTAACCGGCGCAGGCACTTGCAACTAAAAGAGGGCTATCCCCATGGGCTCTTATCAACTGGGAACCAGACAGAAAAACGTATCACTTATCTTTGCTTTCTGCCGCCAGTTCACAGAAATATTGAACTGAAGGCTGCTCTATAGCTTCCCCGCCCACCCGGGCTTCTCTGTGCATTGATAACGCTGTTTTTGTTTTGGTGCCGTGATCCCACCCCGGGCCGTCTCTCGGAATGTGGGAGCGACGTGCCAAAATGGAGGATTAATGCATGTTTCGAGGGCCGCTGCGAGCCCCCTGTTCTGATCTGGAGTGCGTGCCAGCGTCTGTCGAGTTAAAGGCGACCAGATATGGAAAGCTGTCTCCCATATTCTTGTGATCTCAAAGCGCATCCCCATAGACAACCCTTCCCAAAAACGTCCCGAATCATCCTTGACCCCGACGTGCGCCGCCAGCTGTTTTAGCACAACGATTAGTGATTTTGCACCACACCTCTGTGTCACAGCGGTGACTGTTTGGGTGGCAAAGTGGATTGGCACCGGGTGCTGACAGACTCGCAGCAGATGGCCTAGAGTTTCACTCACACCACAACACAGTGGCAGGCAGGAGCGGAGATAACACCTCTGTCTAATAATAATAAAAAAAAAAAAAAAAAACCTTGGTTCCCTAGGTGACCCCTTCAGCGCCTGCAGCCTTTTTAATTACATGTGAATCCCAGTCTATTGAGAGCGAGAGAGAGCTGTGACGGGATTGAGATGTTGTTAAACCATCAGTCCTGCGTTCTGTCTACCCTCCCCCCCCCCCACCCCCCCCCCCCCCCCACCCGACAGAGCTGCGGCTGCCTGGTGACTCATCCTCACCATAAGGCAAGCTGGAACCAGGCGCTACATACAGGTTTAACATCCAATTACTCCAGCTTCAAATAGATTTGCATTTGTTATGCTAACACACATGCAGCAACTTGGGTAATGATGCAGCCAATTGGGTCGTTTTTATGCGCAAACGCTTCCAGTAAAACATCGTAGACCTTCTGTACGTCGTCACCTATGGGGGCCAACAGGAGATTCTACATCAGAACGTTGATTTAAAGATATTTTCTGTGTGAATTTTTTTTTTTTTTAAATGACATATTTTCATAATATCATTAATATTCTCCTTATCATTTTGATTGGTTTAGAAATGAGACAGACCAAAACTGCACTGAGATGTAAAAAAAGTCAAACTATGTCCCTTTTTATTAAGAAGCCATGTAAGAAAAATCTAAATCATTCCATTCTCTGGGGAATAATATGTATTTCAAGTTTGTTGAGTCCCTGAAAGCCAAATCCCAGTGGAATTTGCAACAAAAAAAGCATGTGGTGATGTTTGATCTCCTCAAGCGTGTTCAGTAACCTGGAAGAACAGATTTTTTTTTTTTACCATTGGAAACATAACACATGACTTTAAAACTGAGATTTTAATGAGCATTTCCCAATTTTAACTTTTCAAAAGGCGCATAAAATACAGCACAGGGACAAGAGAAGAAGAGGAACCGCACTTTTGTCTTATTTACACTCCACAATATTCATCCGTAAACAGACCACCCCATTGTTACCGTCACTTGCACCACAATTTTCTTTGTGCTTGAGCTTGATGAGTCTTTGTGAATCATGCTTGCTCAGCAGGGAGTGCCTGAATGAAGTCAGCGAGTGTTGCCAAGCGGCTCTCAAGGGAAAGTGTGCGACTGGATAGCTATTTGTTTTGCTTTGTCTTTACGATTGTATATCATTTGAATTGTATCGATTCTGGTTCATAGATTCACACTTTCAATTCCAGTATGGTAATAGTGGTTTCCTACATGCGGTGCACTTTGCCTTGTTGTTTTCTGTAAAGAACCTTTGGTTTTATATAAAAATGGTGGTTCTCAAAGTGGGGTCCAGGGACCCCCAGGCGTCCTTGAGATGGTTCCAGGGGGTCCTGGGCAAAAAGGGGAATCATTTATAATAATTAAGTCCTTCCATAAGACAACACAATGACATTTTTTCATGGGTTTCATACACTTTCTTTAATATCTAAAAGCAAAAATCAGATGGGGACCCTGGGATAAATGGGGGTCTGTGGTCTAATTTGTGTCATTTCCCAATGAAAAACATTAGGAACCACTATATTAAAACAAAAGAACACTCTGTTTTGAAACAACATTTTGTGTGTGTCAATTCTTCTACAAAACAAATGCAATTACCATTTTAAATGCCTTAAGACCAACTCCTTCTTCCTCATTAAAAAGTACCTTCTATGAATATGCAACTGTACTACAAATGTATTCACAAACAATGTCTCCTACCTTCTGAAAACAGTTTTCTAGTGTCAAACTCTGCACAAACATCGTTTTGTAGAGTGAAGCTCAAACATCAAACAAGGAGAAAAACACATTTTACAGTGGATGTGGACTTTTATATAATAAAGCCAAACTTTTGAGCATTTACCATGGTCCATTTTCTCTGCAGTTGTGACGTTAGCTCTGCATGCTCATATCTAAACAAACCGACACGCTGTCATGTCGATGCGTCCATTTGCAGATATGTAGCCTTGGTTTGCAATAATAAAGGTTGGCGACACACAGAACCGAAATTAAAAAAAAAAAAAAAATGGACGGGTACCTGGTTCTTGGCATTATGTTCTGATTTGGAACCAGTTTTCAGTTTCCATCCCTGTTTGTCTTTCTTCCTCCCCTTTGACTGTGGCTCAGACTTGATCACAATTTAATTAACTGATGGGAAATGTGGGTCGGGAGGAAGTTCAGCAAAGTTGGCTTGAGAGTTGTTGACTTCTTGCAGAGCGTCTTGCTGTACAGGCAAGGTTCTGGGGAGGGTGACGGGAAGGGCCATTTTTAAAGGTCACAAATTGCTGCAGACCCGTGAAAGAGGCGTGGAATTCAACTTGCGTCTGGGTTCACCCTTCTTGTATTCCTCAGTGACCCCTGTGTTGTATACGATAGGCTTGACCTATAATAAGATAGGCTTGACCTGTAATACATAATATATTGGCCTGAAATACAGTATATCTTACTGTATTCTTTGATTCCTCACCAAGGCTGGATATCAGCATGATATCAGCTCTCTCTAGTATTAGATCATCGATGTGCTTGTTAAAAAATAGAGTAGTGTGTAAGACTTTTCAAACAGATGGCAGAATCACACCAACAACGGCGCTAACTGTATTAACCTGTATGAGTTTGCTATAACCAGGCATTTCAGAGCATCTTTCGATAAAACTGACAATATGAATCGTGATGATGTATCCCTTTGGTCTATCATTCAGTCAACGAACAAAAACAGTTTTTTCTTTGCTGAAAACAGACCCCCTGCTTCCTGACTGCATATCTGAATAGAATAGGGTTTAATTATTCAGTTGCCTTTTTAATCAGATGTTTCCTTTTCCCCATCTTTCTTTCTTTCTCTCTCGCTCTCTCTTTCTCGCACAGGCTCTGCAGCCTCACACTGAAAAAGCTGGTCGTCCTCAAAGAACTGGATAAAGAACTGAACTCCCTGTCTATAGCTGTCAAAATCCAGGTGGGTGGATTAATCTTCCATGTGCTTTGGGGAAAAACAAGCTCAATTGCAACACATTTGAGAGTGGCACGTCACAGTCTAGAGTCTGTGGCTCACTGTTACTCAATCCTTTGCTGTGGCTGCACCTTGTTGAACATAATCACAAAGCCTCACTGATGGTACTGGTGGTACGGGAACTTTGGAAAAGGTTATCTGTGTTTCCCGACAATACCATCATCCTACAGTGTGTGTGTGTGTGAGTGCGTGTGTGTGTGTATAGGATCCTAAAACAGACAGGAAACCTGGGGAATTTATTAAAGATAATGTTTTGACTGAGCTACAGTGGGTTTGTGTGTGTGTACTTGAGATGGACAGCTGTCAAAATTACGCATTCTTTTTGATTAATTAATAATTAATTAATTGAAAAAACAAAATGCCAGTTTATCTGTTTGACTGGTGCCTCTGCAGCCAGGGGCACCTTCCTGCAGCATTGTGCTGAGGTGTGGGTTTCCGAATCCCATATTCTTATATGCAAAGCATGTAATTAACCTCTTAACGCCGATTGTCGCGAATTCGTACCGTTTGCATTCCCACCGCGGCCGAGATAGCATGTGCATTTCCCCCCCAATGTCGGTTTGTTGAAAGTGAGTTTCAAAAGAAGAAACGTCGAGGTCCAGCTAAGGCTATTCCAACACAGGAGGTGCGTTCAGATGCTGCGGGTCACTGGCCAGTTGCTGAATGTGAGCAACAACGCTGTAAACGCCCAAAATGTAAAGGCCAGACTGTCTTCAAATGCTCAAACTGCAATGTTCAGCTGTGCTTCAATAAAAACCACAACTGTTTTCGTGAATTCTAATAATGTCTATTGTCGCTAATTTGCATCAAACCTATTTTATGTGATATAGACAAACAATCTGTATTTAATTTAGCATCAGATTGAAAACAAAAACATTACATTTTTTTATACAACTGTAAATATATTCAGGCATCAAGGGGTTAATTAGATCATTTCTTTTAAAGCGCTTGACACTTCTAGTGATTATTATAATGCCATCATGAAAACCGACGTGTCTCGACACCACTAGTGTCCATATAAAGATACTGCAGAGTTGTATAATCCTGTGCCCTGACTAGACGAGAGTGATTGGTAGTAGATGTTGGAACACTGCCCCAAGTCTGCACTCAGGCTTCTCTGTCTCAAAACACACACTCAGCAGTAAGCCTGGTAGCAGTCGGATATAGATGATGGTCCACTGCCTCCCAAACACTTGAGTCTGAGGGGAGAACCGCGCACATGCGAACACAGGACCCCGAGGTGGTCGTGTAGAAATAATTCAAGGAAAAAAGGGTCGTTGAAATGTTCTTCGGTGCGGTTGCCCAGACGATCCATGCAGAAGAGAATTTAAGAGTTTGACTCACCTCAGAGCGAGAGGAGCTTCAGCACCACTGAGCCCAAGTTTTACATAATAGGCTTTACACCCATCAATAAGAATCCAGTATGCGGACTTGATGCCGTTTATTGCAGATGCTTTTTTTGAAACGCACCCCGCCTCTTTTTATCAGCTGCACACATCCTGGGCTTTTCTCTAAGTACCTGCTTCTAAGTAGGAATATGCCAGCTGTGCCTCATCTCCTGCTGTCTGCCTTCCCAGCACGCCTGAATTATCTACAAAGGGCAGGGTAAATATTTATACCAACAGTGGATATAATCCTTCATAGCAGTACTAGTATGATATGCATGAGTGTTTTTAAAGAGGGGGGGAAAAAAAGCATGGAATAACAAAGAGCCAATTATCACCACAGCTGTAATGTACTGTTAGTTTAGAAAGGAAGCATCTTGTTTTATCAGATTGGTTTGGAGTAGATGAGCCAAATGCTTCAATTCAGAGAGTTTTTTTTTTATTTTATTCCCATGATTGAGTAATTGACTATTTGATGTTGTCACCCTCATTATTACTTAAACTTAATTGAAATTGAAAGCAATACTGGGCTATTCTATTTAAAGATAAATAACGCCCCCCCCCCCCCCCCCCCTTTACCGTTATCCTTAAGCAGAAAGTAAAGCAACCAAGTGTGGCTTTATCCATGAGCTACGTTGTCTCCGGAGCGTGAAATCTCCCATTTCTGCTGAGCCGCCCGGAGGACAACTGAGCAAAGCTCTGTTTGCCACAGCTCCGGAACTGGAGCATTAAATGCAATTTCCAGCAGGTTTGGTTAGGGAGAACAGAGGCGCTGAGGGGATAAAGAGACAGTTGGAGAAGATGACAGAGGAATGAGAGGGTTTTGTTTTCACACAGTGAATGACAAAGCTTCATTACTGCATGTCATTGATTTTCTGTGTTTTTTTTTTTCTCTCTGTAATTTTGTGAAGTAACCTTGAGAAAGAGATTTTTTTTTTTCCTGGACTTGTTTTCCCACAGGCTTGTGGAGTTCAGTAGAGTCGGGGGGTTGTAACATTCCCCCATCTGGCCCCAGAAAGACAGTGGAGAAGCTTGTAGCAGAGCAGAGAGGGCGAGAGGAAGGGGGGCCAGAGGACATTGAGTACAAGCTTTCCTTGCCAAGGCTCGGTATTGTTAATGCATGTCAGGCAGTTTGAGAGCGCTCGGCTTTTGTGCCTTGATTCATTGTACCAGCCACCGAGCATGAGAAAAGAGCACATACAGGGCTTCTTTGTGGAGTTCAGGTTTAGTGACAAGGTCGGAGACATACGGAGATTTACCCTCGTATTTTCCCTTTAGATTACAAATCAAGTGCTTCAGCTGCTGGCGAGGTGCGGACAGCATGCGCTTCTCATGAGCATATTGAGCCGTGATGCTGTTTAGACAATCGCATGTTACAATGTACTTTCACGTTTCTTTTAGCTCTTCAAATCGTATTTTTATTCTTAAAAGGACCCCGACAAATTGACTTTGGCCCATTTCATGAAACCCTGTTCCGTGCTAATGTTTTAACAAGCGTTTGGACTGAGACTTGGATGTTTCGACCTTCATGCAAGATGTGAGCTATAAAAAGCTAATAAAAGATTTGACTTTTTTTTTTTTTAATCTGGAAAAAAATGTTGTACCATGAGCCAAACACCACCTGTTAATGTGGTCATGTGTTTCAGAAATATTCATGAAGAAATGGGATTTCAATTTAGCTATATATCTTTAAAAAAAAAAATCCATCGCATTACTAACACTGAGGCCCAGATTATACAGCGCTGAGTTCATCCAGAACCTTTCGTCTCGTCGTACAACGGTCCTGAAGACCCAGTATTTTGATACCAGGCTCCAGAGTGAAACCTTTCGACTCTGCAACCATTTCCGGCACGTGTGCTGGCAAGAAGGAATGAAAACGACGACGACGCTTGCCTGCAAGTGTATAATACAACAATGGCGTTTTGGCAAGCCGCTGAGTTGGTTTCTCAGTGGGTGCGTTGCTGAGTGTAGTGCCTCCGGTAACATATTCGGGCTCGTTTTTCTGTAGAAGCACCACTGCATTTCTGAATAAAACTACACCCTCCGGTATCGAGTGATGAATCATCAGCACACACCTAACCATTTCATTTGGTATCCATTACGTGATTTAGCAGCTCTGATGACATTAGGGTCCAATGTCACACTGACTGCATCATACTATTAAAGAGTTTCTCTCAGGGTATTAAGCTAGAAACAGGATATCCTTACTGACCCACGCTGCTGCCCACCAAATCTTACCTAATTCAATTGGCAGGTTGTGCAGATACCTGCACTAAGCTTTGAGGATTTATGACATTTTGACAGCAGTTGCCAAATATCACAAAACAAACGACCTCCAGTACTTGATATAAAATGGTGAAACCAAGACTTGACAAGCTGTTTATGTTCTCATGTCCACACTTCTGCTTTCAAGAAGCCTGGTGGGTAAATTTGAAAGACGAAAGAGGAATATGATGGACTTTAATCCAGAGGCACACTGCATGTTAAATGCTGAGACGGGTCCTCTGAGGACACGCTGTGTGTTGGCGTCCTCCAATTCGGAAAGCGCTGTACCATTTAAATCCCCGTGCTGTTTGGCCATAGCAGTTTTATCTTTCTCACCTGTGGCCTGAATAGCAAGCATTCGCATAGATAATAAAACTCAATGTGAGTAGCAGCTAACAGTGACTGTTAAAGTCTTATGCAACATGCAGAATTAGAACAGCTGAACATATTTTGAATTATTTTGTTTTATGTTGGTGCTTATTGCTTATGCATGTGGGTCTTTATAGTCTTCTCCTCTCAAGTGACAACTATAGTTCCACATGGGCGTCCTCCTCGGGGCATATTCAGCAAGTTATTTCTCAGACACTCAGTGTGAGCTTCGAGGTTGGTAAAATGGGCTTGTGACAAGTTTGTCGCTGGTGATGTTTCAGCAAGGCATCTGACCCCTTTTGAAGCACTTCTTGTAACGCTGCTCTCTAGAAGCAGGGAGGGAGCGGAGGACTGTTTGTTCTAGGCTGCCTCAAAGTGTGAATCTGCATAAATGTGTGAATGTGAAGCAGACTGGCTCTAAAATAAGGTTTGGTCCCTGTTATCTTGATAGTTTTTTTTCCCCAATGAAAAGTTTACCCAAGTCTTTTTAGCTTGCAATGTGAAAACCAGTTATTTTCCTATATTAACAACTGTATATAATAAATATAGCTGAATTCACCTTAACTACACTATACACTTTTTGAAAAAAATACATAAAAGAACCTGTTATGTGTCCCATTCAGTACTTCAGTTCGGAGTTCAACTTGTCACATTTCAAGCCACCAGCCCCAACCTGGAAACCCCAGATGTGTGATGGCTTATATGTGGAATTCTTAATTGTGCATAATTTATAACTGTTAACATGAAGTGGTTGTTTTTTTTTTTCTCCCAGGGTTCTAAGCGTCTTCTGAGATCGAATGAGTACGTCCTCCCACCCAATGGGCTGATGGAGACCGATCTGGAGCTCACTTTCTCACTACAGGCAAGCACTCCGTCGTTCTACTGCGAATTCTCACACTGATATGACAGTTACTTGACAGGCCAGATTGTGTCGAAGCCTTTATCCACACCGGTGCCCCTTCTCAGCTCCACTGGTGTTAGCTGCTTTTCCAAACTTAGTGCAAAGTTCTAAATATTCATGCACATGTTTGTTTACAGCATTCTTGTATATTTAACTCAGGCTGTTGCTTTTATGATTGTTGTGGGTGCAACCTCACTCGGAAACGGAATCAGAATAACCGCGCTCCATTAGTTCAGTTGCAAGGTGAAACATGTTAGTTACAAGAAGTAGACGACAGGAATACAAATAGCGCTGTTTTACATTCGATAGCTGCACAGCAGGTAACCGTTCAAGTAAGAGCACATTTCTTGAAACAAGCCTCCACGTGGGTTGTCATCTGAAGGCTGATGAATAAATAACGGTTTCCGCGCTGTTCGTCTTACTTTATATTCTGTTTATTTAAAGTACCCCCATTTTCTGAAGAGAGACTCCAACAGACTGCAGATCATGCTGCAGAGGAGGAAGCGCTACAAGAATCGAACCATCCTGGGCTACAAGACACTGGCCGTGGGAGTCATCAATATGGCCGAGGTACTGTGTGGCGCCTCAATCATTCGCGCCGGCAGTGATTGACACGACTATTAGTGTGTGTGCACCATGTCTCGCTTGCCAGAGAGATCGCCTCACATCATTTTCAGTGATTCATGCTCATCACACATACTGCTGTGTGAGATTATGGGCCATCTGGATCTAGCTTTGTATATCCTTCCCTGACAACAGTGCATTCAGCCATGCTATGCAGGAATAATGGAGTAGGAGCTGATATATAGTAATGCAGAGAGTGGACGTTTATTAAATGTAGAGATAAACACGATTAAGTTGTTTTGGCTTCCATTCAATCCAATATTTTGGATCTGCTGGTGCAGCCTTATGCTTTGCTACATAGTCTGCATCGGGCAAAAAAAAATTGATACTGCTGCACTCAGGCCAAAGTCACTTTCCAGCAGCAGCCTGAGGCATGAATTGATTGACTAATGTGCATTACTGCAATTTAAAATACCACTCAGCTGCTGTGCTGTTGCTTGCTGCCACAAACAACCCACAGACTTCTATGAATAAAGCTAGATTGGCCATTATTGTATCCCGTTGGATAATTATGCTCTCGTCTGCTGTAGAGTAAACTCACATGTGCCCTCATTTTTTAATCTATCTGGGGTTTGTTTGGGAGGAAGTCGCTTATTGGATTTTTACACCAGGCGTTCGAGTGTCCCCTGCCAGTGTTTGACCAAAATTAGCTTACTCCCCGTGTAGCAATTCTTCAAGTGAAATATTGAAAGCAGCCCCCAGATAGTGCTCAGGATGAAAGCTCATCCCTCCTCGTCTGATTCCGTATGCAGTCCGTGTTTTACGGTTTGACTGGGCGACACAAACAAATTGTCTCGGCTCATTTAGACGGTGGAGATGGCAAAGCCGTTGTTGTTCTAATGAAGATTTATGTGGAGATCGCATAGCTGTCATCTTGGGAATCAGTTGGGGAAATCTCTGCAAACATAAAGCAGTGTAACTGAAGCCATCTCAAGTAAAGGGAGAGATAAAAATTCTTTCATCCTGTCTGCCGTGTTATTATTCTAATAATATTATTTGTTCTGTGGTGCTCAAACATGTCTCTACTGAGTGATTGATGGATGCAGGAATTGTGCGAGACATTGAAGGCATCTCAGAGGACCCGGTGATGAAACTGATAAATTCCACACATCGATTTCTGCGTTTTTTCAAGAAAAGAAAATATTATCAAGTTAAAATAAAGCATCTTGTATGGATTGGTTTAGAGACCTTTTTTTTTGTTGTTTTTTTTTTTATATGATTGGAATGTCTTTTATATCCAGGTGATGCAACACCCGACAGACGGAGGACAGATTCTGGGTCTCCATAGCAACGTGAAAGAGGCGCCAGTGCGCGTGGCCGAGATCAGCGTGTACTCGCTGTCCAGCCAGCCCATCGACCACGAGGACGGTAGTGGGCAGGCTGGCCGAAAGACCAAAACCTCAGGTGGGCACCGCCGTCTCCGCTCCTCCTTTCGGGGGTCCTCCCAAAATCCTGTCTGTAATTCCAGGTTTCAGCCTGGAGACAGCCCTCCCTGCTCAGAACCCCCCCCCCCCCCTTTCCACATGGCTCCTATTTCCCAACTGAGGACAGAATAAACTCTATTAATCCCAGGCCAACCTGTGGCCAAAGATATGTTATTCTCCTCAGCTATGGTTGTAATGTTGATTTGAGAGTTGAACAGATGTATGGCCTATTACCTTACACTGCTCTAATTCTGGACGCCGGGCAGCGGTGGGGGGGTGGGGGGGTGGTATTGGCCCCCGGTCGGACTCCACGCCTTCCTCCTGCTATGTTGATCCCTCGCTGTTCTGGATGTTATTAAGGGGGCTGCTCAAACATAACAAATGAGCTCATGCATCAAGTATTATACTCGTGTCACTCCGAGGGAAAGAAAGATGTTTATCTTTCTCCTCTCTGCAGCGATCCTTAATAACATCCATCCCATTGAGGAACATAAAACAGGATTTTTCACAGGCAAAAGGTGGCTTTGAATTAGTTATTTAAAAGGTATTTAAATAAAAAAAAAAAAAAACCTCCATCACCTGCTTAACCGTGAAACATGTAGTAAAATCTGCCTCTTTGGGAACGTGGGAATTGGAACCTATAAACTCAGCCATGAAATAAAAGAACAAGAGTAAAACATTTCAACCACTGTCATTAAAACTTAGCCTGTGTCAGACTATGAGACATGAATCAACAAATGAGCTCCATGACCTCATTTGCATATAATCAGAGTTTTATCACATTTCATCAGGCAAATTTAGCATTTGATTATGTGCACAGCATGTGTGTTTGCACAACCAATATAGTTTCTTCATTATCCTGATACAAAGTAGTCAAAACAACTCTGCTCGAGCAGAGCAGGGTGGGAATAGGACTTTATCTTTTGGCTCACCGTGACATTTGTGAAAAATACACAATATAGAGAAAGCATCATTTCCATTATAATGGAAATATACGTTCATGAATTTTAACAGGTTTGCTTTCTACTGCAGTGCAATATATAATATATACACGAGAAGAGAAGCTTTTATAAACAATGCATGGATTCCAATTTTTCCTATAGATAATTTTTTCTTACCCAAAATATTGAGTGAGAGTTCCAGCACTAATGGTGGCCTTGTCTTTCTGCTAAATTTCTAATCCCAAAATGATGTTTCTGTGGGAAATCGTGAACCGATGCTGCTTGGTGCTAAACATGTATCCATGCATTTTGACATTTTCCTGTGGCTCGCCGACGTCAGACCGCTCCCCAGACATGGATAACTATTCTGAGGAGGACGATGACAGCTACTCGTCAGAGCAAGAAGCCAGTGATGACGCCGTTCATGGCCAGGTCAGTGCTGCGAAAGGCCAATGTGCTTTATAATAAATAAAATTCTTATGTATACAGATCCATTTTCTACTTTTACCAGGGTATTTTAATTTCCTCCACACTGATGCTACCTTCCGTGTATTTTAGGATCTTTATGACGAAGACGATGAGGTCAGAAAGCCCAAGAAAGCCCGGAGGAAAATGATCCGAACCACCTCCATGACCAGGGTTAGTTGCTTTTCCACCACAAGGAGTTTTATGCTCGCCAATCATTGACTGAGAACAATTCAAGACCGGTGCTTGCTGCCCTACAAGCTTTTAAGGGAAAAGCACACACCGTTCCATTTGTTTAAGCCATTAGGACGATGCGGATGAGCATGTAAATGAACACTGTGGGTTCACTGGACTGATTATAATGGTCTTTACATAGAGTGGCTGTGAATGAGTAATCCAATGGACAGTTACTGAGAAAACTGATAAGCCTGAGCCCAGCTGTCATGCTTATTTAATCACAACAGTTATTCCCTTTTCAGCGAGTTTAATTTTCTTTTCTCTTCCGTCACAGCAACCTAACTTCAAGCAAAAGTTCGTGGCCTTGCTCAAGAGGTTCAAGGTAACCGATGAGGTGAGTTGTGGGAAGAAAAATGCATTTGTTTTGATCGACACCCAGGAGAACATGTTGGGAGTCAAAGCAAAGGATGTATTGAATTTTAGCGGTGCACAGCATCGCCTTCTCAGTGCACCCGCCTGGGAATGTTTAGTCCTCTCTGTTATTTGCGAAGCAAGTCAGATGTGAAACATATCAGTTATTAAATTTCCCTGGAGGCGGGAGGAAATAATCTCGGTATTGACTGTCTAAACGGCACATTTCTCCATCAGTGCTAATGTGTTCCTGACTGGAGCAGAATCGCGTGTGAAGAAATCACTGTCACAACAGAGGTACAAGCATCATCATGGCCGCGTTACCTCTGGGCACATGGATGTATGATTCATACGTTGCCATTAGCAGCGTTCCGTACGCTGAATCCATTAACGGCCTTATTCTCCGCCACTTAATCTAATGATGAATGCGGGCTCATATGCATGTCCTATTTAGGTTTGTGTTTTTTTTTTCTTCTCTACAGTCCTTTTGAATGTTTCTGCGGATTCGACACAATAGCATGTAATCAGATCATCAGCAGGATGTTGACCATTTACCACAACAAACCCCCCCAATGACCATTAGTGCAAAGTCCGTGTTTGGTGTGGGATTAAGAAAAAAACCAACAAAAATATTGCAACATTTCCATTTGTGATATGTTATCAATACATTGGTGCCATATCTTAACATAGAACTGCTCAGAATACATTGATCTGCTTGGCCGCTGAACAGGCTAGTGACGTTCAGGTGAGCAGAAACTGTAAGTTGTTGTCTTTGTTGGAAACAGAGAGACCACTGGACCTTTGATGGTCAGTAGATTCATGGCTCACATGTTTCTGTGTTGGAGTGGGAATAGCAGCTCAGCATAGACTTGTGTGTGTGTGTGAGTGAGTGTCAGTACATGGCCGTAGCCCTGCCGTTAATGTCATCAGCCCTGAATAACTTGTTAAGCTCTGGATGTTGTCGTTTGTTACTGGTGATTCATGTGTTCTGTTTGCTGCCAATGAAAAGGAATACATGTTTGGGTTATTAACACAACGCCCCCTCTCTGTTGTCTCTTATCAGGCTTTTTAATGCTGTCAACAGCTCTGAGGCTGCAGTTTGTCTCTGTAGTATACAGGTGCATCTCCAAGAATTACAATATCGTGGAAAAAGTTCTACAATTTTGTCATTTTAGAAAGTGAACCTCGTATATAGATTGATCACACAGAGTGAAATATTTCAAGCCTTTATTTCGTCTTTTGAGGATTAGGGCTCACAGATAATAAAAACCCCAAACTTTGTATGATAATATATTTATTTGAGATGCATCTGTATATCAATATATATCTATCACGACATGATGATAGATATTGTCTTAGATTTAGAAGCTTAATGTCATATGGCATAAATTGAATGCAACACAATAAAGAAGGTGAACAAAAATAATCTAAATAATAGGTTTACCTACAATTCACATAATATATACGATAGAATAGCTGAATTTCCCAGGATGAAAAATACTCCTAAAACAAGAAAGAAGGGAAGTAAACATAATAAAACCTGTTTTTATACAATTATCAAATATCTACTTATTTAAAAAAAATGTCATATTTGATTTTATCCATATATACCAGCCTGACTACAGTTAGCAGTGGTCTGATATTTGTATTTGGGGACATTTCTTTCTGTAAAAAGGTAATATTAAATATTCTGTATTATTCAGTCACAGATGTATATTCTTTGTGATATATTGTTATTGTGGGAAAAATATTGTGATAATATGGTGACCTCATCTGTGATTGTCCTCCCTCGTTTGTGTTAGTTTATTTTACTGATATTTATTACCACTGAGGTGAAATCATAAGGAAATCTATAAGGAATAAGGAGATCTGCAGGAGCTCGTTTCTCCTCTTTTCTTCCTTTATTTCTGACATCAAATCCATTGATTAGGTTCTTTTTCTTTTTTTTTTTTTAACTATGTAGGTTTTCCGAGTGAATGAGACTTTGCTTTCTTTTTTTTATGCCTTTAGGTTTATATCTAATTAAAATAATTTCCACCATGGGACCAGTGTGAGACATTTAACCTAATGATGGTTACAAGAGGCTCCCAGCTATCCGATCTGTGCTTCATTGGATGTTTCTGGAAGCTCCAGGTGGCCTGATGATCTTTTATCATGTCCTCTGTCTCTAATCCCTTCCTTGTGGCTGGGCAGTGTGCAGGGCCACAGCTCTATAAATACATAGCCAGGAGGAAGAGAGGGGACAGACTGTATTTATCTGCTGCTTGCCAGCTCCTGCACTTATGGAGTGGCATTAATCACCTGATTAGTCCACAAGCCTGCCCGGTTGCATCCCCTATGATATACTGTCCATCCCTGCTGTGCAGCTGGCAGATCAAAGTTAAACACCTTAGCCCTCCTCTAGCACTCACTTATCTTTTAATTGGCCTGCTTAGGACCAACGCAGGGCTGTATTTATAGCATAGATTTTCTCATTTTTACAGCCTTCAATGTTCTCGTTCATTCTTTAGGCTCCATTAGTGCAGCTGTGAGAGTGATTAGCTAATGCACAGCACCAGTCTCGCCCTACACTTACTTAATTCATGGCCTCAATTACAAATCCCTGTTTACAACCGCTGATGTGTCGATGATGTGTCTATCTGGTGCGGCAGGTCTTGGACTCTGACCCAGTAGACCAGACCCAGGAGGTAGAGGAGGATCTGGACTTACTCTACGACAGCTTGGAGGTGTACAACCAGAGTGACAGCGGACCGGAGATGGAAGACAATGAAAGTGTTCTGAGCACTCCCAAGCCCAAACTCAAGTATGTGCTTTTTCTGCTCCCAGGGGGATGAACAGTATGTAAATACCAGACCAAAAAAGTGCACGATATCAGACTTTTAAGCTTTATTTTCAGTAAAACTAGAGCTGAGTGGTATAACCAAATATTTTTATGTACCGTATTTTCAAAAGTATTTTTTTTTCATGCATGACGAGGTTTTCTTTGATCAGTGTCATATTTTTTTAAAAGCCAAAGTACTTCCACACACACAACATGGGACGGCTATTTTGGTTTAAGGTCCTCTGTGTCTGAGAAAAACACTGATTGGGTTTGGAAGGGTATACTGCCATACTGCCCAGCCCTAAGTAAAACTAAGATTTAGTTGGCTAATATTGAAAAAAACATAATTAATTGTAGAAAATAACTAGTTGATGTTATTGGCCCTTCAAATGGAAACATTTCTCATCTTGTAATCTTTATTTGTGCTTTCAGGCCATTCTTTGAAGGCATGTCTCACTCCAGCTCCCAGACGGAGATTGGAAGCATACACAGCCAAAAAAGCCAACAGAGAGAGCTGTCATGTCCTGTAAGTTGATCACCTGACGCCTAACAAACTGCTGTTTACCGTAAAGTCGTGCCTCTGGTTGCTGGACGTGTATTATAAACAGTGTTGTGTAAAGGAATTGCCTCCAGGCGATGTTTAAATGTCTGGCAGCCCCCTGTGTGCTTATAATAGTCCAGGGATTCCCAAGGACCAGGATACTACAAGAGAGAAATTCTGGGCACGGTCGCAATGCAAACCCAACATCTTCCACCCCTTTAGGATAGGATGGAAGGCTGCGCTCCTTACCCCAGTCACCCCTGCAAACCACTAATATTTATAGGGAATGACACCAAATAACCTCTCCACCGCCATCAACACAGACACACGGACAGAAATATGCTCCCATGCTCAGAGAGAAGATTGGATGGGGCTGAACTCCTTCTAGATTTATGGCTCATTGGAAGCAACAAGGGTAAAGAAAGAGGGAGAGAGACATGCGGAGTGTGATTGGCGAGAGAGCGAGCGCTGTTTATAAATATCTGGGAATCCATTTTAGCCTGTAATAAAACAACCCTGAGCATTTCAGGCTGCTATAGCCCTCCATTTTGCTCAATACACGTCTCCAGTCCCACTTGATAAACTCATCTCGCAGGCAGAAAGGAAAAGTCTTTGATCTAAGATGGAAATGCACTGAAATAGATGTTAGAGGATGCACTTCAACTCTTTTAGTCAAGTCAACTAGTGAGCGCAGGAGCGTGACATTTATTCTTTCTGGGTTTGTGTTAGTTGGCAGCCGTGCTGAAATGTATACAGGCTTCCCACCACCTCACTTGGAGGTATTTATACTTGGCAGATCCGTCTCTGTCACCACGCTCGAATGTGTGGAGCCACTATTGTAAAACCGGTCCGTTTTTAACGGTCGAGAGCGGCCGGTTTTGACCTGAACAGATGGAGCATAGCACTCCCTCTTTGTAGCTGTTGTCATTTATATTCACCGGAAGAAGTGACCTCTTGTTGAAACGTGAATAACGTGTGTATTTACCTGTGTTTATCCGGCAGACTGGAGAATTTCTGACGGTGGACAGATGTAAAGTGCAAGGGGCCCGCTATCAAGACGACAGCGTCATAGACACCACCATCGGGGTATGTTTTTTGGATCGTTTGGGTTTTTTTGAGCATCTTTCTCATATTTTTCTTTTCCAATCCCACCACCTTTCCTTTCCTCCCATGTTTTCCAAGAAAAAACAAAAAACAAAGAGAGAGTACGCAAGGGGGCAGGCAAACCAAACAGCGCAGTCATCAATTATGGATCAGTCGAGCAGAGAAGGCAGCCCCCCTGCCGTCTGCGCTCTGACTGACGAGGGTAGAAGGAGTTGTGTTTGTGTTTGTTGATGCCTGTGTGCTGTCGGGTCAGTCTGTTCGTGTTCGTCTGACCTCGGCTTCCCCAGCTGAGCGCCGTGCAGCCGTCTCAGCGCTCCGCTCCACTCCACTAACCCAGCTCAAACCGAATATCTAAGCTACAGGAAGAGCGTTTCCCCAGCCCCCCCCCGCTAAGAGACCATGACTTTTTATCCTCTTCTATCATGGTGGGCTCTCATCATTATCGCCAACCACTACAGCTAAGCTCAATTATTCAGCAGGCCAGTACCTCTCTGCCTCCCTCCTCGCCTTTCAACCCGCGCCTCCTTAAAATGCTGGCTGCAGATGCCCCACACACAAAGCAGAGAGAATATAGAATGTACCTAGAGACTCTGGCGAGGTTTGAAGGGACACGACAGCGCCCGTGTTTTAGGATAAACATCAGCGTTGTCCTCTGCAGCCGTCTCGGCTTATCTCTGCCCCTCCCCTTTCGCTTCAGGAGCCAGAGACGGATGATTGCGTCCCGGGGCCGGGGGAGGTGAGCAGCTGGGATGTCAACACTGAACGGATGACCAGCACTGTTGGCAAACTCTGCAAGACGGAGTCCCAAAACCACATGTCTCCCAGGTACACAGCTGATCACTACATCTGGAAACAAGCGCTCCAGATAGCCTTCATTGTGTCAGCTTCTGTAGAGGATGAACCGGTTACCTTTTTTTTTTTTTTTTTTTTTTAAATAGTGATTTGCGACTTGATTTGTTCCCGGCTTTGGCTTCCGTGTATGTTAAGCATGTTGTGGTTTGTCTCCTCCTCAGTAAAGTGGAGAACAGGCTGCAGAGGCGTCCTCGCAGCACCTCCATGAAAGACAGACAGAACTCCAAGGCCCAGAATGACAGGACCAGCAGTATGGATAGCGAGTGCTCCCCAGAATCACGGCTTATAGCACAGGTAAACGATTCATAGACGCCACGTCAAGCTGCACATTTGATCTTTACATATGTTTTTTTTTTTCAGTCCAGTGCGTGGATTGTCAATCTCTGCTATCGATCTGTCCCAAAGGTTCCCAGGAAGTCTGTGTATGACCAGCTGAACCAGATCCTCATCTCTGATGAACGCTTACCAGAGAGCATCATCCTCATCAACACCATGGAGTGGCAAGGACAGGTGGATTCATCTCCCCATACACACACACAGTAGAAACATGGGTCATAGAGGATAGAAAGGGCTTAATATGAAATGAGAAATGCATTTTCTCAGGTTTAATCCTGTTTCCCTATATTATTATTCATATATCTTTTGATATATCCCGAATATATGTAAAAAAAAAAAATATATATATATATATATATATATAGGGTTAGGGTTAGGGTTACATATATATATTTTCTCATCCTGCAAAATATATAAATTAATAAAAAATTATATAAATCTGTATTGAGCATAACCCCAAGCTCCGCCTACTTTCTTTTATTCCAATTAAATGTGAGGATTTGACTTTATTCCATCCTATAACTGTTAAAACCTCAAATAAATCATTTTACATGGAAATTGGTCACAAAAGTTGCTCTAAATATGGTTTTATTGTGTCTTAAATAGGTAGCTGTAGCCTTGCTTCAAGGAATTCTTCTTCTCTCCGTATCCCAGTAGTGCGTTTTTCCTGCTTTCTGTATTTCCAGCCCCGCCTCTTGTTTATCCATGAAGTCATCATGTGTCTCACGTGTGTTTCTGTGCAGTATGTAGCCGAGCTGCTTCATGAACAGAGCCAGCCCATTGTGTCTACCTGCTCTGCTGCAGATGTTCAGGCTGCCTTCAACACCATCGTCACTCGCATCCAGAGATTGTGAGTCCCATCACGCACGCATACACACACGCGCACGCGATCGGGCTAAATGTGACACGAGCCGTCAAAGGTCCCGTCGCTCGTTATGTTGAAACAGACCTCGCCAGACTCTGTGTGTTTATCGTGGCCAGCTGCCAGAGAATCCCAGGATGCCATCGCTCACGCCGCTGCAGCGCTCTCTTGTCTGTGAACCCGTTCTATAAGAAATGCGCCTTGTTTTTCCCATGAAAAGCCGAGGGTTCGGCCTTCCCGTCTCTCTCTCGCGCTTGGATCCATCTGCTTGGCTGCCGGCTCCTCAGGAAGTCGAGTCAGTGGGAGACCAGGCTGTCTGTCTGCTTTGCTGCTTCTTTTAAACCTGTTTTTCGGCTCAACTGCCAGTTTTCCACTCTGACACACCTGCTCCTCAGTCGACCTGCTTATTCCAGCTGGGGCCATGTCATGTAGATCCATACACGTTTCTGATGTAAACATGTAAACAGTGTTGCCACCGTGAACCGTTAATGTCTGAAATTTTAGAGCTTTGAAGTAAAACAATTTAATCCCCTGCAAATTCGCGTTAAGGGTTTTATTTTCTATTTGCTTTGATGTTTGTAACGAGAAATTTATCAACCCAGCAGTTGTTTTTATATTCACACTCATTTAACTGATATTAAGTTTCTCATTGTAGGATTAGGATCTTAAAGCCATCGGAATATTATCTTTTGTCTTGATAAATACTTGCAAACATCTGGTCTTGCAAATCACAGCGTATGACATAATCTGTCTTTAAACCAGGAGAATCCCTGTTGAGATATAAATCTCTCTTTCATACTTGATCATTTCTCCCACACACGTATTTTCTCACTCTCTTCTCCTGCATCGTTTTAATGAATTCTCTTAACCCTTTGCAGCTGCAACTGCAACGCACAGACTCCACCAACCATGAAAGTGGCTGTGGCAGGCGACCAGAGTTACCTCAGCACCATCCTGAGGTTCTTTGTGGAGCAGCTGGCCAACAAGACTCCTGACTGGCTCAGTTACATCCGCTTCTTGGTCATCCCCATAGGCAAGTCAGCCAGGATTAGCACCAGCAAATATCAGCCGAACGTGCCGCATATGTTCATTTGCGGTTATTTTTATACTCTCGTACGTGCACAGGTTCTCACCCCCTGGCCAAGTACGTGGCCTCCTTCGACAGCAGGTTCAACAGCACCTTTATGGACACGGCGTGGAGGGAGTTGTTCTGCAGGACGGAACGGCCCGCCTCAGGTAGGACTCGACACGCAGCGCTTCTGTCAGGATACGAGACGAGCCTGCGGGTCTCACTCTCAGCCAAAAGAAACAGGGTCAGAGCACGGGTCAGGGGCTGATGGATGGGAGGAAGAGATTTTTTTTTTTTTTTTCCAATCGTAGAAGACGGCTTCAGCCTTCTGCAGAGCAGATGCCTCCCACCCTGTAAACAGTCTGGAAACATCAGATTCTTACCCCAAATGTAAAAATTCTTGTATGATTTGTAAAATTGAAAACAAATACACAGATTTGTCATCATCATGAGGTCATACGATTAATCTTTGAGGGTTTTTTTTTCCCCACTTTCTCCTTAGTCATGGTTTAAGTATAAAACTTAAATATAATTTGCCATTTGCAACCAATAAATTAAATATCAGTCAAATGGATGAATGTGTCCAAAAATATTATTAATTGGTTTATTTCAGGGCTGTTTTTTTTATAGAATTAAAGCTCTATTGTGAGGTGAATTTATTGCATTTTGTAAGCCCTTTCAATTGTTGGCTCACACACATCCATGTTTAAGCTTCTCCTCCCATCCATCTCCTCAATCCCCCCCCCAAACAAGCCCGATAATCCTCACCCATCCCTACTTATTAATTCATTTAATCCGCTCCCCATATGCTCAAGACTCGGCCTCATACACCAAATTGAATCATCACAAAAGGGGTTACATGAAAATATAAAAGGGGGGAAAAAAAAGAAAAGTACTTGATCCACCATGTTTTTTTTTTCCCCCTCCCTGACATCAGCTGTCATTGCAACACAGAGGGAAGTATTGATGCAGGGAAGCAAAATAAATTCACAATTCAAATCAGCCTGTTTCTACCCTTGTTGTGTTGCAAGTCACCCAAAATGAACACCGGGCTACATGTGGCCCGCAGGACTTGTGTGTGTTTGACACACAATTTATCTAGTGTGTCATATGGCTGACTTCACCCCTTGTATTAATGAGATTTTACACTCAAAGACTCCATCTCCTTAATTCAGTGGAATATAAATGACTTAAGTCTTGTCGCGATCCACTTTACATGGAAAAAAAGAAGAAAATTAGCATTAATGCATTCATTGTTGTTTAACCCATTGAATCCTATGAAGCCTAAGTATATGACTGTCAGTTTATACTTAAAATAAAAAAAAATCTAAATGTTACTCATACAGCTTTTTTTCTGAAATGATTTCTCCTGAGAACATGGTGAAGACAAACCCTCCCAGGAAGAGTGATTCTATTTATTATTGATAATAGATATATCTATTTATAAATATAAATATCTATACATAACCTTGATTGTTAGTGACATATAATTAATATAATTATATGCATAAAATCTGGGCTTAAACGGGTTAAACAGGCGAGGTGCATGAAGTGGCTGTGTCTCTCTGCAGATAACCTAGATGTAGCAGGACGGGTCGTTCAGTATCTGGCCGGTGCCAACGTGTCTCACCAGTTCCCTATCTCAGAAGCCATGCTCACCTACAAACAGAAGAGGTAAGTTCACTTTGGTCACGGCACCGCTGCTGCATATCTTTGTATAAACGCATGTACGTTTACGTCCTCTTGGTTGTTTGCTCTGAGCATGTCTGTGTCGGAATGAGTTGTAATTTCGGGGAACTGATATTAATGGATTTTTTTTTCTCATTTAAATACGAGTCCTGGAGCAAACACGGCTACCATCAATCAGCCTGTCATCAACAGCGGCTAAACTGAATGAGTAATATATTCCAGCGCATGCAAACACATGAACATTAATACATGTAAAAGTTGCCATGATGGTAAACCTCAATCATCAGATGCCGTCATCTGCCTGTTCTGTCATTACTGGATCCAGCAGGCACAGGTTCAGGCCCGTTTCAAGGTCTCAGTTTGATTGTTAGTTAATAGAGCTCTTCTTCTTCTTCTTCTTTTTCTTCTTCTTCTGCTCCCACATGCAACTTCACACACGCATGGAAAAACACAGACGACGTGTTGCATTTGCTTGTTTTTGTTTCTGAGGTTTGACCTTCCCCTCTATGTAAGAGTGGCTTCCTATTGGTCAGAAGGTACTAACACACAGTTTAACACTGTCACATTCCTTCTTCCCCCCTTTCCCCCTTTGATTTGCATTCAAGGAAAAGAAGTTTGTATTTTGATTTTTACATCAGGTATCTAATTCAACTCTTTGTTTTGCCCTCCTTTTTTTTTTTTTCTCTCTCCACCATTCGGCTTGAGCTCCTTGCTGTGTCTTAACATTTCCCTTTTCACACTCGATACTCACCTTAACGTCACTTTAACACTCTGTCCTGACTTGTGTCTTTTTGGTTTTGGTGTGACTTTGATTCTTAATCTGTCCTCTTGTATTGTTGCCGTGAAGAATTGCCTAACAACCTTTAATACAACATCCAGACATTGACAAAGTGGAATGAATCCATACGTCCAGCAGTCTGCGTCTCCTAACTGATGTTAAAGTAATTTAGCATGAACCCCACATTTCATAAGCATTAGCTTTCATTATTTCTCTTCATTATTATTAACTTTGACAGCGGCAAGACCAAAGAAATATGTCAATATCAATGAAAACATCCTTAATTTGGTGCCAAAACACTGATGAACATTTAGTTTATCTGTATTTCCACATTGAAAACAAAGGCAGGCTGTGTTTTAGGTTTGCTGTGCTGTATCTTGTTGTGTTGTTTTCAAAATGGTGCAATATGTACAGTCAGTGTGACCATATAATACACCAACGGAGGCCAAGGTGGTAAGATTGATTAGGACTGACACTGGAACCAGGAGTGAGAATAACACCGGTTAGTTTAGGAGCTGCGCTATTGACTAAAACATGTTAGAGGACATCTGCACAAAGACAAAACTATCTTATCTCTGGGTGCATTTTTTTGCCTTTTTTGAATCCATTCATTCGTGTTAAACTTTGACGGCGACTGACCTCTGACCTCTGCCTCGTCCCGAAGAGCCGATGCGCTCAACCGAGAATAGAAAAAGCCGCTCCCTGTCACGTAGACGCTGTAAATTAGCACAAACTCTAGTTTTTAGTCTCCCGTACACGAGTAGCTCTCTTCTCCTACCAAGTGGTGCACAAGAAAAGTAGCCATCTAGCTTTGGTTGTAAGGAGCGGTCCTCTCATTCATCCCATTGTAACGTGATCCCAAGATGACCCCATTCCACCCAAGCCATGTCATGGCACATGCCTCGAGTCATGTGCCATTGCTGCCGTGACGGGACATGGTGCGGGCTAAAGCCATCTCCCCACCAGGACCATTGAGTGTTCATGTGCAACCTCTGGAGTGTTGAAGTGTTTCAACGCACATCTGGCCACGCTCACAGCCTCTTCACTCTGTTCACAGCCCCGACGAGGACTCCTGTCAGAAATTTGTGCCATTTATTGGAGTAAGTCTGTCTTTTTTTTTAATTTTAAATAAATGTTTTGTAGGTACTGGACAGTTTACTTTCATGATTTTTTTATATATATACATATATTCTTGCAGGTTGTAAAAGTTGGGATTGTGGAGCAAAGCCTCTCAACCTCAGGTAAGGGGGACATGTTTTAAAGGTGCAAGTATTAGTGTTGGCTTTTTGTTTTATCTCACAAAGTGATGTTATCTATAAGCTTCAATCCTCCTGCTGCACTACTGTGAATGATAGAACGAAGCAGGGGAAGAGGAAGTTTTGGTTTTTTGGATTTTTAATCTTATTTCATTTTAATTAAGTTTTACTTTACTTTGTTTACATAATTATGTTTTATTTCAGAGTTTTGTTCATAAAAGTACTTCTTTTGCTCCCCAACTTGCAGTGGACTCAGATGATGCAATGGGTGGCAACACGAGCATCCTGTCCTCCCCAACGCCCCAGACGGCCGGTCCGTATGGGAAGGAGATTGGAGGAACCCCCCCACAGTCCCCCTCTGTGTCCACTGCCCTGTCTGGAGCTGGGTATGGGAAAAAACAAAAAAACACGTCGTTTTCAAAATAAAAGCACAGAATAAAGCACTGACGAAGGGCGATCACTGTGATATAGCGATGAGATGATACAGAATGAATTAAACTCAAGTCTCTCTGTAATGTCTCTGACTTCCATGCTTCTCCTTTTGTAGTTCTCCATGTTCAGGCAGTGAAGTCATGGGGCTCCAGGTGGACTACTGGACGTGGCAAGGCCCCGAGAAGAAGAAAGAGGGAGAGAAGAGAGACGTGGGACTGAAGAACACCCTGAAGAGTAACTTCCGTTCACTCCAGGTCAGCCGCCTGCCTTGTGGAGGAGAACTCACCCCTCCGCCCAGCATGGCTATGACCGTCGTCACCAAGGAGAAGAACAAGAAAGGTACGCTCGGGGGAACCTGACGAGAAGAGAAGCTCGTCTCAGCCTGTAGTCATAGCGCATGGCGAGGGGGAACATTTCTGGCACTTAGCTGAAGGGGATTTGGCATATTTTTCCTCTCCTGTCAGTGCTAATGCGTGGAAAAATGCAACAAATCTCCCCCGTTTCTAAAACTGTCCTCACATAGTGGGGTGGATGAGCTGAAAAAAGTGTGATGTATTTTTTTTTTTCCCTGCACTGCGGAATGGCTGAGAAGCTGAACAACAAATGTGACTCCGCTTGCTCTCTGACTCCTTTTTTTTTACTTTCTTTACAGTGATTTTTCTCAGCAAGAAGCCCAAGGAGAAAGAGCTGGACTCTAAGAGCCAAGTGATTGATGGTATCAGCAGGTTGATCTGCACAGCCAAGCACCAGCACACGATGCTGAGAGGTAAGACACACACACACACACACACACACACAGCTGAAGCTGTGCTGCCACCTGCTGCCGACGGCAGGAATACCCGGAATATCACAAGAATACAGCAAACGATCCACTCTTTTCATAGTTGTTAGTGAATCATGACGTTTTTGTCTAATTTCCCGTGTTTTTAATCGTCATCTATTATCACCTTTTGTGTCTCCAGTCACTATCGACGGAGTGGAGTGGAATGACGTCAAGTTTTTCCAACTCGCTGCCCAGTGGCCGACACACGTCAAGCACTTCCCGGTGGGAATCTTCGGTTACACTAAGCCCGTGTGACCCCTCCCCCCCCACCACCGTGTGTCGCCATCCTCTCTCACCATCACCAGACTCTCCGCTGCACTTGTCTCACGAGAGGCTTCAGAAAATTAGAGGAAAAGCCGACAGGCCCCTCCCCCTCCCACCCCCCCTAACCCCATCCCCCCACCCACCGGCAGTAATAGTTTTCCTGTGGAAATCTTACTGACTCACATCCACATGTTCAATACACAAATTTCATGTTGTCAATTTGATGTTTTTGATGTTGATGTTGTTGGGTGTTGTTGTTTTTTACACACTACAATAAGAACAAGTACTCTTTTGTAAGATTTGTGCTACCGCCTCGGAGGTATTTTGAGGTTTTTTGACAATTTGCCACATTTCGATAATGGCAGCTGTGTTTGCACTTTGTTTAGTTATTTTTTTTTTTTTCTTTTCGTTTTGTTTTTGTTAACATTTTATTATTTCTGTGAAATCCTACATTTATTGTTACTCTATAGACAATGGAGGAGTGTGATGGTGATGTGCAGTGGCGTGCGTGAGGTTGTTTGAGACTGTGTTTGTCGTTGAAAGTTGGAATATTGCTGTGAATCTAGACAGAAACCTTCTCTTCTAACTCAGTGCTAAAATTTTCTTACTCGTCCCTTTACTTTCTCAGAAACAAAAAAGGTCAATTTTTATAGCGAAGAACGTGAAATGTTCTTTTTGCCTCGTTGATTTTTAAGCACACTGCGTACCTAAAGCAAATCAGAAAAAAAAAGCAGGCAAGGTATTCTTGAAGGTAGCTATAATGAATGTAGCTATGACACATTTGTAAGCAGTTTATGGAGTGAGTTCATTCATGTCTTCAAGTGCTGAAGATTTTCTATTGATGTTAGTGTACCGACCGTACAGTAACAAATACTTAGAAGCAGGGTAACACGACACGAAACGACATATTTCAACTCCCAACAGCTGAATGCCAAATCGTATTGTTTCAAGGTCCCGATTTGTGTTTTTTTTTTTTCACAACTCCCCTCCACCTGTGACGTAATCGGGCCGCCGACATTTTATTTTTTTTTTTTTACAGAATTTATTTGCGCATTCAACTTGATGCGCTGCCTCGTCTGAGAGGACATCTCACAGACCCCGACGTAACACCTGGATGGCTCCAGATGTGCAGTGATGTGCCAAAGTCAGGTTTATTTTACAGCCGAACCACCAGAGCTCTTCACATTACGTGGAGCTGAAAACAGAACTCATACATATAACGTATCTGTGGTCCCTGTGGAGATCGGTATTAAGGTTACTGAGTTGTTGGTTGACAGAAATCTTAAAAAAAAAAAAAGGAAACAAAAGTGATTTACTATTGCTCCACATTTGGCCAAATCTTAAACGCATTAAGCATTTTCTAGTAGGTGTGCACATTCTATTAAAGCAATTACCGTCGTGTCCTTTTACAGCTTGGCCGTGGCCGGACATGCAAGTCAACCTGGAGCATACCGAGGCGTTCAGGGTCGTCGGGGAAAACGACTAATAAGAATGAGTTGGTCTGACTCGAAGCGGTGTCGAGCAAAATGCAAGTGTCGAATAGTTTTTAAAAATATGAAAAGCGTATGGAGTCAGATGTCCAAGTCACTGCCTGTGTGTGTGTGTGTGTGTGTGTGTGCGTGTCTGTGTAGGTGTGCTCTATGTTCGATGGTACTCCCTGAATAGCGTTACGTGTAACTTTTGCAATAGGAAACCTTTGGACAAAAGGGCCTTCTGTATGAGTTTGTTGTTGCTTTTTATAAAGTGAAGACTTACAAGCTTTGATAGGCTGGCTTTTTTTAGTATTGTATATAAATATATACAAGATGTATTATTGTGAATTGCAACCCTCCCTCCCTCCCTCCCTCCCTCCCTCCCTCCTCCCCCAACCACACACACACTCCTTTTCCCACTAAATTGAAAGCACAAAAAGCTTAACCTTTTTATTTCTTGACATAAATGCCAAATATATTTCCAGAATTCAAGAACTATGAAGTCGACTTGTACAATGCAAACACTATTAGGTTATGTGATTTCTCATACATTTCCCTCACTTTGTGATGCACTTTCATGTGGTTTTTATACACATTTTAGCTCAAATTGGGACACAGTTTGGTTTTGAGGTGAAGTGTTAGAGGTGTTATTTTTGAATTGTAAACCACTACCTATAGACAAGAGAAGGCCGTTTTGTTTTTTTTATTTTAAATAGTTTTGAAAATTACCTTTTTTTTTTTTCCCACGGGGATGTTTATGTCGATGGGTTCAAGCGCCCTTCAAAAACACCTTCGTGGCCGTCTGTTACGCAATGATTTGCCACTTGATGTTGAGAAGCTTGTTTTTGCAGCTACCACCATGTGTTCTCTGCCTGTGACTAGACAGTCGGGACCCGCGTTGTCCATCTTCTGTCAGCTGGGAGACTGACTGGCCCTTCCTTATTCATAAACTCGGGCTGTGAAGTGTTCACCGGGGCTGAGTAGTTTGAGGGAATGTGTCATACGTTAGCCTTTTTTAAAAGCTCTACGGGCATAATGTCAAGTGTGTTTCAATGTATTTGACCTCGACTTTTTAATTGCCCTAAACCTAGAGGTAGCATGGGGGTGTTCTACAAGGCCGGATCAATGAGCAGGCATGCTCACTTTAGGTCACTGTTTACTCCAATTAGAAACTGCAAAAAAAAAAACTGACATCAACATCAGTGTTAATGTTCATTAATGGTCAAACTACACAAATGACTACATGCCATCTCATTGCTCCTGTTACTTGAAATGCCGCCCAGTGTCTTTGCACAAACCCTATTTTAAAAAGACATGACAGTATTTTTAAATTTACCACTAAAAAAAAAAAATATGGGTTACTCTGCATGTTTTACTATAGATGTAAATATGTTTTGGATTTTTATATTATTTTGTTTTCTTTCCATGCTCTCAAAAGCAGTTGTGTTTAATAAAATTTTTAATCTTCTGTACAAACAAGCATGTTTTTATTCATCTTTTCTCCAGTGAACAAATCAATGTGACTTCATTGTACAGAGCAAATAATAATAATAATACGAGGCTATTTATAAGGAAGAGAACAGTCCGGATTCGTTATTTGGTTGCGATGGAGGGCAGGTTGACGTAAACCTTCATCGGTGGCAGTGGTTTGATCTTGCGTCCTGCCCAGCCTCCTTTCCTCTGCCACAAGCCGCTCGAAGGGCGGACGCCAAACCACCGGTTGCGGCCGGCTTTGCCGATGATCTCTTTATGGTGGTCCACATTGGATACGCGTCCTACCGTCACCATGCAGGTCTCCAGCACCTGTGAGTGTGAAGATGGCGACATTTAACTCGGGGGTAAAGAGGGTCTAAACCAAAGCTGCCCGACCCCTGCTCCTCCCCTCTCCAACACACCTGATTCTAATTATTAACAACCCTGTGAGAATGAGTTGATAATTACAATCAGGTGTGTTGGATTAGGGAGGATTCCTAAAAGGAGCGGGATTGGGCAGCATCATGAGTCTCCGATCTTGATCCTGGAGAGCCACTGTGGGCGCGGGTTTTTGTTCCAACCAAGCAGAAATGCCCCTGATGGTTGATTAGTAGAATCCGGTGTGTAACTGCTTGGTTTAAAATAAAACCCCTGCGAGCACAGTAGGTGAAATTACAATTCAGCGAACCTCACCTGAACCTGTTGCTTTGAAGGCAGCTGAACGATCGCTGTTCCGTTCACTTTACGGAGCAGAACTCCACTTGTGCCTGGGGGGAAAAAAAAGTAACATTTAGTTTGATATTTATTACATCAGCTATTCTTTGTTTTTTCTTGGAATAATGTAAATGGTTGCATGAGATGGGGAAACCTCCCAAGATTGCAAAAAGGATGCACTACAGCAGATCACCCTTATTAATGCTGTAGTGCATCCTACTACAGCATTATGCTGTGGAGTGTTGGACAGAAAATGATGCAACTGTGATAATTCATTGATCTTTGTGGTTCCAAGTGTGAGATTTACTTTGCTTTTTGGAAAACAAGGAATTCAATGCTGTCACCTTGGAAAAATAATACACAGAAAAAATGTCTTCATGCACAAATGTTACTTTCAGAATTAGCTACAAACAATACAAAATACTTTATTAACCCCCCCACCCCAGGGAAGATAAAGTGCCAACTGTAGGCTACTACCTGCAGCACGGATGTACTCTGATCCCCTCCCTGGTTGTATCTCCAGATTGTGAACCAGTGTCCCCACAGGAAGAGCTCCCAGTCGGTAGGCGTCGCCTTCATTGGCTGCAACTGCAAAGACGAGAAAAAGCACAGAACGCGTTCTGAGTCTCATAGTTGAATTATAGGCAACAAAGACCCACGCTTGATAAGTCGGGGGTTTTTCAGCCTTTTGTCACTTTACTGAAGTGCTCGACCGAGGCCGTGCGTTCCCTTACCCGCCATGCGGCCGATAACTCCAGATGTTTTAATGAGGTCGCCGACTTGCATGTTCTCCGTCGCGATGATCCATCTTTTCCGATTCCCTGAAGCCACCAGGGCGATGTCAGCGGACCTGCACAGACGAACGCGTTAAGAGGAACAACTGGCTGCGGGACATGTTAACCGGAGCGCTGCGTGGCCGAGGCTGACCTCACCTGCACGGGTCGTAGCGCACTTGGATGACCTTCTCTTCGAAGGGCTGGTCTTCTTTGCCGGGTTCGTACTTCAGTCGCTGGAAGTCTACCCAGCGGTATCTTTGCTTGTGGCCACCGCCGATACCGTGTGTCCGTATCCTTCCTGTACAACGTGGAACACGGATCGCAGATGTTATGAAATATAAAAAAAAAAATGATTAGTGCTGAAATGTGATAGAGACTTGCTTAGATTAGGATCCTTAATATTCAGTATGAACAGTATGGCATAATAATAGGTTCAATATGAACACCCGACTGTTGTTTTAAGACTGACTTAAAAAATAATTGTAAACTCATTTAATTCTTGCTTATAAACAGACAACCACTTGTCGCGTTCTGCTTCAGTGACCACACTTTGTACCTGTGTGATCTCGGCCTCCGGTCTTTTTCATCCCAATAGGCCTGACGGTGTACTTCTCCCTGTTCTTCCAGTAAGTCTGGTTCTGCTGCAGAGCGGCCGTGGTGAGGAAGCCTCGGCTCTGTCCGACTGCACCGGACACGCCGTCCCACAGCGGAGCTCCCAGCTGGGTCTGTGCTACTGCCTGTCAACACAAAACCACACACACACTGTTGGTTTGGTACTTGGGATGTCACCGGCCATTCTTCACTGTGACTGACGGCAACAACGCTGAAAGTTAAGGGAAACACACGTAATGTGTATTATCTTAAACTTAAAACTACCTTTTCACCTCATTTTTTGTTTTCATAGCCAAAATAAAGATCTCACCAATTCAAAAGTGGATTTTAATGAGTGTCATTGATAATCTAGTTCAGATTTCTGAGTTCAGTGGGTCTAATATGTTCAAGAGGGAGAAATAGAGGTGAGAATAGAATAGAAGTGAAATCGCTCCCATTTGCATAAGTACACATAACCTGAAATTGGAAGTTCGAACAGCAGAAATGTCTTTTTCCTATGCTGACTGACACTTTTCCACAATATGAACAGAGAATCAGATGCTAAATATGATTATCTATACGTTTTGGGTTTCACTTGAAGCTCTGAATCCTCGTGTCGTACCCGAGAGGACAGCAGAGCGGGCTGGGAGACAGTCAGGGAGCGCAGAGCTCGGGTTAAACACCACACCGCCATCACCAAGTGATCAAGAAGACAACTGAGGAGCAGATGTAGTTATTCAATTAGCTTCATGTCATCAATACAAAGTGGTTTGTTTCTGCTGCTGAGAGTCTACAGAGTCCAGCTCATCATAATGTTCAATAAATCACAGTATTAGTGCATTTCTGGCTCAGCACCATGGCTTCCGAGGAGCCGTCATGACATGCAAACTTGGTCGACCGCTAGCTTAGCATGTAGTTACCAGATTAATGTGTCTGAACAACGGTCGAGCATTTAGTTTTATTCTCATTGAATAAACCGACATTAAACTCACCTATATGTGTTTATTTCATCCCAGTTCTCTATGAATCTACGCTGTTGTAATAAATCCTCTCGTCCTTCACAGTCCTGCGGCACGCTGCGTCGCCCAATGATGACGCGTTTCCAAACCCGGAAGTTGTTTTTTTTTCCCATTTTCGTTTAAAAAATGTATTTATGTATGAATATATTTGTATCTTATGAAGTGGACTGACTGTTAAATTAAAATGTGTCTATTTATTTTGACACAAGGATATGATAATATATTCAAAATAAAAAAAACTTCAAACAAGATTTTTTTAAAGAAAAATGTGACCAAAAAAAACAACAATAATCAAAAACATCAATCAAAACATTTCCATAAAGAAAAAATCCATATATCAGAGACATTCATTGACAAATAAATTCAATACACGCAGAAACATCCACCCAATCAATGGCAGAGGAACCCACATCCACCCTTCACACTTTAGCCACCAGATGTCAGTGTGGGCTTTTTAAATTCATGTGCTGTTTGCCTTTGTTTTTGAGTGTTAGAATTAAAAATGTGACTAAATAGAGTAGAAATAGAATAGAATATTTTTTGTCCGTGTGACAGAAATTCTTCTTTGACAGGCTCACACACTCTCTCACGCGTTCTCATCAAGACACATTAAATACATGCAAATACCATTAAATGGTCTTGCATGTTTTTAATAATTAAAAACAATTAGTATAATAAACTACCATACAGTTTCTATTGTGCAATTGATTTTGCACATTTCTCAATGGAAAAGAATATTGTCAAAATAACACTGTGAACCTCCAACCCATTGAACACGCGTTCAGATATCATTGCATCACATCTTTGCACATGAGTAAACACAACTGTCAACAGTTTGCACAGTTAACTGACTTTATCTTGCTGATTAAAACTGACTATGTTGCTTCTGAGTGAAATAGTTGAACCATCCAAAACATGTGAATTTCATTGTGTAAATCGGCACATGTGAGTTGGAGACTACTGTGTCACTGTAGGTGATACAGTATTTTCTTTAATCTTGTATTCATGTATTTGTATATTATAATACATTCTGCTGTGTATGTTTTCTGTTTACTGTGATGTACGGCAGCTAATTTACACGAATAAAATGACATTTTCTGTAACCTTTTCCATAGTAGTGTGTGTGAAACATGTGATGTGAAACCTTGCACTGTTTACAGTTTTTCCTCGATTTATTCTGCTCATTTCTTGAAACAGTCAAACTCATAAAAACTCAAAGCTCCAGGGGCATTTTCCAAAATAGTGTGTATGATTCAGCACAATACCTCACCTGCATAAGTCCATATCTCACCCAGCACATGCTTCAAATACATTTAAACAATTTCTCATAGGAAAAGTAAACATCTCCAAAATGAGTCTTTGGTATTGTGTACATTATTCAGCTTTTCATCACTAGAGATCTGGAAATGTCCAACATCAACAGAATTGTGCTGCTGAAATTATTATTTCAGTTTGATGCACAATGGTGTTTATTTAGCTGGACAAAAAACAACATTCTAGCATAGAAACCATTCATGTCAGTGTATAAATGGGCTTAGAGTGATATGTGATGTGAGGGATATTTCCAGACTCCACCGCCATACAACACATTTAAACATGTCGATCTGTTTGATTATTATATTGATTTTAAAAGGCCACACTGTGATTTCTGCAGCGAAGTGGCGAAAACAAAACATGACGTCACCATGCATAGACTCAGCCGCGGTGGCTGACGGGAAACTCTCGCTGTCCCGGAGACATTTTGGATTTAAAGGGGCTGAGCTAGCCGTCAGTCCCGCATCTCGGTAAGCGACAGCTCTTTCTTCCCTAATATTACAGCTTTAAAACGCCCGAATGGGACCGTTCGTATGTGTGTGTAACGTCGTTTTACGCCACCGTGAACATAAAGTGTCCGCTCGGCTATTTTAAACGCGGCGAACTCGGAACAAACAGGGAGTGGTGATGCTAGCTGGTTAGCCGCCGCCGCTAGCCGCTGTCGGTAACGTTAGCGCAGAACAGATGGAAGAAAAACAATCTTTTCTGTGAGTTTCGGCGAAGGTGTTCTGAATAGACTGATAAGTCTTCTTCTAAAAACATCAGAGTAAATGGAGAGAAGGAAAGAACCGGTCACGTGTGGTTTTATTGTTAAATAACCTCCTTCAGGAGGAGATAGATAATCACATTGATAATGAAATAACGTTATCAAGAGTGTTATTGTCCGTTTTATGATTTTGTAGTTTTTAGGTACGTTGAATATATTCAGGAGACTTCTGTTTGTGTCTCAGGCGCATTTATGTTGTGCAGATTCATTAACATATACCTGTTAGCTACCAAAACGTTAAATTAAAGGCTAGTTTTATAAAGGCTAGTGTCGAAAACTGTTAAAGAAATGATTTTTCTACATGATACATGAGTTAAAGCCATGCTATAGCCGCACAGCTCCTCTTGCATCAGTGGCAGAATTCACGCATCTAGGATTCAGTAGGGAACCAGCTGATTTCAGTGGAGTGATGGCTGATTGTGGACAGTGTTCCAGTGTGACATTTCCCTCCCGGTTGTCCCCAGCCCCGCCACACCCTCCATGATGCCAGCCTCTCCCTTTGTGTCTGCTGGGGATGCAGCCGGTGTTGTGGGTTGCTGTTTTTAACGCAGGAAACTGGGAGGAAGATGAAGTGATCTGGTGGCTCATCCTGCAAACAGGAAATGTGTCTCAGGGGGGATATGGCACAAAGATCAGGGCCACTGGGATGCTAATGCACCCACTGCGGTTTGCCCTCTTTTCCATTTCCTATGCTAGTACTTTGTTATTACAGCACCACACCCTTCATACACACACACACACACACACTGTTGAATGTTATGTATTTGCTTAAACCAAGCTGAAAACTAATCCCACACAATTCTAAATAAGAAAATGGCAGCTACTAAACTGGCCTTGCACAGATTCTTTGCGCAGTTACACTCGACAGTGGCAAGTGAACAGTTGTGCCAATTAAGGGTTATTTAGTTAATCCCTTCTTTGGATATGAGCGTCTTAAGGCACTGTAGAGTTGAATGACGGTGCACAGGGCTCGTAGGGAGGGATTTGGGGTTGCGAGGGACTGAGTGACAATGTCGGCCAACGGGAGATGTGATAATGTGAGGCCGGACAGCTCTCTGGAGGTAGAAGCTAATAAAGAGCCGTCCTCCTCTGGAAGGGCAAACATGACACGTTCCAGGTTTCCACTGCACAGAGGGAAATGAATTGTCCATGCAGAAGAACCACTTTCCATAACGCCCATCTCCTCTGCAGCATTTGTATTGCATCAGACGTGCTTTGATTGTGGCTGTATTATATGACCTTTGATCCTCCTGCAAACATGAGTCATCAGACCCTTTTATAAAGCTCATGTCCTGGCCCACCTCGTTAAAATAGAAATAAGTAAATGATAATCTTATCTGTGCAACAGTATTATTTAAACGGTTGTTTCATGTCAGTGTGAGTTTCCTTGTGGCTTAAAGAATCTGTGTTACTAATCAAGTCATAATGTCCTCTGTGGACACAATAACAGGATATTCTTGTGTGTATATTTGAATAGTTGACACATTTTGAGGATCCTGTATAATGTCAATAGAGCTTTTTCAGTGACTGTTGGAGAACATTACCACTATGGATATTTTTTTTTCTCTCAGGCTATAGTCACCTTAGTCTTACACACATGGGTATTGACTTGAGATTATTTCTGATTCAATCATATTGTTGAAAATGAGCTGAAGGTCAGGACTCTGCTGTATTAGTCAGCCAGTGAACGTCACCGAAGAGAGTGACGATGATGTTAATATGAATGAGTTTGGGAAGGTCCGTGTTGTAATGCAAGTGTTCGTTGGGCTGTAAATGTCCCTAAGGTTTTGTAGCCATTTGCTGCACTGCAGAAGCTCTAAGTGGTTTGATTTTTTTTGCTGTATGTTTAATTGGCTCAATAGTCATTTTATGCTTGGTGCTATTATTCCATAGTCTCATTAGGCCCATTCCTTTGTCTGATGAACTTGGAGAATAGAGGTTGCCATATAACACTATCATGTTGATAAAGTGATAATGGACTATACATAAGTGTTGTCTCTTGTGGTTTCAAATGCTCTATTATAAAAAATGTTCATTTTCTGAACTCAACAGACCTTTTCTCGCTGTTGTATTATTTGTCTATAAGCACCTAGTCATTATATCCCCATTGCTGATGATTATTTATTAGATATTTTAAAGCCTCACGAGTCATCACTTACAATAATGTCGCAGTATTGATAACAAGGCATTTGTTAAAAAAAAACAATATGGTGGTATTAAATTTATCTTTGGCCAGCCCCAGTAGAGAAGCAGAATTGGCTCCCTCCCCCATCCGACCTGCTCCTCCGCACTCCCCTGCTCTCCCGCTGTGGGCGGAGTCTGTCTCTTGTGTGCGCCACGAGCTGATGTTTGTTGTTCTGCTGGAGCAGTGGGAAGGTCACCATCATCCTGCAGGCAGCTCCCGTCCCGCTCCTCCCCATCCTCAGCACAGCTACCGCGCTCGTTCCTCCCCGGCTCCATTTCCACTCTGAAGGATCTCTTTGGATTAGCAGCGCAGCAGTTTTTACGATGCACTTTGCTGGCATGTAAGCGCTATTGCCGGAGGAGGAGTCATTATTTCATCAGCTCTTCTCCGGGCCAAACTATGAGACTCTGATCTGCCACTGAAATCGAGGTTAGTTTTCCGGTCCAATAAGCTGCAGCAGTTAAACACATGAGTGATGGCTCAGCCCTTAAGCAGCCACTTAATGGGTTAAATTACAGTTAGAACTATTTTTTAACTTTAATTTGCACCTTTTCATCTTATGTCAGCATCCTCCCTATTTTTTAATCGTAGTTTACAATATGAAGAACCACTTTGCTTAGAATTAGTTTTTTCACCATAATGTTCCTATATATTATATAAGCAGGGAAGCTCAAGCATTCAATAACGAATAATGTCTTATCTGTGTTCTGACCTATTAACAATTTAATATGATGGATCATGTAGTAAAGTATGAGCTGACCTAACTTCCTGCCAGTGAACCCTGAGTAATACTCAGTCCTCCACCTGATCATGAGCATTTGGGTAAAATCCAAACTCAGGTGACTATGTGCTGCTTTATGGTCTAATGTGTAACGTTTTAAATTGTCAGCGCAGTTTTTATATCGTCCTAAAAGCCTGTGATCAATATAAGAATGCACATTGTGGAAATTGTGAGTTGACTATTAACCTGTCATTTGTCTACATACGCATGATTTCTATGAAACGTAGATGAAAGTTGAAAGTAAATGTTAAAGATTAATTCAAGGGCATTCTTGTCTTTAACAGGAAAACAACAGGGCTGTTGGACTTTTATCTGATCTCTTTAGTCTTGTAAAATATTAACTTCAGCTGTGTGAACAAAGCAAGTCCTTGTTTCATGTGTTTGTGTTTTAAATCAAAGCGAAACTGCCGTTTTCTTCCCTGACTGATATGAAAGCAGTTTTTCCACTTTGTTCGCTAACACTCAGTCAGTACCCATCTATCCGGGACTTTCATCCACATTGGTGTTAAATTCCTAAGACTCTGTGTAACCGTTATGTGTGTGTGTGTGTGTGTGTGTGTAATGTGTGAATTCGCTTTATCTTTCAAAGAAACACATCTTTTCATATCTCGCTTTGGTGTCAGATCTTATCAAGTAGAAACAGACTGCAGGTCCTGAGTTAAAGTTAAGGTCCTAACGCCTCAATCAATTAATCAATCTTTGTCACGAGTGATCACGATGTAATCACAGTGAAACACTCAATATTATTTAGGATTCCCCCCTATTTTATACAAAATACCTCTCGTCTGCATTGTCAGAGACAACTCTGATAATGCAGTTGAGAGTTCTACTTGATTTGCTTGTGACTTTAGACTTTTCATGTAAATTGATATGCAAGAACAAACATTTACTATGGTCTCTTTTACTTTTAATGGAAGTTTCCCCAAAAACATGTTTGTACTCGCTCTCTCTGACTGACTTACCTGTTGAAATGCTTTACTGCTATGCAAACCTGAAACCACTGACTGTAAGTAAGTAAGTAGCCGCTCATTAACACACTCATTATATGCAAACCAGGACTATACAGCACACAGCCTCCATCAAATCATTTTGTACAGAGACATTCCAGCTCGGTTTCTATAAATGTGTCAGAGTATGTGTACTTAATTGATGCTCAGCCATGATGATGAGCCTTTTTAAAATGTAGACTCCTTTTAAATGTCAATCATCCGGGTCACACTTTTTCTATACTTTCATGTGCTTTTCTATTTTGTAATCTAACAGATGTGGTGATCTGTTTGAAGTGGTTCACAGAGGGTGCATGTTGCTGTCTTTGTCTTCTGTGTCTTCCCTGTAAAACGACAGTGAAGGGATGATTGTACATGAAGGGCAATAAAGCAGTATATTGTAAATGAGAGCTGCTCACTACCATGTCTGGTTGCTCTAGATGTGTGTGCTCAGTATTAAACAGTTAGCAGTGTTTAACAGCTCTGACAAGATGGAGCCCGCTTCGCATTAAATTAACTCCACCCTTCACTTCAATGTCTCTTCAGGTATTAAACAGAAGAGTCGAATGAAAAAGTAATGCAGTGAGGTGCTGATCACTGGATGTAGAGTTGAGAGAGAAGAGAAAACAATGTTGCTGAGTTTCCTAAAGGATTTTGAGCAAATATCTAATCATGATGATTATTATTATTGACTGACATCCCAATTGCAATATTATTTTTTGTGAAATTATAGAGAACGCTCATTTTTACATCCTTTATCATTTTATTGAAAAACATACTAAAACAGCATGATTTTTTTAGAAATGTGTAGGCAGGACATGCTTGCAGCAGCACAATATTTAATTTAATATGGTATTTTAACACATTTTGGCTGTATAAGAGATATTGTACCACCTGCAATTTCAAAATTCCAGGAAGCTGTATATTGATTTCGATAAAATTATGATTAATTTTTCAACCCTAGTGTCTACCTCCAAAATAAAATTTTTGTTGTTGGAAAAGAGGGAAAAAAAGCCATAATAGCTTTTTATAATTCTTTAAAGGATTTGTGTAAGATGGTTCTTGAACCCAGGGAAGGTAAAGCTTTAAGTGGAAAGACAAAAATAATTATGAGTTGAGAGGTTTTCGCCTGACTGCAGAGATGCATTATACCCACTTTGTGTTGAGATTACGTAGCATTAGGTTACCTGACACTTTGGATTATGGATCACTGCAGCTCTCCTGCCTGTCCAGAGCCTCCAGCTGGTGGGACACAGGCTCAAGTGTCATCCTGATTAAAGCTCATTTCTCCAGTCTGACTGACATCCAGCTGGCTATTACTGCAGTAGCTGACCTTGTTTGCTTGTCCAGTGTCATGAAATATATTAGCATCATAAATAACTCCGCTGACAGCCCAGCTGTGATTACATGACGTGTGACATGCGTAACGTCATGGTAGGGATCTAATCACTGGACAGCAGCAACACACCCAGTTGGATTTGTTGCCGTCCTCTGCAAAGCTCAGCCAAGGTCCGCTGGAAATCCACAGCAAATTAGATGTTCCGTAAGCAGACGGCTTAAGACATCGAGGCTTACAAATTGAAGCAGGCAGCTATTTATGGTCACATTGTGATGTCTTGGTGATGTGAGGCCTCAACCGGCAATCAATCGCACTTGCGAAGCAGTAAAAACAAAAAAAGGGTATTCATAGATTTTGCAGCAAAGTTAATTTCTGGTGTCCGCGATAGGTTTTTACACGGCCGTCATCATCTCTGCTGTTGTCACGATCAGAGTAAATGGCTGTTTACTGCAATTGTGGGGTTTTTATTTTCTCTGACTCTGCTTTTATTAGAACAGACACTTACTGAAATGCAAGTAGCATCGCTGGGAGTGGCTCGCTAATATGTAGTGTATTTTCCTCAAGGCAGATAGCTCTCAGCTGGCGTTTTCTAACTACAGGCCCCTTCATCCTTAACCCCTTATCCTCACTGCTGCTGTAATACAACACACACTCACCGCTGCCTGGACCTCAGTCAGAAGGGCGGGGCGGCCTTTTAACTAACATGTAGCCAGCAGTGACGTGGCTCAGTGACTCATAAGTTATCTTCAGACTGTTTGGGTGGAAAGAAGCACATGTACTATACACTCAGCAAAAGGCTGACATTTCTCCAGAACACAATATTATGGAGGGGTTTTTTTTTGTAGGCTTGACCAGCTGCTCAGCAGTATTACGCAGGCTTTTGTCACATCATCCTCTCCTTGACTCTTCAGCCAGTCCAGCAGCCAGCGAAGGCCTCTGTTTGTATAAAGTCCTGGCACCAGAAGGCACCCACACTGCAGCATCTGTGTGCCCTCTGTTTCACTGCAAGCAAGGCTTAATATAGGCGACAAATGCTGCCAGTCTGTCCAGCAGGATGATGTATCCCTGTTGTCCTCTGTTTTTAAATGTGTGGCCATTCATCCAGCACTCAGCAGCTCTGAAATTCACCTGAACTCGTTCGTTGTTTTTACTGAATGTGTTTTATTCAAGTACACAATGTTCTTATCGCACACGCATATGTTCTGAGTTTGTCTAATTTCACAGCTCAACCAATCAGCTGCTATCGCACTCATAAAATTTGAATCCTTCATCTCAGCTAAAGCGATAAAACATATGACACACGAGGGAAGGGACATTAACATTGATATCTGAAAACCGAGAACAGAGCGTAGCTGCTTTCATATTACTCCATTGGAGTAATATGTTTTACAGTGTAAAACATCATTTGAAACTGAAGAAACATTCAGGAAAAGAGACGAGAGGCATGTTGTGACAGTTGCTGTTGAGTTGAGCCAAATCCTCTTGGTGTTAAATAAGCACAGCTGCATGTTTGAGGGACAATTATGTGTTTTAATGTGGCAGCTGCTGCAGTTGAAACGATCCCCCCAGTGTCCGCTTTGTTATCCTATTGTAACAGTCTGTTCCCGTTTTCTTTCCCCCTTCGATCCCCACAGGTTTCGCTGAGCTCCATGAAAGATGTCCACCATGGTGTATCCGCGGGAAGAGAAGCTTGAGAAGCTCTCTCAGGAGGAGATCATCTCCAACACGAAGCTGGTGATCCAGGGCCTGGAGGCCCTGAAGAACGAGCACAACTCCATCCTCCACAGCCTCCTGGAAACGATCAAGTGCCTAAAGAAGGATGAAGAGGCCAACCTGGTGCACGAGAAATCCAACCTGCTGCGCAAGTCAGTGGAGATGATTGAACTGGGCCTTGGAGAAGCACAGGTAAGATTGGGTGTTTTGATATAGATGGATAATTTTTATAAAAAGAGACATG
The DNA here is from genome assembly GCA_030544235.1 of Lepturacanthus savala. Taxonomy (NCBI): domain Eukaryota; kingdom Metazoa; phylum Chordata; class Actinopteri; order Scombriformes; family Trichiuridae; genus Lepturacanthus; species Lepturacanthus savala. The sequence goes on from CM060478.1 coordinate 10,657,948, forward strand.
GATTATTATTCTATAGGTAGAGCAATAGATAGTAATGTTTTAAAATGGTATTCGTACATTTCGTACATATTTTTTTTCTCATCCATCTGACTTTGAGATTTTTTATACAAATATGGTGTTATGTTAGAGCTAAGGGAGCATTTTTTTACTAACACCCGAGAGTCTTACCTTTTAGCTGCAATTTTATTTTATGTTTTTATGTGATTCAGAAGCTAAAATATTAAGGTTTTCATAGACAATCAAACTCTCTAGTATTTTTTTTTTTTTTTTCAGAAAACCATCAAGAGATGGGGACATTTATCCTAGAATAGCATAGGTTTTTAGAGGTGTTGTTTGCAGGTGTTTTAGGTCTAAATGGGTTAATACTGAATAATACAGTGTTTTGTGTCATTTAACTTACCCATCCATGTCTTACTGTGCTTAGCTTTGGGTTTTTCTGCTTCCTCACAGCTTCCTCATTCTATACTAAGCTTATGTGGTGACCATGATTCATTCGGACTCGGCCCCAGTGTGGACTCTCTTTTCCAGCCTTTCGCAGCACGCAGCAGTTTGTCCCCGTTTAACGTCTCTGCTCTTCAATGTCTCTCTCCCAGGTGATGATGGCCTTGTCCAACCACCTGAACGCCGTGGAGTCCGAGAAGCAGAAGCTGCGTGCCCAGGTCAGGAGGCTTTGCCAGGAGAACCAGTGGCTGCGGGACGAGCTGGCGAACACCCAGCAGAAGCTGCAGAAGAGCGAGCAGAGCGTGGCCCAACTGGAGGAGGAGAAGAAACATCTGGAGTTCATGAACCAGCTCAAAAAATATGATGAAGATGTCTCACCCACTGTAAGTACTGTACACTTTGAAGTTACAGGAGCAGGGTGTGACTGATGTTTTTTTTTTTTACATTATTTGTCTAATAGTGACTAGAATGGAACAGAAATATAAAATACTAACAAAAATCTTATGCCGTGAACCTACATACAACCTACAAATAACTGATTTAACTCTAAAGGGGGAAAAACTATTTTCAGAATCTGATACTGGTGGATAAATAGAGCTGTTGTTAGTGACAGGAAGGAGGAATTACCTCCACAGTCTTCCAGGAATTAGGCCTTTTGTTTGGCTTCTCATTGATCTGCTGGTACGGATGAATCGATGCTTATTCTGACTATAACCTTAGTCACAAAAAGTGGCTTTAATAGCCTGTATACTGCTTAGCTCAGCAAGAAGCCATCCAGCCTATAGCTTTCAGCTTTCACAGCATCCTCTAGTTTATCGTTGAATTATCTGTGAATTAATGAGCTCATAATATAAAATCGTTTATTTTTTTTATTTCGCGTTTTGTCATGTTGTTCTAAATGGCCTTTAAATAACTCTACTTAAATCTACTTATTTGCAAAGTGCATCAAAAAACAGGAGTAGAAACATAAAAGTGCACAAATATAAGTAAAACTAGATGATACACAACAAAACCCTAAATTAAAGACAAACAAACCACTATACAAATAAAGAAACACATCTAATAATAAAAAATGAATCTCACCATTCTAATACAGAAAAGAAGACTGAAACAATGAGTTGTAAAGACCTCTATTGACCTCACTGCTCTATATCTGCACTTCACTCACATATTATCATCTGAATATCAGGCTTAGAAATAGATATCAGCTGATGACCAACAGGATGAAAATAAGCTTTGTCAGTGTGCTTTTCATTCTTAATTCCTGTCTTTGTTCCTTTATCATTTTTATTATTCTTTATTTCATATCCATCTGATATGGATCGGATCATTAAATATTATCCTGCAATTCCCCGCTATCTGTTCAAGGCTGTGACTCGACATTTTGTTTGATCCTCTCAGCAGGAGGAGAAGGACAGAGAAGCACCGAAGGACTCCCTGGACGACCTCTTCCCCAATGATGAGGAGGAGACTGGCCAAGGAAGTAAGACCAACAACCATATTTAGTAACTCGCTGTGATGTTCTGATTCTTCTCTCAGATAAGCCTGGAGGACCTGATTATATCCGCAGCCTTTCTGTGATGCAGGAGTTTCTTAACTAATGTACATAGTCATCATTTAGTCGGAAGAACAAATGCATGTCCTTTCAAAAGTATTAAAAGACATGAACAAAATATTAAACATATGTTCAACAGGCTACACAACAGAACAATTTTCTTTCTAAGCACATCTGATTGTCCCTGTAAGTCCAGGGGAGATAATGTTATGTCGTTCCATTTAACGCTCAATAGAATTATCCCTGTAATCAAATTACTCTCTGAGCCCAGAGTATTGCCTGCATGCTGAGGTAGTTAGTGATATAATCGGGTCAGATTTTTCTCTTTCGACAATCAAATTGACCTTCACCTCCTTCGTGTGGCTTCTGTACCCCACAGTGCAGCACCAACACAACAGCGCAGCCGTTGCTGCAGCCCAGCAGGGAGGCTACGAGATCCCAGCTCGCCTGAGGACCCTGCACAACCTGGTGATCCAGTACGCCTCCCAGGGCCGGTACGAGGTGGCCGTGCCCCTCTGCAAGCAAGCTCTGGAGGACCTGGAGAAAACCTCTGGACACGACCACCCAGACGTGGCCACCATGCTTAACATCCTGGCCTTGGTCTATAGGTCAGGAAAGACTCAGTTCATTACCTCCACCAAGAAGGTTATGTTTTAGCTGGCGTTTGTCTGTTTGTTAGCAAAATACCTCAAAAAAAATTTAGGTTGGATTTTTATCAAATTTTCAGCAAATGTTGGGAATGGTACTATAAACAGATGATTACATTTTGGTAAAGATCCAGAAGAAATACTGTTTTTTGGATCACTTTAAATTTTTAGTTGTTTGGTAACATTGCAGTAAATAGACCTTCAAACAGGTGCCATTGTTTGGAGCCACCTGGTGGTGATATCTTGCACCTGGTAGCTTTTATTTTTTTGCACAGCACTATAGTGGGTGTATTCAATAGGTATAGGACAAGAACGTTGGGTGGGAGTCAGAATATGCTTGGTGGAGTCCTTTTTTAGTTTGTATTCATGTTTTCCGCTGTGTTTCAGTTGTCCTCAGTGTCAGTGCTACGCAGATGTTCAGAGTGATTCACAGCACGTCTCATTCTCCATCTTGTAGGGATCAGAACAAATACAAAGAGGCCGCCCATCTGCTCAACGATGCTCTGTCCATCCGGGAGAAAACCTTGGGCAAAGACCATCCTGCCGTAAGACTCCACTGTCGCTACGGCAACCATATTTCAACAAGGACACATCCATGTCCAGATAAATCAGATCGCTGTTGGTTCAGAATCACTCATTCTGTCAACAGAGAGGCAATAACTGCACAGTCTGCTGTATTTATTTTCCTGCTCAGTCAGGGGGTATATGGATTTTTTCCTCTATTGAAGTATGGATTTTTATCCAAGCGCCCACAAGTTTGACAGTAATCAATCACAATTATTTGTTGACTGCTCATACATCCAGCCTAAATTACAACATCTAATGGGAAGACATTAAAAAAATAGAATATACGTCATTTTATCTGATGGCATATTTATCAGAAGCAATTTACAGTTTGACTCCAAAACATCTCCTAATGCCTGAAGGAAGCTATTAGAGCGGCATTAGTCCCGATGGCACTCTAGACTTTGCAGTTTTCTCCGTATTGGTACTCTTGTCCCTCCATCTGAACATCGACACAGAATAATGATTCCGTTCATCCTATGTAATCCGGGTGATTTAGGGAGTGACTCAAGTTGTCACCTTGTGAAGCTAAATTGCTGTTGGGTGATTTTTCTAAAGCAAGGTAGATCATGACGGCAGCTTATTCTGATTTTGTGCATCTCTGTATGTCCAGGTTGCTGCTACCCTCAACAACTTGGCCGTGCTGTATGGAAAGAGGGGGAAGTACAAGGAGGCCGAACCTCTGTGCAAGAGGGCCCTGGAGATCAGAGAAAAGGTAGGACACATCCCTGGACTCCACCACAGCGCCGCTATCGAGGCCTCATCTCATTGCAAAAAAGCATAATTAACGGCGATTAGATTTCCAAAATGTCAGGTGGCGCTACTGTAACACCAGCGACTATAAATAGGAAAAAGAGCAAATGATTTTCTTAAATTGTCTGTGAAGTTTCCGCTTGGGGCCACGCTGGTGTCGCTGAGTTTAATTGAGAGCACAGCTGAAAATGGGAAGCAGACGTTGGGGGAGAGGGGCCAGAGTTAGATAGTAGACACGGAAAAGCTACAGAGCCAAGCAGGGTGCAATGAGTTTATCTTTGCCTGAAAGCTCTATTCTCTACCCTTTATTGATCAGCCAGCTTTTTATTAGATATCCTGAGTGCCTGCAGCAGGCGAGAGTGCAGCCCAGAGAGATGGAAAGTTACAGAAGGAAAAGATGCCGGGAGAGAGACAAAGCGAAATGCTAATTCCAAACATTTGCAATATTTCCATCAGGTCCTGGGGAAGGACCACCCAGATGTGGCCAAACAGCTGAACAACCTGGCTCTGCTGTGCCAGAATCAGGGCAAGTACGAGGAGGTGGAGTACTACTACTGCCGTGCCCTGGAGATCTACGAGTGCAGGCTGGGCCCGGACGATCCCAACGTGGCCAAAACCAAGAACAACCTGGTGAGAGAGAAGTGACCACATCAGCTTTGTTGTCGGCTGCTTTTTCCCCCCTTTCTTTCCCACAAAAAATGAGCAGTGAAACTCGCTCACTTTGACATACTATTAGTTTTGACAAGCGCTACAGTCTCTGTTGAGCTGTGAATGTACAAAGGTAAACACCGGTCAGCCTCAGCCTGGTCTCTGTGTGGGTGTTCATCATGTAAACTAGGGCCGCTTTCTGCCTGCACATCCTCTTCTGTTCAACTGATGTTTTTCAGCTTTTTATCGTGCCATAACCTCACAAAATGGACACTGTTTTTCAGTACAAGTATCATCATCATCTGCAGAAGTGTTTACATAACAGCTCTGTTTCAAATAGATTTGTGCTTGTTGTGCACAAAGCTAGAGCCTGATGAGAGCCTGTATGCAGACGGCGGTGTATCATTTTCTCTCTGGGGGACCATCGCAAGTCAATAGACACATTTCCTCCGATGTTAAAATGTGTTTTCACTCTTTCTTTTTTTTTGTCTCCAGGCATCCTGCTTTCTCAAACAGGGGAAATACAAGGAGGCTGAGATTCTGTACAAAGAGATTCTGACTCGTGCTCATGAGAAAGAATTTGGCTCCGTTGATGGTAAGGCTTAGGAGTAGATACTGTAGCTTATATTGCTGCACTGCACATTTTTTTGCTGTGCATGGGAGATCCTTGTTTCAATTACACTACAAACACAGTGAATATATATAAAGACGTCCTAAGGTAAAATGACGGTGGGTTGCAATAAGTCGCCCATCAAGATCTACACGTTAGTTTTGTTTTCTTGTTTTTCCTACACTACTGTCTGCTGCTTGTCTGACACCAGCCAGTAGTCATGTGATGTTAAAACATGGGCGATGTTTCTCAGCAGAGTGCCAACCTTACCATTCACAGGACTCAAAGAATCTTTTACAGAAAGCTTTTGAAGAAATAATAAAAAAGACGAACTCTTGCAATTTTGTTCTCTTTAATAGTTTAAGCATTTGGCTTTTCTCTACGGATTAAATTGCCTCCTTGGAAAAAGGGAATAAAAGTGATTTGCACAATGCACATTTCAGATGCCTTTTTGAGTGAAATGTTGGTGTGTTGGAGGTTAAGAGGATACTATATCAAATGTGTTTTTATTTTATATTCGACAAATGTGTGTTTAATATTATTTTTTGTATTACTTTGATATTTTAGACAGTCTTGTCTTTTCATTTCTTTATCATCAGTTTCATCCTTTCATTTTTCACCTCATGTAATTCATTTGTTTTTCATTTGGAATATAATCTGCAAAGATGTGTATGAAAGGATTAAATTTAGAACAACTAACAACAGGAGTGGTCTCCATTTCTTGCAGTATCACTATAAAGAACCTATGATTTTTTTAAAATAATTATACATATCATCTTGAAGTGTTATATATCATATATTCTAGCCCAGGAGTCGGGTAGATTTGACACACAGTGTCAGGTTTTAGCCAGTACAGTCATGTGTTGCTCAGCCTGATCGAAGCATCATGAACAGTAATTCGTGGATTCGTTGAAATGTCCTGAGGTCTAGTAGTTGAACTGTTTAGAGGCCTGTTGTACCTCGTATAGAACACCTCTCCTGTGTATCTGTCTGCAGCTGAAAACAAGCCCATCTGGATGCATGCGGAGGAGAGAGAGGAGATGAGCAAGGTGAGGACTCTTTGTGTAATCGCCCCCATCACATTCTGAACAGACTGAACAGATAAGGTGCAAATAAACACACTCAGTCAAATACGAGGTTAGGAAATTGGAAAACAAGTCGCTTTATTTCACTCAGGGGAAAGTGAAATCCAGGTCCCTTTCAGCAGCATGAGTTACCTGTGATAGTTTTATGTAAACACAGGGAGAACGCTGCTGATCCGGTTTGAGCCACCCCTCCCCTTCACAGTCTTTTCTTCCTCTTCCTCCCTCCATTTACTTCCAGGGCAAGCACAGAGACAACACGCCTTACGGAGAGTACGGAGGCTGGTACAAGGCCTGCAAAGTCAACAGGTGAGACAAAGCCTGATAAACCTGCTTTTGAAACTCAACCATGACTAACAACACTCAAAGGCTAGGGATCAAGCACTGAGTGAATGCAGGACACTGTTTAAATAGGAGCTTTTTAACACTTTCTTGCAGTGTCGTCTGTCACACCATCATCTGCTCAGATCAGACTGTTCTTTGTATGACATTTTAGATAAATACTGGTTTCCCTGTGTCTTTTGTGTGCAGCCCTACAGTGAACACCACTCTGAGGAACCTGGGCGCTCTGTACCGCCGACAGGGCAAACTAGAAGCCGCCGAGACCCTTGAGGAGTGCGCCGTAAGGTCCCGCAAGCAGGTCAGCGGCCTTTTTTTTTTAACCGAGAATATTGGTCTCTGCATGCAAATGGCTTGTCACTTCCTGCTTTTGTAAATTCTGAAAATATTTTCCACCCCATGTTAGCACAGTCCAATCTCATGATATCTTTTTTCCTCTCTCTACAATGCTTTGGATCCAGAGCAACACAGTAAGTGGTTTGTCTCTAACTGATAGACCCCTATAGACCCCCCCACCCCCCCTCCCCTCCCATCACTCCTCCCATCTCACAGCCATTTAAAACGTTTCCTTGATTCTGTGATGCCACAGGAAACACCAACATCACTACTTTCCATTTAACCGTGCACTCTCACCACTATCCACTAGCTGACATGCGCCTCTTTGCCGGTTCTGATAGTGCATTTGTCTGTGTGTTGTACCTGTGTGTCGTACCCCCATCAGGGCATCGATCCCATCCAGCAGACACGCATGGTGGAGATTCTGAAGGACGGCGAGGGCGACAGGCGGAGGAGCCGGGACAGCCTGTCCAGCGTTAAGTATGAGAGCGGCTCTGAGACCGGCGAGGAAGTGAGTATGGGCGTGGAATGGAGCGGGGTGAGTACAGATCCACTACAGACCAGTCACCACGGCCAGTGGCCTCACTGGAAGAACAAGGCGCGTCAGTAATTTCAAAGAGAGAGTGGACTGGTACAGAATAATATCTAAAATAAGAGACCTGGTAGGAATTTCAAAGATGAGACAAGAGAAAAAAAAGGGCATTTACTGAGCAGGAAGCACACAAAACAAACACTAAGTGTGTCTTTTTTCCCAGCATTCTTGAATTGGACATATCATTTGAACTGTTTGCACCAGTCCATTAACTCCCTGAGTCTTGTTCTTCCCATGAGCGCTACCTGCAAATCCCCTTTTTATGAAACGTGAAGCTGATTGAGTGTCTTGGCATGCTGACCCTGCGTTTTTTGTTTTTTTTTGACAGCATCTGTTTTTGCTTTTGACTACATGTTCACATTTTTGTTGTTCATTGCTTTGACAATGACACGCTACTGTTGTGTTTTAATAAGCGGGTTGTTCTGCTGGCAATGCTTCCTGCACACGTGGAGCGAAAAAAGATGAAGGCACAAGCTCATTCTCAGGCACACTGGCGACATATCAAATATTTATCTGCTGTAACCGCGGTCAGAGGCAGATCCAAAGTTCTAACTCATAATAGGACGTCTCATGTTTCGACCATTGTTTCGACCATGCTGTTTTATTACCTCATTATAACATTCGTTCCGGCTGCGTCTCACCCAGACCAGTAATCGATAGTGTCATTTTACCGCAGGGCTTCCGCACAACATTTCCCAACGGGTCTGTGACCCCCCTCCCTCCTCCCTCCCCATCTCATCCGTACAGAATGAAGGCGAGGCATCGGATGTAGCGGTGTAGAGAGTTAGAGAGACGCGGCTGGAGATGCGCCCCGGTTAGACGGAGGCGTGTGGCGAAGCTTACATAAGCCAAAGGGCAGGGTCGCGCCAGCAGAGAAGCCTCGTCTGAGCCTGTGCCTCGCTCCTCGCTGAGTGCAGCCACGCCCTTCACCACGCCGACCCAGTCCAAACGCGCATGCAGCAACGCCACCCTGCCAGCACCCCTCCCCCCACCCCCCTAACATGCACACTAATGGACCATGTGCGTTCACTGCGTTTCCACATGGTTCGGAAATGTCTGTTAACCCGTCTGAGTGAGTAACATGACGCAGAAAGGTGCGTGCCGGCTCTTGTGTGAATGCGATTGCTTGCCTACACACACACAAATGTTCGTAGCACAGCTTCCGCAGAACTGCTTCACAATTCCGAAATGCACCAGCTGCATGTGCATTGATCTGCGCCTGTCTGTTTTGGGAAGACGTGACCGCAATCAGAGGATTGCCGGGTTGCGAACATTTCGGTCGAAACGGTAAAAAAAACCTCATTTTTTATTATTTCTCCATCCATCCATTCGTAAAGTTGCAAACATATGTAGCTACAACTCTGTTCTCTCGTGTCTCAGAGAATAGTCCTTCCGGCTGCTTCTGTGTAGATATTTGCTGAGCTTTGATAGTCAGAACCACCACTTACATGTAGCTTTGCCTCAACAAGTCTTTACTCTGCTCTCAGCACATCTGAAAGAGTGTTTACATAACTCCTAAAACCGATCTTGACAGTTCACCACAAATTGGATATTAATACATACTCTTTTGTAGTGAAATCATTCAGAGGGGATTAATTTAAGAATAAATGTATTATTTAGAAGCATATTCTCGTAGTGTGTGTTGAACCAGGATTTGTGAGCAAGGAGATAGCAGCAGTCAGTTGTGCTTATGTTCAGGTTAACCAGTGATAAGTATGCGTGTGTCTGTCCAAGATGCATGATATGACTTGTGTGTGTAACGTGCTTTTTGCTCAGATAGCCGCTTCCATGTCACTGCATGTTCGCATGATTCCTAGAGCTCATCCTTCTCGCCTCTTTTTTTTTTTTTTTTTCCCTTTCACCGCTCATCGCTAACCCACTACCTTGTTAATTACTCTTGCCATGACAACCAATCAGCCTGTCAATCAAATTTCCTTCTCTTTACTCAGTGGATTGTACTCTCCCTCTTGACTTCTCATTCCACAATTAGCTTGGGCGGGTGTGTATATAGAGCTATAATAAAGAGGCTAGATAATTCATTAGTCATCTATTAAGGTATTAGAGCTCAGGGATAGTCTACGGCTTATGATGGTAATTTTTTTTAATATGCTGTAGAATGAGAGATTACTCCCAGGGTCACTCTGTCATTATCTTCAGCGTATGAGCCCATTTCAGTGCTGATGCTTGCAGATGTTCCACGTCAGCAGTGCACAGTCACTGGCCGGCTGCAATGTGCCAAGTTTAGTCTTTCTGGTACCCGGAGAGGAAAGAGAAACAGCTGAGTCACAGTGACTGCAACCACCTACCTACAGCACTGCATCACTGACCTGCTCATTTTTTTTTTTTGCAGCACAGCTCCTAAAACGGCTGTTTTGAAACAGAAACATTAGATTTTGGATAAATCTTTTAAAAAAAAAAGTGTAATTATCTTCTGAGCTTGAAGGATAGTCATTGTAGTGAAGGTAAAAGGAAAATGTGCTAGTGAACAGTTTAGCGTAGGAAACCCAAACCAGTGCTCTTTAATCTTACAATGTGTGCCGTTTTTTTTTTTTTTTGTCTGTTTCTCTCTTTTCTCTTTTATCAGGCCTAAGCCATCAAGATTATTCCTCCATCCTTCTCTCCTTACCCCAACACAATAGCAAATGGATGCCTGTTGTCGTTCCCTCTGGCCTTCTCTGTCCCAACAAATCGAACATCTCCTCTACCATTCCTGGTGCCCCCCCCACTCGGCAGAGAAAGCCCCCTCTCCCCCCTTCGATTGTCACCTCTGTCCTCCCCCCTCCGTTCAGCTGCCACCTGCTGGGACGTTTGGTCTTCTCATCTCCACTCTCCGTATTTTCCTGATTTCCTCTCCTCTTTCTGTCACGCTGTCTCTATCCTTTTTCTCTCACTAACCCCCGTCTGGACTTCACCTCTTTCTCTTCACTTAAAGTTTAAAAAAAAGAAAATAAAAAAAAAAATCATTGTGTGTGTAATCTCTCCCCGCGAGGAAGTCGCCCTCAACGTTTTTCTTCCTGCACCCATTTGTAATTTTTCATATGTGCATAGTAGATTTATTTGGCTGGATAGAAGAGCTGGAATATGTAATTTGTCGGAAGAAACGGAAATGCCGAAAGATGTTCACTCCGAATCACAGTCAGAGATGAAGTTACCGTCACTATCGAGTCAGTATATATTACAGTATCCTGTATTTCCATCAGTTGCTCTGCATTGGTCTCTGAGTTTGTTGCCTTGAGGACAGCAGCCAACAAATGAAAGTAGAGGACCTCAAACTGGTGCCTGTATTTAGCCATATTATCTTTTGTTTAGTTGAGTTTTTTTTTTTTTTTTTTAAAAGAAAGTAACTTTTTTGTGCGTTTCCTGTTTTTAACTAACACCTGAGAACCAATGCTTTAACTGTTATGATATGGTACTGTATAGTTTCACATACTATATCACAATATGTAATTTCTACAGCCGAGTTGGTGAGGAAATTAGAATGGAGCGTTTCCATTTTTTTTTATATAGATATATTTCCTATTCATTTAAATTTTGTATGAATTTGTTTACATTTTTTTTAATGCGCTTGATTATTTTATGGCAGAATATTAAGGCTGTAGTATATCACCGACGCCATAGATGTTGCCCCAGACGAGTTATTGTCAAGTTGCTGGATTCACTTTCCTTAGAGCGTTCTCACTAGCGCTTCTTTGCAGTAGCTTGCATTTACAAAGGGAATTGGCAACATTGGCTGATGTTGTGAAAGCCAGTATGACAGAAGAGACCAACCAGAGCATCTGGCACAGATAACGGCCTCCTGAGAAATTGTTCAAGAAAGAAAGAAATAATAGACGGAAATGCCCAGAATTGCCTTTTGGACGTATCTGTTGGTGTAGGAGTAGACGCTAGTGTTATAATTCAATGGAAGCTTGGATTCCACAGTAGTATTAGTGTGTGTGTTTGTGTATGTTTTGCTGGTACAGTCACAGTGGCCACTCCGGATACTGTATTTTGAACACAGAGCTTAATCGAGTGTGTTGCCTTGTTTTCTTACACAGATGTTGGCAAAGTAACCATTGTCACTTTGGTGAATCCTGTTTTTAGACGCTCCCGCCCCCCCCCCCCCGTGCCCCCCGCCCACCCCCGCCCCAAAGTACAGTGCGAGTGTTCCCTCAAGATCAAACTGTTATTTCAGATGTTTAACTAACTGAATGTAAAAATGACTTTAACATCTTGGAAGTGTAACTGTAGGCTGTATTTCTAGATTCGACAAGTGCATTCACAACACGGCTTTTCGGTATGCTACTTGCCTTGATTCTTCATTCCTTTCGACGAGTACACCTACGCTTCTAACGCAACTCTCTGAACAAAAAGAATTGACTATGTTCATCACATAATTATGACAATAATGTTGTGTTAGTGGAATGCTTATTTATTGAACTGTCTATTCTTGACATATATATATAGTGACTTCAGTTTCCTAAAGTGGAAGAAAGTAAATGGTCTATAAGCACTATCTTAGTAAGTAGGACTGCATTATATATTTACCATTCTTGCATTGTGAAGATTATTGCATCAACACATGTTGGTATTCTGAAATAAAGTTTTTCATTTGTGAACTTTGTCTTTTCTCTCTATTGGGTTGAGACCTGTGTTATTTTACTGTGCCGTCTGTGGAAAATGGGACTGTGTGATATTTGTGCGGAGCCACACAAGTGGGGGGGGGGGAAACAAAGTGTGATCTGTGGCAATAATACTCCAATATACACACAGCTCCCCCTGCTGGTAATAAGGTTGCATTGCATTATGGTTTTTCTACCTCACATTGATCTGTGCATCCTACAAAACCCAGAGGAAGGTTTCACATAATGGTTTGCTGTCAACTCCATCTAAAGATAATTTCTAAGGAAAATTAAATTAGACCATATACATTATGGACTAGTATTTTTTTACTAAATGCATGTGCAAACAACATGAAATTGTGTAACTTCACATGTTTGTGAGGATTTACTATTACATTTTAGTATTAAGTTTCCAAAAAGTTGTAGGAATCACAGATTTCCAAAAAAGAAAGAGGCAAATTCAACGACATATTTTCCAACACATTTTATCCATAGCAAGCCTCAGGCTCCAAAAGCCTGTGATCCTAAATTTCCCATAATGCAATTTTGGATTAGGCCATCCATTCTTCCTCAGAGCTCACTTCATTCATATACCACACCTTTAGTTTGTAAAGCAAGGATTTTGTTAAAATACTCGAGGCATCGTGAACCCTGAAGACATCAGCGGGACTTTTTTTCAAACTCCTTTCAGTTCAACATCTTCTATTATGCATAACTTTACCTGTAAAATGGGTAAGAGTGATGTTGAAATGCTTCAGTAGCATCTCATCCATTTGTCCCAATCTATTTACATCTCCGAAAAGTCATGCCTGCACGAGCGATTTTATTTCCAGCCAACGTGTGACGTTAACGTAAATGTGTGAACGTCTCAGACGAAGCATGAAGGAGAAGATGGGCTCTGAGTTGATGTGCAGTGATAGGTGGGTGGGTGTGTGTGTGTGTGTGGGGTGGATGGGAGGGCGGGTTGATGAGTGTGTGTGTGTCTGCAGGACGGCAGCGGAGCCCTCCAGCGCAGCGGCTCCCTGGGGAAGCTCAGGGACGTTTTGCGCCGCAGCAGCGAGATGCTTGTGAAGAAGCTGCAGGGCAACGGGCCGCCGGAGCCTCGCAGCACCAAGTAAGAGCTGAAGAAGCCGCTCAGAACTATGCACAGCTTGAAATTAGGCCAAAAAAACTCTACTTTAGAATTCTTATTTTGTTTCTTTTCTTTCCATTCCTTCCACAGCATGAAGCGAGCTGCTTCTTTGAATTATCTCAACAAGACGAGTGATGACCCGTTCCAGGTCAGTACAACTTGTTCTTTCAAATCCCTGTTACCTGTGGGAAATCCTGTGTTTTCACCTCTTGCGTTCCATCTTCCACTGTTTGTGGCAGACTCGGGGAAGCGGGAACCTCAGGGAGAGCCGGGGGATGAGCTCCAGCACAGTGGACCTGTACAGCGGAAACTAAACGGGGACGGGAGGGCAGGAAGGAGGAGGCCTCAGCTGCTGTGTTCACCGACCCCAAAGATGCTCTGAGCCGCAGCCATCACCAACAATAGGACACACACACACCTGTTAGCATCTGATCCAAAGATTTTTCCTTTCAGAACCCAAAGACATTAGCAGTTCTCCCAATATACGCTCGTACACCACTGGGTTTGATTTTTAAAATCCAGATCGTTGCTTCCGGTCTAGTCGATCGTAGTCTTTATTTTGGCGTCGCCTCGTTCATAATCACTGTGACTCCGCACTTTCACCGATCAGTGATGTGTTGCCATTACGCCACCCGTGCTGGTATATTTCTCCTCATGTTTTATTTTGAGACATTTGTGCTCCTCCTTTTGTCTTCCTTTGCCATCCGTAGTTATATTAGTGCTCATTAGGTTTATTTTTTACATGTTAACATAAAAAAAAGATGCTTTGTAGATTTTGTCTCCCAAGCGGAAATGCGTATAAAAAAATGGGTATGTTTAAAAAAAAAATCACTTGATTACATTGTTTAGGAAAAAAAAATCATTTTTATTTTCATTTTAATGGATCTCCGTTTGCCTGTTGAGATTTGGTGTTGGTTAAAGCTTTGGGATACAGGGTGAATGTTTATCCTACTGTCGTGATTTTTGGAAATCGTGTGATAACTTTGTCGGGAAAAGCATTTGACATTGAAATAGGCTGCTACTTTATACTTTTTCAGTGCAGAATGTGAGACGGGGGGGAAAAAAAGTCATTAATGATGTCTGAGTGCTGGAAACCACGAAAATCTTCAACCTTTTTAAATTGTATATAAAGAAATAATGAGGCCGTACTGGTCGCCTAATTCGGGCCAGTTGTTCCTGAACGATCTCTGGTGCCATCAACACTCACTCTGCAGGTTTTGATGCCAACTGTGAGCACGTCTTAGACTGTTTACAGCGATTAGGATGTCTGCTACGTGTCTAGGTTTCTAATATGTAATAATGATAGATTTTGCACAATTCTCAGATGGTTGTTTTCTGTCTTTGATTGCGTTTTTCTTTTAGTGAAGCTACATGAAAGAACTGGAATGTTTTGTAATTATTCTTGAATTTTTCCTTATGTTTTTTTTTTCTTTTTTCCTTTTAAAAGAAAGTGTAATAAATCAGATCATAAGTTCACAAATCATGTAGTAGTAAGAGTTGAATGTGTATCAGCTTGGATCTGCTTCAATCCTGAGAGTCACATAGTAAATATTAGCCACTTTTCCAAACTTCAGAAACAAAACCAACATTCTTCTATACATAGTTGATGACTTTAAGTTTAGAAGTAAGTGGACTGACTTAAAATATTTGACAGGATTATGAGTAAAAATGAGGCTTCTGTGATCTAAAGTTGACTGGTATATCTTTGCCCTTCGAATGATGCTCATAACTCTGTGAATCCCACTAAGCAAAAGACAGTGTGGGAACCGTGTGAATGCTCATGTCAGAAAGCGTCTCCCAGAGTTCCCCCCTCCTCCCCCTGCTAGAAGTCAACCTGGGGTCTCTCTGCTCACTGGTAATCTCTCAATATGTCAGCTAGATTTATTTGAGCGCCTCAGCCCCTTTAGGAGCTCTTGAGAGCCGCCTTTGAATTAACAATCCCAGGACAGTTTCCACCGAGCGCTCTCAGGCCCCTTCTCACTCCTCCTGGAAGCCAACGGCGAATCGAGAGTTCATTAGTGCATGAGAGTCGGCTTTGCGAATGAAAGAAGTGTACGGTGTTGTAGCACCTGTTGGGGAAACTGTTTTCTCTTTGGAATGCGTGTAGAATGTCTCACCTCATTCATTGTAGCTGCTTATATCACCGGGTTTGACCTTTCCATCCTTTAGCCTGGATGACTGCATCACTCCAGCAGACACCGGTACCCAGATGGACCAGCAACATGACACCAGTCACACCACTACGGCACCAGTGGTACCAGCAGGTGCTGCCCCCCCCCCGTTTGCCTAGAATGATACATTTGCATGGTCAGGACTGGACACTAGTTATCACTTTTCAGAAACATTAAATGTGCAGAGTATGTTAACATGGCAGGAGAAGGTGGAAATTCTGCCTGCTGGGTGTTTTTTTTTAAACATTCACTTATACTTTTGATACTTTTTTAGTACATTTAATATCAGAAAATTACTTTTGATACTTCTATAAAAATGAGATAATTTAAGCCATTTTCTCAATTAATATAATTGGAGACCAACTTATTCTAAAGTCATTTTTGTTAGGATATCTGCACTCTTCCTCAAATGTGGCGTTCAGGTACTTCATACACGTATATAACGTATATAATGTAAAATACATCACGTTATGGATAAGTTCACAATTTATCTTAAAAATAATCAAATCAGTATAAGTTAAATCCGTATTAGGCATATTTTAATTAATTAATTAATTTGTTAAATTTGTAATTAACTTGTCTTTAACTCATGTTGGGCTAGGGTTGAACCAGGGGGTCGCAGTGTTGTATTCCTTATCCCACAGCAGGTACGACACCGGAAGCTGCGATGGAAAGAGGGAAGAAACGAAAAGCGGCCAGATGAATGCAGATAGAGGATGTTTGAATTTCAAAATAAAAGCACATCAATAATTATTTTGAATGTACGGAATGGCTATACTTATGAGTTGTTGAAATTGATATTACAAAATGGAAACATAATTTGCAAAAATATAAATTAAAATGTTACTTATGAAATTATAAAAATCAGCTAATTAAAACAAAATAAAAAATATAAGTTAAAATAGTTAGAGTTAAAAAAAAAAGTTTATACCCAGGTTTATATGTCTGTTACTATCTTTAAGGAATGAAACACTGTTGTATTTTGAATGAATGCTTTTTTAGGCTTAAAAACAAAAATAAAAACATTTATACAACAGAATTTGTCAGATAGCAACTGAAAAGGGAATAGGCTGAAGCCCCGGGGCTTTTTGCAGTAATTCGCAATAAAACATCAGTACTATAACATCAATACATGATAAAAATCACATTTAATCAAACTGTATTTTATCCTTTGGTAATTTTAGATTTTGAAGTCTTCTAAACTAACGTAGAATTACACATCTTTATTTTCTCATTTAGTACATTTCATAATTTTACACTTTATTTTAACCCTGAATCTGTACTTGAAATTAGTTTTGACTTTGTGGCTTTTAAATATTAGCAATCACCCCTTAAAGTTATAAATCCCCCGCCTTAACTTTAACATTTTAATACAAACTGGAATTGTTTTATTTACCACCCAAAATACTTTAAAAAATATTTTTTGAATATACAATATTCAGAAATTTTAAGGTGTGAGATCTTATAAAAAGCTGATTTGTAGAGTCATTGTATCAACTTTATTATCTTAATAGCTCTTTTTTTGCAGTTTAATTATCCTAACTAAATTAAACTCATTAAAAAGCATTTAACAGGCATTGTTAATATTTCATTACTAACTCTATTTCTAAATATTTATATCAATATTCAGTGCAATATAGTGCAATTAGTGCAAATACAAACATATAAAACACAATAGATACATATTAATATAATAACATATATAAAATAATATAATAAATAACATTGAAACATGACATTTAAACGTTTTACATACGTGCGTTGTTGGTGAACTAGGAGTTTGATACGTTTCAGTATGAAAATACTTTTATTTTGAAAGTTCAAACAGGAAGCGGCTTGTGTTGCGTCCGTGGACTTGACGCTGACGAGAAAGGGGAAAAAAAAGATGCCCAGGCGAGTGGGAGGAAGCCAAGTTGTGAACACGGTGGAGCGAAACTCCCTCTGGTTGTAGACTGGACTGGTCCGGCGGACGGCGGCTCTGGACGCGGCGGACGGCGGCTACACGGCCCGGCTTCTAACGCACCGCGGCGGCTTCAGTTCACCGCAGCCCTCCGTCCCGCAGACCACCTGGAAGTTTTAACCTCCCGAACTTTCGGCGGGGCTGAACTCGTTAAGTGTCGGGACGTTCAAAACCGAAGCGACGGTCCCACATGTTCCTGCCTTGTTCCCGCTGGTGTCCCGAACACGCCAGGTGAGCAGGCGGTCCGCCGTTTTTTTTTTTCCCCGGGGAAACCTGCACAGGTAACGCGGGTTAAGTTTACCTGCACGCGCACAGTGACGCACGTTTTTTTTTTCGACGCTCGCCTTTTTAACGGCTCTTCTGTAGCCGGAGAAACAGCAACGAAACACCGGAGGAAAAAAAAAACATCATGGATCTACCCGGAGAGAGCGAGACCCGGCGGAGGGAAGGCAGCGGGAACCCGGCGGTGGGGAACCGGAGAAAAGCACCGGGAGAAACGCTGTGCGTCGCCGCTATTTTCTGCCTCCAAGGTCGGTAACGAGCGACGGTGCTTTTCACATGAAAACACGCGTCCGCTTCTATTCACTTCCACTCATTTAGACGCTGTAAAGCAGAAGGGGGGGAAAAAAACCTTAAAATTCGAGCTCCTCGACATTGACCCCCCACGATTCCCTTCAGGACCAATTCCGCTGCTTCAACTTAATCTATTTCTGTGACTTTAGAACGTGAAACTAAACTACTACTAAGAGGGGGAAGTTATTAGTAATCACGTGAAATGCCTCAAACACTTTTATTCAAAAAAAGAAACTCCGTTTAGTTTGGGGTAATAGAGAAGGGGGGGGGGGGGGGGGGGGGTGCACCCCTCCCCCATTGACCCCAGTTTGCAGGGGAGGAGGGGGGAACCATAACTTCAGCTCTGTTATGTAAATCCAGCTTCCAACATGTCACATTAGCTCACTCCTAGGGTTTAATTCAGTTATACCAGAGTTTTAGGAGAAACCTGCGGATGCTCTCAAGTGGCAGAATGTGTCTTTTAATAGAAAATAGCCCCGGTTTATCACTTATTTGCGCAGTTATTGGATTACTCATTAAAAGCTGCAGCATGGCTTCCATCTATGAGTGAAGGCAGCCCCTGCCATGTCATTATGTATTCCCAGCAGTGCACTTCCATCCTCTCTCAACACATTGGATACGCCATTTCTGATTATCATATTCATAACTGTGTTTACGTGCTTAAACCCCCCCCCCACCCACCCACCCACCCACCCACCCAGCTTGGCATGCTTATTTTTTTTCCATGGCTTCCATTCGCATGGTTTGCTTGTACCTTGGCCTCTCTCCAAGGTGGGAGAAGAAGGTAGAGAGGAGGGAGCAGAAGGGGGGGGGGGGAAATGAACATGACACGACGCCCTCCTGCGATGCCCAAGCCTCTGAGAAGCAGCGGAACGGAGGCTGCTGAGAAAGATCCCGAGCAGGAAGGAATGCTCTTCATCCTGCCAAAGATGGGGCTCATTTACCTCAGAGATCATCACGTCAAAACTCAGTATTTCAGTGTCAGTTTTTATCTCAACTTGAGATTGAGACGCTGAAGAGCACATACAGCTCTGGGGGGGGGGAAATAAGAGACCGCTGCAAAATTATCAGTGTTTCTGATTTTACTATTTATAGGTATGTGCATATTTATTTGAGTCTATAAACTACTGACATTTCCATATTCTAAATAAAAATAATATTGTTCAGAGCGTTATTTGCATAACAAACATCTAACAATGCAGAGAATCACGATCAAATTCATTTTAAACACTTAAGAGTTCAGAAATCAATATTTGGTGCAAGAAAACCCTTATTTTGAATCACAGCTTCCCTGCGTCTTGGCCTGCTCTCCACAAGTCTTTATTACCATTATTCTTGGGTGACTTTATTCCAGTCCTGAGGTGTGTATGTGTTGGAATTCAACAGGCGCTGGAATGGAATGGCTGGAATACATGTAGAGAGGCTGATTTCAGAAAAAAAAATGCAGCAGTCACTTTATTTTTTTCCAGCTCTGTATTGTGTTTTGCCTCCAGTGCAGCAGTGATAGTCAAAAGTGGCTCAAAATTTCCTTAAGTTGAAGTATGCCCCCTTCCTCCTCCTCCTCCCCCTCTCTCTCCAGCCTCCTCATGGTGCCCACTTTGGAATGAATGTGTCCTCTGTGTGCAGGCAGCAGGGGAGACGGAGGCAGCTACGGGTTTGTGTGTTTATGAGCTGTATGAATAGAGGCGAGCCAGGTACTGTCCTGAAAACCCGCGTTAAACGTCCTATTTTTTATTTTTTATTTATACTCCCAAGGTGTGAAACCCGTGTCACAAACGGAATACGTTCCCACACCAAACACTCAGGCAGGATTCTGGATGGGACGTCTGATCCGCAGGATCTGGTTACTCTGGTCAAATATTTACCCCCTGATCTTTTTTTTTTTTTTTTTTTAGGCTCTGGTTTTTACAATGGGAAGTCTGTTTTCGCTTAATCCGCCGCCGCCTTTTCTGTTTCTCCGTCTGGTTTCTCGCTGCGGCTGATCGCCGGTGTCAGAGCGGAGCAGATGATGAAGGCCATTTATGGAGATAACGCTCGTCATGTTAATGCAGCATCTCCCGTCGCTCCTGCTCTTCCTCGTCTCCCACTGCATGTTTTTCATTCCTCTTCTTCGCACGCACACACCTTCCTCCTGCTTCCTCAAGGTAATTTCAGACCTGAGGCATTCGCGTCCAAAACCCTACGACTGTGCTCGTTGCCGAGGAGCTGAGACAGATGTGTTTAGGTAACATCCTCTCACTTTCGTCTCTTTCGGACCCGCCTCTTTGATCTCACTCCCTGTCGGTGCAGCTGGAGAAGATCTGCATATCAGTTCTCCTAACGCATTAATAATTTGAATCCCTGTGGAAAGAAAATAACATATAATAACATTCCCCCCGTCGTGATGATTTAGAAGTGTGTGCAGTCAAACAAGACGATGGAATTCCAGCAGTAAATTCACACTTTTATTGATTCGCGACTCTCTGGCGCCTTTTTAAAACAAGATCCTGCAACTACACAGCAGGAGAATCAAATCCCGGTGTATGTTAGTGGATTTCTGCTAAACAAGGTGTTGATTTCTCAGCAAATGGATGGTGGAAGTGGTGGCTCCTCTGCTTCTACTAAAAGTCCATAAAGCTTATCTGCTGTGCTTGTACTGTATCATCTTGAGGTCTGGAGAGCAGCTCTGAGTTGACGTTGGCTTTGTTTCTTTTTTCCTCAGGATGTTTTTTGCCAACCTGTGGCTGCTGTATTCTAAAATCCACGAGCTTGGCTTCCACCCTGAACATTTACAGTTGGATCTGAGCGTATTAGAATAGAGAGAGCACTGCATGAGGTTGACGTCGTAGAGGAGCTGGATATACTGTGTGAATATGCGCGTGTGCATCTGACGCAACAGCCTTCATCCTATGCTGGCAGACTTCTAATGATAAATGTGTAAAGTGCTTCATTAATACAGTATTTTTAGTTTTATAGTTGGTGATAAAGCTTGGCAATAATTTAATGTTGTCATGCAAACGCTGGAGTTGCTCTGAGCGTTGGCATACATTTTCCAACAAGAGCAGAAGCATTTCTACAGTGCTCGTATCACATATCAGTGCTTTCTGGTGCACCAACTGTTTCAGAACGACCTCAAGCAAATGTTTCACATTCTGCGCAACAATTCCATGTTTGTTCTGTTGGTCGGCATCAATCGAGACAAACTTGACCAGAGTAACCAGATCCTGTGGATCAGACGTCCCATCCAGAATCCTGCCTGAGTGTTTGGTGTGGGAACGTATTCCGACGCATGTGGCCCTGTCGAGGAACAATGACAGAATAAAGATAATTGGATCCAGATAAAAAGTGTCTCAACCGAAGCTCTCCCTCCCCCCCCTCCCGTCCTTTACTGTATACAAGGCAACAATGTTGGTCAGTATTATAATTAGGCACCGCTCTGCCAAGGATAACCAAAGCTAGTTGTGCTGGAGTTGTGCGTGACAACAAAACAAAGCAGCGAGCGGAACACGCCTGATGAATAGAAATGAATAATAAGATCTGGTTCTCAGAGAGTTTCACTGGTAGCACAAGTTGTGAGAGTCTCCCGTGGCTCTTGTTTCTGGACATTTATCAAACAATGTTTACTCAGGTTTAGGTGAAAGCTTTTGAACTTGAGAGTCCTTATTTTTTAATTTTTTTCCACATAATCAGTCGGTATGTGCAGTTTTCTCCCACTCCATAATAGATGGCTCTTTTCCCACGGGAGGATCTTCTTGCTCACTCAGACGTTGCAGTCATGGCCGCCCTCTATCTCAGATTTGGGCTCCTTGTCATCATCTCCTCTGGTTCTCGTCTTCTAACCCGTGATCCTGAAACGGATCCAGGTCTGCCATCTTTAATGGTTTAAGTTAGTCAAATGATCTTTCGGAGGAGCCAGGAGCCTGCTGCTGAAAAAAAAAAAGAGACACATCTGGCCAAACTGGAAACATGCCGTCATAGATGTGTCCTCAGATTTAATGAAATAATTGACTGGGCTGCACAAGAAAAGACGTCACATTTTTGGCAGATACGTTCTTGTCAACAAAGGTAATTCAGGAGCCGACCAAGGGAGAAGACCCATTTGACTTCTCGTTCCAGTCGTCCTCGCTTATTTTATTTTTGCTAAACTAGATTGATGAAGCAACAGGGAAAATGCTTCATTATCACTTTTTAGTTTTGTGATGATTGGAATCATTTTATCATTTTCTAAAATCAAAATAAAAAAAAAGATAAAGATGCCTTATAAGATGTTCCAGTCTCTAAAAACACACGTATCCCATGATTTCTTCGACAAGATTGAATCTCCCTGCTCTTGTACTGGGCCTGAAAAATAACCAGAGTTCACGCTGACCTCTGACCTCTATGGCCCCCCGTCTGCTCGTTGTGATCAATACAGCCAAATAAACAACGAGACCCGAGCTCCTCGCTTCAAATGATGATTACTGCACCTAATGACCCGCGTCCTGCTGGTGTGCGTTATGGAGTCATGCGTGTGTGTTGGCTCACGTGTTTGCGGTTTCCTCTGGCTCTGGTGCTGGACCCTGTGGTTGCGATTGGAGTCGGGCCTCGTAGATCTGTGTCTCTTTCTCTCTCTCTTTTTTTTTTTTTCTCTCTCTCTCTCCTCCTTTCCTGTCGTAGCCGGTCTCGCCGGCCCTCGTGGCTGCCAGCCTTGTCTGGAAGGATCTCTGTTGTTTATTGACTTGGTGCCTGCCTGCACAGCTCTGTCTCCCGTCTGGAGGAGCGGTTAGCGTGCACCCCCACCCGCCGACGACTTTGTTGTGTGTTACGCTCCGCGGCGGTTATTTTCGGTTCTTATAGCGTTTCCAATTACTTGCTGCCATGCTTCAGCAGGACAGTATGCCAGAGGAGCTTTGTAATTTACCGAGGCTTGAATCCTGATATTCACTTTGTGAACAGTATTGGGGAAAATGCAAATGATCCTATCTAAACATTTATTTTCTAAATAAATCTCTTAATGCAGCGAATAATTAAAACAGGATGGGGTGGTGCATTTTATTAACACAAGCAGTACATGTTAAAACTTAGATTTACTTGTTTAAATAAAAAATGTTTAAGTGATGCCTTTATAGACGACCTATAAAATATAATTGTAACTCGTGATGTCACAAATCCTGCTCTTAGGTGCACGCCTTAATCTCAGATGAGCACAGACACTTTCAGCAGATGAACAGCCTTTTTAAGTGTCATATTCTGCACACGCATCATTCTGCACAATGACGCACAAAGACGTCAAAGAGAAGGAAGACGATTTTTTTTCGACTCTACTATAATTTTCACCAGATCACACAAACATGAGACAAAAAAAGGCAGCAAGACATAATTTAAGAAGCTGGTGCCATACGGTGTTTGGCCTTTTTACAGTTTTACTGGATTTTACAGTTTTATGGTAGATTTTATGGTATAATTTTTTTTCTAATGATTATTTGAATATTATTTCATATTATTTAATCATTACGGATACTGACACACAGACCATAGACCCACATACAAATCTAATCCTATCTGACTGAATATAAACTGGACACAACCGGACCTCTAATTTGAGCTAGAATGTAGTCAGTCAGACATTCTCCCCTTCTTGTGTTTCAGTGATTTCTCTGTAATGTGACATTATAGTTCTCTTATCTGATGCCACTAATGTTTTCTGACTGCCGTTAATCACGGCCATGTCTAATCTGCTGCTGCTGGATCACTTATCTGCTATTGGTGATAACCTATGGTTTCAAGTTCCCTTTTAAAATGACTAATACAGATGTTTTACTCGTCTGACACTCTGCAGATATCGCCCACGCCGCCGACTGTAAATCTTTTACGACAACTTTCCCCCCTGCAGGGCAGGTGTGAGGCCTGGCAGAGGGAGGGGAGTAAAAAGAAGGAGGAAAAAACAAAAAAAAACGCCATTCGGAGCGAGACAAAAATCCCTGTTTTGTTCCCGCGTCACTGCCAGAGCATGTGTTGCCGCCGCCGCCGCATTCAAATGGATCTGATCGAAAACGTGCAGGAATGCCTAATTTGGTGTCAGCCCTGTTGTTTTTTTTTTTTTTTAAAGGGGGAGGAGGGAAGAAAGGAGGGCAGCAGAGGAGAAAAGGAGTCTGGCATGCCATTGCATAATCCCAGCAGCCATTAACCCTTTGTGTCCCGGGGGCTGAATGAACTCATCATAGCAACGGGCCACAGGCAGAGTGACACCCGGCAGCTCTCAATCAGCCCCGGGCTCCTCCTCCAGCACACCAGCAGATTTAAACAGGCTGAAAAGGCGGCTGGTGTTTAATGGGAAGGGCCTTCAGCTCTGTTTGATCTCCAGATGAATGGGGTCATCTGGCTGCGACTGACCCCACCGGGTGCCCAGTTGTTGTTTGGAGAGAACATATTTACCTTGAGTCCTCCTATCTGTGCTCATCTACTATATTCAGCTCTGTTTATTCCCCGCCTGTTGTTTTTATTTGTGCCGGACCTCATTATGCTGCGTTTGGTCTTTTCCACTGGGGGATACAGCACAGCTCCAAGGCCACAGGAGGGCCCTCGCTGTCTCCATGGCAGCCTGCACAGCCTTAACCCCCCGGTCCTGGTACCTGACTGTACCTGCGGAGCTGGGATTTGCTCTGCACGCAGGAGCAGACGTATAACGTATGACTAAAGCATGCGGCTTTATCAGCTCTTGGCATAGGGAGCCTGTGAATGTTTTAGAGCTTCCTGCTTCCTTTGAATCCATCGCTCATACATTTTGGATGTAAACCACAGCGCTGCAGTTCCGCTGGCGTTCTCCAGGGCCTCCGGGGAAGAACAGTTGTATCTTTTCAGCCGCGCTTTGGAGGCTTTCTTTGAAATTGTCCCTCAAAGAACCGTGGGGATTAAGAAAACATATCTCAGAATGGATTTTGGGAATGTCTTATTTGATGATTTGTTTTTAGTAGGAAAGGGAGGTTGATGGATGAGCAGGGATGGCAGATGCACCTCCCGGTATATGTCAAGGACATCCATTGTCCGTTCTGTCTGTCGTCCTGCTGCTTTCAGACATTGAGGTTGAGTCGGACAATTTTTCCAACATGATATTCACACTGAATAAAGCAACATTGGCTACGTTTATACTTAGGTGGTCGGTACAGTTGGAGAGGGAACAGACGTTTGCATATGTGGGATTACTAACAGGAAATAAAAAAAACAAAGGCTTCTTTGGGTTTTGGACTTCACTGTGTGTGCAAGCTCCATAGTCGAACTGGTCAAATTCTTTGCACAAAACACTGCAGTTGGTTTGAATTATCGCATTCGCGTGTCTGGCCTTGTAGAAAAAATATCCTACACGGATCATTTACATCTCAAAAACAAAACGTTGAATTTATGATCTTTTCTTGTGGTTTTGATTTTGCCGACTAACATTCCATCTCCTTTTTCCTTGTGTTCTGCACAAAATGCATTTAACCGTGCTTGTAAATCCTTTCTTCATCACAGTGGGCCCTTGTTCTCTCAGCTTTGGATATTAATGTAGCCGCCTTTGCTTTTCATTCTTCCTGCAAGCGTGAAGTATAAACGGATAAAATGTTAGCTGCAGAGAGAATATACAACTGCTTTTGAATTCATGAATTTAAGATGTCCTCATTTTGTCGTAATTTATGCTTCCACTTTAGAGAATATTACCTCTTATTAGCTACCTATCCAGCTACTTCTGTACTATTTGCTCTGTTATCAGGCGTGAAGTGAGGCTAATCATTCAATAGGTTTTCTTTTTTATTGGCTACATTATTATCACCAGATGAACCCTTCGCTGACCCCAGATCTGTTACACAGCCCAGCCATGTTTGAGGATTACAGATCTCCTCCCCTACAGCCTGTGCACCCGCTCGCATTAGTGCATTATGTCCAGCATTGTTCTGTTTTAGCAGACACTAATTACCACAGCGGAGAGAGAAGCTCATTACAGAGTCGGCATTTTTTTTTTTTTTTTGTGGCTTTAATTATGTTAAATATCCTCACCAGCCAGTGCCGACTCGTTCCCTCAGTTTTCCTGATCCCTTTAAAATTCCCATCCTCCTCACGGCTGTCCTCTATTTGAACCTCCCTTTGAGCCTGCGTCAAACCAGACATCAGGATTTTTTAAGCAGCTTCGAAAGCGGGATAGCTCAGCATAGGCAGAGTCTGAAGGTTTTATTTCCGCACGGATAGTTTTGGGTCGTTTTCATATCCAAACACAATCTTTCTCTGCAGAGTCTAACATCAAAGAGTCTGGCTCCTTGCTCGTCATTAGCACGCTGGCTCGCTTTCAGTTGCTGCCCAAAAACACCTCCAGAACTTGTGAAATCCTTGTACGGCTATGGTGTTATTCCAGGTTTGTTTGCGGAGTTGTTTTCAGCAGTGCCGCAAGAGGTCAGAGGTCCTTTTAACCTCAGCCACAGCAAGGTGCTTCCTGTTTGTCTTGCATTATTCCCTCCATCCTTCCACACGACTGTAGCCCTCATGGGGAAGGAGGATACAACCGGTTATTGCTGCATACTCCAGATATTTCATTGTGTGCGCTGTACTATACACTTGAGGTTTGAAAATGTATATTTTGTTACCATAGAATTTTAATGCAGCACAGTCTGGAGGTTATTTATAAAAGGATTTCCTCTTCTGCCAAACTTGCGAATCTTGAGGCAGCAGTTGTTTTTATTTTTAGGTATTTATAGGTTGGAAAACATCATCTGGCAAACACCATGTGTGGAGAAAAGTTCACTGTCTGGTAACTTTTATATTATTATAAAGTTTCTCATTTGAGCGAACAAGTTTTGAGATGACATTGCAGTATGTTACGATGATGTCACATGAAATAAAGAGTACCTTTATCACCAGGAGAATTTTAATTCTTTTAAAGGAATATACCACTTCTGCTAACCAATTAACCCCTAAATGACACTAAAGACATGTACCGGCACAGCAAATTCTTTGACCAGTGTGGATCCTCCTTGGCAGATGTTATTTTAGTTCCATTTATCATGTACAGTATCAGCCATTACCAGCCTCAGTCAACGGTTTGAGTATTTGCCCTCAAGAACCCACAGTGGGGCGATTCCCGCCGAGGACAAACATAATACACACCACCACAATAGGCTGCTCTGTGCAGGTGCAGCCAGCCGACGTAGCTTTGTTGATCAGGGAACACAGGACAGTGTTTCCTGCCCTTATCTGGCGAGGTGACGACAGACAGAAATGCCCGTGTTGTGTCTGACAATCGACAATGGTCCCTGGCTCCCTCTCCTGTGGGCAGACAGCAGAGGAAGTGGATTTTTTTTTGTTGTTGTTGCGGTAGTTTCCTACACAGCGGATGAGGATCTCCGCCGGGTCCTCCCTGTTCCACACACTGCAGCTTCCACCGCTGCTTTGTGTCCTCATCCAGGTTAGGACCCAGACAGAGGGACACATCCCTTGTCTTTTCCTCAGCGCGGCCCCTCCGTAAATGTGTGTGTGTGTGGTCATGGTCATAATAAAGGGCAAAGGCTGCCGTCTCCCCAAGGGTCTGGACAACAGCCGTGGCAGGAGAAGGCCGACGGCTGCTGACTTCCTGTGGTGCAGATGGCTGCCACCGTGCTGCCGAACACACGGGGCTTTCACCGCCTCTGGAATGTTGGAGAGAAAACGTAAACGCAGACTGACGCCACGCGGGAGAAGCACTTCGTGCATGTGTCGCTGTGGCATATGCGCGACGGGCCTTGCGCATGTGTGAGTACACTTCTGTGATTTATAGCGAGGGCTTTGTTTGGTCTGGAATGTGTCAACAGCATAGAAAAGCTCTCAGCAGAGCAGCCTGCAGCGGTGTAGATAGAAGGATAGAACCAGCAGCTTCTCACTTTGGTCTCACACATTACTCAGTTTTTATTCATTGAGCATCACCGGTCATGCGGAAGAATGAGACGGCAAGGTCCAATTCGTACGCATGACTGGCGATGCTTCATCCTGTGATAAACTCAAGTGAGTTCATGTCTGCGATTTAACATGCATAAGACTGATGATGCTCTCTAGGACAACAATTCAGGCAGCTGTACAATCAGACATGGCAGATGTGCAAACACGTCCAGTTTGGATTCAGTAAACTCCACAGCTACCGAATCTCTTATTTAACGTTGCATGTAATAGAAAGTGGAATTTTAATAGCTTTTTTGATTATAAAGCGGTTTAGGTGTTAAACACCGTCCCAAACCCCAACGGAGAAATGCACACAGCCTGTTGCTGTGCCTCAAAATGAGCCGTCAGGACTTCTGTGAAGCTGTGATGTCACAACAGAGCTATACAGTTGCAGCCCACACCGCATTCACAACCATTCAAATCAGCCAATCAGAAGAGAGGTTCGTTTATATTGGGACACACAAAATGATCTTTTTCTAGAGCTACAGAGAGCATGAGGAGAGATGTAAAACTATATATTAAGATGATTTGTACTTAAAACCACAAATCAACTCTTCAAAAAAAAAAAAACAGGAAAACTGTACAATATGAGATCTTTAAGACTTCTGTTTGCCCGCGCACTCTTTAGTTAAAAACGGTGGACAAATGTATTCACAAACCAGGCTTCTTATTTGTAGGCAGTACTGTTCATCTCTTTTCTGTTTCAAATCCAGAAATTTCCTTGCAGTAGGTTTTGTCAGATGTAGCTAATCAAAATGAAATGAGTGTTTATTAATCCTTTGTACACTGATGTGTGCAAAAAGGCGTCTTCAAGCTTTGTTCTGTTCAATCAGACTAGTTAATTTCCTAATTATAATCACAAATATGCTTATTTTTGATGTTCACAACATCAACAGTGTTCAGAGCAGAACTGATGACTGTCAAACAGTGTGAAATGGCCAAACCTACATACAATCAATGAATGTTTTCAAAATTTCTGTCTTAACTGTTTCTGCTGTCAAACCTTTCATGCTAATATCAACCCTATGAATAAGTTTCAAAAAGAGCTTATAGGTTAAATCTGATCAATTTCAAATGATTTACGCTATGAGGATTAGGCCTGGGCGACATGGACCAAAATTCTATATTCGTATTTTAGCGAAATACGATATACATCTCAGTATTTTTCTCTAAAGTGATAACAAACCAATGTGTACATGAATTGGTACAGAAAAAAACAGCGTCATTTAATTACTTTTTGAATAGAATGAATAAAAAATAAAAATGTTGGGAGGAAATGTGCATAAACATACAGAGCAAAAATAAAAGTGTTTTTTTTTTCTTTTTTCCAGCATATCCTACAGAACGCAGTTATCTGTCCAATGTCTGAAAGAGTAGATGCTAAGCAAGTTGGTTATCTGGGGTTTAGTGTAGTGTTTGTGAATACAACAGGATGTGAAGGTGGTGCATTTGTGTCAACAAAAAAAAAAAGAAAAATAGGAAATTTAAAGGAGCTAGTGGCTTGTTTTAAGACATGGGTGCTATTAATATATAAAAACAATATAACTAATCCTGTATCGTGCATGAAGAGATATCAATGTAAATTGAAAACCACCAGCCATAATGTGGATATTGACAAATCCACTTGGCGCCACATCATTATCCAACATTATCATCTGTCCTTGGCTTGTTTTCTGTCTCTTGTGCTCGCTCTGTCACGCGAAGGTTTCTCTTTAGATGAACTGCATTCAGCCATTATTCAGAGATGGAATTGTATATTTCTTTGCACCGTGACTTCACCGGGGCTCTTTCATCTCTCGCGGATGGTTTCCAGGCAGACATCTTACTCCGCCTTTGTGTCTCCCCCCCCCCCGTCCTGTCATAACGGAGGAAGCAAAGAAAAGCTCGCAGTGAAACGTACACCTCTGTCCTACCCAGCAACCTCATGGGTCCATCTTAAAACAAGGTCAGATGACACATGAGAGCACCACCTCTCTGTTGCTCCCTTTCTACTCTACCCTCTTGCTTTCTTTTTTTTTTTTTTTTTTAAACCTTTCACCACAACAGTGGCATGCTGTGAATGGAGTAAACCACCCTGACTCTGGAGCAACATGCCCCTCATCCTCTGATGCACAAAAGGGAGCGACACCCCGCTACCTGCTTTAAAAAAAAACACCTCGGGTGAAAGTCAAATATTCCTTGCTGCCTTCCTCACTTACACAAATAGAAGGCGTATGTGTGTCAAAAGGTAGCTGTGCTTCTTCCTTGTCGCGTGTTCCTCTGTGGATTTAGCCAATATCATTAAAATGTTGCGATGGTGGCTCATTAACTCCACTCACTTCTGCGCTTTTTAAATGAATCTACTTTCAAACGCCGCCATGCCTTAATTCGATTCCGTTAAATCTAACGTACCCCGATGAAAACATCTGTTATCTTTACATCAGAGTCTTCAGCTCTTCAGCCAGCTGGGGCTCAACTAGACAGCACCTCGCCAGAAAGAGGCTAGTCATGAATTAAACAACCAACACTATTCATAGACACCCGCGCGAATGTTTCTCATCTCTTACAAGAGAAAGAGGAGATGTCCTGCAGCTTTTCCTCCTCCCCTCCTCCTCTTATGTTTGATCTTTATTTTTTTTTTTTTCTGGCACTAACTTTCTAAAAACTCTGCGGCTGTTCTCAAAAGCCATTAAACATGAGCAAGTTCCCCCAGTGTACGGAAACAGTGAGAGGCGTTCACCGAATGTGCTGCGTGTATTAAAGCCGTACAACAGGCCTGAGCCTCCCAGAGCTGTTGGCCCCTTGCACCCCGTTTCCCTCAGTAAACACACAACCTCACACACTCATGCTCCTGTAAGTCATTTTTAGAAATGTGTTATTCTGAGGTTAAAATTTTGGGATTCTTTTAAGTATTGCACATTACCCCAAGTTATTACTTTGTGCCTTATTCGGTATTAAATCATTATCTTATTTTGGGAATAGGAATATATTACCCAGCTGTTTATGGAAGGAAAGAAAAGTATGGTTTATTTTTTTTTAACACTTATCAGGACCATTTGGCATGGCAATTGTGAATTAAAATATTGTGTATGTGAAATATTGGGAAGCAGATAAAGGGGGGAAAAAGACAAATACATTGCTTGTTACATTTAGTTCCAGCTCAGGAGAGGGAGTTTTTTATTCCACTTCAAGAACGCATAATTCACCAGGCATTAAGTCGACAGTCATTTTTTACATCCGCAAGGTGGACACGGACACTTCCTATTTCATGCCACAACTGGAAAGTGAAGCGCAGTTTGGCTGCAAACCAGTATTTCAGATTAACTTTTTTATGGCCGTGTGCTGCTGGTGGGTGAGTCCATAAAAAAATGGCCATTGGTTTACTGGGCTTTTACATCAGTCCTAATGAAGACTTTCATTTCAGGCGGGAGTGTGGGTAATTTGGGCAGCTGGAGGACATCAGGGCATGAGAGAGGGAGGTGAGGTTAGAGGGTCAGAGAGAAGCTGAGGTCACCCCCACCTTTTCCACCCAGAGACCTGCTCAGGTTTCAATGCAGATGGACCCTAACAAGCATTAACTTGATCCAAATTGAGAAAGGGATGTAGGTTCTAAACCGCTACAGATGGAAGCGTGAGCTCCAAAGCAGAACTGTCAGCTTTTAAAAGTGTAAAAAAAAATGATTATAGGGTCAGGGTCATGTCAAGAATCCATTTGTCCCAGAAAATCTCCCCCACCCCCATACACACACACACTGTTTCCCAGAAGGATTCACTTCAAGTTAAATACAATGCAACCGATTTTGTGCTGTTGTTGTATCAGCAAAACATTAATACTGGGAAGGAAATCACTCGATTCCCTCCCTAAACAAAAGCATGTGTAGGTGCATGCTAGGAGAGAAATCTGCAACTTCGCTCAAAGTGGCTCTGTTGTTCAGTCAGGTGACCATCTTCTTCTTCTCCCTGAACTCTTAATTCTCCAGACTCTCCCTCTCTCTCTCTCTCTCTCTCTCTCTCTGTGGTGCTGGCACTGGCGCTCACCTTCTTGATGCTGATCTGATTTACTGCGCGGCTCATGTGACGTGAGGGAATTAATGTATTAAATATAACTTAAAACTATGATACGTCAGTCTTTGATGCTGCATCTGATCCCAGCAAATCATCTCGTGGTGGGCGGAGCCGGTGGGACTTCTGACATTTAAACTTCCTGGCAGCGATTCTTTTAACTTTGGGGTTGGGAAGCTTCATAATTACTGGCTCCAACAGTCACTATTAAATCCTTTTTGTAAAGTTATCTGAAGTACTTTGCAGTTACCGGATCATAAATTGTAATGCATATTCTTTTTGACAAGAGACTTGATTAGTTTGTATGCTTGTGTAGCAATTGAAATGACGATACCACTAAATACTTTAGTAACTCAATCTAAAAGAGTACTAGTGTCATTTTCTGCAAAAACCTACACACACACACACTAGCCACTATTGATATAGAAGTCGTATGCAGAGTCCTGCTGCTACATTGGTTTTACAGAGTATTGGGCTCGTGTGTTTCCAAGTAAATGTGAATGACTTGTGTATATGTGAAGAACATGGATTTGAGATTATTACCCCTGATGCATGGGACATGAAATGTGTTTTTCGATAACTTGAGCAAATGATCATAGTGATTGTACATGTATTTTCCCACATGTTTATGGTTTGTTGACAGTTTAATCTAGTG
Organism: Lepturacanthus savala; assembly: GCA_030544235.1. Classification (NCBI taxonomy): domain Eukaryota; kingdom Metazoa; phylum Chordata; class Actinopteri; order Scombriformes; family Trichiuridae; genus Lepturacanthus; species Lepturacanthus savala. The sequence continues at coordinate 10,690,542 of CM060478.1, forward strand.
GTGCTATTAGGCCATTTTAACAGTTTTATGAGCCACATAGGATTGATTGCTCAGGCAGTGAGTCATTCTCCAACACATCTTTTTTTTCCCCCCTGCATATATATCTATAAGGAAAAGTCGCGCAGGCTCATATGGTGCGTCTGATGTCGCGTTTTTAAGGTCTGTTTTATGAACGACGGCCGCTTTTAGGTGGCTAGCTCCTCGAGTCACCCCGAGCCATGCGGTGAGATGATTCCTCTACAAGTTGCGCAGGGGGAGAGAACAAGTGGTTCTTGTTAAATCTGAGCCAGAGAGAAAATAGCTGTAATTGAATGTGAAACCATATGCTTCTTATTTGGGGAAAATGCTTTCTTTTTTGTGTTGCAGTGTTTCCAGACTGCTCAGTACATGCCATAAACAATGGTTCATTTTCAGCATTTTATGATGGAATATTACTGAATGACGAAGACCAGTCCCCCCCCCTTTTCTTTGAGTCTCTGTTCTTTTCCTTGACTCAGTAGAAATGATGGAATTGGGGGGAATTTGTGCTTTAATAATCATGTGATTTTAATGTGCCGCACATGGTCTTATCAGCCCCTCGCTCTTCTGTGGTTTAACATTGTTATCCTCCTCCAAGAGACAACAAGAGCATCTTTGACTACTCGCCTCTGCGCTGCCCTGGAAATGTCAGAACGTTGCCGGTAATGCCATTTCCTCCAAACTTCGTTAGCACGCGCAGAGATGAGCAGGTGGCTGCGTGAGGCCGACATATAGGTTGACTGTAGGTATTTGAGGAGACAGAGCTCGTGTGTGCCGGTTTCCTTGGCTGTGCGCCAACACAACTATGCTAATGCGAGCGAAAAACGTCTTGCTCTGCAAAAATAAACACAAGATTACTTATACCTTCATTTTAAATGCAGCCTGTAGATTTTTTTTTTTCTTCAAATTTCGTGTTTGCTTTAGCTTTCAAAGTTGTTGGTTGAGTAATACCCATTTTGAGAGGGTTTTTTCTTCATATGTTTCAAGGAAAGGGAAAAGGTGGGTTGTGGTGTTAAAAGAATATATTTGCTACTGCAGACAGCAGAGTATTAAGTTACGGCGCTCAGATATTTTCCTTCATTTAGGCTTTAAGTGGTAGAACGCCTGAAAGGTATTTTCATGGGCTCATAGCGGGGAGCTGGGTGAGCCTTCAGACCAAGAGTGAACTTCAGTTACTGGGATCAGTGGCTCTTTGTTACTGTGTGGTAGAAAACAAGTTTTCTCCTCTGTAGCTCTAAGCCTGACCCCATGCGTCGAACCAGTTGGACGGAGTTGAGGCTTTATGATCAAAGGTCAAGACATGTTTTAACCTCAGATCCCGAAACACTGGGGCTTCTGTAAAACATGACCTCTCACCTTTTAAACAAGGTAAATCTGCTCCTTACAGGGTCATTATCTGATTATCCCCGCCATGTAATTTTACACAGGAAACTCCATCTTAAGCATGCGCGGCCATGTTGTGTATTTAACAAGGTTCTAAATCCTGACAAATTGTCACTTTTCTCTAAACAGCCTCAGCGGTTCTCCATTGTCTGTTTACTCTGACACAAGCTGGACTGTTGCAATGTTGATAAATCTCAGGATGTAAATTCTTGAGTTCTTTTGTGCTGCAAAAGATTTCCACTGAAAATATAGTTTATCCAAACTGGGGTAAACTAATACTGCCGTGACGCAATGGCTACCCACGCCTCCTCGACCTCTCTCGTCTATTTGTGTGAAACTCAAACAAAGACTGTGTCACCTTGCATACCATCGCACATCGTAATAGTTTTCTTTTTTTTTGGCCCACACTGTCAACAGAATGCATCATTCCCATGGTAAAAAGGAACAGAGCAGAGGTAATTTAGGTGGCAACTTGTCATTGTGCAAAGGCACATAGAAACCGTAAATCCCCGTCAAGCCGGATCCCTGAAAATCTGTTAGTCTGTCCCCGTCGAACAGGCAGTTTCGCCAGGCGGCTTTACAGTGCAGAGGTGCGAGACGGGGAGCAGGCAGGAAAACAGGTTCCTGGTGATAAATAGCGGGGCCTGGTTTGGAAAGTGTCTCCTTTCTGACAGAGGATCGGGCTTTGTCTTGAAATGTGAGCTGCCTCCCTTCAGACACTGCCAGCTTCTCAGGGGCTCTGACTTTCAACCATGCACGCAGCGAGGGGAAGAAGGAGAGGGGTGGAGGGAAGAGAGAAAGATTCATGTTACAGGGGGATGCCTCGGGGTGACATGGAGGGATAAAAAGATTTGACTAGCTGTTGCTGTCTGTTAAAGGGGATTACCGTTTAATTAGAGCCAAAGTCAAGGATACTCCAATCAGTATAGTTCAACACAAAGTCCTGTCTGCCGGTGTCCAGTCTTCTAACTTTCCATGTTATCAAGAGACAATATACATGTTGCTTATTGTATAAAGCCTCTTTAAACTTAATTTATTCAAATAAGCGTTACAAGCCAAAAGACAGGGCACAGATTAAAGACTCGATTAAAGACTCCCTTTCTTCTTTCAAACGATTACCGTGTGTTTTGAGAAACTGGTATTTCAATGGGGCCAAAGAGCCTCATATTTCATTCAGGAAACATACTCACGGCCTCTTTAAAGACCTTAGTTCTGGAGCCCAAGTGGTCCATTAGCACTGACAGGCAAGATATGTCCAAGCTAACATTTCTAACGAGATCCCTCTGCTGTGGGTCTCTGTATTACTGTTTAAATAAATAGCGCTGCCAGGGATTCGTTGACCTTGCGTGTCCTGGGATCTGGGTTTCAGCCGACCTGACTCTGGCTCCAAGTGTCCAGGTTTACGCGTTTGGCTTTATCTGTGTGTTTGTTGGCTGTGCCAACCAGGTGGTAAATTGGAGTGGGGATTTGCCCACAGCAGGAGCTTGGGTACCTAGCGTCACTTTCCACGGGTCACAGGTTTCACTCTAATACATCCCTGTGGCACCTTGGTACAATCCCTGCTGTGTCCACAGCTGCAGTCTGTACTGAAACACCTTCCAAATGGACAAACGCACGCATGCACATGCAGGGGAGGGAAGAGAGTTCCCGGGATCTTGTTTCTTTGGAAGAAAGTCTCTAATGTGATAAATTCAGTCCACCCAATCTGTTGGCATTGATGGACGTAGCTACCTGGCGAGAAGATTGCGCAGGCTTAGCTCGGTCACGCTCAGTATTACAGGGCCCCGCTTCTCTGCCTTTTACTAATGCCTGCATGCACATACATGCAGGCATGAAAAAAAATCTCTTGTTTGGTTTCACTGAGGCTCTGCCTGAACTGATTACTGATAGGTGTTGCCAAGTCATTCTTTGGAAATGCAGGTCAACATATGACGAGGGCGAGTGACTCACAGGGCTCAATGAGTTTTAGTGCCTTTTCAGAACCCGTGGCTTAATTAGATCATAGTTAGCAGCACTGTGGATGTTTACCCCCTGCTCATCTGCTAAACACAGACAGAATGAATCATTTAACCTGTGGCTGCTACAGCTGGCAGATCTGGGAGAGCTGTGGGGCAGACAAGACATTCTTAATGGTGGGAATGCTGTTTCCAGGGCTTGTTAATATTGCTGCAGGGTCAGAGAAATGCACCCTGTGAGCTCTCAGTCATAGAGGCCTTTGATCAGTCAGTGAGACCAACAGGGAGTCAGCAAGGAGTCCTCGCGCTCTGCGGTGGACCTTGACTCACCTGGACTTAGGCTATCTTAAGATTAAGACCAAACACTGTGGCCGGAAATGTGGGCTCAGGATGTTATAAAATTTCTTATGTGAGAGCTTGTTATTCTTAAATTCCCCCCTGAGGACAAATAAAATTTCTTTTGAATTTGTTATTGGGTTTCACTCTGCATGCTAATTTTGTTTTGGTTGGCAAAAGGGAGCACTCCGAAGAAATCATCCAACGAAAGGAGAATTTTATGAGGAATGCGGGATCTGACGTTTTATGGAACCAATATGGTTTTATGATAACTGAATTCGTTGTGAGTTTTTAAAATATTGTTCATTGACAAAATTACATGATATCCATTGGGAACGCCAATAAAGCACCGACACCGCATTAAAGTCAGGGTGTTCCAGCATCATCAATTTTTATTCGACTTCACTACATTCAGACATTTGTTTCTAAATGAAAACACATTTATTAAGACTCCAATCAAAATGAACATGTTATTTTTGGTCAACGGTGATAACCCACATTCAGCTTACACATTCACACATCCCTCCTCTGTTGCTCTTTCTGAGGTTTCTTACATTTTTTTTTCCTTTCCCCATTGGCAGTTTTTTTCTTGTTCAAACTGAGGGTCTAAGGACAGGGGGATGTTGTATTGCTGTGCACACTGTAAAGCCCCCTGAGGCGATTCTGTGATATATGATTCTGTGCTCTACAAGTAAAAATTGACATACAATGTGCACGTGACCACAAGCACATACACACTGCAGGCTTAGAATCCCAGAACATATCTAAAATCATTAATAAAATGTGAACAAAAGGTGTATACGAGATAAAGATCATTCATTTTTTCACTTTTTTTTCTATATTTTAAAAGTTAAAATATATGCCCCAAACATCAGGCTTTACTTATTCATTTTTTTTTACATAGGAATGCAAGAAGCAACAGAAGCAAATTCCTCATGCATACAACTTCAAAGTGCAACAAGAGGCATCATTGCACTTAATGTTCTCTCAGCTAATCATCTCTGATCAGCGGTGGTAATGACCACTTGTCATCTGATTATGTAATCACAACTACTAGCTTAATTTATTCAAATGATTACACATCTGTAGTTGGAAGCATAATGGTGGCTGCCAGAGTGCAGCTGTTTAATTGAACCCTTTCATTAGCGCTTGCCAATCTCTTTTCTCCGTGGCGTTTTGTCCGTGCCATGTGTGTTGCCCATCCCACTCTGAGCGAGCTGTTACCCATACTAATGCAGAGCAGGATTTTTAGCAAAGCCACTGTAGAGAGCTCATTCAATGGGGTTGTAAAAAGGGGGGGAGCTGAGTTTTACAGGGCTGTCACTCTCTCATTGAAGAGAAGAGGAGCCCGCCTCAACACATCTTACTCCAACACAAAGGGAGGCTGTGATGTACATACAAATGAGCCCATAATAGGTGGTTTTGTCACTCAATTCCTTCTTAGTTTAATCTGACAAACAAACCCTCTATGTCCCTGTGTATGTGTGTGATGTGTGCCTTCAAGTGTGCATGCATGCACATTTCAAACATCCATGCATGTGTTTTGAAAAGTCTGGTAAGCAGAAAGCTGAACTCGGGCCCCCGCTCTTCCTCTTCATGCACCCCTCTCTCCTTCCCCCGATGCCCCCTCAGCCTAAATCCTGGGAAAAGCAAAACATTGTTCCCTCTCGGTGTGCATGACCTGCAGGAGATGGTGTGTAAAGCAGGAAGTAATTAGAGCTAATTATTCTGCTTTAATCATTGAAAAAAAAAAAAGGCTGCTGCTGCTGCACCAGTCCTGTTGGTTAACCAGCGTTCTCACCATATAATTATTGTTCATAGTGGTTTGTTGTTCACAGTGAGACATAAATGCGATGAGACATAATGCCCTTGGTTTACAACCTCTCTGAGTCATCTGAACGTGCGTCAGACTTATCAGACAATGTTGCTGGTATCAGACTCCTAATACAAGCACATTCCACAACTACTTCTCCTTTCTCTGGCCCTTTTTAAAACTTTTATATTTAGTATTAGATCCCCTGCTGCTTTGCAGTTGGATAATTATGTCCTACTGTGTTCAGAATAAGATGAGCTACTATCCTGTCTCTATGAAAATGTACACTCATGCACGTTAGCTTTCGCATTCAAACTAAGGTATGTTGCAGTGCTGATTTCGATCCATTTACTCAGTCGCAGTATCTCTCAGCTGTTTGTCCTGGTTTGAAAATGTTGAGATCCTGTTCTTCCTGTAACATTAATGCTGTGACAGCACCAAAGAATAAATCAATCATGTCCTACACACACACGAAATGACGAGCAGACGACAGGTAGAATCTGGTCTTCGTGCCACTGCTCGGTCACATGGGTGCGAAGTCACGGCTGGTTCATAAGTACCTGGAGGGAAGTGAGGCCTAATTGCCAGGGGAATGTGGGACATCCTTGCAGGGAGGTTTCTATTGTAACCAAGGCAATTAACTTGGTTTCTTTCATCTAAGCATCTCCTTTGAAAAGAGACATTGTACTGAGCACCGGGATAGGACTGGGCTGTTAGCGGCTGCATTCCACTGCAGTGCCAAAATGTGTGTGTGGGTGGGTGGGTGTGTGTGTGTTAGGGGTGTCAAGTTTGTTGTTGGGATGCTGCAGATTGCCTGTCGCATCCCCAATGCTTGCTCAGTGAAAGAGACATCCATTTCTTCAGTGCTGTCAAGACCAATCAGCGTTGTGATCCCTGTGCTTCTGTGCAGCAGTTAAATAACAGCCGAGCCCGTCTCTGCTCGATATGCGCTTGCTCTGTAGTAATTTGCCTCGGAGCACTTCCTCAGAGCAGTTAGCACAAAGCCTGAGCCTACTTTATAGCCCAGTTGTTGCAGGGAGCTGCTTGATCCTCTTCCTGACTTCTTCCTGCTCTCACTGAAGCCACAGAGCTGTTGGAGCGATTAGATATACGCCTGTGGGGACAACAGTCTGCCCAGTACTTTACATCTCTGAAGAAGGTAGATTGTGTGTGCAGCACAGGATTGAGTCGAAATTGGCGGGATAGCAGCACATCATGTCAGACAATAAAACCAGGTTAGAAGAACAATGGGAGACCTGAGGAGGAGGAGACGAGACGCTGGTCTGTGAAGTTCTGCAGCCAAGCATTTACGATCGCCCTCTGCATGTCTGCTTCCCAGTGGAGTGGAAAGGAGGCCACGCAGGGCCGAGCAGAGCCAAGCTGTGCTGGGCCAAGGCATGTGCAGGAAGAAGTTGAGATCCAGGGAACTGTGTGTGTGTGGTGGGGGGGTGGACGCCCCCACAACCCGTAACATCGCACTGTGAAAGAGAAACTGACAGCCACAAATTAATTCAACATTTCAATGAATCATCTCTTCATTTGGTTGGACTAATCCACCTCTCCCTTCACTCCCTCGCCTCTCCTCCTCCCTCTGTACCCACGCACTCTTTTTACCCTCTTCCAACCGTCCAAACTCCCAAAACTCTTAGCATGTCTGGAAAGAAGATTTCAGCTGTGTTGCGTATCTCTCCCTTCCTCCTACTCATCTACATTTAATTAAAACATCAGAGATAATTCACACACGTGTTAGGGAGTGTGAAGCGCCGCTGATCTTTGGGGAACAGATGGTTCTGTATTTCTGTGACCCACTTTTTCATTAACCAGTGTACCCTGCAGGAATTTCGAATTACTTTTTGGAGAGGTACTGTTGGCACAAAGCTGATGAAGCTGTTACTGTGTGTGGAGAAAAGTATGTGGGATTTTAATTTTACATCAGGAGGTCTTTGTTCTGCTTTGTATTTCATGCAAAGTTCTTTCTAATTAATTTATGTAAAGCTTGGGTGTCATTCTCTGCACTGTGTAGACAATTCAATATCAACAACAACCTTATAATCAGCATTTTAAAATAGTATCACATGGAAAAGGTTGTACAAATGATATCCCAGCACTCTGAACTGAAATCAAAACACATTGGAATGTACCTTCTTCACCATCATCATGTCCACTAAAGCATATTCTATTCTAATTTTATTAGCTCATAGCTCCTGCCTGTGTGGGAGCACAACATATACTGTATGTATGAAGCCTGTCTCTGTGCTCTTAATGGTTAAGCAGCCATTGTTGTGCTTTAGAGCCGTCGTCCTGCAGCCCCAGCCTTCCCCCTGCCCTTATGCTGCTCACTCAAGTAGAGGAGCTTGACGGTCCACTGGCTCTCCCTGTGAATACCTATCATTGTCCCTCTGGTTTGAGGGAACTCTAGAGGCTGGCGTAGGACATGCTGGCTGGGGTTCAGGAACTCTGCGGGGCCAGAGATTAGCAAGGCATGGCAGGATCCCTGATAACTGACACCCTCCACGCAGGCATCTGAGCCTCTCTCCCATCCCGCTAAAGACTACAGCCACAAAGACGCCTTTCAGCGCTGGGCACGGTGGCGCTAATCCCCTTAGCACAAAGACGGGAGCCACCGATAGCATCTAAATAACTCTTCAGCAAATGTCATTTGCCTGAATTAGCTATATAGTATCTCCTGATGCCGGTTGATTGCATTGTGGCGTGTACAGAAATATTTGTGCCTGTTGTGATTTCTCTTGACGTGCTGTTAAGTGCTAGCGTTTAATAAGCCTTGTGCCCACTGAGCTGGTCTGCTGTTGGCTGCTTGGCCTGAGGGTTTAGGTCAATTTAGTGCCGCAGCTTTGTCAAATGAATCCTTAGCATTCATGTGGCATCAGGCCGCCTCTCTGTTGGCCCTCACTGACACCATAGCCTTTTAACCCTCAGAGAGCAGCTTCATGATGGGGCTCAGCAGGTAGACGCTCAACATCCATAGAGTCAATATTGCCTTAGATTTCTCTTATGTGAATGTGATGGCCTCTGGCTATCATCTCGATTGCTGCATTATTCAGGTCACCAAACGTTAGATTGAGGTTAGATTGTCCTTGCAATGCTGTTGTCACAAAAAAGGGCAAAGAAGTATTGCTTCCTCTGAAAGGACTGAGGGCAAAAGGAGCAGCACAACTGCTGGTTTCCACTCTGATTTAGATTAGAGTTTATATATATATATATATATATATATATATATATATATATATATATATATATATATAAATAAACATTGGGTTACACATGTCTGAAAATCTGGCATTAAGGGAAAGTATCCTGGGGAATGTCTGTTTAAAGATGGGCAAATCATTTCTTCTCACAGCAGAAATGAATTACACTTAATTGACCTTTGACCGCTGGTGAGGCTCTTTCCCCTTAGAGGATCACTAGTCTTGCCTTGGTCGCCATGGAAACGCATATTGAAATATGCTGTTGAGAGAGAAGAGATGCTCCGGGTTTATCAAATTGCCCCAATCCAAACCCTCACCTCCCTAAATATAGGTTAATTTGAAAATTGTATAAGTATGCAACCTTACCTCATTTCTGCAGTTGCACAATCTAATTGTGACATTATTTTTCACTGGCTTGCATGCTGCCCCCGTAACCGAAGGGAAACTATTCCCATCTCGTCATGATGCAGCTCACAGCCCATCCCTGTGTAAGCCCATCAGCCCATTACGAGGGCATGTCTGGGTCTCCCTCTGACAAGACCTTGAGTTGCACAGGGCTGTCGATCAATACATCCTGCTGGAATGGAGAATGGAAACAAACAGGCAATGTGTGGATGCCCACAAGGGCTGAACAAACCCTAGCTTTGCATTTTTCTCTCCCCCATGCTGTCCCGCTGGTCCTGGATGAGTTTCAGAGTTTGAAAGAGGGGTTTAACTCACCACGGTGCCCCGTCCCTCCCAGTTTCAATTCAATAGGGCTGACACCTGAGAACTGGACCAGGGCTGTATGAGCCCTATAGCCTGGCTTCTGGGGCTAGACCAGATGGAACGATAGACCAGACTGTTACTGGACGCCTGAGAGGGGTGGCACTGGGGGCTGAAATTAGACATGCAGATACTCCTGTTTTTACAGTGCAACGTGATCTGTTATTGTTTAGCGTTAAAGCATTTTCTGTCGGGGGAAAGGATCATTTTGGTAGCAGCAGGCAATTTAAAAGTCAAAGGAAGGATCTGTTACCGACTCTCACTCAGCCTCTGAAGCCTGAGAAAAATCATTAAATCACTAGGTCTGGAGGCAGCGGCCACCATTGATGTGAAGAGAGGCAGAGCTGCTCTTTGTGTTACTGATACACGGGTGGGGGCAGACAGTTACTGATGATGCTTAACAGCAAGGGTTTCCTTTACACCTTTTAAAAGCTGGCTGAGATTTATTGGACATCCTCCTTTTGAAGATCTTCATGAAGATGAACTTGAGGCAGTAGGACTTGGGCTAGTTAAGTCTAGTTTGTTAACTGGAGTTTCATGTCTTTTTTTTTTTTCTTTTTTGTCTACTGGAAGCTACCAATAGTGAGAACCAGCCTGTATTGAGGCTTAATAATCTTCTCCTCAGTGCTTGTGCTTCCACTCTATTACATTCTGTCTATAGACAAATCAGTCGCAGTTGTCTGAAGGCAGAGTGTCCCAGTGTCCCGATGATGTCACGCTGCCTGGAAGCCACCACGGAGGTTGTGTTACTTTCTGCAATTCCATTTGCTTCAGTCATAGTGAAAACACGTATACCCCCTAACCACACGGTGCCCTGGAAACATCCACCATGGACGAACTCTGCATCGGGCTACATCTACGTGTTGTATTCTTCTCGTAATGGGTCTTTCCCCCTCAGGCTGGGAGCGCTGGCAGAGAGAGGGCACCCTCCTGCTGTCTTTCTTTCTTTACATAATCCTCTTATAAATAGGCCACTGTGACTATTTTATAGGCAATAAAGCAATGTGTCCTGAGCATGTCGGTGAGGTTCAGGAGGTGAGCAGGAGGGTGAGGGGTTTCTTATGGTGGCAGAGGTCTGGTTTTTAAGACGGGGATGCATATCCCCCCTCTCTTTTCCACCTTTCGATACACAAGCTGTTATTTAGCTTTTCCCTCACTCTCCTGTGGCATTCAGACTGAGCCAAGATGCGTCTGAACAGAGTAAGAGCCAATGAAGAAAAAAAAAAAAACAGATTCATGTTGCACTGCTCATGGGGGCTTTTTAGAAAATGTAGTTTATGTATCACTTCATAGATCTTTCCTTTTGAGGCCGAGAGAAAGCAAGAGGAAGATGTGATGACCCCGAAGCGCTCTTTCCTGGATGAAAGCATTACCCAGAAGCCCTTTTTGTTTTGGCCCACGAGACCACTCTTGCTACCCCCGCAGCCCATACCGCCAACGATTATGAACCACAAATCCATCATGATAGTTTTGGAAAATATTTGAAGGATGAATAGATAGATTCATGCTTACACCTGGATTGATTTATCAGCTTGCACTCCATTCAGACGCACCAGTGTTTCTCGTGCCAGGAGGCATCTCACTCTCGCTGCGCTGATGCATTGTGGGGGATGCACATTAAAGGAAAACACATGTCGAAGATAAAAATGTCTTGTTGCCTCATGGTTGTAGTCAGAAAGAAATAAGTATTGCTGCCAGAAAGAAACCCACTCTTATTTGTGTCGTTAAGTCTGCGTTGATGTTGTGGCTAATGTTCCCGTTTTCTCTACTTCTCTCCCCATGTCTGCTCCTTCATGACCAACGTCTCCAACACACCAACATCGCCTCTCAAAGGTAAGCACAAATACATTCCCACTACCTTCAAACCAAACACATTCACTCTGAGGTCATGGAAAATGCCGACTGTATTGCTGCACAGTAATGCTTATAGCTTCATTAATGCCTGGCTTCTTAATGTTCTCAGCAAACCATTGATCATTAAGTACTCTAAAGTGCTGTTATATTTATTCAGACAATGTGGCCTCATCAATTAATGAGAGATCATGTCCTAGGAGACGCATCGCTACAAACCTCGATTCCTAAGAACTTGAAAGTCTATAAAGGTTATTTTCATTGAAAGATTTACTGTACAGGAACTACCCTGAATGAAAACTATAAAATCCTGATCCAATCCACAATTTTCCACTGCTGCAAACGTCTGAACTAGACGGGTTGATATAAACCAAAGAGCGTTGGCTGGGTGAGATAGCGCAGTAACGAGTCACTTGTCAATGCAAAACAAAGCAATTACAACCACAAGAGGCAACATCAGTTCATGTGTAAATGAATCTAGATGTAGGAGGGATACATGAGTCCCTGGTTTAGATTGAGGACTCTCAGCAGACCTGCCCTCTATTCTTTGCCGTTCCATTCTCTTCTCAAGTTACTTCAACCACTGTTGTTATTGAATGCTGTCGTTTCTTTCTTTGCACGGAAGTTGTTGATAACTTCCAAATGTTCAAAAAGTCAGGGTTGTTGGATTGGATTGCATTATATGGTAGAAGGGCAGCTAGTAAATTGCTAACCGGGTGTACGATTTTATGAGGTAAAGATAAGTCATGCTGTCGCTTGCTAACTCTTTTATAGGTATGTTCAGGCAACAGCATTACACAAAGGCTATGTGGGTACGCCAACCCTAGACAGGGTGTCGATTCAACACGGAACCATATATCAGCAGCAAGTCCCTACCCTTGGACAACAAGTTTCGTCTCATTCATTATTAGTAATATCAAAGGAAATGTTTCATTTCACTAAAATTCAGACCAAATAGGAAAAGTACTCATGTAAATAACAATATCCCTAAGTTATTGTAAGTAGTGTACTTCTTTGTGTCTGTGCCTGTCCTACTTTTAAAAAGGGCCTAAATAGATTTAGGCAGCCTTTAATATTTCTGGGCCGGTCGCCCAGTTCAGCCTATATGTGGAGAAACATTGAACCTCTATACCGTGCAAGCGGTCTCCTCTGAAGAGGGAGATGTCGAGTGAGTCAAAGGCAGAGGCACCAAAAATATCCAGCAGTACCAGTAGAGCATTGATGTGGCCGGTGTGTGGTAGGTAAGGATGGCAACGATTATGGACTAGCAGCCGAACTGGTCTCCCAGGCAGCCGGGTGGGGGGGGGGGGGGTTTGGGACTCAGACAGGAAATAGCTTTGTCCGTTTTACCTCATAGACAGACTCGGACATCAAGACAGGAAGGGCTCCAGCTTCACACACACGTAATTGGCTGTCAGCGTGGGTTGACGGCACAGCGTGAGTGCAGATCCTTTTATTACTTACACACACATGCACACACACACACACACACACACACTTCCTCTTCCTCTTCTCTTCCTGTCTTCTTCACCTTTGAGAGAGCTTCCTAGAACAACAGCTGCTGCCCTGCTCCCAGTTAGTATTCACACACAGCCAAGCAAGCCAATTAGTGGCCTTAGAGCGTATAATTGTTCGTCTGTGTGTGTGTGTGTATGTGTGTGTGTGAGAGAGAGTGTGTGAGTGAAGGTGTCATTTCGTTAAGTCTCAGGGGGTCGCGCCACCTCCTGCAGTGAGGTGTCTCTCCCCAGAGTGTGAGTGACAGTAAGCTCCGAGGGAGGTCATTGTGCCAGTCAGGCCTCACTGGTTTCCAATGCTGTTTACATTTAAGAAGAGAGGCAGTCAGTATGTTGTTGTCGTGTGTGAGTTTGTGTATGTGTGTCCTGGGCATAAATGCTGGGAAAAGTACTTTTGAATTTTAAATAGTTTTATAAATTTCAATGGAGATGGTTGATTGGTTCAAGACTTTATTATTAAAACAGACGTTCCTTGCTGTCAAATAGCTCTGTGTACCCTCATACAGTCTCCTCTTCCTCTCCTGGTGCCATGAAAAACAGACTTTTGTGTTGATGTAAATCTTTAGCCTTTCCTATTGTACCTAATGCATTCATAGTCAATTTTCCTGGTTGATATTTCATTTCCCGTGTGTATTTACCCTGTGATGGAGACTATTTACAAGAGCAAACTCACTCTCCTTACAATCCAGGAAGTGCTCTAAAGTGAAATGCTTCCTGTACTTAAAAGGAAAAAGCATCCCTCCATTAGGAGCAGAGAGCGAGTCACATTAAATGTCTCACAGAGCTCAACTCCTGTATGCCACATTACACAGCTTCCATTCTGGGAAAAAAAAAAAGAAAGAAAATGACATGTAGATTAAAGGTAGTAGCTTTTAGGACTGTTACTTCTTCCAAAAGTCCTGTTCAATCAAATTCAAAGTAACCTGTAATTTGTTTGAATGAATTCACACACAAGCTAGAGTATATCCTTTAGTGCGGTGATCTAGTTGGTGAGTTACTGCTTTGTTGTTGCAGAAACATCTTCTTATAAGTCTTATTTTTGTAGGTAATTTCACCACCTACGGTGTAGCCCCCAAAATACCTCCACTCACTGCTTCTCAAACACTTCGGCACTTCCATCGCTTTCCACTCCACATCTGTGTGAGTGTGACCATGGAGCTGTGGGACTGTCATAAGTGAATGTTTTTTTTTTTCTTCAGGCTTTTTTGCAATGGGAGTATGAATCTCCACTGAGCCTGCAGCATAGAGGGGGGGGGGGCTTTGGAGAATGCTGGTCAGGATCACCACTGGTCTAGCCACAGTTTGTTACTCCATATACTGGCATCCTCATTAGACCAGAGCCCTGAGCAGAAACAGACCGACCAGATGAGAGCATACGATCCGTTTGATCCCCAGGATGCTGCCCAGATAGCCCCGGAGCACAACCAGCATCCCAGCCGCGGCTGAACCCTCAGAATACCTCAGAAAACCTCAAATCTGAACAAACGAACATATTGACATGCTCCAAACACTGCTCTCTGTCTCCCTTGAGCTTTACCTGCATCTTTCAGTGCCTCTACTTTTCTGTTTCCATCATAGCACACATACAACAAGGACATTTGTAGAACAGATGTAGTGATGGACGCCAGCTGCAGTTCTCTGAAGTGTGTTCTCTGCTGCTTGATGGGAGGAAAGACAAATGTGCTTCCCCCTTACACATCAACCACTCCATCAGGAATAGTTTCCTGGAAAGACATTGTGGAAAGAATGTTATGGAGTTGGGCTAAATTGTAATCAAGATGGTTTCCCATAGATGGTCATTATTTTCAATTTTTTTTTATCATTTCTTTATTTCTTTTAAAAACAGACTTTCTTAAGTAAAACTTTAACATAAAGTGGAAATAACTTTGTCAAGTAATGTGATAATAAAGCATTATTGCAAATTAGTTTTGACTCACCTGTAGCTTAACCCTCTCACGATCAGTCGAATGGCAACTAGCATGGAACAGTGGGTAAATTAAAATCTACTTTGGCAAGTTCAACTTCAAAGCTGGATCCTCAGATGGGTCTGTCAACAAGCAACAAGTTAATTACTGTTGATGTGAACAGAGTCCGTGTGAAATAATTAGGATCACATCCTAATGATCCAGAGTCATCACTGTATGGAAGATGCACAACCTGTACGGTGACCGAAGAGTAAAAGTTTTTTTTCTACTCCCTTTCCATAGTTTCCTTTCATAGTTCACTTTTTTATCGTTTTATTTTGTACTAAATCCTGTTTTTGTCTCATTGCGCAAGAGGATGTTGTTGTGAGCCTTTATTTTTCCCACATGAGGTTAGACACAATTACATTAGACCATGACTTTCATTTGAAGTGAGGAATCCAGGGAGTGATCTTTAATCCGTACTGAAGAAAGGGTTCCTTTGGCTGCCGATGTGCTCATCTGTTGCCCGTTGAGCTTGATTTTGATATGGTATGATTTTAGCATTTTAAATGCTATATCTGTACAGGTTTCTGTGAATCTGTGATATTTTTTTTTTGTATTTAATTAATATATTTGCATGCATATTTGGTCCATTCCAGTGCTGAGATTAACACTTGAATTAAATATCCCCTTATGGTACATTTTGAAGAGATAAAAAATCTGATTGGTTTGTGATTAACCATAAACATGGCCCTCGAAATATCCTATATAAATATATAAACGGACCTGTGGTTCACACACGATCTGGTATTCTACAGTGTCGTAAACCTTATAATTCAAGGCATACACTTGCAAATAGCACTTGTCCAAGGTCAGTATCTGGCTCCTGTTATGTGAGGTCCTTTATGTTGATAGATTTTTCACAATGTATGAAGGTGAAAATCTGCTGATAGCTTGGAGCCTTTATGTTGTTTGAACTGGAAGGTCATACTTTGGTCCAGTTGTACCCTCCGTCTCAAACCCCCCCTTTGTGGTGGCATTTATCAGTCCCACTTATCTGAAAGGAAATCTTTCTTCCTGTCCTATCTCAGATGATCAGTCTGACTGTGTTGGTGTCTAGATGCCTATCAACACCTGCAGTACCTGGACAAACACTTGACACAGCAGTGATGTGGAGAGACCAAACATTTAATTTCCTGTCCAGGAACCCTAATCTACAGCACATATGAGGCCGGTACGCTACACCAAGATAATCTGGTTTAGTTTTTATACGTCGAGCTTCCTATACGTCGAACCCAAAGCTCTCGTGGGAAGTGTGAGTGTTGAGCTGTTGGAATTGTTCATAGAAACAACATAATCACCTTGACTGTGTTCAGCTCAACCTGAGTGGGAGGAAATATGGCAAGTGGAGCGTGTTGCCAAGTAACACAGCCAGTAAGTAGCTGTGTGATCATCTATAATAGTGGTGGCTGTGCGTCACAGCACTTGAGCATAGATGTCAGGTCGTTAACCATCCAAAAAAAATATTACAATAAAGGCAAATACTCCGGGAATCACTTTGATTTTGAAAGTTTGAGTCATTTTCAGTCAAGGTTGGAAGACTATTACTTTGATCATTATCGTTTTGTTTCAGAGATTACCCTTCACTCTTTGTAATTTAATTCATATTTGCTTTTCTCAGTACTTAAATCTGCAAGTTATCCCTCATCAGTATGTATCCCTGTGCTACAGCCAGGCCCCACCTCATGGTCTGTTAATGATTTATGACTAAAAGGAACATACAACATACAGGGGACCACTAAATCAGAATTTCAGTCGACATGTCTAGCAATAATACAGAGACCATAAATGTTTCTGCGGGATTTTTTTTTCTTCTCCTAATTGCTCTTTTCCTCTCACTTTTCTCTTTACCCGCCGAGGTTTAAAGTAGATGCAGCTCTCTCTATGCTAATATAAACATTTCTTTGAAAGCTAAATGCTGAGCCTCACTGGGGGTCTACCGCATCCTGCCCATACCTCTGTTATTTAAATGATCTGAGGTGCTGTAAATGTCACGAGCCCCCTACGGTGCTCACAGTCATCCCATGTGATTTGAAAGTGCTACTTACGCCACCATGTCCTTTTTGATATAGAGCGCTTTATGCCAGTAACAAATAAAAAGGGGAATTGTGCTGCATTTAAACCTCAAGAGAAGTATCTTCCAATGGTTCTCTCAAACTCTTAAGCGGTGCTCATGAAATACGTTCTTAAATTGTGATTGTTCTTCTTGTATTGCATTGAACAAAACCAACCAAGTATAAAGGTCCCATATTGTAGAAAGTGAGATTTTAATTGATTTTTAAAATAAGAGGGCCCCTGTGTTATATAAATACTGCCCCATGTTCCCAAACTATCAATCCACAGAGAAATATGCCTGACTGCATCTAAAACGAGTCATCAGAACTTCCTTGAAGTTGTGACATCACAACTATACAGTCAACGCCCCATTCAGAGACATTGAAATCAGCCAATCTGAGAAGCCGTTTATTATTACTCTATTGAGATGATTTTTGGTACTTTACAACCTGCAAATATATCTTTATAGGGATGTCAAAACCCATATAAAAGCCAGGAAAATTGCAAAATATGGGACCTTTTTTATGACAATAAGATGTCAATGTCATAGTTTCCAGTAGTCAGATTGTGTTATTTGTCAAAAACGACAGCTCCAAATACAACAGTGGATATAGCCCAAAAACTTAAGTAAACCAGCCGATCAAATTAGTGGAGGTTTTAATGAATATAGCCTCAACAGACTTCCCAAAAAAGGATGTGTCAAACAACCTAGAGAAAGTGTTGAGAGATTGAGTACTGAAAAGGCACGATGGGCCTTTTTCAGTAAATCACCTCATAAAAGTCGATCACAGATGGTTACCCAATGCACACTTCAAACCGATTCTGTGGTCATATGTAAACCTTTTCATCTGGGTCTAGAAACTAACTTTATATTCACTGTGTGTATAGAACATACTTGATCTGATCAGGGTGAAGCCAACCAAAATATAGTGATGTACAGAAGTAGGTTATACCACCCCCCCCTTTCCTCCTCCTCCTTCTTCTAGCTGTGCGAATGGACCACCTGCTGACTTTCAAACATGACCGCACCAAGTGGCTTGCTTAATTAAAAGATAATACAACCTAATAATAATCATTTGGTCTACAGATGCATGAAAAAAACATCAGGAACGCTGTCTGAGCGACGCTCTCTAACTCTCGTAATGGGAAGCTTTTGATGTCAGATTTTATTTAGATGACACACATTCTCATTAAGTTGTAGCCTACAATTAGTTCCTTGTGTCCCATGTCTGCTTCCATGTTTTCCCCCCTCACTGGTATTTGCTTTGGCTATGTGTTAGATTAAAAAAAACAAACCTCCATACTCATTTGATGGAGAAGAAGTCAAGAAGAGCATTGAGCACTTCCAATCTTTAAGCGTTGACCTTTAAATTGCACAAATCTTTATTTGTCTACTGACAGTGTGTGTCCACATGAGCCATGAGGAGCTTTATTCAATCGATATTTCTGGTGAATTGTTTTTTCCTAGAGCGTCTTTGTCCGTTTTTTTAAACTAAAAGTCTGCAGAATTAGAGATCTTTCAATAAAGGTTTCTGCTCTGGCGTTTTTAGAGTCAGCACATTGATAAAAACGCACCTATGTGGTCCCCAGTCACAGAGACCTTTCTTACAGCAGCTACAGTAGACGACTGTCCAGAAAGGTTGCGGCTAATTAAACTGCGGTGACTACACTGAGCTCACTCAACAGAGTCAGCCAAGCTCTGCTAGGAAACCAACACCACAAAGCCCAACTGGTCCTGGAAACAACCTGGTTGCCAGGTCTGTTTGATTCACCCCTGCCAGCATCAACATCTGCGTGTGTTTGTGCGTGGGAGGAAGGGAGGAAGAGAGAGATATTGAGAGATCAGGGGGCCACCCATGTCTTCAGAGTAGTTTTCTGAATGAACTTAGCAAGGTAGATGCACACTGCCCTCTTGCTTTTGTGAACTCCTACGCCAAATATGGTTTTGTTTTTTTTTGTTTGTTTGTTTTTTAACCTTTCATCTGCTTTGGGCATGACCAAAACAAAATCAGTTTCACACTTTCTCCAATGAGGATATTGGAGATTGCTTTCACCAGAGAAAGCTTTTAGTTGCACATTTCCAAAAGCCAACGGCAGATGGACATTTATGGTGTAAGGACTTTGACAAGAGGACAGAATGGGGGGAAAAACTGAGCTTTAATGGAGTCTTTATTGTACTCTGGAGCACCACTGAGTGACTGAAAGCATCTTTTAGGTGAGCTGGTATGTTCATCCATCCATCATTAAGTATTCTGTCTACTCACCTTCGTAATCTGCCTCACTAGATCGTGATATTGATGCGGCCTCAGAAGAGTAATCTAATTTAAAGCCCCTCTTTTTTTTTTTTTTAATTATCCCGCTTAAGTATATTAGAGGTTGGATGTTGCATCCCGTAACCTGACATTGGAGTGACCTGAAATGAAATTGTAATACGTAAGAGAATTGAATAATCAATCACACAATCTCTTTTCCTCCTCAGTGTGTAGCAGACTCTATGCTTTTATAAAACAAGAAGTCAAGCTGTGCTTTATTCTGAAAGTCTTCTCTTTTTTTCTCCTTCCTCCTTTCCTGGGCTCATTCCCCCCCCCTCCGTACGGGGTAGTTTGCCAAGCTATTGTAGAGTGCCACCACATTCCTCGTTGGCACTCATGTCTGGACATAGCTGAGGTGCAGGCATTAGCCAGAGCCGGCCTGTAGAGAGGAGGCCAGCGCTGGCAGCCAAGAACTCGGCGCCCCATCTGCTGCCAGAGCCAGCGATGGAACCGTCATTTATTACATCCGCTGATGCGAAAAGCAGCTCCTGTCACTCCGGAGACAGATTGTCCTGTGGAACGCTGCACTCTGTAAGGTTTCTGTCCTAAACCCATGTTGGTCTCTTATGGCTCTCTGCATGTTTGGCTTGTCGGAGCAAATTTTTTTTTTTCTTTCTCTGTTTAATCCATTGAAGTTGTTCATCCTCACAGATCGTGTTTCAAAATGCAAAAGACTTGGAAACGGCATCCCCACTTCTTTCCCCTGCTTTATCTCTTATATCTGTCATATTGCACGGTTTCTACAGGCCTACAGAAGGAAGATTTAACCACGCAGCCAGCAGATCCAGTTCTGTAACTCCCACTTAAACAAGCCAACCCTTTAGTCTGTAACATCTATCAGGCTTGTGTGTTTAGCCTGGCTGCAAACTGCTGAGCTCCTCTGTTCCACTGTGACTTAATCCATCCATCTTTGGCTCATAATGCTGGAAAAATATTGTAGAGTGTGACCCCAGATGTTTTAAATTACGGTTTCTTTATATTTAGTTTGATACTAAATCCTCTGTTAAGTTTTGCTCATGCCCTTTTCAGGGTAGTTATAGCACTTACTTGTGTAAACAGTTTGCAATGGGCTTTCATGTCCACTGTGTGTGTAGGGCCTTTGTTGTATATTACAAGAAAACTAAACATACGCACAAGGAATAGTGGCCTTTATTCTTCCACTGCTGCACTTTTCAATTTTCCCTCTAAAAGTGCTCTCATTACTGGATTAGTGCCCATTTTTTTCACGACCAAAGAGACAGGAACGGCCCAACCTACCTTACCTGAGTAAAGCCTAATCCGTCTTAATCTAATAATTGCTCCCACATTCACTCTGTCTCGTAAGAGCACAGCTGCAGGGGGATGTCTGTGGCTCTAGATTGCTGTGCACCATGGATAATAATACCATTGGTACCCCTTTTATGGTTTTTTTTTTCGTCGTCTTCTTTTTGGGCGTTCCAAACGAGGTCTAGAACCTCTTGTCAGTGCTCCTCTTTCTCCCGTTTCCTCCCTCCTTTTCGGCTCAAGTTCGGTCCTCAGCGTTCGTGGGTACACAGAGATGCATTAGGCTGCCTGTGTTTCAACAGTCGCCCTTTTATGAGTGGGTGTTGATAACCGGTGAGAGCCGGCCATGCTCAGACGTCTCTATTTTCGATCCAGCATGACAGTTATGAAGCCTGGTGTAGAGGGACAGAGTGAGGGAGGGTCGATGAGCGATGTGTCTCGTGTCTCTCAAAGGCTTCTTCATGTGCCGGAGCTCTTAAAGCTCATAAAGCGGGCAGATGTGAACCGTGAACTGCCACTTATATATCATATGATAATGAGGGATAGCACGACATTGTGGTGCTACAGCATTGCTCTGCGTTTAAGTTTTATCTCCCCAGCGATGAAATAAAAGAAGCCTTTGATCCACGGCTACAAACCGGTGACCCAGAAGCGCAGCAAAAATAAATTTGTTCAGAATATATCGTAGAGTAGGCATCATAAGTAAAAATGAATGAAAGAAAGGAATTTCATTTGTTTAATGATCTTTTTTTTAATCAGTTGGCTGATTTTAATGAAAACAAGGCAGCCCAGTATATATCTTTTTACATGTTTCCTGCTTAAACTGTGACTGATGATCATATACGTTTTCCCTGGTGGCTACATAATAGAGACCCTGCTAATGCTCTCTGTGGGGCCGACCCAGTCCCAGTCCTTATTTCCAGCCTGAAGCTCACTACAGACCCCCTAGTATGACTGATAATGAAGCGGTAATAGCCTCGGCTGGGCGGCCTATTAAAACACCCTTGAAGGAACATTTGGGAGGGACCTGCCCAACACTTTGATGCTGTTGATCGCCTCCCGGTGGGCTTATTAAGAGATTTATGGTGAACACCAGCCTCCCCCACCATCCTCCCCCTGCACAGACTGTTACAAGAGTGTTTTTATTATTTTTCCTGTCATGTAGAACATATGGAGCGCTGCTGATTTCAAAGGCAGAGGTGTGTTGGCAAACCGCGGCTCATTAGGAGGGACGAGTGCACATTTTACATGTCAAGAACTTTCTGATGAAAGAGCTCATTTTGAGGCTTGTCAGAACGCAGATCACACCGGAAACCCCGCTGAGGTGTTATGGACAACTGCTGTCTGTGGAAGAATGAAGCAAAACGGTGGCGCAGCCCGGTCCACCTGGAGAGGTTGCACGCTGGTTGCCATGCCAATGCCGCGTGGTAATAACCCGGCGAAGGGGGTCTTTGTGTAGCTGCTGCAGAGCTCGCACCCCGCTGTCAGCGGTAAGATGGAGAGGAGCAGGCACGAAGTGATAGCGATCTCACTCAGCACGGTTTGTTATAATGAGCCCGGCCCTCTCTTTGCACACAGGCAAGTCGCTTTGCCAAGCGCGACCCTTCTGCAGTGCAATTACCTGGTACAATAATGGCAGCGATTGAATTAAAGGTAGCGGGTGTGCAAAGAAGGTGTCGCTGGTTTAAAAAAAAAAAAAAAAGAGCGAGAGATAAAAAATAGGCAGGCTGGCTCTTTGAATACGGGTTTGAATTAGAAGCTGGTGAATGAACACAGAGTTGTGCTCACTTGATGTCTGCCCAGCAGAGAATAAAATACTACCCAGGGTCATTTTTTTCCTCAAAGTGATGGAAAGAGACAGCGGAGGCTTGATCTTTTGTGGCACTTTGATTCCTTTTATTGTGATAGAGCAGAACCGGCTCTATAATGGCTGAGGTTGAACAAAGCGATTTTGTTCAATAGCTGAAAGTTACCTTCTATGAAGCTCTGATATAATTTCTAAAACCCTCAAAAGAACACAAGTATTACTGTTGAAACAATTAATCCACGAATCAACGTTTAATTAATTAGCAACAAGTCTAATATTTGGTTTTCTGTCGTTTGTCAAGCGGAAATAACAAATTAATTACTGCTGGCAGCTTCTCAAGGTGAGCATTTGCTGCTTTTGTCTGTTTTATGTCACTGTACACGGAGTATTTTAGGATCAATCAAATAATCTTCATAGTAAATGATGACCCTCTGCCTGGCCCTATGTATTTCCTGCAGAGGTCATTAATGAGATCGATCCGTGGTGAATAAACCTCTCACTCCTGTTACAATGGTTTGACAGAGACGTTGTACCTGGTCTGACTTTGTATTGTTTAACGTCTCTGCTGTCGAGTTAAATTAAGCAGCCTAACCTCTTAGTTTGGCCGGCATTTCAGCTTCATGCACCGGTAATCTCCCCTGCGCGATTCATGCTGGAAATAACAAACTATTGCTGACATGCACCATTGTTAAAAATACTGACCAAGAGATTGGTGAAGCATGAAAATGTGCTTTAAGCAGAAAAAATTCAATATGACAGTGAGTATCTGAGATTGACTTCTACTCTTGTTTGCCTGTAGACCAAACATTTTTGCTTTTAGATATTTTATTACACATTTAATGTTACGAAAAAGCTTTTCGACAGTCTTATACAAACATCCTCCATAATTGGACACATTTATCTCTATAATTTTGTCAGGGAAGGAAATGAATATGTAATTTGTCATGATATCATAGTCTTAATAAATCAGAACAAAGTTTATCTTGAAACCTTACTTGTTTTATGTTTTTTCTTATGTGGTTTTTATGAGACCATAAACAGTGTCAGTGTTTCAGAAGATGTTCTGCCAACCAGTTTACAACTGAGTCATCCAAGGGTGGGAACTCGGTCATTGGAAAACCAACACACACACACACACACATGCACGCACGCACGCACCCAATCATTTGTTAGTGGGCGCCAGCGCTTCCCATGACTTTGCCCTTCGTTCCCACTCCAATTTATCTCCCAGACATCTCAACCTGTAAACACAACTGAGAATGAAGCTAACAAAGGTTTTCAGAGGTTTTACTTCAGTTTTTAAAAACACACTTGGTTGCGCCGTGACAGATGTTATCAGGCATCTCTGTCTGCACTTGTAGGATTTGATCATGGTATAATAAATTTGTTTGTACTATTACAAATTCTTACGGTCTCGTGGTTGCTTGTAATGATAGACAGAACATGAAAAGGAAGAAAAGATACAGTTAACTCTGTTACCATTGTGTACTAGTTAACCTGAATTTATCAGTTTCTTGCATTTCTCTACCATGTTGATAAAATAATCCTGCATAGCTTGAAGTTTCTTATGCAGATTTTTCTAGTGCACCTAATTTGCATTGGTGCAACTTCCCGTCTTCTCCTGACAGTAAGGAAATGCTAATCTTGTTATCTGGGCATTCCATAGCAGCAGAAGGAATCGGCAGTGATTGCTTAAATGCTGAGGGGGGGGAGGAAATCTGATCTGTCGTTCTGCCTTTTCCCCCTACTGTTTGCATGGTTGGCTGTTTCAATGGAGAACTTTAAAAAAGAAGAAACGGTTGGAGAATGTTGCAGAGAAAATTGCAGCGGTGTGAGCGGGTTAGTTGCAGAGCGTCTGAAGCTGTTGCCCTGTCAAATCGCCAAGTGCGATTAGGGACGTAGCTATTTGACTCCAGCCAATCAGGAACTGGCACAGGCCTGTACGAAAACATGGCAGATATCTGATATCTGGAAGGAGGAGGGGGGGAGCTCACGATTGTAGCTCAAAAGCATAATCCAAAACAAAAGGCATTTTTTTGCTTGCCTTTTTTCTTCTTTATAGCATCTTTTTCAACAATTTGTTTTATCAGATTCATCATTCTCGTTGTGGTTGGCGCTTTACAAGCTGCGTGCATCAGTGGCCCCTTCCAAACCGAGAACATGTTTTTTCCAGTGTGTGCTCATTGCTAATACCCTTGTAGGACCTCCTGATTGACAGAAACTAAATAAGATGTTTCATTCTGCCTCCAAATCATACTATGCTCCTTTTCTGATCTCATGTGAACACTTAGATTTAATAATTGATCCGATCAGAGGAGCTCAAATCGCATCTGTGGCTTTTTTTTTTCCCCTCTTTTTGCTGCTCCTTTGAAGTTGCTGTTTGTTGTCAGTGTTGTGCATTTTGAGGAGGGAGCACTGATGTTATCTCTTCTCTTACTGCTCTTATCCCTAATTGGGTTATGTAGATTGTACAGCTGGGAGGGGGGGGGGTCGAGAAAAATAGAGAACATTAATTTAATGATAGTCACATCTTCATTACCAGTGGAGAGCGAGATGACTTTAGTGAAGTGTACATTCACAGATTAAAGAGTCAAACTCTCGAATGGTCCTTTGACATTCGGGCTGCTGAAGAGTAAATTAGTCTTTTCATGCAGTGCTTTAATGCGTGAGACTTTGAAGAACCGTGTCGCATGTGCCGCACCCTTGAGTTAAACATCTAATGGCAAGCGATGTTGAACGTTCCAATCAGCGTCTCACGCTCCGTCAGCAACGCTCATCCCTGTGACTCCTCAGCTCCTCGTTGCGCCGCCCTGTCACTCTAAAACGCCGCCGAGCAGCTGACACGGTCCACCGAGAGGCTGTTAAATCGCAGACATAGGGGCTGTTTGAGATGCCACAGTGGGTGTTCCTGGTGCCAAAAATTCTGTGGGGTGCTGCTTTTTTGCGTCTGTCTGCATGTCTCCCCCCCCCCCCCCCCCCCCCCCCCCCCTTTAACCTCTCGCAGCCTCAGGCTCGTGTGTCATCCCCAGCTGTCATCACCCCGCAGAAACTCACGTTTAGGGAAAGTTTCCGAGATAATGCCTCTCCCGTTGTCTCAGTCATAGCTTCGACTGCTGATGACACAGAATCCTGATTTCAGGATCTGCTTTGATGATAACTCAGTATTTGATGTTACCGTTCATCTGAAGGAATTAATGTTTAAACGTTTAGAAGCGCACAGTCTATTTTAACTGCCTGGTGAAAGTGAACCACTGAGCTCACTCTGAATCAACTTCAAATAAAAAGCTTTCTCTCGTTTGGATGTTGATTCCTGTCTTTGTTTCTAATTCTGCCCGATATGAAGATACAGTCTATTTTTTTTCTTGACATGCGAGTCGACGTGTTCGACAGGACGGAGGCGGAGCTGCTGATGAGCCCATTACGGCGAGTCCTAGCCGCCTGGCCGCCTTTAAGGCGTCTTCCACCTGACATCCCTGACAGCCGAGCTTGGCTTAATGGGCTCGGCGTTGCAGCGGTAGGAAGAGAACTCCCTCTGTGCAGATATTTTACCCTCTCAGCAGTTCCCTCTTCTGCCTTTAACCTACTTTCTCTCTCAAAACTTATTTCCGGATACCTTGACCAAAATCCAGGGAAACGACTATCAATATTCCATGACGACCACTGCTCATTGGAGTGCATTAGCGTATCTGTTGTTAGCTTTTCCTGGCAAGCGTGTATTGATCGGTATTTTCTTTCCCTTGTTTTTCTCTTTCGCTGAAGAGGGGGCGGCTCTCTGGAGGAGGACAGATTTATACAGCTTTACTTTATCAAGACATGGATAGTTATTACACTTTCTGGCCTGAATACTATAGAAAAACAATCCTCTTTCAATGAATTAATTGAAAGAAAAAGGCTTAAAATCAGTTTTCATCATTCTAATTAAGTTGAGCAAAACTGCTGCACATTTACAGCTTTAAAATGTCTTTGTTTCTTCTTCTACTCTGCTTTTGTTTTACACTTCATTGCATGTTACAGTTACCACCAGGTCAGCAGAACAGCAGGAAACCATCAGTAGGAGCGTGTGCCTGTGCATCCTCCATAATAAACTAAATGACATTAAAAAAAAAAACCTCGGTCCTGTCATTAGTGGTCAAAGACTCCACAGGGTACTTTTTTAATGACTTACTCAGCCTCGTTGTGTCTTTCTATGCCATTGTTAGTTCATGTGTACACAAACATTTCCACCCCGTGTTCCCTAATCTCACTGTTTGCTTCCCCTTTATCTGTAACTTTCCCTTTCAACTACTCTCACTTTGAAGGACCCCGAGTAGGAGTTTGGATGGAACTTTCCCTGCTTATCTCTTTAAATGCCAGTCTACGTAGATCCAAGCACTCCCTTCACTTGTGTAACTGAGTTAAATGCATGACCTGAATTAGACAGACAGGACTCCAGTAAAAATAGTTGCTCAGTGACAACGTGATGGTGGCAGAGGGCATCTGGGGTGGCAGCTACGTGTTTATACGGTGTGTGTGTTTGTGTGTGTGTGTGTGTGTGTGTACCCTTGAAGCCTGTTTATATGAGAGTCAGGGCTGCAGTGTGTTTGAGAGATGTAGGTCACGGTGCCTTCTGTGTTTGAACAGCGTAGTAAACTTGGCAGACGTCCTCCGATGTGATAGACCGTGCCTCGCTCTACCCCCTCTCTCTCTCTCTCTCTCTCTCTCTCTCTGTCTCCCTTTCTCCCTTTCTCCATCTCGTCTGTATTAAAGCACCTTATCTGCGGGTGCTGCCCCTGTCAGGACTTTTCACGGAAGCCGTTGCCTCGCCACAGCTATCTGAACGCACAGGCGCATTAAAAACTCTCACCGTGTGTCAACGTGCGTCTCAAATGAAACCATCAACTGCATGCCAGAGCTCCACCATGTCTCCACCCAGAGCTCATAACTCCGGCAGACAGAGGAGGCTCAGTGTGATGGCGGCTGGCACGCTACCGCACACCCCAGCTGGAAGCTTGGCGGGCGCGGAGGCCGCGTGCTGTCTGTGAACATTACTTGATAGATTGTTTGAGGTGGACGTAGATTGTTTGAGGGGATGACTCTGCTGCTGTTTCGGTCCCATCTGCCACATTTCATCCCTATTTTTTTGTTTATTTCTTTTTTTTTTTTTTTTTTACACAGATGGAACAAATTCACAGCCACTTGGGGAATTGTACGAAAAATGTGCTGAAACAATCCTTTGTGCACTCCATCATTCTGTCATACCAGACGCCGTTCAGACAAATATCTGTTGATTATTATTTTCTTTGAGTCCATTCGTCGTTTTGTCTTTGGAATGTCAGAAAATAGTGAAATATGTTCATGCAAAGTGACACCTTTAAGTGGTTTTCCAAAACACACAAATATTCCATTTTAAAATAACAGACAAAAGCAGTTAACATTTGGGAAACTGGAACAAGTTTGTAATTTAATTTTCTTCCTGACTAATTGTGTAAGTAACTCAGTGAATTATTTTACGTCTCGCAATTTATCAAAATATTGCGATAGTATTGTTCTCATCGGCCAAGTGAGTTACCCTGTGATTCCCCTGATAAGACATGACATGAGATGAATGCGACTTCTCTCCGGGTGGCCTGAATTGAGGTTAAGAGGTGAAGTTTTCCCGATGCCGTAAAAATAAATAAATAAATAAAGCGAAAACCAATTACCTGGCTGAAGGTGCCTCCCCTGGTGCCTGTAAATTTCTACTCGATATTGTTTTTTTACAGCTTTAAAGAAAAGGCCACTGGGCTGTGACTACAACACAGTCCCTGAAGGAGACATCGATCCACCCGTCTGCCAGACCTCGTGTGAAATTAAAAACAAACGGACGACGAAGGAACGAAAAACTGTTATTACATATCGCGACATCAGCTCTTTAAACCAATTTTTGAGAATTTTTGCTCCGTCGAGGTGGACTTATTTTGGACACAGCAGCTGTCTTTTTGATAAATGTCCGTGATAGAATGTTTTCACGTAGACACCCACGTCCAAAAGTAATAAGAACATCCATATCAAAGGGAAGATAAGGTGACAGATGTTGGGCAGCGGAGATGGTGAAGGGAGAGCTGCACCGACTCCTTTGATCAGTTTGATGTTAATGTCATAGCTGTCTGCCTTTCTCACTCAGTTCAGCTCCTTTACAAATTTTTGTGACCTTCGCAGAGCGAGCACATTTGTGTGTGAGCCTTGAAGGGACAAGTGTCCTTATTTGCTGACCAGAGCGTGGAGCGAGGCTTCTTCTTAGGCCTGAACTGTAAATCCATGTATGGAATTTCTAGTACAATATTTAAGGTAGATTAAAGGCATTCAACATTTTTGGGGGTTTTATTTAGCAAAATAATGATGGTTTTATTAGTTTAGGTGGTGCTTAGTGAGCAGATATCTCTTCACTGGCGTGCAGAACCGTTCCCCTTAAATATTTGGCAGGAAGTATGAATCTGTAATGCATATCTTTAACACACACCTCCTGGTGATCTAAGGCTGTTTGATCTTTTTTTTCCAAACGTGCATGCAATCACAGATAATATTTCTGGATCTGGACCCAACTCATGGCACGCATCTTGAGCTGTGATTTTTTTTTTTTAGGGCCTTCTGATGCTGATCTGCTTTTCTTTAAAAGTATATAGTCTACACAAGGGGGCATTTGAGGTTAAATTATTTATTGTCCCACACATCCCGTCCACAGCCTCTCTTACACATTTTTTTTTTCTTTTAATTCCTTCTTTCGTCCAGCATTTTTGCCTCGTTGCATCTTTTCCTGTCTGCCCGTCTGTTAGCATGAGCCACCTGCAGCTGGGACAAAGGTGAGCCTGATGAAGAGACAGGGATGAGGAGGGTCGAAGATGAAGGGATTACCTTGGCTCATCTTCAACACGCTCCTTGATTTAACATTATTGAAAGATCTCTTCTTTTTTTCTCGCTTGGCTGCAATCCTGCACGGGTCTATGAATCTCTCACACACACACACACGCACCCACACTCACACCTTCACACAGGTGGAGGTATGCTTTATCGACTCTAGCAGTGAACCGTTCCTTATGATAACAAACCCTGACATCAGGTATGATAACATTGTGTTATGCGGGCAGGGCAGATGAGGTCCTGCCTCGTCACACTACAGAGACTTTTATTGATGAGTAGTTCGTTGCGGGACTTTTTCGGACTTGCAGGCAGAGTTCAGCTTGAGCTGTTTATATCCAGAGCAACCAATCAGACTCCTTCCATCATCTAACTATGATGCTTCTAATTAGAAACCGTAGTGCAGCTCACTATGAAAAATATATTGAAGAAACTTAAATAAACATCAAATCCAATTTGTTGAAATAGTTTTTTCTTAGTAGTATCTTGTCTCTTCTTTTTCTCTTTTTCATTAAAATCTAATAATGGTAAAAGTGTTTGGTTTTGTGAAAACATTTAAAGAATGTGAAGACAAACTGTTTAGCTGATGTGTTACGATATTATCAGTGCTACTAGAGACTGTACTACTACAGCGTTGTCACTGACTGCATCACATATTGTGATCTCTTAGATTATGGTTGTGTAGCGTACTAACATCACTGCGACCGTGTGATATTCTTCAGTCACAGTCCAGGTCACACTCTGGCGATTTTCTCCAGTGAGATGTGGGGAACTGGAGCAGAAAATACGTCTCTCACACAGAGCTCATACACAACATCATGAGGGGAAATAAAAGATTTAAGCGTGCGTGAGGATGTGAGTGTAACACATCATGTCTTGTTTGAGAGTTGAGCTAATGGCACATGACTGAGTGTTTTTTTTCCTGTCTGTGTCTGTATGTGTGTGTCAGTCACAGTCTCATGAACGGAAAAAAAGGCATTTTCTCCATCTTAGGTCTGATAATTTTACGACAAAATAATTCAGAGCCAGCCAGTATTGTCTTAACATCACATTCCTCCACAGGGCTAAGTGGTTGCTATGGCGCACACTTAATGAACGGGAAAAGCAGTAAAACGTTAACAGCGGCCCCTTTCTAATCCTCTGTCGTTTACTTTCCTTCTTTCCTTCCCTTTTTCCCTCCCTCCCCAGTTCTGTCCATCCAGGCGGCCACCATCCAGTTCACCAAGGAGCCCAAGTCCCAGGATGCCTTGCACGGCCGCAGCGCCATGCTACGCTGCGAGGTCAGCGACCCGGCTGACATCACCTACGGCTGGCTCCACAACGGCCAGCCCCTGGAAGAGAACGAGCGGCGCTTCCGCGAGGGCAGCAACCTCAAGTTCACCGCCGTGGACCGGCGGCTGGACGCAGGGAACTTCGAGTGCGTCGCACGCAACGCGGCCACCGGAGAGACGCTGCACTCCACCAACGCCTCCTTCAATATCAAGTGTGAGTGTTTAATTTCAAGCCGTTCTCACCCTCGTTCTGGAAAGCTCCCGTTTCCTGAATGAAGGTTGCCGGCTGGCGGGGTTTCATAATGGCAACAAGGCCGTCCGTCCAGTTTCTGAATCAAAAAAAAGATAAACAAAAGTTACAATACAGGATGGCAGGTAGCATGAGCTGAAGGAATGTTTCCACCTTGTTGCCTCGTTCTTTGTGGTTTCCTCTCCCTCTCTGTCCAAAGGAAACTAGATACGTTTGCTACCAAGAATGTGTTTTTTGTTGCTTGTTTCGTTACTTTTTGTTGTTACTCTTTTTCCTTTATGCTCTCAAAAGGTTTTTACTGGGGGATTACTAAGCGGTGTAATTTACTTTCTAGCTATATAATCGTTTAGGCTTACATTAACACTTTCCTCTTTGCTCCAGCTTTTTTTTCACGAGAGCCTTTTTTTCCCCCTTAACAATTTAAGGTATCGAGAAGAGGCAAGAAGAGTATAGTCATTTTGTTGCTTAGCCCCAAAACCAAACCTCAATGACCCCTTTTTTATGTTTCAAAGGAAGCAACAGGAATTCTTTTGATAAATAGCAACCACGTTCACGTATTGTACAAGGCCCATCAGGTACAAGTTGTTACTGAAAAGCCTTTGTGTCTTATAAACGCTCGAGTTTGTGCCATGATTGGTGAGCGAAAGGCAAGGCAGGGTGAAAAATGGCTCCATCTGGAATCTGTTGTCCTTTCTAGCTACATTCAGCTGGGAGGTTTTACTTCGCGGTGATGTTACTTGTTCAAAGGCTGATTACAAGAACAGATGAGTATCCAGACCTCCTAGGAGCAAACTGAAAGTCCGACAGAGAGGGACAGACAGAGAGTACAGGCTTAAGCCTGACTCTTGTCATATGTCTCCACTACTGGATATTTGTCGTCTGTGAATGTTGAGCACCGACTGAATAACAAGTTTTCTCCAGTTAGACCAAAGGAAGCACATTAGCTTTCCAAACCTTGTCAAATCTGAAGGGAACTACTTTTATGTGCTGCAATTAAACATGATGTAGTGTCAATAAAGCTCAACTGACACTCACACACATTAAGGAGCAGAAAAAAAAAACAAGTTAGACACGAAGCACCAGTTCTCAAGAGCTGCCGTTGTGCCAACTGTATCGTCTGCTCCATCATTAACATTCCCACGCATTAAGGAAGACAGGCATATTTTTATTAGAAGGAAAAATTCAGAAGAAACAACTTTTTTTTTTTTTCATGCTGAACTCATTTAATCATGGAAATGTCCATCTTAACTTGTTATATAAGCTATCGTTGGGCTTCAGAGAATCGGATCACCACCTGTCAACACCCTGACCACTGACCAATCAGGTCACAGTCCTCATTCCTACCAGATCCCGTCATGGACAAAAATCCTGAGTTTGCAATAAAGTGACAAGAAAAAAAACAGAGCAATAATATATTTTTTATGGGTCAGGAGAAACCTTTGGTTTCTCCAGGCATTTTATTTCCACTCTGGTTTTAAAACGGAGCTAACTCACTCATTTACAATTAACACATCATGATTTTAACTGTTTTTTTTAATTGTGCAAAGCTTATTTTATCACCAAAATGATTGCTGACGCATGGATGACTTCCTTCACTGCATGGATAATTTTATACATTGATTCAATCGCTGCGATTATAACCCAACACTGCAGTTCCCCTCCTGGTATTAACTCGTGCCCTGGGTGATCCCATCACAAGTGGGCAGTTTTTTGTGGTATTAACATGCAGCTACAAATGCATCTTGAGTGGTCGGATTGCATTTCCCCACTCTATATGGAAACAAACACAATTCACATTTGCAGCTGAAGCTTTTATTGTATTTACAGTAATGCAACATACAGTAAATGTCAGTCTTTCCTCCTATGAAATATTGGCACATTTCAGTTCAATGAGAGTATCTACAGAGTAATGTTGTAATTTCTGGTCGCACATGGACCAGAGATAAAGACCAACAATCTACAATCCATCATAAATTTCTCACTAGAGCTGTGGACGGGCAACACACAGACCAGGAGACAGCGATGCACTTCCCTGCCGAGTCGGTCCTTCACTGTGGCTCAGGATACATTGCGTACACACTGATCTCTGATGAATCAACTGTAGGCTACCTGCCCAACACTGACAAATAAATTTAGCAGCTACTTTGTGAACATAGTGAAGCATTTAGCAGCTTAAGAGTCAGCTATTTCCACTAATAGTTGCTAAAATGAAACGTAGTATTGGACTACCATTCCTCAGGTGGACGGAAACACAACTCCGGGTAAATGCCAACTGCTCGGTGTGTAAACAAGTAAATAAGTTTGCCGTATATTTTTAACAGGTGATAATTTATTCAGTAACAAATTCTTTGCCGTTAGCTGATTTGAAACCGGATCTAAATTAACAACCGCACATGTTACTTTGCGGATGCTATTTCCGGGCGTTAATGAGCGTACGTGTTTGCAGGCATGAATTCTCCATCTGCCGCTAGAGGTGACGATAAGGTGTCAGATCAAGTAGCCATTCAGGGAAGCCTTTGAGCTCTGGCCGCTTGATAGGCCATCAGAAAATCCACTATGAGGAAAAGAGGCTTTATGCACCGTGACCACACTTTTCTCCACTTTGAGCTGCGCACACACAGCAGATCTGAGTAGCAGATACACAGCTGGGAGACATTTTATTAATGAGTTCAGTGTTATCAATGTACTACACAATAACATTCTGCTAGGAAGATTGAAAGCATGGTATCAGTTTGATAAGAAATACACTACTTCTAAAACACAGCACAAGAAGGCAGGGGATTACTCCAACATTACTCTTGATAAGAAACCACCTGCAATAGTTTGGCTGCAAATATCATTTTAAAGTACAGCCTTTTTTTCTGAATCAAACATACGAGGTAAAGCAGCATCCAGTCATAAATCATCCTTAATCACTTTTGTATGCTACATCTGTCCGTGTGCATCAACACACTTGTCTCTCTGTCACAATGTGCAGGTCTCCGGATCATTTAAGGTGGTTCAGGACATGTTATGACAGATGTTCTCCTATTTCCCCAACACACATTTAACGGGCGATAAAGCTGCACGCAGCTTTAAAGTAAAGACCCCCTCCGGCATTAATCTGGCATGTGCGTTCACTCGTGTGCTAGTTTGCGTGCGTGGTAGCAAACATGGGTTGTGGGGGTGGGTTGGGGGAGGTCGGTGCTACTGTACATGGACTGTACCAGAGTAAATTGTTTACCCCTCCCCCCTGCCCTGTGAAGAAAGAGAGTTAATTTATCGCTCAATGGTGGGTGGGCAATTCCTGCCAGTTGAGTTATTCAAAGTAATTATCCCCCCTCTGTTTTCACTAATAGAGGTTTTAGCCCCCCCCTCATCCTTTTGTCCTGCTCGGTCACTGGGTCTCCATGGCGAGGCCGCGTCCAGCAGAGGCGTCGGGCTCAGGCATCACCATTGTCATCGTGTTTGTTGGTCCTGGAAGGGACGCTTCACTTGACTCTGGGTAACGAGATGCAGAGTGACAGGGAGATCTGCTGCCTGGGTTTTGTAAAAGAAGCAAATGGAGAAACATACAGTAGAGATGCAGACAAGCCCCTTATTTAATTTATGTTGTTCTGTGCAACTCACAGAATGACCCAGACTCGAACTCATCAGCTTCCCCACTTTGCTCCACTGTCTATCTTTCGCTTTTCTCGTTCCTCCTCCTCCATCAATCTTTCATCACAGCAGTAGCATCTCTGAGTTGCCGTAGTTTGCAGCCTGACCTGTTGACCTCTTGTCAACCATGGCTGATAAAATCTGACACCTCCTCTAATAATGAGTGCAGTTCGTCATGCTTCGCTTTTCTCAATGTTGTACCCGCTTTTTTTTTTTTTTTAAACAAAAGTTTGCGGTTTGAAGGCATTTAAATCTGGCATATGTTTAAGTTATGTCCGCACCCATATGGTGCTGTCAGTCAAATCCTATCCACAGCACTCCCTTGGATAACACAATCTGCCCTGCTCTGCTCTGTGTGCTTCTGAAACCTTTCTCCATGGCAACAAATCATCGAGTGAAACAAGCACACACGCACCCATGCAGCCGCCGCCGGTTGGCACGGTGAGGGATGAATGGCCCAAGCCTCCGCAATATCCTCGCAATTCATCTGTTATCATCCCCATGTTGATAGAGCTTCCTGTTCTTCCTCCAACATAATAATTATTCGCCCCTAATTATGGCGTTAGCTGGCAGCCCTGCTCCAACACTTAGTCATGCATTCTGCGAGGGATTATAGTGAAGTATTTGCCTCTAATAGGTTATGAAAGAATGCCTTCTGTTTGTGTAGCAGACAGCTGAGGAAACCTGAACTGTTGTGAATGGAGCTGTGGAGGGAAAGGGTTAGATTGTGGGACTGTTGGACAGAAAATCCAGGTCAAATTGGAACCGAATAGTACCAGGAATTAGTCTTAACCGGGTGGAGCGCCAAGTAGGTCAAGAGTGGCAGAAACTTTAGACCGTCACAATGCGGCATGTGTTGGTGGGCGCTCATTGTTCCAGTGATTCAGAGGAGAAGCGGCGGTGTGTGTGTAGCCGCGTTTGTCTTTGTCTCTTCAGCCT
The DNA here is from genome assembly GCA_030544235.1 of Lepturacanthus savala. Taxonomy (NCBI): domain Eukaryota; kingdom Metazoa; phylum Chordata; class Actinopteri; order Scombriformes; family Trichiuridae; genus Lepturacanthus; species Lepturacanthus savala. The sequence goes on from CM060478.1 coordinate 10,725,759, forward strand.
CACTTCTCACCCTAATTCTTTTTGGGTTTATTTCACTTTTACTGGCAATAGACTGCAGCAAAGCACACGTCTCCTTAAATGAAAATAGCAGAGAATATAACTTTGACCCCCACCTGGTCTCCAGGCGGGTCAAAACAAACGCTTCCATTCATTTGCAGATGATGTTTGGCTCAGATGTGACTGTAGATGATTGTTGCTGTTCCATTGAACTTTTTCTTACATTCTCCTCCTCCTCCTCAATGAGTCACCGTTTCCCCTTCTGGTTTTGTCTGCGCCTCATCCTTCCAGTGCACTAATAACAGGTCTGTCTCTGCGTGTCTGGCCTTCATCGCCGCCTCCTCCTCCTCCTTCTCGCTACGTTACTGGAGCTATTGACTGGAACGGCCTCAACTGAGACGCAACCAATTTAGCATCCGGAATTATCAAGACATTTGCATGCAAACCTTCATGCTCAGAGGCACGCACATCGTTTCACTCATTTCACTGTCTCGACAGCATCATAAGCAGCGTTTCACCGTTCAACGCATACCCGTCCATACGTATACACAAACACTCGTCCCTGAAACACAGAACTTGTTTGACTATAGAGCGGCACGAACACACAAACTGATGTCAGAGCCTCTATGTTCAAAGGAAGCTAATTAGCACTGCATCGAGGAGGGAGAGTGAGGCCCCGTTACCGTAGAGGCGGTTTCCGGTGACCCCTGCAAAGCAGTGCCAGGCTCCATCCTATGTAATTCATTGTGACAAGTATTCCTCAAGCCCCCTTTGACCTCGCAGGGGCGCCGCTCCCCCCTTCTCCTCCAACACTGTCTCAGGTGGAGGCTCATGCCATGCATATTTCATAGATGATACAAACAAGCAGCAGAGATCCAGCAACTCTATTCAGCCACAGGCCATAGAGCGGAGCTCAGCATGATGGAATGCATTACACTAACGCACACGCATACACGCAACAATCATAGACTCATAATCCAGGGCAACCCAAACAAACATGCTCTGTCAGTGACTGGAGTGCATCCATCTTATGCGCCCGGTGACCACACAGCGCGCTCAGACGCTGCATGTCGTACAATCAGAGCTTTATACATCACTGTATAAATAACAATTAGCCAATATTGTCATTGAGCTCAAATATGCGGTATTTGTATTGTCAACAGACAGGGAAAAGGGGAATTCCACCCAGGTACAGTAGAGCTGTATTACAGCATGTCACCTTGCAAAGGAGAAAACTTTGAAGTTTTTAAATAACTTGAATGTTTTTTTTTTTTTTTTCCGTCCATCTGGTAGACTTTAGTAGCTCGCTCCGCACCAGCAACAGTCTGTATCTTTTGTCAGAAGACAAGCGAGTGTCTCCAGCAGATCAAACGCAGCATTCCAGCAGCAGTCCAGACAGATCTGCTGGTTTTCCCTCCAGTCGGGATATTTGAAAGCGTCTGGCGCTGAAAAATGATCCTGTGTCGCTAATCTCCTGTGATATCAAAGGATTGATTTGCTGCTGTGATGAGATTCCTTGTAACATAGTGTAGTTTATATGTTGCATGTAGTCCCCGTGCACCAGGTCAAGCTGCTCCCCTCATTTCTCACCGCAACGCGATGCGTTCAGGGGACAACCCGAGGATCAATTTCCCTCCATCTGCTTTCTTCGTTAGTGCACTTTCATCTGTCACTCCGACAACATTGATCCAGTTTCATGTGACTCATGTTAGCCTCTCATCACTTTGTTGTGGCATTTGACACCGCCCGGGTCAGGTCTGAAGTAAACAAGCGCACCTTGTTGCTTTCAAGTGTGCTTGCTCCGTGTAGGTGGCACTATAGCTAAAAGTCAGAAGATGTTTGGTATTGCTTGGTCTCTTTTATTGTTCTCTCTGACAGCCCTAGCTCTTTTTTTAAACAGTAAATCAATGGACTGTCTATTAAATGTCCATAATCTGCACTGTAGATGAGCAGCTCGCTCTGGGCTGTGGTATGCTGATGTAAGCTGACCTACTGATGTGGTTGCTCTCTTCTGTCCTCCTGTTCCTGAGTCATAGCCCTGTCACGGCGATGTGCCTCGAATCCCTAACGCTCTCATTAGCGTCGCCCTCTCTGGCTCGCTGCGTCGCAAATGACAGGACGGGACGGGATGACCACTTAACTCAATTTTTCCTGCTGTCCTTCTCCTCCACCGTTCCCCTCTGTCCCTCCTTCTGCTTACAGTGTCCTCTGTCGTTTGTTCCTCCACAGGGCTGGAAAGTGGCGGCGTGACTTTAAAGGAGCCCGCCTCCGAAGGAGACATCGAGAGCTCAGCGCCAGTCACGCTGCGCTGTCATATCGATGGACACCCACGGTGAGTCTCCACCACCACCACCTCCGGTTCAGAGATCTCCGGGGTTAAGGATGTAGATGTAGACCGTGCTGGAAAACTTTTCTTCTCTCTCATCCAAACCTTCTCCTGTAATTGTGCCTCCTCTGCTTTGTCCTCTTCGATCCTCATCTCCTCTCTCAGGCCCACATGCCAGTGGTTCAAAGACGGGTTAAAGCTGACAGAGAAGAGCCATCAGATCAACAACAAGGAGAGGACGCTCACCTTCAAGAGCGCCAGTCCGGACGACAACGGCCTGTACTACTGCTGTGCCAAGAACGCAGCTGGCCACGTCTGCAGCAACAGCAACTTCACTCTCAACATCATCGGTGTGTGTGTGTGTGTGTTTTCACCCATTGTAAAATTGACCGTGACTCTCGGATCAACTCTTTTTATAAAAACAAATCTCTCCCTCCACAGCAGCCTTACCCGAGCCTTCCATTTACAATCAGATGTTTTCTGCTCTCAGCACATTTCCACACCTGCCGAGAAATATAGACCATTAGCGGCGAGAGAGCAGGAAGAGAAAGTGATGGAGTTCCTAATGTGATTGTGTGTGTGAGCACTTTTCTTCTCTGCCGCTGATGCAGACAGAAACAACGGCACAAACATCTCCAGAGCAAACGATAACATCAGGTCCCTCAGCGGGCCTGTTCTGTTGATCTTTCTGCGTAAATGCATCTTTTCACAGTCTGGCTGTGTTGTATCGTGGTTATTTGTATTCCTACAGGCTCTCAACATGAGTCTTGTTGTTTTCTTTGCGCGTGTGTGTGCGCCCCCCCTCGTGTATTCTCCCATCAGTATAGTACATACAGCACCGCATCTGTGCAAGAAATCTGATACCCTGCCTTACCCTAATTAGCCACCTGCAACACACACTCACGCTCGCATTCACGCTCACTCACACAAACACACACATACATAGACACGCAAGGCTAGCACCTGGGAGAAGGAAGAATGGGTAATTGTTGAGTTTCCAATTACCTCGTTTCCACCCTCTGTGCTTCTATAGTGCTTCATAGTAAGGAAAGCTGACAGATTTAGGCAGGTTTTCAATGCGTAGTCACAGCTCTTCGTCGACTTCCTGGGTGGGCCAGGTGTTCTCTGAGCTCCATGCACACACCCCTCTTTTTCTTTTTGCCGTCCACCCAGTAGTCTCTCTATATCTCTATATCCTGATACTGCACCTAAGATTTTAAATACTCACACGCATAAACCCAGATTACAGGGTATTTTTGAGTTCCTCTTTATTTATTGAGCCCAGAGACCATTTGGCTTTGTATTTGGAGTATAACAATGGCCCAAAATGTGTGGTAATTACTGCTCCTCTAGGTTTAACTGTACCAAATATCTGGTTTTGGCAGGTCAGAGCAGCCAAGCGCAGGGTTCGCCAAAGCAGGCAGGGCAGAGTGAGGCTGTGGAAAGGTTTAAAAGAATGTGGAATGAAGGCAAAAACTGTGCCATGAGAAAACCTTTTTAGGATATTAACTCAAAAAAAAAAAAAAATCCTGCAGCATTTTGTATTTAGCGTCTGTTCTTTGGGGACCCTTCATCCGATTACCATCACACTCAACAAATGTATCACTGAGGATCCACAGAAGTGCAGTAGTTATCAAGAAAGCTGCCAGCAGCAACACCAGAGACCCAGCAATCCACTTCTGAGCAGACCTGTGTTGAGCAAGCACTGCACAAGTTGTTCAGAATATTAAACGCCAGTCTTTTTCACAGTGTACCTTTTAAGTGATAGAACAACTGATCATACAAGTACCTTTTTTTGTTGTCTCCATAGCAGTTAACCCTCACTTTAGATTTCTGGCCCTAACGTGACTTGAGACCATCACAGGGAATATGTAGATGATGATCTGTGTGTGATTGTTAGGACCCAGGACGTAAAAAAAAAAAAAAAAAAAAGACGATGGTCCTGATAACCCCCAGGGTCTGGAACTAGCTGTTCCCTGACCTCATTAAGTCTCCCCGGCGCCCCTGAGGTGTTGACACACACGGCCAACTGAAAAGCTGCCCGTTCACCAGCCGTCGCGCTGCTGTTGGCAGTTTTTAATAAAGACCCGGAGCAGAGATGCAGGAGCGTCCACGGCACGCAGATGGAACTCGGTGGGAGATGTAATCATGCAGATGTTTGTCTACTTTCCTTTTCTAACAGATAAGAGTTTTCCGCGGCCGGTGGTCACTCCTGAGGACCAGGTGGTGCTGAGGAACGAGGAGGCCGTGTTCCACTGTCAGTTCACAGCTGTGCCGGCCCCCACCTTGGAGTGGTACCACGAAAACGAGCTGCTAGCTAACAAGACTCGGTAGGTTTGCATCATGTCTCCCTCTCTCTCTTTTTCTTCTCACCCCCCCTTCTTCTTTCCCTCTCATTTCTTACCATTATATAAGCCTCAGCCCTGTTTGTGTGAGTGTACAGCAGTGGGGTATTCCTCTTTACCCAATGAGGTGGAACCCTCTCGGCTCTCGTTGTGCCGCTACAGCTCAGGCTCGAGATGAATTGCGCATTAAGGAATGTTATTACTGAAACAGAACTCGGTACAGTTTCTCTGCGGCCTACTATACATCACTTGAAAACAGCCCGCTGTCTCCAGCCAATCACGGAGGACTTCGCAGCTCTCCAGTGTTCACGTACCGAGCGGAAAAACCCCTCAAGCTACAATCGGCTTACCAGCATGTCCCCTATAAACACATGAGCACTAGATAATAGTCACATTGTAGGCAGCCCGTTCCGCACAGAGAGTACGGCTAAAGTGATTGTGTTCACCGGGCAACGGAGGTGGAGGACTTCAATACTAATAGTTAGTCATTTGTGTAATGAGCTTGTCAGAAGCAGGTTTTCTCACCTATAGGCAGTGATGACTCAGCAGCAGGGATGTGAAATAAGCATGAATATAAAACACACACACACACACATGAAGGCTGTATGTTGAAAAACCGGAGCCTGCTGTTTGATGTGTGTGTGTGTTTATTGATCTAGGCTGAACGCCACAGGAATGCAGCTCTCTGCAGGGGATATCATCTGTTTTGCACCTGTACTGTTTAGACAATCCCCCTCCAGATATATGTGAATATTTTAATGTTGGATTGTTTTTCATAGGTGTGAAAGCAGGAAAAATATCCCAGCTCGAGGCTATTTTTGCAGACAGAACAAAAAAAAAAGATCTGCCCCATGGGTCAAACCGACGCTGCGTAGAATTTCATCCAGTTATAATAAACAACAACTCTTTGTTCATTTTGTTTTGTGGTTATTTTAGACTATTCATGTTCTGCACACTAGTTCTCTGGGGTGGAAACATACACAGGCTCCCAAAGCTCATTTCCCTACCGTTATTGAACAGGGGAGAGGAAGAGGAGATGACACAGAAATATCACTCCTCCAGAGGGAATCCACCAGATAGTCCTGGATGAATCCTGCTTCTCAGGAATAAATGCATCCAGCAGAATCTTTTTCCTTGTTCCTCCCTGCTTAGCATATTCACTTTTCCCATGAGCTCTGGCACGACTTTGTCATACATGATGAGCTGCTGATCGGGTCGATCTATGGAGCCGAGATGTTCAGCTCTGTCATCCATCGGAGCAGGCTTAAGGTCGGCCTTTAATTACTTCTCATCCTGTCCATCACTGGCACTGTCACTTCCTTCAAAGGCCAGGGGCCAGCCTCCCTAAAGCACAAGACAAAAAAAAGATAATGAAGAACACTTCTCTTTGTGTTCTGTGTAGAGGGAGACAAATTCCTAACATTTACTTTAACCTATTTTGAGCAGATGGCTCGTGTTTGCTTACGATTTAGATAGCATCAGGTAACGAGCCAAGAACAAATAAAAATGGGGCTCTTCTGAAATGGCCCAAAACTTTCTGGCACTTGTTGTATTGTCCCATGTGGCCGAGGCATCTCCAGCTGGTGCTTGAAGCATGAGGTCAAAACAAATGCGGGGGATTGATTGCAGATGCCAGCCAAGCAAAGACCCAGTGGTGGGAATCGTCGTTGCTTTACAAATAATGTCACGTTGTTTGATTCTTACAAAGTGTGCATAGAGGTTTAAATAAAACAACCATTTTCTTCCACAGAGTGGTCCTGCTCTCCAACGGCACTCTGCTGATCACCCAAGTCAAGCCCAGGAACACAGGAACCTACAAATGTGTCGGGCGTGGCCTCAGCGGGTCCCAAGTGACACTGGAGGCCTCACTTCTAATAGCTGGTATACACACACACACACATACTCACGATCCTGAATTTGCAGTTGTTGCACTGGTGAGAGACGGACACCCGTGATTCTGTAACCGGAGAGTGTGAGGGGCATTCGTGTTACATATTTATCCTGCCCTCCCCCCCTTCTTCTCCTCTTCTCCCCCTCCCTTCTTCTGGGTCTTTCACTTACAGCCAGATCTCTTCAATGATAATCACATTCCCTTATTGACATCCGGGCCAGCTGTATCCACTACACACTCAGCGCTAGATGCACTTTCCTGCTTCCCCCCACATATTATTTCCTCCCCAAAAGTCCAGCTGTTATTTACCTCTACAAGTTTCCTCCAAAGTGTAACGGCACCTGGCAGGCGGCGAACAAGCAGCATCTGTAATATCGGGTGACGGTTCAGCGATGCCAGTATGACTCAAACTGGCTACCAAGCCGTGTAATTATGAGAATGGGAAATGTTGAATTCATTAAACATGTCTGCCTACGTTTTTCTATCCACCATCAGTAGAAATGTGTAATAAATCACTTTAAAGTGAAAACACAACACCGCTGTAACAGATGTTTTCTTGTGGTCGTGCATAAAGGTCAGTTCCTGGTAAATGTAGTAAACGGAGTGTAATATACAAGTCCAGACACATCACAGCTGTTTTACCACTGAGCACACCCAGCGCCCCTTCATTTCTGATCTCCTGTAACCATGAGAACTTTAAAACAACTTTTTAAATGGCTGCCGGAGCTTAAAACCAGGACAAAGCTCTGTATTATCTCTTCATTTTACTAATCAGCTGTCATTTTGAATTGCAAGTGCATGCAAGTCAAATATTTTTGAATTAAGCTCTGGGCTGAAATTTCTATGTCTATGTCCCAAACACTTTATTCCTCCCGAGCAGCTAACCTCCCCATCCCCCCCTCCCCCCCGAGGCTTTTAGATTAACGAAGTTTGACTGTATCTGCAGTTTTAACCCAGTGAACCACAGCGTCATTTAAATACCTTAATTCACTTAATCTGATAGTAATCCCTCCAGGCATTATAGAGGATTGTGTCACAGTAGAATTCTGTATTTAGGGACAAGTTTAAACAGTCCCTCCATCGTAGCTCCACCTTATTCATTTCACTTCCCTCCAAGCTCAGCATCTGCCGAGAATTGTGTGTTTTCCTCCCTTCTCGTTAATTGATTTAGCTCTCCGACTTGTGGAAGGTCACAGCCACTGACCATCTTTCAGACTGTTGTTGGACAATGAAGTATTAATGACTTTCATTTGAGCCACGCCATATTATACCACATAGTAGTGTGGGAGGTCTTTTGAGTCTTTGTACCGTAGATCACATTCCACTTACTGTATAAAGGCTGCCAGTTTTGATATGAGCCACCTCACACAGGCCTGAGTTAATTCCCATACTAAGAACAACCTATATACTCAGTTCTCCTACTGTGTACTTTGTTCTTGTAATGACTGTGGCCTGCGCTACAAATCAGAAGACTTTTCTTAACAAGACAGGAAATCTGTTAGCAGAACTGTAAGTTGGAATTAACTGCGCTTAGGGGCCTCTCATGAAATTCAGAATTAGTAATGCTTGACTGGCTTTGAAGTCGGCTTGATCATTATCAGGGACCTCGTGCAAATGAAAATCAATTTCAGCATTCAAATTGCTTCTTAATGCTGAAAAGTCTCACGACCCCCCTGTTCTCCACCACAGAGATAGATGACATGGTGTCCAAGATGGCCCGGGTTTTCACAGCGGACACACTGCAGCGGGTTCCCTGCAACCCTCCGCGAGGCCGACCCGAGCCCGAGGTCTGGTGGGAGAGAGGAGGTCAGCGGGTACCCACGGAGGGACGAGTGTACCAGGACGGCCTGGATCTGGTCTTCAGTCCCACAGAGGGCGGAGACTCGGGCACATACACTTGCGTAGCCCAGAACAAGGCCGGCCGCAGGACACAGGAGGTCACCTTCACCGTGGCCAGTGAGTACACAAGCAGCAGTGACATGATTTAGCTTTATTCACTCGGATTTATGTGGTAGTGGCCAATTTTCAGTTGGAAAAAATAACCAAAACAGGAGATAATATTCCAAGTTTATTTACACTTTGTTATACCTTTAACGGAATGCCCTGTAGTTGAAGAGCTGTGAGGATTATACTGTGTGTACATTGATATAATGCTGTGTGTGCGTGTGTTTGTGTGTGTGTCCAGCACCCCCAGTGTGGGTGACCAGACCCCAGGACAGCCGCTTAGAAGAGGGTAAACCAGGTTTCCTCCACTGTTACGCGAAAGCCATCCCCGAACCTGAGGTCACTTGGCTCCGCAACGGCATCCTGATCACGCCAGAGGTTGGTTGTTGAATACAATTTAAAAAAAATATAGATTTTATTTTTTACATCCTATCCACCTACATCAATCCTGCTTATTCACTTCTGACTCCTGATGAAAACGTCTTTTTGTCCCAGGACTCTCGTTTTAAGATGTTCCCCAACGGCACCCTCAGGATTAACAATGTGGAAGTGTACGATGGACTGATGTACGGCTGCGAAACCAAGACTGAAAGCGGCCGACTGTCTGGCCAGGCTCGAGTTATTGTGCTGGGTAAGCAGCAGGGGAATCGGTCTGTATTATATACAGTAGATTCTACATTTCCCACCATGAGTACACATGAATTCATTTCCCAGACTGACAGAAAAGATAATGTGAGTGAAATCATATCCCAGAGCTTCATGAGTAATACAGTGCTGAAAAAAAACTAACTAAAACAAATGTGGTCATGCCTGCAGGCCTTGGTGTGAAAGAATGTGTGTGTGCACTAAAGTGTGTTTCCTAAAATAGGATTAGCGTGTCTATGTTGTGTTTCTGCAGGACACCCACAGAGGTGTAAAATATGACTTGTGCGTGGCAGCTTTATTCTAGCCTCAATTTTCACACATAAGCTCAGTGATTAATGCTGCCACAGGATTACTTCCTGACATGTCTCTGTTACGTCTGGACAATCTCTCTCTCTCGTTCTCTCTCTCTCATATGATCTTAGATAGACCCTCCGTGTTTATACTCGTGTAGCCACACTTCCCTGAATGTGTCTGAGCATGATTTTCATCTACTTAGTGTCATTTCATCTTCACCGAGCCGCACAAAAGAGGCTTTGACATGTGCTGCCCTCTCTCTGTGTTTACTGTCTGTGTAATGCATTGTGTGGTGTTTTGACTTGTATTTCAGAGAAGCTGAAGTTCACCCCGACCCCCCAGCCCGCTCAATGCCTGGAGCTGGATAACCAGGTCACCCAGATCATCCAGTGTTCTGCTAAAGGCAGAGAGCTCCCCACCATCCGTTGGACCAAAGCAGGTGTGCACTCTGCTGGCTTAACCTCGGCTCAGAGGAGCTTAAACCAGAGGGAGATTGACTGTTTTGCACTCCTTTAAGGAAATATCTCATCCAAATTGCAGCAGTTCCCCTCAAACTATAACGCTAACGATGACTAATATGTAAAAACTTGTGCAGAATCTGCAGAGAGTGAGGAAAATTCATCATCTTGCATCATTTCCCCCTTCGTCTGTGTGATGGAGTCAATTTAAGCACTTGAACTCCACACGCAGCACTGCGCCGTAGACCTAACCCCCCCAATGTCCCTGTGTGTCGCTCTGTTGCCCCCTACAGACGGAGGAGAGCTGCCGCCTCACGTGGAACAGAGGAATGGGCACCTCCACTTCACCAAAGTTACACGCAGCGACGCCGGAAACTACACCTGCATCGCTACCAACAACCTCCAGGGGGAGATCAGAGCTTTGGTGACCCTCACTGTGGCCGGTAAGCCGCTTTTACTCATTATCCTGGTAGCAAGGAGTTAATGAGAGAAAGGGTCATGCTCGCATATTATTCATTAGTCCCAAAGTACTTGCGGTCTTAGTACATCTGAAGCTGCTTTTATGATTCTTATCATTCTCCTCAAAGCATTTATTGTGTGCTCTGTGGCTGTTTTACAGCCCAGTAATGAATTGCGTTTGTAGAGTGTAACAGAGAGGATGTTTATTTAACCACAGTCACCACAGTCCTCCTTTGGTCTGTAAAGGAAATGTTAAAGCCGGCTGGGGTGGAAGTATTAATGAGCGTGTGTGTGTGTGTGTCTGTGTCCCTGTTTGAATGTATGTTTATGCACCGACAGTGTACATTCGCTTTAAAGTGGAACCAGAGAATACAACAGTCTACCAGGGCCACACAGCCATCCTGCACTGTCAGGCCAATGGCGACCCCGAGCCTCATATCCACTGGATGGTCAAAGACAAGACGCTGGACATCAGCAAGAACAGGAGGTAACAGACAGATCTGTCAGTTCATCCACCCGCTGCTGTCTCATCTCTATGAATCTAATATAAATATACCGCCTGGATACAAATGTGTTTTTGCCTTTAGCAAAATGGCTTTGGTGTGAAATGGCTTAAATTAGATTTCCTCAGGGTCTGGACATACTATATATTATTTAAATCTGAATTGAGCAATATTGTTTTGCCACTTGAGGGCAGCAGAAGTTACTAATGTACACATCCAGCACACACAGGGCATATAGGTGTTTGTTTAAAGCATTTTTATGGCCATCTGACAAATGGAAATCAATGATTCGCTCTCTTTGTAGTTCTGGTCCAGCAGCAGTAAATTTCTAAATGCTCCACTGTGTTCTCCCATCTAGTTGCTAACTTTGTTTCTGCTGTTCCGTGCTGTGCAGGTAGTGTTCAGTTCTATTTCAGTTCATTCACAGTCATGTGCAACATAATGGAGATATGTGAAATGGGACCATGATAAGATATCTGAAGTTTGAGAGTATGATCCCAGACACTAAGCAGATAGTATTTAAAATATCAGTTCACTAACATGTTGTCTAGATTTGTACTGCTATCTATCGCTATCTATTATATAGCAACATTTACAACCTAAAAAACACCCAATACCCTAGAAAAGGTCCTTAGACATTTATATATTAATATTGATTGAATTGGTAAAACAATGAAGACATATGGTAATTGGAAATAACAGTCTAGTTTCAATGGATTTCAAAGTTATTAACAGTACAGTGAGGTTTCAGTTATTTCTTTTCTTCCTGAAAGTGGAATTAATGAGAGTTTTGACAGCTGCCAGCTGTGAAAAAAACAATGAGCTGAAAGATGCTAAAATGCTCCATAAAGCTGAAGGGAAGTGTAAAAAAAAAAAAAAAAAAATTCTCCTCTGTGAATCCATTTGACACTATATTTTATCCACTGTAAACATAAATCACTGATTATAGCTGCTTTGTAATGGGAAAAAAGTTACCATACTTTCCTGTATTATCAATATCTAATAAAGACAATAATTGAGAAGAGAATAAGATGTTTGTTTCAGAACACAGAAATCATGGTAGCTCAGAAGAAAGAAAATGTGAATGTTAGAATTTAGAAGTAAGTCTCTTTCAGAGTACCGTGGACCGTTCTCTCCGATCTTCTCCTGTTTCTCGTTAGCTGTGAATTCTGGACGCCCTGACCTCCAGCTTTATCTGTCCGTCCTTTCTTCCAGGTTCCAGAAGATGCCCAACGGCTCCTTGGTGATAACAGACGTCACTACAGATGACACGGGCAGATATACGTGTGTAGCCGGAAACAGCTGCAGCATCAATGACCGTGTGGCCCAGCTGTATGTAGTGGGTGAGTTTAACACGCGCACACAAACATACTAACACAGGTTTCCTTCATCGGGAACAAAGTAGCACACAGCGGGCGTAAGCCACAAACACAAGTGTAGGATGAAGGCATTAATTAAACCATCGCCCTCTGCCTGTCATCCATCCCGACAGGTTAATAACGGCCAAATCTCTGACGCCACAGCTGTCAGTGAGGTGATGTGATTGGGCAGACGCTGGATCTAATAACGCCTGTGTGCCGTCTGGAGCTGAAAATTACAGTCACACACTTGCATTAGTGTTCCATATCAACTCATTTTCTCCCAAAGTAGCAGGATGGTATTCCGGATTAGTTCAAAGCAGGAGACAATTAAATTTAGCTCATCAGCGTCAGCGTGACGGCATCAAAGCAGAAAAGTATCAACTGGCTGAACAGGAAAGCAGAAAAATGACTTCAAGAGCCTGTTCTTGGAGACATTCAGATTAGCTTGTGCCGAAACTCAAATGTTATGCTGAAAAATGCTATAGAATATGTTCAGGATAAAAAAAAAAAAAAAAAAAAAACACAATATCAAACTGTCTCTGCCTGACAGATAAACCAGTGCATAGTCATGACGAAGACGAGGACAGGGCTCCTTACAAGATGATTCAAACCATCGGCCTGTCGGTGGGAGCAGCTGTGGCTTACATCATTGTGGTGCTGGGCCTCATGTTCTACTGCAAGAAGAGACGCAACGCTAAAAGGCAGCAGAAGGGTCAGGATGGAGAGGAGCCGGAGATGGAGTGTCTCAATGGTATGTGTGTGTTGAAGGATTTTTTATTTTAAATATATTGATAGTGTTCAAGTGAGGAGTTGATATTCCCTCAATTTAAAGATCCTCTGAACGTTGTTGAAATTTGGATACTTGCTGCCATCTTGTGTTCATCTTGGGTACTGCATTAGACTTAAAATAGTTTTTGTCTTCTTCATCTAATCTGTATTAATATTAAAGATATATTGTAATGAAAGAAAAACAAATCTTTGACTTTATTTGGCTGCATGTGTCATATTTACAATGCTTCATAACATGCATTCAGATTTGCACTTTGACATTTGACCCTGTGGGGTGTATGTTGTGTTACTCAGGAGGGGGAGCTGTTCAACAGAATGGCCACACCACCACTGAAATCCAGGAAGAGGTGGCCCTCACCAACATGGGCACCGTGGCAACCACCGAGAAACGCCACAGTCACGTCAACAACGATAAGCTCCACTTTCCTCGAGCAAACCTGCAAACCATCACTACTTTAGGTATTGTTTGCAGGGTAATTTAGGAATAAAAAATGTCATATTTAGAATCTCTGCTCTGACAATTGCTCTGAATGTGTCTTCAGGTAAAGGGGAGTTTGGTGAGGTGCTGCTGTCCAAGGCCAAAGGTATTGAGGAGCGGGAGGAGGAGACGGTGGTGCTGGTGAAAAGCCTGCAGAGCAGAGACGAGCAGCTCCAGCTCGATTTCCGCCGCGAAGCCGAAATGTTCGCCAAGCTCAGTCACCCCAACGTGGTCCGCCTGCTGGGTCTGTGTAGAGAGGCAGAGCCCCACTACATGATCCTGGAATACTACGACCTGGTAAAATCAGGAAACCAAAAAGCACACACCCAAGTACTAAATCAATTATTAGTTTCTACCTGGTTTAATACTTGTTTTTTTCTGCTTTTCTGCACCAGGGAGACCTAAAGCAGTTCCTGAGAATTTCCAAAAGCAAAGATGACAAGGTCAAATCTCAGCCTATCAGCACCAAGACCAAAGTAAGTGTTGAAAGTTTAAATCATTGATGGCTCATAGGGTCAAGCTCCTATTCCTTGTAAGATTTTTCCTTTAATTTTTTGTAGCCAAGGTTGTTACTTTCTGCAGCTATCATAATGTAGGTTGCAAAATTGTTTTTAATCCCTTAGTTTAAAAGGAAATCCAACATCAGCTGTTTGATGAGTGCAGAGAAGCAGCCTGAGTGCCAGCAGAAGCGTTAACCGCTGTAGAAATAATGAACGTCTTTAGAATAGAATGTTTTGGAGTTAAATATCGCAAAATCTCAAAATTGATCGATGCATGGAAACCTTCTTTTCGCCTCACATTAACAGTTCCCTCTCTCCCCAGGTTTCCATCTGTGCCCAGGTGGCTCATGGGATGGAGCATCTGTCCAATCACCGCTTTGTTCACAAAGATCTCGCTGCCCGAAACTGCCTGATCAACACTCAGCGGCGTGTGAAAGTGTCGTCACTCAGCCTCAGCAAGGACGTCTACAACAGGTCAGTCGGCAGCGCAGATATTAAAGATGACACGCTCATTCAGCGGAACTTCATCTCATCGCTGTTCTTGCGTCATTTCTCCTGTGCATCACCGCAGTGAGTACTACCACTACAGACAGGCATGGATCCCCCTGCGCTGGCTCCCATCAGAGTCCGTGTTTGAGGACGACTTCTCCACCAAGTCGGATGTGTGGGCCTTTGGAGTGTTGATGTGGGAAGTGTTCAGTCACGGGGAAATGCCATACACCAAACTCAGCGACGATGAGGTGCTGGAAGGTCAGTATGAGACAGCAGGGGCTGTTTTTTAAAGTCCTATATCATAGAAAGTAAGATTTTTAATAGCCGTTTGTTTATAAGAAGGTCTGGTTGTTCTATAATTACTGTCCCATGTTTCAAAACAACCTAATCCACATAGAAATCTACGCAGCAAATATTTTGTAACTGTGCCTTAAAAACAGGCCTTCTGTGAGTGTGTGATGTCACAATTATACAATCACCTCTCACTGGCCTATTCAGCCATTCAGAGGAGTGGCCCATTATTGTAATGTGACAAGTAAAAGTGTTAAATATGGGGCCTTTAAGCCCAGGTTCTGAGGTTCTGGGGTAAACTAAAACCACATAAGTATGTTGTATGTACACTACCATTCAAAAGTTTGGGTCACTTTTTTTTAAAGAAAAACATTGTTTTTTAATGAAGATTACTGTAAACTAATCAAAAAATACTCTATATGTTGCTAATGTGGTAAATGACTATTCTAGCTGAAAATGTCTGGATTTTTTTTTTTTTTTTGCAATATCCACATAGGTGTTTAGAGGCCCATTTCCAGCAACTATTATTCCAGTGTTCTAATGGTACAATCTGTTCATTGCATCAGCAGGCGAATGTAATAACATTTTCTATTCATTTTACAACTCATGGTGGTAAATATAAGCATGACATTTAATGGAAAACACTAAATTGTCTGAGTGACCCCAAACTTTTGAGCGTATGTAACGTCTCAAACCGTGGCATTTTTCTATCACCAAGCAAATGCTTTCATGTTTCCAATTTGGTTTAACGTCCCTCTCTCTGCTGGTCTTCTAGGTCTGCAGACAGGGAAGCTGAAGCTGCCCGTTCCAGACGGATGCCCCTCCAAAGTCTACAAGCTCATGGTCCGCTGCTGGGCGCCCAGCCTCAAAGAGCGCCCCTCCTTCAGTGACATCGTCCACACCCTGGGAGAGCTGCCGTCTGACAGCAAAGTCTGAGACGGCCCGCATCAGAGGGGAACTTTAACCCACCACCCCCTTCCCCCCGAAAAAAATAAAGACAGGAATTGTGGATTATTATTAGTCTCACACATTTCAGGGAAGAGGGTCGAGGAGAAAAGACTTTTTTTCTTTTTTTATATATATATATAAATATATAAATATGCATTTCAAAAGGTGGGTGTGTGGATAAGACTTTTTTTTTTTTTTGCTAAATCAGTGGAAACACACTCACTTTTGTGTGAACGGCTTCTCGTGAGCTGTGCCAGAAGTTTACGTTTGCCTTAACTGCAGCGCGGAGGAGCCCTGCCCTCAAGTCCCTGTCTGTGGTTCCACTGTGACCCTGCCTGCCTGTCTGCGACCGCTCTGTCCCAGAGACACTTTGTTTCATGGAGCCTCACAACCTCAGTGCCTCGACCCCTTCTCTCACACAAACACACACACACCTCCAACTGCTACGTAGAAATAAGTGTTTCCCTGGCTCAAAGCAAGAGCAATTATTGCTTATGAAAAGCCATGAAATTTAGGATCCCTGCTCCATATCCTCCCCAGTGTTTTCCTATAAAACATGGAAAGTGGGATATATTGTAACTTCAGTGGAATGTTGAAGCTCCATAAATATTGTATCAACCACTTCCACCATCCTGAAGCACTCGTCTTTACCGCTACTCGGTCCACCATGGAGCAAACACACGTACGCTGTTACCAATTTCCAACAAGATGTGTGTGTGTGCGTTTGTGCGCCATTACAGAGTAGATTCAAAGAGGACATCAAAAGGGGTTTGCATGAAGGTTTGTCGTCTGTTACGATTGTCGT
The DNA here is from genome assembly GCA_030544235.1 of Lepturacanthus savala. Taxonomy (NCBI): domain Eukaryota; kingdom Metazoa; phylum Chordata; class Actinopteri; order Scombriformes; family Trichiuridae; genus Lepturacanthus; species Lepturacanthus savala. Next base: position 10,742,285 of record CM060478.1, read on the forward strand.
GTCCAACGTGGGGAGACTTGTGGAAAAAGTAATCCGTGTTATGGTAACACTTTAGGAAGAGCACAAAAAAAAGAAGATCAAGTTTATTGCCAAGGAATATGTCTAAAAGATGAGACTGTGCCAGTGTGGGATTTGTACTTTTTTTTTTTTTTTTTTTTATGAGTGTGTTTTGTTCTTGTATTAACTTTGAGGTGCTTATCGGTCACTACCTTTTATACCACAATAACATGTTCAGTTGTCTAAATTGCAGGGAGGCAGCCTATCACTGTGTTTAACCTGCAGCATCATTTCGTCAAGAGGTCCAATCACAGATTCCCTCCGGGTCCAGATGTTTTGTGCAATGCTGCAACGTTGGACCATCACACCAGGAAAAGTGTACATAATGTAGAAGCCATGCACTAACTTCACTTAAAAGAATATCCCTCTTTATCTCTATCATGTTGTGTAGAAGGACATGCAGGTGCCTGTTTATTTATGATGAAGGTCCTGTTTTTCTTTAACTATGTTTATAATAGAAAGGTACTTCTCTGAAGTAGTTACACTATGTATTCAATCTCATGATCCATCTGGGTGTTCAGCCTGGTAAACCAGCTGAAAACAGTACAAAGTACAAAGGAGGTCAAAAGAGTGACTGCTGGTCACCAGTACTCATTTAAGTGCCTGGTAAATGAAGGATTATCTAAACTGTTTCCCTCTTATTTTTTTTTTTTTACATTATCTAATCAAATCCAATGGCCTTTGTTTATGAACTTGTTTTTTATACATTGTTTTTAGTGTAATGGTTTGTTTATATGAATGCTAGGCACTCACACCTAGACCTCCTTTTTTAATCCGCTTCAGCAAAACGTTCACAATAATCATGGATATATATACAAGTATACATGCTGCTGTCAATAAAGGTTCACAGTGTTTTTACCCAATGTGTTGTGCTTAATACATGGCGGCAGTTCGCCAGCAACAGGTTGCGAAATGTCCAGAAGTATTCCAATTTGTGATCAGATCCATTTTTAAGTTTTCATAGTCCAGTTTTGTGTGGTGAAGTATTTCCAACGGACCATGTTGCAAACTTTTCCATGGTAGCCTATTCGAGAACCCAAAAAATCATAAAGGAAACCGATAGGAAATATTTTACCGCTTTCATTGAAAATGTTGCCACTTGTAAGCCAACTTGAAGAGTTTTCATGACAGCTCTTGCTCACAGCTGTAGTACCACACTATAATTATGTTCACTTCTGTGATACGTGTGATGAAATGTTCACTGAAGAGGATTACCGATCTCAAACAAGTCTCTGCAATCACATCTTCACAATGTAAATACCAGCTGCCTGTAAGAACCAAGTGAGTCTTACGTGTGGTTTTAACCACTAGACGGTGGTGTATATCTTCTATGAGCCTTTTTAAAGTTGACCCCGAAGGCTACCATTTTTTTTTTTATTACATATAATTAAGTTTACAGTTGCATGTGATAACATGGCTTTTTACAGCTGTGAAGGGGGATTCCCATATGAGTCTGTTGTCATGGATTAGTGACAGTGTTTTCCTTTTTAATCTAATGTGTCATTTAATGTGTCGTTTGGTGTCAACAGGCGCCTTCAACAGTTCACTGCATAGATTTGAGCTCATCCTGTAGGTGTCAGAAGTCTCCTGTTTATGGGAATTCTAATATTACAGCCTATGTGGGTGTTGGATAAAAAGGCTCATTTGGATTCTATATTGTGAAAACCTATACAGTTAGAATTGTTCTTTTGGTATGCACATATATTTTTTGTTAAATCTATGTACTAACTATGTCTACTATCATGACAACCTTTTTCCATATGCATTTACAATTTAATAAGATGTTATAGGTACAAACCCCATATATCTTTTCAGTGATATATAGCCGGGGTATGGGTAAGGTAAAATTCCAGAAGTGTTGGGTGAGGAGGCAACATCTATTTGTTTTAACCTGCCTGGAGTTGCACATGGGTGGGGTTGCTGCACCATTTCAAACACTATCAGATCATTTTACAGATTTACCTGTCATAGACCCTGTTCTCTTTTTGAGACTTTTGTCACAATAGGAAATCGCTGATTTAAATAGTAAAATTACCGATGACTGACTTCCGTTTAGCTGCTTCACTTTCAGGATCCTGGTAGTGCTGCATGCTGTAGCACTGTCATGACTTACACCTGAATATAAGAAGCCCTCTTTAACATCATTAGTAATACCTGTGGTTTCCCTATGACAAAATGTCTGCTGTATTAAAAAAAAAAGTCATTAGAACTTTTTTTTCCATCAAAAACAGATGTTACCAATGATATTAATGTTCCATTAATGTCCAACAGAGTTAGGGTGAAGCTATTGTGTATGTTGGCTCACTGGAAATACTGTGCTATACTAAATGGAACAGAACCTTAATATTATTGGTAACACCTCTCTTTACAATCGATTTCAATATGGCTGCCATTAAAAAGGTATATTGTCAAAACTATTCAAAATTACATTTCCATAAATGTTACTTTAAAAAACTAATTAAAAATATAGTCCTTTCAATTCCTGACCAAGCCAGTAAAATTGGGGTCTAGCCTACAAGACTGTACTCGGCGAGTATTTTACTGTTTTCAATGGGAAGACATGAGTACACCTACACAATAACATAAAATAAAGATAATATATAACAAAACGTGTGATTGGTGGAATAATGTGAGATCTTAATACAGATTCGGGTATATCTGAACGTCAGAATCGATCTGATATTGATGCCTTATCACTAACAGCAGACGAATACAGGACTGCTAATCTCAAAAAGTAGTTCCTCAAACAGGAACATCAAAGTCCTGCATATGGCGGATTTATATAAAGATATTTTTGGCACAAACTCTTTGGGAAACATGATTAGTGCTGTGAGTTTGACAACCTGTGGGGAATAGAAAAGTTGGACGTTTTGTTATGTTGGTGTCTGCCTGTCCGCGGTGACGTAGCGGTAGCGCAACCATTTTGGTATTTATTCTAATGAGACTGCCCCATCGACCAATGGCGGCGCTGCTCAGATAATCCTCAGCCAATCGATAGGCGACGCTGTGACTCACCAAATAAGGAGAGACAGCACCAAATAAGGAAACATTGTACCTCTTTATAAGGAAGAAAGTAGTTCCTGGGTTGTAATATTACTCCGCCATCGTAAACACTGTTTTAAAATGGGGCCGTTTTTATAAACGATAGATCCACAAAGGGACACATATTGCAATATTGAACACGTAAATAATATGATAAAGATACAAACAAGCCGATATTAGCGTTATTCTTTTGCTCATACTGGGGACTACATGACACGGCGGAGCAACATCGAGAGCGAACTCCGCATTTTCCTTTTTGAGAAAGTGCTCGGAGTTTTGGAAATAGAGGAGGAGGGTGAACCAAACTGAGCCGGGGTTGAAGGGTCTTGGGGGCAGCGTCGTTTTCGAAAGTTTGTCGGTAATTTCCTGGAGTCTCCGAACCCTCCGGCGGCCTGGTGTGTTTACATGTTGTGGCCCAGGCGTGTGTGCCTTCTCTCCAGCCATTGACGAGACAACGCGGTCCAGCTTGTTGGGCTGGTGTTCAGAAACTCGGTCCGGTAAATAGAATGTTACCGAGCCAGGTCGGGTCGGCACCATCTGGAAACGGGTCAGCTTCGGGCAGAGGTAACGCGGGACACGGTTCGGGTGCAGTCGGCGGCGGGATTCGTCCCGTTTTGGTCAGAGCAGCTTTACCGGGGATCAGCAGCGAGAGCGCCGGAGCTGCCGCCGCGCGACTCGGGGAAAGAGACGCCGCCGGGATGCTGGGGGCTAACGGTCCAGGTGGTCCGCGGGGGGCGAGACCGGGGAACGGGACCGGGGTGACCGCTCTGCAGACCGCCGTGCAGGGCAGCATGGTGGGCTTAAACACGGGGGTCGTGCTGCCTCACGGAGCCAGGTTCGACCCGGACAGAGAGAGCGCGCCTCTGTGCAGCGGCTCGGACAATGACTCGGACTCCGGGGATGATGAGGACCCAGTGGGTTCACTCGGGGACAACAGAAGAGGGGTGAAGCGGGAGAGAGGAGAGATGGAGGCGGCCGTCACGGGGCAGGAGGTGGGAGTACCTCCCGGAGCTTACGGCCTGGTGACCGGAGGGGTCGCCGGGGCAAAGCCAGGCAAGAAGACACGTGGACGTGTAAAGATTAAGATGGAATTTATTGATAACAAGTTGAGACGGTACACCACGTTCAGCAAGAGGAAGACTGGCATCATGAAGAAGGTAAGTCGGCTAATTGGATCTCATCCAACTATCATTAGAATCGCTCACATGTTGATTGGACTCACTACTGTAGAGTGATATACGGTGCTCTGCATTCATTCCATTCATTGAAATTAATGAGGTTACGCTATCCTGCACAGTCATAACACCAGTGAGGGGAAAAAAAAACGCTTCGTCAGTAATCCTCACAACAGTAAACCTGCATACATTTAAAGCTTTCAATCGACAGGAAATTTGAAATCAACACCTCAACTCAACAAACAATTGTGGTTTTAAAAAAAATCTGACTCAGAAGATGTGAGGAAGCCAGAACATTCATGACAGGCAATGGTCTTTAAATAGACTTGAGCAAATGACAATTCTATTTATGACCATGCCTACCCCCCAACTATCTCTCTCACACACACTCACACACACACACACACACACACACACACACACACACATTCTGTGACACACACAGAAACTTGCAGATAAACTGCCACATGCGTTATTCATGCACACATTCCCATACACCTTCATACAACAGCCTGAAACTGTTGGATATAGTTCTCCCCCATCAGTAGCCCCCAGTGCACACAGGCTGTTCCTGTCACTGGAAAGCAGGGCTTTGCTTGCAGGCGGCAGCCATGTGGTGGTGAGCAGCAGCAGCAGGGTGCCAACAGCTGATTGAAACCCCAGGGAAGCAGATCAGAGGACGGTCAAAGAGCACTGAAACAGAAGAGAGGAGCCGTTGGTCTGTCTGTGCATGCATTATGGCGCTGTGATGTCCAGCTACATCATCCTGGGATGACTCGTCTTGGTCTGGGTCGTGTTGGTGGGCCCTGGCTGGCACATGAGCAGCCAGCGTTGATCCATGGGAGTCATTACTGCCTCGATTAGCATCACACTAGCTTTAGGGCCAAAGCAGTATTTCACTAGAACTCCCCGACCGATGCTCTGCTACCATGAGAGAGCTTTGCTATTTGTCATCGAGGCGTCTAAAGTTCTTGGAGACGAGGATCAGCTGTTGACCGAAGCATAGCTGGGAGTTTGCCGGTTTTTCATTTTGACATAACTCTAAACACTTGGAAGCCATGCTTTATTGTCGTGCAAGAGTTTTCGTTTGTTCTTGTTTTACTTTGTCACGCCTTCGCCGTGTACTCCGCTTTATTTTTACTTTTGTATGTATCTCAGTCTGACTTGTTGTCGTGGAAACTGAGGCGTCATTATGTAGGCTCTTGGCAACATGAACACTATTTGACACTGTGTGGATGGAGATTTTGAAATTGTTGCCTACACTATTGTCAGCCATCACAAAATTTGACAAGTGGGTGGAGTGGGAAGGATTCATAGTAGACTGGTCTCCAACTGGTTTCTAGGATGAGCCGCTTTCTTTTTGAAGGAGAGGGAAGCTCAGGAACACTTGTTCTTTTCTCACGTAGGGTTCAGATTAGGTCCGTGTAAATGCTTGGCTTGCACAATGCAACTTGTGACATCAATACAAAGTGTCTTTATTACTCACTTACCACTTGTGCTTCCTGTTTTTTTTTTTATTTCAGTTTCATTTATTCCCAGACTTACAACAGGAAACGCACATGTCTAAATATCATGAATCTTGGCTCAGTTCCATGAGTAGTTCTACAATGTGTGATACGAAAAGGGTCTAATTGTGTTTCAGGATCATTCAATAGACCTTTCCCTATTTAACAAATGTGACTATTAATCATGAAATAATTAACTGATTATCTGTCAAGGTGGCATCTTCCTTTTTGACTGAAGGCCAAAACCCCAAAATATTATTTGCACTGAGATTTAAAATGGAGAAAAGAAACCAATCCTCACATTTTGAAAGTGCCAACAACTGCTCAATTTTGTTTACTTTATGTTTTTGATAGTATTTTTTTTTTCCCTTTCTGTTCATGGACAAATCGACTAACCCATGTTGCTTTGTGAATAACTTTGACATTTTGACAATGCAGCCTTGCAGGAGCAGCAGAATGTTTTGTTAACAGATGTTATGAGATTTAAACTGTCTAATCACAAGGCTACCTTTGGGATTGGTGTTCCCACTACCAGCAGACAAAATAAGGAAAATACACCCACATAGATAATGGTTTGAATTGCACAAATGCATATCTTCACAAACCTTGTATGTCCAAAACTGGAAATTATTCATTTTATTTTTTTATTTAGGTTATTATACCCTACATCATCAAAGTTGGTAATATCTTAATAGGTCACACTCACACGTGTCCAGTTGAAGAAACTTCATTCAAGATGGAGGCATATAAGAGGTTTTGCTGACATTTTTGAGGAGTAAATGGAGTTATGAGATTTAGTCACAAGCTATTTTTCATGCTTTTAATCGGTTAAATATTAATAAAAGCCACAGAGAGTGATCAATAACATTGATTTAAAAAAAATAACTTTGCCGGACAACGATAAGTAGGTTCATGACAGTATTGGGAAGTTTTTTTGTGGCAGAGGAAGCAATTACAGCTTGGGTTGACCCATTCACACCCCGCAGTCATAAGTATTAATGAGAAAATCAGCAGAGCAAGGAAACTTATTAAAGCATTGTGAAGGTGTCGTTTGTGCCGCCACCTAGCCCACTTAAGTTGACAAATTAGTCCTTTTTGGTCCTGGATGTTGGCCAGATATCAGGCACTGTTGTTACATACTGCTCTCTGGCCGCTGCAGAGCTAATTAAGGGAGATGGTGGTAGAAGACGTGGATGACTTAGAGCCGCGTGGTTCATTCACTGCTTCTGTAAAACTGCATTAGCAGTGGGAGAGATCTATTGTACCAGCAGCTAGAGATTCCTGTTAACCCTGTCCTTCCACGCGCGGATACACACCAATCGCTCGGCGTAATTGTAGTGCTCGGGCGAAACAAGTGCAGTATGGCATCGAGCCACTCACTATACAATACTATAGTGTTAGCCCCGTGCTCCGCCATCATCATTACACACAAAAGGCAAATTATATAGTCGGTGCCAACCGGCATGCACACAGAGAGTGAGGACTTGACCGATACAGCCCATGATGAACACAGTAGTCCAGTATGATCACATGGTTTTATAACTGCTCAATAAAATCCTTTAATTTGAATGTTATTTGTCTCTTCCTCCTCGCACTGTCTGACAGTGTATAGTATACCAGTGTATGATGGGTGTGCTATCAGCCAGCTCCGGCTGGGTGCAGCCACAAGGTGAAGGTAATGGTGCCTTCACAGCACCAGAAGCATCCTCCACATTACTGATGACTCATTTGAATAAAAAGGCTTTCTCAGGAGTCCAGTATGAATGCAAGCCTTGTTGTCTGTGTATGTGTTGGATGCTGGATGCAGTTGAATCTCATTGCTCACCAGGGAGCTCGAACACAAGTGTCTGCATGTTGCATAATGAATGATGAGGTGGCTGAGTGTAATGGTGGCCTCACGTTTTGCAACCAGCTACCTCTGCGTGTTAATGATTCCCTGCGTTGTCTGTTCTGACTTGGTTACTACCACTCCCCTCCGTCTCATGCAGGCCAGTCCCTCGCTGCAATCAGTCTCTCAGCTATATCACACTCTCTATTCTGAGAGGCTTATCTCCTGTTATTTTAGCTCCATTTGTGCTATACGTCAGAGTTCACTACTGGGGTATTTTTAGATTCAAATGTCTTCTTGGCTAGATTTTTTTTTTCCCAGATGTTCATCTTTGGAATCTGCCATATCCCATCTCCCAGAGAGATGTCTTGCAGTATGCGATGATTCTAATCCAAGACCCAATTTGGAAACCGCTCAGTCACATGTTGTATCTGTATGAATGAAGCCCAGAAACTTATTCTATACTCAATGTAAGACATTTTCCTCTTTCTTTTCCAGGCATATGAACTCTCCACCTTGACGGGAACCCAGGTTCTGCTGCTCGTGGCCAGTGAAACTGGTCACGTCTACACATTTGCAACTCGCAAACTCCAACCCATGATCACCAGTGAAACAGGCAAAGCCTTGATCCAAACATGCCTCAACTCGCCGGACTCGCCGCCGCGCTCTGACCCCTCCATGGACCAGCGCATGAGTGCCACAGGCTTTGAGGAGACAGACCTCACCTACCAGGTGTCTGAATCGGAGAGCATGGGAGATACTAAGGTTAGAATAAAAACATGAGAAAACAAACTTAGGTTTACTTACTTTTAGATGAGGCAGAAGTTCAGAGCGTAGTGAGGCAGTAGCTGTGAATCCCTAAAGTCGAATGCACTAATCTCTAGTCCCCACAGTACACCCCCTCCCCCCATGTTCAGCAACACTGGTACTTGACTGTCCACTCTCTAATGGGAATGTGAATTGCTGTGTGAATTTAAAAGAAATAACAAAACTGATAAAGCACCAGTGAGATATACTAATGGATATAGTGGGAAATCTCTCCAGAAAAGGCTAGACCAGCACATGAGCAGAGCAAATAAATCAAACCCACAAGCAGCTGTGGAAAATAGTCTTTGTCCTATTGTAAACACCGTTTTGAACTTTTGCCTGTTATGTGTGAGGCCTTGGGTTTTGGGCTCATGGTGTGCTTCTGAGCACGGGGTAATTTTTTTTTTTTTTTTTTTTTTTTTTAAATTAAACCAAAAGTCTCAGTACTCCTTCAAAGGGCTGTAAACTGAGAAATAGCCAGATAAGATGTGGATTAGTATGCTGCTCGCTAAAGGGAGCCGTCTACGCTTTACCTTTCTGACCTCTCATCCAGGAAAGCCTCGTAACACTCCTCAAGATAAATCACAGCGGGTCTGGGTTGTGTTAGGATGAGAAACATGCAGCCTGCTATATGAAGCACTTTGCTGTTTATCTTTGCTTTTTGGGGGGACGGCGCTGTCTTGTGTTCATGGATGAAAACACTGCGTTCGTCAAGCAGAATTTATATATCTGAAACAAACGGGATATTACACAACTTTGTAACCTTCTAAACTTCTTCATGGCTAAAATAAGTATTGAGGGTATATTATGTTTCTCCAAAGTTGAATGCATACACTGAAATTCAATATTTTTTTGATGCCTGCCCTATTTAATCACTTTAACAAAAGCCCGCAGTGTGTCGGTAAATATTTCCTGCTACATTACTGCATTGCTGCAATTACTTGAAACTCTTGTTCTTGAAACTCAGGTCTTTAAGAGTTTAAGAGAGAAGTGATAAATTCGTCAGCAGACACAATTCAATGTCCACACCTTTTTGTACGGTCACATGCCATACGCTGTGATCCCCTCGGCCATGTTTATATGGCACAAGTACACCCCCTTTGAAGACGGGACACGTCCAGGCCCGTTTGCCTGCGTGCCTTTTTCACAAGGAACGAACACGCACCAAACACCATCGTCAAGGATGGGAGATCGACCTTTGCACGTTAAGCCACTCGTATGCCTACTCCGCTCATTGATAAAAATTAGATTCTGCCTCTGTTGCCATATATGGTATGGTTTCCCTGCCTGCTCTCTTGGCTGAGGCCCCTCACATTCCTTATAAGCTGCAGCTGTTTTTGGAGTCCTGTGATTTCTTTTTTTCACCCCCCCCCCCCCCCCCCCCCCCGACACACACACTCATTTAGTGATATGAAAGGGAGGTATGGATGTAGATATGTAGATACAGGGGCGAATAGAAATATTTGAGTGATGGTTTACGTCCCGTTTCATGTAACGTCTGTTTAGGTGGCTCTGCAGTGACCCCACTGCCGTTCCGACCACGGGAGACCAGCATGGGCCTTGTGAACGCCACTCGCAGAGGGGAAACGCTAGAAATTGTCTCAGCGTTATCCGTGTCACGATCAGCGTTGTTATGCTTAGGACACAGCAGGTGGATTACGGAGTCTTCGATTTTTGGGAGGGTCGTTTCTGAGCAGTAGGACTGTTTGCGTTCACCTCTGCAGCGTCTGGACACTATTCATCAGGAGCAGTATGTCATACATACAGTCCAAGCTAGTCTAAACAGTTCAGTTTGCAATGGCTAGTGGGGGGGAAGAGGAGGACGTTTTGGAGAAGTAAAAGAGCGGCCAAGGAGATAAGTGAAGAACACATTAGGTGTTTTGTGTCTACTACAGGATTAACAGAAAAATCCAGAAAAAAAGTCATTTTAGGTATATTTGCACCAGTACTTGAGAATAAAAATCTGTCAAAGCCTTAACACAATGTTCAACATATAGCATCATGAATGTAAATCACTTCGATAAAATCAAACCCTTCCTATACCCAATTAGATGAATGCACAAACATGGCTGCATTCTGGAATCGCTATCAAATGTCTGCTAAACATTTCCCCAAAACCAGATTCTGAATAAATTTAAAGTAGAGAAATTGTCCATTCAGATTCATGCTCTGTTTGAAATTTACAACCTGATGTTTTCATATTAGATGGGTTTGTGGGAATACTGGATAAAAAAGTTTACAAAGACTGCAAGGTCTCATTATCATCGAATCATCTGTTGATTGGCCTGGTGCTTATCTGGCCATGTTGAGTTGATTAAGTTGATGTCGTCATCGGCCGTAAATCTGGTATTAAAAAAACTGAGTTGACTGAATGTAATGGGGGGAAATGTGTGTATTATTCCTGTGAGTATGGCTACAGTTGAACACGATGCAGTATGAGGACATAAACTTTAAGGTGTGTGACTCACTTTGTCATGAAAACCCTTGTTTTTCTTTGCTATGGCTCACTCAGTGCACATAACCTATGTAAAATCAACAGCTGAAGGAAACTAGTTGACTGTTCTCAAACAGCCTTCTGGGAAATGTAAGGTCTGACGTGGAGATGATGGGTTGAGGGAAAAGTTGGTACAACAAAAGCTTTAAAAAGCGGGTAGATTTGTCCTTATTGTGCCTCCCTTGTGTCCTCCAGCAGATGTTTCAAGTTTGGCTGGTTTATGACTGACTCCTAATATCAGATGTGCCTACAGTTCAGATGTTTTTTATGCTTTTTGGGGTTATTTTTGGAAGGGGATGACAAGTCCCACAACTTGTTTGCTTAGACGGTCTAGCTTAGTACGGAGTTCTCAGTACAGTCTCTTCTGAGTTTCCCCTCCTTCCCTGTTTCATCCTTTCTCCTCTCTCAATGCTGTTTGGCTCCCAATGCTATTGCTGTTATAATCATACTTGTTATTTGTTGTTATGGCTATCATCTGTATTTATGGTGTGAATTCACTTCTATGAAATGGTCTGTAATTGGGGGGGAAAAAATTATTTCAGGTACACATATTGGCTCGGTCAAATTCAGCTGCCAGAATTTGTTATCCTGGGTTTCAAAACATCAGAGATTACAATTTTAAAAACAAGAAAATTCAAAGTAAAATATACATTGAGTTGTATTCACACATTGAATATTCTGTAGTGATTATATTTCGGTTACTTGTATAATTCAAATCGCTAAGACCGTGGTTTGCTTCCACACTCAAGCCCATCGCCTTCGCTATTGAAGGCTCCACACTGAAACCACTGCCCTGACCACCAGTGATTTTCTCTGCAGTTCATGCCTCTACAGGCATCCCTTGACACTTTTGACAGCCTCATTATTCAACATATTGCATGCCGATGAACGAGAATGAATTTAAATGGGTCTCCCTGGAGAAATTAAACTGCTCCACTAGAATAGATTATTATAACATGTTTATATTTCTGCAATTTTCTTAACTGCTGATGTGAGGGCAGAGCAAGTATCAGGTGATAAGATGGAACCACTGAGATAATGGAAAGTTCATTTACTGTGATATGCCCTCTTATCACTAAATGGAGTGTATGAGGAGAGCGAGGTGGCAGTGGTGTCTGAGGGAATCGGCAGAGAGCAGAGCAGTGTGTTGGCTGTGTCAGAGGGGGAGGAAAGTAAACGTTATGTCACCCCCCCCTACCCCCCGCTCCCCCCTATTTTACAGCAAGCAACTGGACAGGTCAGCCGCCATTGGCTGCACCTCCTTCACTTGGGCTGCCTTGCCTTTTTTAGCAGTCCCAAATGGAGCTGCAAATTCCATGTTGCTGGCAGGGTGACAGACTGGGAGATGGGAGCCAGCAAATGGGAGATTAGACGAGGACCAGCCACCAGTAAACTGCACAATGGGCTCTCCAACCAACACTGGACTCGGCTGCCAGTTGTCACCTTCAATTTGGAATGAATAATCCCTCATGAACAGGGAATCATTTGTGTCCTCCTTTACTTGCACTCTCATTTCCTTTTCCTTTGAAACTGTCTCTTCATATGATGTGTGCGAGTGTGAGGAGGGCAGCAGAGGCTTAATTCTCTTACCATATATAGAACCCGAAAGTTTGGAAACCAGTGGTATTGAAAGAACTTTAAGAGTTGCAAAAAAAACAAGTGTTTTGACAAATCTGAGGCGACCTAAACAACGGGCCCTGGACTATCCATTGCTTGTGTGTGAGAGATCAAGATTGTTTACATCTGTCATGGCTTTATAATGTCTGGTTCTACCTCCTGGTCCATTTACACCAGGATTCTTCAATTTAGAGTGGATATATTGACAGAATGTATACTAATTGCTCTCTCTCTGTTCCTGGGGTTTAACAACATACCTCTATTGTAATATGCATTACATTGCATCAGGCCAGAGGATTCAGTGCTTCTTCCAGATGACTCAGCCTTCCTTTCACACACAGTAATAAATTCTTGCTTCATTTGTTAGGTTCTGGTGCTTCATTATAGTAAGTGCCATGTTTCCATGTCCTGTCCCCCCCCAAAGCAATGAAGGCAGTAGTGAAGTTAAATATGAAAATAAATGGTGAAATGGAAATCTGTCATCTGGAAATGACAGATCTCCAGAATTTTGTTTTTCATTTTTTTTTTTTAATTAATATTAAATTATTTTTTTTCACTTTTCCCTGTACAGCTGATCCAAGAGCTTATGGCCATGTCCAACTCCATTAGAATCAAATGAGTAGAATGAAAAAAGCATTAAGTGAAACAAAATCTTATACTGTAAGCCTGTTTATGATTCCCTAAAACCCCAAATATTCAGTTTACTATAATAGAAGCTAGTAGAAGCTGGAACTGGATAATATTTTACATTTGTACTGATGAAAAATGATCAAAAATGATTTTTAAAAAATGAATTGATCGATGGACTTATGTTCTTCACACTTCCAGCATGCTCCCATGTGACACTGGAACAATAGATGGTTTCCACATTTAATTGCTGGAGATGATGTACGAGTTTGTTAGATTGGGTTGGAAGGAGCAGGAGACGGCCGGGGCTTTAGGAAGTGACCGTCTCTCCTCTCAGTTCTGGTTTGAGGGAATGCATTACACCGCTGTCGCCTATGTTTACTATGCACTGCCTTGACTCTGAACTACAAGCCAGTGCTGTTTATAGACTGGCCAGTTGAACAGAGGCACACGGAGATGGTCAAACAAAGCAGTAGGTCGGTAGATGTTCGCTATGTAGGTCACAGCAAGAGTGTGGCAGTTTGACTAGACTCCGTCTACTCTTAGATGACACAGGTTAAAGTCAGTCATTACTGGATCAGAGTCGAAACCCGACAGTAAACCACGTGCAGCCGTTTATTTCTCTACTGCCAGCGATATAAAAAAGCTGGAGCACAGTGACCTTGTCCTCTTGGCAAGCTCAAGGTCCGTCAGTTGCGAGATTTGAGTCCTTTTTACACAGCCACGATGGAGAGAAGCACCAAACGTCTGATGGCGGCTGTCTTTACACGTGGCCGTCTGCTCCCTCAGCTGGCTGGGAAAGGGTTAATTCCCCCCTCAGAGGTGCTCATGTTTCCCGCCAGCTGTCTGTACCCTCAGCTGTTTGTACTCTCGTCCCTCTCCTGTCCCATCCCCGGTCCAGAACCCCACGCAGTTCTGATTCTGCTCGGCCCGCTGCACACAGATCCACACTCTGAGCTACTGTGGCTAATAAATGCTGCAGCGCCACTTTATCTCCAGTGTCAGTTTGAACTGTTGGTTGTTCCACCCCCCCCCTCCCCTCCTGCTATGGGTCTGTTACAATCCGGTTGTTTAATAATCTCTAATATTTTTATATTCTGTCCAAATATTCATGATGATGAGATGGCGCCTTTTTAACCTCTCTGCCACATGTGGTGGGATAAGCTGATTTGGGAATAGTGTGGGATAACTAGAACATTAGTGAAACAAGTGCTGTTTTAACCCTAAACTGTAGAGTCTCTTTTGGGAAATGAAGACTCTCTGGCAGCTGTGTCAGTCTGATCATCAGCAGTCAGTCTCTGTGGTGAATGACAAGCCTGATGGATGTATTGGCAAACGGAAGATAGATTATTCTTGGTATGAATTTGTTCAGATTTCCTTTTTAAGCGTAAGGACAGAACAACTTGAGTCATCTGCGTGCCCCTCCCCCTTCCACTTTCCAGCTGCTGTTTAACTAAAGAGGTAAAGGACCTTGGACTGTCAGAGCCCCTCAGCAGGGTCTGGATCAGCCAACTAACTGCTCAGCGCTGTGTCATTCTGGTTATGTATACTCCTGTTGCTTCAGAGCAGCATGTAAAAGACAACACCTGCTTCCCCATCTGTACGTTAAAGAGTTAACTTCAACAACCTTCAGTATTTGTGTCTGGATGTCATTGGATTAAGACAATGAAAAACAGACTTCTCGTTAATAAGATATTAGCTGTGCTGGGTTGTGGCTGAAGACCGAAAGCGTTCTCTTCAATGGCGTCATTTCCATGTTTGCATCGTAGTGTCTGTGTGTGTGTGGGAGGCCTTATCAAGTCCAAGCTGGATCTTCCACCTTTCACCTATGTAATCGGTCACACATAAAAAGTGGGTTTGTTCAGAGGGTTGGCCTTTGCCTGCTTCTGCTTTGCCTGCTTATTGTAAACCTGCCTATGGTGAGACGTGGCTGCTTAACCTGGATTCTCATGCAACTCCCATGTTGTGCTGCCAAAAGTGTAAATACAATTGTGTAACTAGAACAAATTCCACGGTACCAGAGTTTTTTGAGTGTAGATAGACATTTGTTTTCAAGCTGGGGAACCTTAATGATCTGTGTGCACCATGCATTATGGAACACCAAGAGCTGCACGGGATACACAAGTTGTGTCCTTTGAGGATGCGTTTCTTAGAGAAGCCTTTGAAATGTGAAGGCAGGTTTTACTTGATGTTTTCTATACTCTGTACTGACATGTGAAGAGACAGCCAATCCTTACTGGGCTTGCAGCTCCTGCTCCTTCTACTTTGCCTTTTTTCATATTGTTTCAAAGCTTTTGTGTGTGTGTGTGTTGTGGACCCTAGATTAATGTGAGCTAGCTTGAAATATTCTGCCTCGGCCCCTTCCCTGTATCCATGTTCAATCAATCAGAATCCCCTCAAAGAATATGGAACCGGTATGGAAATGCATACCTCCTAATGTCTGGGCTTTCTGCTGTTCTGCTGTTACACATCATTAGTATCATGTGCTAAGTGCATAGAAACCGGCATGGTGGGTTTAGATGTGCTTTATAGTTCTGGCTTTCCGCCTACTCTCCTCTTCTGCAGCCCACTCACCAACATCCTGCTCTACTGCTCAATGGATGCTCGCATCAGCGTACGCTACATCTCACCTCCTTTCATCTCAAGTCTATGCGAGCATTAGCCTAGATTCTATGCTTTTTGCACAGATGACCTGTTGCAGTCGTGTAGTTGTCATAGCAACTCAACAAATAGACTCAACGACGGAGCAATAACTGGATTATAAGTGCACGATAAGCAATTGGATGGAGGATGTTGTAAATATTTGGTTGCCCTGAGAGGATGTCCAGCAATATTCCTTCACAACTGCTACGATTCATAAATGTTTTAATGTAAGGGAAGTCCTTTTTAGCCACTGCACGGCTCCAGGGTCGGCAGTGTCTGTCAGCCAATCAATTGGTTTTTCCCAATTTTTTGACAGAATTACTTTACTTTTCTTTTGGATCTATGAACTTTTTGGACAGCGATTCATGTTCCCCAGAGGATGGATCCTAATGACTTTAGTGATCCACCAGCAGATGAAATTGTTCCCAAAATCTACTGTAGGGCTTGGAAATAAAACTTTTAGAACAGACATTCATGTTCCCCATGGCGACGCTTTTAGCAGCATCATCAGATATGTTCAATACTTGTCAGATGTGTTGGCGTCTAGCTAACAGCACCTCTGTGCCTAAGTAGTCTCACAGAGCTGCTAGCATGGCTGTAAAATCTTACGGTTTGTTTTGTTTTATTTCTATATAAATTTTACAGTTAATGTTGCAGTTTTACTGTAAATGGAATCAGAGGTTCCTACACTTGTAATTCACTGAGAAGTTTTCCTCATTTTAATGCAGCTTTGTTGTTTGTCACGTCGGCGGCAGACTGGAGCTGCTCAGGGAGAGTTTGTCCCCGCTCGGTTTAGAGTTTTACATGTGGATGCAATTAGAGGCTGTTTTCTCTACCTTGTTTATGTCATTTGCCCCACTCTGGTTTCTGTCACCCGCCCATTGATCCCTGAAAGTACCAAAGCCCCCTCCTCCCCGCCATGCATTCAGCTCGGTTAGAAAGGAAAAGCCCCATTAATGGTGTTGTTTTAGGTGCTCCTCATGTGAAACTCCTGTGATGTTGCTAGATTCAATGGTTTTGGCAGAGTAGTGCAAGTATTGGTGCAGAAAGAGCAGCACATCGGTCTTCCTCGACCGAATCGAGTGATTAAACTTTTATCATCGTCTGGGGTCACGCTTCCCACTCACGTCCTTCGCTTCCTCCCTCAGGACACGCTGAAGCCGACGTTCACGGTAGCCAGCCTCCCGGGCACCACCAGCCAGTCCACGGTGCCCACCACCTCCACCACCATGCAAGTGAGCAGCGGGCCCTCGTTTCCCATCACCAACTATCTGGCGCCCGTCTCGGCCAACAGCAACATCAGCGCCAACGGCACAGTCCTCAAGACCGCCGGCGGCTCCACGGGGGTCATGCAGCTGCCCGGCGGCTTCACCTTCATGCCCGGTATGTACAGTACGACGTTCTACTTCCCAACACCTAGAGCTCGGTTACAATTCTTAACCAGAAGGGTGCTTGTCTTCTGTTTGTGCAAACACAAACGATCACCAGGGCAGAGTTCTGTCAGTTCAACTATTAACATTCCATTGACCAGCAGGAGCCACTAATAGAAACAACTGTGCAAATTTTGTAAGTGTGACGCGCTCTAAACCGGAATCGGTTGGGCCGTGGCTGAGTGTAAACAATACCACCAAGTTTCCCGAAAATCAGCCCAGCAGTAAACCTGACTTCACCTCATCCTTCAGAATGGTGATGACGTTTCTGCCGGCCTTCATGTTTTGTAACCGTCACCCTGTTGTCTCACTTATTAGCGGATTAGAATTTGAAGGGCGCCGCGGCGTGACCATCTCAGGACGGTCGTGCCGCTCCCTCCGAGCTGTTTACATCACACAACAGCCCTTCACAGCCGGTCAACACTCAGCGCCACATGCGTTTTACACAGCCAACGTCTATCAGTGACTGGCCCTGCCTTTGATTGTCACTGGAGGACAGGAATAATTAGGTGAGAGTGACACAATGGACCTGGCAGTAAGGGCTGATGAACACGGCCCGTAATTAGTCATGAATATTCAATGAAGGATTGTGGCTCGTAATTATAAGCTGTACTTCATGGTTCTTCAGTGATACTGAACTAGACATGACCTTTTTATTAAGGGGGGAGGGGTTTCAAACACTCTGAAACTCAAGGGACCTCTACCTCACCAACTCAATGAAGACTTTGGGGCGGCAAGCTCTGATTTGGGGATCCCTGAAGCCAGTAATTATTCATCACACTTCCTCTTCTTGGTGGGTGTGCAGGGAGACACTGAGTCTACATCTGTCAGGCTCCAGGAGGGTCCGGGGTTGCAAAGAGGTCATGATGAATATTTGATATATCACTATAATTTACTTTGACATGCTCACTTAAATGCTGCCTGGTGTGATCTTTGTTTCTACACTGGGCTGTTGTAATTGTGGAGGAGAGCTCATCACTGTTGTATATTTACTCCGTACTGGCAGCCGTGTCGTAGCTGCTTGTGTCCGAGCGGCGGTCGTCGGTTCAGACACACACCGTGTCCACTAATGGATCCTGTTGTATTTATTTTGAGTGACAGCTGAAGGACAGCCAAGCAGCTTCTTTGTCCCCCCCCCCCCCCCCCCTTTTTTTTCTCTCGCTCAGTTTCTGTCACCATCTTCTTCCTGTAAGCTTCTCGCTCTCTCTCACCCTCCCTCTCTTCCTCTTTCTCTCATTTGCTCGCTCGCTCACTTGCTCCTCTTCACCACCTGTCTGGCACATAGCAGCAGTGCCAGGTGGAGCAACACACCCTCCTACACTAAAACCTCTTCAGCTGACAGCTTGAAAGGTCCTGCCCACCCTGCTGTGGCAACTGTCTATGGAGCATATGACCAAATGTGAGGGTGTAACTCATGAAGTCATGAACCCAAATTCACATATCTGCCATTTGTTTTCAAAGAAAACATGTACACACTGATAATAGAAAATCAAATTATTTGATAGCATGTATTTAGTCCCGTATACACAGAATGACACAACTTTATTACATAAATCCCTTTATATAAAAAATGTTTTAGTTATTACTTAAAAAATTAAATCCTCATATTGCTGCTTGCTTTGTTGCCATTTTGTCTAAACCTGAACTGGAGGTTGTTTTCTCAAATGGCAAATCTTTTATAAAAATGTGTTCTTTCTGAAATGAACGATCACTCTTTCTGCAATTAGTCTTATTCCCTTCTGTGTGTATGTTGGGGTGTGTGTGTGTGTGTGGTGTGTGTGTGTGTGTCTGCAACCCTCCAGCAGGCACTCCTCTCCCCCCTGGCACCCCCACCATTCCTCTGAGCCAGCTACAGCAGCACTCCCTGGCCCTCCAGGGGCAGCATGGTCAGGCCCTGACTGCCACCCAGCAGCAACAGCAGGGACAGCAGGCGGTGTTCCGCTTCCCTGCTGTCTCCCTCACAGGTGACCTGCTCTGCTTGTCTGTCCCCACCACTGCCCGCTTCCACTAATGCTCACAGCATCGCTGAGCTGCTGCTGCTAATGCTACCTCTGTCGCTATTATGACAACTAGGATTAGTACTTGCGCAACGCCTACCGTCTCAACTAATAGTACGACCGCCACTGCTTCCATATCCCCCTCCCCTCCCCTACCACCACCACCGGTAATCCCTGTGTGGGGTGTTTGATGACTCTACTGTGGCAGCTGAGTGTCTTGTGTGTGTCTGCAGGAGCAGGTCTTCCCCAGCAGCTTCAGGCGATCCAGGTCCACCCCAACACCTCCAACAGCGACAGCAGCCCTGAAATGATCCACACCTCCACAAACTCCACCGGTACGTTAACTCCTCTGTCTGAACTCTGCCGTAGACCCGTTACCCTCAGGTTGAAGCTTCCTAAAAAACCTCCCTGGAAGATAATTTGTTGTTTTTGTCTTTTGGGAGAAACTGCTCTGACAAAAACATACTTGATGGTAGAGAGGGGTTATGAGAAAATGTAGAACCTTATGTTTTCCTAATGTGACAATGATGTACTGAAGAATCCGTGCATGTTGAATAGCATAAGTAGGAGTTAACATACTCCTACTGAAGTTTCAATTTAGAAACCAGTGCTTTTCAAAGATGTGAAGCGCCACCTGCTGGCTGACGTGTGCATGTGCGCGTGCCTGCTGCACAGTGTGACGGGAGCTTTCTTCCCCTCCCCTCTGCTTTCTCCTCCTCCAGCAACGGTGAGTCTCCCAGCGACCATCGTCACCTCGTCGGTGCCGACGTCGGTGGCGGGTCACATGATGTACCCCAGTCCCCACACGGTGATGTACACCTCGCCAGCGCTGGCTGACGGCAGTCTGGCTGTGCTCAACGCCTTCTCCCAGGGCACCTCGGCCATGCAGGTGTCCCACGCGCAGGGCCAGGACACAGGTATCAATTAGCTGTGTGCCACGGGAGGATTTGTTAAATATGTTTTTTTATATCCAATAAAACTCAGCACAGCAGGAATTCTAGAGATCTTACTGATGAACGCTGTCTCTCCCTCCCACACAGGTGCGGTTCCTCAGGTGTTCCTCGCAGCACCTCCAGGCACGGTGCAGATTCCCGTCTCAGCGGTGCAGCTACACCCAGTACGGCAAGATCTGCATTTTACAAGTGAAACTCTCATATTCCCTCTGCAACCAGCATGCCACGTGACCGCACTAATGCATCCTAACAGAGCACCGGCACACACCGGCTCAGGGTCCAAACCTGTTGCCACTTGTTCTGACTGCGGATAATCTGCCGTTTTTGTTGTACCTGTGACTTGCAAAGTACACATTCAATAGACTAAATGAAACACTTCAGTAGCAGTGCATGGAGATCAAAACCTGAATGTGTTTTTTTTTTTTTTTTTAAATGTACTGTATATACTCTAGTCTCATGAAGGAATTTACAGGGTACTTGTGTGGCAGTGGCTTGAAATAAAATACAAATTGGCTGACCTAAATGAGAAAATTATTTGCATACTTATTCATCAAAATACACCATCAGAATTAATTGCACAATAAAGGATATGATTCTGGAGAATTATCTTGTAAAAACGCTTGTAAAATAATTAATTGAAAGGTTTATTTAATGTAATTTCTGATTAATATTTTAATGATTATAGAAAACTTTAGCATCAGTTGTAAAGATGTTGTTCTCCTAAACCGCATGCAGTGTGACAGTAGGTCCATCTGTGTCAGGTGTTGGTGTGATGGGTTGCGATTGGCTTTCCACTGAAGCAGCTGTGTTGTGTTCCAGATGGTGATTGGTCAGCAATCGAGCGGCAGCAGCAGTAACCTGACGGAGCTACAGGTAGTGAACCTGGACGCAGCACAAAACTCAAAGAGCGACTGACAGACGGCTGGAGCTGTTTAACAAGGCAGACCCAGGAACACACACACACACACACACACACACAATCTCTCTTTTAAACAAACACACACACACACCAACAAACGCATACACACTTGCACACACTGACATCTCTATTTATTGATGCCTTCCTACAGTTTCACATCACACTTCTGAATGTGACTTTAAATTACATATATACACACAATCAAGGGCAAATGTGTGGCTGACCCTGATACAGTATGTTTTGGTATATAAATATATATATAAAATATATATATTATCAAATGCATAGGATATATGTATCACTACATCCATCATTGGAAAATTATTTTCTATGCTGTTGGATGGTGTTTATTTTTTCGTGTGCGTGTTGTTTTTTTATTTTATTATTTTTCTTTTTTTTCTTGGAAAACGTGTAATTACATGTACACACACTGCAAGGTGCCACAGCTTCACACCAGCCAAAGAGACATTTGTTTGTCTGAATGTTCCAGTGTGGGCAACTTGTGCACAAGCGTGTGTGTCTGTGTGCGCGCATATCTGGGGTTTGTAAATGGGCGAGGAGATGCTTATTGACTTAAAAAAAAAAAGGAGAAAAAAAAAAAAGAAACGTGACATTTGGAAATGTACATAATTTTTTTAAAAAAACAAAAAAACTTGTATTTTTAGCCTGGTTTAGTTTGTGCAACAGCATGTAGTTGTTTTTTACATAGTGGTTTTGTATGTACATGATAATGATTTGCATATGGAAATGAATTATTTACATGTATATGTAAATTAATTTAATATACCACCACATGTTGATATACTGTCATGCTGTTGGGAGTTTTCACTACAAGATGGAGAAAGAACGCTGGAGGTTCTTCTATATTTTTGATTTCTGTCCCTCATACAGGGTCGAGGAGCTGGGTCATGAAATGTAAGGCATAGGATATTTATGATTTAACATATTCTCTTCTGAAGCTAGGAAATTTTGGCTGATGGTGTAACATGCAATATGATTCAGCTGTGTGCGTGTGTGTGGTTTCCTCATGAAGCCCTTATCTGGCACTTTTCGAAGTGTTGAAATCATGAGTGTATGTTAAAAACATTGACAATCTGATGGAAATTACATGTTCAGATCCCAACGTTCTATGAAAACTAACTATTTTCATCAATGTCCAACCCAAATCTGGATCATTTCAAACAGTCACAAGTGATATACATGAAGTGATATTTAATTCACTTTCTCTGGGTGACATGCATGAGTACCAAACACGTTTCCAAGACAACAGATAAATACAAATATCGTCCAATTTGTTTCAGAAGTGACCCTTCATCAACTTATATTTCATGTGATGCTACTACTGACCTGAGTCAGGGCATTGAACACAATGTGTTGTTTAAAATAGGTAATGACACTGTATAGACCTGACAATTCCACTTCAGTACTGCAATCAAAGCATTTGTTTCCTGTCGTGGAACCACTCAATGACCTTCAGTGTAGTCTCAATACTGTAACATTACAACAGCAATCAGTATGATTATTTTTGTAAGAACGAGAATCTCTTGATTTGGAAAAGTGACTTCAGGTGCTTTGAAATGTTAATATACTCCTTTAACTGAACTGTAAGATCTTAGCTGACTGCAATTTAAATATGTACCTCAGCAATCATTAAGAATGAACCAGGTTATTAAACAGCCTTCTTTCTGCACCGTAGTGCCTCTTTTCAAATCACTGCAAGGGAAATTTCGGATTTATTTCCAAACCACCTCACAGGTCTTTGGACTTGCCGTGCAATCCTCTCCACTTCCTGGAGAGTTTTGACTCACTTCTAAGAATTAGCCGGATGGCTGAACATGGCGGGCTTGTAGCCAAAGAGAATCTGACAGAGGATAAAGCACCCATACCGACTGGTGTTCTTATTCACTGTCTACAGCAGTCATTTTCATGCTAGATGTTCTCTGGTCTGTCCCTGTACATGTCATTCTGCACACAGCTTTCACAGAAGTTTGCATAGACATGTTAAAGGCATTTCCACAACTACCAGGTGGTTATTCAACAATATAAAGGGGATTATAGAATAGAATTTGTGGTTTTCACCTTGTCCTTGAAAGGCAAATGGCTATTTTGTGTATTTTTGTTGTACAGACATTTTGTAATAAAAGCAAGATAAAACATTGAACTGTTAAAAAAATGACCACAGTTCCTGCTGAAGAACTTTTTTTTTGTTTTTTTTTTATTGGGACGGAGATTGTTAAAACCATATTGTCCTGAATGGAACCTAACACATTTTTATAACAGATGAAATTAAGACTGCTAATGAGGAATAAACAAACCAATGCCTCCGACTACAGGAGCGACTGCAGAGGTCACTTTCCTTTTCCTCAGTGAAGCAGTGGGAGGCAGGAAGAATGAGCATGCACCTTACCTTAATGTTTCAATTATGCATCGCACGATCACAAAATCAAACTGGCCATTAGATAGAAGTATAATGAGACTCGTCCCATTTCACACCAGAGGAAAGCAGCGATGAAGTATTAACATGATTAAATGCAGCGACGTGATACAGTGATTGGTCTGAGCTGACGGAAGAAAAGAAATCAATTGGCATCAGATTTTTCAACTATACTTAGAGTCCTGTACATCTTCACAAACCAACCAAAGTCTATGTAACACAAGATAGAAGCGTAATAAGATCACGTCCAGACTGTAGTGAAGCAGAAACCCCATAAATATTGATTCTGGTCGTCCCTCAGAGATCCACAGTGAAGTAAGGCATCGTATCTCCCCGTCAGTGTCTCCAAAGAACAAAGTGCTGACAGCTAAAGAAATCATCCCCGACGGCCGGGCTTGCCTTTTTCTTTCTTCCAACGATGAAAAATAATGTATAAGCATGCATTTACACCAGGTAGTATATCTCTATTGCTATTGTACACATACAATATACAACTGTACAGAAAAGTTGGAAAGATAGATTAAAAAATGTGCATGGTTGACGACTTTAAAAAAAGGTTTCCCATTAAAATAGAAATGTTACTCCTGGTACATCCTAGATATATATTTTTTTGGTTTATGAAAAAACATTTGGAGAAAGGGGGGAAAAAAAAAAAAACTTGTTGCATGTATTTACATTATGAAAAAAAAAAAGATGAAGACAAATGTGCAAATCTCATTCCATGCAAGCAGTTGCATATGTAGCTTTAGGTGCTTGAGTGATGAGTTTGTGGTAGGACCTGAAGAAGAGGAGAGGAAAAAAAATCCAGACAGGGGACTCATGGCATTGTGAATAAATGTCCATTCTCCACAATAATAATAAATCTCACTCACAAGCTCAGTGTCAAACGCACTCGGCAATCATGGAAACATACACACAAGAACCAACTTTACATGAAGTAGTATCTTAATTTAGACTAATTCAAATATCATGTAATGAATCACAGACTCAGTGATGCGAGATTTAAAGTTAAACACCCGACCGAGTTTTACACAACCAAAAGCGAACCGGTTCCCACAATACAAATCAATGCAAGTACATTTTCTCATCATCCAAGATCGCACAATGAAAACTAATACTGCAAGTAATCGCAACAACTCACAGGAAGTCAGAGCTCGACATAATGTAGGACAGTGGTTCCTCTCTCAAATTGTCCTGAGATAAATTTAAGAGGCTTTGAGATAATTAACACTTTTTTCTTATAAGTTACTAGACACTTTCACCTCTTCAGGCCCCTCCAGATCGTTCAGATGAAAACAATCTGAGAAGTTAAGTCAAATATCAGTTGAACTGTAGAGATACAACCTGTGACAGAGCTCAAGTTGTTTTAGGGAAATCACTGCTGTAAGCTACACTACGTCCTAAACTAATGTATTAAAGACACTGCTCAATAATATCAAAAGGCCTGGTTTTCTGCATCCCTTCCATGAATACAACTTAAAGAGAATTATAGAAGATATATTAAAAAAAATAATAAAAGTATCTTGAATAAAACGAACACTTTTGCATGAGAAATGCAACACTGAGTCTGGAGAACATTTTCAAAAAGAAAATAATCGTCTCTTTCCATTAACGTGCCCCCTCCTCCACCAAAAAAAAAAAAAACATGAATTAATGTGAAAAATGTAACGAGTGCAATGTCATGAGGTCTATGTGCAAATTCACATAATTTGCTAAATTCACCATTTCATTAAAGACGTGTCGGATGGTGACATCTTTGGGTGATGGGGATTACAGATGAGTACGACAGCACGAACAAAGACAGACTGAGGAAAGAGGAAAACATTAATAGCGTCTGCTTAATCAGTCGTCACTTTGACTGCTTTGAATTCATTATATCTTAATACAACACGGGTTAAAAAGGCAACCTGAAAGCAAACAAATAAATAAGCGGACTTGGCATTTAAAATATGAGTGTAGTATGATAAATACTACAGTTCAACATGAATGTAACTACAGGTTTATGATGGGGTTAAAGGTTTTTGTTTTTTGTTCACTACAGCCTCTTGTCATCAAACAGACAACACAGGAGGAGTTAAGATAAAAAAAAAAAAGTTTCAAAAGGAAACAATCTGTAACTTAAGGGTGTGATTCCACACTAAGGCAATGATGTTTACAAATGGGTGACGACGGGATCGGGAATAAATACACAAACGTCTTTTCTCCGTGACACAATAATTACAGGGCGATCATCTTTTGGCTGGTGAGGAAGAAAGATGGCTCCTCTTCCTCTGCTGGCTGGGCAGTGTCTGTGCTTTGACCTGCTTTTTTATTTTTTTTCCCCATTTATTCATTTTTATTTTATTTTTTTTAAACGGCCAGAAGCTGGGAGTAATGAAACCCGTCCGATGTGGGCATTAACAGTCTTGCGGGGACGACCACTTAGTGGTAATGTTTTGCAGACCCTGTGCCACCGGTGCCGCCAACCGCCCGGTTTCCCCCTGACCTGTCTGTCTGGCCCGAGGCAGATGGACGAACAGCAGGTAGATTATGGCGAGGAAGAGGCAGCTGCGTGGTATTTGACGAAGGCGATGGCTGCCAGCTCTTTGCAGAACTCCTCCAGCACGATCACCCCCTCCAGCAGAGTCATGTGGTCGATGCTACGGGAAGGACAGACGAGATTAGAAATAAATAAATAACAATTTCGCAACTCAGAAATGAACACAGAAGCCGATGGAAGAACGTACTTGATCCCCTCCGGCTCCAGGCCCAATAATCTCTTCCTCACAAGCAGCAGTTTGGGGGTGAAGTCAGGGATGCGCTGAATCCTCAACATGAGATCCCCAACCACCTTAACACACACACACACACACACACATAAATCATTACTTCACATTTGGGACATTACTGTAATTAACCAGAAGATTATCTACTTGCACCTGCTTTTTAACATTTTTTTTTTTACACTACTGGTATAGAATTTCTTCTAAAAAGGAGCCTGAAAGGTTTTCTTGCATTATAAGTAGCAGCATGAGATTAAACAAGAAGTGAGATTAAAAAAAACAAAACACTTTCACTACCAACACCACACAAAGAAAAATCAAGCAACCAAATAAGAGTGAGGCTGTCTTACCCTGACGATGACCGAGAACAAAGACCTGCAGCCAGGGGCCAGGTTGATATAAGGGTCCAGCAGGTACTCGTGTAAGTGGGGGTGTGGTAACAGGGACAGTTTGGACAGCACAGCGGTCACCTGTAGGTTGACGTCGTAGGGCTGGAGGACAGAGGAGACGTCAGATAGAAAACTACACACAAGGATCCGCACTGGACTAAAGTTTCCATTTGCTACGAAACCGAATTGCTTTGCAGAGGAACTTCTGCGAAAGAATTACAGAAAGCATCAGATTGTTGAGATGACAGACTCATCAGTTAATGCAACGCCCCCCTTTTCATTTGAGTTCCTCAACGCCACCAGCAACCAAAGAGGCTGCCAACAGGCGCATTTAGCCTTTGAATTTGAACATTAGTCATCTTCACAAATCCCGGCTAACGTTGTTTGTCAAGCAGATTCATAGCTAGAGCTCATTATTTGTTGTTTTTTTTTTTAGAAAAATAAATAGAAGGATGCATAATCAGCAACTCATTTGCATTTTCTACTAATTTTTCTCTCTCCATGTTCCATTAGTGAAAGCACATCACAGAGGACCTCATTTACTGTGAGCTGCAGTCAACAGTGTTCTCTTGGAAACTACATCCCAGCTGTGTGGGGATATTAAATCTGAGCAAGAGTTCTTTCTTTCTTCTTTTTTTTTTTTTTACATGAAAATCTACAAAAGCAGAAAATGGTGGGTCTTATCTATGACTCAGCACTGTTGTATATCTAACAACTCAATAAACACATTTTATTTTGAAATTCCAATGAATAAATGAGTATTAAAAAAGGAACTTTGAAAATCATATTGATTTCATATTGACTTCATATTGATTTCTTATTGACTTCTATTATTGAGTTAGATGCAGGACGCATTTGACAGCGGAAATGACGCTATGCGCGTCAGGACAGCGGCTTACGCTACTTCCGGTGTGGTAGATTTGACGCAAGGACGTTGCCGCCAGGAGTAGTACATGGAGACAGAAAAGCGAAATACTTCTACATCAAGTCCTACAACAACTCCACGTAAAAGCAAACAGTGAAAAAAAAACTTTATTGGCTGAATCCGCGTGGCCAAACGGCATCAGACCATCGAAGGAGTAAATGTCGAAGCTGCTTTTACTGCGTTGACAGAACTAATTTTGATTTTGGGGATAAAAAAAACTACCCGGATGTGGTAAGCTAATTTTTTTTCTTGAATTATTTTAACTCTGTATGTTGTTTTAAGTTCCAACCGTCTTTGTTTGACAGCCTTTTACCACTATTTTTATGGCTGCACTGATATAAATGTCTGGGGATACTTTATATTAAACATAATAGAGACTTTATTCATTTGGAAGTTTTTAGCGTTACCACAGAAATTGCGTCGAACAGAGCGTATTTTATGCACCTGTCGAACCAGTGAAATGGGTGGCGTTATTACTCCATGTGTGATGCAACTAAGCCAATATTTGACTGGAATCTATATATATATATATATATATATATATATATATATATATATATATATATATATATATATATATATATATATATATATATATATATATAAGTTATAGTCCTTCTTTTCACACAATAAATGTGCTGCTTGAAAAGTTACATATAGAACCGCGAAATAACGATATTGTGCAGAAAGAATTGATGATACTATAAATGATATATAATGTAACTGAATTCAGTTTTACTGTACATGTAAATTCAGACCTACCATTTAAATTTCTATTTCTTATCTTGGAAATTAGCCATTTAATGTTATTCTGTTAAGTGTTGAGCTCTTCTTTACTGATTTGATCAAGAACAGAATCAGATTTCTAAAACACCTTGGACAATACCGCAGACGTTTTAATACTAACATGCAGCTGTTTTGCACAAATTTATTTATTTATGTGCTTAAACCAAACTGACCTGATCTAGGATGCGACCCATCCTGTCAAAGAGGACCTTGAGGAAGTGGCCCTCAAAGAACGGGACTTCCAAGTTACACTTCTCCAACGGCTTTGGGTTTCCCCTCCATTCCCAACGCAGGCAGACCCCACAATAGTCCCTGAACTGAGGAGATCAATTCATACAATCAGTATCTAGTACTACCTAATAAATGTAATGAGAATAATACTCAATAACATTAAAATTTAACTTCTTTTGGGTCAGGGTATCACAAACCTTACAGAATGAGCAAGCAGGAGCTCACCTGTCTGTGTGCATCTCTGAGGTAGGTGTCATAACCGGTGCCTTCGACATGATTCGAAGACTTGGCCTCATCGGGCACCAAACACAGGAAACTGCAGGAATTCAACAGTTAATCATATATATGTACATATATGTATATATATATATATATATATATGTATATATATATATATATTTATATAAATAAATTAAAAAATCATGACCGAATAATGACAGAAGCAGGCTGCACCTGTTGACAATCTTGTGCACCTCCGTCTTCCCTTCAGACTTTGAGTGGTCAGGACTCTGTGGAGGAGACGAGCTGAGCCAATCAGAACCAGACAGCCTGCTGTCTGGGGAGAGGTCGTCACCAAACAGTGGATCCTCCTCAAGGTCCCTGTAGATAGAATACAGGTTTACTAAAAAAGAAACTCGATGCACATTCTCCAAATCTAATCATTGATTTTAAAGTGGCAATTAAAATATTTGGCATTTCATGTGAATGCGTTGCCATTTATAGATGGATTGCAGTTTCTGGCTTGCGTGCCATCTTTGAGTTGTGTCTCATAACAAGAGTTACTGGAACATGAATGTTACAACTCTTACTGAAAGGATGTTTGTTGACACATAAGTCAATGATATGCTGACATTCTTCAGCTCTTCTGTCAATTGTCCACTGGTTATGATAACAAACCCAGTATTGCGGTGCTGTATTGACTAAAAAGTTATAGAACACATAGTTTAATAGGTTTGTCATAATTTAATGATTACTCTTCTCATAATGATTTGGTCTCCCTGAAGTGGCAGATATGCAATATGACGATCTTGCTTGAACTGAACACAATCATTGAAGTGGCAGCACATCTGAAAAACACAGTTCGTTGATGCATTCACTTTATTTCCACTGGTGTGTGCGCAGAGGAGTTTCCAGAGGAGTTCTAAGAGAGCTCAGGAAGGTCAAAGTGCAGAGGCGGGTCCTTACACAGCGTCGTGGGGCTGGCCGTTTTCTAGAGGCTCCCGCTCCTCCTGGGGCTTGTTCTCTAGGTAGTTCCTCTCCTCCAGGCTGCGCAGCACCAAGCTGTGCAGGATGTGCTGGTTGGGCTTCTGGATCAGCTGCTCAAACAGCCGCAATGTCATGATGCTGATCTGGGGACAGGAAAGAAGGAAAGAGACTTAGCTTTTGCCATAATCCCACAGCAACACGCCAAATTCCTGCTCACTGACAGAGTAGGCTGAAGCTGTCTCAAGCCTCAAAGACATGATTCATCCTTTTATGTGATGAAAATGTTCGCAGTGGCTCAGATACTAATTAAAATTCTTGTGCTGTCGGTTGATGATAAGATTGGACTTCAGAATCCTAGCAAGGCAGATGGCCATTAAAGCATAAATGTGATCAATAAAGAGTGCAATAAGAAAGCCTAAATGAGTTTCATTAGCCAGGCACAACAGATGTTGAAGGCGGAATTCATTAGCACGACCCTAAACAACCTGGATAATAACAAGGAAGTGATGAGAACCTCGTCTGACAGGTGGTCGCAGTGCTCGATGAGTCTGTGTCTTAGCGGATTCTGAGCGATAGTCGCTGCGGTCTCGGGCTCCCTCT
Organism: Lepturacanthus savala; assembly: GCA_030544235.1. Classification (NCBI taxonomy): domain Eukaryota; kingdom Metazoa; phylum Chordata; class Actinopteri; order Scombriformes; family Trichiuridae; genus Lepturacanthus; species Lepturacanthus savala. The sequence goes on from CM060478.1 coordinate 10,772,712, forward strand.
CCTCTCCCAGCAGGAAGTAAACCATCTCCTGCAGCAGAGCCTCCGATGTCACCTGCCTGATGATCCTGTTCAGCAGAGCCGTGGAGGTCAGGATGCCCACCTCCGACCTACCAGCGAACACAAACACCACCTGTGTTACCGGCAAATCCAGACAGAAAAAAAACACGCCGACTACACAACTAATACAAGACGATTGATTGAGAAGACGGGGCGTGACTACTTACGTCTGCATGAGCTGTGGTTCCATGACAGACACAAAGAATCTCTCTCGCACTGCTTTTGCCATCACTGCAGCTGCTGACTGCAAGACACAGAAATAAATAAATAAAGTAGTTCGGCCTTCTGGGACTTTCAAACAACTTCTGAAGAGAACAGTTCTTTTATTCATTCGAATCGGGCTACAATGACACATCATAACACAGTGAGTCGGCATTGTTTAAAACCTTCTGAGCTTCTTTGATGAGCTGGTCACAGTAATCTAACCAGGACAGGAAGGAGATGAGAGCCCGCTTTCCTGTGAAGATCGCAGCGTCCTCCTTCAGATTATACACATCCAGACTGAAAGAGAAAGGAAAAACAGCTCAGGATATTTAAATCTTTATGCAAATAGCATTTTCAAGGACTTCTTAAGAGACCATGCCATTTACAGGCTGCATAATTAGTCATAATAAAATCATTGAATACACTATGAAACAGCATTTACAATAGTAGAAGCACAGCAACCAATAACATCACACTTATGGACTTGACTAACTTAATTTCACTTAATCAAGACCAACTCTAGGAAAACAAATATATGTGAGGAAAGAAATTTACCCCCAGTTGACTGATTCCACTGTCTCAATGTCCAGTGGGTCCATGGACTGTGGCAGAGCTTTATAGAAGGCTACCAGCCTGTCAGTCAGAAGCTCGCAGACCTCTGTGTTTTCAGTTAAACACTTAGCAGCTGCAGGCTCTGGTAAACTGACCAGCAGCATCAGGCCTTCACAGGCCTTCACCACTATCCTGCCATCCTGAGAGGGTGAGAAATGGATACTTCACTCACCATTACAATTAGAGAAAAGCATGTTGCACATGTAACTTAGTCCCCCGTCATAGTCCATGTATGTGGGTTTGCTCACCGGGCTCTTTGTGAGGTTGAGCAGGGAGGTGACCAGATTGTAGTTGTTGTTGTTATTGTTGTTACTGGTCGGACTAGAGCTGGAGGCGGCTGCTGCAGCTTGAGGCTCTTCTTGACGTGGGGCCTGTTCCTCTGTCACAGACTGACCCGTGTCTGGAGCCAACACATTCTCCTTCACGCCCTCTGCCCCACCAGGACTCCTCACCTCAGGTCTCTTTGACTTGTTCTGCAAATAACAGCGAGAATGGAGAGAATCTTCAACCACATTCTCGAAAATCCTCTAAGGCTCTTACTTTTGCCACTTATGGGTACAGATGAATATGTATGAATGTGCAGCTGAATTTTTGTTCTTCTCCTTTGAGGCATGGCGGCCTACCTCGAGGAAGAAGTCGACAAGGTACGGGTCCTGCTTCAGTTTGGCACAGACTATACAAAGGAACTGAATCTCTTCGTTCTCTGTAGGAGCAGCCAGCACCTCCCCACACAGACGGATCAGTTTCTGACAGATAGATGAATACTTTATTAATCCCCAAAGAAATGCAGCTGCACCAGTTACATAAAAAAGAGCTCAAACACAGCAGCACAAGGTGCACATCAGTGCGGACAGAAATAGAACTACTTATAATAAAAAGCTGAGGATAGAAAATAGACTTAAGACCGATCACAGTACAATAAGCAGTAATAATAAGTAGCTGCATAACATCTGACAGGATTTTCACAGAAAAAAAAATATTACATAACCTGTTAGTAAACCACTTTGAGGACAAATACAATGACATGCAGACTGCAATTCATCTCACCTGTACAGGTCTGTGGACATTGATGTGTGGCAGGAGAGGCTGATGAATGTGAGCTAACAGCTTTGTGTAGAATGTGAGCACCTGCTGCTTCATTCCTGGAGGACACTGGTTAAAAAGCAAAAAAAGAAACACATCGTGTTTAAATGTATTTCGATGTTACATCAGCAGAGATATTCCCTTCCTGAACAAACCAGGTGAAAGTGCCTTTCACAGCCTCAACACCCACAATTACAACCTGTTAGGACATCTGACTGCTAGAGTGCTGCTGATCAGCTGTAAACATAGCATTTGGTGATACATATATTTCCTTGGAGGTATAATTCCTTTAGTTACCAAAGCATGACTGCCTTACATCTGCCTTTCCCAAAGTGTAGAGCGTCTCCAGGATCTTATGGTGCAGGAGATACTCCATGCAGGGTCCTGTCTCTCCAGACTCCCTTTCTCGTTCCTCCTGGGTCAGAATGTCCAGCATCTGTTCCAGGTGGGATGGGATATTGGTGTCTGTAACAGGAGCTTTGTCATCTAACGGGGAGAGAAAAAAAAACTATGAGAACCTAAGTATGTCTAAAGACAGCACAGCACATGACAAAAAGGCTTTGCTCATGTTCAATACATATAGGAAATTTGAGGATTGCCTGAAGTGTGAAAAACATCTTCACTTTTCTTCTCCTTCGACCACATAAACACAAACAAAAGCAAATCTGCTTAACGGCATAGTTCCTTTTACATCTGAAGACATTTATTGTGACAAATGTGGAAAAGTGTTGATTTGTTATGCTCATATGACATTATCATCAACTTAACCCAGTAAAAGAATGGAGCATGACCGAAAAGATCAGCAGTAGTTGCACAATGTGTATGTCATACTGAATGTAGTATTAAAAGAATTACAGCAGCCTGAGGAATTAGTTTTTTTTAAAAGACTAACAGTAACATCTTCCCTTAAATCGTTTAAAACAATCAATAATCATAGAGAACAAGCTCTGCAGCTCGACTGCATTTTCAGTGCAAAGGAAGAAATATTTCTGGCATGAAATATGCAGAAACTGTCAAACAGTAGAGAGGAAGGTAGACGCTGGTTTTGAAGAGCAGTGAGTCAAACCTTTAAATGATCAGGCTTTAACCACCAAGTATTTCTCAGCTGCAACCAGACACAGATAGTGTGTGAGTAATATTTGTTCAGATCAACAGGCAAATTACATTCAGGAGCTGCTTTTGTCCGGATAGAGTTAGTGAAGTCCAGACCAGACTGGACATTCCCGGCATACTTATGTATGCCTTTCCATCTGGATTTTCTTTTAACCATTTATTTTATACTGCCTGTGTTTATTTTTTTATAAAAAGGTGCCAAGAGAGCAGGAGATTAGTCCATTAACAGAACATTTTATTATAAATCATCTAATTGTATCTTAAATTCTGCCATTTACTCACTTTTCTGTCTAACAAGGTGGATGGAATGCACTTATTTGTATTAGGGGAAAAAATGTGTAATAAATCATGTTTCCTGCAATTGTACTAAAACATTTGACATCAATAGCAACAACCATCCCACCATCTACCTCTGGATATTCTCTCAAGACAGGAGCAGGTGTTGTTATTCTGAAAAATGGTTCTTACCAGAAGTTTCAATGTAATAATGTGTAATGGCCTTCCAGTGATAGACAAAGTCCTCCTGCAATGGCAGTGACGGAGCAAGCTGAAAAAGAAAAATTGTAAATATAAACATATATCTATGTAGTAGCCCAAGAGAGACATACTTGTTATAACGGAAACCTATAATTTGAAGATGGAAAGTGGAGATTGACATAATTATAGTTGAAGAGGAATAAGCTTGGCAGACTTCCTGACTTTCACTAAGATTTTCTTCTCATTTAAATGGAATAATTCTCAAAATTCCGACTGCTTGTTTTTTTACTTAGAATATTCAATTGCCTTTTTACCTTTAACACATTTCATATCAGAACATTACTTTTGATACTGGGGTACAGTAAATATCAGATACTTTAAGACTTTTACTCAAGTAATTCTAATAAGTGAGTTTTCTGGTAAGATGTTTGCACTTTTACTCAAGTGTGGCGTTCAGGTACTTCATAGGCCACTGGATATAACCAAGCAGCTGTTAAGAGTTTTTCCAGCAAATCATAAGAGTGAAACTTTCAAAAGCGACAGCAAGATCTCATCCACAAAACCTATGTATCTAGTGAGTTATGCAATCTAAAAATAATAGTAGTAGTTCTTTTAATACATATCTTAGCCTAAAAACACGAGGATCACCTGCCAAACGACTATAGTTTTGAAACCAAATACTTGAAGGTGTTGAGGGCAGTTGTGAGGCAGGTAGCTTCATGTCTCTAGCGATTTAGCTTGCTGGCTAACATGTAACATTCCACTGTGAGTCAACACTATTTTCTATTAATATTAACGCTTTGCGCAACATCAAACTAGTCTGTTCCAACACCTTAACACCACCGCTCCAGAGAAGACCGTGCTGTGTGAAAAGGAGGCTAGCATGTTAATGTTAGCATTCAAGTAGCTAACCAAGCTAACATAACACAGATGACCTGCTGCAGTGTAGAAATGAACAATAGGCGGGCAAGTTGGTATTAATAAAACAACAGATAAACAATCAGAACAACAGCTGCGCCATAAGTAAACAGGACACATACACTAAACGCTAACATTAGCTTAGGCTAGTTAGTTAGCTCGCAGTTAGCATCGTCGCGCTAATGCTGACGTTATGATACATGATGTCTGGGTCACCAAAGGCCCACCTAAGCAAGAATAAGACACATAGCGCATAATTAAGTATATTAATAATATATAATATTGCTAAGACAAAGAACACTCACCGCTTCCACAGCGTGTTGAAGAATGGACGTGAATTTGGAGAACATTTTGTTCTTGGACTGGACTATTTTCTCCCGAGAAGACCTAGAGAATTCCTCTATTTTCTTCTTCCTGTTGCTACCGCCTCGATCCAGATTGGAGGTTTCATATAATGACCCTTGTAACGAAAGAAATAAGCGTAAGCAATAAAAACGCCGCTGCTGTTATCACAAGACTTTGAGAAGGGCCTGGCTGGCACGGTGAGTGTAAACAAGCCGTCTGCCGGTAACGTAACGCCGCCGTGGACACGGTGGCACTTCCTCCGCCAAACGCTGCCGCTTTTATCCAGCAGGGGGCGCAGCGCTACAGCACGGCGGATCAATACTGATCAATGCATACAGCTCATCATTTCAAACAGGTCAATGAGGGATGACGATCAATATCTCCATACTGGAAACAACTAATATCCATTTATTCATCGCCGTCCTTATTTTTACTGTTACAGGGTGCAGATAATTTATGATCAATTATATCAAACAATAAGTGTCTTTTATTGTTTGTCTTTTTAACTTTTTTATTGATGAGGAAGGTGAGAAAACTAAATAGATCAAACGTGAATAATATGAAATGAATTAAAAAGCACTAACATAATTCTACTTAAACCTGTAATCTAAATATTGGCTCTATTTTAGTTTATTGTTGTATTAATTGAAGGATCACTTGGTGACGCGCCTACGCACGTCTTTATGTTAAATACAAATTGCCATCACTCGTAGATCATATATCATTGCTAATATATGAAAAAAACGGAAAATACAAAAGTGTTTATTTTTTTGGTATATTCTTAGAGCAAGATCAGGGATGAAAAATACGACTAGAACACAAGAAAATGTAGATAAAGGGAACATAAATAAGGAAATAGCTTTAGGAAAATAAAGAAAAACGCCATTGTGTTCATAACTCAGTTTTTTTTTTTATTTTTGTATACTTTGCTATTCGATCAATATAATCAATAAGTCAACTTCAAATAGAAGAGCAAGTATGGGATTCCAATAACAAAGCCTAGGCTATGGTCTATATAGGTTACATGGAAAAGCTCCACTGAGCTGTAAAATGTCAATTGATTCCGCTCACACAGTGACTGCACTAATGCGGGTTATTTCTCACAAATAACTATATATTTCGAGCAACGCTTGGTTTACGGAGTCGATACTTTCAAGGCGAAGTGGATGAACAAACTGACATATGTTCTCCTCTTAGTGGTGGGATTTTAAAATCGATATTTTATTTTTCAACCACGGAACGCGATGTCAATTCCATAGAATCTTAGCCGCGTCCATATATACAGCACAGTCATCCTGGACCAAACAAAGTAGGTTATAGCAAAAAAAAAAAAAAAAAAAAAAAAGATCCGACAGCGGCTGCAGGCGAGGGTTTTCAACAAGAATTTCATCTATAACTCCTATAATTCTGCGGTTTCTGCTCAAATATGGACATAAACTTGTTGGAAAAGAAGAAGAAGGATGCTGTGTGTTCCAGGACACGCCCTGCTGTCGCTAAAGTGCTCTCTCCATCGCGCAGCCTAGTCTCGTCTTAACCAAATCGCAGGCTGTATGTTTCCCCCCCACCCCCTCGTTTAACGCCGCTTAAATGACAGCCGGAAACTTAAAGAACAGATCGTATCAGCGGGCCGTCACACCGTCTTTCCCCCGTCCTTCCTCCGAGGCGGCACCGGGGGCATCTCCTCTGAATCTCGGCAAAGAAAGAAAGAGAGTCTCTACCTACCGGGCATGTCTGCTAGAGGTGAGTATCTTTTGCCGCAGAAGCCTTCATAACAATACATATACAAGAGGAGGGAGAGGGAAAAAAAAGTCTGTTAATGTTGGGGAGGGGTGGGGGGGGGTCTTGTATCAAGGATAATGGAGCAGAGAGCCCATTTGCGTCGTCTGTCGGGAGGACCGGGCTGTGATAATGACACTGTTATTGTAAGTAGGTTACACCGGTGCAGAGCTGAAACTACAGCTGCTACTGCTGCAGCCTGGTCCAGACACTACAACTTATCTGATCACTCTGCACTCAGATGCAAACCTAAAAATAGACCAGCCTTTTTAAAAAAAAAATGTGATCATTAACCCGGTTTGGTCTTTTGACATGTCACGTCTTAAATCATGGGATGGTGCGAAAAAGCTGCACGCACCCACACTAACTCGGTGCCGCCTCAGTGGGAGCTGTTGAAGGAGAACCAGGCTCATGTGCATTCTTTATTGATCTAGTAGTAACACTTGGGGATCAGTGTGTCAAGTGTGTAGCCGGGAGGTGACACAAATCTCTCTCCACTATCTGTAACTTGCTACTATCATCTCCACCTTTCCGAATTGAGAAGATGTGCTATTTTTGGAGTTGGAACGTGTTTGTGTCCATCAGGTGGGCTCTCTCTCTCTCTCTCTCTGTTGTTCTGGATTTGCATCAACTGACCGTGCCCTCGAACAGATTAGATTAAGAGTCTCCAGCTGTTCCTGCTATAGGTTTTGATCAGAATGTTGTGGCTGCTGGATAGAAGCAGAGAAGATGCATTATTAAAATAACCTTGAGGTTATATATTATATTACATCCACGGATAGGATTCATCACGATGGGCCTGAGAGAGAGAAATCGAACCCACAAAGCTTTAAGCTTGTACATCATGTCAGTGTGTGGAGAGCCTATAGAACCCGGTGGCTTTGAACTCCCTCTATCATCACTGGTGTGGTTTTCTGCATCTGTCCTTCCCGGCTGCTGGAGGAGATCGATGGAGCTCAGGGCCCGCTGCTTGACATCCCCTCCTGTGGCACACGGATCTGATTAGCACACTTAAGCCCCTGCAAACATCCAGTCATTATCCATGAGAAGTAACTAGCCTCACTAATAATCAAGTGCCAATTATCTCTGTGCTGGTTAGGACCAAACGGACAGTATAAATTTATCACAGCATTAAATCAGGCGCGGTGACACAAACCTGAGCCTTTGCAACTATGTCAAACCAAACACACATTTGTCATGATGCCTTTCTAATTGCAGCTGTAGCACTATTTCACATGTATGTGAGGACTTCATTTGGAGATGTCTCTGTGCTTTACAATCTCCAACAAGAGGACATGAAGTATTTTTATGTGTAGATAATTCAGTATACAGCTCTGGAAAAAAAAAAAAAAGAGACCACTGCATTTTTTTTTTGCGTTCCAGCCATTTCATTCCAGTGTCTGTTGAATTCCAACACATGCACACCTCATTCTGCTTAAATGGGTACTGATTGGGTGAACACCTGAACCAAGAACAATGGTAAAGACTTGTGGAGAGCATGCCGAGACACATGAAAGCCATGATAAAATAAGGGTTGATTTCTGAACTCGTCTTCAGTGTAAACATCAGTATTATGTTGTTTTAAAATGAATTTGATATTGTTTCTTTGCATTGTTTGAGGTCTGAACATTGTATCTTTTTTTATGTTGACCATTTGTCATTTTCTGCAAATAAATGCTCTAAGCGATAATATTTTTATTTGGAATTTGGGGGAAATGTCAGTAATTTATAGACGCAAACAAAAATATTCCCTTTGCCCAAACACATAACTATAAGTAGTCAAATGAGAAAAAGTGGTCTCTTATTTTTTGTTTACTTTGGACAGAGTCTGCATTCAGAATGTATTTTTAAGATATGATACCTGACATATTTGGATTATAAATGACATTGTAAATATTCCACAGTATAAAAAATCTACAGGCAAAAACTAAAACCTGTTGGGTGTTGAAACATTTGCTTTCCTACAGGAACACAGGAAGTTAAAAAAAAGAGACTCAAATTACTGCACTTTTCCCTCCTGCCATGCATTTATGACTGACCCCCCTCGGCCATTACTATGCTCTAAGTCTTTCGCTCGCCCTCCCTTCCACCCCCCCTCCCTGTTATCAGCACAGCGCCATCAGCTTTTACCTTGGTAGTGAGTCCCTTCCATTAGTCACCCCGACCTCACAATACACCTTCCGGGCACACGGCTATATCTGGGCCTCTCGGTGTGACATCATATTTCCACCGCTGTTTTCTTTTGTCTACAATGTTTCGACATGATTTATCATGAAACCTTTATTATTTATTTTCCATGAAGCTGAGCATATATGCTGTATATTATTTCAAGCATCGCTGTCACATTCTTTACCTGTGAGCTGTATGAATCCGACGCTAAGCAGCGACTGGGGGGGGTTTAATACTGTTCGAAGTCATCACAGTGTGTGTGAGAGGTTGTTTGGCATTTCTTATCATATTCCCACATCTATATTTTCCCTCTTTGTGTGGGAATTCACCTAAACTCTACCGCAGTTAGGCCACTTTCAGTAATGTCTTTATTTATTTTTACAGTGGGCTTTTTTGGTTGGCTATTCCTATGTGGGTGTTCTTGTTGGTTCATTTAAGACCTCCATCTCAACTCCACCAACGACCACAGCTTTCTCACATGTATGCAGGCCACTGCTGCCCCTGTTATATAGTATAAGCTGACATGTCATATTTGAAATATGTGATCGACTTTGAAGGCAGCATAGGAAAGCAATAAAGTGCATTAAATGCACTTATTTGAGGTATTTCCTCTTTCCAACAAAATCTCTGCAAAATGAATCAGAGTTGACCGCAGGACAGTTTTGATGTTTCGGCCTGTGATCACAAACAAATCAGGAAAACTGCTATTCTTATAACTTATTTTCATGCGACTTCGCAAAGTAATACAACTCACTATTATGTGTTGTGGTATGAAATGGAAGTTGTAAGGAGTGTCGGCCTAAATAAAGTGAGGTAAACTTTTTAAGCATGCATCCCTTTTTTAACCCCATCATCACTAGACTAGAACGATATGCTTTTTTCCAGTGATCAGATATACGAGTAAAAGTCTTATAATTCAGCGTCTGGATAGCTATTAGTGACTGAGTCCTATTCCTGTTAACTGGCACGTCTCCATATTAGCTCCACTATGCTTTCTTTTTCTGCCCCGCCCTTTCCTTGAGCAGGGTGAGCACATCCTGCACACCGTACCTGTTACACTGCAGTGTGATCTGGGTGATCAATGGTGGATAAAAAAAAAAAAAAAAAAAAAAAGAAGGCATGGCTCCATTCTGCAGTAACCCAATCTGATGCCTCCTCCTCATCCGACCACTGGAGAGGACTGCTCATGCTCCACCAGCGCGACCCCTCTGCATCAGCACTTTTCTCTGTCTCTGTGTGTGTTTATACTGTATGCGCATTCGAGGGTTGGCGTGCGGGCGCATGCATGTGTCCTGGCAAAAGGCTGAATAATTGATGAGCAGGGGAAGGAGTGAAAGCGCTGCCGGACGGGACGGGGTGTGTGGGAGTGTGTAGAGATGGGGGAGAGGAATACAGTGAAGCAGGAGCCTGGCTACGAAGGGCTCTGCAACTACGCCCAAAAAATCACCTCCTGCTTCGGACTAGATGGTAAGACAAGCGGGAACAGATAAAGAGGAGCGGGGGGGGGGGGTGGTTATTTCTTTTTGTGTGCAGCAGGATCCCGAAACGGCACAGGCTATAAAATGCTTTGAATGTGCTTTGGTGTGTGTGTGCGCGATGCAGATTTTTCTGTGTGCGGAGACAGCCGACTTGTTTTCTGAGCACGTTTTGTAGTGTGAGTGCGTGGGCAGTCGTGTTAAAGCTTTCACAGAGTGGATGACAATTGGAGGGCAGTGCCTTGATGCAGTATAGTAGCATATCCTCACCTACACTCAGGTCCATGTGTCTGTATGTGTATGTGTGTGTGTGTGTGTTAGAGTAAACGGTTGCTAGCCTTCACCTCAGCCTCATAGTATATATATATTTTTTATCTGGAACAAAAAGCCTGCTCCCTAAATAGGTGATTGAAGCTTGTGAGATGAACTCAGAGTAAACCAAACCAATAAAATACAGCATTGATGTAAATAATAGTAAAGTTGGACAGTTGAATTTTGGTGCACAATCTCAACAAATTAATTAAATCTGAAGTGCAGGCCAAGGCTGGCATCTCCAGACTAAAATGATGCTTTTGTGCTTCATCATAAATGTGACTTTCTTTGTATGACTCAGTACATAGCTGTTTGATGAATAGTGGATGCCATGGAGGTTTTTCTCTCGTTTTGCTTTTAGTTATAAATCTTTGTGTATTCAGTTGGTTTTAAATATCTCCGAACATGGTGGGGTAATTGTGTATGTGTGTGTGTGTGTGTTTTTTTTATTCATTGCATCATCTTTCATTTCACCTCCCACCAGGTAATGGCCATGTACCTCATGCTGCACTCTCATTCCCAAGGAAGGTGAATCTGTCTTTGACTAAAGTGTGTCAACCCTACAGAAACATTTTTTAAAAAATGAGACCAATAACAGATACTTTGGTTTGCCAGGAAACCATTTTGTGAGTCTCGACAGAAACAAATTTCCTCCTAACATTCGAAGAATAAAAACTCAGAACCTCACTTCCTACAAATACACATCCACCATATCTCCTTGTTTTACTCCGTGATTCCACTGGATAATGTGTAGCCGCTGCTTGTATTTCCACTCCAATGCTGATGTATCGGTTTTTATTCGGAAGGATGCTGCTGATGATTGACGTGGGTTTGTGCATCGTTGGCTGTTGGACCAGCAAACCAGCCGTGACCTTGCCGGTTTGTGACCTTGTAAAAGGACTGGCAGACACCCAGGGCAATTTGCCCTGAAAGTGGCGTGATGTTTCATCCATTTGGTCTCACTGTACATGAATTATGCAGAGTGCACCCACATAAAATCACACTGTGTGAACTTGAATGAATCTAGATGCATCGTTCCCAGAATGTATGCTGTCGTTAACACCGAAATCTGAAAAACTGAGCAAATCCCAGCTGCTGGGGTGTGTAGGGATACACAGCGAGTCCCACCGTACACTGGGCTAACCTGACGTAGAGCTACCTAACCCCACCCAGAAGATAATCATAGGTTCCACGTCAACCTTAAGCTGCTTAAGGCACCAGACTGGTCGAGGTGAAGACTCTCATGAAGTAAGCTTCTTTCTCAGTGTCTCTACCTGCATCAGACTGCTTTGTCATACTGGCTCCCTGCTGTTTGGCACCTCCACCTCAAGGTTGGCATCAGCACTGTTGTAGATGTGAAGTCACCGGTGGTCCTAAATGGATGAGCTTTCACCGGAGGCCCGCTGGAGACTCTCACCGGATATTTTCATGAAATTTACATTGTGCTGCTCTGTATTTTTCATGTCAAGTTCTGGCTGTTTTTTGCCTCTGTGACCACCACCTATTCTTGATGTCTAAAGGCAACCGGATTATAGAGCGGGCCTGACCTGCCGACCCTGGCCGACATCTAACTGCAGTGCTCCAGCCTTCTCGGTGGGGCAGCTGAAGGTAGAAGGGCACCATGCCCACTCTGCCCAATCTAAACAGCCTGGGCAAGCTGTGCAGCTCCATCCATAGCCACAATGTGGACCGCATCCGGGGGGGACGCAAGAGCTCGGTCAAGCGCATGTCCATCATCGAGGATGGGCAGGTGGCTGAGGTTTTGTACCTCATTCCTAAAGAGTACATGGAGCAGCTGCCCTTCCTCAATCCAAATGACTATTATTTAAGTGAGAAGCTGAACAATATCGGGACAGGTAGGACAGAAGAGAAGATGCTTACATCTATCCATCTACAGCTGTCTGTGTTTGACTTTTACTGTAACTACATCATACAGCAGTAATGATGATTACACAATCAATGTAAACCTCAACCTATAACACAAGAACACTTACTTTTGGACACTATTTAAATAACTTGGTGCATTACTCTTTCCTCTTAACAGTTGTTTGTATACCACAACTGTTTTAGTCCTATATTTGAGTTTGGCTAGTCCGCTTTGCATTCTGTTTCTGAGTAGGTGTCTAAAAGTGAATTGATTAGTTGTTGCTTGGATTTTAATTAGATACCAGTGAGTAATTTCACCTATTAAGGTTTTTTTTCCACATCTGACCTATGCATATGTGTGAGAGCCTCTGTGCATGATTTACACATTTACCCCCCTCTTCTCTATAGTTGTATAATGCAAACCTATAACTAAAAGGACAGATCGGCTGCATTTTTCCAGGCAAGAGAAAGAGACATGGTAGCTTACATCAGGATTACAACATGGGTATGAGGACATATCGAGAGTTCTAAACCTTATCTATTCTCTGACTGCATGCCAGGCGCAGTACTAAACTCATCATTGCTTGGCACTAGGTTATTTGCAAATTGCATAAAGATAATAATAAAAAGAACAACCACTTTTGACTTGCTTCCATATGCCAAATATTTTGTCTAATGGACCAGCTTCATCATGAACTGACCCTAGATAAAATGCCCCAGAGGGGCAGGGATTATGTAAGCCATTTCATTTCTGCAAATCTCATTTCATCAAATGTTGTTGTCCATAGAGGCTTATTGTACAATTAGAGGAATTTAGAGAGACCAAACCTGGTTAATTTAACTGCTGCTTTAAATTTGTTTATTTTTTACTATTTGATATACATTTTATATAGCAAAAAAAATTCACATCACATTAATCGCACACAATTCACTTTATCGAGCCATTGTCTTAAACTTCACCTTCTCTGAAGCCTCTTGACTGCTGAAACGGTTTCCAAACTGTAAACAATCCTGCACTGCTTTATGCACTGAGAGATTTTGAATATAATTGTCATTTATTCTGCTCCCCAAGTGATGCCATCCAGAGGTCACAGATTGCATGACAAACTAGTAAAAGCCTCCTCTGGGTTGAAGATAGAAGATAGAGGGAGATGGTCTGTTTGTGCTCCAACAGAGTTAAGGTGTTCATCTCAGTTATACGTCTTATTTTACTGCCATGCTATGGATCTGCTGGACTGTTGCAATCTAAAAATAATCTTTCAATATGTGTAGGATGCGTAGACAGTTGACACGTGCATGTTCGCATGAGAGTGTTGTTAACTTTAATCTGGGGGGGATAAACGACTTGTTTACTGTAAATGTGACCTCTTGCAGTATAATGTCAGTCTGGGTTCACTACCCAAGGCTGTAGTGTATCACAGTAAATCAAATGACATTTATTGCTGTGGCATATGCTGAAATGCATATGCCACATCATATGTTAACAGACACAGCACTGATAGGATGGCTATTTAGTGTATAGTATAACCCTGGCCAGGTTATTAATGGATGGCCAGAGATGGATCATCCATAGGTGAGCCAAATACAGTAGAAACCTTTCATCCATGGATAATAGGCTTTGCTTCTCAGGAATTGCTCTTGGCAAGCCATATGTAGTATGAATGTCCAGCAGCTCCTACAGAGATTACACGAGCGGCAACATGATTGGGCTGTTATGATAATAAGATCCAGTAAAGGGCAATAATTTTGCAGTTATAATTAGTAACCACGGTGTAAAACCTGCTTATGGAGATGGTGGCTAGCGAACATTTGGAAAAGACATCTTTCTCAAAAGCAACACATCATCACAAACCCATTACACATTTCCTTCCCTTCATCAAAAATAAAGGGCGGAGTGTTTGTTTAAAACAAAACAAAAAAAAAGCCTACTCACTATTTTTATCATTTCCCTAACTGGCTGGGATCCATCAAATGAGGAGAAAACGCCCCTGTGGAGATTGATGCACATTGTCGGGTATCCAGCAGGTGGCACAGTTGACACTGCAGTGCACGAATGCATTCTGAATGCATAATGGGATGCCTGCATCAGCAATTACAGACATGGTGCTGATGCAAAACGATTCCTCCCCCTCATACATGGAAAGGTACATTGAGGCTTCAGCATGGGACTGAGGAGATATGCTGATGTGTTCCTAGTTTCTGCAGTTCGCATATTGACATATCTACAAATATTAGATTAGTTTTGGTCTCCTGCTCTATCTCTGCTTGGGTGCCAATGGAGACTCTTTGCTTCCAATGGAGCGAATAAGAAACTTTATAAACACATTATATGATGGAACATTGCCATGTTTGAGTAAAGTTGTATTTAATACCAGATGTTAAATATATGTGTGGAGCAAATGGATGAGGCATAAAAGCATATAAGTAGTTGATATATGTATATAGAGAGGGGTGATTTATAGCTTATCTGCAGTGTACTAAAATAGGTTCACCAAAATAAAGAAAGCAACATTTACATCCATTTTTCATGCAACAAATATTTATCGTCCCTCTTGTGGATAGGATTCTTGGTTATTTTTAGTTACATGAAGCAAGTCCTCTCAATTAGAATACACAGGATTTACCATATCTAACTCTAATATGTCCACTTCAGCGGCCAATGACATAAGAGCTGGTGCGTTCACAGGGCTCGGCCAGGAACGTGCTCTCTGTAATTGGATTCCAGAGGATCGACGAACGATATTAATACAAAGCTCATTCTAGTGATCACGGCAAAGGTTGACCTTTGCCCTTATGTGGCTCCTCTTGCCCTTTCATGCACGCCTCAGCCGTCGAAAGCAGGATGACTATCAGCAACTGATGTAACTCAAGGTGAGCTTGGCTGTGCTCCATGATTGATCAGGTGGACAGCGTTGATTGGATTTTATTATATTAATGCTCTGTATTCTTAAGTCTATAATTTTCTATATAAGTATATGTTTTATTAATGCAATCATCTTGCATTATATGCGGTCACAATTTAGAATTTTATAAGTATAACTCGTTTAGGCAGCATTTTGTGATCTGTGGATACTGTCTTTAATGCATCTTTCATTTAACGTGAATTATTAATGTCAGTAACTTGGGGCAAACACCACATCCTGCTAGTGCCATGGAAGACTCCAATAGAAGTCTTTTTACCCCACTGCTTTCATCATTGTTCATGTTTTCAAAAAAAAAAAACATTTATTAAATACATTAATCTTTATTTAACCAAAACAGTCTGTCAGCACAGCATGATAATTACTGCACTGAATGGAATAATTGATCACCGCCCGCTGCCCTATTGTATGATACAAAGTGTTACAGCAAAACACAGCCAGTAGAAGTTTGTGTTCCTGGTCAGATATCATACAGTTTGACTTCTTTTATAGGAAGTCATAATAAGCATCATTCCACACATTTTCTAATGGAGACAAACACTGATGTGTTATTGCGTTATGAGGATAAGATAAGGTGCTACAGCTGTAAAAGACTGAGAAGAAAGGAACTGTATGTATGTATATATATATATATATGTGTATATATATATATATATATATATATATATATATATATATATATATATATATATATATATATATATATATATATATATATATATATATATATATATATATATATATATATATATATATATAGTGTCATAGTTTATTTATTTATTTTTACATCTGACATGTGCATTGGTGAATGTACTCTTAATGAGTGAGCCTGTTTTAGGGATTTGGGGTTATACTTTCTTTTTGTCACACAGCAGCAGCCACCTGGTTGCTGCAGTGAGGAGGCGGCTGACACAACAGAGGGGCTGAGAGAGGGGAGCACAAGGGGAAGAGGGAGGAGGAGGAGTAGGTAGAGGAGGAGGAGGAGGAGGAGAAGAGGGATGGGAGGAAAACAGGCAGTTGAGAGACAAACCCCATGCTGTAGCAGTGTTTCTGGGAGGACAGCTTAGTGCCTACACATCTCTCTCTCTCTTCCTCAGCGGTGTCTCTTGCTCTTCATTCTTGACTGGGGGAAAAAAAGGAACTAGCGGCTCCTGTCTTATTCGTGAACGACACTCAGAGGTTTTTCTGGTGCAGATTTAACTGGATTCCAATGGTCATGGTCAAAGAAAAAGGTATTTCAGGGAGTGTGCATGTATGTGTGTGATGTTATGGTTTGTTTTGCCTGTCGTGCTGTGAACTGTCTACAGTCCGTGATGATGTGCTGCGTGTCCAGTTGGATTTGCTGCTGCTGTTGCTGTGTTGATTAGCCTCTGATTTGATTATTTTTCGGACGTGTGGACATACTAGTCACAGTAATATAGGCATGGTTATGTTCAAGTGGGTGTGTGTTGCTTGTAAAAAAAAAAAAAATTACAGTAAAGGAGAGAGGAGGAGTGCACACCGGTGTTGGAGAGGTGCTGACCACGATGAAAGTGCAAGCATGACGGAAGTAATCGCACACTTGAAGCCATGGTGCAAGAATATTTTATTAAGTTACCAGCGTTATGACAGGACAGTCTTCTTCATAGCGTGGAGGCACATTGCAACCCCAAAATCATCATATAAGAGATTTTTTTTTTTGCTTGTAAAAAGCATAACAAATTAAATGAATGTGCTTCTTTTAGCTTCAAAGAATTATACGGGTGTGTAAATATACTCTCTAGTTAGACATTGAACATGCTACGCCCTTCTCAATACTCCAGCAGCTGACGCTTGGGTTGGAATCTGCTTAATTTGGCAGCGTCAGGCTTTATGTAAATGTGTGTAGGAACAAAGCATCTGGCTTGTTTTGTACAGGAGCTTGACACCGAATGCAAAATGTTCAGGCTGATGATGTGCAGAGTTGCGCGTCTTTACACGCAGGCTGAGTGAAAGGGTAACATGTAGAGAGACAAAGTAGAGCACTAGACCACACTGCAGATGGACCTGCACTCTCTGTCTCTCTCTCTCTCTCTCGTGCGCTCTCTCTCTCGCTCTGTCTGCAGCCGTTGCCATGGTGACCATCTAAAAGGTACACTCCATTGTTGTCAACTGTGGCCTCATTCATAATGTCCTGTTATAAGAGAAAGACGGTTGTTTTCCACCTATGACTGAGGTCACGCAGCTGTATGGGATAAATTAGACGCATGTTTCAGAGATAGTAACATTCCCGGCAATTTGCTGGCGCATGTGGTTGTGAGGTTGACCATTGTTTGTCAGTATGACTCACAGGGAGCAGCGGCATAGAAGCAATTTTCTACGATTTACAAAAACAAAAAAAAAAACTCCCATTTAAAATCATTCAAAATAAGTTATGAAAGTATCTAAAATATTTAGATTTAAGGCAAACTTGCACACAGAGAAGCTATACAAATATCTACAAGATCGTTGTTGTAATGGAAAGTGAAAACCATTACATCACCTTTCCATTGAGTCCACTGGACTGGAAATGAATATGAAAGTAATTAATCACAGTAATAGGCTAAGTTATTATACGTCATCAGCAGCAGATATTATACTCAGAGTCCCTTAATAGTCTCAAATGAACCGGCGGGATATATTACTCTTGAAGCTTTATGAGTTAATCTTCCAGTTTGTGCAGAAAAAAAAAAACAGTCGGTATGTTGTATATGGGCATGTTTTGTATTTTGTCTGAAAATATTTCAATCACACACACACACACAAAAAAAAAAGTGTTTACAGATATTATTTTGACAGATATGAGTGTGTAGGTTTGTTTATGTATCTGACAGTGTTCTGGTGGTTGGAGGCGGCATCCTGCTCCGGAGCTGTTCTCTTGATGTGGGTTCAACCGCCATCGAGTCCCCGCGCTGGCAGAACACCCGTAACCTCTGGCTGCCACATGTTCATCTTCCACTCTGAAAGTTTTCTGTCAACTTAACCCGCTACCCTGCCCGCTCGATTCTATTTTGTCAGTGGCAGGAGGCTCGTCTGGGTTTGTCATCCACATTTAGAGGCCTTCTCTAACCAGAAGGCTTTTCCATGCGCAAAGAATGCAACCGAAGATTTTCGGAGATCTCATCATGCGTCTTTAAGCCAGGTGGGCTCTGTACTTGTACCATCGGCAAGCAGCAGCTGACTAAATGATGAATTATAATCCACACTCTGAATGATGAATCATAATCAAAGAATTGCAGTGTTCGCGTTTTGTCTGCTTGCAGGCGGTCGTCCTATTTTCAAAGCCAAGAATAATCCCTGAAATAGTTTGTAATTTATAGGGGCCATGTGCAAGGCAGTCGGATATTTTTCACCTCGATCTGCACACGTGCTTCGGAGACCCATGCACATTTTTCGCTTGGTTCGTTTCTCCACCTTCTCTGCTTTCTCGCAGTCTCTGCGTTTATTGCGTAAGCAGCCCCGCTGACCCCGCTCCAGTGAAATTAGATAAGAGTCGTGCATGTGATGTGCGCGGGCAGGGGTGTACATGTGAAACACTGACTCCCAGAGTCCTCCGCATTCACAATCAGTGCATTTTCTTTTAAAGTGAAACTCTAACATCATGTGTCTGTGGCTGCCTGCTGTGATTTTGCAGAGTGCTGCAGACAACTGCAGTGGTGCCTCATCTTTGAAGCTTGCCAGTGTCTACCCCCTGAAAGAGGAGCTAAACCCTTTCATAGACATCATTGCAACACACACACTCTCTCTCTCTCATAGACGTCCACAGTGTTTATACAGCTGGCACACTGGACCAGAATATACAGATGAGATAAGTGGTCGGCCGGGGAGAGACAGCCACTGACAGGCTAAAACAACAGGAGTGACGTGAGAATCACACGGAAGAAACGCAGGCGGCAGCCATACATTGTGTCGGCCAACAAACATCCTCCCTGTCTGGAATCAATTTTGCGACATAGGAGCGCAGAGCTGTAATGGGCCACTATTCAGAGGCAAAGAGCCGAGGCCTTTATCAACTCAGCTTCTGCTCACACAATGGCCGCTACACTTCACGTCCACCATTGTCTTCTCTCGGTTAAGTGGCCGGCCTGGAAGTCTCTCTCTGTGTCTATTATTGCTGTGTACCTGCCCGACAACAAACGCTCCGCTATGTGGCGTTCAACTATTCAGAGCAGATCATTAATCCAAGCCCAGGTCCCTGAGGATTAGTTCGGGGGGGCCTGGTGGAGGCTGATAGGGTCCCCCCCCCCCCCCTCCGCAATTTGTGCCCGTGTTTGAAGTGCTTTGTCTGGGACGCCTTTGGTGGGGCTGGAAGGGTGGGGAGGCCGTGAATACAGCCATACATATTTATGGAGGGGAGGGTTAAGAGCTTCTTGTTATGTCTGGGTGATGAAGTGTCTGCACGCCCTCCCCCAAGCAACACACACACACTTGATCACACATCGGGATTTCATGGTGGGCATATTCTGTGCCTTTTGATATTCATTATAATGGGTCAGGCTCACTTGGACTGTTCTAAATAGCGTGTGTGTGTGTGTGTGTGTGTGTGTGTGTGTGTGTGTGTGTGTGTGTGTGTGTTTGTGTGTTGAATTGCTTCTGCCCAACTTTGCCTCTGCCCCTCTCTGTCGCTCACTGTTTCTCTGACACACACATACTGTACAAACACACACTCCTTTGGGGCATCTATGTGTCTGTACTGCAAACCCCTTCAGTCTGTGTATCTTACAGTAACAAAGGCGACGAGCGGCTGAATATTTTACAAGCTCCTCTCATCTATTGTTAAATTGTTATTCCCTTTCTCCCAGTGCACTTCCAAACCACTACTATGGCTTTGTATTCCACAGAGTTCATGGTGGGAAATGAAGGCAACAAAGTCTGAAGCCTCCTCAGTAAATCCCACTTTCTCCGTCGATAGCACTCTCCATTGTTTTTTTTTGTTTTTTTTACCAGTGGAGCCAGGGCACGTGTTACGGGACAATCTGTCCTCGGGGGATTCAAGATGGCTTTCCTCACTTCCCTCCTGAGTATCATCTGCAACCTTTATTATTGCCAACGCAGCTAGACTCTGCTTAAATGGATGGGGGGTGCGTGGGATACACAGGGGTGGAGAGAGCAGCCCCCTTCCCTCTGCGCCTGGCTTTGGGATGCTCTGCTGGTTATTGTTCCCTCAGCACCCTGGTTGTGTGTGTGTGTGTGTGTGTGTGCGTGTGTGTGCGTGTGTGTTCATTGTGTGTTCATATCAGTCACTTCATCCCCTGGTGATGAGGCAGGACAGATCACTCCGTCAGCACGGCCAACACTTCCAACACATCCAGCCAAGAACAAGGAATGTGTAGACCAGTCGGAAAAATTGTACTACTGTATATTTCACAGTTAGTAGCTCTGTGCTGAGGTTGCTCCGTGTACTGCATGCTTTACTTATTTATAGCATTATATAATATACATTCTATAAAAATCAAGCGCCATTTCGCTGCTAACGCCAGAGCCTCTAAAGACCGTAGCTCACTAATGGTTTCATTTCAAAAACATGTTGTTGATGTGAAATTGCTTGAAGTCAGGCTTTTGTGGCATAGCGTAGAGGCTGCTAAACATAAAGGAGATCTCACAAATGGATCTTATGTCAAAACAAATCCCATTGTATCCTCTTTATGTTCTTCAGTCCTCATGAAACGCTGTGTACCTCGGCTTGATTTTTTCGCCACAGCCTCGCTCCCTCTGTGCAGTGACTGCTTGACGTGAAGGAGGCAGGGTTAAGATGGAAAAAAAACATGCAGCGTTCCCAGATTCCCCCTCCAAACCTCAGCTTTTAGATCCCACTCATGATCCTGCTCATGATCCCGCTCCGTGCATGGCTCTCAAACATCTGTCTTGGACTGCTGTCAACCTCTTATGACGACAGCAGTGTTGACTTTTCCACGCTGGAATGTCTCTGCCGTCAACACAACAGTCTCATGTTATAAATAGTAAGTGAGTCATACAAACAGGCTCAAAGAGTGCATTGAGGTAATATATACCTTGAAGCTGCTCTGATCTTTTTTATATTAAAGGGATTTGGTTTTATGTTATGCTCCCCAATAATTCAAAGGTCAGGTGACAAAATTGGTACACATTGGTGCTTTTTTTTCTTGCTGTAGTCATTCGTCCTACAGCAAGAAAAATACAAATCCCTTCACGGTGCACTTTCATTGTAAATCAATCCACAGTCGTCCTCCTGTGCAAAAATGTTTTTTATATAACATTTATTTGAAGCTAACATGATGCTCAAGCTCTCAATACCTTTGAGTACACTTTTTAGTGCCAAATCTCTCTCTTTATTACAATCCTTCCACTGCAGCTGAACAGGAAAACCCTGTCCTTCGGGATACAAAGAGGGAATTCTTTTCTAAAAAAGACTGTAACTTTGAAAGATGTCCATTTATTTGATTAATTCAGACTGCTGAAGCCTCTTATTACCTCCATGACAACTTTTAAATACATTCTTGCTCAAAAACAAGGCATGTGGATTTCATTAAAAGTGCATTTGGAGGGAATCTTCTCATGACCGCTCTAAAACCTGTATCAGCGTTCATACAGTCATCATTCAACGTTTCAACACTGTTGTTGTTGTTGCAAACTTGAAAGACTTTGAGCCTAGTGCTACTATGTGTAATGTGAAAGTATTTATCCCCTGAGCAGTTGCCCTCAGCTCTATGGAGTGTTTTAGAATCTTTCAGCTCATTGTCTTTCAGCTTATTTCCAGCAGCAGCAGCAGGCAACCATTTGAAAGAAAAACAAATGCCCTGTAAGCAGCCTTCCAAGCACAAATCCACACACAGAAAAAAAAAATACGATTCTAGAAGCTAGAGAGAGCGATTTTTCACAGGAGTTGCTGGATACCACAACACCTAAAGGCTAAAAGGAGACTAATTCTGGACTCATGGTTTGACAAGTGGCCAAAAACATGACTCCAAATGAATGTTTTATGTCTGCTGTATATACACATATTATACGACCTGCACCTTTTTGCAAACATACCTTATATTAACTTGATATGTTGATAATATGTCAGTATTATGTATTCGGCTTGCCCCGGAGCAGTCAGATTTATCTTTCTTCGTGTTAAAGAATATACTTGTTAATTATAACAAGGCTGTGTGCATTATAACTATATATTGATTATAACCTCTCTGATCCTCTATCTGCTTCTGTTTCTTGCCCTGTCAGAGTTTATTCTAGTGAAGTTGCTTGAGCATCTCTTCGCACTTACAAAAATTGTTATAAATTGGAATTTTCCTTTAGGTTTCACCAGGAACAATCATGTTAAAAGTAGGCGTGAGGCCTAAGTATATTCATTTGGCAGGATATTTTTATGGTGCTCAGTAACCCAGCTGGCTTGTGTTTTTCTTTAGAGGTGCAATGTCACACACGGTGCTGCTGAGACACCGTTTGCTGTCAGTGTAGTCTGGTTTAACCAGAAATGACTCATTGTCCTGCTGAGTGCAATCACATCAGAGACACCAGGGAGACAGATCCTCCACACCCCCTTCACCCCCAACACTCCACACACATATATTCTTTCAAGACTCCCTCCCATTGTCCTGTTTTCTTCCTTCGCTCCCTCAATATCATAAAACCGCTGTAACTATAGAAGTGCAATGCAAGGTTGGCCAAGTCATCAATAATCCAAAGTAATGTCTCTCTTTGAAAGGCCATCGATGGGTCCCGATGCTATTTCTGTACCTTCGGTGGTGTCTTAGTTTAGCCTGGCAGACTAATGATTTATTGTAGAGCAGAAAGAGCAAATATCCATTAATGTTTATTCTTTGTGTGTGTTGTTTGAAAAAGGGAGAGAAAGAGGAAACGAGAGGATGAGAGAAAGTGTCTGCCTAATGCTCCTGGATGTGAAATAATCTGCTGCTTTCAGAATAGCTGATAAGCTGTGTGCAGTGCGGCACTGTGGCACTTTTTACATCCTGTACAGTAGTGCGGGATTAATGTCCGTGTATCATGGACACCCAAACCCTTTACTGAGGCAGGGCCACAAGCTGACATAGCATGGATCTAAAGATAACACCAGAGACTGCTTGTAGTGATAAAGCCAGCTCCTAATAGCTTTGCGGTCTTATATAATTGCAGTGGCTGTCAAAAAAGTCATTAAGAAAGTTATGTCTAAATCTTTACTTGGCTATCAAGATCTTTGGATGCCAGAGCAACCAGAATCGTTTTTAGCCTTGCTAGCATCGTGGCTCTGGGGATGGCGGTCTGGTCAATTAGTCCACTACTTTGGTCCAGACTGAAATATTTAAACTATTAGATGGATTGCCTTGAAATCTTGTACAAACATCCATGTTTCCCAGACAGTGAATTCTGATAGACCTTTTTCAAGGCCGACATTTTGACTTGTCATAGTAGGAAAAGCACAGGTTTTGCTAATTATATTGACAATGGCTGACATCCATTAGGTCTCCCAGTAAGCCTTGACAGTGAGCCAGATAAATGAATTACACCTACGCTTGACATAAAAAATATGTCAAGGCAATCTTATCACTTTTTTTATCTTACTAAGTTGAGATTTCTCATCTAGCTCCATCATCAACTCAAAATGAGTACGCTATTTGTCCAAGACTTTGAATCAGCATTCGTTTTACTGGTGGTTACAAAATATTTGCAAGCTAACATGCTAAGCTAAGCGTGTTACTGCTGTAAATCTTAAAAAAACATGTTTAACAAGTGATCCTCATAATTTGAAATAAATATAAAAAAAATAAATATTCTAAATATTCTTTTTAAATTAAAAATTATACTCAAATCAGCATGTTAGCATGCTGACATTAACAGAGATTCCAACTTGGTGTTGCGCCAACTTTCTTTCTCCCATTTACAGCTTCTACAGATATTCGATCACAGCAATGAAAACCTGTTCTGTTGTGCTGCTTGAGCTGCAAACAAATATTGCAGCTCAAGCAGCACATGTGACAAACATATTTGTCACATTTATGTTTTATTCTTTGTTAATGTCATGTGTTAGCATGGGACTGAAGTTTATCTCAAGCTGAACTTTTTATGAATGGAAGAAACACATCAATTCAAAAAAATATGACAGTGCCTAGCATGCATTCTGCTGGGAGCATTAAATTTAAATGGGCTATAACTCCAATATAGTGTAAGGATGAAAGTACAGTGACACAGATTTTATCAATACTCTTTTACTTGCCTTGCTCCCCTCAGCATTTTGACTCTCCACCCATTCGCTGTGAATCAAGACAAACTATATTTAGACTCAGCGTATCCTCAGATGAACACGACTCACAAAAAAAAAGACCAACTTAAAGTGTTCCAAGGAACAGATCTGCACAGACTACCGCATCACATGAAGCTAGCAGGATGACTCATCAATGTTACAGTCCAATCGTAATGCTAATGTCTCCTCTTTTGCAGTGGCTCATGCACAGGACACACGTCATCACTCAACAGAGAAGCCCCTGATTCAGTGCTATAAGTGCGGGGAGCCATGTAAGGGCGAGGTGCTGCGGGTGCAGAACAAGCACTTCCACCTCAAGTGCTTCACCTGTAAAGGTACAGTACCCTAAAGTCAATGAATGAAAACAATCTAAAAAAAAAATGCATACAAGTACCATAAAACACTCCCTGAACCAAACTCCTTTTGCATCAAGATAATGCATAATTCAAATGATTAAGGTTATAATACTTTTCCCTTTTCTCTATAATTTTAGGTTTAGAGCATAGATTTGGGTGGAATTGTGTAGGGATGATCTGGCAGTGAAAAAAAAAATACAAATGTGAGATTGCTGGAAATATAAATATAGTTACTAATAAAAAATCAGCAAACAAACAGCTTAAAAATGCATTTTTTTCTCATTTTTGGTGATATGAGCCCTTAAAGCCCATTTTTCTGAATGGAGAGGATGAAGATGTGGGAGTCCTGTGAAATTTGGCAGCTAAGGTGTGAAGTTTTAAAATTCATAGTTAATTTGTCACGATAGTAGGACGTTCACTTCCTTTCATTGAGGACGAGCTGCCTAAACAACATTCATGTTTTGTCAAATGTATGAACTGGTGGATTATCATAGTTCCAAGGTACAGACGGGTGATGTGTCTGATGGCACCTTAGGTGAAAAACACAAAGGTGTGACGGAACTGAAATTGTTATTTTTCCATGACTGTCTCAAAAAGCATCCTGACCTCACAGAGCCAGATATTAGAGATGCAGCACAAGTCCCTGAATGCCACAATGTCATTTCACCCTCTTCTAACAAGGCATGACTCATCGTCACGTCTTAGACCTGCATACCTTAATTAAAGTGCCATCCACACTTCCATAACGAGCGACACGTGTAAATCCTCCTGTATTTAGCTTCATTACAGATAGATTTGTGGTATTCTGGCACCACTGCGATTTAAAGTTAGGAATAGGGCCACTGCCGGCTGAGCAGTCTCACTCTTGTCGGCTGAACCTGGCCGGCTGAAGACTTTGTAGTTAATCTGTCACTGGAGCACTGTCATAGAGTTATCTTAACTCACCGCGGGCCCAGAATAACACAAGCAAACACTGAGATTAGTACCTAATTCTGTCCCTTACACGTGGATCTATATTCGTTTAGAGACAAGGTGGTAATAAAAGTTATGTGTGAGCCAGAGGTTGCTAAAGAAGACATGAAGACGGCTTTATTAGCCAAAAGACTGACTATCCAAACCCATGCTCTAAATGTCCATTTCCTGCTGTCAGTCTCTAACCTGGAGGCTAATAATAGCTCTGTCAGTTTCAGTCATGCCGGGTTGACTGATCTTATTGACACTGAAAGGTTTTGAATATCGTTAACAGATACACACACCATTAAGCCACATTTTGCACGCATTTGGTTCACTGCATGAGAATGGAAAAAGCAACATTTTAAAATTTTCCTAAATTGAAATGATTATATGATATGATTTTCCTAAATCATAAGTTGACCTTGTTAAATTCTTAAAGGTGTAATAACATCTGTTAAAACGCCGATATGGTCGCACATCACGATCAAAGACCACCAAATCTCCGCTGCTGGTTTTCTGTCGACTCAGTTATCTTACAAGCTAATCTCATCATCCCTGAGCCCTAATGCAATTAAATCTGATTCTCTCCCTCACTAGCTCCCATTCATCCCCAGGATTTAGCGTTGGCTCATTGCATAAGAATGATTAGGCGCGGCTATCGCAAACATCGAAATATTTTCCCACTTAGCTGTGGCGTTTTCCAAAAGGCTATTAAATTCCCAGGATCCAACAGTGGTGCCATAGTGGTGGACTGCATGGCGCATGTACTCATTATGTGGTTCGAATATTGAACATTCAGACACGCCTCATGTCTGAATCTTGTTCAGACCAGATGTGGAGTTTGCGTAACATATACAGTAATATTCTCTGTTGTATGGACTTAGAATTCTTGAGAACACTTTATATTTAGGTCCTAGTAATAAGCGTTGGTTAACATGTAATAAATCTCTTAAAAGTCCTTAAAAATTGCTTAACATTATAATGCATATATAAGAATATGTGGGTGTTACATTTATAAGAAACTTGTTAATAGTTAATAGACACATGTAATCTCATATAATAATAATATGATAATGTGTCACTGGAAAGATAAGCTTGTGTGATGTCTCTTTTTTTTTTTCAGCCACCACGCTCTAAAATTTCCCCTCCAATCAACCAGAACATTAACATGGATCATTTCAAATTTACATATTGTGATTTGAACTTGTCAAAAGATTGTGATCTCCTGCCATAAAGCAGTTGCGGCAAAATCCTCTTTAAAGATGACAAACATACAGGTGACTGTCAAATCAATGTCATATGTCAAGATAAAATAATGTTGCAGTTCGCGGAGGATGAGTGGAAAGGAGGAAAGCCACAAATCCAAGCTGGAGGCCATGTTTCACCCATCATATCAACATTATAATATCCCAATCTCTCAATTGTTCTTTAATTAGTATTTCTTTCTCCAATGGTCTTTCATGTTTGAATAGATGACAAGGTTATATTTGAATGGAAGGAAGCTTGTTGGATACTGACAGCACAATATGGAATATTTAGAGCCTGTTATCTTCAGAGCAGATCAAGGCCATTTCCTGGGTTTAGACAATTGTAGAATTGTTGTTGCATTGAGCAGTGTACCTCAATAACAACAATGAAAAGTCCTTGCAGTAATTCTGCTGATTAACAGACATGTGGCCCCACTGTGATTTTTTTTTTTCTTTCTGTAACCGAACACTGCGAATGAAAGAATTTCATGTCGCGCTTCAAACATTGAAACTCCCAAAGCTGTTAAAATCTTTTTCTAACGCTTTATTTTAGTCAGCCTCCATTTCATGCATTCAGCAAGCTTCACTCAGCATTACACAGACTAGCAAGTCTTAAACAAACCACTGATGCGTGGAGGAGTGATGGCTGGATGCTTTATGTGTTATAAGGGCAGATTTACCAATGCGTGTGTGTGTCCCGTATAGTGTGCGGCTGTGACCTCGCCCAGGGGGGCTTCTTCATGAAGAATGGAGAGTATCTGTGCACGCTGGACTACCAACGCATGCACGGCACCCGCTGCAATGGCTGTGGGGACTTTGTGGAGGGGGAAGTGGTCACCGCCCTGGGGAAGACCTACCACCCCGCCTGCTTCGTCTGCACCATCTGCAAGTAAGACAACCGAATCTTTGCATTCAACTCCTTTTGCATTACCACGGATCAACCCAGGGAGACTGGGATTTCTCTAGAAATACTATAATTACATTGCAAAACACAAACTATGTCCCAACAAAGTATCTGTTTGGTTTGGAGAAGTCACTGACCAACACAGAGCAAAGTGTAAACCTCAGAAAAGAGAAAACAGGAACTCGCTCGATGATAATTTGATAGGAGCATGAAATGATATCTGTCTTCCTGATTCAATTTGAACTTAAAACATATCTCTGGCAGAATTTCTCCCGGATCATATTTTGTCGTTGTTTTCTTTTATTTCTGGCAATTCTGACCAGAATCACCACAAATGCTTCCCTGTGCAGCTCATTCCATCTTAAAAATGTTACGGTGTGTAAAAAGTATGCTTCTTTGAATAATAGTTTTTTTTCAACAGCATAGTAAAATATTACTCCCCAGATTCTATGCAAATATTTTCTGTTTCAAAAACTGAGAAAAAGACTCCCGCACACTGTCAATCACTAGCAAAAGAAATTTAATATTGCACCGTTTCAGTCCTCATTCCTCAGATAATGTTTTTTAGATACATGTGGACCAATCACATCATAGCGAATAAATTACAGGCTGGCATTTTTCAGACTGTAATTACATGAATACATAGTCTATAAAAAAGTAGTGTTTCAAAAGGTAAAATGCTTAACACAAGTATCCTACTATTCTTAGTGTGCACACACTCATGTAACACAGGTTGCATCCTGGACCACAATTGGTTGTGGTGTCACAAATCCTTTACACACAAAGGAACTTTTTAAGCCCTGTAGTGTTAAAATCTGCGCAACACATGCATCCGTCTTCACGGTGACAGTCAAACATCACAGTCAGGCGACAAAACACAAGGATGAGGTCAGCTCTGGATCATTTAATATGATAAAAGAACAAAACTGAAGAATGCAGGAATTTGTGTAGACGGCACACAGCACCACGCTGTGTGTCACATCTGCATCGTGTGACTAAACGGCTTCTTCAGGCGGACCGGGCTGACACACATCCACATCATCGGTGTCCATCATCTAAGGCCCCCTCAGAGAACCTGCAAGCCACATCTAATAAAGTCTTACACCTACCCCAGGGCCAGCGCTTTGTCTTGTTACAATTTGACCAATTGTTGATGTCACCTCTCTTCCAGACGACCGTTCCCTGCCGGGGACAGGGTGACCTTTAACGGCAAGGACTGTCTGTGTCAGTACTGTGTCGAGCCCATGTCTCCAGGACCAAAGGACATCCTGGGCTCCAGCAGTAAGTAGCTATTGTCAAATGAACATGTGTCCGCAGGTTAAATGCACAGGAAGGAAGGCTTTGGCTTTCAGAAGATGCTTTTTTAGCATCCAGACGCTGTTAGGAAATATGGAAATGTTTCAAAACGAAAAGGTAAAGTTTGTTGGGAAAGCGTTCATGATTCATGCGTGACATTTACTGTAGCTGTTGACAAGTCTTTTTCGATGTGACATTTGTGCTGTGAAGTTCAGTCATCTTGCCCACACATTATTAGCATATTGAACACCAAACACAATGTTCAAATCTGTTCAAGACATCAAAACACGAAGAACTTTGAAAGTTGGAGCTTTTGGAGACATTTTGATAAGTATCTATTAGAGTCGATAGTAGGTGGAAAAGAGCCAGGCTAGCTGTTTCCCCCTGTTAGCAGTCTTTTTGCTAAGCTAAACTAAGCCAAGACAATTATGGTCTAGCTGTACCTTCAGGACAGAAATAAGCATATTTCCCAACATGATTAACTATTCTTTTAAAGGTCCCATGTCCCAGAAAGTGAGATTGTATTAACTTTTTCTAGTGAGACGTTTGAGAGAGATGTAAAACTATATAGATGATTTTTGTTGTTTCAAACTGCAAATATATCTTGTTATGGTTATCACAACTTCAAATAAAACCCATGAAAAGTGCATAATATGTGACTTGGTCAAAGAGGAAATAAAGGGGGGAACTGGATGTTAAGAGGTTAAGTTTGTAGCTGGTATTACTCAACAGTTCCACATAACTCTAGGCGTTGTCCTATAACCCAGTTATGGCTGAAGACTGAATGATATAGGAGCATCATTCAGTTCAGAGAGTTTCTCCACCTCGCTCTTCTCATCTTCTTCTTTGTGGCTGATCAGCCATGTTCCTTTATGACTAACGCCATGACAGGCCTTGCTAAATTATGCACGGCCATGCATTTCCTTTTCCCTTGGAAAAGGGAATGTGTATGGCTCAATTCTCTCCTCGTCCTCCTCATCCTCCTCTCTCTTTCCTCTTTCCCTCTTTCCCTGTTCTCTCACTCTTTCTCTATCCACGTCTCTCACCCCCACTGGTCTCTCAGTTGGCAGTTGAAGAGCTTTTAGACAAGGTCACCTATAAATAAGGAATGCTGCTGATTCTCCTCACGTCATCATCATCACCAACCCCGCTATGCCTTACACGCAGTTACCGTCCCCTGTGGTTGCAGTGGGCTCTGTGTTGCTTTCATCCTATTCATTAAAGAAGAGATGGGAAGAAGATTGTTCGTTAAGAAACCCACCGCATACACTTTCAGAGCCCCGGGATCCTACTTGGATATGGACAGAGCTTTTAGAGCTGTGGTAAAAGAGATGTGGTTGATAGGAAGAGGCAGCCGTCAGAACATCCCCAGCTACTCTCTATCACCATCTAGTGTATCGGGTCGGAACTGACAAGATGCCTCACTCTTTGCATGCTGTAATATTCCCAGAGTTAATGGAGTAAGCTCCGGTAATTTTGCAACACTTTTAGTTTCTTGTAGATTTTGCGAGAACATTTACATATTTATTTCTTTATTTTGCTTTTCAGATTGTGCAGGGTGTGGGCGAGACATTAAGAATGGGCAGGCTCTCCTGGCGTTGGACAGACAGTGGCATCTGGGCTGCTTTAAGTGTAAGGCCTGCAGCAAAGTGCTGACCGGGGAGTACATCAGCAAGTAAGCAGCTCTGATCCACCCAAATTACAGGCTACATCGTCAAATCGGGGTTCACTTGCGCTATGATGTTTCACTGTCAACTGCTGACCTGCAACTGTTTGTCTCTGCCCCCTCAGGGATGGCGCCCCCTACTGTGAGAAGGACTACCAGATCCATTTTGGTGTTCAGTGTGAGGCGTGTCATCAGTTCATTACAGGGAAGGTGCTAGAGGTAAGACACACACACACAAACACATTATTCTGCTCTTTCTGATTAGCTTCCAGGTACAGGCAGATGCTCCTCTCTCGCAATGTGGACTTTATAATATGAATCTGTAAACAAACAATTAACATCACATCTGGACTTCATATGAATGCTGCCTAAGGTAAGTCTGTACTATGAATGTACTGAAAGGAATCTACAGGAGACAAACCTGCTCACTAGATCTAAACCTAACCATGTGCATTATGTGGATTTAGATAATGTAGGTAGAAATTTGAACCACAGTTGACAAATGTTAAGTTTTGGTGCAACATCTAAATTCTGTAGAAAGAGGACATTGCATTGAACAGACTTGTGTAATGTTGTTTGATAATCTCTAGCGTAATCTTTTCAGCACAGAGCCAAATACACTCTTGACGTGAGCGTATTTACCTAAAAGATTTACTTTTAGCATATTTTTATGCCCGTCCAACTAAATGCACACAAGCGAGAGCTTGCTTTGCCCCAAATTATATAAATATTTCATAAAACACCTACTGTGATCTGACAAGTGATAGTTATTTGTTAATATGTTGTGCAGCTCTTATGAAACTCTTGTGAAAGCATTAATAATGTGGTCAGAGCAGAGTTTAAAGTCCCGACACTCTTTGTTCACTAGTCTCCCTAACATGTGCGAGCCTCTCTGTTCTGCAGACAGCGAGTTATGTGTCATTTAATGCTATGAAAATGTCACTGCTAGCTAGCCAGCTAGGCTTACAGTAATCCAGCACTAAGACAGGCCTTTATGACAATAGGAAAAGGCCTCGACATCTCACCCCATGAACTGCTGCCAAAGCGTCATTGGGACCAGAGCCACACCAGTCTGTCTGACAGACTAATCACTGACCCAAGATCCGGGTCAAATGTGTCTAGCTATAGCTAAAGGTATGCATATTGTCAGTTCTTGGGGGATTGCTATGTGAATATTATCAGTGCAGAGGTAATTAATGCAGAGGAGGAGTATTAAGTGGCATGTTACACATATAACATAAGTGTCTGTATTATCCCTGAGAGGGTTATATTACAGTGTACATGAGGAAACTATTGGGTAGGCGGTGCTTTTAAGCTCCTGCCGAAGCCATTGTGCAGACTTTTTTTTTATAGCGCAAAGTGTAAAATATGCAAATATTTTTTTGTGGCTCTGTATCTCTGAGTGGCCACTTTACCAGTTAAAATGTTACCCGAGGGTTGTTGTACAGGCAGGCAAAAAATCATTTGGGTATTTATCACCGCTGGTCACACAGACATTATAATGGTGCACTCTGTATGTGAAGTACCACATCGGTGTGGATGGAAATTCAGGTGATCTCACTTCATTGAATTGCATTATGCGGGTTATCAGGCGGAGGAGCACTCAAATATTTGAAGCGGGTTGACTGTGTCAAACGGCCAGGTGTCATGACGGCCATATTCAGCATTAACAGAACAATCTTAACCGCTTTGTGTAAGTCCACACTGAACGAGAATGTGACCATCGTAACACAGTATATGCTCACATTAACCAGTGAGCAACAACTGACTAATATGGAGACTGCAGAACATTATCATGGGGCCACATTA
Source organism: Lepturacanthus savala (assembly GCA_030544235.1). Taxonomy (NCBI): domain Eukaryota; kingdom Metazoa; phylum Chordata; class Actinopteri; order Scombriformes; family Trichiuridae; genus Lepturacanthus; species Lepturacanthus savala. The sequence goes on from CM060478.1 coordinate 10,805,486, forward strand.
CTCACAGCTACTCGGTGCAAGGGTTTCATCAGCAGTTATTATTGAAGGAAGGGGGGGGGAGCAGTTATCAGAACACAGGATCTGATGAAACTGTCCCTTGCGCTAAAAAAAGATTTGGATGTTTAGAGGAAAGAATTGTAGCTGAGATCAGGTAGAACATTGGGTTGATTTCCTGGAAGTCGAAGCTGTGCTTCACTGACTTTGTGGCAAGCTCCATTGATCTTCCTTTTCCTGCACCATGTTTTCCAGGCAGGCGATAAGCACTACCACCCCAGCTGTGCGAGATGCAGCAGGTGCAATCAGATGTTCACAGAAGGAGAAGAGATGTATCTGCAAGGTGAGCAAACGTACCTGTGTTGTTATTGTCACATTAATACTTCATTACACCACCTTGATATTCAACACTGTTAAATTACACTCTCCTCTATGGCTAACCTGAACCTTGAGAGTATGAAACCATTTATAAAATTGAATAATTCAGTACAGGAAGAGAATCTGGTGAACACTAATTGAGATGTGCCTCCGTTTTTCCTCCTCAGGATCAACAGTTTGGCATCCTGGCTGCAAGAACACCACTAGAACAGAGGAGAGGCACAGGGAGCGGGTAGGAATTCAGGCATCACTGACACCCATTGTCCTTGGCTTGGTCTTGACTGAAAAGCACTTTTCTGTTCACGTCCCATGACAGCTTTTTACTGGACTGGATATAAATTCAGACTATGTAACAAAGGTCTCTACATGGGCTGTTATCACTCCCTTGCTGAACTGTTAAAACTTAATCTGCTGTGGTTAAAATAATTTGCCTATGTGTGTGTATGTGTGTTTGCCTATGCATGTGTGTGCGTGTGTAAATATTTTATTCATGTGCATATTTACATGTGAACATGTTGGCCTTGATGAGTGTGTGTGTGAACTGTGAGTCGAGCTGGAGAGGCACAACCCCTGTGTGATGTCCTGTGAACCCCCCTCTCCCTTCCTCCACAGCTATTGCCTCCGTACCTCTTATTCCTCCAAAAAACAGAAAGGCAGGTACTGTATTCGCTATTGGCTATGAGATGGCATCATCCTGACCTGTACATAGGACACAATGCACTGTACGCTGCCACCTGCTGGAGACAGCCTGCAGTGCCCCTCTCTGTGTGTCATTCAGTCTGTCAAAGGTGCATGAGACTGAGATGAGCACACATTTGGAGGAGCACACATACTGTCACAGACTAATCTGTCTTTCTTTAAAACCCTCATTTATCCATTAGGTGAAAAGCTCATTTAATTACGCTACATTCAAGACTGCCGCTGTCATCCGCTCTTCATTCCCCTCATAAACAGGCATGAGGTCCTTTAAAGCATAAAATCACAGCACTCATTCACTTTGCTAATTTGCAAATGAATGACCTGATCATGAGACGACATTTTAGTATGTCAAAGTACTTCATGTAATTTATGAAACGCAGGGCGTTTGCCATTCACTCTCATCACTCATACACAGCCAAATGAGGTAATGTTGGAGTGTTGTGGGTAACACTCCAGGGGTGATATGCAGATGGAAGGGGGATGTGGATGAGGGGAGCCTGGCTGCCCGAGTGATGGGGTTTTGACTAAAGGACACTTTTGTGTTATCTTCTCACAGCCTACGAGGTCGTCGTCCGAGAGTATTTGTTCCAGACCTGGTTCAAGCATACCTGGCTCACCGGGTCACACGATCTATGTAAGACATATCACACAGCTGTCTGAAAAGATTGTGATAAGAATTACCTTCCCTTCCCTTTTTTTATAAGATCAATAGCTATACAGTTGCATCTTGTCCATTAATAGTATTATTATACAGTAGTAATCTCCCTTTACTCTTGTCCATGTGTGCATGTTTGTCTTTATTTGTCTCCCCTAGGCAAAAGTAGACAATGAGATCCTTGATTACAGAGACCTAGCTGCCATTCCAAAAGTCAAAGCCATTTATGACATTGAGCGCCCCGATCTTATTACCTATGAACCCATGTACACCACCTCCCTGGAAGAGAAAGAGGAGAGACGAGAGAATGTGGGAGAGGTAAAAACACGGACTGCATGCTTCTCCTCCTGCATGCACGCTGCCTTTGTGGACTTGCTGTACATATGTCTAAACCGATCCTCTGTTTAGTTGTGGGCTATATTTTCCTCTGATGCTCTAGAAGGCATTTTTCCACATGGAAAAAAAGCTACGAAAGGAGGGATTAATAAACATGAAGGACTTTTTTTTTTTTCAATCAATAACACAGTCACACGGTACATTTTTTCATGTCTTAATAAAACAGTCCTCCAGTACTGATGGTTTGTGTTTCTTGTAGCTCTACACTGCCAGGAGGGAGCGTTCACCATTGCCTGATGACAAGGTAAGATACAAGATCTGCTTTGTAGCTACACAGTTTGCAAAAAATGTAGAAAATCAGCAGATAGCCATACCTGTACCTCTTAATCTCTTAAAGCCTAAAAAAGTTCTGTACTTGTTTGTTTCTTTCCAGTCCTCAAGAAACATGTCGCCAACCCCGACTGAGGTGAACATATTCTTTTGTCAGATACACCCTCACCTGAATGCTGTATATAACATATCTAATGAGTAAATGACGTGTGTGTGTCTCAGGGCTCTTACGACAGGAGGGAACGCATCCTTCAAAGGTCCACCAGTCAGGGCTCCATAGGATCACCAGTTTATAATCGCCATGGTTACACTCCCACCTTGTCACGGTCACCGCAACATTTTCACAGGCCAGGTGAGTACTTGCACAGATTTGTCACACGTGTGTGTGTGATTGTGTGTGTGTGGACATTATATAGAGGTTCCTTTTTTCTCTGATAGTGTTTTAATTGACTGATGAGATGTTTACCTGTCAGGTAGATGGCAAACACATTAAGGTTCTCACTTTCCTCCCTTCAGAACTTCACTGAAATTGACTTTTGGGTTGTTCTGTTATTGATTTTTTTTCTTGCCCTGCTTCTGATTTGTCATGATGGATGATCCTTCCTTTTGCAGAAAAACAACCTTCAAGTCAATTTTGTACCTTTTTTAAATGACTCAATTTCTATTGAGTTTGCTGTTTTTTCCCCCCCTTTAAAATGTCTGATTTTAAAGTGTATTATTCTTCCTTGTTTCTGACCATCTCAAATACTCCTTACTTCTCACTTCCTTGGGTGTCTTTTATTTGTTCTCTTCGACATTTGATTCCTGTATATCTCCCTTTTCTTTTGTCCCTCACCTTCTCACCTTCTATCTCCCCTTCCCCCCACAATCGTCCGCCTCTGCTGCCTGGTGCTGGGTTTCTGTCCCCTGTCCCACACCCCCGCCTCACCGCAGAGGCTCTGACAGGCATGCAGAAGCTCTGCTCCTCCCTGTGCAGTAACAGTGTGGGCTCCAGAAATAGTGACTCCCGCCCCACCTCCCCTTTCAGACACCATTTCCTCCCCCATAGCCAAGGTAAGGGCCCCACTCCACTTTATTCCGCTGCCCCTCCTCCCCCAAAGGCGACCAATTCATCTCCATCTCCAGTGTCCACTCGGGATGCCATCTCCTGCGAATCTCATCTGTCATTCTGGATCCATCACCATTTCCCATTAGACTGAAACTGCCATCATGAATGGAAAAAGTCACCGACTCCTCACAGACTGGCATGAACTTCTTAACCTTTTATTAACACAGCTTCTCCCTTCAGCTCCTGCAGCTGACAGGCTTCTTGTGTTTGTGTTTTGAAGCTTTGCATGCACTTTATAGATTCTAGTAACCCAAATCTCCTGACTAACACTTATCTGAAAGTCGGATGATGGTGATGTTCTTTGTGGTGTCGGAATGAGTCTCCTAATAATAACTAACATAAAGTATATTTATATAGCATCTTTCAAAGCTTCTTGCTTCAAAAGGCAAAATAAAAATGGTGCATAAACAATAGTAAAAAGAGTTTAAACAACATTGGGAAGGAAATATAGGAGTAAATGAAGAAGACATTATATTCCCAAATAATTAAAATAATCAAAAATCAATAGAATAACTTTTGTATTATAATATGTTTTGACTTAAAATTTGACAGTGAATTCAGACCACACTTGTAAAAATGTGTCCAAGAGAGATTTAAAGGAGGATAAGGAGCTTGCCAGTCTAATCTCCTCAGGGAGGTTGTTCCAGAGAGTGAGGGTCCTAACAGGAGAGGCAATAAACCGTAAGGATGAGATAAAGCGACATAAGTTTGTTGATGCATGCTGCTAGGTGTTTTATTATTCGAAACTGTGAATTCTTATACAAGTGTACACTCATATTATACAGACATTATACTTCACGACTTGTCATAACCCATCTCCCGAGCATTAAACCGTGCTGTCTTTTATCTCTTGGTGTTTCTCTGCTCGCTATAGCCGCTCTTGTCCTTCCATCTGCTTGCGCACACTGTAGCGTATAGCTCCATTAACTGCATTTATCAAAGCCAACCGGAACGTCTCCCATTTCGCTCAAATTGACTTCACCTGGTCCCGCTGATCCGTGTGTGTTGCACCGTTCAGATTATGGTTCCCCTTTAGTGTCCCTGCTTACGTTCTGTTCTTGGTTCTTCTCACTGGAGGCACTGACCCGCCGAGTGGCCGGAGCTCCCCCCTCCCGCTCAGGCCCGACAGCCCGACTCTCTCTCTGACCCCTAAACATTTCCACCTCCCAGGTAGGAGCTGGAGCGCACCCTGTCACTGCTCATCCTCTCTATCTTATCTACCTATCAATCTAATCTATCCGTCTAATCTGTCTAATCTAACTAATCTATCTAATCTATTTATCTAATCTATCATTTTACTTCATTCGGGATCAGCTTTTGCTTTTTCCCCTCTTCTTTCACAACTATACAGTCACAGATGAGACCAGTAGACAGTACAGTATGTATCACTGGAAAAAGGGAGAAATTATATATTTTGGTACATTGTGAAATGATTTTCCTAAAACAAATATAACTATTCTAATTTGTTTAACAGAGACACTGAATATTCTGTAAATGTCTTTTCTTTCTGCCTTTGGCTGTTTTCAGATCAGGGGATCAACATCTACAGAAAACCACCCATCTACAAACTACATGGTACCTGCTCCTCTTATTGAAACTTGTTTCAGGAAGACGGGGCATCACTGTCTGTCTGAATACTGTTCAAAGTATTTGAGGAAAAGATGTTACTGAGTTGGGCCCTTTACTGAAAATGCTTTTTTTATTCAAAAGAAACTGTGTGTCCATCTAACCACGTCAGTGTACGAGCAGTGTTTGAAGTCTGTCTCTGATCCTCTTCTGTCTGACCTGCAGCCAGTTCTACAATGCACGTTGTCCATCTCAACAAGTCATTTACAGTAATGCTAAAGCCTTTTTAATCAAGCAAGACCATGTGGCTTTTTATGAGTTGTGCGGATAATAAAACTTTATTTTTCAATAGCCAATTGCCTTAAAACATCTTGTTTTACTTCTGTGATGAAACCATTGGAGTGTTGCTATTAGTGTTTACAGTGGCACAAGCAAAGAAGAGTCGTAGTCAACAAATTGACAGTGGCTATCTAAAATATGCTAACTGTAGCTAACACTAGCCCCAGGAATACTGCAAATACCACAAAAATCATCCATTATACATCGGTAAAAACACACTGACCTTGACTTCTTTGCCACTTACTTCAGAAGATTCCATTTAAGGCTGTAACTTATATTCTATGACTTGTTGGAAAAGACACTTGCTGCATTGTCGACGGCAAACCAAGGCGCAGGATAAAATGATTGCGGAGCCTGGCGATCAGATGCTGCTAAGATGTTTACGCTACTTGTGGTTGAGACTGCGACCCAGACACTGATAGATCAGTTCCCATGGTTACCAACCTAGATACAGCTGCCATAGCACGTCAAGGCAAGTCTGCTGATGAGATCATCAGATCCGCCACCTTCCCCGCTGCCCATGCTCCCTCTCCAGATGACAGCTCACAGAGTGAGGGTGATCTTTGGCCCTACTCTATCGCTGTATTAGGTACAGTAGGCCCGTGATGGGCGTGCATGCACTGCTACCTTAAAGCGGCACAATAGACGCCTCACCATGGCTTAACTCTTCCTGTTTCTCGTTTCTAGCTGCCCCAGTAGCTTAACTGCATCCCTGCTTCACTCAAAGCGCTCTAGTAATTCAGTTATGCTTGCACAGGTCAGAAGCGTTGTTTGGTTTCTGTTGCTGCCATATAATATTTTGCTTGAAGTAGCATCAATTTCACCATGTTATGTTCACTTTCTGCACCGTTGGGTGCACTAGCTATACACCACAATGCCACAAATGACTTGGACAGAGACAACTGAGACGGACTTCAAACTGACTTCTGTCTGTCTGTCTTACATTGTGCTGTTCTGTGTATTCGACATCCCAGTAAATTCTTGACATGAGTGATGAAAGTCACCAGAGTAGACGTCCATCATGTCAGAGTAGCCAAATATTCCAATAAGTCCCTCTGTTTGTCTGTCTCGTCAACTCTGTCTCACATTTGTGTCCTAACGTCCACCTATTGCTCATTTATTGTGTGTATTTCATACTGCTCCAGTAGCCAAATGAAGCAGCCATGTCTTTCTGTCTGTCTGTCTCTAAAATCAAATGGTGGATGAAGCATTTCATCTGGCTGTACTTCACAAGTACATGAGCGGCATGAGTGGGTGTGTGTTTAAGTGTGTGTACATGTACAGGTGTGTGGGTGTGTATGTGTATGTGTGTGTGTTACATCATCTTTTGGACTGTGTATGGCACCCACAGGTTCAGAAGGGAGGAGACGATCCAGGGAAGAAGAGGAGGAAGAGGCCTTGAAAAGAAAGCATCTGCAGGAAGAACATCTCAGCAAGGTCAGTCAGATAACCTTCAACCACCAACTTAATAGATTCAGCATTTTACAGGCATTTAAACCCCTGTGATTATAGATGTCATATTTCCCCAATCTATCGATAAACATTTATTAACATGCAGAAGAGGTGATTTATCCCTGTTATGTGTCTGAGATTTAAAAGAAAAATACCTGCCTGCTTTGTGATGCTGCTCTTCTGAAATGCTGTCTATCTATATCTATGGATATCTGGATGCATAGATATCCTGTAAACTATTAGAACATGTGTGTGCAGATTCAGTCTGGTTTGGGCAAGCTGATTCTGAAGGAGGAGATGGAAAAAGAGCAGATTAGGGAGCGTCATGCACGCAGCCTCTCCGCTCAGCGCTATGACCCCAAACAGATGGACTGTGATGCAGGTAGAGAGCAGCTTCATCAGCAGTGTACTGTGATGTAATGTACTGTGCCGAATACAGTAACACCTGCAGGCATTCATGTTTCTAAAATACACTGAAGTACCACTATTTCCCTTGAAATACAAAACCAAATCTGCATTTTAAACAATATTTATGTTCCAGACCCAGCTTCTCCAACCAAAACCAACTCTCTGCCCAGCTATGGAAGGAACGGCTTACATCGGGTGAGAGCTCACACATATTAACAGATATTAACAGATAGCTATAGATTATATAACTACAGACAGCTGACAGGACATGCCAGGCAGACAATTATATTAACTGGAAGTATACAGACTTGGCACCAATTCTACAAATACAAATTTCTCTCTATTAGTTGTACGTACATAGTAATGAAAGTTGAATCTCATTGTTGCCCATATGACGTACTATTGTATGTGTTCCCGCAGCCACAGTCAACAGATTTCACCCAGTACAACAGCTATGGTGACATGTGTGGAGGAGGCAGAGGTGAGAGCTGCTACCAAAGCGTGGCCACCAAGTAAATCTCTTGCCGATTTTTTATTTTTTTTTTCACCAGAGCTATTCAGCACTAGTATTCAGAAATGGCTTGCTACGTGTACATAAAAAATGAACCTGCATTTTGAAATATTTGCATAACGATCAGGGACAACAGTAGATCATAACCTGGCAGGGGATATTGACAGCAGCACCATTAACTGTGAGTCTCATTTTCTGTCCCATTTTGTCCTGCAGAGTTTCAGGTATGTCTCTCATCTGCTTTCTCACACGGCATGCTTCCTCACCTTGCATCATTAAATTTGCTTGCTCATGGGTTCTGCAAGAGACACTTTATCCTGAATGCACACTGCCCCACTCGTGCTACATGCTTGCATCACTGTTGGATTAGTGTCAACTACAGGGCGTGTATTGCAGGGATTTCAAATGTAAAGAAGCAAACATGCACTGCCCAGTAGCTGAACCACTGTACTGTATGTGCGGTGCACAATCATTGCCTAGTGTCCTGTTTTGTTTGTCTGTATACCAGTGTTATGACTCAAGCTAAGTGTCACATTTGAATATATTAATTCCAGAACTCACCACAGAAAAAAAGAGACATGTACAACAAATGCCCATCTTGAATACTTACTAAGATACTGAACCGTATCCAAGCTACTTGCTCCATCCAGTAAACACTGTGCCCACTGTCATTAGTGGACATACTCATGCCATTAACCCTGCAGTCCCCTTCCACTCTATTACATGTGTGTATGTTCTATTCTTTAGCACATTAAGGATGGCCGTGCAGCACTTGCAAGGATGGACAGGGGAGTATCTATGCCTAATATGTTGGAACCAAAAGCAAGTATCTTCTTCTTTTTGTACTGATGTGAAAAATGTTCAACATTTTTACCTTGTTCACTTATACTGAAGCATATTATACAGTAAATAAAGACTTTGCAGCTAATTAAAAAAAAGAAGTTTTGATAATTTTAATAATAAGAAGCAACCAGCCAATTAGTGGAGAGTGAAATAAAAACTAAGCAATAATCTGCATTGACACTAGTTGTGTGGGGATATTGGTGGAGGAAATGGGGAGCAAAAAGTGAAAGACTCACATTAGCCGGGTTCCTGTGTTAGCATGCTGCTAAAGTCACTCTAGCGCTTAGCATGTTGGCTTCTCCATGTTCATCTGCACATAGCTTTGACTTACAGTGGCTGGATACTGTATGCAGCATACAGTGGAGAATCCAATGCCCAGATTGTCATCCAAGCAACTCATATCACTATATACTGTGTAGTATATAAGCGAGTGTCCACCACCGTGTGGATATGAGTTGCTCAGAGGCATCACAGAACTTCTAGTTGCTTATTATTGAGCATTTCAGTGAAATATGATTTGCCAGTTTCTCCTGTACAGATGGGATTATTTAGAAAAGTAGAAACACCTCAGTTTTCCAGGGCAGTCATTCCCATGTGGATTTACTTGGCCTACATTACTGATGTTAGCTCTTTATTTAGTTTGCATTAAATTGCTCTAAAAATACAGCCCGTTACATAACTCTGTTTTCATGTTTTGTCCCTTACCTGATGCAATTCTATTGCACGCCCCCCCTCCCCCCCTTGAAAAAAGTGTGCACACCATAGCCCCCTGCATTTCCCAGATAACTTCAAAAAATAACAGCTCTCACTCCCAGTCAGCCTCCTGTCACATAAATGTTACCCACCCAGTGTTCCCTCTGTCACACTGAGAAAATTATCCAAATTTTGTCTGACAAAAAATGGTTTGTAAGTGTTTGAAGCTTGACTCTAGCTTGGAGTGACCTGTTCACTGACGAGTGTCTCCTTCTGAAGGTGTATCCCTATGAAATGCTCATGATAACCAGTAGAGGGAGAGCTAAACTGCCCAGGGATGTGGACAGAACCAGACTGGAGGTATCAGTTTTCCACCCGACTGTCCGCAATTGATACTGGATTTCTCCACTTTTTTGTGTAAATAACAAGGTTACACAAATAAAACTGTAGCAAGGAAATGTGCAGTATCCATTGCTTCTTGTCATTTTTGCAGTGACCCTTTTTATGGCTTCGGTGCTAACCACGAACAACCCCCCTTCCTCCCTACCCCCCCCAATCCCCCCTCCCACCCTCCCCTCCTTTGTTTTCTCCACCTTTGTTCTCAATTCTAGCGCCACTTAGCACCCGAAACGTTCTTTGACATCTTTGGAATGGAGATCCAGGAGTTTGACAGGCTTCCCCTGTGGAAACGCAACGACATGAAAAAGAAGGCCAAGCTCTTCTAGCACTCAGAGCAGCATGCGTATACTGTACATTCATACAGATAGCACACGGCAACTGTAATCTAGATGTAGGTTTTGGTTTATTTCCTTTTCTTCTGTTTTTTTTTCCTGACATAATCAAGGAAGCCATGAAATTTTTTTTTTTTTTTTTTGCTTCCCCAGACTGTGAGCTGAATGATTTGTCCAGTTAGACTTGCACAGGAAACAAGGAATGGGAATCTCTTCCATGATCAAAAATGACAAAGAATGAGAATGAATGATGAATAGGGTCATGTTATTTGGTTTGACTGCGCTTGTTTTACTTCTTGCTTTGCTTTGAGTGGAACTGCTTACCTTTCTTTCTTTCTTGCTTGTTTCTTCCTACTATTTGTTGCTGTTGATTCCTGTGGAACTTTGTAAGTACAGTAGAACCTCATGGCGCCATTACGAAATGTCCATGCTTGTAGCTTGAACATGTGTCAGCTTTCCTTCGCTTGGGCTGAAAGGGTTATTGGTCCAAAGTTTGCAAGAATCGGCTCAGTGAGTCTTTGAATTAAAAAAAGAAAAAAAAAAAAGCAGTCAGCTGACCCAGCAAATGTTTTACCGAATCTACACGGAAATGAATCATCCAGGCACCTATACATCCTCAGTCTCCTTCCCATTGGCTACTGTACATGCCGATCATTCATACGACCCTGACAAAAAGAAATCGTCTCTCTTCTCAGGCTCTCATAAACATGGCCAGAAATGTTCCCTTTACATGTATTGGAAGTACAAATCTTAATATATTTTAATGCCGTATCCGACGTACAGTAAACAACAAATAGATAAAACACCATGTAAGAAGCAAATGTATTTGAAAGTACTGTTTTATAAAATGAAAACCCACACTGCCATTTTGTTGTATTGAAATCTAAGCCAATAAAGCTTTAATTCACCATGAACCATATGATCCTCGACTATACCAAAGGTACCCACCGCCTCTTTTCTCTTCTCTGTTTTTACTTCTTTGCATTCCACTAATAAACACACTGGTTCAGTGACGTTACACAGGTGAGAGGGAGTCTGTGGACTAGTTGACTTTTATGGAACCAGTCCAACAGTGTGGCCTACCGACCCTCTGCACAAACACTGATTATATGGGGCCCCTGTGAGGAAACGTCTTTTTACATGAGCCCATACAAATATTTATATTCCTGCATTTTAAAATTGTGAGTGGAGGCAAATATTCCTTGATGAATACTAAACAGTCAGCCCCATTGCCCAGCAAACCCATCAGCAGTTACTACTTAACATTCTGCAATGGACTATATTAGCAACTTGGGGATTCATCATCTAAATTTTAGTAGCATCTGAAGTCAAAGATGTACTTATTATAATTCAGATAGCAATGTTAAAATTTTAATTGCATATATTGTCAACCACAAAATGTACAGCATCTATAATCAAGCCCCCCCCCCCCCCCAAATATTCAATAGTTTTAGATCAATGAATATGTTTTTTCTTCCTTTTAAGCAGTCATTTGTGTCAGTTCATGTCAGTATGATTTTAAAACCATATATTTATTTGAATAAATATTTGATTTTTGCTTGAGACAGGTATCATTGTGGACAATGTTTTTTTCAGTTATCTTTCAGTGGTAATTTACTTGCATGCTTAGCTTGTCTACATTTTTCCAGATTGATGCAGTCAGGGCTAGTGGGAAGGTAAGACATCCAAGACTTAAGTTCTGTTCATTGGAATGCAGGACACTACAAAAATCATATTCTACTTATTAAGTCCTATAACACAGCAACTTATGAGAGCAATGCTGAGAAAAGAAGAAGCATTAGTGTTTCCCACATGAACATGACTGTGGAGCATCACTTCACTTCATCATGGTATGGATATTTGCCTCATGCTTGTTTTTCATGATTTTCATAGTGTATTCAAATGAACTGGGCAGTGACTCCCTGGACGGCAGGAAAAACAATATTAATATAATAATTTTTTTTCACAAAATGGATTGATCTAATACTGATCATACTTTGTTATTGTTTTCTATTACTTCTGTCAATTCTGGCCAAACTTACCTCAAATACTTTTCTCTACATCTACTTATATCTTAAAAATCGTCTCCAGACATGTTTTATAACATAAAGATACTATCTAGATCATATGAAAATACACAATAAGTGCACTACACTGATTAAAAAAAAATATTAACTACTCGCTTAATGATAAATCCTGAATCTATGAATGTGCAAACCTTCATTTCAAAGGTTTACTGGACATGAGATGTCTCCTCTCTTACTAAAAAGTAAATAGTCTATGTGGACTGGAGGCTTCAAGTTGCATGAACCACAAGTGGCTTTCACGCTAGTTGTGATGTCATAAAGTATCCATCTTAAAAAGATCTTTAAGTAGAGCACAAAGAAACTTTCTGCCTTAGTAGATGAATGTGAAATAGCCCAGAGTGCCAAATTCTGTGCAATGAAAGTTACACATCCAAGTGAAGAAAGATTATGCAAAAAACATTTTTGAGCATTTAACCATGCAGAAAACTATGGCTGTGCTTCATAAACAGTGGTGTCAAATATGATAAATAAATGAAATAAATACAAATATGCATACCTAGTCAGAAATTGTTGGACAAATATGAATCACTGCGGATATAAAGCACTCAGGATATATATATATATATATATATATATATATATATATATATATATATATATATGATTTTCCATATGGCGAAAAGTAGCACTGACACCTGGAATATGGAAAAACAGGGCCACAACACTGCCAGTAAACATAAATGCATAATTATAAAAGGTACAAGAGATTTCGTCATACAGTTACAGTATTTCCTTGTTTTTGGTGTTGAAATTAAGATGAATAATAAGTTGCTGAATATGTGCAACCTTTTCTACAGGAGGTGTTAGAAAAGAATCAGGAGAGTCTAAAGAAGCAAAGGGAAGCCGTCAAATACAGACTGAAGAAACTGGCAGCACGGCAATCAGAAATCACAGTAAGTTGTGTTCAGATCAGTCATTTTGTCCTTGTGTCTATGTGGAGGAAAAAAAAAGATTGAAAATACAGTCATCATGCAACTACAGCACTGATACTGTAATCACAATCTGTGAGCAGGCAGTAAAATGAGCTGATGAATGCCTGTTCCTGATTCAGAAACGGTCCGCAGTGATAAGGGAGAACATCATCAGGAAATATCGGGAGATCCAGACGGTGCTGGATGAAGACCTGAGGATGACCCTGTCCCACCTGGAGATGGAGGAGCGGGCTGCGGTCTCGTCCCTGGATGGACTCATGGAGAGGAGCTGTTCCCTCATCCAGGAGATAGAGCAGGATCTGGCAAGACTCACAGTAGCACTGGACCAGGTGGACACACAGACTGATACAACGGTGACTGAAGCACACACACCATCGGAAATGTCATACTGCGTTTATATATATATATATATATATATATATATATATATTCTGTTTATTATGAGATGTTGTGTTTTCAGAGTTTGATCTTGATTTTTTCTTCAGTCATTCTTCACGTACCCTGAGCAGCAAGAAAAAGAAGCTGTGGACAGGTATGGATTCAAACCATGATTAATTAAAAAAAAGCAAATGCTTCAGGGTGATGCAGAAACAGCTGATGCAGCTTGTGTCTGTGGTCTGCCTCCTCCAGAGTGCTGGATCTACTGAACAGGACGGACCCCAGCAACGTGAACCTGGACGAGGCCAAAGCTGAACAGATCCTCACCCTCACCAACAACATGCTCTTGCTCATCTGCTCCCAGACCCCTCTGTTTAAAAAACTCATCACGAGCTGTCAGTTCACACACAAATGTTTTTTTGACCCCTTTAACGTGTATTATCTATAAAGAATTGTTCATATGTGTCTCCAGATTCCAGTGAAGTGAGCCTGGATCCAGAGACGGCCCACCCGAAGCTGATCATCTCCCCCCAAGGTGACAGTGCCACCTACACAGACACCTGGCAGGAGCTTCCTGACCTCCCCGAGCGCTTTGACACCACGCTGAATGTCATCAGCACGCAGGGCTTCAGCTTCGGTCGACATTACTGGGAGGTGGACGTAACCGGGAAGACTTACTGGGAGCTCGGCGTCACCTATCCCACCATTCCCCGCAAGGGCACCACCGAGCACTGCTGGCTGGGCCGGGGGGACGAGTCCTGGTGCGTGGAGTTCTTCGACGGGGAGTACACAGCCTGGCACGGAGGGGTGCCCCATCAGCTGCCCTTCACGAAGCGTTTCTGTCGGATCGGGATACTGTGCAGCTTCCCCGCGGGGTTGGTGACGTTTCTGGAGGCCGACAACATGACGCCGCTGTTTTCCTTCAGTGCAGGGACCTTCTCAGACTGCCTCCACCTGGCCCTGTGTCCTGGTCATGACCACAACGGCACCAACGCAAACCCTATTGTTATCTGTAATGCTCCATCTCCTACCAGTGATCTGCAATCAGTCGCTCCAGAGAAAAGCATTTAGTAGTTGTTTTTTTTTTTTTTTTTTTTTATCAAGGTAGACTTTATAAAGGTTTAAAACTGATGGCTTTATTAACGACAGGAAACACATGTATAACAGTTACATGTCATTATTTGATGCAATTTGCCAGGAAGCAAAGAATATTTGCCTGCTACACTTTCTCTTTGGTAATAATGCGGGTATAAACGCTGATAATCCATTAATAAATAAAGTATATTAAAAAAATAATAAGCAAGAGTGATTCTGGAAGTAGACACACCCAAGAAGAAAAAGTTATATTTTAGATGGCTTATAACTGTTATATAAAGCGTTTTAATCACCAGAAATAAAGCCATTAGTTACCACTTTATAAATGGCACCATATAATAAACTGGTGCCCTGTTACTGAATTCATTTTCTTTAATATAATAAGATTGTCATTTCAGACAACGTGAGGTACACTGCTTTATAAATTACTTACAGAGTGAAAGAAGCAACTCACAAGGAATCATGTCAATAAGGAACAATACACTTATCTTCCAGTGCCTATAGTGTACATGCGTAGTGAACATTCAGATGAATATGCAGAAACCTTAGAAGCAGCAGTTGCATCTCATCTCTACGTTCATTAAACTAGGAAGCAAGGCCTGTTGCATTTCCATATTCTGTCTTTATAACAAAATATCTCTTGAAAGTTTAACTTCAGGAGAGTGACTGATGTATACCGGATGCTTACACAACACTTGACGCATTTTGTAAATGTATAATGAGACCTAATAGCACAGATAGTTTATCCTGAGATGCACCTAGTGAATGTGGATCCAAAGTCTACATCCAAACAAACATTTAGTTCTTTGCAAATATGCTCTCTGAGCCTGTGTTGCATCCGGCTGTGTGTGCTTAGTCTCTTTTGTCGAAATCCATTTTAACAGTCTTCAATATGAGAAATCTTTCAAGCAAGGCTCTTGGTCCTTTGCTTCTATTTATTTGATCATTAAAAATGTTTGGTGACATGAACAAAGCCGTGCCGTTGTTCCTAAAAAGAATTACTGCTCAAAAGTTGCAGTTAAAATCAATAAAACTGACTCAGCATGATGGATGGATGCCAGACAACTCAAAGGTTAGTGTACTTACTCAAATGTTTAGAAAAGTGTGTGTGCAGGCTCATTTGTTCCACTGGATGTCTTCTGATCCACTGCCATCATGAAACTAAAGCTCCTCTTCTTTTGCCTCTTCTTAGCCATACTCCTCACACCTGCTGAAGTATGTATTCATTGTATATTTTGCATTTTTTTTTTGTGTAGCAACGAACCAATTGTACCTGCTCCTATTTACGATGTTTGCTGATGCACTGTGATGTGAATAAAACGCAGTAGAGCTTGTTTTCAGTGTTTCCGTTTAAAAACAATAATAATGATAATTCGCTACATTTCTCGTCATATAGCCAGGTTGCTCTTTCAGAAATGTCAATAAAAACATGTTACGAAGCAACTAACCAAGCGAATTTATGTTGGCAATATTTTTCTTATCCAGCTAAAACCTAAAAAGGAAAAGAAAAAAAAACCTGATCATCCTCCTCCTCATCATGATCAGCATCCCGCACGTAGGACACATAAACACGGTGTAAGGAGAGGAAGATTTAATGACATTATTCAAGGTAAGAGCTTCTTTTTTACAATTTATTTGCATACTCATCATTTTATAGGACAATATTTGATATTTAGTAGTCTAGTCTTCTAGTCAAATGTAAATGAGAGTACCTCTCCTATATATATATATATATATATATATATATATATATATATATATATATATATATATATATATATCCCTATAATATGTAAAGTATATATATATATATCCCTATAATATGTAAAGTATATATATATCCCTATAATATCCCTATATACCTATATATATCCCTATAATATGTAAATTACTTGAGTAAAAAAAAGGCTTGATTTCTAATTGAAATATATATTTTTATTTTTAGATTACTTCTTTGAGATCACAGACGGGGGTGGGGATGATGAAGATGATGAAGAAGTCTCAGAATGGCTTTTTGATATTCAACACCCAGACGGTAAGAGAATTCACACTCTCGCATGTATTTTGTCAGGTTCCACAGTTCCACACTATCTGTGTAATTTAACATGCTTTTAAACCATAAAGCAAACCTTTTTTTTTTTCCCCATGTCCCATGTTTCTCAATTCCCAGGCCAATGCAACCCGAACCCTTGCAGCAACGGTGGAGTGTGTAAGAAGAAAGGCACCAGGCAATTCAAGTGTGAATGCCGTTCACCTTACAGGGGAATCAGATGCGAGAGAGGTTTGGGGAAAAAATACATATATATATACATATATCTAATAATTTTGTTATAGACTGGTATAACTGGAAAAAAAAAATGATTGATAAAAAAAATCATATTGCTTTTTCAGGTCCAAAAATTTGTAAGAAAGGTTTATGTGGCCGGGGTGAGTGTGTGCTGACTTCGACTCCTCCGTACTACGAGTGCAAATGCAAGCTGCCCTTCCAGCCTCCGCACTGCACAACTCGTAAGCATTTCTTCCATTTATCCAAGCAAGGCTGTGTGATGATGCAGTTCCCAAAAGGTCACATTGGTCTCTGTTTTTCAGACTCGGTGTGTGATCCTAATCCATGTCAGAATGGTGGAGAATGCATCAGGGATGGCAATGACTTTGACTGCCAGTGCCCCCTAGGGTACAGAGGACGTTACTGCCACGTTGGTAAATACTACACCTTTCTTTCTTTTCTTTCCGTCCAATATATCATCATCATATCAACATATTTATTCCAATTTTAGTCCAATATACATGCAATTTTTACTCATATGAGTGTGATATTAGGCCCAGATGACTGCTATGAGGGTAATGGAGTGACATATCGCGGAAAAGTGAGTGAAACAGAGGATGACGACGAATGTCTCCAGTGGAACTCCCACTTCATACTGGAGCAAGGAATTAATCCCTTCACG
The DNA here is from genome assembly GCA_030544235.1 of Lepturacanthus savala. NCBI lineage: Eukaryota > Metazoa > Chordata > Actinopteri > Scombriformes > Trichiuridae > Lepturacanthus > Lepturacanthus savala. Next base: position 10,822,969 of record CM060478.1, read on the forward strand.
GCCTTCGAGGACAAAGATGGACTTGGCCTTCACAACTTCTGCAGGTCAGCTTGTACTTAAAGTAGGCTGGACAAAGTGAATCTGTGTACATCTACATGCTCACTCAAACATTTTCCATGCTGCAGAAACCCGGACGGAGACTTGAAGCCTTGGTGTTTCTTCAGAAGGGGCCGTCAGCTGTTGTGGGACTTCTGTAATGCAACTCAGTGTTCTGCAAAAGAAGGTCAGCTTTAAACCGTTACGCAATTTCTAATTATAAATGCGGTCTACTAAAACAGCTGTGCTATCTTGTGTATGTTTTTAAAAGATGCGACATCAACGGACGATGACGATCTTCCAGACATTAAGCCCACCGCGCCGAAGATCCCAGAGACTACCAAATTTACTCCAACTCAGGCTCCACAACCTCCTCTTTCCCCCACTCAAGCTACTCTCTACCCCAATTTTACTAGTCAGTTCACTGGCTGTGGGATGCCTCAGCCAAGGAGGCAAATTACCCGAATATTTGGGGGTTTGAAGGTTGCTCCTGGGGCTCAACCGTGGCAGGCGTCCTTACAAGTGAGACGCAAGGGAACCACCCATCCATTCAAGCACATCTGTGGAGGGGTTCTCATCGACAGCTGCTGGGTACTGACTGCCGGTCACTGCATGTAAGCACCATGTACACGGCCACAAATCGAGACAAAGAATATTGACTTTTTGTGGAATAGCTCACACATGTGGACTTACTTTATGTGTTTGAACAGTGACCAAACCCAGGACATGCAGGTGGTCATCGGGGGCCTGTCTCTGGATGCAAATGAACCAACGAAGCAAATCATACCTGTTGCAGTGGCTGTCCGGCATGAGAATTACAGGCAGGCTCCTGATGCTGTTAACAATGACATAGGTGACCCACGTCATGACATTTTTTAAAAATAAAATAAGCACGTTGATCTTCATTATGAAACTACAGTGTTTTATCATTTTGGCAAACATTCTAAATTTGGTGCACAATTAGGAAAAATGTGATTCTTTGATGACTGACTTTTATTTCTACTTCGTTTTCGAAGCCTTGTTGAAGCTGAAAGCTACAGGTGGAGTTTGTGCTGAAGAGACCCAGTATGTGAAGGCAGCCTGTCTACCTGATGCCCCACTGCCTGATGGGTTAGAGTGTAAAATATCTGGATGGGGCTCCACTGAGACATGTAAGGCCACTAAGCTGCAGAACAAAATCAGTTGTTTTTGTTGAACATGAGGTATATTTACTAAAATCTCACTTTGACCTGGTTGCAGCTGAGCTTGGTTCCAACCACCTGTTGGAGGCAAATGTGCTGCTGATCAACTACCAAAAATGCACTGAACCCGGCATTTATGGCACGGTCCTGGATAGTGGTATGCTCTGTGCTGGCCACCTGCAAGGAGGGGTGGATTCCTGTCAGGTTAGTGAAGAAACTGTATTTACCAATGTTCATTCTGCATGGCTAACTTACTACTGCTATGATTTAGCTGTGTTCTCTTGGTTTCAGGGTGACTCTGGAGGACCACTGACTTGTAAGCAGAGCAACCACTATGTTGTTTATGGTCTGGTGAGCTGGGGGGACCAATGTGGAAGGAAAAACAAACCCGGGGTCTACGCACGCGTCACTCATTACCTGGACTGGATCCATTCAACGATCCACACAATATCTTCAAAAAAAGCCTCTGATTAGTAACATGCCAGCCAATGGCGATGACCAACCAATCAGTCAAGTTTTATTATATGTAATCATATCATGTACAATCACAGTGAAATGTAATCCCATTAGTCCCTTGACTTTGTGCAATAAATCTAATTTGATGATTATTAAATTATTAAGTATGACTGAGGAGGGGTCAGTCTTAAGGAGTGACCTCAATCAGTGGCCTGAGGGTAGAAGCTCTTCGTGAGCCTCTCTGTGTTCGGCCTGGTGTATCTTGTACCTTCCTCCTGACTACAACAGCGGAAAAGGGCCATTATCTGGGTGGTAGGAATCTCTAATGATTTTCTTTGACCTACACCTATAGTCAGTGCCACAAAAATAAACGTAAATCTACTGTACATTTTAATGTCATATTTCTTTGGTTTTACAACAAAACTTTTAGGCCACAGCGATCTAAAATGAAACCGTCCAAAACAGTTTGAAATTTGTGTTCAGTCCATCATATCTCTGTTTGCTTTGTATCTTATATCATTATTATCAATAAGGATGATGCATTTGTGGAATGAGCACAACTGTGATGTGGGCTGGTTGAAAAGTGCCACATTTCTCTGCCATTGTCAAATATAGAAGACGGCCTATGGTTCCTCAGTGATATAAAGGTGATGAAGCAGTCTTCTTGGGTTGTTGTCTTCTCTGAACGCCCAGTTCACAGTCTGTCTTCATCATCATCGGTTTGCAGGAGGTTATGGCAGATGGTTTTCTGATCAATCAGGGTCAGGTTGCACACAGCCAATGTCCAAGGTCATAAGGCTGCCAGGAGGCCTGCAATGAGTGCTGCCACTCACCATCAGGCCTGTTTGCTATGGTGTCTACAATGGCAATAAAATCTGAACCTGTAGAAGAATGCCATGTTCAGCGATCAGTCCAGGTTCTGTCTGTGGAAGTTGGAAGGCAGGTTCACAGAATGGAGACGACATGGAGATTGCTATGCTGATTGTTGCACTGATCGACAATGCTCTATACAACCAGGGTTATTACAAACTACCTCCACAATGTGGGAGAGGCAAGAATTGGATGTCCTGCCAGCAACCTGGACCTCAACCCAATTGAACAATATTGGGATCAGCTGGGGTGGTCTAAACAAGACAATTCTCTTGACTAACCTGTGACAGTTCCTAGTTGAGGAATGCCATTCCACTGCAGCGTGTGACCAGGCTAGTGATGAGTAGGAGGTGCCAGGCCATGCACGGTTCTTCCACATGCTACTGAGCAATACAATAACTAATAATACAGTGACAAAAGATATGATGGATTAAACACATTTTTTTCTGTGCTAGTATATTTTTCATATATGACCTTATCAGGATGGGTCATACAGTCATATTGCTTGAATGAACATGAAACCACAAATGGAGTAATGGAGTCCTGGTTGTCATGAAGCTGCCTTGTAACAAGCAAGTATACAAGGTCACAAAACATAAAGTCAAATAGAATACTTCAAATTTCTCATTGCTTCTTAGGTATTTATATATGGGCAATACTCTAAAACACAGTATTAGGTCTCTTTGTCTCAAGAACTGCATTGTCAGTGTTCATGTTATTAAGCCTCACTGGATGGTTTGTTCAATACCGCGAGGGCCACTGACATGTGAGCCTGAGGACATGCATGTCCTCCATTGTCTGGCGAGCTGAAGAAGACCAAGCCAGTAGTTTACACATGGGTCATTTACTCCTTGCACTGCATCAAGTCAAACATGAGAGTTATTTTACCACAGAACAAAAGTGCCCATACCACTTGATGAAATATTTACAATCCAGTATACTGTACTGCTGCATATGACAACTGCAGACACAAAGAAGGTTGAAACATAAGACTACTGGGAAACTAATTATTTACACATGACAAAAAGCCATAACAGGTTCAAATATCTCTTCTCAGCTATAGTTTTCTTTTAAAAAATACATCATTCCTCTCCCGTGGGTGCTGGTAATAAAATAATATCCTATGTTCATTGTCTATCTTAGATACCCCAACACAGAGGTGTTATATGCCTTGTTCCTTATTTTTAGTTTTACGTGGGACCGTTCTGGGCAGGATAATAAATCACCCTGTACTGGAGTTAACATGAGAATGATTGATACGAAACACAACACGGTAATTGAGGGTGGTCCTCTTAAGGTGAGTCTTTATCTTCTTCTGTATCTACATGCCAATCCCAAGGGTCCTTAATGCAAAACAAGGTGAGAGGCTGCCTGTTCAGCCCATTCACGTCAATGCAGGGGTTAAACATGGGGTAGAGAGGCTCTTTGCACTGCACAGAGAAGGAGTGAAGCAGGGTCATTGAGTCTGCGTTGTAGAATGACAGCTCCCCCTTCTGGAGATTCGCCAGTATGCCCAGCTTTCTGACTCTCCCCCCAACCGACAGCTGCTTTTCCTGAGTGTCGTGGCACGCCAGGTACCGGCCTTCTCCATGGTAGACGCACCACGATGTCTTGTTCACGCCCAGGCTGGAGTGATCCTGACTTGGCTCGTCTTTTTTATTGTCGGGCCCAGTGGTCACACCGATCAGCCAGTAGGGTTTATCCTGCACAACGACCTCCCAGTAGTGCAGCCCAGTAGTGAAGCTCTCCTGAGCCAGGACACTGTACTGGGAGTCGTATGGCTGAGTGCTTGGTGTATCGGCGGCCGGCTGGCGTCTCCAGTACACTTGTCTGCCGTCCTGGGGTATTTCCAGTTTCGGATGGGCTGTTTTGGAGTCCAGCGAAGGAGAACTTAGATCTGCAAATGCAAATTTACATCCTGTCCAAAATCACACAGATAGAAAGGGGTGAAATTTAGAATTTGAAAAATTTGATCGTTTACTGACATGACCATATTCGTGGGAAGTGCTGGCACAGAGCCACCGTGAGGTCATCCACCAGCCTCTCTATCGTCCTCAGCTTCTCAGGGTCACACAGGTCTCTGTCTATTTCCTGGATAGGTGCTATATCCAAAGGGTCACTGCAATTAAAACTGAAAACCATTAGCAGGCAAAATCATACCTAGAGAAGAAGTGACAGACATACTCACCAAAGCTTATGTGCCGTGATTTGCTGTTGAAAATCCCAGAAAAACAATTTAGCTACATTTCTAGAACACTTTAACATGATCTAAAAAAAAAAAAGAAACCTTTTGATATTTTGCATCATTATTCCACCTGTAGGAATCGCAGATCGTTTGTTTCTTGGAGGAGGGATTTGCTGGTGGTTCTGAGGCTGTCTATCTCTTTAATCTGAGCCTCCATGAGTCCCCTCCGGGCTTCCAGCCACTCCGTCATGCACCTCTCCTCTGCGTCTATGATCTGCATCATCAGACGCTCATCGCCGTCCAGCACAACATGGATCCTGCTGTACTTGTCTGAGATTCTCTCTCTGTACTCTGCGGCAGACTTCTAGTGAATTAAAATACATGATTTAAATGTATATAAATATCAGTATGATATCTGTCAATTAACAAAAAAGGACATTTCACATCGATCGTACCACTGTTTGTTCATACAGTGACTCCAAGTCTTTGATGGTGTTTTCTGCTTCCCCTCTTCTCTGCAGCAGTTGGTTCATGGTGGTTTCTAACAAGCTCTAAAAAGAGAAATACAACAGGTATATAGAAATTAAATATCAGATTACAGGGAAATCAAACACTCACCTTGAAGTCTTTGCAGGCTTCATGGAGCTGTGCAGCTTGGTGGTTCTTGTGCTTGCCAACCAACACGCACAAACAGCACACAGGGAGCCTTTCCTCCATGCAGAAGAGCTTGAGCTCATCGCGGTGCTCCCTGCACTTCAGAGACAGCGGATCCCCGGTCACCTCCACCACGGTGTGCTCCCTCAGAGCCGACCTCTGCTGGTGCAGCAGAGCATGAGCCTGGCACAGCGAGGCGTCACAGGTCAGACAGGTCTTTATGGCCACCGACGGATTCTCTATGCAGTGGTCACAGTGGATAGTCGGACACGGTTTGGTCATCTCGGTTAAAGTTGCTGCCTGTGGCTGTGACGTTGACGGTCTGTTAGTGGAGTCCTTTACTTTGGTTTGAAGGCTGGCGTTTATCTCCAGGATGAGGTCAGAGGGGAGGAAGATCTGACACTCTGGACAGAAGAAAGGACCCTCATTAGACCCGTCTGTTTCCCAGACAGCCTGGATGCAGGTGAGACAGAAGTCATGTCCGCATGGGAGCGTCACAGGATATGTGAAGAAATCCTGGCAAACGGGGCACTTCAAAGTTTCCTCAACGGTCCCCATAGCTCTGCCTGCACCTGTTGTGGTTGCTCGTTGTGCCCTGTGCTTCTGGGCTTCCTGCTCATCAATGTTTCACAGGCCTCTTTAGGCATGCACACGCGTGTCATATTACTAAAGATGAGTTGATATGTTCCAGTCTGCTGTTTCCAATAGGTCATTAGGGGGAACAAACATAATAGAAATGACAAAATTCCAACACAATGGATTAAGTAAATTAAATTAACAATTATTTCCCTGACTGCAGTTCCATTTAAAAAAGAATGAAACAAAACAAAGACTCTTGAGTGTGAGAGGTTATTATCGACAACATAATTTAACACAAAAATAAATAAATAATACACAATAAATATTGAAAAGAAATAATAAATAATATTGGTTTATTTTAAAAGTGTAATATATATATAATTATATATTTGTGATATATATTCATATAAATAGTTTGTTTAGAATGTATCCTATAAAGCATTGTGTTACTTCTATCTAAAATAATAAATAATATTGATTTATTTTAAAAGTGTAATATATATATAATGATATATTTATAATATGTATTATATATTCATATAGTTTGCTTAGAATGTATCCTATAAAGCAATGTGTTACATTTATAGAACAATGCTATACAAATAAGGTTATTAGCATAAATGTTTTTATTGTACTTCCCAGAACTGTCTACTCATCAAACGTGACATTTCTGCGTACATCAATGCTGTAGGTAGCGAAGACGTTGACGTACGCCTATTAACACTTAGCGTATCCGCTACGTACATAATGTTCCTGAATGCCTCTCTTCCGGCACTCTGCACCCAACGTGGGCTGTGGATGTGGCAGCGAAGCACCGACAGACAGACGTGTCGCTCCTCTGCAGCGTTTCGCTAGCCGCAGCTGTGGGGTTGTTTCCTCGGTTTGTGACATTGCTCGGTAGGAATCCTCTGGTAAGTTTCGCACCGACCTCAATGTGCATTTATTAAGCTAGCTTAACTTTCTAACTCAGCTCTCAGTAGCTAATGCTAGCTAACAGTAGCTAGCCCTGGGTACATGACAACATCAACAGTGGACGCTTAGCTTACAGTCTTTTAGCCTCATAACTGACTTGCAAACTAAAGTGACTTCACATATCTTTGACTATTTTCGTGAACAGCATCTATTGTTAGCCAGCAGCCATTTCTGAGCTATGAAAACAGCATAATGTCAAGTTCAAGTATCATTGTGCTAAAACACCCAAAAATATGATGCAATAAATCTATGTAGTGACATTCAAATACTTTGATGAGATTCATATGTAAAACCTTCATTCATTCTGTTCTACCTCCACGTATTTAACATCTTAAGCCTTCGTGAAGATACTCTACCATATAACCAAGAACTGATTATATCAGGAGAGGTTATTGCACTGTTACACTAACCTGGTACTGATTATCTCACTTGTCCCCAGGTGTCAGCAGCACCATGTTTGCCAGACTGGCCGAGTGCTCTCGCCTGCCATCCAGAATCCGGCAATCAAATGTCTGCCCATTCTCCATCAGGTCATTTTCACAGGCAAAATGTAAGTATTCAACCTACCTTCTTGTCACACCTGAAACAGACAATATTCTCTGTATGCTATAATACTCTTTACTCATGTTGATGTTGATGTTGATGCTGATGCGTAGTAATAATAGTAATGGTACATGTGATTTAAAACAAACATGAAATGGGCATTAAAACATTATATATTAATAACAAAACATTAAAAATTAGTTAAAGAAACGATTAGGAGACATTTAGGACCCATTTAAGATGGGGAGGGAAAACTACATAGAAAATACAGGAATAATATAACTGAATATAAGTGATAAATTTGAACTTTCTTATTGTTTGCAGTCTTCCCGCGTCCCCACGGGAAATCTTTTGCCCACCGGAATGAGTTAAAGCAAGCCAAGCGCATTGTGGTGAAACTGGGGAGTGCTGTGGTGACACGGGGAGATGAGTGCGGCCTGGCGCTGGGACGACTGGCCTCTATAGTAGAGCAGGTAATGCCACGTTAATATTGTTGATAGAAACAAGACGGGACCTACTGGTGACGATTGTTGATGTTATTATGTGGGCTCATAATATATACTAAAGAAGAACTTCCGGGTCTGAATAATAAGTTTATTATAGTCTATTATTTTTATTGTGTGTCCTATCAGGTGGCCGTGCTGCAGAATCAAGGCAGGGAGATGATGATTGTCACCAGTGGTGCTGTGGCGTTTGGACGGCAGAGACTGAGACATGAGATCCTGCTGTCTCAAAGCGTCAGACAAGCTTTACATTCGGGACAGAACCAACTCAAGGAAATGGTGAATAATTATTTTAAATACTTGGAATTGGAGTCAAAATGTGTAAATATTAGGGGTGTCCTTGACTAAGAATTTACTTGGTGGTCATGGTGGTTAATGGTTATGTTTTACCTATCATTGGCCGATAGTCAAATCGTGTGTGTGTCACTCTGTGAATATTTGAATATCTTATTTCAAATGCCATGGCATCATTAAAGCGTCAAATTACTTCTGTCAGTCATAGTAACTATTAGACAATTATTTATTTAATTGTGTAAATAGTCTTGATAACTTGTCTGAAACCTGTTTTTCAGTCAATCCCAGTTTTGGAGGCCCGGGCGTGTGCAGCTGCTGGGCAGAGTGGTCTGATGGCGTTGTATGAAGCTATGTTCACCCAGTACAGCACCTGCACTGCACAAGTATGTACTCAACAATCATAATCGAGTGGTTGCAGCAAAAATGACTCCGCTGTAATTTCATTCTTTACACGTCCGCCTGTCTCTGTAGATTCTCGTCACCAACCTGGATTTTCATGATGAGCAGAAGCGCCGCAACCTGAACAGCACGCTCCACGAACTGCTGCGGATGAACATAGTTCCGATCATCAACACTAATGACGCCGTTGTCCCGCCTCCTGTTCCCAACAGTGACCTGCAGGGGGTAAATGTGGGTATCATATAAAGGGCATGCTGGGAATGCTGAATGTGATACAGAGTTGTTACAGTGAATTGCTTGAGGCATAAATAAATTAATGATGTATGTTTCTTATCACTTACATTTCACCTCTTGGATACATGCTTTTTATTTATGGTACTTCAAATGCTCTCATTTTATTGTTCAAAGTCCTGCATGTGTTATCTCTTTTTGGACTGGAAGACGTTTGTTGCATGGTAGCAACTGATAAGCTGTTATTCTACTCTAAAATCTGAGATATAGTCAGTATTTTTCCTTTTTGGTTAATGACAATTCTGTTTGTATTTCAGGTAATAAGCGTCAAAGACAATGACAGCTTGGCTGCACGTCTGGCTGTTGAAATGAAAGCGGACCTCTTAATTGCCCTGTCTGATGTTGAAGGTACCGAATCTTTGTTAGTCGTTATTTGTTAGATGTTATTTGTTTTTGGAAAAAAGATTTGATTATGTCATAATTTTGAACATATATCCATCAGAAGTTACCTAAAACCCAAAGTTCTTCTTTAAGTTGCTTTTTTTATTTTTGCCAACCATGATCCAAAGCTATTTATTTTGCAATGATCTAGAACCGATTAAAATGAACATCTTCATATCTGAGAAGGTGTAATATTTTGTCATTTTACATAACAGATAACTTTTTGGATTTCTGCAGCAATATACTGTCACTGCATTCTTTTTATTCATGAACATTTTAAGTCATTGAGTTATCGGTCAATAGAAAAAAACTTCCTGTACTCTCTCTGACTTTGTGGCCAGGCTTCCTTTCATCAAAAGATGTCAATACCAGCATGACTCCTCTGCTCGAATGAAGGATTATAAAGGAAAAACAAAATAAATCTTTCCCACAGGTTTATATGACAGTCCCCCAGGAACAGATGATGCCAAGCTCATTGATATATTCTATCCTGGCGACCAGCAGTTAATCACGTACGGCTCGAAGTCCAGAGTCGGCATCGGCGGCATGGAAGCCAAGGTCAGCATGACAGACACAACCTTATCTCAATGTGTAAACAGGAACCGAATTGATTGAATGGTGAAAAAGGTGCAGCGTGCTAAATTCCTGTCATCTAATTCAGGTAAAGGCAGCCCTTTGGGCTCTACAGGGTGGCACGTCTGTGGTCATCGCCAATGGCACCGATCCCAAAGTCACAGGCCACGTCATCGCAGACATCGTGGACGGAAAGAAAGTTGGCACCTTCTTCTCTGAAGTGAAACCAGCAGGTACGAGTTAAAATCCTCTGGAAATGATATTTGACTTTTTTGAGGTTCTGTATTATATTTGATGGTTGTACCACTGACACCCCAAGGTCCCACCGTGGAGCAGCAGACCGAGATGGCCCGGCATGCTGGCAGAGCTCTGGCCTCTCTGCTCCCAGAGCAGGTGAGATTAACTTCATTGTGGTTTAAAACCTTGAAACATTCACATATCCCTCACTGATACTGTACTGTGTGAATGGTGCATTAATTACAATTTATTTAGCACTGATATATTAAGATTTAATCCCTGAAGTTTTCAGAACTTCTTTTTTGTTACAGCCCATGAATCCTGTATATTTACCTCATTTTATCAGGTTTTATATACATATTATATTAATTTAAATACCAAGGAACAAAACACCTCTTTGTTACTACTAAGTATAATTACAACAACACTAAAAGAAGAAAAGGAGAGTAGTAAATTATACATTTAGTATCAAATTATTCTTTCTATTGTGTGTGTGTGTGTTTCCAGAGAGGAGAGATCATCTGCACTCTTGCTGAGCTGCTTACAGAGAAGAAAGATGAGATTCTCACTGCCAATAAGAGAGACTTGGAGTTAGCAACAGGATCAGGTACAGAAGAGATACTTATCACTTTAATCCACAGCTGCATGGAATCTTCTGACTAAAACACCACAAGGTTATTGTTCAGTGGCTGCTACACCAAAACATCAGTGATATTATCAGATTTAGTTTGGAAAGCAAAAAGACTTTTCTACAGGGATCTATAGGGAATTTCATTTCATCGTTTCATGATTTACGTTTATTCCTCATAGGTCGTCTCTCCCAGCCTCTGATCGACCGCCTGAGTCTGTCAACGGCTAAGCTGAACAGCCTCGCCATCGGCCTGCGTCAGCTTGCTGGGGCCTCTGTGGACAGCGTGGGCCGGGTTCTGAGGAGGACCAGGGTGGCCAACAATCTGGATCTGGAACAGATCACTGTCCCCATCGGTGTCCTGCTGGTCATCTTTGAGTCACGTCCTGACTGTCTCCCACAGGTCAGTCATTCTAAATATTTAGCCTATTAGGATTAAATTAAACGTTTTGGCTATATTTCAGGGTTAGTGACATTAAAGTATATATTTATTATTGCCTTTCAGGTTTCAGCTTTGGCTATTGCCAGTGGAAATGCTCTGCTACTGAAGGGGGGCAAGGAGGCTGCCAACACTAACAGAATTCTGCATCAACTCACCCAGGAAGCACTTTCCATTCATGGAGTGGCAGACGCCGTTCAACTGGTAAGCCTATGTAAACATCTTGTAACAGTTTTTTCCCCCTGAGATTACACTATTAGTTGAGCTTTCTCAAATGTGTTAAAATGTACTTTGTCATGTAGGTGAGCACACGTGAAGAAGTTGAAGATTTGTGCAGACTGGACAAACTTATTGACCTGATAATTCCAAGGGGCTCGTCCCAGCTGGTCCGGGGCATCCAGAGGGCAGCCAAGGGTATTCCTGTGCTGGGCCACAGTGAAGGCGTCTGTCACGTCTACATAGACAGTGATGCCAGCATAGACAAAGCTATTGACGTGGGTATGTGTGTGTTTTTTTAATATAGATGGATTGTTCCAGTGTTGGTAATTGAAATATTATTGTATAAAGGACTGATATTTTACCAAAATGAAAAAGATTTTATTTCCTTTTTTTATCTTTTTATTTTTTTTACCTTAGAATATACAGTAGATTACATGCAATCGCCAAGAATGGTGGAATGGACTTACAGGGAACATTTTATTTGAAAACTACATGTCCCTCTAGGATGCCTTTTATATTTGAGTGCACATTATACAGTGTATGTATTGTCTATACACACACTGTATATTATGTACTATATACACTGTGAATGCAATGTATATGTTTGAGTTCACAGCTGTTGAAAGCGTAAATTTTGTGTGTGAAATAACTTATGTTCGATTCTAGTCCGAGACTCCAAATGTGACTACCCTGCAGCCTGCAATGCTATGGAGACCCTCCTTATTCATAGAGATTTGTTACGAACTCCCATGTTTGACCAGATCATAGATATGCTGAGAACAGAAAATGTAAGAAACTTGCCGTGACACGAATCATAAGTATTATGCATTTTCCATTTTGGTTAAAAGATGTCAATTAAGTAAAACAGATTATTATGATAACCATTTATTATTCTTTTCATTCTGTATCATTGTTCAATTGCCTTCTCACAGGTGAAGATCCATGCTGGCCCCAGGTTTGCATCCTATTTAACTTTCAGCCCATCTGAGGTGAAGTCTCTGAGGACAGAGTACGGGGACCTGGAGTGCTGCATCGAGGTGGTGGACAGCATGCAGGACGCTGTGGATCACATCCATAAATACGGCAGTTCCCACACCGATGTCATCATAACAGAAAATGAAGAGACAGCCGAGCAGTTTCTGCAGCAGGTGGACAGCGCCTGTGTATTCTGGAACTCCAGCTCTCGCTTTGCTGATGGCTACCGATTTGGCCTCGGTATGTGTGGTATCAGGTGTAGTTTCACTTCTGTATGCAATGTGATGAGAGTCCAAGAATATACGTCCTCTCTGTTATTAAGATATAGCAACAAAATTCATTGAATGGTATTTCTTTCGCAGGAGCTGAGGTTGGTATCAGCACAGCACGGATTCATGCCAGAGGTCCAGTGGGTTTGGAGGGGCTCCTGACCACCAAATGGGTCCTTCGAGGTGAAGGGCACACTGTGGCCGAATTCTCTGAGCAGGGCAGTATGAAATACCTTCATGAAAACATCCCAGTCCCCCACGGGAGCTTCAGCTAGGTACCCAACCAAACAGCCATCAGCAAGAGGCAAGATAAAGGATGTTCAAAGGTTTGTGTCTGCCGGGAGCCCTTCAACAACTTCAGCTGCAGCCTCATCACCTGTTTAACAGTGTTGGTTCAGAAAGCTTGCATGCAGGCCAGAGGACAAACAAGCTTCTGGCTTTGTGAAGCTATGACAGAATCTGTTTTTAAATCTTCGCCAACCTCTGGATGACTTGTTTCATGACTGATGAGAGGGAAATGCTGTGGTAAAAAGAAGAAAATAAACTAAACCCATTATGTGACAGGTAAAACAAAGAATACACAGACAAAGCTTTTTCCTCAGTAATGTCATTTTTATAGTGACATAAATATAAATCATCAGCTCAGCTATGATTTTGTAACTTATTTTTCTAAATAAAAACTCTCCCTTGGTCTTTTTGTAATGTACTGTATGTGATTGTGCAGGATCTTGATTCAGATTTATTTTGCTGTCCTTACTCTTTACGCAGATGATTTGAATAAATATACTGTACAGTTCTCTACTCATGATTCGGTGTTTTATCTGCACCAAACTTGAAGTGTCTATATGTAACTCAGAAATTCATAAGTTAGTTGCAGTCAAGAGAGGGGTAAGGCATATGGAATACACATAAACATTTTTCCTGAAGAAATTAGCTGTTACAGCCAACTGAGAAAGTTGGTTCTCAGTTTTAAGTTACAAGCTGTTCACTCAGGAATTACATTAAAAAACAGTTAATTCATGTAACTTGTTTCACAAATCTTGCTGAAAGTTACAGATGGTCCTATAACACTTTATTAACTGCATCATGATGAAACACCTGTAGTTTGTAAGCTGTGACATTTCCAAATAATGCAATGGTTTAATCAATTGGGGATATATGAATTTTACTTTAATGAAGCACCTCTACGATACAAACACTCAAAGCTCCTACTGGTTTGAACGCATCGTTGATGACGTTTTGCCTGTGTGGGCGGGGCTTGACATGCAGCAGAAGCATACTTGTGTTCGCCGGACACCGGGCAGACTGTCATCTGTATTTTAAAGATGGCAGGAAACAAATCTTACACTATTATAGAATATTTCGGCGGGGATAGCGGTTACCGCTGTGGCTACTGCAAAAATGAAAAGGGGAACTTTTCTCACGGTGAGTGTCTTTATAAAGTAGCCAGAAACCATCGTTAGCTGGCCGAAATGTCGTATGCTAACGACTTAGCTCCGTCCATTTGCTGGAACAGTGCTAGCCGGTGTTACGGTATAATGGGTGACCGTGTTAACTGGTGACTTTCAGCCGAACGCGTCCGTGGTTGTCGTGGTGACGTCAGCTGTTTATAAGCCTTAAATTATTTTAAACAATTCTGAATTAAATGTTTAATGTATTATGTATATATTCGTCTGGTCCCTTTTGTCCGAGAGTAGATAAATCAAACATTTAAAACTTTCCTGCCGTCATTACGAGTAACCATTCATTCTAAAGTCACCGATTAACACAGCCACTCTTTGACCCGAAACACCTGTTTGGAAAGAAGGTTAGCTAATGTTGTCATTGTAAGTGTAATGTAAACATTATGTCAGATGTTTTGACACTGAAAGACCAATTCAATATACTGAGTGCTAGCACGCTGCTATTAAATAGTATTGTCGTATTTTACTTGAATACGGTCAATTGTAACAGTTAGCTTTTTAGCATTGTATTGCTAAACTCTTCCATTCGAGAAAACTGTCGTGGTTTAAAATAAATCGAGATTATCAAGTAAGATCGTACTGGTGTTGTTTGTAACATTAATGTTATCAATTTAGCAACAAACGTGTTAACATTTCTACTAGCATCAGAATAGCTAACAACGTTAAAGTAGCAGAGCTGTTAACATCAAACAGCTGAAGGCGTCATCTCTCATTTGTTGTGTCTGTGCTGTGACACTGTAAAGAGAAACTATCTATGGCTATTTTAATTACACACAACCGAATTGCATAGCGTTAACGTAATTTCAACTCAAATTTGGCTGTGTAGGCATACATGATGCATTAGCTCTCGCATTTCCTCAAGATAGTAGGATATCCGCTTATTTAGATGCATTCAGGGCCACTTCTAGATAATGGCAAATAAGTAGGTTAGGTGCTGGAAAATCAAATTTAATGATACATTTAAGTAAAGTACAATTTAAAATATATCCAAGACAACTATTGTCCAACTGTCCGTGCTGTCAAACTGTTTGAAATGCAACGCAGGTTGCAACACGAGACTAGGGAAGTGCTGCAAAAGCACGAGTCTATATATGAGACTGCTGATTTCAGCATACTGAAAAAGAAGCCTGTGTGTTTAGAGTATGAACTAGATGCATCGGCTTGTTAAGATTACAACCTAACAAGGCAATGGATTCTTGTTACTGCAGTAGCATCATCAAATGGAATAAGGCCACAGTGGTATAATAATTGCGGTGAATCATTTAAAGGAGATGAGGCACTACTCTGTCCAGCTGTGGGAGAAATATTGTCTATTTGTCAGGGGTGACCTAGGCTGACTTCCAAGTAAATGCTGGAAGTTTATTTTTAAAGTGATAATGTAAATGAACGAGTACACAAAAACAGTCAATGAACGGAACATTGAATAAAAGCAAATTTCAGTCACTATAGTCTAAAATCATTTAGTCCATTTTTTACTCCTTTTTTCCCTCTTTTTTAGTTGTTTCTCATTTCAGCCTACCTTTCCCACCTATCCTTCCCCACACACATCTATATATATATTCTCATGGCCATGCTCGGTCACACATTCCCACATATTTGTTCCAAATGACACAATTACGTCCTCCCATCAACACATTTAACTGTACTGATTAAGTAACTATTTAGCTCTGCCAAACATACGTTTTTCTAGTAAATGTTTTGCCTGCATTTTCTATATGTTTTGTTGTGTATATTTGCTCAGTGTGTGCCACCCTTTTTCTTTTTACTAAGTCACATTGCATTCATTAAAGGAAAAAAAAAAACACAGTGACAACCCTGACGATTTAATATGCATTATGGCCCACCTCACACTTGAAGAATAGTAAGGATCCTGTGTATGTTAAAATGTCTTTGAGTAGAATCTCAGTACACTACAATTGTCCTTCAGAGGAACATTCCTTCAATGAACCAGTCACAAGAAGGATGATACAAGCCATATGGTCACATGCTATGAAGTTTTAAACAAGGTTTAACAATTGAAGAAAGCTTAAAGGGTCCTGAGGAATCTGTATTCAGAAGCTGTTATTTGGAGAGTTTGCATATTTTTAGAAGGAATTACTTTGATGCAGAGCTATAAAAATGCTGTGTAAAGAGATTGGAACGGATTTCCTGTTCTGATCAGAGCAGGAGCGAGAGCGCTAACAGTTTTTCCTCTTTACTCGTCTGTTTTGGCTGCTTCTCTGCTCCACTCTGTCTCATATTGGAGCCTGTGCTCATGCATTGTCCAGCTTCAGTCCAACTAAGTCGTATACATGCCGGAGAAAATCTAATTATCTAGATGTTTTAATTCAACTATGAGAAGTCCAACTTGTTCTGATTTCAATCTGACTAATGTCTATACATGCCTTTTTAAAAATCCAACCATAGTCAGATTAACATAATGATTAGATTTTCTTGAGTGTCGGGTAAAAAGACTGTGTAACAATAATTAAGATTCAGGTCTTT
Source organism: Lepturacanthus savala (assembly GCA_030544235.1). NCBI lineage: Eukaryota > Metazoa > Chordata > Actinopteri > Scombriformes > Trichiuridae > Lepturacanthus > Lepturacanthus savala. The sequence goes on from CM060478.1 coordinate 10,839,600, forward strand.
AAAAAAAACAAAGATTCAGTTATTTACAAAACCAATCAATGTTAAATCATGTAGACAGGCTGGCAGGTGTGGAGGAGGAATCCAGACTAATTTTCTTACTATAAGTGGTCATTAAAAATAAGATTATAGGTCTCTTTTATGGATACAAGTAAACCTGCAACCTGCGACTATAGAAATGAATCCATTCCATCAGGCCAATGGAACCTTGTCCTTGTTTTCAGCTTGTAGTAACTTCCCGATTGTCAGGTTCTTCCTCTATAATGTCTCATGTTTTACTCTTACTGTAAGAATTGTGTTTTTCCAAGCAGCCGCTCCATAGCGTTTTCTGTAAAGAAAGTGATGTTATCACCAATGTTGTTACATGCAAAGTAAATGGGACTCTACACTACAGAGCGAAACACCTGCAGCCTCCTGTGTTAGTGTGTGTGTGTGTGTGTGGTGTCTCAGCAGAGGCTGGAGAATGGATTGGGTGTGAACAACAAGCAGGTGCTAATGTTGTGTCAACGTGGATGGCAGCTGCTGCTTATAATTATTAAGCTCATATGGAATGATCCTATTTTGTTTGGTAAATATTGTTCTGAGGCTGCAGAATAATTGCAGTGCAAACTGATGAGTTAAAAAAAGCGAAAGATCTTCATCAGACGTTTTGAATATAGGTTATTAAAAAAAAAGGTGCGTTGATACGTGTGTAAGATGGACAGAGAAAAATGTTATTTATATTCTTTGAGACCTAATTTGAATCCACAAGAGGCACAACTAAACCCTATCTAATGCTGCAACTAATGACTATTGGTTCAGATTTTTTCATTGAGAGGATGCCCATTTAATAATTAGGCTATGAAAAATAATTGCCAATGAATGTTCTGCCAGTTGGCTAAATGAGTAATTGAATAATCATCGTAGCTCTAAACCGATCATCTTAAAACTCTGCTCTATACTCTCAAATACTATACTGTTAAATGAAATAAAAGCTCAAGCTCTTCCATGTTTATATGATCTCAAAATATCGCCAACAAGACATTTGAATGCAACTCTTTGGGTTGTGGGGAATTATAGGAGGCGATTATTAATGAAAACAGCTATTAGTTACAGAGTTGATTCTTGGTTAAACAAACGTGCTACATTGTTGTAGATGTAGAGTGTCGTATCACATGTTGTCGCTGTGGACTCTGGCTAAACACTATTCTCCTGGGATATGGAACATTATACTCCCCTGCAAACTGTGTGTGTGTTGTGTGAACTGGTACACAGTCAATTCCCTCGGCTGGTTTGGATGTAATCTCTTTGACGAGTGGCGTCGTCAAAGAGATTCGCAAGCTGTGTATATGATTGCAGAAGAGAAGGTCAAAAGTTGAATTTGGGAGCTCAGACATCAGATCTGGGAAGCAAAATCCCAGTTTCTACAAATACTGAATGCGCCTGTGTCCGCTGGGAATTTTAAAGCACTGTGGGAATGCACTTTAGGGACAAAAAGATTTAAGCTGAACCAAAAACATAAAGCTTATGAAGGAATTCTTCACACACCACAACTATTGGTTTTAGCCTCCTATTTATGGCTAAAATAATATATATATATATACACAATTGCCTTCTTTTTTTACTGTAATTAACTTAATTGAGCTCCAGCTTAATTGCTAGAATAGCCAGACTTCTCATAATAGTGTTTATTTTTACAATTTAAATTCATTATATTCTTTTTTACAGGGATGTGGTCTCACACTATGACAGTACAAGACTACCAAGACCTCATAGACCGAGGATGGAGGAGGCGAGTCATCCCCTGCTTTTGCTTAGATTTGGATTTTTAATTTAATCATATTATGGATATTACAAATCATTGATGGCGTGTTGTTTTTCTCTGAAATTTCTCCATGTTTCTCCTTTTTTTTTTAGAAGTGGGAAATATGTCTATAAGCCCACAATGAACAAGACATGTTGTCCACAGTACACCATCAGGTAATCATTTCTCACCTGTCAGGCTTTTCTGCTATGATTCATGCTTCTGTTCACAACTACATGACTGTTGAGACCATAAAACATGAAATACAAGAGGGAGATTCACGGTGGACACACAAAAAAAGGATGATCTAACCAACTTTCCACCTCTGTGCCCTCTGTCAAGATGTCATGCACTGAAATTCCAGCCTTCCAAATCCCACAAGAAAATCCTGAAGAAGATGAGCAAATTCATTTTCAATGGGGAGTTACCAAAAGGACAAGAAGATGGTGAGAGCGTTGTCTATAATAATTACCCGTCTGATAAATCTCTTTTGAGTCTCGTATGGGACATTGAAAAGACTGAAAGAAAACATATTTGTCTGTCAGACTTTTGTGAGACTGTGTGATTCAAACTATGGTTAAGTGGGAACAAATTGTTGGTAAATGTTGATACTGTGGCTCTTGTTTAGACGTTATCTGGTGTAACAATATTGATTTTTTTTTTTTTTTGTGCCCTGTAGGGGAGCCAATGGACTCAGTGTGTGAAGAAGCAGGTCCGCGGGAACCGAGCAAAATGAAGTGTGCTGCTGTCACAGAGATTCAAAAGGAAATGGTAGAATGTCCCACTATCACAGAAGTTCAGAAGGAGGTAGCGGATGCTGCGCCTACAAGCTCAGAAACACCAAGTAAAGGTGCAGAGTCTGTCCTGGATGGGAGAACAGCTGCAGCTCCTAAACCAGGTAAATCTTCTCAACATGTCCCCTTTTAAATGACTAGTATGGTCATCAAGCTTTTACTGAAAACATGGTACAAAAACACAGTTGCTCGTTACTAATAGGGGAGGGACTTGATTAAAACAAATAATATAATTAATTACAGCAACATTTATTTCATGTAAATAAATTTTAGTCGCTATCTGTAGCATATTTTCTAAACCCTTATCTTCAACCACTGATGGTGGTTTACAGTCCTGGGAAATTTGTCAGTGTTTCCAATGTTGACGGACTCATTTTCTTCCTAATGAAGCCATTTAGTTCGGGTTTGGGCTGCACGTTTGTACTCGAACCAGAACCAGAACGGCCAACGGCTTCTGTGCTCGCTTTGACATGTTTTACATTTAAACGGTATCATAGGGTTGTTGCGTCTCTGACATGCAAACTCTTTTCTGCTCAGTTTGCAATAAAAGATGCCGTAGCCAACAATTCCATCGGATACTTTTTGAACAGAAATTTACTGTCCAGCAGAGCGCTTTCATTTTGTATTCATCATACATCAAGTTGTAGTCGGAGCTGTGTGCGTCAGTATAATCGTCATACCACGACATGGTGTACTGACAAAATGTTCCACGTTATTTAAGCATGCAAACTGCAATAAAACGTGTTAATGCTTTTGACGTGTTATTTTCTTGGTAATTACTTAATCGTAATTAACATGTTAATGTCCCACTCCTAAACAAGAACATGATCTCAGACAGAATGATGAGTCTTATTTGTCTATACACTACTTCTACTACTAATTATTATTAGTGCCATTAGGTGCTCTTGAGCAACAATAGAACTTTCAGCTCTAAATGCATGGTTTAATATTTGTATATTTTGTTTAACAGTTGTCTGATAACACTAAAGATGCTATGTTGCATCTTGGTGTTAACAGTTGGAATTTTCAAGTCAGTGCAGATTTGCATTTGCTCAGTGCAATGATATAAGTATGTAAGCATCTGACAAAGGGAAAAGAATGTTTTTGAACAGTTTAATCCAAAAACTGATTGCCTGTTTCAACCTTTCAACTAGCTTTTTTTACACAGGACCCCTGAATGATGGTTTGTTATCTGATATAAGAGATTCCACACAGATCCTTGTGCTCAATGCTGCTGGCCATCTCTGTGCTGCTGCTGTAATTCATGTTGTGGTCTCTATGACCGAGGCAGCCTCTGGTTGTGTTCCTGATATCACCCTACGAAGTGTCCGCTGCTGCTTTCTTTATTTTCTCTATTTTAGATGTCAGTTAGACTTTGGAAGAACAAGAACCGTTTTAAAGGTGGCGACAGAAGCTCTGACCGTTCACTGCAGTCCGTTTCGAAACTGACAACGTGATGTTCTGCAACAGCTTAAAACGCCGCTGCTTGCCAGCGGGTGTCACTGTTCACCTTGTTGCAGACTGTGGAGCAGCTTGGTAAACGAGGCTGGCTACGTCTTCTTCCTCTGTTTTCAGGAGTGTGTCTGATTTGGGCTTATCTGTCCTGTTCTCCTCCTCATTCTCCAGCACAGGATATCCTCTCAGCCAACTCTCAGTAGTGAATTAATAACACTCTGTAGAGATAATAAACTCCCATTAGACACAGGAAGCAACACTTCTGACTTCTTCGAACCACTTTTTTTTTTTTTCTCACATTCTAATGAGTACAGGCCCCGTGCTCATTAATCAAAAGGCAAGGCCGTACGTCGGTGCTTAGTATTGGCACCGGCTGATCCAGACATAAACACACAGAGCAAATGCGGTGTCTGCGGTGCCAGTGTCCTTCTACTCTTCCACCTGTGTCAGCACTACACTCTCCTTCGGAAGTCAGGAATAACTAGCCTTTTCAAGCGGCTGGCAAAAAAGGAAGCGAGGAGGATTTATTGTGTTGAGCCTAGTGGTTCTCCACTCCCCCCTTATTCACCTCCAACAGAAAACACCTGGACATATATTTCCTCCTGCTTTATGACTCGTGTGCTTTATGGCTTTGGTCGAGTTCCAGTTCTAGCTTGAGAAAACAAGGCTCCCCATCTGCCTTAAGGTGTATACAGCCAGAGGTAAACAGATTCAAATGGGTTGAGTGTGGAACAGCGATAATGTCCAGGGAGCTAGACAATACCAAAACTTAATTATTATAAAGGTGCTTATTATGTGGTGGAACAGCATATTGGTTTAAAGTTAATTGAAGTCACGGAGTTTGGGATTAGGCAGGGCTCCATTAAAGAAACCTGTTAATTAATGTGCCTGTGCTGGTATTAGTTAAACTGGTAGCATGGTGGCTGACCGCCCAAATTTATTGGTGTGTAAGAAGCAGGATGTCGGCAGAGCTAACAGAAACTGGTGCAGCAGTGCGGTTTCCCAGGTTAAACCTCCTGTAAAATCACACGGCATACCTCCATGTTAATATTTAGTGGCTATTCACAGATGACAGCTTCCTCCTCCCACAGTAAATATGTTTCGCATGTTTACATGCAAGGAAGCAAAGCAGTATGTCGTTTTGAGCTTCAATTGAGAGTTCTATGTGTGCTTGGGGAAGCAGGGAGGGAAACTGTCACAGCTTTTTTATGAAGTGCTAAGTGCAGGAGTGGGAGCATCTGTCTTCCACAGGAACTGATCTGTCAGACATTATCCTCACCATGGCTGCATACAGTGTCCTCAGGAGTACCTGTGTGTGTGTGTGTTTGAGAGGGACAGAAAGAGAGAGTTTGTGTGTGTGTGTTGTATATGTAGTAAGAATAATTAGAGGGGGAGAGACACGTGGACTGGGTGACTGGATAAGGGTATGATGTGTTTTGCGGTTTTGAGTCAGTGTGAGCAACACAGTCCAGACTCTAGATCCTGTCCATGTGAATCGTCTGCCTTGACCTTGATGTGTTTATTCTGACAGAGGAAAACCATTTGGCCAAGCTGTAACTCACGTTGTATGTTTATATCATTGTCTGCACGCAGAAACGCTTCCCTTCTTCACCACCTGCAGTCAAACAGCCAGATCGAGGTGCTACAAGAGCCAGGTAGTGCTCTGTGTAGTAAGCAGATTCATAGGACCATCTGTACTCCCTCGGTGAATCATAAACAAGCTTTCCACAACTAAAACAAAACAGTTTAGTGATAGAAAACTCAGCTTTTACCACGGTTAAATTTCTACTTTTGCTATAAAAGATTTAAGTCCTGCTTTTAAGATAACTCCGGCTTGATGAAATGAGCCAGCATCTTGCTCTGGTCCATACTTGGTATTCACAGGACAGAAGGAGCCTTTACAGTAGAAAAAGTTGAACCTTTATCTTGAGTCAGCTGGAGCTGAATGCTGCCAGTGAAGCGTAGCCAGTGCCAGAATTTCTCTCTCCCCTTGTCAAGTCCGGGCGTCCCTCTCTTTTCTCGTGACGTCGGCAGAGGGGAAAGTTAGTATGTGAGCCGATGGTGGCGGCTGGCAACAGGACAAGCAGGAAATAGCTCTCGTTTCCTTATTGCTCCAAACAGGATGTGGGCGTGTAAACTGTTGACATGGGATGCCCGGAGAGCTGGGGGGCTTGGCAGGAGCCCAGGAGGTGGTGGTGGTGGAGGAGGAGGAACAGCAGAAGGAGATGAGGGGGACACAAAGAGGGAAACGGGGAGAGATTGAGTTGCCTTAGAGAATGTTCTTGTTATTAAGAGAGGAAAAAGAGAAAATGGAAGAATGCGTGTTCTATGAGTTACAAAAATCCATCTATAAAAATACGGCACAAACCCTCACAAAATCTTCCCTCGATATATCAGTACCAGCAGCTTGAAGTTACTTTTTTTTTAACTGCTGTGTATCATCCTGAAGGCAGCATAAAGAGAAAACCTGTTCCTTCCTTCCTTAAATGATTCATTTTTGCCTTTTTTTTTTTCCTTGTTTTGCACAAATAGATTAACATGTTGTTTTTCTGTTGGTAGAACATTCCACTACAATTTTGAAAGCTGTGATAATCCTCCACTTTATTTCTCTTCGGAACCTTTGCCGTACCAACCGCCTCTTCTCCGTTTGTGCAGGTTTGGGAGTGGATCCTAACCGGCCTCCCTGTCGGAAGGCCAAAGACTTGAGAAAAGAGCGACGTCTTCAGAAAGAGCAGATGAGACAACGCACCGATGGGGTCTCTTCTGTTGTCACTACTCCACCTCCCACTCCCACCCACACCAATCAACCCAAAACCCTGGAAGATTTCCTGGATGAGCTATTGCCTGACAACACTTCTCATTGCCTTGAGGTGAGCAGGAATATGTAGTATGTAGTTTGTTTTCACTTCTCACGTGTGACTTGGAATAAACATTAACCTATTGTGTGGATTCCAGCTATCATTAAGGAGAAGTGAGCTTTCTGTCTCCATTATGTTTGGATTCAGTGAGCTTCCCTCTTCCCCTAGCCCCAGTGACTTCACCATGTGTTTATGTGTGTGGAGAGGAGAGCTGGCCAGAGCGGAGTGGAAAAATCACCTCTTTCCAGTCCGATTTCGACTGAGCGACAGGCACACCACACAAACTGGGTCGCGTTACCCTGCTGATGACATTAAAACCACAGCATCCAGTGCTGCTCTGTGAGGGAGGACATGGAAATGAACTTTTGGCAGGGAGCAGAACGATGCAGAAAGATCCTTGGCGAAGGCCTCAATCTGAGGTTGGTAGACTAACGTCATTCTTGGTCTTGACCAAGATTTGAGACAGATGCAGCGATGAACCAGGCAGTGTCTGTCTCTTGTCTATAGACCCCCTGAGACCAGACCCGGCCAGACCTCCTCGCAGTCAGCTTTTTTCAATTGGATTAATTTGCGTGGCTGCAATTATCGTTCAATTTCACAAAGTGGGCATGGACACAAGGTTATCCTTTTTCAAATGAAGGTTAATTATAAGTTTTACAAGTCAAATAATTGAGATGTCTCCATTTTTTCCCCCTCTTAGCTAGTAAAGTGAAGAACATGTGGCCAGGCTGCCTCCGATTTGTGGCTAAAGGAAAATTTGGCTGATAAGCTGATTAGTGAATCCTGTTGAGTCTTGAGCTTCTGTACTGAGAGTGATTTTCACACCAATACCAAAGGCCAGATGTTTACACTGGAGCAATTAAATGCAGTCCAGCTCCCTCTCGTTATAAACACATCTGTTAAACATGTCATGCTATTTGACTGATGAGTGCAGCGCAAGAGGAGAATCCGCTGCACAGTACATATGACATCTTTGTAAATACAGGCAGGGCATAGAGATAGACAAACTTACAGATGAACCCCGTCCTTGCTTTGCTGGCGCTATAAGCTCACCCTTTGCTGACTGTGGAAACTGCTCAGTGGACATTTCTCTTGCCATATTGCATCTGTGACCTCAGAGGTACTTCTGAGGTGATTTAAATGTATAGCAAAGAGATATATCTTCCTGACAGGGAGGACAGGTTAAGATGTATGTGCAGTCCACTGGTTACCCCTTGTCTGGCTCTAAACGTGGTTGCTGTTCAACTAGCCACCACCAGGGGTCAGTGTGACAACGTGATTCAGAGCCCCTCGGGCACCTCAGGGAAGTGTGGAACTGAACGCCAACACACTCCTCAAGAGTCTTGTTTGCCGTCTCCGCACTTTCCACATTTATTCTGACGCTGTTTTCTTTCGGCTCTCTTTTGCTTGCATGCAAGGGATTGGCTGTTGGATTAGCCGTCTCCTCTGTTAAATAAATTTAACTTTGCCCGAGTGCACTGTAGGGTTTTGATGTTCTAGGTTCAGAGCAACATGTCTCTCAGATAAAGCTTGATAAGCCGGCAACTCTCATTTTAATTAAAGCTCAACCAAAGCCACTGGTATTACGTGGCTCTATTTGAACATTCTTGAGACGGTCAAGTATCAGACTGTCGGTGTTATGTTACAAGATTGTTATGAGAGTTGTAAAATTAAAAAAAAAAAAAAAAATCATTTCCATGCTTTCCACTCACTGCTGCTGTGTTGGTTCACCAAAAGGATTTCATCCTGTCAAAATATATCTTTAGATTTAGAAATAAATTAAAAAGAGTGAACTTGAGCGTTATCCTTTTATGTAAGAGGCCCAACGTCTCTGTTGGACTAAAGGCTTTAGATGCCAAGCGGTCATATGAGAGAGACCCACTTAGGGTCCAACTCAAACAAACCCCAGGTTCAGTTCCCGTGTCCTGTCCATCCTGTGGATTCATATGGCACAGCCTCTACGGCCAATAAAAGCTTCCAAACAAAGAGATGGTTAATTAAATGAGGCCGCAGGATGTGAAAGTTGAATTCTTCTTCAGTTTGTGTGACATTATCAACACTCGGCCAGCTTTCCTTTCCACATGTTTTTGTATCACCGGCTTCTCCTGATCTTCCCCGTTAAGATTGAAAACTGCAAAAATAGTAAATTTATTACTTCATGTGCTAATTTGGATGCTTTCTTACTCACTTGGAGTAAATTATCTAAACATGGACACCTGCACATCATAATAATTTCAAAGGCATACAATAGGAAAAGTTCAACTTTCCTAACTCTCTGTACTTATCAGGGTCAAGATCAGGAATTTACTAACACACTAAATAGATGTCACATTTTGTATTTTCTTGAACACTTTGAACACTTGCTATTTTTTGGCATTGTGATGGAGACGGACATAACACACCCCCGTCTGTATTGTCTTGTTTTCCCATTAAGCTACAGCTAAGATGAACAACATCTGTCATTGGTGAAAACGAGCCCTCTACTAAAAGAGAACAGATAGAAATAAAACTTACAAAGCAAAACTAGAAATCGCTGTTCCCGTTTTGTTTGTAAAATAGTCTAAAATCTTAATGGATGTGTCACCCAGTTTGGCGAGGGTGTGTTTATGTCAGACTCTCTCATTTTCCACTGCCGTTACACTTTTTCTCTCTTCCCTTTGTAATCACATGTTTCTCTTTCAGGGAATTTAATCACCACTTATGATGTTCTCATTACTTTTTTTTTTTTTCCTATTTTGATGTTAACCCTTGTTTGCCCGTATTCTTTTTGAAGGTGAGGCTAGTGCGCTCCAATCCCCCTAGCCCGCAGTTCAAAGCCTCTTTCGACGCCTCCTACCAGGTGTACAAACTCTACCAGATGGCCATTCACAAGGACCCTCCTGACAAACCCACCGAGAGCCAGGTCAGAGGGTGGGGGGCATAGGTCAAGCTGCTGTAGGGGTATCCAGGGTGGGCGGGGAGAGGGTTGACATGATGTTTGGGTACCATCAAAAGGATCAGTCCTCTTGTCTCTTGAGAAAGTTTCTTCTATATTTTTGACAAATAATGGACAAAAGTATATTTTTGGTTCAATATTTTCTTCTGTAAGTGTTGAATTAGATTACATTTTTCAACAAAGGTAGTATTCAGTAGTAACTTATTATTATTCAGGAATTTAATATTTATTCAAATACTCTTTTAAATTTCATTCAATTTGTACTGCAACATCAGATTCTGAACAGAGATGGACGGGTAGAATCATCAGGGGAACATACCAAAATGTCTTTATGAACATTTTAGTATTAAAGGAAGTGTATGTGTAGAAAGAGTCAATAGGAGAGGGAAAAATAGGGGAAAATGTTTCCATACGCCATGGTTGAGAGCAGTGTTTCTCCAGGTGTCTGAATTGGCCCTCGGTCGGCCGGCGGGGTCGTTAAGTCTTGAGCTGTTTCGGTTTTCGGGGGAGGGGAGGGCAGTCCATCAGCTGAACCCTCCCAACCTTCACACGCTTACCTCGCCTGTGGCCTCCATCACGCTACCCTTCAGCAGATCTGTCTGCGTCTGAGCGAGGGTCTCATTTCAACTTTGCATTAAGTTGTGGTAATGACATGTTAATTCTCTTTGTGTGCGCAGTCTGTTCACCCTTCTGTACCTCAACACTGTACCTTAAGAGGAATCTGTTCTGATGAGAGTATGTATGTGTCTAGCTGCAATGATCTATATAGAGATCATTTTGGATTCCTGCTGCTCTGGACCTTACACACACTGAATCTTGAATTCCCGACCTACTCCAAGAGACCTGTGGTAAACCCGGGTAGTGCACTAGCCTCATCTTCAAGCTGCCCGGCATCCTCTTATTTTTCAAATCCCACTTTCAGTCTCCTAGGATTCCACTGTTTGCTTCATGTTTCCATTTTTGCAAAGCAATCTGATAAAACTCGTTATGTTTATATAAATCTTTTGTCATTGCCAGTGAAGAAGACTGTGTGTGGGAGTGGAGTCTGCTCATGGTCGTCTTTGACACACCTGTAGAAGTACAGGTGTGCCATCATTCTGCTCCTTGATTCCAAAAAATCTGATAAAATCACTTACCAGCAGGCCTTGAGGACTAGGAGACTGACGTGAACCCTAAGACGCCAAAGCACTTGTTTAAAACTGTTTCAAATCTTCTATTATTGATTCCTTCACTGTCCCTTCCTCTCTCCCTTCTTTATTTCTTTTTGCTTTGTTTACGTCACTCCTCATATACTGTCAAACCCAATATGACCAGCCTTCGCCTCATTGCTACTTTCCCTCCACACCCTGTGCTTGAAGGTGAGGCTAGTGCCAGTCAGCTTTGAGGACCCTCAATTCACAGCGTCCTATCAGGAGTCGGCGGCACTGTATGCCTGCTACCAGATGGCCATTCATGGTGATGATGCCAGCGAATGTAGTGAGAATGAGGTACTGCATGATTATTATTCTGCACCTACTGTAGGACACAACTGCACTTGTTTCCTCCACTTTATTATGTGTGACTTATTTCCTGCTTTCCTCGGAAGAATTTCAATTTAAACGAATGTGTTTATATTCTTGACTGACACATCAACACCTCTAAAGATGACAACTTGGACAGAAAACCGAAAAGGTTTCTGACATTTTTTAATAATTAATATAATGAAAATATTAATGAGCTTTAATTGTAATGTCTGTGAAAAAGCAACAGTTCACTCACTTATGCATTGAATGAGAAGTATAGTGCATCAATGAATGGGAATACCAAAATAGTACCAACATTTTTATGAATTTGGTTTTATTATACTGTAAATTATATTATAAAAGACATATATATATATATATATATATTACACCTCTATTTTGTCCGCATAACCTATAAATAAAAAAGGAGAAAATAAAGTCTAGTGTGCAGAACTGCTGGGCATTCTCACTAACCTGAGAGGGCCTTTGTCCCTCAGGGCTGGAAAAAACACCCCCCCCCCCCCACTCCCTCCTGCTAGCAGGCCTCAGTAAATTACTGAATTCCCCAGCTTGTAAAAGAAAGGTAATTAATAAATAATAAAAGCTGTCAGATGTCAGATTGGGCAGACTGTGGCAGATTCTTTCCTAGTGCCATAACACCAGCTCTATTAACAGGGGAACGTGTGTTTGCGCGCACAGCTTCGGATCGGGTTTATAACTGTACCGGGATCGGATGGGTTCAAGAACCCGAGGAATAACATCATAAAAAAATTTAAAAGGTGTGGAGCAAGCAACTCCAGGCTGACTGAATGTAGATTTTTATTATTATTATTATTTTTAAAGAACTTTCCAGATTTGGTATTAAGCTGACTGGAGTAGTGTAAAGGCACAGAGTGAATTAAGGTTAGGATAATTACTTTGAGTAATTAACCTAACATGCATTGTTATTCATGTTGACATATGGAGTGGTGCATACTATGACTGCATATATTAAAATGTTCTCTGTGCTTCATGGAGATATTTGAAAGGTTGTTGAATAAGCTTCCAACAAAGAACCTCTTCTCTTGCATCACATGTACACAAGTCCTGGAGAAGCTGTGGTCTCCCTCACTGCTCTCTGTTCATTTCAGGAGCCGTCCTGCCACAGTTAATTTATACAAGGCCAACCCTAAATGTTCCCACTCAAACACATTTGACTTAATTATTAGTTTGTTTAGTTTCACTACCGCGACAACCTTTTCTGAGCCCTCAGTGTTTAACACTGATGATTTTTATTTTCTTACCCACGTCAAGCTTCTGGTAAACTCACCTGTTCTCTTCCGAGAAACTCTGACTCCCCTCGTTGTCCTGTGGCATTTAAAAAAAGAAAAGAAATTGGAAACACATGATGTGGTGATGGCACATTTTGATGCCATGCCATTCGGTGCCTGCTGCTGCTACCTAGGAAGTTAGGTCATTTAGTATGTGTAGAGGTATTTATTAATCCATTAAAGTATTACCCAGGGACTGAATCTGGAATAGCTAAAGCTTGGTTCTGGGCCAGGTGATGGGAGAGATTGTGTTTGTGTATGTGTGTGTGTGTCCAAGTTCAATTACCCTGCCAAAATTGTACTATCATTAGACAGTATGTTGTCCTAGAGCGGAATGACTTGGTTTGTTTAAGGATGTATGCATTTCCTGTCATACCATGACTGGAAGGGGGCCAGACATTGTTCCTTCCACATCCAATCATGTTTTCCAGACTGAGCTGAGGCATGTACTTACAATGCAATTATTTACACACAGACGCACACTCACTCACACTTACTGGTCTTAACTATTGTGCTGAGCCATGACTCCAAGTTCCTGCACATATGGCATTAATTTTCGGAAAAACAAATCCTGTTAAAGCTGTATTTACTCATCTTGATGTCCAGGAACTTAACCTGGACATGTGAAGAAGAGGGGAAAAAAAACAAACAAAGTGGAAACAACTGGAAAAATGGTGATAGGAGTCTGACTTATTTTTTTTGTATTTTTTTTGCACAATAAAAAATATTCAATAAAACCGTCTATAAGCAGCATGTTGTAGATTCACTTCCTCTTATGTAACCGCTCAGTTTTTTTTTTTTGTTTATTTTTGTCCACCAATCTATACATTGAGTAAGGTTCCTGCAGCTGCTATACACTCAGAAATAAACAATGATGTAATCAGAAAAAGTATATGTATTATATGTATTTGTTTTTTTTAATTTTAAATGTTAGAGTGAATACAGACATCTTGTCACCCAAATAAGTACACCAATTTGAGCGAGTGAAGAGCACAATGCACGTGGTCTAAGTAGCAATTAGACTTAAGCAGATGTGTGTGTGTTTATATGTAGCGTGCGTGTGTGTGTGTGCACGCGTGTCGGCTGCTTGCCCTCCTAATCGTACACAGATGAGTGTTTACTATAGGAAAGGGAGAGTTGGAGAGGAAGTGATGGAGTCCATGTGTTGTCGATGAGAATGTTCCAGAAGGTGCTCTGGTTTACAGACATATGTGATGTTGAGTTAGAGAGAGAGAGAGAAGGAGAGAGGAAGCTGAGATTTTATTCACATGTTGCTGTTTTTCTCTTGCAGTCTTCATGCCTGAGTGACATTATAATGTCTATCTTTTGCAGACTGCGCGCGCGTGTGTGAGTCAGTTTGTCTGTTTGTTTGTGTGTCTGTCTGCCTGGCAGTGTTGTGCAGCCTGTTGTTCGTCAGTGGCCAGAGCGGAGTCAACCCTGCCAGGCCCTAGGAGAGCAGCATCACCCAGCCAGGCAGGTTTGACACAGCAGTGGAAAGCTGCCATGCTCCACCGCTCTGCCCCATGGGTACGATTACCCAGCAGCCCCCTCATGAGTCACTGGTAAAAGTAAAGGCGGGGCAATCGAGAAAGGGCGTTTCTTCGAGCAAATCACAGCTTATCTTTTCAGACACGTCCAAGTGTGTATTTGCATACATTAAGAAGCTCCAGAGTATACAAGTTCTCTCTCACACACTTGTCTAATCAAATAAAAGAGCCTTTTACTGCAAGGTTGTTTAGAGATTCTTATTTCCACACAGCAGCCCATGTTGTAGCATGGTCTCCATAAATTACATCATCTTGTAACTGCAGCTGCTGTTTTGTTGGTAAACTGTTTCTTTTCATTTTTTGTAAGTCTTCAACAAAAGTTTCATTTGTTCCCTCCAACGATATTACACATCGGGTCGGGAGGCTTTGCTGTTGGTAATTTGTTGACTGGCAGAGCAGTAGTCACTGCAAAGTTAGGAGTGCACAATAATTTACTGGCATGGTTACGCAGGTGGCCAAATTCATAAGCCTTTTTTTAAGAAAATTGCCAACTGAACAGATGGGAAGGTGCAGAATTGTACTAAATACTCTTCAGCAGGTGAAATTGAAGTGGATAAATGCACATTAAAGAATGTTTAACAGTACCTCCATACAGTGAGTTGTCATTATTTTAAAACTGCTTTGAGGTCTGGCAAACTCTTCTGAGGAGAGATGTACCGTAGCATGTAATGTTAAAATGTCAGAAGTGCTGTTATGGAATGAGCACCAATCATTTGTATGTGTGCTGTGTCCAAACAGCAGTTCTCTTCTGCTCCTACACATCCAGATGTGAGGCTGAGCTGATGGTAAAGGCGGTTTGTTGCATTTTGATATAGTTATTGTATACCACAGGGAGCACAGCACACCTTTCTCAGCAAGAACCATACAATACATACATTGCTCATAGAATTCAGTTGTTTTGAGTCCTGTAGACAAAGCAGTCTGTCTGTCTTGCTATATAGATTCACTTTATTATTTTGAGTGGCGCTAATATTATAAGGGATTTTGTAAATTTTCGGGCTGAAATCCACCTTAAGTGGATAAGACTGAAATATAGTGAAAACAGTTGGTTGGGTGTTGGCTCCCGGCAAAAGGTAAAATAGAAGTGACAGACGACCTTGCATCATTCTTTAGCTCATCTCTGCCAAAACCGTCCTTGAGTTGGAGAACACTCCATTAGTGTCATCAACACACACACACACACACACACACACACACACACACACACACACACACACACACACACACATACATCAGCTGTAGCAGGCAAATGGAGAAACACAGAATCTGTTGGACAGCATTTGGCCCTCTGGCAGGGCTTTGAATTGCACCTGAGCCAGGACTGTCCCACCCAGTGACCCATGCATTCAGCAGTCATCACTATAACCGGCTTTACTGCTGCAGGAGGATGTTGATGTGAATGTGGGAATTTCCAGGAACTCTTAGAGCATCTTCTTTTTATTAAGAAATGGTATGTGGCAGTGCAAAGCTGCTGTTTGCACAGGAAAAAGAGATTAGTCCTCTTCCCAATACCAGCAATGACTACACAACTGAAAGCAGGGGCTGAAGTGCTGGTCAGCAAATTGCATTTGCTTATTCCTACATTCTTTAGGATGTTATGTAGTACTTTGGATTATACTGATATATTTGTTTTATCAATATATTGGCAGGTACTGTTCTTTCAAGACAGTACAATCAGTTACTAGCCTGTTATTTACTTGTCAGTGTTCATTTGATCTTACTAAACAGTTTGAGTGGTGTGTTTAGTTGTGAAACTGCATTTAAATTATTAACCTGTTCAGGGGATTCTATCTCACATTTACAAGAGAGACCTGGTGTATATACAATAAAATTAAACAAACTAAAATCATTAATGATTCTTCTAAAGAAGAAAATTAAAGTTAACGAATAACAATATGTAATTGCAATATTCAGATATAATTACAAAAAATGAAAAACATAACATTTAAATCTGTTTTCTTTGCATCTGTTTCAGTGGAGATTTGTGTCTAAAATGCTGTTTTTTGTTTTTTTTGTTTTTTTTTTTAGCCTGATGAAAGCAAGGTTCAAGGAAAGATTACTTTTGGATCAGTCAAATGTAGAAGTAACATTCAAAAATATGCTCAAAAATATCTGCTAACAGGAATTTATTTAAAATATATTCTTATTAAAAAGCCCATCGGTCAAACCGCAGTTGTAGTCTGGCAATATATAAATAATAGCAACTGTTTTCCATATTTCATATCTCTTCCCTGTTCATTAAGCCCTGCCTGGGCCCCTCTATCTTCTGTATTTATGATCCTATTTCTCCACACAGACCAGACAGCGGAAGCAAAGTTAAACATACCAGCTAATGAGTGATACAGCTAGACTGTAGAACATCTTTGTCTAAATAAGAATTTGAAACCGTGGTGTGGTGTGCATGTCTGCGGGGCCGACTGAGTAAATCAAAATCTGTCCATCACCGCTCCACCGTGGCCTCGCTGCTTCTCATTAAACGCTGGTTTTGGCCTAAACACAGAAGCGTGCTACGTCTGTCCTCCTGTCCTGGCAGGTCGGCTCATCTGTAAACACACTGCTCTCCACTCTGGTGCTAGAAAAGGAGCAAAGGGAATAGTAGAGGGAACGGAAGAAAGATTGAATGTTTCCACACGCATCAAGTCCCCCTGTAATTGATATCTGATGTGCTTTTTAAATGTGTTAAGAGATAGGCGATTTTGTCATGAGCAACACTTGCTTATTTAAGCTGTCACTGTCCTCCCTAGACTTTAGGCTCCAGCTCAAAGGCTAAATGTTTTCATTTGTGTAAATACTGTCTTCCTATTTTATACCCCTTTGTGAATGGGGGGCTACAGTTGATACGGGACACCTGAGTAGGGAGATAATAGGGTGGGATAAATCATATAGGACAGCAACAGAAATGTGTATGGCTTTCATTTGTGCCTTTTCCAAAGGGTTGGTGACCCAGAGAACTAACTGTTTTTCTCTCCTCTGCCTTTCTCCACAGTTCCGGAGATTTCTCTGTGATTCACCTCTAGAGGTATGTATTACCTTTGGCTTGTTGACAGTTTAATAAAAGCTATTTTCAACGTCTCCATTGATCCGTGTGCGTTACCTGTAATGAGTTGCCCCGAACCACGAGAAGGTCTCCTTGGTTAAATTACTGCCACGGAAGAAGGGAAGTAAATCCGCAGTTTTGTTAATGATTTGAAAAATTTCCAGAACTCGAAGTGGTTCATCAGACGCACTCATACCTACCCACCCACCTTTGCTCTCTCTGTCTTCAAGAGCGCTCCAGCTGGATTGAGTGGGGTTAAGGGATTCGAGATTTTTTTTTTTTTCTTTCATATTGAAGGTTTTTTTTAATTTAGCTCTGTCTAAGTGAAAGGGGGTGTTGAGAGAGGAAAATGGTGAAATGTGGTGTCCAGATTGCATTGTGACTGCGCCGAACGCATGACTCCTCGGAATACTATAGTCCCTTTCTCTGGCCTTGACAGAGATATACCACTGCTCTTCAATTTGTGCGGTGTGGTACAGATTACAGGCTGATTAGGCAGCTCTGTGGGCATCAGATTGAGACCTAACAGATGGCTATTGGCCTAGTTAGCGAAAAGAAGTAATTATTTAGGCACCGTGGAAAGTTTGATGTCAGCTTCTGGTGCATTAATTAAAAAAGACCTCACTGGTAATCTATTTACAGCATTTTTAGTTGGCTACAATAGGAAGGATATTAACGGCATCTGGAAGAGGATTCACGGTTAAGCTGTGGTATTCTCTGTGGTCACTGGGTGGGACGAAGGTGCAGCCAGGCATCACCGAGGATGGAGCAGGCCTGGTGAACTGCAGCCTTCAGGAACGCCAGCGGACCTGTCGGGTCAGGACAATTACACCAGCAATTAGTCCCAGGATGGGCATTTATAACCGCCACATTAATGGGATTGAGGTCCAGGAGCACACAGCAACTGACTGAAACAGAGACACACACAAACACAGTCACTCTGTGTTGCCCTGTGGGCCCCCTCAGGTCTTCACTAATGAACATCATTAGTGTTTATAGGAAACAAGCTTTTATCACCTCGTCAAGGCTGGCGGCCAGGCATGCTGAATTACAGTTCTGGACACACACACACTCACACGTGTGCGCACACATACTGCGGCATACCGCCTCGCATATCTTCCTGCCGTCGCTGTGCCCTCCTCTCTCCTCTCAGACTGATTTAGGATGCAGTCTCCTTTCGTTTGGCTGCATCTCGCCCCGACTTGTTTTTATTCCTCCCTGTGATCTCCCTCTGTCTTCTCCGGCCTCTCTCCAAACACTCTTCATTTCAGAGTTATTATGCATGGCTCTCTCCGCTACCTCTGTGTGTTGGCCTCCATCTGTCTCCAATCAGAGTGCTATTAAAATACAACACACAGACACTCACCACATGGACCCGCATACTGTGTGGTTCATCTGCTCACATGTAAGCCTGCGTTTATACAAATGTATGCAAACGGCATACTTAGAAATTCAAATGCAGCTAATTAGGACGCAGATTGTCTGGCTTGTTTGTTTGTTGCTGTGTTCGTTCAGTGAAATTGCAGAGGATTTGAGCTGAAACGCAGGTAATTAACAGCAGATGTCATTGAGTACTATGTTTATTTTAAATACATTTACACGCACAAACACACACTCAGACACATTTACGCAGTCTGCTATGCAGTGGCACATCAGTACCGGAATATACGATGCACAGCAGTGATACAGGTGTTTGTCACTGCAATTGACCCGAGTGAGCTCTTAGGGGCATATGCTGTAGAAACTCTGGGTTTTATTAACCAAGCAAGGTTCATATGCTCATTCTGTTTCTATTTATCTTCCTTTACAACCTCCTAATGTGTCTAACCAACGGGCAAACACTCATTAACAGGGGTGTTGGCCAATTATTCACAAAGTTTTTTTTTTTTTTATGGACCCAGGCTTTTAGCCACTCCTCTGAAACTCTCTCTCTGTTTATTTGTCTTTCTGCGTCTCTTGCTCTCTCTCTTTCTCCTATATAGAAGACAATGAATTTTCATGATATAAAGAAACACAGATACACAGCAGTAGGGAATGTACCAGGTGACATACCATAGTAGTGAACGCACAAGCCCCACAAAACAGGCCTCAGCAGTAAGCCAAAACCTGAAAAGGAAACCAGAACATTTCTGTAAAATGGTTTGGTAGTATGGTACATTTCACTTTGCTCTTTACTGCACGGAAGAAATAAGTGTTCTGCATAATGACATTAATGTGTGGGGTCATGATGTGAGCCATGCGACACCTGCAGCCTGCTTGCAAAGCTGTTAATGTTTGCAGGTGTGTGGATGCACGTGATGAGAGAGAGAATAGAAAGAGACTTTTTTTGTAATGTGTGTGAAATCCACAGAATTTACTGGGGCTTCAACTAAAAATGATTTTCATCAGTCAAAACATGATCACATTTGAGAAGCTCATAAATTATTCTAGAGAATTGTCCATGATCAAAATTGTTATTGTTTAATTTTATATCAATCAAATAACCAATTAAACTTTGCAGCTCTGGAATTTACAGCACAATTGCATATGCACATCAAGAGTTTTAGAATTTCTTTAAAATTATATGTTAACCGCCTAAAGTTAATAAGTAATATAGAAGGGCAAAATAAAATTCATGAAGAGAAATAGAGATGCACATAAAGATAAACATGATATAAAATAGAGCTATTGTGCAACTCACTCTTGAGGAAATTAAATGAATTGAAAGCTATTATCAAAATCTGTTTAACTATCTGTCATGTCAAACACAGATTTTTATTTTAAACAGAATGCTTCTGTGTTTAAAATAAAACTTTGATCAAATTAGTTTTCTTCATATGAACTGAAAGGCCTACTATTTCAACCATATTCAGCAATATATCATTTTAAGTTATTCCGTTACAGTATTATACCATATTTATGTTTTATGTATGATTTTATTAGTATCGTAACCTAGTTTTAAACAAATATCACCTTTAATGTGATCAGAACCAGGTCATGCTCACATTTGGTTGGAATTTGATTGAGTAATAAAAATGATGAATTCTCATACATAGACTCATCTGCCTTAGAATTTTACATTACAGTACATGAGCTGCCTTGATTAAAAAGTCTAACCAGATATCTCTCTAACCAGGTATAAAATGATTTCACCGCCCATCACATTAAGCATACTGCTCTCGCTCTCTCTCTCTCTCTCCTGAGTCCATATGAGAGTGATTTGGGGCTGCAGGGGGAAGCTCTGGGGTGGTTTGAAGTGTTCCAGAGAATGTTTAGATTGTTGTCACGGTGGCAAGGACACAACCATTAAGCTGTCGTTTGAGGTGACGCACAGGTCAGTGAGACGGGATCAGCCTTGGACACGGTATGAGCTTACAAACATACAAACTCAGACAGCCATTACTTCTACTGCACTGGCATCCGCATACATATCATTGAGTTCTCAAGCAAGTACTGTACACTCAAGGTGGGGTAAGAAAAATCTCCCCCTCTCTCTCTCTAATACACACACCAATCTTCTCATGCACAGGCGAAAGCCGGCGCTCTTTCCTTTTACTTATACCTTCTAAATGACACAGAGGGGCCTCTGACAAAGCCTCCAGTGTTTCTGGGTGAACTTGTGCCAAGAAATAACAGGCTGCCTGCTTATACAGACAGCCAGTCCTCCCCACAACACACATACACCAATAGAGTGCAGTGCTTGTTCCAGATGTGGTGCCTATCACCCTTCAGCACCCCCAGCTACCCTCCGAATTACTCTTTCATTATTATATTCTTAAAGCCCTCCCGCCTGCCTGACAGTCAATCGTAGCCACATCATCTCAATCTCGTATCGTATATCCTCTGATGTGGGGCTACTTTTAGACAATTTAATCATCCCCTCCCACCCAGCTACCCACACACGCACAAGAGAAATGAATGGGTTCTGGTATACCTTCTATCAGACAGGTAATCTCAGACCTGGGTGTCCCGAGGCCTGAGCTTGTGGGATTGTCTTTGTATTACTGCCTGTTTATATATAAAAAAAACAAAAAAAACAACAATCTTAGAGAGTGCTAAGGAGGATTGTGGCCTGCAGTTACCCCATTGGTGATGTTCAGCCCTCTGGAGTCAAGGAGCTGCAGGGAGTGTGTGTGTGTGTGTCTTTTCCTTGTATTTAGTTAGGTTTAATTTGGTGTGGACCCAGTGGCACACTGGATTAGTGAGCGAGGTCTCACTGTGTTGTGATAACTAGCAGCGTCTGCGCTACCTAACTGGGTCCAGATGAATGCCGGTAAAGTAGAAGGATCCTGTTACTCGTACAAGTCGAAGACAGGGACACAGACACACAACCATGAAGCAATACCGTGGTTTATTATGACTTTTAACCCCAGCCCCACCACTTCTAGTCTTAAGCCTGTGATAAAAGCAGTCAAGTGACTTAATTGAAAAACCCAGCATGCGGATCTCTATGAAAAATGCAACGTGTGTCAAGCGCCTAACGGTTTTATTAACGGGATAGACACAAGCACGCGGGTGCACGCCTACATCCACATTCTTCCATGGCACATGGAGGGAGCCGACGCAGACATATAGGAGAAAAGCTTGGCAACGCTCCACCACTGCCTGGTGAAATGGATTCTGCTCATACAGGGTCTTTTTATTAAAAAGTCCTCTCCTGGAGTGTTTCTGTGGCCAGTCCCCATCCCCCCTCCCACACCTCCATCCCCAACTCCTCCCCACTCCTGCTTTCGCTTCACATTTGGGAGCCATTAGCAGGCTGAATGTGAGGCTACTGTACACCCCCACACATAATGCGTGAGGCCTGGCAGGGAAAAGCCCGGGTTACAATACACCATCATACAGGTGTGTTTGTAACATGGAGAAAGTAGATCTATGCAAGCAAGTAAAAGGGTCTTGTAAATGCCACATTCTTTATTCCACAGGGATTTACAGTATATATTTTACACACAAACTGTATGGCACACAAGAGAACTACTATTGTTTTGACCAGTGATTACGTTCTTTTACTGTTTGCCCCTCCCCAGGCAGAGTACTCTCCCGACGGGCCCGAGTCTGGCTACGGCTCCTTCCACCAGCAGTACTGGCTGGACGGCCGCATCGTGGCGGTAGGGGTGATCGATATCCTGCCGACCTGTGTGTCCTCTGTCTACCTGTACTACCACCCAGAATTCGCCTCTCTGTCTCTGGGCTCCTACTCTGCTCTCAGGTTGGTTGTTCAGACTGAATCCAAGCACCATTAACTCTTTCTATGTTGTTTCTAAAGCCCCTCTTTTCAGCTCTTTTCTTTTTTGCCGCACATCAGTCAGTCATTTTACAGTATCTTGAAACGAAGAAGGTTGGGATTTGTTAAAAAAAAAAAAGCAACATGCAGCTCCCTCTGTTCTCATTGTTGATCCTTCTCTCCTTTGTTCTTTTTAATTCTTCCTCCCTTTTCATTCCCACACATTTGTCCTCCTGTTAACCTTCTCTCTCCCTGACTTTTGATCTTTTCGGTTCCTCCCATTCTTTTTTTTTTTTTTTTTAATATATTTCTTTAGAACTGTATACTATAAGTGCCATATACTGTAGGTCAGGAAAATACCTTGCTATTCCCCTGATTGGTGGAGGCAGCGCTCCGTTTGTGGTTCAGCTGACGACAGTTCTTTCTGCCAAGATGAAATAAGAGAACACACATACTGCAGGCACATACAGACACATATCTAACGTTTCCTGTAAAGTGTAATTCAATAATGTGAGAAAGGCTTTTTAAAATATTGCGGCACAGATGTGGGAGACCGGGCGATCCCGGGGTTTGTAGTTGGTGTGTACAGGTGTTAGCATGTGAGTTGTGAGCGTTAATTCATGTGTGTATTATGTGTAATCATGCACAAATCAGTCAGGACAGACAGGCCCCTGCTCATATCGAAGGGAAAGCCCTGGTCATCATAAGCACACAGTTCCCAATCACTTATTATTTCAAGAGTCTGACTCCAAGAGTAACACAGTGCTCGGTGTGGAGGAGGCCTTGAAGAAGGGAGCCAGCAGGACTGAAATCCTCCCGCTTGTTTGCAGACACCAGAGCCCAGGCCTTTGATCAGGTCTGGACACTCCCTAGTCTGCTTAGCCTGGCCTCCTCTGTCCAAAACTTACTGTACAGAATGCTCATGCATGTTGTCTTTCAAAGTCTGATTCCATCAGTCGTTTCTTCTTCACAGCAAATACAAATGGAGCTCTAGATATTCAACCATGTATGAGTGCACTGTTGTCTATCTAGCAGCACTCCCTTAGTAACAGAAAGTCATGTAGAGGTTATGGAAAGACAGAGAGAAGATTTTTAAGTACCTCTGTGGCACATTGCCCCAGACTCCTCTGGAAAAGCCTGCATAGAGTTTTGATTATGTGTTAAATATGTATGCTATGCATTACAAAAGTATGTATGTGTCTGTGTGTGTGCTTCTGTCATCTGGGCGTCAGTGTGTGTGTATGTGTGATTCAGTAGTGGAAACAGAAGAGGGGGATGTTGAGAAATTTCTTGCAGATTCGGTCCTTCTGCTCTGGGCCCTGAGGACATGAGGAGGAAGAGAAGACAGGCACTTAATAAAGAGCCTGAGGCACCATGTGTAGGAAATACAGCTGGTGTCCATCCTGATTGCTTTCTTATAAGTACTTTAATATTCAGTATTTGTGGATGCTGCGCCCAATCCAATATATTTATAATATACTCAATGCAGTATGTCAATGTTACAGTAGGTCTATATTAGGATGGACTTGGTTTGTTAAATATCTGAACGGATCTTGCATTTCGGCATTCCACTGTATCCTAATTCCATCAGGATTGTGTAAAATATTGATGGAAAGTAATGTCATTGGGAAAATTCCAATACAGTATTCAAACAAGCACTTTAGAGGTGTAGTACACCTGTAAATGGTCACTACAGTAGACTCTCTACATGTTAAAAATGTTCACTAAAGGCTCATTCTGTATTTAATCTGGCAAATCAACACTGGCTCTGTAGTATTTTGTAATGAAATGTTTCCGCGTGCATGTTAGGCTGCAGCAGTAAGCACCTCGAGGTATGTACTATTATGGGTCCTTTGTGTTTGGGTGTGTGTGTGTATGCACATCAGTATGAGGGAAGCTGTGCAGGAGCAGAGGGCTTGATAATTGGCTTGTGCTGGAGTGTCAGATGGCTGAAGAGGGGATAATGGTGGACTCAAGCTGCTGCCATAGGGGTGGGGGTGTGAAGGGGGGGGTGCAGATCTTTTTTTTGTGAATGGGCCCCTCGCTTCTCTTGACCCCCCTTCCCCCAATTCAGGCCTGCCGAGCCCTTTTGTAGAGAGGGGATGGGAACCCAGGAACCTGGCAGCAAGCGGGTGACCTTCTAGCACCTCGTTCTTGCTGCCTCTCTTCTCCCTCCCTTTCTCTTTCTTGACCCTCCTCTTTTATATTCTCCCCCTGCTCTCTCTCTCCTTCTCCCTGTTTCTCCCCCCTCCCTGCCTTGGCCCGCTTTGTCCCATGTCTTATTTTTCAGTGCATCTATTTTATTTTAAGGCCTCTTTCTCTCTCTCTCTCTTAAGTATTGTAGGAAAAGGAATTCTCCCCCTTCATTTAAGCGGGTGAAACACAGAGGGGTGGAAGGAAGAGTGAAACAAAAAAGGGAGAAGAAAGAGGGGCTGGAATTTAGTTATGGAATAGTGAAGGAAACGGTGGAGGGAAAGGGGAAAATAGGCTTTTTGTAAAAGGATGCAATTAAGGAAGAAACTATTGGGGAAAAATAAAGAAGGCAAGACATTTACTGTATTTGAAGAAGGTATATAAATCTTCCAAGTTCTAAATCTTTATTTTACACGCTTTCTCTCTCCTTTTTCAGTACCTTCTTTTTTGCTCGAGGGCTCAATGCCTATATAGAGAGAAGGCAGTTGTTTTTGTGTAATGAAATGAGACCAAGAAAAGCTGCCTCTTTGGGAGTGGGTGGTTACTTCCTCTGCTTGGGCACTGCTCTGGTCAGAGCTGCTTAGACTAACTTTATTTCTTAATGGCCTCTTTTATATGCTGACCTGTAATAACATATAATAATTGGCGTATACTACTATTTTTCTTTGAAATTGTAATGTCAGTTAATATATTCTAAACTACTGATAAATTAATTTGGCAGATCTGCTTATGTTCCATTTGCAAAATAATTATGCAGCATAGATTCGCTGGAGATTCGCAGTTTGAGATGCGGCACACTGAAAGAAAAACATTTCTAAGCTGAATTTATGTGTTTTTTTTTAAATACACAGTATGAAATCTGCCTTCTTGAACAATACCTGTCTAAAACGTCCCTCTCACATGTTTCCTGTTACAGGGAGATTTCTTTCACCAGGCAGCTGCAGAAACAGTCCCCCAAACTGTCCTACTACTACCTGGGCTTTTACATTCACTCCTGTCCCAAGATGCGGTACAAGGTATGCATCATCTCACATTGACGTGTTTCTCATACACTTATTTTTTTCACTGCACAGAGCAGCATTTCCATATGAATAGCTCAGAATATTCAGCATTGGAATGACAACCAAGAATCTGATGGTGGAAAAGATGAAGTTCAAATTATTGAAAATATTTTTTTTTATTTTGATTCGGACACTAATGTTTGAAAGTCACAACAGTAGGTAGACTGTAAGCAGACTGTTGCAACTTTAGAGGGTCCTAGTGTGAGTCAGAAATTCTTGAAAGTTTACATAAAGGCAATATCTCATACATCACGCAGACTGTTACTTTGTTGTAATTCATGTGTGGGTTAGCAATAATCAGTTTTCATGGATGAGCAGAATGTATTAATAACATCTTATATTCATGCCCTAAAAGGGTAGGTTTTTGCTGTGTTCTCACAAAACGTCACAAAGTTCACATGAAACAAATTTCTGCTTGCTAAGTTGTTTTAAGGTCACTTCCACAACATCTCTCTGCACATGAGAGGCAGTCAAGAAGGATGGGATGCACCGATTGTGAAATTCAAGGCTGATACCCGTGTTGAAAATAACAATTTGTCCGATAATCAATACTGATATGTTTTAATATTTCTTATTTTTTCCCATTTGTTCTAGAGAATCAATGGAATCTTCATTAATACAAAATAAATAACTGAACTTTTTATAAGTCTGTCAGACGTTTTTTACACTATTGAATGAGCACATCATATTCACTCATACTAATTCATTTTTTTGCCATCACTTAGTTCACACATGAAAGTGAAAGTTGTGAAAAGTGAAATTAAATTGACACTCTATACTTTACATGATTGTATGTGTTCATTAGAAAGTCTAGTCTTAAAAAAAAACCTTCTCCTATATTCAGACCAATACGGTAGTAAGTGCAATATTTATGCAATAAAGATAAATATCAGCCACTGCCATGGACGAATGTAATCGTATAAAGGTGTTGGCTGATGCATCCTTAGTGACAGTAAAAAAGTAAATTAAACTATTTTAACTATATATGGACATATCACCATTATGTGAGACTGTTTCAGTCAGTATTAAATGTCTTCCTCTCTCACCCTCTTCACATATCATCTCTTCATTACCCTTTCCACCTCACCTCTCAGGCCAGTGATGAGTGGTTTAAATACGCTCTGCATTATGTAAGTTTCTATCTTCCAGAAGGCATTATATACCTCAACTTTATAAAGCAAGATGAGGACCACCCCCCCTCTTTTCCACCACCGTCAACATTTGTTATTATAGGTGCAAAGGCCTCAACAGGGGCCTACATATGTGCTTTTTCACACTGTTTTCATAACAATTCTGGCACCTGTTGTAATTTTTCAAGCACAACTATTTGTTTTTTTTCTAAACCTTAGAAACTCCAGTAACACATTTCTACAATACATTTTTTTAAGGGGGAAATAGTTGAAACGGTGCACACATAAAACGGTGAGCACATAAAAGGACTGTTGCTATACTTGGATATACATTTTGGTAGTAGGAGCTTGTAACAATGTAAGCGAATGGTACAGTGTGCAAGAGATCCATGTGCATGCATTTCATACTCCAGACACAAAACAGCACATGGAAAAGTTATTAGACCTAAACAGCTGATTCATATGCAGTAAAAATCCAGGAAGGAGGGATAAAAAACAAGGAGGAATGTAAGTATATTTGATGGAGTGAACTCAGTGTGTGAGTGGAGAGACAGGCCTGGGAGAGCGGAGGAGGCTGCTGAAGACATTAAAGGTTGAGGGAGAAGTCACACTCGTGTCTGGTAAATCAGCAGCATAAAATGTGTGGCACATATGCACAGACACACAGTATATGCATGTAGATTAACTGTACAGTAGAACCCTTTAAAATTAAGAAGGGGATGGAAGGATATGTATGTGTGTGCGTGTGTGTATATATATATATCTCCTTCCACCCTTCCAAGCCCATTAGTTTGGCCATGATGCACCATTCATCCTGTCTTTGTCCCATTCATCTACTAATTCCTCTATTTTTCTGTTATTTCATTCACATGTTCCCAGAGCTTGTCTCTGTCCATGGGAGACTGATGTCTTGTTGGAGGTTATGGCAAAGTGCCACATCTTTTTATCCATTTACATCTTCTTTTGGAGTTTGCATAGTGCTTTGCCCATTTTCTGTGTATGGAATGCATGAGAGAGTGTTCGCTCGGTTCATCTGTCTGTTGAATCCCGATCATGCCGTTTGTCTGAGAACGCTGTTACCACAGCAGCTAACCCCCCTGCATTGGTATCTAGTGCCCCAACCCCCATATCTGTTCTTGTGTGTTTGCCACTGCGAAGTCTTGTTCACAGCCTCCCCACTTCTCCCTATTTTACCCTTGGGGAGGAACACAGAACAAGGGTGAGAAGGTTGCCCAGTTCCCACCTTTGGGATCTCACACTCCCATAGGAACACACCCGCGCTCAACCACACTCCCAGCACATGCACAGTACCTCGCTGCATTGTCTGATTTGCATATGAGCCCAAGTAGTTCATTAATGCACAGACATACTGTGGAATTGTTCAAGTTGCTAAAGATGAGGAGCCCCTAAACTCCGCTGTTATTGTGCTGGAGGTTTACGGATTTCAGGATCGCAGTCCTGCTGCTTTGCCTCTTTAAGGACCAAAACACCAGCACTTGAACCCTGCTGGACACCACTCAAAACTCTTAAACACCACCCCTTCTTTCTATTTTACTCACTTAACCCCCCCTGCTTTCCCCTTGCCACTTTCTTCTTTAGGGAACTCTCTGTACCCATCACTGTCTGAGGCCATTTCCACACTAATGTGGATACATTTAAAAACAGTGTTCCACTCTATTTGAACTTACATGCACATTAAGGTGTCTTTTTTTGGAAATGTGTGGACATTTGGGTAAATAGGAAAAAAATAGGCCTTACATTGTGTTGTTTTTTAAGGGGCTGTCTGATTTTCTTCTCCATGAACATAGCTGTTTTACTTTGTATCACAATCACATTAAGAGGCCAACTGTTATTAGAAAAAGAAACATGTATTATATTTATTAAAATAAAAACCATGCGTTAAAAACCCTGTTGTTTTTATAGGCTCATGCGTCCAACTCAGAAACTGAAGCAAAACGTGGCACACTGTTCAGATTGAACGTGCCCCAGTTATATTTGTGGGTGCCTTGGTCAGGGACTCTATCCTAACATATATATCTTTGATGTTAGATGCTGTAATGTCATTGATGGATTTCTTGTTTCTGCTGGACTATAAAACAAATAAAGCCACTGAGGCATTTCTGGCTTGGTTAGCAGCAGCATTTATAACCCTCGGTCAGATCAGTATTTTATACTAGCGTGGTCAGTGACTGAAAATTGGTCAGTCATTCCACCATGCTTCTTACCAAATGGTGACATTAATTTACAACTTTGCTAACCGCAAGACGGAAAATACTTTTTTCTATTCACTTCAAATTGGACCACAAAGTTTGTGTAAATGGAAAATTCTGAACTCGTAAAATGCGATTTTAATGTATCAGTGGCAGCTCAGAAGGCCTCACTCCACATAATATGTCGAGAGGAATACTGAAAAATCTAAAACCAGTTCCCTCTCTGTGGAATTTAACCCATTTGTTCACACAGTCCTCTCATTCCCCCTGGAGCAATAGAACTGCATTGTTTATGAAACTGACACCAGAAGTATTGTCGAAGCCTTTTTATGGTGACACGATGTAGTGCTCAGACGCACTACAGACTATTTAAAGTAGTGATTCTCTACCTGAGGTGTTGTTTTGTCTGTTCTCTCCCCTGAGCCTCTCCTACTGCATGTGTGCCTGGGATTTGGCCTGATAAAAGCCTTCAGTCTGAGAGTTGACCGACTCTTATCTGTGTTTCCATTCTTGAGTATTCTTGTGTTGTGTGCTGGGAAGATCTCTGCATGCCCACGGGGAACAGCTCCATGTGTGATGGGTCGAAAACATCTCCGCAGTGCCAAAGCCTGTACACAGTCCTGTAGAGTGGCCTTAAAGCATCTAAGAAGACTTGGAGTCCAGCCTGGCCAGTGTCAGGCCCTCTCCTTTGTTGTCAGAGCTGGGACGGAGCGTCCCACAGAGCCTTGCTGGTTTGGCTGGTGGGTTCAGGGTTCGACGTGACATCCTGCCCCTGGCTTCTGTCCCCGGTCCTCTGGCCCTCCCTGGCCCTCTGATGTCGAGCTCTGGAGAGCAGAAGGTGAAGCTGTTGGAAGCTAAATGAGAGCAAAGGTCTTGGCCCTTCTGCCACTCTTCTTTTTTCATGTTGTCTCTAATGTGCAGTTAAAAACCCTCTGAAAGAACTGCTCTCATGACTTGAGGAAGAGACTGTTGCTTAGAGAGCTTCAATGCTCTGGCTTTATGATTAGTCACAGAGATGAAATGTCATACAACATCCAGTATTTGTAGATTGTGTGGATGGTTTTGGTCAAAAAGGGCACATCTAGTGTTTGTGAGGCTGTATTGCAGCGTTTTAGAGGATTTCTGGTGAGATTATTACATGCACATTTCTCTGGGCCTCCCTAACAAACAACCTGTCACTGCATGCTTCGTAAAATACTAGCTCCAGCAGTAGGCTTATATAGTTAGATGCAACCCTATGCCATACATAAATATATCATACAAGTGAACATATTAAGAGTTAAGGTTAAGGTACCTGTACATCAACTCCCGCTTTATTTTCACCATATTTTGCTCCCTTCTCCTTCAATAACTCAGCAGCACACAGAATCTACTCGCGGTGTCATTTTCAGTTTTCATTTTACATATTTCCACTTTTTATTCTGGACAAAACAAGAGCTAAAAGATCTATGCCACGTTATTTTCCTTTTTTTTGCAAAAAGTTATGCGTATGCAGTGGTCTGTGTAAGACACTTGAAAGCACAGAATAAGCAGACTTTGATGATAACAAATGAGGCGGTCACCCACTTGGCTTTGACCAATCTACCTGGTCTTAACAGATCCAGCACTTTTCAAACATGGCATACATGCACATACTGCATTTAGACATACACGTACACATAAGTACACATGCACCCACGCATACACACACACACACACACACACACACACACACACACACACACACACACACACACACACACACACACACACACAAACACAGAATGCCCAGTTGTACCCAGTTGGTGAGGGAGTGAGAGGGTTACATGAAGTGGCTCTTACTCTTGTTATTATTGTTCACAGTGAAAGAATGTCTCGCTCTGAGCCCAGGAAACCATTAAATTTTCCACAGAGAGGAGAAGAAAGAAGGAGTGAGCGAAGTGAGTGAAAGGAGGAAGAAGAGGACAGATGGAGAGAGAAAAAAAGGAGTGACAAAATGTGTGCCAAATGAGAAAAGGAGGCAAGATGAAAAGGGAGTATTCGTTTCCCGGCGGTACTTCACTGACTTTTAAAGAGCCCTTTTGCGGCAGCTGCACCTCCGTTTCCCTTTCAACCCAACTCCTCCTCGCCTACAAACAACAAACACTGTCAGAGAGCTGGTCAGTTCTCTAGCAACAGCCAACAGTTTTCCCACATGGCCAAAGATTTTGAATTCAGCGGACCCTTAATTAATCCACCCAGGTGTCCTTCAATCCTTCAGGCGGAAAAAAAATTGATTTCAAAATTCTAGTCAGCACAATGCAAATATTTACCTTAATCAGTGTGTACCTTCAGGCTTCTCTGTCACCTGCTGCATGATCTCAGTTCTCATGACATCAGTTAGACGTGACAAACTTCTTCCGAGCTTGGGCATGTACCTGTGCCTCATTTTTCCAGAACATCCGCACATGCACAAAAACTGAGATGTTATTTAAAGTTGAACAGTGACGGATACACCTATTCTTTTGTTTTTCTTCTTTTGTTTCAGTTAAATCAGCTCTGAACAGCTGATCCAAATAAAAGAGAAACAAAGTCATCCTTCTGAATCCCCAGAGTGCCATCAATAACTTGCAATGTGTATTATTGTAATGAATCTCACCCTCTAACAGTCTCATCTTCAGGTACGCGAATGCAGGTTATGACATGTTTAAGGCTCTGAGCCACGGCTATCAGGACTATACATGCATGTTATTTTCACTCAAGGAGCCCATTCAGACAGTATGTTATGTTATGTGTACGTGTCTGACCTCACATTCTGCGTGTCACTTGTTGTACATCTGGGTAGATTAAGTGTGACAGTAAGTGAGTTTGAGCCATCTAGAGGCCCACATCCCTGCTATGCTACAGTACATTTTTTATTTATTTGCTGGATTCCTTCATAAGAGCATTTCTTTCTGATGTATTTCTGTTTGTTATCGTTGCGCTCTTAGCATAAACTTTATAACCATGCGATAAATGTGTATTGAGAAAGTTTACTGTGGGCTGCAGTGTTTGTGTAGGACTGTGGGTTTATGCTTCACAGGTCCTACAGGTCCAGGCACAGTCCAGCCATCCCTTTTTCTCTTTCTTTCCCTCTTTTGGTTTCCGTTCTTCTTTCAGCGACTGTTCACGAAAAGCAGCCACCATGCTGGCTGGGATGAAAGATTGATAGAGAGAAAAACGAGGAGACCGACTGAGAAATTCAGCCTGATTTCATTCAGAGATAAAACGTGGCAACACATTGTGTTCATTTAGTTTGTTATTACAGGAGAGGAGTGGTATGTATTTTGCAGTGGCCAGGATCCTGTTTCTCCAATTGTCATATCTACATGCATAGATGCACCGAGTCACGGTGGCTCAAAAGGAGGTATAAAGTTACTGCGGTGAGTGCAGTGTTCCATGTTGAAACCAATGACTGTTCTCATGTGTTTACCATCATAGATTTGTTTCATCTTTTCCTTCGATTAAACATTGCTCACTAGGTTTTTTCAAAGGTGTTTCCTGCCAGTAGCATAGCTTTCCCGAAATGCTCATGTTAGAAGACCTGTGTCCAACAAAATGAGATGAAACCCAACCAGGCCTATTTTCACCCTTTTATAATACCTTATTTTTAAGCCAAAGCATGCCCCTCTTATTGCCTTCCAGCCCTCTCCCCTCCCCCTTTCTTAAATTGGAGCCTTTCTGACAGAACCAGCGTTGTTTGATTTAGCTCGACAGGAGACCACCAACAGTGCACCTCTCAGCAGAAAACATTTGTTTAAAGTTTTTTGATAATTTCTCTCCTCTTTTATGCTTCATCATCTCTTTTCCCCCCTTGTGTCCTGCCACACTTGTGTTTTTAACAAATCATTAACAGGCTACGGCACAGTCTGGGGGCAGCTAATGCTTGGCACCCCTTAGGAGGAGTGCTGACAGGGTTCAGGGTCTGAGGGAGCAGAGTTCACGGGGTCGGGTCAGGCAATTCAGTCGTACTGCGGGTGGAAAGCTGGAGTTTTGGGTTGGAGCGAGGGGGGAGGTGTGAAGGTCGCAAGGCTGAAAATGAAAGTTTGGAGATGGTGTCACGCTGAGCAGATCCAGAGCTCTCTAGCTGCCAGCCTGAGGTGTTTGCCTTGCCATTAACTTCACTGCTATTTATTTTCAAACCTGCTGCAGCTGCAGCACTTTTGTCTAAAAGGCCTGGTTTCTTCTTGGCAAGAATGCGTTCAGATCTTTGATAAGCACCACTAGAATGAGCTGGTTAAAAATGCAGTTAGACATTTGTGCAGAGGTGTGGGTGGAGGGCTGGTGTTTGGTTTTCTAGTGGGATGCCTGAGGTGGGATTTTAAGACCAAAGATTAGAGCCTGCATTTCTGACTGCAAGTTGGTAAGCTGTGGTCTGTGTCAGACAGGCGTAACAGCTTGGCTGCCCATAAATATCAGAAGGAGATAAAGAGATAAAAGTGCCCAGTCTGTGAGCTGATGCCCATAAAAGCACCGCCATTGGTTCTCAGAGCTCCGTCGAAATGCGATCCTGTAAAAATATTTTCTCCTCATTAACCTGTCATCCGTGGAGCCGTGACGCATAGAGGGAGTGCTGGGATATAGTGGGGTGGGGTGGCGAGGGGCTGTGGGGGTTGTCTTTGGGGCCCAAGGGGGAGACTCGCCAGTCTGTGTGCTTTATTTGAAGGTCGTCCTGTGGTAATGTGTTGAGTAGGGTGAAAAGGCCCTGGCGGGGCCCGAGTGTTTAAATAGCAACAGTTAGCGTAAATCTTCCCGAAACGCAGCCCCTAGACGTGTTCAGGGCACACAGACCTCAACACACACAAACGCATGTGTACATATTGTCTCAGACTTGATGGTGAAAGTGTTTTTTGTGTGGGCCGCTGCTCCGAGGCATGTCTTGTTTGGACGTGTCTTTCATTGGTGCCGTCCAGCCTGTTTGGTTCTCGGTGCTATTTGTCTAGCTGCATGTGTGTTTGTGTGAGCGGGCGCCGTTTACGTGTGTCCATCAGCGGCCCCCCCCCCCTCCCAGCCATGCCCTCTTGTCCGGGCAGAATGTGTCTGGGTGCGATAGAGTGGGTGTATTGTGAGAGCTGTATGTTTGAGAGAGAGCACGGTTGTCAGGATCAGGGCCTGTGTTTATTGGTTTTTGACTTGAGAGTGGCTGAATGTGACCCTGGGTCAGAGTGCTGGCCCAGGCAGCCTAGGTTAGGCCTCCTCAGCACTGGGTCACACTAGGTCTTTTTGTGTGCCCTCCGAGTTCATGCTCGGATACAAGAAATGTGACATGGTGACCGTATTTGTCTGTTTGGGTCAAATATCCATGTCTTGTCTTTCTAAAAGTGCTTGACCAGTGTGTTATCCTGACATAATCTCATGTTCACTGTTGTATTCATTCTCCACCACCCGTAGTATAAAACAGGTTCCTTTTTGTGCTGCATGTTATTTTTGGATAGCGTATCTTTCGCTGGAGACAAACAGAGCAAGGTCTAACATTAGTGACCTCATCTTCTCTGCGACCACCCTGACATCACACTCATGGAGCCGCTCTGTCTCAAACTAAAGTAGGTGTTTGCTTGACTCACAGATTACTGTATAACTTAAAGTGCTTTTTAGTCAAGATTTTAGCTGTACCAATACTGTTAATAAGAATAGACTCATTGAGACTGTGCTTTGCACTCTGCACAGTGCCTGACTTATGCGCGCACATACATAGAGGGACACCTCAGCTTGGGGTAGGGTTGGGTGAAAACCCAACAGGGAGATATGAGCAGGAAATCAGCAGCAGATGTGGGTTTAGAGTAATGCAGATGGAGGCAGGGAAACCCTCTCACTAGGACACATGGACACCAAGCCCACCTCCCGTCCCCTGGTCTGAAAGAGGATCACGTTGAACCATGACGGTGCTGCAAAGCAGCGACTGTGTCAGCATTAAAAATGTCTCCCTGTGCTGCCAAACCTTTAAGAGGTTCACAGCCCCAACTTTAGCAAAATGTCATATCGTCATCTTTAGATATGAGCGAATTGCTGCATTGGTAATAATTTGAGAAATAATAAAAGTCGGTCTGAAAAAAAGCACAAAATAGAGTGCTCATTCTTCTTGCTGCAATGTTTTAGGGCTACATCTAGCATTGTTTTAATTATCAAAATGATTGCAGATGATGTTTGCTTATTTGTTTTGATTAATTGGCCACATGAATAGATTAATATTTGTTTTGCCATGGTGGCTAGAGCTACTCATATAAACTATAGAATGTATTCCACAGTAACGCAGCATAGCATAAACCACATCACTTCCTATACTCCAGAATATGTGTTCTGAGAAATGTCTGATCTATTTAACAGGTAATAAGTTGAATCGTGTGATTGATATGAATGGTTGTTTTTATCCGTGCTGCATCATTTTTGAATAACTTGGGGATTTGAAAGAGACTTTGAGGTCTCTTGGTTGGTGAAAGTTGTGTTGTCTCCCGTCTTCTTTTTCCTTTTCACATAACCAAACTCGTTCGTCTGCTTCTGAGTTGGGTAGGGAGGAAGAAAAGAAGCAGAAAGTGGTGTAGGTTTTCATGAGGATTCCTTGGCTGCACTGAAGCACTCGATTTATGTGTCTGATTAATTGCTTTTCATATAAATCATAGGTATAGGCCTGGGGCATTGCTTCTATCTTGAGGTGTGTGACAAAACAAGGCAGAAATAAAGGAAAGGGAGCGGTGACAAGGTGACAATTACATGTAGTGGAGTAGAGACCCTGAGTTGGTAATAAAGTTGAGTCTGACAGACAGACTTTACACACAGTATGTGTGTAGAGTCTGTCTGGCCTGAAAAGAAAGAGTGTTGTGTCACCGAGTGATAATAGATCTGCAAAGTGTTGTGTAACCTCATATCAAGCCCGGCGGAGATATGTGTTTATTGGCTCCCGATGATTGGGGTTGCGTGTTTGTTTACGCGGGGGCAAATTGTTATTTAAATGAGGTTTAGTAATTTCCCTTTCTGTCTTTTTAAAGTTCAGTTCATTTGGAAAGCTGCAGTGTCGAAGATTGCCTCCCCATAAAATGGTGACCCGTATGCACTCATTAACAAACACTTGTGAATGTACAGTTTACATTTTCTTTGCAGCGCTCATCAATTTCTCTCTGCTTAAGCTCTTTCACAATTTCGGTCTTCTGTAGTTGCCAAGATATCCCTCTTCATCCGCAGTTTCCAACATCCTTTCAATGCAAGGCCCCCTCCACATTGGCACTCAGACTGCTCCCAGTCCGTGTCTGGCTGATGTTAAATACCAGCGCTTTACTCATTTGCACCTGGTTTTGTCTTTGCCCTGTCTCTCTTCTATCTCCCCCTCGTTTCTCACACCTTCCAATGGCAGCCGAGTCTGTCCGCTGATGTTTCTACACGTTTCCTTCTTTCTCCACTCATTCTTTTATCCTCAATTTCTCCATCTCTCTGAGCGAGCCTTTCAGCGGCTGTCAGTCATCAGCGTCACCTCGATATCCTTCTGAGCATGAGGGAGGGATGGTGACAGATTTGTTTGTGTGGGAGGACTTGAACGTTTAGAAAAGGAGAAACACAGCCACTGAAGAGAACAATATTGTAGGTCTGGAAAGTCTCATCCTGGACATCTTTCGAGAGGCTCGGTCGCCCCGTAACATGATTTACTTGACAAATATATATACACACTTTTATAAATAACTTTGAGACATAGGTTTAACTGTCACTTCCTGTGGCCTCTTTAAGCCTGTAACAGTCCATTCCGTCTTGTCCCTTTCAAGGATCTTGATTTCAGAAAACAATTACCGCATTCTCCGTTAGCATGAGTAACCGCTAGATAAAGAGCGAGCTGTTATGAGCCGGCTGATGCAGAAACAGAAAACACCGGGCTGAAGACGAGCCAAGAAAGCTGCAGGGGTAGCTGTGAATTACAGGGCTTTCAAGCCAACCTGGGGAAGGGGGAAAAAAAAAAAACCTATGAGGGAAGATAAAGTGAACTAGAGAGGAGAGGTTGCGGTGAGCTCAGTCTTCACTTTAAGTCCAATAAAGAAAAGAAGCTGACAGATAGGTAGTGGCAAAGCAGACCTTTTCTTTCTTTTTCCTCTTTTCTCTCTCCTCTGTCCAGACCACTAATGGCTGTGCCCTTTCATACTCTTCATCCTTCTTTGCGTCCTTTATTGTTTTCGGGAGGCGGGGGGGATTGAGGAATTATCCCCGCACCATGACTCACTTTCCCCCTTTCTCTCTGTCAAACAGCAAACATCATCTTGGACTGTAAACTGAAAAATAAAGGCCCTTTACGAAAAAGATTAATACAATGCACAGACAGCCATCATAAAGAGATCATTCTTCTTCTGTCTTTCACTACCTACTCCTTTCGAACTCTTGCTTCTTCTCTATTTCTCCCTTCCACCCTTTCTTTAAGCATCTCAGTTGATTTGAGGGCCTATAGCAGAAAGTATGTGCCCTCGCTATGTTTAAACTGCACAGAGCAGGTGTGTGTGTATGTGGGTGTGTGTGTGCAGATAGAGGTGTGCCTGCTGCAGTGTTGAAGGAGCCTATAGAGGTGAGGCAGAGTGTGAGGGTGTCAAGCTGCCTGTGCTGACAGTAGTAGAAGGCTGCAGGTTGTCGGGACACGGCGAGCATCCGATCGATGTGTGTGTCCATCACAGCTTCAGACGTGTCGCATTCCACCACCGCCCGTCTGTTAGCAGATGCACTTAAAGCATCTTCTGCCGCGCTCTCAATTCCTTGTTTTTTCAGTGTATCCGTCAAATTCTTCCGCTTTTTCCATTTTTTTTTCAGAATTGTAGCTCCTTCTCATGACACCCTGTCCTGCTTGTGTGAACACAGGCGGCATATTTTCCATAAACGCCCACTGACAGATGGATCATAGTCCGAGCGCCTGTATAGCTATAGCTTTTCTGTATTTCCTTTGTCTTGCTTATTTAGAGTTCTTTATAACATTTTTTTTTTTTGTTCATTTTGTTTTGAGACTAATCACCCGGCACTTCTTGACCTCATGTTTTGTATAAAGAGGAATTGTGGAGTCTTTGTCCTACAGTTTAATGTCTTCTGGACTCTAAATATTATTGTGTGCTGAGATGGTGCAGCGGGCCTGTTCCAGGCGCCTGCTTGTTTACAAAGCTATCTCTGCAGTTTGTGTTTGTTTGGAGCCGTGTGATAGAAGGCAGGTCCTTGATAATGGAGTCTCTTTCTCCTCCTCCTTTTCTTTTCGGTCTGCCCCTCACTCACTTTTTTTCCCCCTCCTTCTTCTACTTCTTTTGCCCCGCAGCTGTTTTTGTTCAGCTTGGTTTACTTTCCATCCAAAATGTTAGGTCAAATACAGACTCGTACCCATTTCGCAAGCACACATCACAATACGCCGGCGTGTTTACGTTTCCTGCTCTCTACACAGTGGACAACATAGCGCCCCGCACAATGGGAACACAGCTCAAACAAATCACTTCTAACCGAGCAGAGTTTGATCCCCCTTTCAGCCCTGGCTTTTGAGCAGGGTCACCTGGTGGGGTCAGTTTACAGCTTGTCAAACCTTTAACCCTGAAGGATCATCGGTGTAGTGGGACAATGGTGTTACAAGAGCGGAAACCAAAAGCTGCTTCATTATTTTATATATTTATTCATTCATTCATTTTTCAAAATTAGGGTTAAATTGGAATTTATGAGGGATGTGTATCTTTGAAACATGTAAATTGAGAACTAATGTAAAACACTGATGTGTTTCATTTTGCGGGGTTAAACTATGCAATGGACATAGTGATGAGTTGGGACTGTGTAGCTCTCAGTTGAATTTTAAAATGCCTTGAAATAGCAACTAAATAAGGATTATAATTGAATTGTAAAGTTTCTTCTTCTTTTTAAGAAACTGTTTTTCATTTTTGATGGACAAAAAAAATGTAACCTATACAAATCCTTTGATTGTTGATTTTCTACTGACTGTTGAATGGTTTCTGTCTCTCCCTCATTCCTCAGGGGCAGTACCGGCCTTCAGACCTCCTGTGCCCAGAAACCTACCTCTGGGTCCCAATAGAGCGATGCATACCCCAGCTGGAGAATTCCTGCTACGCTCGTTTCTGCCAGGATCCTGACGCAGGTACAACTGCGCTCCTCTGTTACCATGAAGGCTCTTTGAAAATAAACTCACACATTAATTTGATTCAGTTCACTTACTGGATGAACCTATGACTCCTGTGACAGCATCTGATCTGGTTTCACTATGCTGGTGCATTGAAATGTGTGGGCGGGCTACCAGGCAGCATGCAGTCAATGAAGAGGAGGAAACTGGGCCAGCAGCAGCTCTGATCACACAATCTTCTCTCCCCATGACCCTTCAGCGCGGTTAGAGCAGAGCTAGCGCTGTCGTGTTGTCAATAATGAATAGTGATATCAAGGGTAATAAACCTCATGCATGAAGGTAGACTGGCAGACGCCCATTGCCTGGACTGGGGGGTGTGTGGTGAAAGCAAGTGAGTGTTTAAGAGAGTGTGAGTTTGGAAAGTTTTGAAACAAAGGTTTTAAATTATTTTCTGCATAGCTAGAGAGAGGCTCATATATTTTAAGTGTCCTTATTTCTTCTCCTCTGTTGATTCTGCATATTTGTGGTCGGGGAGTTTAACATTGCTTCGTCTTCGGAATGAAAATGCACTGATCTAATAGATGGGTTTCTGCATGGATGAGGGTTTAAGGAGCAAGCCGCCTCCTGTTTACTCTCCCCTGAATAATCTGCATCGGCAAACAGAAAAGGACAAGAATTTGACCAATAGATCGAGGGTTGGCAAAGGAGAAGAACGGACGGATGGAGAGAAAGAACATGTGATATAAATGGTTTCATGGAGATGAGACGAGAAAGGGAGGGAGGCTGGTGCTGTATGCTGGCACTGGAAGAGAGAGAAGGGCAATAAAGTCAGAGGTAGATTGACAGGAAGGTGGAGGAGGAAAAGTATAAAAACAAAAATATGAATGTTGAGAGACGGCTTAAGACTTTGTTGTAATGAGGTCATAGTTGGACTCTGAGCCATTCTAGGTAAAAAGGAACACAAACACAGAACATCAAAGAAAACCTTTTCTTTTGACATTTCACTGGGGTCAAATGCTGTAATGAGGCAAAGAGTTTGTAGGCATCGAGTTCACCAGCTATAAACCAAAAGTCTAAATTTGAGGAAAGGATCCTGGACATTTTTCTTCCAATGTTGTTGACTTAAGTACTTGTGAAAGTGCCACACCCTGGAGAAATGAGGTCCGTTTAAAAGACCATTGGTCTTTCACAGCATTGCCATTAACGGCTCTGCCAGTGGTGGGTCTGACTTCTTTTTGTCAATCAGACCTTAATCCCTGAGTAGGCACAAATTACTGAGGATAAAGTGGCGGTTTCAGTCGACTTTCAGTGTTGGCTTGTGTATGTTTGTGTGTCTGTGGCTCCATTTCTGCGTGGACTGTTGATTTTGGATGGAGCCGTACATCATTTCAGGGCCTAGCTGTCCAAATGCAGTGTCATTAGGTTTTGGTGCTAGCGGTCTTGATGGTTGGCTCAGGGTTTTGTTGGCAAGCTGTGGGGCTGAAGTGCACTTAAGTTGCTCTTTGCCAGAATTGCGG
The DNA here is from genome assembly GCA_030544235.1 of Lepturacanthus savala. Lineage (NCBI taxonomy): Eukaryota > Metazoa > Chordata > Actinopteri > Scombriformes > Trichiuridae > Lepturacanthus > Lepturacanthus savala. Next base: position 10,880,192 of record CM060478.1, read on the forward strand.
CAGCGTGGAGGTGTCTGTCCTGTCCAGAAACATTCCCAGTGGTCAGTCAGGCATCAGGTCAGCTTGCCCCTGTCAGGTTAGCTGCATGGCACACTCTTGAGGCTCGTTAAACCTGTCCACATTGGCAGTGCGCAAATATGTGCCTTGCAGATTGTGGGGAAGTCCTGCATATAGTGGTCTGGGAATCTCCTTTGTATATTTTTAGGCAGTAACTGTTGGGGTCTTAATTATTTAGCTGCTGTGGCCACAAAAGCCAAATTGGTGTGATTACTAGGCTAATTGCTCACAATGTTTCATGATATAAAAGTGTCACCTACTGTTGACCTTTATGTATAAGGAGATATTTAAATCACCATTGGCACATTAAGTGCAGCCCTCCTAACACATGAAGTTTTCTTTTGACTACAGGAAAAACTCAAATTACATCATTAACATCCACTGTCTTTAGGTTGGTTGTCAAGCTAAGTTTTCAGTGCATCAAATATGTGTTTTTGGTTAATTAGCATGTAAGGGAAATAACCAGTAACCAAATAAATTAATTTTTTGAAAATTGCAAATCATGCTTGTTGTCTAAGCCTGCCCAGGATCCAAGGCTTCACCCAGGGGTGAATGAGAAGTAGGAGTGCTGGGTGGTGTTTCAGATTTTCAAGGGTGACCAGGTCACAGAGCTGTCCTAATGAGGTGCTTAAAGACAGCTACACCAGAGTTTACACCACTCTGTCCAAAGCACGCTCACATTGATTACATGCCTGTTGCTGACACATGGAGGGCTCTAGGGCCTCGTTGTGGCCTCTAACAAATGTACAAACACTATGTGAACTCGTGCATGGACACACACCCCATACACACACACACTCTCTCTCTCTGTAAAGCACATATGTACTATCTCACACACACACACACACTCATAATCATTGTTTGCTCAACTGAGAAAGAAGCAGGGGCATTGCCCGTTCAGCAGGATAAACACTTTTAGCAGAAAAGTGTGACAAAAGAGGTCACACTGCGAATCCTGATTGCGTCCAGCAGGCGCCAAACCCACGCACACAGAATTACATGTATCATGCACATATTTGAGTTGTGTTTGGTAAAATATGATCTAATATGTCAAAATAGGATATTTATGTCCTATTGTATTTCATGTCTCAAGCAAAACCCACACATTCACTTCTCATCAATCAGGTTGAGTCTGTCAGTGTCTGCGCTTTCAGCCAAGAAAAGTGGAGCAGAAACATGTGTGCTGGATAGACAGCAACCCCCCGTGTATATGTGTGTGTGTGTATATATATATATATCACATATATATCACATATATATCTCACAATACACACTTTCATGCATCAACTCACTGTTGGAGCCACTTCACTCAGTTCTTCACCAGGCCAGGCTTTCTGGTCCTTAGCCTCACTTGGGCTAATGTTCCCTTTCAGAGTGAGACTGATATCACTACTCTCAGATGTCTGTTTTTGCAGGAAGCGCGATTTTTTTTTCCAAACCTTTATTATTTTAATTATAATATTTCTTCATAATGGCTTTGAGGGAAATTCCTCTCGTTGCTCTTCCTGCTGCACAGGGAGGTCAGAATCCAGCTACAGAGATTCAGTGTCTCCCTTTCAGCTGGGCGGATGCTTGCTGACACGAGGGCTTGAACCTGGGCCACAGTCAAAGAACAGTCTCCTGACTTACTACACCGCCATTTTCTTCTTCTTTTCATACCTAAGCCCTGATTTGGACTTCCAACATTGGGTCAGAGGAAGTGGCCATATTCAAAGGGTAACCCCAATGGCCTGCCTTTGACCAGCGTGTTGAGCAAGTGTTTTGAAACTTTTCAGATGGATGGGAAGCGAGAGGAGCGTGGCAATGTGTCGAGGCCCCTCACCTCAGCCCTGACCCTCTCGCTCCCGGCCCGACCTTCGTCACTCCTCTTTCACCTGACCCTTGAACCCTGGGCTGCGACCCCAGCGTGGCGTGTCACTGAACGTCCGGTGGGCCCAACAGGAACAGGGGTCTGGAGCCGATCAAAACCGGAGACGAGGCATTTATGGAGGAAGGAGAGAGTGAAGACGAAAAGGAAAGTTGTTTATGTGAGAGGCGGATGTTTGGATTGCCTGGAGTAAGAGTAGGGAGATGCTTGTGCATTCCCTCTGAGCTCTGTTCAGTATTACGGTTGAGGTTAATAGACCATCTTAAAGCTGCACGCTGCCATCCATTTGAGTCTGTAAATAATCACTACTTGTTATCTTCACAAGGGGACAGTGGTGCTTTAGTTCAGCGTCACACACTGAACTGAAGTGTAACTTCTTGTGTTAAGTGCAGCTGTCACCCTGACAAAGAACACGAGCAGGCACGCCGCACTCAAGAGACGAGGCTGACGGCAGCTTAAGCTATTAAAGAACTATCGAATGTTCAAATATTTTCACTTTCATCCCGCCAGGCCGCATTAATCCTTCACGGACCAAAACAACGTCCATGTCACGTGGACATTGCATAACATGTTTAGGTCTTTTAAAAGTCTGTTTCCTTCTACACTGGAGAGATTTAACATACTGCTGATCATCTTCATTTAGAAGTTTGCGTCAAGCATTCTTAAGTTATGTGACTCAGCAGTTTTGAGAGAAGGGGGGAAAAACAGTGGTTAGGGCATTACTGAGGAAATGAGGCTAATAAATAAAACATGAATCTGCAGTGTGGTTTGAAAAGCTAAGTTGAAATATGAAAATATCATTATAGATATGTTAGGTGTGTGGGGGGTTTCATCTTTGTACCATTCTATCACTTCTTTTCTGTGGGTGCCCTTCAGGTAGTGTCCCTCTGTTGTGGTACATGGATAGTCAGGACATTTGCCTATTGTAATCTATAACCATGGGACGATTGGAATTCTCCTATTGGTGGGACCTCAAAATTAGCCTTTAGGGTTGCTGTTCATTGTCTATTCAAAATTAAATAACATTTAAGTGATCACTGCAGCCTCCCTCTGCAACTGCTGCAACTGTCACCAGCCTAAAAAAAAAACAAACTTTGACATCTGGCATCTTGTTTGTGGCACTGCACCAGTTTGCTCTGAATTATCTTGTTTTGTCCTTTGATGATGTGGTCGGGGGTTTGGCGAAAGTTTTGGTGAATATTTTAGAAATTTGTTTTCAGAAATATGAGCTCGTATTCGCTCGTGCCACCTGTGTGGCACATGGGGAGCGGTAGAAGCAGGAGGGAGGTCCAGGAGCTCTATTTATACAAAAATTTCACTCTCTCCTATGTGATCATTCTTTTCAACATTTGCCCATCCAGTATGCAGCCTGGGCTAAAATATATTTTCAAAATATAGTAATGAGTGTCAGGGGAATATTTGGATTAAGAGTCTAGGAGAAGATAAAAGTGTTTAAAGAGGGCAATTAAAGTGAATAGGGCATTGAATAGGCTGTCTTATTGAAGTTGCATTTATTGGCAGCTAATGAAGAACTCTTCTCTCTGGAGTGGGAGGATGATAAGCACTATTGCAATATTGAAACATGCCTTTCTGTACCCAGGCTTCATTCTGGCTGTATTTTTTTCAGTTCTCAGCTCCAGCTGTGGGCAGCTTGGCTCAGCCTCTCTCTGCTGGAGGCAGCCGTTTTAGTGTTAAAGCAAGGTTTTTTTTTTTACCCTTTTTTTCCCATCCAATTCTCCAGAGAAGCGCTCTGAGCTGCTGAACATGCACACTTTTGAGATTAGCGGCGTTGTTCCTGGTCTGATGGGAGCTGGCAGTGTATGACACACAGGACCTAATGAGATGCTGAGTTTGGCAAGCCAGCAGGGAGCGAGTCCTCTGTAAGGAAGGCCAACTAACTAGCTAGCTCACACACCGCCGTGACTCCGTGTTTAAGGGCGCTGGGGAATTACAAATGCTTTCTGCTCCTCCAACAGCTTCTCGGAATAATGGCATATTTTTGCCAAGTCACTCAAAGGTTAACTCAAAAATGAGTAAGGGGAAAATAATGTGCCGGGTTTCATTATGTTCTCATGTCTGCCTGTTTGTTTCCAGGAGATGCCCGGGCGCTGAAGGACGTGGGTAGAGCTCTGGTGCTCTACAGACGGGCCGTCATGCCCTACGCAGCCTACTCCCGCAAACGCAAAGGCTCCAGCGACGAGACCGAGGTGCAGCAGTATGCTGGCTTGGTTGGCCAGGACTGCGCCGAAAGAATCTTGCTGTACCGCGCCTAAAACCTCCACCTCGCCGCCACCTTTTTAATAAATGTACACACAACCAATGACCGTTTTTGTGAAGGTTGCTTTCTGCTCCCTATAGTCATACCATTCTTTGCTCTACACAGGGTGAAGAAAGCAGATGCCGCTCACGATCTACTGAATTCACCCGGTGGCCTCATTTACCAGTTATGTCTCGTTCACATTTTATTTTATGAGTTGCGCTTTATTAATCCTGCAGCATCTGTTTTCAGTTTACGTCGTGTGCACCCCTTTGCTTCATTTGACACCCTGCAGGGACCAGGCCCTTGAATGTCATTTTGATGTCGTCTCTCTCTGTGAACTGACGCCGGGTTGGATTTATATCGGCGTCGCCGCTTTGAAGAGCATGCTCTCTTTTGGCGGCTTTGCTTACATTACATCCCGACACTTTTCAGGCTGTCTCATGCTAAATCACAACGTAATGACGACTTTTATCATCTGGTTATTGTGGAGGGAAGAATGATCTGTTTTTATTTACTTGTCTGATTTATTTATAGTTTTTCTTTTAATATGGACACTGGTTTGGCTCACTGAAATAAAGGGGTTGTATATTCCTTGCATGGACTTTGGGGCTTTCCTTTGTGTACTCATCATACGATACAGCACGGGCAGAGGTATTTTGGGGTAATAATTCTTTCACAGTGTGCATCGGCGTCTCCCAAGAGATAAGCGCTGCGGTTAGACCTGTTAAATTTGGACAACCAAGAGGTGTTGGATATAGGAGCAAGCAGAACACAAAAGTGATGGCCCCATAATCCCCAACAAAGTGTAAACAGCAGCGCAGCTCCCAGCCAGGGAGGGCCTGGTGTCAGCAGGCGGGCTTCAGGACTTTACACCACGGATATTCTTGGATTTGAACCCGATGGCGACCCCATGAATCTTCCATTCCTGCAGAGTGTCGGCTGGGTGTGTCCTCTGAAGTTTACATTAACTCTCCACAAGATACAGTTGCACAGACTTTGTACACGGTCAAACTTTTAAATAGCTGATTTATATATCTGGGGTTTGAGTTTGATACTATGAAATTTACCAAATTGTGCAGCACTTTAGACAAAAAAACTACAGCATAGATTCTTTTACTCTGAATAAATATGTTTAGAATGGATCATCATGTCCTGCCTGATCTCATTCTTGGGAAAAGGGTTGCAATAAATTAAAGTACATTACAATAAAGGCCCCGATACTAGTTTTACAGCGTTTGGATGACCTCACTTTGAATATTGTATTCATCATCTTGAATGACCAATATTTGAACCGGCCGACAGAGGCAGAATATTGCGACATAAGATCAAAACTACAAAACACAAGTAAGTGATGTAATCCCTTTTTGTTTCTGTCCTTATCACATCATTAAAGAGTATTGACAGCTGCTGACACAATTGCACTTGGAAATGTCTTTGGTTGTATTGCATCTTTATTGACTTTTTTTGTGGTTAGAATTTAAGTATTTGGGGATTAAGTGATTATGTGCCTGTTTGAATGGATTTTTTTTTTTAAGGATGGGAAGGTAGAGACAAGTTAGCAAAGGACGGGAGAGCATACTGGTGTTGTTCATCATAGATTATCTTCTGGGTTTCACTTGTGCCTCAGACCAAATTAATTCCCTCTTTACTTCAACTTGATAATTTGTGAAATAAAAAGGTCAGCTTGACAGTGAATTCTGGTGCAACAACAAAACTTCTCATCCTCCTAGTACACACTGATTAAAGCCTGCAAGCATAAATTCACCTCTAGGACAGTCAGAAAGGTTTTTTGTGTGCTATTTGTAGCCCAATTGGGTCCTATTCCTCTAAAATGTTTCATGTCTTAGGTAGTGGATCATTTACGCACTTCTGACGAAAAATATAATAACAGAGTAGTAGATGTCAGGCTGACCCTGAGCTGGTATGTGTGCAGCACCTCTGCTCTCCGTTGTGGGTTGACCTGCCACACGTTCAGCCAGCTCGCCTGTCTGCACCCGATCCTGAGAAAACAGTCCAGAGAGTGGGTCTCTAACTCAACGTGGTTTTAAGAACAGCCTGTGTCCTCAGGAATTAGAACAGATTGACAGGCTAATTCTCTGAGAAGGGAACACTGACGCTGGCCGGTAGCCATGTTGGATTCGCTGTTTCTCTCCCACATTAGGCATGCTTACCCTTGGACTTAATGTGCTCACACACACACACATACTCCTGGCACTGTCACGAGCGGTTAGTCTTGGTGGACGCCACACATAGGGACATGTGCCAGGGCTGTGGTAGACCTCTTTCTGTCAAAACAAGGGGCCTGGACCAGTCGGCTATTTTATAATGAGGCTGTAATGCTGCAAGACACAGCATGGCAAGGTTGGGACATTAGGGTAACGTATAAATGTGTCACTGCTCGTAACTCCTATAAAGTATAAGGTCTATATTGACCATCTATTTGCTGCTGACCGTTCAGCCAAAGGTCAGCGTTGGAAGAATAAAAGAGCCTGGATAGAAGCTTTTATCTTCACGTCAGCCCTGAGTCACAGCAATAGTTTAAATATGCTCTATGGTTTATTTTAGGCTGTGTTGCTGCCAAATAGGTGTGGTGTCTCACACTGGAAAATAAAGAGGCTGCCAAAAAAATCTGAGAAATGAGAGCATGACCCTGCTGCATGATAAGTTCTACAACTAGAAAAGGCTAAATTTAAATGTTCTTGCCTACATTGAAAATTGTAGTTGCAATCGCTTTAAACAACTTCAAATGTGAGGGAATTGCAGCACTTAAACATCCTGCCCAGAGCTGTTTTAAGATACCTTTAAAAAAAAAAAACTAAAAAAAAACTTTTATACCTTCAGTCAGTAATGCTAAAAAACACAAACCAAGCAAGAAACCTTGTTTAGTAGTCATGGACTCGATCACTGCACTGATACAGAATGCTATGATGAAGAAAAATGGATCACATCATCGCAGTTCTGAGGTCTTTCTTGTCTGTCGACCGATTGACTTAAAAATACTCCTGCTGTGGTTTATAAAGCACTAAATGGTTTAGGGATTAAATATATTTCTGATCTGCTGCTACGTTATGAACCATCCAGACCTCTCAGGTCATTTGGGAGAGTTCTGCTTTCTGTCCGCAGAGTCAAAACTAAACACGAAGCAGCACTCAGTTTTTATGCCCCATATATCTGTGGAAAACTGCAGGTCTGCAGCAGCTCTCCGTTCTTTTAAATCAAGGCTGAAGTCTTTTCTGTTTGCTGCTGCCTTTTGTTAAATCAAACAGTGATTCATTTTGTGCAATGCACTGTAACTTCTAATCTGGTAATTCGCTTGTCCTTTCTATATTGCCTGTTTTTGATTTTCCTCTCTTTTATTGAGTGTTGTGAACAGTACCTAAATGTCCTTTTGATAATTTCTTTAGTTTTCACTTACTGCTTTTAACGATCACGAGAACTGTCCGCATCCTACCATAGTGCTGCGTTTTCAAGGGCTGCGGTTTCACAGTAAACTGCCAAAAGGGGACAAAATAGAGGGAAATAACTGTAAAAGTCATGTTTTTTTTAAATTTATTTTTATTTATTAATTCGCCAACTAATTTGTTGTTTGTTTCGTGACTAATGCAATCAATGCAGACCACATTGTCTACGCTCCATACCGTGAAGGGTCAGAATATGAACTGTATGTAAAGGTTAAGATGACACAATGCGGCTGCTCCCTTCCACAATATACAAATATCATTCATTTCAAAAGTTTTAACTGCCAGACACATGATTTCTTTTACCTGACTGTAAAATCCATTTTCAGCATATGTGCACTAAAGGCTTCAGGTTTCCACATCACACTTCCATACTGGCCCATAAACGTGAAAACAGCCTTCTATTGCCAAACTGCACATTCATCTTTATGTACAGCGGACCTCAAACATTCAACCGAAGCAACAAGAACCACAGTGCACGACTTTGAAAAAAGTTTAAACTGAAAGTGATTAAAATGTATGTTGAAAGGAAAAAGAGCGGTGTGTAAATTTCGTGTTTATGTCCTGTTGCCGTTGAACTGTGAGTTTGCATGTGAGCACCGAAAGTAGTCGAAGAGATTAAAGAGAGACTAAGAGCATGTGTAAACAATGAAAGCAGCTGTTAAAGTACTACAATATGCAAGTTCTGAAAAACAAACTAGCGCTAGCATTCAGCTAATGCAGGTGTGAGGCAACGGCTAGCTTAGCTGTGACGTCTTCTAACAGCTAATGCTAGCTTAGAGCGGGTGCAGGTTGTCTGCATTTCTCCATTTTTGTGAGTGTTTGACAGATAGGAAACTTTTATAATAACCCCCAGACCCATAAAAAAACAGGTAAGTCGCTATTTGCATGGTATTTCACCTTTAAGTAATTAGCTTTCTGTATTTTGTAAAAATTTCCTCTCGTCTTCTCCACTTACCTGCCGTAGCTTCTCCATGGGTGCGTTTGTGACCAAATGAAAATGCCAAGGGACCCACAGAAGGAAAGAGGATGTGTCAGCGTGAAATATAATGGGAAGGAAAAGCATGTTTGAAAATCAGGAAAAAGCGACACCATGCCTGAGGTTTTCCCTTTTTTTCCTCCTTCTTCTTCTCTTTTCCAAACGCATGATCCAAACTTGCGTGTGTGGAATCATGTCAGCGAAGTATGGAATAATATCCCTCAGCTGTTTACGTAAAATGTCCCTAAATGTTACATGCTGCCTTATTGAGGATTATTTGCGTTTGTGGTAAATAAGAGGGGAAAATGTGTTTAGGAAAAGAGCAGTTTTTTTTTCTTTTTTTGTAGATTGTATCTCTTTTTAAATATTCATTTTCCCTTGTGGTAGGAACACAAACACAGCCAGGGGGTATGTAGTCGGAGAGTATGCGTCATCCACCAGCAGCAGCAGCAGCAGCAGCAGCAGCAGCATCCCTGATCACATCTACTGTATGCGTGAGTACACCGGAACTCTGAGGAGCATCTGAAGGGGCCGACAGTACATGACAGTGCCTCTGTGGGCACTGAGCTGTTTGATCTCACGCTGTTTCTGTCCTTCACTGAGCTAATCTCTGTACAGTACACGCAATCCCTGCTTCATTGAACCCGGGGGTAGAATGTAAACACTGACTCTGTCCACAGTTTGCAGTGTGTGTGTGTGTGTGTGTGTGTGAGCGTGTGAGTGTTTACTCTTGCTGGCCTTCTTGTGCGTGGGCCGCTTGTTTGGATTGGCTCCCCATAAGGACAGTGTGAATTTACAAGTTTGTTTTCGACTCTCCCATGCTCGCGCCGCTCTACCACTATTGCTTGTCTGTGCGTGTGTGTGTGCGTGCGTGTGTGTGTGTGTGTACTGTATGTCTATGCTGTCTGTTCCATTGTTAATGCTGACGTGTATTTCTGGCGCATGTTTGTACTGGCACCGACGCCAGGCCCCCCGGACCAGCGGAAGCTCCCAGGCCAGAGGAAGTGCCGGGCTCCTTTTGTGAATAAGACCACCCCCCCACCCACCCACCCACACACCCTCCACCCCCACCCGGATTAAGCGTATCGCACCCTAAATGCAGGCTCTTTCTCCTGGGGATTATCTAAGGGACAGGGGGGCGCCCGCTCCCACTGGGGCCCTGTCACCCAAATTCAACACACCGTCACCAGACCGCTCCCTAGCCCTCCTCACTAGGATACAGCACATGAGGGGAGGCATTGTGTCCCAGGGGACAATGCTAAAGTGATTAGCCTGAGTTATTAAGGGACCATAGAAAATGCATTTTGACATGGAGGCTTCAACAGGATCCAAACTCGCTGTAGGACATGGTGAAAATATTTGCAAGCAACACTTTCGGTGTGTTCAGGTTCCCAGCTGGACCGATAAGCAAACCACTGAAACTAAGCTAAATGCAATAAAATAAAACAAAATAGTTCAAATTCACTGCACATGCTATCAAACTGATATACAGTTTATGAGGATGAAGAAAAGCCTCTAAAGAGAACAGGAGCAGAAAAAAAAAATGAACTCTTCTAAAGATACTTGATTTATATTGATAGTTGCTTGCTTTGATCACAAACTACACTCTATTTATTATTACATGGCTGCGCCACATAGTTTCAGAGTCAATTTGAAAATCAGCTGTGCAATCTTGAAACGTAATTTACTTCCCCATCTGGAATACTTATCTTTTCATGATCAATAAAAGCCTTAAAATGTGTATAAAAACCTTTCTTACAAGTTGAAGAAATGCTTTACACTCCCACAAAACAAAGCAAAGTTGATCCCTGTTGTGAGAACAAGAAAAAGATTAAAAAAAAAATACTTTACTCTCCAAGTAGACAAAAACAAGGTTTTTCATCAAGAAGCCGCGTATAAATATGAGGCGACGTGGAAAAGGCCATGGACCCGCGTTGGTTTAAGCGATGATGCAAAGTTACAAGAGTGTAAATTATTTCAGAAAGTAACAATTCGTCATTAACACTTCATTCTGTGACTACAAAGGTAAGGGAAAGAGCCCCTCTGGTCTTGCTGTGTAGGCATGGAGACACACACAATGACGTGCAGGGAGGTAAATGTTGTCATCATATAAAACTTCCTGGACGTGTTAGTGCTTCTCTCCTTCCCTCTCTCCCTGCTGGTATTTACCACATAAATGTCTCTCTTCTGTTTTCCACCTCCCTCGCTCTCTCCTCCATTGTCTTTGCTCCTGCGCGGGGCCTGCGCGTCTTTTTCTCTCTGCGGCAGTCATACATATTCCCCCTGGCATTAGAATACTAATGTGTCAGTGTGAATAAAGCTTTCGGGGCGGCGGTGGGAGCCGACCCACCTCTCAATATGTGCGCTGTCTCTTCTGGGGAATCTAAATCTTCCTTCGCTCGCTCTCTCCCTGCTGTTTTTATCAGCCTCAATCTCATTTAACTTCAACTATGGAAACTTCCCGCCCTTGTCTTCCTGTCTCCTCCACTTTTTTTATTGGGGGGAGGGGGGTGTATATTTTTCCAGAAGTTTAGAATACAGGTAGAGGTGAGAGTCACGACCACCTCCGCCACCATGACCAAACTCCTAATCCCTCCCGTTTCTAGCCAATAGAAAGCCGGTGCAGCCAATATTTGCAGAGCTCTAAATCTTCTCCTGTTTGAATGCTGCTGTTGTTGTGGAGGGGGAGTGCTTGGCATTGTCACGGCAACCTGCTGGGTCTGAGGGGGAGCTGGCCCATGGAGGAGAACAGAAAAATGTCTGTATAATTAAGATTATAAAAAAAAAAAAAAAGAAACTCTGATATTTACGGCCTACGCTGGCAGCACAGCCCCAGCGGGGTGAGTGGAGCTGTAGCAGCAGAAGCCTTTTTGACACTCTTTTTCCTCGCTCTCTTGCCAATGGCGGTTTTTCTTTATGGAGATGACAATATACAATGTCTTTTTTTTTTTCCCTATACATCTCACGCTAGCGTATATAGTCTACACATTTCAATGAAATTAGTATGATTGCCTTCACTGAAAAAACAACAACAAGAAGGATGCCTTTGTTTACTCTGCACCTTATTCCCAATTCCTCTCACTTTCCTCCTTTCCTCACACCTGGCTGCAGGCGCTAAATGCAGTTGGCCCTCGAATCGAACCAATAAAGAGTCCCTCTAATAGCCTGTTATATCTTAATAAGGCTTTGTTTCCACTAGAAACAATTTTGCTTATGATTAGATTTCAACTAAGGGCTTTGATTGTAAGTTCTTTATCGTCCAAGTGGTTAAAAATGTTTTTTTGTGCATCATATCATGAGAAAAAAAAATATGTAGAGCATGTGAATTTATGTATTCACAGCATGGCTCAACCATGGACTAACATTGACATAAAATTCTATTGACATGAACAACCTACAATGCTTTCAAAATATATAAATCACAGGCAGATCATTTGCAGACGTTTTTGCAGAAATGCTCTACCCCCAAAGTGTTATACAGCTGTGCAGCATCACCAACCTCCCCCCCCTTTTTTTTCTCCCCATCACCCCCAGATAGAGAATCCTCCACACATGAGCAGCCATTCCTGATTAGGCACACATTCGAGAAATGTCAGAAATGTTTCATGTGCCTTGTCTCGGCTCAACTGGTGCAGTCAGATGTCCATAGAGGGCCGATAAAGGCTGAGGGCCGGGAGCTGAGGGTTCAGACGGGAGGCGCTGCATGCCATGGGGCCTCTGTTTGGTTTTAGTGGATGAAGCCTCCACCGGCCGGTGTGCGCAGGATGCATGGGTGGGAAGCCGTGTTTTTTTCCTCGCTTCCCCTGAGAAATCGGATGTAATCGGTCCCATCATCGAGGGCCGAGCCACCTGAACTCCAGTTGCCCGACGACCCACTAGAGTGTTAAAGCCATTTGCAGGAACACTTAACTGAACAAATATTTTTATTTCTGGCTAATGGTGGGCACATGCCGCCAAACTGCCTGGCACGGGACAACTGGAGGAGAGGGTGCGTGCGCTGGTGGAGCTGCTGTGTGTGGATGGATGAGGAAAGGGGGACGGCTGGGGGAGTGGAGCACAAAGCATTTCTCTGACAGGGTCTGGAAAAAGGCTTCAGTTGGCTCGATAGGTGTAGCAACGCAGCTAGTGACATTCTGGGAAGGTTTATTGAATGTTCATGCATAACGATGTAAAACTTTAAAAAATTACTTTTTAAATGAACTGCCTATACTGTATACTGTAACGATCTTCATGATATCTATTATAAACGGTGGTGTTGGACAGTAAAAAATCAATAATACAAATAAAACAATTGTCTATAGATGTTATTAAGGCAGCTAAGTTTCTACAAAATAAAAGCACAAAATGATTGGTGCATCCGCCTACAGAAATGGTGAATGATGTGCAACTCTGCAAATCTATTTAAAATGTCAAGCGCTGTAAGTGCAGATAACAGCCAATACATCACTAAAAACTATAATTGTATTAAATATGTTGGTTGATGTGGTTTTCTTGGACAGAGAGAAGATTCATGTCTGGGTTTTAACTTTGCGGTCACTACATGGCGCCCGTAAATCGAACCAAATAAGGACCGTGGCCAGAATTCATGCTCACTCTAAAAGCCGGAGCCTCCAAGCCATACGCAGATAGAAGGAGAGATTCAGTGATCCCAAAAATCCCCAGTGGCATGCAGCCGGGCCCGCTCTCTTTCAGCTACAGTGGCCGCTGGATCGGAGCCCACCATTGGCTCACGGAGCTGATCGGTCTCTCCGAACACAAAACGGTTCCACACTACTGGGGTTGTTGCGTGAGGGTGCAGACTTAAAGTCCTTTCTGCAGGTTTATTGCTGACTTTGCTGGTGCACGATAGGGGATTCACCAACCGTTCTCTCATAAGAGCAGTCATCCAAGTAAAAATACAGATTAATGGTCCACTCCTCTTCTCTTTGACATTGTTATTCCTCCATGTTCAACGGCTGAACAGCAGACACGATGGACCAAAATGTCTTTCAGCACTGATTCATCAGGCGCTTTCTCAGGTCAGCATATGAGGCCATGGCGGAGAGAGCTGTTGGCAGGGGAGATTTCTCAGAAAATATCCACTCCACCGGTTAGCAAGCCACAAATCCCTGCTTCAGCCAGAGGACTTTGCTGAATGTGCAATAAAAAAAGGGGGCAGCAGATGAGGAAAAAGGGGAAGAAAACAGTGAGCTGCCATACAAATTAAATGCAGATTCTGTGTATATGATTTTTTTTTATGTCACAAGTGAAAAAAAGGGAAAGATGAAAAATGGAGAGAAATAAACATCACTGGGCTGGCCGGGGCCTCTTGTTTCATTTGGCGAATTGAGGCCCAGTACCATTACAGCCCAGTCATTACCCAGGAATCCAGAGTTAGGGGAAAGAAAACCAGGCCTTTCCTTCCCCTCTTTCTTCATTTCTTCCAATTATTTCGCTTGATTTCTCCTCTCACCCTCTACATCCTACACCTCTGCGTGCTCTTTCTTTGTTTCTCATCCTCTTCTTTCCTTGTTTGTGGTTCATCTCGAAAGGGGATATATCGAGTTGGTTCTAATTCAATTACGAGGCCCTAAAGGACCCCGAGACGCTGCAGACAGGGACCACTTCAGCCTGTTTGGGGATTGGAATACTGCTGGTGCGGTGAGCTTGGACGCGGAGTGATTTTTAAGTGCACCACTTTGAAAAAGCACCAGATAATTTTGGGTTTATGTTTACGAGGCACTGTGTCAAGCCAGCGCTGTAATATGAAGAATAACATAACAAAAACCTGATCCGCATGGCTGCGGGAAAGGAAGTGTTTTCGGCTCTGGTCACGTTATTAGTATTATTCTTCGCGAAAACGGTTCCTTTCTGGTGGGAACGAGGAATCTCAGAGAGAGCCCTCGTCAATCTGTGGCCGCTGTGTTTTACTGTTCGGTAAACAGCGTGGGGAAGAAGATGGTCTACACCACACATGTAGAGAACCCGAGAAACTTTAGCGCTTGAATCGAAAACGTCTGTGCGGGAAAGCTGTACAAGCCCAGTGCCAGCTTCACCACACAGGATACAGCGGCTTGGAGGGAGGGAGGGAGGGAGGAGTGTTACAAAGTGGATGAAGTCTGGAAAGGGAGCTGTTGTGCTCCTAGACTTACAAAAAACATTACAAAGTAGCAGAAGCTATGAAAATTGAGTCTTAGTATATGTGTATTTGGGTGTTTGGTTTGGCTGTTGAGTGTTGGTGTTGTTAGATAGATGGACAGATGGAGTGAGACAGAGACAAAGACAGAGACAGAGAGACTCATGCATGACAAGCATTATCCTCCGTCACCACACTGGAAGCAGGTTGTCGTTGCTGTGGAAATTACCATCACAAACCAGACACTGAAACTCGCTCTCGTTCGCAGGGAAAGACATATTCATTATCCTTTTAAGATAACACCCCATGCTGCTCTTCCAAAATACATTTTTCATCCCGTGTTTTTTCCACTGCATTAACCTGTGTGTGTGTGTGTGTGTATCCAAGGCTGCCCCCTCAGATTATCTCATCTTCTGACAGAAATCCTCCTCTCTCCCTCCCATAAGTTTCCTCTTAATTCTCCTTTAGTTCTTTAATACAGCTGGCTGTAGACAGGGCGGGCTTAGTTCCTGGCGTGCTAAGATGACTTTCCATCACATTGATGTGTGTGTGGAGACAGGACCGACCTCCACTGGCTGGGACACACACACACACACACACACACACCCCCAACCCCTCAATCAAGGGGCAAGATATGGGGCTGTGGTCGGGTACCTGGACGGTGCAGAGAGCCAAACTGAGAGACCGGGAGCATGTGTAGTAACCGGATCCTTTTGGGACAGAGCAAAGACTGAAATATCAGCAGTTACGTCGTTCAGGATAAAACAGTGGACACACTCTTTCCTAGAACTGGTAATCATAATAAAGTAACATAACTACTAAGTAAACAAAAACTTGTCAAACTTTAAATATATCTTGGAACCATTGGCTACTACCGTCAGGAGGTTTTTGCCTCTAATATCACAGGAAATATTTTATTGCATAGACTATATCAAGGTTTGTTTTATAGACCTAGCAGTACTCTAGACCCAACTCTTTCGCTGCCTCGATGTATTTAGCAATCATGCCATGATCAATTATCATCCACAACTAAGCTTTTGTAATGACCCGCAGCATTTATACTATATTGTCA
This sequence comes from Lepturacanthus savala, assembly GCA_030544235.1. Lineage (NCBI taxonomy): Eukaryota > Metazoa > Chordata > Actinopteri > Scombriformes > Trichiuridae > Lepturacanthus > Lepturacanthus savala. The sequence goes on from CM060478.1 coordinate 10,896,000, forward strand.
ATCCAGTAATGTTGATTCTCAAACCATAGTGCACAAAGCAAAAAGTTCTTGTGTTTACCACTCAAGCCGTTGCATCTGTTCATGTTTTAAAGCATCTTGGTTTTATGCAAAAATTTCAGCCAGTGTCCATTACAGTTCATACAGTTCGGTATAAATGAAGGAATAGGAATAGTTTGACATTATATAACACAGCCTAAAGATTGAACAGCTTACTCTAACTCTGTCTAAAGGGAACAAAATCCAATTGTTATCAGCCTTCTCATCTGACTCACCCCAAGAGAACAACGTACATTTTCTGGAATGTTTTTTTTTTGATCATGAGACAGAGATATCTCTTAAAAAAAACAAAAAAAAATTGATATTAAAAGTAAATAAGTAGCTCAATTACTGACCCGGTCTCTCTGCAAATTACTGAAACTTCTCCAGGGGATTTTGGTGAATGGTACATGCTGTGGTGGGAATGGGCAAATCCCTGGTATGATCTCCATCCCACCCTTGAGCCATTACTGGAAAACGAGAAGGCCTTTTTCAGCTTCTCTTGGTTAATCGGAACTGAAAAGTATAAAAACACATTAGCGCCTGACACTCAGTAGCCAGATTGTTACCAAATGAAAATATCCTGTGATGTTGTGGGACACGGGTTTCTCGCCTTCTGCCAGGAGCATCTGTGTCATTGTGCCAGGGGGAGGGTGGCATCAGTGTCGGCCCTTTCACACTGCTCGCCATCGCTTGTGGGCAGATTTAGCATGGTGCATTCTTCCTTTTCAAAGAGTCTGGTGGGCCAAAAAGGAAAAGACAGAAAGAGACCCTGTTCATGACTGGACGAGGTGGAGTCACTGGGCACCATGCCCGCACTCTGTCCTCCTCCTCCTCCTCCTCTGGTGGGCTGACAGGCAGCAAGGGTGTGAGGCTGGAGCTTTTGTCACTCATATTGATGAGTTACATACCAGACCAAATGATTTTTAATGTGTGTGGTTTTTTTTGGGGGGTGGGGGGTACTTGGAGTGGGCGTGAGCATCCGGGGTGTGGGGTGACAGGGCTTGTCAATCAACGGGTGTGACAGACAGTCGGGCTGTGGGAATCGGTGACAGAGGCCATTCGGAGCCTTCATGCGCTAACGTGGGGGCCTTTTATGGGTTTATCAAACTGTTGACCCCCCATCACCCTGTGGACAGGAAATGCTCTGGCAGATGAATGGAGAGATCATGTCAATGAACAGGGTCATGTGGAGGGGGGGGCAGAGCTCATCCCTCTTTCGTTCCTCTCATGCACTGAACAATTCAAAGCAGGGGTATTAAACATGCGGCCCGGGGACCAGAACCGGCCCACTAACCTGTCCAATCCGGCCTACTGGATAACTGTATCATCATTTGGATTAATAAATCATTTTGATTTATAAATCAAAATCATTTTGATTTATAAATGTTTTTTAAGGCAGGCGATAACTTCACCTGCTGCTTGAAAAAAGTAAATATTGTCCAGTGAGTAAATATTTTGAATTGCAATACAATAGATTGACTGAATATAGAATAACTGAGATCAGAACTGACATCATAATGTTATAAGTGCACTGTTCTTCCTCAAAACATCTCTCCTGTTTTCTAAATTGAAGGTTAATTAAGTGTAACTATTTATAATGTATTTTTTTTACATAGAAAAAGGAAGAGTGTTGTTATTCATATGTTAACTTTTACTCGTTTAGATGAGACTATCAGTGCTGCTCTTGTGTCTGTATGCTCAATCCAAAATTACAGTCAGCAGACAGTTTGCTTATGTCAGCATGAAGACGGGGGGAGAGAATAAGAATATTTTTTAAGTGTCTTAAAAAAAAGGCTGACATTTACTATATGACTGATGATGTTATATGTTATGCAGAGTGTCAAGCCTGGTGCCAAGTAATCTTAATCTGAAACTGCCTTTGTGGTTGAATCTTTCCAAAGATAGATATAAATCTACTATTTTCATATAACTCCTCTACGTTTATCAACCAACACAACCAACCTTCCACATGGGAGTTGCATAAAACATATCTCACCCTTGGACAGATATGTGAGAGAATAACATACTGTAAAGGCGTCCCTATGGAGGCGAACATCAATCTCCCTTTCAAAGCATATAGCTGGACACGTTTATATGAAGCTGACCTGTGACCTCTATAACTGTTTTTAAAGGCAGTGAAAGTGAGCTGCATGTGTGTTTGTGTTTATGCGTGTGTGTGTGTTCCCTGCTGGGCCGTCTGGATTAAGGCCTGGGCCCCTGTACTGTGTGTCTGGGTGTCTGGGCTTGGGCGTCCTCCTCTATCTAGGCCGGCTTATTTATGACCTGAGCCGGACCCGGTCCAACAGCCTGAGACAGGGAAGAGAAGGAGGGAGCGCTGCATAACCCCGGTACATTCCTACACACACACACACACACAGTCCTGACTGACACACATTCACATAAAACACATAGACACACTGCAGATAAGGAGAATGAAATATCTCTCATTATCTTATATCAGAAACCCAGAGTGCACCACTCTCCCTCCCGACTATTTGTTCTCACCTCTCTTTCTTTCGGTTTTAGGTTCACTGCTTTCTGTCACAGCTCCAGGATTTACGTTAAATAACGGAATAAAAAAAATTATTTCCCACAACCTTTGGGTGTTTTTGTAGCACTCGACACAAACTGACTGGAAATGTATTTTATTTACGGCCATGGCCAAACCAAAGAGAGGGGAGCTTTACATGGATGAAGGACTGTTGCACACAATACCTCTGCACTCTTTATTATCTTAGATACATTACCACTTAGTATTTGGAGAAGGCTCTCTTTTTACCCACTGGGATTGCAGGTTCATTGCAGTGCTGAAAGTTAAACATGTTGATAGCAAATACTGTCTACAATCACCTTTCCACCAGCATCCTGCCACATGTTGCTGCCATTTTCTGCCCCATTTCATTTGTTATGAGATAGCGATACACAGATTTTCTCAGTTTGTCTGAAGCCTCATGTTTCTTCTCATGCCTCTAACGTACTGAAAGCTTTTGATGATGACTATGTTTTATATAGGATAACCTTCAAAAACTGTGGCTCCACACGAAGGCTATATATTCTTTATTTCATCCCTCCCTGTTGTCTTTTCACCTTTCCTCCCAATATGTGAAGGCACGGCCCTATCTTACATCACTGCTCAGTCATCTGCATGTCAGTGAACTTTTAAATTCCAAAGGGGTCGTACTATATGGTGGACACAGGATTTAAAGAGCATGTCTTTGCTTTGTCAGAGGCACCAGAACATTTCAGCAGCACACTCAAAGAGAAAAGTGCCGCTGACTTTCTGTGGTGGATGTGTAAAATAGAAAGGATGGGTAAGAGAGTGCTTTGCTGCACCTCTCTTCTTTTTTTTTTTATCAAAATTCGCTCTTCCTTTTTTGTGGTTAAATGCCGCGGAAAATTGGATAGCCTGGCAAAGCAGAGGTGGATGTTTTCCCTGAAGCAGAGTGCGGATGGAGCACATTCCAGGGGAAAGCTGTGTAAATCCCTCCATTGATTTGGTGCGAAACCCTCCTGACCCCTGGAATACATTAGCAGATTAGCCATGGAGGCCATGTGCACACAGCTCTCTTAGCTCAGCCGCCAGTCTATTCACCAGGAGCAGTCTGCCCATGGCCCCCCAAACACACAGCCCGGATACCAGGGGCAGATGGGCCCACACTCGCTCTTATACTATAATAAAGCCCAATTACACCTCTCTCTCTCTCTCTGTATGTGTGTGTGTTTGTATTTATGCATGCACTTGTGGTACATGTTGTTTGCCTCATCCATCTCTTGTAATGGTGCAGTGTTGTTTGCATTATTAAAACCCCATACTGAAACTGAAAAATGGGAAAGTTTCTTCTTCTTCATTTTAAATACTCCTATAACCTTCACTACCCTTTGAGTCAGACTCCATTTTCATTGATTTATAAACTGACCACTGCTGCATTATATCATACGCACTGAGAAAAACAAAGAAAGACAGAGGGTAAGCTGGTGAAAGCCAAGGTCAATCATCCCTAAACCGTCTGTGCTAGGGTCGATAAAAGTTTACTGAAAAATCAATAAAAAAAACCAAAAGAACATGGATTTAGATGTATTTTCATACTTTGATTGTGGTGAAAGGAAATTGTCACGGATACTGAAATACAGTGAGATGTCATATAAAACTGCAGCTTCATCATCCTTTCTGCATCTCTTAGCGTAATAGCCGTGGTTTGAATGTGTGCGTGCGTATGGGATGGGAGGTATGTGGTTGTGCTTTGTGATCAGTATCCATTCTTTGTCCCATTATGCTTGCTATGTTCTAAATTGGCATCTATATGGAGATTATGAGTATTAAACATCTGCTCAGTTTGAGATTTACAGGACTCTAGAGCCACAAACTTCCAACTTGAAGGAACTGAATGTGAACTTGGGCAGCAGCTTTTATTCATTGTACTTGCAACCTTTGGACATGTGCTTTTCATAAGATTCTAAGCTCGTATAAAAGCTAGCAGAGTGTTATTGGGTTGAGCAAGTGGCCATTGACCTGGCATTGTGCATGCGTGTTTTTGGATGCGCGTGTCTTGTTTGGGGTGAGGGGTGGTGCTCTGGGTCAGGGGAACAGGCATCATAGTCACAGGCTACAAGGCCCACCAAGAGCCCTTTGCCCCCCTTGTAGGGGACACATGGCCCAACGTCCCCCAACAGACTTCCACACCACAGGCAGACAGTTCATCCACCAGCCGAGCAGCCTGACACACAGATGGTGGGTCCTCACTCGCAGGTCGCCTCAATCTTTTAGCGTGAGGCATGAGAAGTGAAATCATCTGCGATCAGCGTGATCTGAGTTTGTTTTCATTGATGACTCAGGGATCCTTTGACCTCCGGTAATGATAAAGATATGGTCCATTTCAGTGTATGCTACACTATACTGTGCTGTTCTGTACTCAACTGTCATTTTCTACTATAATCTATTCTAAAACATAATACTATTGTTGTTTTTTTCATTTAAAATAATTATTTTATTTGACAATAATGTTCTTTAATCAACAGAGGAAAAACAGAACAATAACTGAGGCAGAGTTAGGCTCAAAGGTGAATTTTGATCTGTTGTCCCCTAAGTTTAGAATAAAATTACAGATCTTGCAGAATCATAAAACACAACACACTTAGTATGCACAGAGTAATACAGCACAAACCCACCAACTGTCCAACCACCAAGTAATTATAACGACATCCAAGGAAGGGAATAGACTGAAAAAACAGATAGATACTTACAGCACTTATTGCATTGTATCTAAGTACATATATACTGTATATAGCTACATGTACTTACATACACATACAATAAGTACAACATGCTCAAGAACGTATACAGATAAACTATGAGATCAAGGAACATGACACTATTTACACAGGAAAATCTTTCTACTTATGAATCATTTAAAAGAAAGATTAGATCACAAAAACACATTTCTCCCTCCTCTCAACTCCCCTCCTAAAACACTAGGCCAACATACTGTACAGTGTATCCTATATGCAAATGCAGATTCACAGCTACTGTCCCATAATCTACTGTGGTTGTGTGTACTCATACAGTTCTAGCACACACATGTATCCTATTCTGTCTTTATGCAGTACCCACAACTTTACTTTTTTTTTTATTTTTATGGCATTTGATTGTAGTACAACTGTATTGTACTTCACTCTATCTACTAATGAAGTCCATGAGCTGTGGTTAAAGCTATGGTACAGAAAAAAGCCAGTAAGTGGAGTTTAATTTGTTGAACTTTAATGCTCTGTACTACTACTTTACCTACCTCAGCTGTACTATACTCTCCTGTATAATACTTCACTAGCATCAACTGTATAGAAGACAGTATTCCCTTGAGCTGTGGATGTGTGCACACATACTGTACATACTGGGCACACGGATATAGGCCTGATGTTCCACATAACAACGGCAACAACCACAGAGCTAAACATCCTCTGTTCCAATATCAGTGTGGGCAGCTTACAGTCCGGGCTGACCACAAGCGGAATGATACAGATGGAAAATTTTCTTGTACGCATCTTTGTGCTGTTGCAGTCAAGTAAACAAATTCCTGTCTAGACTGACAGAAAGAAATTAAATACAATGAAATACACATGGCACACATACCACAACTGCAGTACATACACAAGTGGTGAAGAGGAAGTTCACCACTGAATGACTTATCGATGGCATTTTTGGTAAACAAAATGCAAAAAAAGGAAGAAAAAAAAGATGTACTCCCTGTAAAAAGTAAACATGTAATTAACAAAACATCCGCCTGAAAACGTATTTCTCTTAAAACAAGTGAGAATATATGCCTGAGAGGTGCAATGAAACACTTCCAAATGTGTTACAATCAGGAATTAGGCGATGCTCTAATTGTTTTAACCGAAAACACACCCAATGCATATTAGGTAATCCGTTCCTCAAATTCCGTGGGAAATTCCTGTTAAACTAAATTGAAGGTTACTTTCTCCAGTCATTATTTGCCCTTCTAGGCAGTATATTTCCTCAAATGGAGAAGTTTGTCATGCCATGTGTGAATGTATTCTTTCTTTTTCTCCGAAAAAGTGTTTCCCGCCCTCCAGCTCCCTGCGCCCTGGTTAATGTTTACACCGTGATTGATTTGGCACTTCTGAGTAATGGTAGATAAACAACTGATCAGCACTATTAGCACATCAAGCCTCAGAAGTGGCCGCGCTCTGCTAGAGAACAATTTGGTTCTTTGGTTAGGAAAGCAAAACAGAGAGCCCAAAGGTGCCGTGTTTTCACACCATCTTTGATTTATGCCTTGTCTTCAGTTGAACCTCGGGTCAGGTTCCTTTTTTTCCCCCTTTTCTCCCAGCCTAGCCTCCTCCTCCTCCCTGCTGTTTCCATTTATTTGCTATTTCTCTACCTATTGGTATTCTTCCTTTTGCTCCTATTTCCCTTCTTTTCCCACTCTGGCTTTTTTTTTTTTTTTTTTTGGTTAGACGTTTTAAGTACTTTGGTTCTCACAGTGGAAGAAAATGCTCCTCACATCGGTTTACAAAACCTGGAACTGAGCGCTGCATTTGTGAAGGGGTGTGAAACTCAAACTGCCCCCTCTCACCCCACCTCTGTCTGTATTCTATGCTTTAGGGTCAGAGGTCGTCGGCCTACTATTCCTCAACCTCTCAACTCCTCTGACAGGATTGTATTGATTGTCAGGCTCATTGTGGCTTATACAGAATAATAACAGCCATATCATAAAATATTCATTGTGGGTTTTTCTGCTGCAGCGACTCAGCGGGACGTCACGACATGGAAGGAAATATTGAAATGTCTTTGAGCAAATATGACACATCGCGGGTTTATATGCATGACAATAGCCTCCCTCCCCTTGGCCCTTTTCCTTCCAGCCATTCTACCCTTTCTGCCCTCTTTCTCTTCTCTCTGTCCCCTTCTGCTCCCCTCTGAGCTTCCAACTCTCCACCCCCTTTAGTTTTCTGTGAGGGATCATGGGTTGTGTATTGCACAGCCAGTTGTTTGTTGTCACTGTGAATTACGATGACAAACTAAAGGAGTGACAGCTCGTGCTGGGTAGCACAGGCAAGGGAGAGGCCAGGCTGGGGTGGAGATGGGTGTTTGTTTGGGGGGGTGCTGCTGCTGCTGCTGGTGGCGGTGGGGTCTACTCCTGCAAGTTTGCCGGTCTGTGCAGCCGGGGGTTGACGGGACAGGGGAGGAGTGTTCAGTGCGAACATCAGGATTCTCAGGGATCAGTTTACAAGGTGTGTCTCCTTGACTTTCACTGTTGCAGTAATTACAAGCTGAGGTTTTCCCACAGTGCTGCTCTACACTGGTTGTACATTTAATTACAGCAAACAGTCTGATTCCACAGGATGATAGATTATTCAGGGCTTTGCAGGCTGACAAGACTTGTTACAAGAATGCTTGGTTTCTACAGACAGTTTACTTTTTCAACAGTAGTATGTTGGGTAGGCTGCGTACAGATGGTAATACTGAACAGTGTATTTAACACAAGAAGGATACTTTGCTAGATATATTTCATCATTACTACTTACTTTAGGCCTAATTATTTATATCTTAGAATAGTTTTGTATATAAGCGTGTGCCAAAATCCACCAGAATAAAACTTAAACTGAACTTTACCACTTTCTAATTAAACATACTTTATAAAATATTGAGAAACTGTAAATAATCCATTTTAATTATTAGTTAACAATTTAGTCATGCCTTATGTATCAATAATAAAGGCTTACAATTAAGAAAATCAGCTACCCCCACAAAATAAATAAATAAATAATAAAGTTTCTTTAAACTGCTTTAGTTATACAAATTCAAGGTTTATCACCCCCAGGTAAAGTCACCTGCAACAACTTGGAAACCTTTTTAAAAGCCTTTATTTGATAGTGAATTAAACTAATGAAACTACGGTATTTTAGTGTGATGTAATGCAGATGTATTTTTCTGCTGGTCTCTTTAACCGTGCTGTACTTTTGCAACACAAACCACACAATTACAACATTCTTTGCTCTATTGGAGCAGTTCTGCGTGTTGGCCTTGTCCCATTTTTCCAGAGCGATTCGATCATGATTGATGGAATATGCACTAACCGGGCACCCGAACTGCTAAGTGCTTTGAAAGGAAGTGTAGCGTTCAACTTGATTAATTTATTTGTACGGCACAGTTTTCTCCAACGAGCATGGCTGGAGTGTACATTAATCTCCACATGTTCAGGCATACACGTCTGTTTACATGAAGGAGGGATTGTAAAGACTTTTCCCGGCTTGTCTCCAAAGTTAGTGTAGGCATAATCTTGTATATAAATGAGTTAGTCAATAGGTCTTTTGTCTTGAGGGGCATTCAGCTCTGGAGAGCAGTCTCTCCAGGTGCCTTAATAAGAACTTGCTTATTTTACAGGCAGGAGTTTTAATCCACCCTGCTTTGCACAGCTCAGTGTTTCTGCCATTGCTGCAGGCAAGAGGGCGGGAGAAAAATCCTGGTAAATGCTGAGAGATGTTTTTTTTTTTTTTTTTTTTTTGTCGGAGATGCCATTGCTCAACAGCATGATTAGGACTTGCAAGTGCGGAGCGATGTGGTAGACAACAATGTAAATCTGTCAGTTTGTGCTCCGGAGGTGGGCATGCTGCAACCTGAAGCCTTGAGTCAAGCCAGCTTGCTCACAGTCAGTCCTCTGTTTTTGGAGTGCTGGAAACCATGTAAACAGTATGCACAGATGCACTCGGAGGAATAACATTTAAAAATCACTGTTTTGAGAGCCGCAGTGCTGCCGTGTGTGCACGATGGTTGTTGGTCAGGATGCGGGGTGCAGAGATGCTTAATAGGACGTATTCCTCTGTCACTTCTCTGCCTCTATCTCTTACGTATGTAGTGCAGAGGCAGCTTGAGGGGGTCGAAGGTCAGGGTCCCGGTGGGGAGGTTACTCCTCAGGAGACCGCTCAGTTCAAATTAGGCCTCAGATTGGCGTTCATGGTCAAAATAGTTAACCTCTGTTCACCTCATCGTCCCTTAAGAAAACATATGTTTTGCCTCAATGCTTTGTTTTAACAAAGTCTGTCAGCCACACAAGGGCAAACATGCTCTTCTATGAAGGACCACTGATACATGGGCAAACAGCTAAAATACTCATATTAGCCAGGTCATGCCAGCTGACATATTTTCAGAATAATTAGGCAACATTTGTGCAGATAGATGTAACTAACAGGTTTGAATATAACCCGTTTACTGCTCTCACAATGTACTATTTCTTTTTCTCCAGCCACTAGACAGAGCAGTAAATAGGGACACAGGGAAAAAATAAACAGAGTTAAATGTGGGAGCGGGTAATGGAAAAGCCCTAAGCCAAGGTCAAGTCTATAACTGCTGCCCCGCGCTGTGATTTAGGTGCTAGGCCAGGGGGCTCGTCCAATAGCGGCTGAGCAGAGTGAGTTAGGGTGGAGCGCTGGAGGTGTTGAGAGCCTTGGTGGTAATGACTTGCTGATGACATCAGGACATACAGCAGAGTCCTTTCTTGGCCTGGGGGTTAAAGGTCAGACAGCCCATTCACTGACCTTGTGATTTATTCCCCGGACCCCCCTCGATATATAAACACAATGAAAGCTATGTGTATGCTGGGAATGCTTCAGTCTCTCTGAGGTGGGCACTCTGAGGAGACCCTAAATGCTTTCGATTTGTTCCTTGAGCTCTCTTACTAGTCCATACTATATCAATAACACTTTCAAAAGATCATCCAGACGAAAGACTGGGCTCATAGTCAAATGGCCTCACAATCTTTGCTCACATAGACTCACAATAGGAAACATCTGCTTTCAAAATGCAGCAAAAGTCTGTTAGAAACCACACTGGCTTAAAAGAGAGTCCATGAGGACATGCTAAAAAGATAGCATCAGATCTCTTTATAAAAACACACAGTGCTGCTGCAAAGAGCAGTAGATTACAGATACTACAAAGCACACATCCTGTGAGGTGTCACTCGGAGCTGCTACTAGTTCGGGGGAAACAGTCCGGCTCTATAGACCATGTAATATTTAACCTGGCTTCCTGTTGCTCCAGGCAGAGGAACTGCAGGGATCACTGCAGTCAGCGCTAATGTCTAACTCCCTCCAACAACAGGGAAACAGGACCAGGCTGCAACTTATATACATTTAAACAAGTAATCTACTTTAACATTAAGTCTTGTTTTTCATCATGTAAGACAAAAGAAAAACAGTTTTCCGTGGTAGCAGGAACAATGTGTCCGATATGATTGAATGATGGCCCGCCATGTTAACGCACTTGTGTAAGTTGCAAGTTATACCACAAATGGCTTCCAAACCAGTTGTGATGTCACAAATCATGCTCACAGGGCCCACCCCTTGAACTGAGATTTCAAGTGAGCTAAGAGCAACTTTCATCAGAAAGTCTCCTAGTGTTAAACTCTGCACAGTGAAGCTCCAAACATCACACTGTAGGAACAAGAAGAATAGTAGAGTTGCAGAGTGGAGTGAGACTTTGATTGAAACCAACTTCACTCAATTCTTTATTAAATTGAATTTACAATTTAGTGACGTCTCAAAGAAATAACAGTATTTTGAGAAACATGTTTTTTTGCCTCCTGGCAGACCATTGGATTCACATATTTGGAAACAGCTTGCCTGGCTGTGCCTGCCTACCAGTGCATCTAAAACTCAATATAATAATAGTTTCTTGAATTGATGTCTTATTTCCTTTGTGCCACTGCATTATTTATTGCCGCTTGTGACCAGCAAATGTTCCCTTGCTTCTCTTTAAAAAGAATCCATACCTATTGTCACCTGATTTGAGAAAAATGCTTTCCTCCACGTTTGGCATTTTGAATGACTCAAGTCTCACAGTGACCTAAGCACTAACTCAATACTTTCCTCTGTCGATGCTCTTTATTGCTGATAGGGTTACACTCAGCCCTGAGTCACTACAGTGAATCAATGAATCTCTGACTTTGCAGTGATGTAAGTCTTACAACTCATAGTCACAGTGTTTAGGTTTACAGAAGAGGAATATCGAGCTTTTGTTGTAGTTAACTCTTCAATGACTGCTCTCCAGCACTGTTTAAAGATTGAGTTGGAAAAACAACAACTTCAACAGTGTCAGCACGGGCTGAAGTCCGGACATGAAAAAAATATGAGTCATACCCAGAATGACTGAGGTGAAGTGTTCGCTGGACCAAATGGGCTGCGTGACGTATTTTGTATCTGTGTGTGCAATTCCTGTGTGTCATCTTATTGAACCGTGGCATAAAACTGGAGCAGATGAAGGTGAAAACAGACAACGGAGGATGAGGAAGTGAGAGAGACATCCTTGTCACATGTAATGCCAGGAAAAAAAAACAAAAAAACTCCAGTCATTCTTCTTCATTTCAGACAGCGGTATAAAGTTGTCACTTTCACTCAGCGTATATCTATGTTTCTCCCTGGAAAATCCTGTGTTGTTTTTTATTAGGAGTAATTCTGCCAGTTAGGTGGGAGGGAAAGCAGACATTTTGATCAGGAGCAATACTGCAACAAAGCAGCGCGCCTTGTGTTTCTGTTTCATGTGCTGCTGTTTGCTGTTATGCCACTGCAGCTTTGAGGGAGTTAAAACTACCCCCCCTCCAGTCTCCTTTTTCTTATGCTCCCCTTTCAGCTGAGATCCACTGCAACCTCAGTGTGCAGGCATCCAAGCTATTTTAAACACTCTGGAGCACTGGGGTGGAAACATGTGAGGAATCTGGATGATTGGCCCTCCACTCCCCCTCCATCCACTCTCCTTATCCCTGCTCTGTGTTACCTGCTGAGGGGGAGGAGAGGACAGCGGAGGCCTGGCGGTCGGGACGAGGTGATTACGGCGTATCGGTGACACTGCTGGAAGAAGACCTGCTGGCTTATGGGGTGATGCCTCCTAAGGAGGAGAGGGACTGTGCTTGTGTGAGGTGGCTCCTGCCGAGAGGAGTGGGAGGGTTTGGCCGGGACTTCTGGACGGAGGAGATGTCCAGAGTGCCCGCATGATGAGAAAAAGAGGCTTCTTTCAGAATGTTCTGCCATTTCCTAACACATTTACCATACAGCCACCAAGTCCCGCGCCTCTCTCTAACCCTAAACTTTCTTCTCGCTTTCTATCGGGGTCTTTTTACATCGCCACATGGCTGCAGAGAAGCTATATGGTTCAAATTAGTCCCTGAGGCGGTGCGTCTACTTCTTACTTCTCGCTCCAATCTCTCCCTTCCCCCACCACACGCAGATCCATGCATTTGTTTCATATTTTGCACAGGATGTGACTCACCCACATTTGATGTTTTAATTATACAGTGTCAGTGATATACTGGGAGCAAAAATGAGGGGTCTCGCCAAGATTTGGTATAGTGAAGTTACAATAACATATCACTGCCATTCACGATTAACAGCAGAACCTTCAAGGAAGAACAAGTCTGTTTTGTACTCTCGGTGGCATTGAATATCTCCGTTAGGCCTCTATAACATTCATGGAAAATGAGGGAGGGGTTTCGCTATTTTGGCCCAGTTGGCTGTAAGGGAGTGGATTGTATATGGAGCCACTGCAGCAAAAAAAAAACAACAACACACGCTGTATAATGGTTGATTGAATCCTATAGAGGCATTCACCACAATCATTGCCTATGTTATCTCTAGTACAGCACTGTAGGGCTTTGTTAAAGCGGACTTATCTGAGACTTCTTACTTCGTAAGCTACACTAAAAGATAACAAGACCTTCATATGATCAAAATAAGAAAAGAAAAGTAACACTTTACAATAAGAGACACAAAATTTGGAGTCGTCAACAGGGATTAATGAGGAACTAATTGCTAATCAATTAATGAGGTGATGCTAATCAAATTTCACAGGGTACCTTATAATGAGTTAATGATTAGTTAATTAAGAAATGAATGAGGAACAAAATCAGCCTCTCGAAGTAGAGGGGGGGAGTGTGATGACCCTGGATGACCAGAGTCTGGGGTTCAGGGCCTCCATTACTCATCTGACCGGCGATGCAACGAAAAGGGAGACTTGGAAACTAATGAACAGCTAATAATTAAGTATTGATTCACTACTCAGTAACCACCCCGTAGGATGCACCATTATTTTTCCAAGAAGCCACAAAAAGAGTAATGAATGGACAGGTAATAATTAAGTAGTTATGCAGTACAACACCTTACTTGAGGGGCCACAAAAAGGATAAGTAACATGAGATAATGATGAAGTAATGAGGGACTACTTTTTCATTACTCTGTAATATGTTATTTTACTCGAGGGGCAACAAAAACAGTAACCAATGAGCAGCCAATTGATAATAAATAACTCTCTGCTAGTTCTGTAAAGAGTCATTTATTGGCTGGTCAATATGATTGGTTCACAGATATTCATGAGCTAATCATTACCTAATGATTCATTAATATAGACTCCCCCAGTATGTTCTCATTATCTCCTATATAGTCCCCATTAAGAATTATAAAAGGAATGATTCTTTGTTTACCAAGTCATTCCTGATTTGTTCCCCACTCATTTCTTAATTAACTAATCATTAGCCACTCTCTAGTATTTGATTAGGAGTTACTCATTAACGGACATTATTGCTTCACCAGCAGTTACTTCCTCGTTTGTTCCTCATTCGGTCCCTGGTAACCGCTCAAAATTTTGTGTCCCTTATTGTAAAGTGTTGATTAGCTCGCTTCCACAGCATCTTAAATTTGCATATCAGCAGGGGGGATGCTTAATGACTGCAGAGCAGCTCACAGGCTCCAACATTACTCAGAGTAATAAGAAGTATTTTCACATTTAGCGCACACTACTGTTATGGTAAGCTATAACATCTTGATAACTCCTACCAGCAGTAACAAGGAATCAATATCATCTAAGATGATAACGGCGAGCTACTGCCTCGTCACTTGCTTTCCCTCTTCTTCCCTCTACTCGCTCCAAACACTTTGGCTGCTGGCACAGGAGGGATTAAGGAAGAAAGAGGAGCAAAGAAAAGATCGGCGATGAAGAGGGACAAAGACAGGTTGACGGATACCACAGCGCAGGGGTACTGGGTCCATCCAGTTCTCAGTCAAAGGCCCATGAGACTCTGCTTGATGAGGTTTCTTTCAAAAGTGTGATGCTTGAGCAGTGGAAAATAAATTGGGGGGGATTGTAAATAGACTTATATAGAGGGAGGAAAGAGACACAGAGAGAGAAACAGCAGGGGGTATCTTGTATACCCTTGAAAAATGAGTCAAACTCTCCTTCCTCACCTCTAGTTCTCCCTTTATTTCCAGCCAACCTGTCAGGCCCACTGTTATCTGATGGCTTTACTGGTGGAGTGGCAGATATGGGAGAGGAGCAAAAAAAAAAAAAGAAGAGTGAAAAACAGATGTAGAACTCTGCATTCACAGGTTGAACCTTTGCCTCTGAGAGAGAAAGAGAGAAAAAAGCCTTGTTAGTGGCTTTGAATGGAAGCGTTTTCCCTCCCTTGTTTAAGAAAAAAAAAAAAAAAAAGTGGGCTTCGGGAGTGGAAGTGAGACAAAAAGAAAAGTTTGTGAAGATTAAAGTCTTACACCCTCTCCTGTGTCTCTTTAGAGCACTTGAACGCCTGAACCAATGCAGGAGACAGCTCGAAGCAGTGGGGGGACGCGCCACAGAGGACCCGCAGTCTCTCTCTGGCTGGATGTGGACACATCCACTCATATGTAGAAAAGTTATGAAGTTCAGTTATTCTTAAAGCTGCAATGTTCTGTAGTGAGAGGCACCTTTTAATATTAGATGCTTATACAGTAACCTTTTTGATGGGATATATGCTGTTTTACTCTTCATGCAAAATTGGAAGAAGGATTCTTTCTTAAAAGTATCAGTACTATGCTATTAAAATATTTTATTGTTACAATTAAAAGTCATGCATTCAAAAATCAGGTAACAAAGCAGTAATCATAGTAAATATACTCATTATACAGACAGAAATCATATTAGAGTTTCCTTCCAAAGTAAAACTCAGACTCAGAAGGGCATAGTGCAGATTCACCATGCCATGTAGTGGTCTGATAGTAGATAAATAAGACTTCTGCCAGCTTCCATCTATAGAAATGTATCAAACTAAAACCCATCACACATTTGCATGTAAAATATGTTTTTAGCTGTCACATATCATAAATGTTTCCAAAGTAAAAGTACTAAATTTGGAGCATAAAGTAGCATGAGAAGGGGCATACTAGTCAGTTGTTTATGTTATGTTGATATCATCTATTCAACATGGCAATGAATAAATCTGATTTTGATTTTTTTTTCCTCCTCAATTCCTATTTTTGGGGTATTTTTTTAGGAGAATGAGGAAATGGGGAAAGGAGAGTAGTGGAGTGACATGCTGCAAGTTTACTTATCTATACATAAAGAAGCGTCTGCATGGCTCTGTGCGTCAGCCTATGCGTTCTCGTGCGCCTCCAGTCCCTGTTTGTCCACTGAGGGGCGTTGTTACTGCAGTCTGACATGCTCCGGGGCCGAGCAGGGGCCCTCCGCTGCTCCCTCGCTCGCATTGGAGCCGGTTGTGAGCGCAAGGAGCAGGCGGCGGCAGCAGACGGACGCGCGGGGCAGAGCTGCGGTTCGATGGGCGGAGGGAAGGCAGGGCCCAAGAGCACTGCGGCCAGGAAGCGGCTCGAATTACAACTAAGGGGCGCTGGGGAGAGAGGGGGGTGGGGTGGGGGTGAGGGGGGGGGAGAATGACACCCACTGCTGGAGTGAAGGAGGAGGGCAGTGTGTGTGGAGACGTAAGGAGGAGAAAAAACCTAGTAAACCTGACAAAGCGTCTGAGGAGCCGTGCGAGGACTGTCGGCGGAAGAAGGGGAAGGAGACGCGAGAGACGGCTCTTTTCAAGCGGCGGGGAACGCGCACTGATGGATTTAATGACATTCCGCATCGGACGACTATCGCCCCGTACGCCGTAAAACCTCCGATCCACCTCTTATTAGCCGCAAACTTTCCGTTTAGTTGACAAGTGCGCTGCTCGGGAAACACTGGGCATGTTTTGCGTCCCAGAAGAAACTTGGTGACGGGGAGGAAAGTTTGGCTGGAAGGGGGGGGGGGAGACAGCGCTATGTTTGTCGAGCTGTGTTCGAAGGATACGGTCGGATTTGTCTGCATGGCACTGCTGGACTACACTTGGAATATATTCTGTGATCTGAGTTGATGCCGGCCGATTGTGGAATAGTAAACTGAAAGAAAAAGGCAGCGCCTCGCAGATTTTTTTTTTTTTTTTTTTTTGGTGCATTGTGGAGTTGAAGACATTCCTCCCTCTTGATTCAGCCCATGCACTCTCCTCGCTTACCTGTGCATGCCAAAACACAGATCTCCCACGATTTCCAGTCCTCCCTGGTGAGTATATTCTATTTGCTGGGAGGGGGAGGTGGGGGGGTAAAAGTCTAAAAGCTTCCCCAGGATCTCATCTGTCAGAATCTGGGCTGTCATGACCGATGTGCTGCGACGCTGCGTAAAAGGAGAAATGTAGAAATGTTTTTTTTTTCTTTTGCATTTTTTTTTTTTGCATTTTTAGCTTGTTTTTTTCTCTTTTTCTTGTAGCTGCGCAAAATGAGAATATTTCACTTAGAGTTGAATTCACAGAGTTTTCTTGCGGAGACTTTGCACAAGTGTGTAAAATACGCACAGCCCCCAATAACAAACAGAAAATCTGCAATGCATTGTGCTTCGTTTAAAAAATATGTTGAACTCATCCTCATTATATTGTATTCACTCAAATCAACTCGTGTTTATTTTAGAAGGCGAGCACCTTGCATCATCACTTTAGGGCCCATTAACAAGTGTCCTGGTTATTTATTACTTTGCTTAATTTTCTACATTGCATTTATGGTGCCAATTATCCCGTGACCGCAGTTGTTTTTTCACCGCTTGGTGCCGGAGCCCTAAATCACTGAGCGGCTCCAAATGAGCCCCTATTGTTAGAGGAAAAAAAAAAAAAAGCTAAACTGATTTGAATTTCAATGGGAATTCAATCAGTGCCAAGAAATTTCATTCAAAGCCTGGTTTAAATGAAGGCTGCGCTCATGTATGGAGCAAAAGTCTCTCATGTGTGCAAAATGTCATGTCGTCGGAAACACGATAAAGACCAGGTTTTGCAGGATAATGTTAGAATGTTATGTTTTTTCTCGTTTCCGTTTTTCTCTTCTTGCATTTTTATATTTAATTCACAACTTTAGGCTATTATATTTTTTTCTAATTCTTTAATAGTTCCTGTAAAAGCTGCGTAATAATCGATTTTCATTTTAAACCAAAGTGTTTCTGCATTCAAATTTGAAGCTCTAATCTAATAAATCAAAGATCTAATTGGTGCACTGATTTAATTAACAAAACATTAATAAATCACGTCTGTCCGCTGCCATTATGCGGAATTAAGTGGCTTAATTGCTAAATCTGCACCCCCCTCGAGATATACATTCATGTGCGCGTCCACCGTCCGACTCCCGGTGTAAGGTCAGCCCCGTGAGGATGAATTAAGAATAAATCGGGGGTGTGCACGTCTTCAGGTTTGCTCTCTAAAAGTCAAATTACATGTGTCTTTGCGGGTCAAACCAATCGATATCTCCAGCTGGAGCAGAAGGAGCTCAGGGAAGCGTGACTTCACCAAACCTCCAGAGACGCTCCCAGCGCGGTTCAACCGCAGATGTCTGGCTAAACAGATTGCTGTGTGTACGCGAATATGTGTGTATGTGTGCGTGTCTCCCGAATATCACAATATTGCGTTTCAGTTAAAGCCTTATTGGTTTCATAATCAAGTCACGCGAATGCAATTAAAGCCAGCTTTTTGTGTTAATTCTGTTAAAAACGTATGAATGCGGCAGCGGCTGCTAACAGTTTTTGGCGCATCTGTTGCGCACCAGAATATAAGACGTCCAAGTAAAAGAGATCGGTGCCAAATCGGCTGATCCGGGATCTGTTTTCAAAACATATAGTGAGTCGTCACTCGGGAACAGATTTTTGTGATCAGTTCGGTAGATGATTTAGAAGGAGAGAGGTGTTGCTCGCGGTAAAGGCTCCAGAAGGTTGAAACCTGTGGAGAGATTTGTGTTGATCGTCAACTTTACTATAAGTCTGATCTTAGAAAGTATATTACAAAACCATGACTCAGTCATCAAACCGGTTAAACCGGGACTACCGAGCCTTATAGGGCCTTTAATTGGTTTATCTAAAACACTGCAATGCACACAATTACATATCAGCAGCATAGATGCAGGTAGCCTGTGTGTTGTCACAGCTTCGGTATGTCTGTGGCACGTCTTGTTTGACAGCATTTTGAAACACTTGCTCTTCCGTGGCTTTCTCCTGCTTCATTCTCACATCTGAGTTTTCCTAAAAAGATGCATTGAGAATGTACGAAATGGTGCCGGAAGAAGTCCTTTGAAGTCAAAGTAATGAATTCACACTGAAGTATGTTTTCTCTTTTTTTTTGTCATCTTTCTCTCTTTCTGATTTCCGCATCTTCAATCGTCACCTTCCCCCGTCTTCTCCATCCCCGTCACCTCTCAGCCCAGGTGATTGGGTGAATTCCAGTGAGTGACAGGCAGATCCGGCAGCAGTTGATGGTTGGGCGGACCCCCTCAGATGGGATCAGTGTCCAGGGGGCGGTGGAGAAGGGGGGTATGGGGAGCGCTGGCCCCCACTAACGGGATGGCCTCGTGGGCCTGGCTGCTGGCTGCCGTCCTGCTGTCCCTGCTGACCGTCAGCGTGGCCCGGCCGCCCCTCACTGCCACCAAGGAGGAGGAGGCCACTCTGGAACCTGAAGGTAAGCAGCGGGTGGGGAGGGACAAGACGGGAGCTGAGGGAGGTGGCAAGCAGGGTGGAAAACCATTTGTTTGGGGTTGTTTTTAAAGAGCAGGTGTACCTGCGTCAGAATCCCCCTCCTCCTCCTCCTTAAACCTGAACTTAGAGTCTTTCAAAACTTTTCCCGTCCTCATCTAACTTCCATCGCTTCTACTTATAAATGTGACTCTTGAAGTTTGTCTCCAACAGCACCAAGAATGCCGTAGCTTTGAAGATAGAGTAATGACAAAATAATAAAGGAATGAATTCCCTGATTTTGACATTGGAACTGTTTCTACTACTTGAACACATCAAACGTTCTTTAAAAAATCTTAACACTTCGAAAAAGGATGGAATTAACAGTGTTTGGGGGGAACAAATTAAAAGTATCAGAGAAACAACTCTAACCTCAGCACGGCGAGCCTCCCCGTTCCTCACCGTCAGGCGTTTGATTCACACCTTTGTGTTTAGCTTCTCTCGCTGGTGTGTGTAGTGGTTTTTTCGGGCATACTTGAGTGTTAAAGGCAGGTTTGTGAATCTATGTGGGAGCACAAGGGAGAGCTGTGAAGGAGGGTGGGACAGTGTTTATGCTGGCATGTCTCTCGTGCCCCGCTCGCCTGGAAAGAGGCACAGAGAGCGAGGGGGGAAAAAGGGAAAGAAGTTTGTTTTTCTTTAAGATACAACTGCTCTGCTGACTTTGTGAATTCAAATATTTTTAAAGCCCCCCCCCCTTTTATGCAACTTCAGAGAAACTTTTTAGTGAAAAGTGTATATACAAGTGCGGACAGTTGTTTTTTTTTTTTTCTTTTGAGGCCTGTCCGTTTTCTTTTTGTTTTTTTTTTCTTTGTCTTCAGTCGCTGAGTCTGCTTAGAGACAAGCTAATTAGAGTTGTTGTGATGGATGGTAAGTCACATTCCAAAGCCTTTTGTTCCCAGGCTTTAATCAGCATGCTAATTGTAAGTTAGGCCAACAACAGAGCATCACTTTTTTAAGCCTGTCTCCACACATATACACACACATTATGTTCCCTCTCCTGCCCTTTACCCTAGAGGTCAGGGATCCTTCTTGCTTACCTTGATGAGAGGCTGCCTGAGCTCTCCTCTCCTTCTCCAGTTGTTTTTGTTTCTCTGTCTCAGACTGTTTGGCTCCAGGCCTGTGAGAGTTTTGAGCCCCACACGGACGCTGACGCTCTGCTGCGTGGCCACGGAGAGGACAGAGGGAGGGAGGCAGGGGAGAGTTCTCCAGATTTATACAATGCTTTAAGAAAGTTCTAAGAGGATTTGTGCATATTTGACTTCTCCTTTAGAAGGAGAGATTACGGGAGAGCTGGGCAGCAGTGAAGTCATGTGACTGGAGATTAAGTGGCTAGACCTAGGGGTCACATGATGAGGGATCATCAGTGCATGGAGAACCTGGCCTGGATAATCTGGTCCTGAATCAGATTCAGATTCCTGAATCTGTCGCACATGGCAAACACATTTATCTTTTTGACCACAGCTGTGTGTGATTGAATCAGTGTGTGTGTGTGTGTGTGTGTGTGTCTGCCTCCAGTTTGTTGTCTACTCCTTCTGTTCAGTGCTGCTGGTCGACCGGTGTCACCCATAGGGCGCAGGAGTTACAGAGACAGGGCGACTGGTCCCACCCTCTCTATCCTAATGACACCCCCCTGCAGAGATGTTTTTGGATTCACACCCCTCCTCCGCCCCTCTCTTCCCTGCTGCTAGGGTCACACTGCTACAAGTTTGTGTGTCTGTGTGTGTGTGTGTGGGGGAGCAGTAATTGCTGTAGAGCTGTAGATTCATCAGATTGCATATCAATGTTGTCTCTATGGAGCCCACGCCTGCACCCCTGGTGGCCCTGCTAGTTTGTTTACCTGCGGCTGCTGTAACATTAGATGTGGGGCAAGCGTGCTGTTTAGGCCTCCACAACCGCCCTATTGTTGTCGCCGTAGCCACTTCAGTATCTGTGCGAGTGTTTACCTTGCCCGGGCACTCTCCGTTTGCACAGTGATTAAAATACACCGACCGAAGCTGAATAACAAAAGGTACCAAATGCAGGAGGTGTGTGCGTGTGTGTGTTTTCATAGAATTGGTATTCTGGGCTCCGTCTCTTTTTGCATATAATGTGGAATAAATGTGGCACCAGGCACATCGGAACGCAGGCTGAATGCGAGTGCAGCTGACTAAAGTCATCTCATGGCTTGGCTGTACTTTCTGGCTCTCCCTGCCAAACTCCAAATAAAAAAAAAAAGAAATTCTGATCAGTGTGGAGGCAACCTCTTCGAACTAGTTGAGTGGTTAAATAATTCGAGTTTATATTATATGTCAGAGATGAGATTCATACTAAGCCTGAGAAAACAAAAAAAAGTGGTTCCTTGAGGCGGTTCCTTGATTTATGGCCGCCGTACAAATTGCTCTCTTGTCATGTATCAATATTTATATGCCACGTTTCGACTCTTATTTTCCAGCTGTTTACTGTACTTTATTTAATAAGGAACGTAATCAGCCACTGCCAAACACAGCAGCACTTATACTTGAACGACTGCTAATTAAGATTATAGTTTCCATTAGACAGCTGCTAGTTGTGTGTCTGTGTGTGTAAATATGTGCCAAGGTGGGAAAGTCAAGGAGGTGCAGGTTTATTACCGATCCGTAACACTGCGCTATCTACACAGTAGGAGAATGGCTGTTAAAGTATAAAAGCGTCAGCTGGTCAGTTAATGACATGCAGTGTCTGTGTGTTTGTCTGTGTGTGTGTGTGTGTGGCTGTGGCAATGGAACTGAACTCTAAACAAACGCAGTGTAACCGCTGATGGTGTGACCGGTGGGAGCAGGGGGGGGGGGGCAGTAGGGCTAAATATACAGCCTTTTAACACAATGACTTTTATTACCCTGCCATTGGCTGGTGTTAATCTTGAAGGTTTGAGGGTGTTGGTGGCTCTAAGTGAGTGTGAGTGTGTGTGTGTGGACTTATTTGCCTTGGCTGTTATACAAGAAAATACCTCGTCAGTCCACAGTTCAGTCTCACACCTGTCCGATAAGAGTCTGAGCAGAGCTGCTACCTGTGCCAGGTTGTGCAGCCTTGGGTCTTACTGGACTGTCCGTGTGTCCAGCGGGAAGCAGCGAGGAGCCAGCACCAACAGGGTGTAGGGTAATGGAGAAACGCACTAAAAAAAGATTCAAATATTAGGAAATGTAAAACAATATTGATGCAAATTCCAGGACGCCACAGACTTGTAACTTCTTTAATGTAGTTCACAGTTTTAGCTCACAGATTGATCCCTGCTGCGTTCCTGTGCAAGTCCTTTAGCTCGCTTGCCTGCTTACTTTTCTGGAAAAAGTAGAAGCTAAATAGAAGTTATTCTGAAGATGAATTACCAGAAGGCGGAGTAAAGTCGAAGGAAGGGTTAGCATACCTTCACACTAAAGAAGATTTTTGGGAGATAAGAGGTAGCCAGTGGGTTAAAGGGGTCGGGTGGGGTTCAGGGGAATGTCTTGATGAAGAGTGAAAGGGTGAGCAAAAAACTGGAAGGGTTGTTGCCATGGACGCCAGCAGGAGCCAGTTCATGGAGCTGCTCCTTTGTCATAAAAAAAAAAAAGCCATGAGAGGGATTTGAATGTGAAAGGACACAGACATCAGAAAAGAGGGAGAGACAAAAAGGGAAGAAAAGTCCTGAGATTTGACTACGTGAGCAGGATACAGAGGAAAGAGGAGAGGAAAATGCAGGGATAAGAGGGGCAGCACAGATAATGTGATTTGGCAGTGTGTGTGTGTGTGTGTGTGTGAGTGTGTGTGTGTGTGTGTGTGTGTGTGTGTGTGTGTGTGTGTATGCCTGCTAGCTCACATGCATGCTGAGTGAGTCCCTCTGAGATGGCAGTCATTACATTTAGTCCACCTATCCCATTGTGTGGAACGCGACAGGGAGGAGTTGGAAGAACAGACTTGCTGCTGAATGAGTAAATTCATCAGATCATTTACCTATGAAAAAAAAAAACGTAGTGTTGGGCTTTTGTGAACTCCCCTTCTCGCCCACTTGACAGACGGACAAACAGAACGACAGACGGGCAGGCAGGACGGCAGACAAGGAGACAAATGTGAGACTCATTCGCTGTGTTTTGCTGCAGATTGACTAATTAAGCACTAATTATTGCCAGGACGGTGCGAATGAGGAGGATGAGATAACAAGGGGTGGACAATCTGGATCTATCGCACCTGATAGACATACGTAATAGCTGTCGGACACACACACACACACAAGCAGAGAGAAAGCGGTTTTGAAATGGAGATGTGTTTCAGAAAAAGAGAGGCAAAGTGGTATTGATGAAAGAGGGAGCGAAGAAGAGTGAGTCTGTTAGATAGAAAATCAGCAAAAGTGTGTGTTTGGGTGTGTGTGTGCATGTGTGTGTGTGTGTGTGGAAGAGAGAGATGCTCCCACCCCCTCCTGTGGTGCAGGGAGGGATGAAACTTTGCAGAGATGAAAAATCTGCAGTGAGGTGTTTCAAGCTCTTCAACTCAGCTTGCGCCCTAAACTCTCTTCAAGTGTAGCAAAGTGTGTGTTTGTGTGCACGTGCGAGTGAGAGACAAGCCTTCGTTAAACTCTGTCTTTAGTTTTCTATGCGTGTATAAGGTCTTTTTACACTGCACTCAGTGTGTGTGTGTGTATATGCTTCCGTGACACAGGTTCCCATGAACAATCAGGCATGCTGGAGGTGTCAACAGGTTTGGGAAGGGTCAGGGTTAGGTCAGCGGGGTCAGGGGTGTGAGTGGGTGAGGGGATGTGTGGGAAGGGGGGAAGGAGAGGGTAAAGCGGAAGGGGAGGTGAAAGAGGGAAACGAAGGGCCAGCAGCAGCAGCAGCAGCAGGAGCAGGAGGAGGAGGAGGAGGAGTTGATGGAGGGGGACAGATGGACACAGCAGAGAAAAGAAAATGATGAAGGCGGAGCCAACACGTGCATGCTTTCTTTAAATCAGACACACCATTTGGAGAAACTCCTTTCTTTTTTTTTGTTTTGATTTTCTCTCCTTCCACCTCTCCTTCATCCTTGTAGTGTACCACACACACACACTGCTGGTGCTTGTATCATCTTTCTGCACGTACATGTGTGCGTGAGAGTGTGCACGCGTGTTAACATCCAGGTGTTGCTATGTCAACCTCATTGAGGGGCCCACCACCATGAAGTTGTACAGTTCCGCAGGCTGCTTAGCATCCCGGGCAGTTACCACATCTCTTTTTTTTTTTTCAAATCCTACATTAAAAAACAAAGACAAAGTTGGAACCGGTCATAATTATCAAAGCAAAGGCAGAGGTATCCGGTATGGAAAACATGTCGTAAAAAAAAGGTAGCGGAGACAGCTCCCATCAATCAGCGCGGGAGCTCCGCCCCTTATATCAGACCACACACTAAGTCCTGGGTGGCGAGGGAGGGGTTAATTATTTCCGGATCGAAGGAAAGAGAGCGAGAGAGCGAGGGAGAGAAGGACAATACAGGAACTGTACCTGTGTGTCTACTTGCCCCAAGGGGAACGTTTAGAGGTTCGCACACATGCCTCCGCCGCTGGCTCGCAGCGGAATGACTTTCCCTTCCTGTTGAGGCTGGAGTGTGTGTGTGTGTGTAGTTCCCATTTAACACACACCGAGGTGTATTGAGGTGCAGGAACGTCTGGGAGTGCCACAGCCTCAATAATTACACCTATCAGCCTTCAGCTGAATGCATATACAGTGCTTTCATCACTACCCTCTCTGTATGCTTTTCCACTGTTGCTCTTTTTCCCCCCCTCAAACCCTTGTGAAGAAAGCCATTGTGGACATTTTTTGTACCGGAGTCAAGAGGAAAAACTTGGAATTTCTTCCAGTTTTTGTTCTCACAATGAAGGGTTTCACATTTTGTGCATGATCGTTTGTGTTTTTGTGTGTTATAAGTCTGCAAGAGCCTTGGGGGTGACTGGATTTGGCTTTAGTGTATACTGGAGAAGCCAGCTTATATTTCAGGCAGGTTTTCCCCCCTTTGCTTTTTTTTTTTTGCTCAACTGTGGCTTAATGTTCAGCCACAGTTGAGGGTTTGCATAGACGCGGACAAAAATGCGTTCTGATGTAGAAGTGCAGTCTCAGCTATTTGACGCTCCAAAAAAATCCCTTTGATATATTGGACATACACCTCGTTCTCAGCCGTGCAGTTGTACAAGTCAGAGGACATAGTGTGCACACATGCATTCACAGGCGGACTTGGACTTCCTCCCAGAAGTGAAGGTTTTATGCACTTTGGAGTTTCTTGCTCTCTCTGCTTTGGCTGGCGGTTCCTGTGCAGGGGTAAGAAGAAGGAAGAAGAAGAAGAAGAAGAGGAAGAAGAAGAAGAGAGATGGAAAACAGAAGAATCAGTCTCTAGCCAGATCAAGGATTTTGAAGTTTAGGCACAGAGTCAAAACCAGAGAAAAGCCAAAAAACAGAGTGCCCCCCCTCTTCCCCCCATCTCCTTTCCCCCTGCCTGACAACCGCTTCCGTTCTAGAGCTTTCTGGCTGCTTTCTTCTCTGATGGGCAGACGTGCTGGAGTTTTATTACCTTTTTTTTTTTAGGATGCAGAGATCTGTCTGTACTGCTCCTGCTCACAAACACTGGCTGCTTGGCATCTATGTTGAAAGGGAGGTTTGGTTGGAGGGGAGGAGGCTGTCACTCAAAACAGTGATGTCCCAATTCTCACCTGTTCTCAAAGCATTGATTGATTTTTTCTTCTACACACGCTGCTATGGCCGTAACTGCATGCTCTGAACCTATAAACGCCAATCACACTGTACACTTGATAAGAGTGGTATTTTCTCCATTTCAAGCGACTGACTGGGGGTTTGTGGTACCGATATGTTGGTGTGACGGTTTACAACAATGGGCCTCCCTTTTCTCTGTATTGCTCCTCCTGCATAAATTGATTTAAGTGCATCCAATGGGGGTTGTTTGGTGTTTTTGTTTCTTACACTATGGCTTGTTTCCTCCTCTCCCACCTCTCTTTCCACCTTCTTGTGCACCCTCTTCCTCCACTCTGTCTTTTCCCTCTTCTACCCCTCTCCCCCTCCCCCATTCGCTCTGCAGAAGCATCGAACAAATACCAAATTTCTAAACCCACGGTGTGCTCAGTGCACCCGGGGGAGGTGTTGAAGCTGAACTGCCCTCTGCCGCCGACGGGGACCATCACCTGGACCAAAGACGGCAGCTCTCTGGGCGCCAACAACCGCACCCTCATAGAGCAGGAGGTGCTACAGATCCGTGATGCCACGCCCAAGGATTCGGGCCTGTACGCCTGCACCAGCGTGGGCAAAGACACGGTCTGCTTCATAGTGAATGTCACAGGTGAGTCAGGGATCAAACAGGACAGAACAGGACAGGGACTTTGGAGACTTAGGGTTGGACTGAACTTGGCCATGGAGCAGATGTGATCAGGCCCAGCAAATCTGATTTTGGTTCTGCCTGAATGAATATGTGTGTGAGTGTGCAACTACAGTAGCATTAGAATGGATTTATACAAAAAGAAACAATATCCCGCTACCATATCCCTTTGCAAGAAAGTGGCTGCATGAAAATCTATGCATGCAATACTGTATGTGTGTGCGCGTGTGAAAGACTTGGGAGAGGATGGCAGTAACCGTGGTTACTCTGTGCAGATGCCATTTCATCGGGGGACGATGAAGACGATACAGAGCGATCGGAGGACACAGGGGCGGACGGAGAACAGATAAGTGAGTATGGGAGGACGAAAGGAGGGATGAATGAGTTAGTGATCCCCTACCCTTCCTCCCATAAGTCAGGCACCCATGAGCAAGGCACGTAAAGCCGACAGTAGAATCCTCTGCTAAATGTGGATTTCAGCTAGAACTCAACCCTCATTTCTAGCAGCTAGTGTGCGAATGACCGTCTTACTGTGTGCAGTAGCATTTGGGAAATAAATGGACATTTGAGATATTCAACTGAAGACACACATTTGGGAAATTGAAAAGTGATAAATAAAAGAAGCCCTTAACAGGGCTTAAGCATTAGGGCTTTTTACACATTTTAATGTCCTGATCCGATAAATAATGAATAGTCAAATAGTCATGCTTCACAGCGTGTTAAAAGTGGATGCTGATTGTGATAGCCAAACACTTACAAAGGCTTAATCCCTGAGTGAAATAATCTACTTAGCAGTGTCAGTGTTTATTAGCACAGCTCAGCCGCGATTAAAGAAAGAGGGAAAGCGGATGGTCTTAGTTGTTTTTGCGAGACAGCTGTTAACAATGCCAAAACTCAGGCATCCGCATCCCTGCTATTCTATACCTTAGCATTCTTATCTAGGCCCATACAGTGCAGTTTGGGAGTGTGTGTGTGTGTGTGTGTGTGTGTGTGTGTGTTTGGCTCCCAGGCAAGCTGCTCCAGGGAATTCAGGGATTCCTGACATTCCTTTAGCTAGTGTCTCTCAGGTAGTCGGGCTTCATAGAGCCAGAGTCAGTCAGTCAGTCAGTCAGTTAGTTAGTGAGCTGGGCTCATCCATTATGAAAGACACCCATCTGGACCCAGTTACCCACCTGATGGGCCTGTGTGTATTGTGTGTGGGGGTGCTGATTATAAATAAATTTTGTCTTTGCGTTGGTGAGTGTCTGGTGCAGTAACGTGTTTATGTAGCCACGTGCACACACGCATGCGTTCACGTACACACTCGCAAATAGAGGCTAAAGTGGAGATGAGGGCTTCCACATCTTGTTAAAATTCTCCACACGCATTGCGTCTCACTGTGAGTCCTCCTCCTCCACTGGGCTGACTGTAATTGCCTGAAATCCATTAAATATGGGGAGAGAAAGGAACTCAGCAAGAGGAAAAAAAATATGGGGGGAGAGGGAAGAGATCCAGCCATTCTGGTGGTAATAAGCTGTTTGAAAACAAAGAGAAAGCTGTTCTGGCAGTACAGTCACATTTTCTCGCCGTGTGTGTTTCTGAAAATTCAAAACCGAGATTATTATTAAAAGAACGGAGGAAGAAGAGGAGAGGGGAAAAGAGGCAGGATGAGGGAGGGGGGCCATTGGATCAGTACCAGCACTTCTCTGAGCATGGCGTGGAGGCTTGGCCCCGGGCCGAGGACTGGAGCGAGGGAGGAGGGTGCGTGTAGGCGTGGGAGGGAATGAGAGCGGAGAGTGTGGGGTGTAGCTTTATATTCTCTCTCTCTCTCTTTCTCTCTCTTCTGGAGCACTCCAAATGGGCTGGGCATCAGGCCACTGCAAAACAGAGCGTTTTGATTTCAACTTTTGTAGAAGAGAGAAGCCTGAACAACACAGGTCGTCCATCGTCAGCAGTGGGTGGTGATATTGGACGAGAGGCAGGAGAGCCTCTCAACAGGGATCTGTGAGGGAAGCTGCGTCTTGGGGATGGGTAATGGTGGGGGTGTAGGAGGGTAGCACTGATGTAATGATGAAGCTAAAGAGCCACGTGGAGCTTTGCTTTCTGCATTCGGTCCTGTTGCTACAAATCCCCCTGTCCTGTTCACAGCTTCAGTCAACGGCGGCGTGGCATCTGTTCAGTTAAAGCCGCACATGACAAGATTTACAGTATGTGGCAGAGCAGACCTCGACATAAAGCTTGCATTTGAAGCGTCATGCACAGCCAAGAAAAATCTGTTTCCACTGTCAGACTTTTATGGTCACCAGTATTTTATCCTGAACCTTACATTTGACTGTTGCACGTTTAGCGATACGTATTCTAGGATTCAATGGGGGAAAATGAGGGACAAGCTGCAGGATCCGAAGTTGCGGTTTCACCAATAAGCATTTATTATTACAGCATTGCATTCCAAGGAAAGGCATGTATCCCCAAATTTGGTGATTTTTGAATCGTTGTGCTTCTTGAGTTAAATAAACCATCTGAAAAAAATCTTGGATATGCAAAAAATGCATATCCAACATTTAAAAAATCATATAGCTGACAACAGTTGTTGTTTTCCCAAGCTCATTACAAGGTGTCGTTTGAAAGATACACAGTTTTTATAAGGACTATTCTCTGTGCCTCACATTTGTTTCCACTACAGTAGCTCTAATAATCATTATCCAATGTTGCTTTATGCAGCTTGAACAGATACGAAGAGGAGGATGTCGCAGCTCAACGTGAAATCATTTCACCGTTGAAATACTACTTTGGAACAGTGATGACTTTAGCTCTCTGGAGGAACTTTACGAGAGAAAAAAAAATGTTGACTCATAGCGCAGGAGTTAGATAACCTCAGCTCACCCCAGGCCAGCTTAGGATAAACAGCCGTGAGTGGGGGATCCGGATGCACGGGGCTTTGGGGGCGGCGGGGGTTCCTGGAGGCCACAGCAGTTGGGCCAGTGAGAGTTTGGCTTCATCTGGAGAGAGGTTGCGGGGTCGTCTCGTTTGAAGTGCTGCCCCTCCGGATGGAGAGCATGGGAAACAGGGCTGCTCACCTTTCTTGTCCACCAACCTCATCTTATGACCCAGCTCACTGCTCAGGGTCAGAGGTTGTTTCAGAAAGAGAGAGAGGGGAGGCCTTGTGACGGGCTGGTCTCCTCCTAATCTGTCTCTGTCTTAACGGATGTAGTGATGACAGGCAGAGGGGACTGAGAGGTGAAGATGCAGAGCACATCTACAGATACAGATAGTGAGAGTGAAGCAAAGGGGGGGAGTGACTAATTATAGTTTGAGCACATAGCGTATGCATCCATTCAGGAAGGAAGAGTGCTGTTTACTGACTTTACTATCCAAGTATGTGTGTCTTGTCCGGTCGTGCATGCCAGAGAAAAGGATGGGAGGTGTCTGATAGTATGCAGATTGGACAGGCGGGGAAGTGAGCGGGGGGAAGGCGCTTGAAGCCAAAATTCCCATTGGGCCTTATGCTTATGTTTGAGGGTCACACCGAAGGCAGTCGGCGGTCTTATTTGTGGGTATTCCCTCTGTTCCCTGCACTCCTGCTATACGAGAGAGGAAGTGATGGTGTGGAAGAGCATTTGGGTTGTTGTTTGACTTTGGGTTTCTCTTTCCCTCCGAGCCCCATCTGCTTAGGCAATCACGCTCCCAGGTGCAGAGAGAAAGGGAGGCTGGGGGGGGGGGGGGCTCGGAGGAGAGTCCAGCTGACTGAAAGACAAAATTCGAAGGGGGGGGGGGCCAGGGAATGGACAAAACATAGGGAAGCTGACAGATTTCAGTAGGAAAACCAGGAACAGTTTGGCATTGATCAAATCTGGACCAAAGGGTGCACTGAGAACCGCCTTGGTAAACGTTCATTTTCTCCCCTGACGGCACATAATGATTTTCCGAGGGTGATAAGCATCCAAAGCTCTGCCGTCCATATCTCACCAAGTGACAGGCAGATAAACAGGGGGCTTTGGTAATTGGAGGAAGTAGAGGGAGAAAAAAAGTTGCTAAGTGGAATGAGATGAAATTGAATGTGATGGTCTAGTTACCCTCTTGGCAACGCCCAGGCACATTCTCCCCTCAGAGCTGATGTTTTTCCCCCCTCCGCAACACCCTGCCGAGCCCACAGGGAAACGTGTGTGTTTTTATTTAACTGTGCGAGTGTGGAGCTCTGGGTTGTGTTATGCAGACGGCGGGGTCAGCCAGTGTTGCCAAGGGGGGTCTCTGGGAGTGTTAGGAATGGTTCAGGTTTGTCTCCTCTGCAGTCACGCTTCCCTGTATATCTGCCTTAGCCTGTCCAAAGCCCTGAAGCCAAACAGTTAATACTGAGGCCGTGATTAGGAAATCTCACCCTGACTGAACACCAACTGTTCCCCCTGGTTGCAGGCGCCCCGTATTGGACCTCGTCAGCAAAGATGGAGAAGAAGCTGCATGCGGTGCCAGCTGCCAACACAGTCAAGTTCCGCTGTGCTGCAGGAGGCAACCCCCGGCCCAAGCTGCGCTGGCTTAAAAACAGCAGGCCTTTCCGCCAAGAAGACCGCATGGGCGGGTATAAGGTAGGATAAACAGCAATATATCATACCTTTTTATTACTAATGTCAGGTTGCTGCTTTCTCAAGACTTTTCTATCCTCTGCTACAGCGTTTTTGTCCATTTTTTTTAAAATGTATTTACAAGAGGATGTCAAGCCAGTTTTTCCAATCACTCACTGGCTGTCCTTTCACCCCTTTTCCACCCTTCACTGGAGAGACGGGAGGAGAGTAGACAGAGGAAACGAGGGCAGGGTTTCTGGTGTGAAATTGGAATTGCTCATCCGTGCGCCTCCTCTCACCAGGATACTTTGCAGTCTCTCACTGTAACTTGAAATGGTTCTTTAACCCTGACAATTAGAAACCTAAGCCTCTGGACTTATGGGTTAAATGCCCCTGGACAGTAACGTATAGAGAAAGTAAGTAGCGTCAGGCTTGAAATGAGTTGAGAATGCTGAGGTAACTCAATCAGGGAGAACAGGTCCCACTGGCTTCGGTGTGGAGACTAGTATGTGATTCTATTGTTATGATGAAATGTGATTTACAAACACTATTGCTGAGCTGGTTATAGTCTAAATGGAAGGTGTTTGCTCTTCTGTGGCTTCAAATTAAAACTGAAATAAACTCAGCTGCATTACTTGACTCCTGAGGAAGGACCAGAATAATGACAAATTCAGTGGCCGTCACTTTAATTCCATATCAGGAGCAGGCATGACTCCATGCAGCAGTGGAGGAAGAAGTACCCACATCTTTTACTTGGCTAAAAGAACCAATACTGTAATCAAACATAGCCCATTACAAGTAGAAGTCCTTACTTAAGTAAAAGTACAGACCTGGTGCCAGCAACAAATTTACTTGAAAGGATCAAAGTAGAAGTATTCCTTTATTCAAACTGTCCCCATTTTGAGGATTATATCTATTATAATTATATTTTTGGAATATTAGTGCAGATTTATTTACATGTGTAGATATAATCATCATTTTAAAGGAAAACTAATCTTAAGTCTTTACACTCTTGGGTAATAGTCTGAACTGTGGTGGCATTGAATTAGAATGTAGCAAAAAATTGGAAATATTAAATTAAAGTATATCAAACTTGTACTTAAGTACCTTACTTGGGTATATGTACTTAGTTATTTTCTGGGCTGGGGTTTAGTTCCAACAAATGAGCTCAGTTAGAATTGTGAAATTGTCTCTCAGCCTTAGTTCTGCTTCAGGAAATAAATGGTCCAATCTGAATTATCCTGTATATGCTGAAAATACCTGATTCTGTATGTCATGGGAAAGTAAAGCTAGTGCGGTCGTGTTTTGTTTCCTTTTTGCATAAAAAGCCTGAAAACAGCCACAACTCGTCCGAATAAGAAGAATTCCTCCCTTGTGACGAAGTCTATTTGGATTGGAGTTTAGTTATTTTGCTCTTTGTCTCTCAAAACAAGCAACAGCGTATACTGTAAATCCTTGAGTCCCACTGATGGAGTGGAATAGCCATCTAAATAGGCAGTTGTGAAATTAATTCATGAAAAGATCAAGTGATGCAGAACAACTATGAGGTTCTTGGTTAATGGCCGGTGGTTTATGAGGAAACACATCTCCTGCCAGGAAAGTTTAGGAGCAGATTATGTTGATGTACGTCGCTTCCCTTTGGCTTTCAGCGGAATCCTTACAAAAAAGAGAAAAAAAGCCACTACATGACGGAAACGATACAGTCAGCCTTGTCAAGTACACCACGGGCAGCTCATTTCTCTCTTTTTTTTTTTCTTCATCGAGAAATGTTGGACAAAAGCTGTACCTGAGCCCAGCCCTGTAGCATAATCTCTCCATTGTGTGAAATGTAGGCCTGTGCAAGCAGTAGCTACAGTCTCTCCTCCGTCTACAGATGGAAACACTATTGTTGTCTCACACCTGTGGATTCCAAACGCAGGCGAAACTGTTTTTACAAATGCAGATGAATAACTGTGTTTGGAATTGCTTGGATTTAAAAGCGCTGGCTTCACTACGGAAGATATAGTGACTTTAACAATGACTGACAGCAGAATTTTATGATTACAGGGAAGTATGTGGGACTCA
Source organism: Lepturacanthus savala (assembly GCA_030544235.1). Lineage (NCBI taxonomy): Eukaryota > Metazoa > Chordata > Actinopteri > Scombriformes > Trichiuridae > Lepturacanthus > Lepturacanthus savala. The sequence goes on from CM060478.1 coordinate 10,929,297, forward strand.
GCATAGTTGTAAATGTAATTTGACCTTAAACAAAACAATGCACAATTTTCTCAATTCTTTGTGTACTTCTCAAAGGAATCAGGAAAAGTATCACAGTAATGCTCTGGTATCGTGAAGTCATTGCGGTAGAATCAGCCTGTCAACAACCTCAGTATTGTTGAGGTTCAACTCTCATATTTCAATACTCCAAATCAATACTCCAAATCCACTCTTTTAGCTCTTTTTGTCCGTATATGTAACCTGCGATTCTCTGTTTTTTTATTCCTGTGAATCCACTTATGACAAGAATCCTCTGCCTCCTTTGTGCAGGTGCGTAGCCAGCACTGGACCCTGATCATGGAGAGCGTGGTGCCGTCGGACAAGGGCAACTACACTTGTTTGGTGGAGAATGAGTTTGGAGCCATCAACCACACCTACACCCTGGACGTAGTGGGTCAGTGCCACGCATGACATAAACACTCAAAGAACATTCAGTGTAGGATGGGAGGGATGGAGACGTGGAGGAAAGGGAGGCAAGATGTGGAAAGAGTTCTCACAGTGAAAACAGTGTGTGTGTGCGTGTGAGCTGTTTGATCGCCCAGGTGCGCTGTGGATGCAGGTGCAGCTACAGCAGCGCAGCCAAGTGTGCGGCAGCTTAACACACATGTCATCAGTTTTAATGTAGTTTTCATTCAATTACATAATTATATTTCATTTTTATTCATTTAGTTCCAATTCCACCATGATACTTTGTGTGTATGCGTTGTGTCTGTTTAGAGCACCAACTCTAAGTTGTGGTAGTTGTGTCCCATCTTGCCTCCAGGTTCTTATAAGACCGGTTCACCCAAACCACTAAACACATTCATCTTTTTTTTGTAACTGAAACTCATTTCTATTGAAGACATTCCCACTGTCACAGAACATCCTGAATAACAGGAACATTGATGTTCAGTTCTTTAAATGGAAATGTTCCATTCCCTTTGCACAGAAACTACTGTCTGTGCACATCTTGATGGGAAAATCTTTATGTGTGTGTGTGAGTAAGTGTGATTTGGGTGAACTGACCCTCTAAACTCAGCTCAGGTATGATGGCGACTTAACCCAGGGGGCGGATGATTTAGAGTCACTCTCTGAATTACAGAGCACACACGGCGCTGACCTCAGCGCTATGGCAGCGAGTTCAGACCCAACTCAGTCAACCCCTCACTATGACCTTTGGAGTGCTGAAAGCGTGTTTTTCCTGCTCCGTTTGCATAGTGGGGACAACAAGGGGACTGGGATAAAGATAGCAGATCAATGTGGGCATGTGTGTTTGTGTTTGTCCTTTGCCCTCACTTGAACCACTACACACGCAATCAGAGCACATGGACACAGTTATTCTTTGAAAGGCTGGCCAACAATCCGCAGATAAACTGGACACACATGCAGCCGGAGTAGTGTGATTGGCTGGTCAGTCCATACATCCGTAGTCTGCTGTATGTGGAATAATTTTCACCATTGTCCTGAGCAGACCTACTGTAATTACAGACTTCTGTTTTGATTAGCGTCTCCATGGTAATGGCGAGTATTATTTTCATTATATCAGATGGAGATTGAATACCTGAGGGTTTTTACACAATGAGAGTGTACAGGCACATGCATACAAACACATGAAGGTTCATGCACACACACACACACACACACATGCTCCCCATCTCAGGCCCCCTGCTCTGCTCCTCTCTGGGGTTAGCAAGAGCTCTCCTTCAGACCACATATTTCTGTTTTTTGTTCTGTTTTATTGCAGAGCAGTAAACCCCCTCCACGTCTGACTCCGCAGCCACTGCCCCCTGCAACCTCTTGCTTCATTTTACTCCATTATAGTGGGGCGGACAGAGGGAGGAGAGGGGGAGAAAGAGAAAAGGAGGGGAAACAGAGACAGAAAAGGCTGTTCTTATCAGTCTTCTTTTTTTTTTCAAAATGACCTGCAGGATCAGCTATTAAAACCAAGAGGAACCAGCCCTTTCTGGTTCAAACCGGCCTCTGGAGAAAAGGCCCACAGTCGGACAGACACACATGACAAGTCAACAGACGCCAGCTCTTTCAATCAGAACCGTGGCACCCAGTGGCTCTCCAGCACTTTTGTCGGTAGCCCCATGCCACCGTGTTGCCATGCCGTGCTGCTCCTGTGCCTCTGCCCCTCCCTGACCCTTAGGGCCCTGTGTGCCAAGCCGCCAGGTTACCCAGAGTTCAGTGGTCTTGCATGGGGCACCATGGAATGTCCCTGGCCTTTCTCGTCACACTTCTTTCTGCCTGTATCCCACCACCATCAAATTATTTCACTAATGACTTAATTGATTGATGGATACATTTTTGAAATAGGTCACTACACGATTGGTCACAGAAAAACATTTAAAAAAGCACTGCAATGTCTCTTTTGTTTGATTTGACACGTGGAAACAATGACCAGGGCCTATTAGCTTTTTCGGCCACAATTATCTTATTTGCTGCTGCAGACAGAAAACAGACAATACGACTGAGTCTAAAACTCAAAACCTCCTTCTTTCTTCCATCATGTCTGTTTCTCCTTAAGTGGAGCTGTCTTGTAGTCTTGTATGAAGTTCACAGGCCATAAAGGAGTACCTTTGCCTCACCACTATATAAACTATATATATTATATATATATAATATATTTAAACATGTATTAAAAATAAATACATTTTAAATGTCAGCTTCTAGGTTAAAAGATTGTTTCAATTGAGTTTATTAAAAACAAGTTTTTAGTAAATATTGGTAGATTTGACAGTGTTGTTGAGTTCATTACCTTCTCTGTTTGAGAGAGAAAGAGAGGGTGAGAATGCCTGGAAAGATGGAGGTGGAGAGAAAAAGAGGGAGAATGAAAGAGGGACAATAAACAAGGCGAGCCCTGGGAATGTGCAGGAAGGAAGAGGGAGATGGATTGAGAGGAAGGAGTGGCGTCTATCGTCCAATCTGACAGATTTTAGAAAGATGGCGCAGGTAGCCGGACACGCTCTCCCCATCTGTTGATCCTTTTTCTTCCTTCGCTCACCCTGCTAATTCTTTCTCCTTTATCCCAGCTCCTACCCCTCTGACCATCCCCCCGCGACCCACCCCCGACCTTACACATAAGTGCTCACACATACATGTGCCTACCTTAAGGCTTCAGGCTTTGTTTTGGAAAAGCAATGCAGTGCCCCAGGCTGAGTGATGTCATTTTGTGTGTGCATGTGTGTGTGTGTGTGTGTGTGTGTGTGTGTGTGTGTGTGTGTGTGTGTGTGTGTGTGTGTGTGTGTGTGTGTGTGCGCGTGTGTTGCTGTCAGTGTGGGGGTTGGTGGGCTCCTTGGTGTGGTAGTGTTTTGAAAGGGGGCATTGTTCAGTAGGTCTCACTCTGTTTGGATTCGCAGGCCAAATGTTTGCTTCCAAAAGAATGCAGATAGCAGGAGATGTGGGGGTGGTATGAAGGTGTTTCACTTTCCAAGACTGGTGCATAGTTTTGTGTAACACCACCCCCTCTCCTCACACCACCACCCACTCACATGCAACGTATACACACTCCAACTTTATGGAAGTCCTCCTCCACCTGAGTTCTTTATCTTTTGTAGATACAACCCCCCCCCCAGTCCCCCCACCACCCAACGTCCTGCATCTTTGTTTTTGTGCGATAAGGAGAAGGCGGCGCAGTCATGATTCTAGCTGTCAGGGCTGCTGGGAAACATTCACATGTACAGTACAAGAAGTTCTGCTTTTTCAAAGATAAACTCTAACAGGCGATACACCTTCAACTCAACTCTTTTTCTGTCCCTCCCCCACAGAACGGTCGCCTCATCGGCCTATTCTCCAGGCCGGTCTGCCCGCTAACACCTCGGTATATGTCGGGGAGGACGCCCGCTTTGTCTGCAAGGTCTACAGTGATGCCCAACCTCATATCCAGTGGTTGAAACACATCACTCAGAACGGAAGTCGGTTCGGTCCTGATGGGCACCCCTACGTCAGAGTGCTGAAGGTACATTCCAGTTTCCCATTTCAGATTTGGTTCTCTTGAATTACATTCTTACTTTCTGTTCTTCTTTGGCATTTATCCATTGGTTTGCAGGTGGCTTTTGGACGAATTTCAAAAGTCATAAAAGTAACTGATCTTTGCATTTCCTTCCTTATCAACTGATAGGTCTTTTCACTTCTGGCTCTTTGGTGGTGATTCCTGCTGTAGTCATGATCTTTGCACGTCTGTCTCTTCATGATTAAATCTATGAATGTATATCTGTCTGATTTGAACATATCTATGTGTGTGTACGTGTGGATTTCAGCGATCAGGCATTAACAGCTCTGATGTGGAGATGCTCACCCTCACCAACGTGACGGAGGACGATGCTGGAGAGTATATCTGTAAAGTGTCCAATTATATAGGCGAAGCCAACCAGTCGGGCTGGCTGACTGTCATCCCAGGTAAACCTCAAGATGTGACCAACCTCCCCTCCCTCTGAACGCGGTATTCTCCTGGGCTTGGTCCTTAACATGTGGTGGTCCTGCTGGTGGTCTCTTGGTGGTCCTGGGGCTCACAAACCTTCTCTCCTCTAATGTCAGACCCTTGTGTTTCAGCTGCTGAGACTGGCGCAGCCATGGAAGCACTGGTCGGACCTGCATACCGAGGCACTGGAATTGTCACAGCACTCTCTTATTTCTGTGTCAAGATAGTGTCCGATGTTGCAGTGCAGTGCTTTCCATGCTCTCTGTGTTTTTGTGTGTTAGCAGGTTCTGTTGGTGATGGGAACCTCCTTTTGGGGTTTTTATATTTGGTGTATTGGCTCTATTTTCCTGTGTTTTGGTGGCATACTGGGTTCTCTCTGTGTCTGTGTTTATGAAGCCTCCTCCTTCCCACCCATGGAAGCATCCTTAGCTCACAACGGATCTCAACAATGGACGCCACCCAGCTCCTCTTATTTCTCTCTTGGTGTTTTGGGTCTCATTTTTTTTTCTATTTCTCTCTCTCTTTGTTACTCCCCATTTCCTATTCTTATCTTTCGACCCTCTCTTTCTTCTTTTCCTCCTCTCCCTCCTCTCCCCAGACCGCAGGTGTTAACACCACAGATAAGGAGATAGAAGTTCTCTCCTTGCCCAATGTAACATTTGAAGATGCTGGGGAGTATACGTGCTTGGCGGGTAATTCTATTGGGATCTCCTATCACACTGCTTGGTTGACGGTGCTTCCAGGTATATACACTCGCGTCCTCTCTTTCCCTCTTCCTCTTCTCAGCTTTTTTGTATTATATGGTGTCCATGACCTCTATAAAATGCAAGTCCTCCCCTCACCCTGGAGTCCAAGGCACACAATTAATATATTAGATCATAGCAATGAACCCACACAGTCAACTTTGAAGACAAAGTAAAGTAAGAGTACGTAGAATATTCTCTTATATCATCTGGTTGGTGAGTTGTTAAAATAAAAGCTCAGAGTAGATAATATGGTTGTTTGCAGATGACTTACTGTAAGTATGACAAAAGATGTGTCTCCAGACTCCAACGGATGGGGAGGGTTTGTCTCCCACCTTCATTTTCTTTCTGTTAAACCTCTCGTGCTACTTGGGGAAAGTCCTTCAAGTGCCACATATTGGTTTTGATTCTGCATGTTGGAAAAAAAACATACTTATCCTATGCCCTGTAACTGAGTGCATCACATTTTCTTAAATCTTCTTCTGGCTCTGATAATTTTCCCTTTTTAAAATCCTTATTTCTCCTTGAAATAAAATGGAAAGGTAAAGCTCAACACTCTCTTCATGTTGGCTTGGCTTTCTCAATTATCAGGGCCAAACCTCTCATCTTCTGCAGAGATCGACTCATGCATGTGAATATACTGTATGTGTGTTCTCCTTCCTGTCTTAACGTATTTTTGTCCATAGCTGTATGACCAGCCTATAATTATATGTAGGAAAGGATCAAATCAATAAAACTTGTCAGTGTCAGTTTCTAAAGCTAGACAGATGAATGGTTCTGCTAAAGTTCTTACCCAAAGTAGATTGGGCACCATTTCAGGGTATTAAACGAGATAGATGACAGTAGTTGACTCTCTGAACTCGGCGGATCCCACAGACAAGTAGAATCAACTCTCCCTTAATGGCGTAACGAGATAATAGTTTTGTTTTGTCTGTAAACAATACAGCATAATGATCACAGGCAGACCATATCCTCTGGGAGCAATGTGCGATATTTATTACCGTGGACGAGCTCTATCTGCGTCAAAGGCGCCTTCGAGGCTGTGGCATCCATGTGTGCGATGTGGTTTTTGGACCAGAGGATGTGAGGCAGACAGAAGAAAGGTTCCTCCATGTAGCTTCATCTCCAGCTGGATGACGGGCTTCTTGGTTGGCTGTGCTGCACAAGAGCCTTGTTTGTGGTCTGGAGGACCATGCATTATGGAACAGTCCATTTCAACACACACACACACACACACACACACACACACACACACACACACACACACACACACACACACACACACACACACAGAAACACAAACTCGGCCCACTTCCTTGACAGGAAGTTCAGGCCATACACAACCACAAAGGACATCACTCTCCCTTGTTTGTGATCAGAAGTAAAGCACTTATTGTTCCGTCGTCCATGGGTATTTGTGCTCGCGTGTCTCCAACATTAGCACAGAATGCAGACATATGCACGCCTAGTTGCACTGGAAGAGCCAAGATTTATTATGTGTTTGGACTCTTAAGCCCTGCACAGGCCTGTTAGATTAAAAGACAGTAGGCGTGCTGGTACCTTGGGAAGAAGAGAGAGAGTAGAATGCTACAAAATCATTTCTGTTTAGTTTGCCTGCTGATGGTGATTACATTTATGCATGAGTCATCTCCATCTGTCTCTCTGTTTGTCTGTCTGATACTCATGTGTGTTTATTCAAATGGGGAATGTGCCTGTGTGTCACTTGTACATGTATGTGAGAGCGATCAGTGAGACTCTGACTCTCTCTGCCCGACCTCTGTCTCATTGCTCCCCGTTTATTTCCCTCAGCAGCAGAGAAAAACCCAGAGCCCCTTCCCCCAGATTACGTGGAGATCGCTATCTACTGTGCAGGCGTCTTCCTCATCGCCTGCATGGTGGGCATCGTGGTTGTGTGCCGCATGAGGAACACGGCAAAGAAACCTGACTTTGGGGGCCAGCCAGCAGTCCACAAATTGAGCAAGCAGATGCCTCTGCGCCGCCAGGTAACAGAAAGTAGATAAAGAGTTCTAATGGCATCTAACACCCCTAGAGGAGAAAAACACACACTGCAGACATGCTGCAGAAATACAATACAAACTCTAGCTTCACTGACATGCAGACAGGGCGGTGCGATGCTTAGATAAACCTTTTTATATTTCAGCAATAAATAAAGAATAATGCTTAAAAATATGATAATAAAATAAGCTGCATGGTTGGATTAAAACAATTACGCCTGATAGTTTGTACTATTATGCTATTTTAAACCGTCTACCCCCATCCTAATTTAGAAGGCATGTATTTCTGAGCATACTACTGCAGCCTGAAAACTACAGTTAAGAGTGTGTTATTTTTGTGTGTGTGAGCAATGATTTTCCCTCAAGGGAAACCAAATAAAAAGTTTTGGATTACATTCTGCGGAGAGACTGATTCCTGTGTCAAGGTAAGGTTAGGGTGGTGAGATGAGCCCGGGGGGGCAGAGGCGAGGCTGAGTGATTAAAACACTTACATAAAAATGCCTGAAATGTAATCTCTGGCCTCGAGACAGACTCTAGACCCTAATGTCAAATGTGATATTAATGTGCCCTACTGGCAATCCTAATACAAGCACCACAGTCTCTCATACACACACATACACACACACACTTTAACTCCTCTGGTGATGCCTTGGAGCTTTATCTGACATATAAACCCAGACTGCGGTGATCAGCCAATCTTTTTACGCCTATAGGTGTCGGCAGACTCGAGCTCTTCAATGAACTCCAGTACACCACTGGTACGCATCACCACGCGGCGGAGCTCAGCACATGATCAGCCAATCCCTGAGTACGACCTTCCCGAGGATCCACGCTGGGAGTTTGCCCGAGACAGGTGAGGCTGACTCTAGTGTCTGTTTCTCAAGTATGTGATCGCATTGTCCTTGTCTGTTTGGCTGATATTTTTATAACAATGAGAAAAAGTTCATTTGCATCACAGACAAATGAAATCATGTGGAGGACTTTTTAAAGACAAAAACATAATTTCTATATAGTGTAGATCACTGTTTTGCTAGAAAATAATAATTATCATCTGGTTCTAATTACCAGTCTGAACAGTCAGCACAATGCAAAAAATGTACTTATGTAAATCTGATTCAGTTTTTCCATAAAGCATAAAACAGCCTTTAAACACTGATGTGCCCTGCTGCAAGATTTTTATCGGACACGATCAGGATTCACGACCTGCATGCAGTAATTGTTTGACAGTGTGCATGACCATTTGCAGTGTTCCACCCTGTCCTTTACCATCAAAGCCAATACAAATATCTCCAGCTAACAGGGTGCATTGCGGTCGCAGATAACACCTGCATTACAACACAATGAGCGTTAGATTGTATCTCAGCTGCTAAATGATCAGATAATATTATTCTAGGTGAAGACTGCCATTAACACTGATAGACAGCCGGCAATAATGACTGCAGTGGCTGAGATAAAGGCCACTTATACATCTCTCGGTGTTGTAGTAGAATGACCTGAACTTGGCACCCTGCCTTATCGTTGCAACTGCTGCTGCAACACACACTCGCTCATACATAGTCACACACATGCTTCGAAGGGTAAGCAGTGCAGTTGTGCTAATTAGTGGTTAGCACTCACAGCTTTTATCTGCATGTTTGGGCTTGCAGTGTTTTCTCTGTTTCATACCAGAGGAATTAGCACTGCTGAGGTTTCAGTTAGTCACAGTTGCAGTGGCCAGTGATAAGCTTTAGGTTGGATTTAATAGGGCAGCAAAGGTTAGAAGAGTTTAAAACTCACTTGAGGCTTTTGAATGAGAGAAGGGAAAATCCCCAAACTATAAACATGTAGGCCTGTCTTTGGTTAAAATGGTTGTAAAAAGAGCTCATTTGATACATTTTTACCATCACTCCCCACTGAAAAAAACATTTCTGATGTAATGCCACACTTTCTGTGCGCATGCAGAGTGGCAGTTTTGATTTTAATTGATGAACCAGCCAGAGGGGATGCTTTTGTCTACGTCTAATAAATCTATGTGTTCCTTCTCTTTTTGGGTCTTTATTCCTTGCCTGTCATCACAGCGCCTTAGGGATCATGTTGGGATTGCAGAATGCTGTGGAATGTTAACGTTTGCGGTTTGTGCAGAGGAGAAATAACATTGATTATGTGTGGCTGGACGGACAGAATGGTTGCCATTGAGGGCGGCAATTGTGTGTGGACAGATAGGGGATTGTGTTACTGCGGCAGGGCGCCGGCCTCGGGCCCTGGTCTTCGCGGCGTGCAGTGTGAGTGTTTACATAGCCGAGACGCCAGGCCATAGGGGTGGGACCAGCACCCATCAATCAGAAAACAAACCAAAAAAAAAAGAGTAGATAGATTGCACCTCTGGTTCAGAGATCAGAGTGTTGCTGTGCGTGTGATGGGTGGGTTATGAAAGAGCATGTGTGTGAAAAATCTATTTCCAGTTTGGAGATTTACAATAGCAGTTCAAATTCCATCTGGCATCATTACAGTCAAGCCCACCTGTATGCTAACACAAAGCCGTCACAGGCTAATGTTTCACGGCTAAGCTAAGCCCTGTGTAATGACTTGTAAAGAGTTTATACTGGAACATGCCAAGGCAGCGTAAACAGTTTAGAAATGAGTGCCTCTCCCTGGCTTTATCAGGTGATTATCGTTGCCATGTCTGTTTTCATACCTACTGCCCTGGCACGGGCTGCAGTCACCGCGCCAATAAAGCACTCACACTGACACAATCTGATTGAAACAGAAAGAGCTATCTATTAAAAAAAAAAAAAAAAAAAGAAAGACCATTTGAGGTTAAGAAACTGGCTTAATGCCTGGTTTCTCTTGTCTCACAATCTATCTAACCTGTTTATTTCTCCCCAGGGAGTGAATTGACGCCAGAGTTAAATGAGGTTGATGGGTTTCAGTTTGTGCATCAGTAGCTAATCAGCTTCCTGTCTTGTCTTTTTTTTGTTCTCTGTGCGGTGGCTGTAGGTTGACTCTGGGTAAGCCCCTGGGTGAGGGCTGTTTCGGCCAAGTTGTAATGGCCGAGGCCCTTGGTATTGATAAGGACAAACCCAAGGAGGCTGTAACTGTCGCCGTCAAGATGCTGAAAGGTAAGTGTGGAGTCTGGTAAAAGTATGACTTGTGCTTAAAATTGAGAATAAGATGTACACTATTTCATTATATCTCGTGGGCAACCTGAGTGCATTTTATAGCTGATATATGAGGGTTCAGCACTGGGCAAGGCGGAGCTGAGGGCAGCCATTATTATTCATTATTGGCGGCTGCTGAGTGACGGCTAGGGGGAGGTGGGTCGGGTGGGTAGGGTTAGGGGCGGTCACATACCTGACCCAAGAGCAGCAGCTGGTTGGACCTCAGTCAGCAACCGCACAAAGAGCCAAGTCACACTAGTGTGCTGTGATTAATGAAAGCAGCAGAGAGATGATTTGGGGTTGGGAGGGGTGGTTAGATCAGGTAGAGTAGCAGGTTATTGGACCAACCTTGACAATAGGAATCTGCTCTTTACGGTGACTCTAGGTAAGGTAATGGTGCAGAGGAATGCAGGCACTGCCATTCTGACTGTCTGGATACCTTTGCTGGCTCAATCAGTCCCATGAAAAAGGAGCCTGTGTAGCAGATAATGAATCCAGATTGAACGTCTTTAATTCCTTCTCATCTCCCCCTGGCACTGAAAGGGCGCCTCTGTAGTCTGTGCGAGGAGCTTCTCTCCCCGCCGAAACTTTAGCCCACATTGTCTGTCAGCCGCACTTAATCAGAATCACCCTATACAACAAGGTGTTGTCTGACAGTGGCAGCTCCTGGGTTGTGAGTCAAGGGTTAAAGGGAAGGCAGGACTAGGGTGTGTTTGTTTTGCTGCGTTTTTCCTGGCAACCTGCTATCATGCTTCTTCTGCTCTTAGATGACGCCACCGAGAAAGACCTGTCTGACCTGGTGTCGGAGATGGAAATGATGAAGATGATCGGCAAACATAAGAACATCATCAACCTTCTGGGAGCATGTACACAAGAGGGTGAGTGGCCCAGGTCAAAACATCTTTGCATATGTGAAAACATTATATAAAGTCTTTTATGGTTCCAGAGGGAGCCATAATGAACTGCCTCGAGTGCTGTCAGTTGGGAAGGTGTTTGCATACATACAAACCTCCTCGTGTGCAAGAGTTTTCTTGCAACACGTAGTAGCTTTAAAGTCTCCGCATGCAGAGCGGTAATCCGTGTTCCATTAAAGATGTATCTTTGTGCAGTGAGTCCTTTTTTCAAAGGGAATCATTCATGACCATGTTCAAAGAGCAACCTGGGTCTTGTCTCCTGTGCAGGTCCTTTGTATGTGATAGTGGAGTACGCCTCCAAAGGCAACCTGAGGGAGTACCTCCGAGCACGCCGGCCGCCCGGTATGGAATACTCTTACGACATCGCCCGTGTCTCAGACGAGCAGCTTACTTTCAAAGATCTGGTCTCATGCACTTACCAGGTGGCACGAGGCATGGAGTACCTAGCATCACAGAAGGTATGAGGACACACACACACACACACACACACACACACACACACACACACACACACACACACACACACACACACACACACACACACACACACACACACACACACACACACACACACACACACACACACACACACACACAATCTGTTCTCACATCCATACCACCTGCTGACTATAGACTGATTTCTGTGCCAGTGCTCAGTCTTTGATGCGTTGTTTCCAGGAGGGTTTTTACGTAGGCGGCTTGCTTGTGCGTCACTGTGGGAATAATGTCTCCTACAAACACTATTCTGACCCCCTGCCCAATCCCTGCATTGTCTCTCTTTCCATGACAAAAGCCCCTCTGTGTAGAAGGATTGTCAAGTTTTCACAATAGAGGTACGGCCATGTTGGCCAAATGCAACCTCACGCTCCCTCTCACTGTTGGAATGTGACAGAGCATACTGTCTCACACACACACACACACACACACACACCCATGTGCATACTTGCACATGCGTGCTGATGCACAGAAATGGCTCGAGCCATATATGTGGCAAAGTATGCAAGGAATCTTAACTTATCCAGACATGTTTGTGTCGACACAGTCATTGTGGTGTCATGTTATTCAGTCGAGTGCCACCTCTTTGCTGGAGATTTCTGGATTATTACATGCCCCACAAACATGTTAGCACCATTCCAAATTAAGTATACACCTGTTTCGGAGTTGATTTATTTCTGGAAGGAGGCAAGTAAATTCTAATTCTTCTTCTTCGCTCTGTCTTCCTCTCTCTCTCTCTCTCCATCTGCAGTGTATACACAGAGACCTGGCAGCCAGAAACGTCCTGGTCACAGAGAGCAACGTGATGAAGATCGCCGACTTTGGCCTGGCCAGGGACGTCCATAACATCGACTACTATAAAAAGACGACCAATGTGAGTCGCCGACCTGCATAGCTGCACACAGGGCAATGAGCGCTTCAAGGGAGGGGAATGTTTTCGAGAGCCCCAGTGCGAGATTAGTCCACCCGTCTCTCTAATTCCCTCCCTGCCCTCATCTTTCTGTTGCACTCTTTCCCTCGGCTGGTGTCTTGGCAGAAGCTGCAGGTTCCCAGGCAGCCTGTGAATGTAGTGCTTCTGGAGACTCTGCCTTGTTTATCCCTCAGTCTCTTGTTCCTTTAGTTCCATAGACACTTATACAATTAGCCAGAAAGAGAGACAGAGTGAGAAGGAGAGGGGAGCAGTTTCAATATAATCGACATCTCCATAGTGGCCCAGTGGCGTCTTTTCTTTCCCACCGCAGAGCAGCACTGCCTGCACATCCTCATTTTGTATGCATGGTTGCCTTTTCATCGCATGCACAATCACGCTGAGAACTAGCTGACAACAACAACAACATGCCATGATGTTGATGGTAATGATGATTAGGACAATGACAGCAGTGACAATGATGATGAGCTCTTCAATGAAACCAGTCGAGACAGAGCCATTATTGTAGCGCTAGATTTGGTTTTATCTCTTGTCATGTTATCTGAAAAAATTCAGGATTCTTTATTTCATGAATGAAAAAGTACATTTGTGTAATATATGAGATTTTTTTTACAATTTTCTTGCATCATCCTAGTGTTAGAATTAAGCTTATAGCAATAGCATCTGAACAATCAGCTTATACCCCTGCTTTTACTAATGCAGAGTGTCTGATGAGATTATTTCTGCCATTAAGTTACCACACAGATATTAAGCACGGCCCCTTATCAGCTACGTTTAGCCTCCCAGCCTGTGTTTTAATGGCACGCAGAGATAAACTCACTCTTTATCTGTGACCCTGTTTATCAGCTCTCTTGCTTTAACAATGTAAATGTTCCTCTGGGAAATCCTCCTCCCAGACAGTCATTCTTATTCCCCAGGCTGCTTTCACATATCGGCCTCTCCAGGAGTAATGAGATTTCTCAGCAGTTAATGAAATTCAAACATGCTGATCGGGACAGAAATTAAAGAGTCCGGTTGTGGTTTGGGTGTATATTCATTCTAACCTCTTACCTGTGTGTGTGTCTGTCTGCAGGGTCGTCTCCCGGTGAAATGGATGGCTCCTGAGGCACTGTTTGACCGGGTCTACACACACCAGAGTGATGTGTGAGTATATACCCTTTCTTTTCTTCGCACAGTACTACACACATCATTTGTTTTAGATTTCATGTGAAGCCCCGCTGGTCTCCTGTGGCCTGCAGTGACATTCAGGGGGTTGTTTTTCCAGTGGTGAATGGTGTTTTTGGTGCAGCACTGGTGAATGTTGGGTGGGTGGTGGTGGTGGTGGGGGGTTTGCTGGCTATAGGGAGGCCAGCGCTGGCCGGTCTGTGGCAAAAGTGAGGATTTCACGCTAGACTTGTAGCCAATGCCGTGTTACTAATCTGACCAGCTTCAAAGGGCGCTGGAAGGAGCCCGGAGCCCACCAGCGGCTCCTCCTCCCCCACTGGTTCACCCCTCGCTCCTCCGGCCCGGCTCGGAAGTCTCCCCTCCTTTTGGGCCTCCACACATGTCTGAATGCAACAATGCTGCAAACCCTCCGTCGCGGGCCTCATCCTCCCGCACTCTCCTCCTTTAACCCCCTGCCACCCGCTCTCCACTCTCCTCATTCAGCAACACTTTGAACATGTGGCTCATCGTTTTGGAACCGCTCCACGATCAAAATAATCCACTCCCCCCATAGTCGTCGTCCTCCTCCTCTCCTTTCACCCCCACCGTTCTTATTTTCATTCATCTGGTATGTGAATTGCTGACCCGTCTCTGTCTCCTTTTTTTTTTTTTTGAAGTTCAAGAGAACTCATTCTAAAAACAGAACAAAGGGAGAGCGTCCCTCTCTTTTTGGTGTTTGAGCCTCATGTGTCCTGACAGCGTTGTTTGAAGTTTCTTCTCCAGACACTAGCGGCCGAAAGTGTATGTGGCAATTAGATAAATGCCTTGCATGCTGACCCCTGGGAAAAGAGATTTTGCATGCGTGTGTGTGTGTGTGAGTGTGTGTCTATGACTCATACACCAGTAGCAAACTAAACATAGCGCTCATCCAGTTAAGCACTTGGATAGAGAGACTCTCTCTGCTGCCCATGTCTGTGTGTATATGTGCGAGTTTGCTTCAATAATATGTGCATGTACACATGATGCCCTTCATGTTTCATAGCGCAGCACCAATCAATAACCTGGGGGAGTACAGGAGACTGAATGGGAAGGGGGAGGGGGCCACTGTAGGCTACTGTAGTCCTTTCTGTCAGCTCACTGCTAATTAGGTTTCATCACTCACTCTCAGTAAATTGCCTTTCTCACAAAGCATATGAAGGGAAAAGGAAGAGGAAGAGAGGTGTTGGGGAAGGTGGGTGGTGGAGCGGAGCGATCCATACATGACATCAGATTAAATGAATACATGAATGCCAATGAAACTTGTCGTTTTGACACATGTGCCCAGGAGAATCAGCTTAGGTGAACTTAAAAGGGCCGTAGCTCAAAGCCCAGGGAGACGGCATCATGGCAGAGCAGCATGGAACATCTGATTCCTCCCCTGCCAAATAAAATAAAACCCCAGCCCCCTCAGCTTCAACCCTGCACTCGACTAATCACAGAGCCTTAAATCTTTGTGTTTTGATCAGATCCACAGATGTATGTACACGTATTGACCTGTTTCCTGACATTTATATTCATGTTCCTTTCAGTAGAGATCATAAACATCTGCTGCTGAACAAGCGCTTGAGCCTATAAGTCACATGCATGCTGGTTGATTGATTTGCTTGAACTGCTAGACTTTATTTATGCATCTAATTGGAATACATAAATAAACTCAGCAAGGTCAAACACCGGGTCATTCCTGTTTGTTTGCTGAGCCATGGTTGGGTGCAGATGGACACGGACCTCGCGACGGCACGACACACACACACACGCTGGTTACAAAGTAGCACAGAAAGGAGAGATGAGTGTGTCAACAGGTGGGGAGATACAACCCAGTGATAGAGGAGAGAAGACACCCAGGGCCGCTTGTGTAAACAGATGGAGGAACTGATAAAACACCTGCATGTCCGCGTCTTACACGCCCGGTCGGACGACTAGTATGACCTGCAGCTTGTGTTTGTGTGTGTATAGTGTCTCTGTGATATCTGCGTCTTATAATGCAGCCTTTGTGTGGACATGAATCCAACATGCTGCCATCGCAGGGACGAGTTATTGAGACACTCTGGGATGAGATCACTGATATTTAACAAACCGGACACTGCAACAAGGAAGTAGTTAATAGTTAATAGTCAGGAGGCATTTCTGGACCTCTCCCTCCTCCTTTTGTCTGCTGTGGGTGGTCCACTGTTTGTTTTGGTGTGGTGTGACCGTACAATGCCAGGCCTGTGTGATCGTCCAGCCGGGGCACAAAAGCCATCATTGAGATCCGGGGCCAGAGTGGCACTGGGAGCGGGTTTCGCTCCACAAGCCACCGGACGGCAGAAAGAGGGCATTGACACCATGGCAGTCACACTGTTGAAGATCACACTGAGCTTTAAGTCAACTGACCATATGTAAATTTTAGGATAAAGCCATTGTTTACAGATTCCATCTCGCGGTGTCTTTGCTGTATGTCATGACCGTTGTGTTTTTTCTTGTCTTGCCAGCTGGTCATTTGGGGTGCTGATGTGGGAGATCTTCACCCTTGGGGGCTCTCCTTACCCCGGCATTCCTGTTGAAGAGCTCTTCAAGTTGCTCAAAGAGGGCCATCGCATGGACAAGCCTGGCAACTGCACCAATGAGCTGTAAGTCACTTCTTCCAGACACCCAAAAAAATCCACATTTACACCACAACTCTCAGATCCAACTTCATCAGATCCATGACTCGTGGGGACTCTGTGCGGCTCTGTCAGACCTCTGCACAGCTGTAACTGGCTGTAACTCTCAGTGTCTCCGTTCACAATGAGTCCTCTGCAGCGAGCGGACAATGGCACATCTCTGCTGTGGTGCCACACTGAAAGGGTTGATGGAAAGCACTGGCGAGGCGGATAGAGGACATCACACACACACACATTTGCATCATAGTATTCAAAGAGGAACCCAGAGCGCTGGGAGGCATGTTTGTGATCAGCAGCAAGCCATCAACATCTATAAAAAAAAGCGCTGGTGTGAGAATAATGCCTGCTGTTTTGATTTACTCCTTTTGATATGCACACCTGGGTCCAGAGGCACAAATCAATTCAATGTGCACATTTTGAAACTGGAGGACATAGTTTTGAGTTTGGACAGGCCCAATAACGCCTGCAACACTTCCTCAAAGTTCTCCCTCTTACTTAGAGTAAACAGATTTTCACTTTTCTCTCTCTTTTTTTTCTCTCTCAGGTACATGATGATGAAAGACTGCTGGCATGCCATCTCTTCCCAGAGACCCACTTTCAAGCAGCTAGTAGAGGATCTGGATCGCATCCTCACCCTCAACACCAACGAGGTGAGTGTGGCTTCCTCCAGGTTCAACTATTCTGTGAAATCCGCAGCGATGCAGTCAGGGTGGTCAGAAATCGCGCTGCACACATGCTCTGATTTCTCTGGCAATGGAAATCGGTCATGTCATAACAATAAAACGGAATAATATGATACATTCCTACACAGAGTAACGTGTTTCTCAATCCAAACTAAATCACGCTCTTGCCAGTATACGCAGGGTTCAGCAGAATGTTGCTGAAAGCCTTAAGGAGCATTAGCAGCCACGTTGCTGACTCAAGGCCTAAATGGTGACCAAAAAAAAATGGCCGGATGATTTGATCCAGGCCCAACATGGCCGCTACGGCCCAGTGAAGTTGCCCAATCATCACAACCATGCTTCGCTCCCTATAATGGCCCGCATTTCGTTTCCATTCCCCCTTCCTGTCTTTTGTGATATCCGTGTGCCGACCTGAAAAGAGGCCGTCGATGGAAAGCTGTCAAGACTCGTCTGCTCTGGAGCTGAAACTTCATGAATTTATGCCAAAAAAAAGCCCAACTTTGATTTTGAACTTTTGAAATGTAATAAAGCACCTTTTTCTTTACTTCTCTACCCCCACCCCTCCTTTCCCTCTGCCCCAAACCGCTGGCAGATGTGGAGGTCTTTAGTAATGTGAGCCTTCTTGTGTTGAGCTGGGAAAATGGAAGCCAGCGCTCATTTTCTAGAAAAACCCCAAGAACTCTTCCTCCTCACAACCCGTCCCAATAACAGCCATGAAAGACAAGGAGGGAGGGAGGGGCGGTGGGGGTGGGTGGGGGGGTGCCTCATACCGACATGAAAAGACCAAAACAACTTCACAACACTGGACTGAGTCAAAAATTAATAACAGGATTTCTTGAGGTTTTCATCTTCATTTTTTGGGGGGTGGGGGTGAGCGCTGTGTTCTGCCAGCTTCTTTATTTTTTCCAGCCATCTTATAGCGTTTATGTCGGGCGTTTCAGTGTCAGATGTCAGATTTGTTTGGAGTGAATTTGAGGAGCGATGTGAAGCCCGTAGAAGCCGGAGCGCCACATCTTTGCACCAGTTCTCTGATCCAAACTCCTACTTTCTCAAACTCCGCAACCGTACCAAACTATTTTGTAGTTGACCAAAACCGCAATGAGGTCAAACCCCGCTGTACTGGAGCTGCGCTGCATCAGTCAGTGGTCCAACATTCAATTTATTGCCTATTATTCTTGAAAATATTTTCGTACAGTATCCAGTTCACGATTATTTTTCTGCTCTGTTTCATAAATCCTTTCAGGGTGATTTGGCATGGTTTAGATAAATATCATAATGAAGGTGATACTCCTTTTCCCCACCTCTCTCATCCCGCTCTGGAAAGTCCCTGCTCTTGTTGTTACAGCACTATATTTATGTTCTCCTGTTTGTTCTTGGTCTTTTTCCCCCCCTCACTACTTGAAGAGCCAGTCACTTTCGTAACATATGAGCTAGTGTCTGCATGTAAATCATCTCACCGACCCTCTCCTTCTCCCTCTACAGGAATATCTGGACCTGTGCGCCCCAACAGAGCAGTATTCCCCCAGCTTCCCCGACACCCGCAGCTCCTGCTCCTCCGGCGACGACTCTGTGTTTTCCCACGACCCCTTACCGGACGAGCCCTGCCTCCCCAAGTACCAGCACATCAATGGAAATGTCAAAACATGAGCCGCCACCTGTCTTCCTCTTCCACCGACTTGACCTGTTCCATATTCCTACCCCGCCACTTGCCCAAAAACACACACACACACACGTAGCACAGACACCCTCTCCGGAATCCTCCCCAACCTCCTGCCCCCCCATAGCTCCCTCTGGCTCCCAGTGGACTAACGGACCCAGAGGGGACTGGGCTGGTGGCAGCGCTGCTGTCACACACTCAAACTGCCACGCACGCACATTACGTGCTCACATGAGGTCTTAACGGAGAGGATAGGGACCCTACAAGAAGCTGTTTGTTTTTTTTACTGACTGAATGAATTAACATTCCCAAGGGACCCTCATTTGTCCTCTCCCTTGATATAAACACAAAAGTTTCTGTTTTTTTTTTTTTTGCAATCGACGATGTTTGGCGATCCCATTCCAGTGGCTGGCATTCCAAGACTGTTATCCGCTCCTGGAGGAATGTATGGACCCAAGTGAACTTAAATACAAGGGACTAGAAGAGGATGACAAATAGGAAAAGAAGGACTAAGAGAGAGAAGCTTCAACTAACAAAACAGAGGAATAGGAGGAGAGCACATATAGAAACAGCTCCCTTGTTTATTTTGTAATATTGATGCATTTCCTTTTTCAGTTCTCTTGATAAACCTTCCCAATTATTCTGGAGAAAGAAAATACACAGTATAATGTATAGTGCTGGGTATATTTGTAAATATATTCAAATATGTATAAATATATATTATATATTTACAATGAATTATTTTTTGTATGGACTCAAAAAATAACCGTAACTCTCCCCCATCCCCACTTTGAATTTGAGGCAGGTATGCTAACAGCTTATGTGTCCTATATTTCTCTACACACACACACACACACACACACACATGCATACACACACACACACACACACACACACACACACGCACACACACACTTTAATATACACAAACACCTGTCTTTACTCTCACTCAGTAACACAGTTGAGTATTGGCTTTCAGGGACTGAGGTAGCATGTTAATTTATTGACTTATGTTTTTTTTTGTTTTTAATGAATCAAAAAGTCTGGAAAAAGAACAAAAACAATATGGCAGAAATTATTACATTAATGATGCTGATAATACATGAATAATCCGTTAAATTTATGGTAATTTAAAATGATCTTTCAGCAGTAACAGAAAAAAAGCTATTTTTAGTGGGTTTGAAAGATCCAGGTTTTGTAAGTTTTATATATGAATGTGAATATTAAGTTAAAATTGAACAACTGTACATTTTATAGTCAGCTAATCCCTTTCTTATGTAGATGTTGATGCCATTTCTATCCGGTCATTTTACTCTTTCTGAGCTTTGCTTTAGGAAGCCAAGATTGATTTCTGGATATTTATGTGATTGAAAGAAAAATATTTTGGAAATGCCTACTAGCAGTCTGCTCCCTCATTTAGACTAAATATAGACTCCAAATTTACTTGACAGAATTGAAAGCTGAAAAACAAAGTATTAAATCATTCAAGTGTTTTTTTTTTTGTTTTTTTTTTCTACTGGACCAACATTAAGATGTTCTTTTGCAAGTGTTCATGCCACATTTGCAAAATAAATGATGGAAAAATACATGTTCTCGTCCTCATTTCTTGACTCCAGTATGCAGTTGTGTTGAGTGGTAAGATGCATCGCTGGATTTGTTTAAGTACAAAGAATGTGTTATCATTAAACTGTGCATTCCTCTGAGCTAAACTTCTTCTTTTTTTTGTTTCTGATAAAAAAAATCTGGATATCTGGAGATGATACAGGAATTCCCCACCATATCAAACAGAGGGATACAATGTTTTTCTTTATTATTGACTAGTTCTATTTTAAAAGAAGGAGACTCTTTTGCATAAAAACTCAGACTCAGACTTCAGTTGTTCTAATAACTAAATATGCGTGCACAACTACAAAGCTCAGAACAAATGTGAACAAGTTAGACACTGAATTTATGCCAGTGGTCAAAGCAATTTTGTTAATGAACTCATCATTGTTATGATAGTGTGGCTCTGTGTCTTGGTCTGACCGACTTTGATCAGACAAAGGGTCTTTGTAAGCCTCCTGGCAGACTAATAGGTGCTCTGATTAGCTGATTGATCTCCTATTTTCTTATCACAACAGATCTAATTCAGCAGAGTGAGTGGTTGATTTATCTGTTTTGATGTAAGTTAATCAAAGTTGATCTATTAGCAAGCGTGATCGCTAGTGGCAGGCAGCTCTTATTTAATAATGCTGGTTCATACATATCAACTGCAGCAAGGGCAACTAACACTTTTCTGTTGCAGGTTTGTGTGATAAGAAGCAAAGAATTAACAAAATCAATATAGTTTCAGACTGGATATCAGTACCATCTGGCTGGGTAAATTCTAATTGCTGTAATTGTAATTGATTTATTTTTTTTAGTTTAGTTTTAATATATTTTTTGGGACTGGTAGCATATTAGTGGAGTTGAACACCCCCTAAAGTAAATTGTATTTTAGATACGCCTGCAGAGTTAAGGGTTGGGGTCAAGACACCAGGTTTATCATATTCTGTTTGGTAAAGGGGACATCACAAGTTTTGATTCACAATCTGACAAATGCAAGTTATGTGTTAATCAGTCAAATAATTAATTATCATGAAACAAAAGTGAGAAAAATACATGAACAATTCACATTAATGAAAAGAGCGCCCCCCTCCCCCCCAAAAATAGAATACAATAAAATAAGAGAATAAAATAAGCACACTGCTGCTATCTGTCATTATTTTGTGTGTTTTAGTTAGTTATAACTGCCATGGGTGCATGTGGGTGAGTTTGTGTGTGTGTACCAGTATTCATGTCTGTTACTGTGTGTGTGTTCTATCTTCTTTGTTTTTATCTCTTTGGTGCTTTATAAATAAAGTTTGATTTGATTTATACTTAATGTTAAGGTTAGGGTTGTCAAACCTGGAAGGCTGTAATATCATATATATTTTCAGTTTTATTCACAATTATATTATGTATATAGACAAAAACCCTAGTACAGTTACCATTTCTAATGAAGGACTGGGTTGATATTGAGAGGTGGAAGATATTTCAATGGTCCGCTGCCGTAATAAGAAAACACACATTTGGAATTACAGTGTAGGGACATTTAACACTGAAAATAGACATTTGTCAATGAAAAGGTTTAAATTTAATGGAGGCTAAACATAACTAGAATTATAACAAAGAAACCCATTAAAAAGGACCTAAGTATAAACTTGAAGTTAAAAAATAAAGATAAAAGAGCTCGGATAAAATGGAAAACTTTCAATCAAAAATAAATAAAATTGATAAATTATTGGTGACATAGACTTCCCAGCATCAGTATATGTATTTGTATCCTTTGTATCCATTTGTAAAAGACAGACCAAAAAAAATAAAAACAGACATTATCCAATTTTTTTTATTATTATTTTTACAACAAGATTAAATCATAATTATTTGTATAAAAAACATGATCAAATCCCAGCAAATTACAGACGTGAGGCAGGGATAAATTGAATAAATAATTAATAAATATATATCTTTATTTTAAAATTAACTTAATTTCATGCAACCCCCTCCATCTATTTATTATCAGGTACTAAAATTCATATTGCACCCTCTAACAATTAAATAGATATAAATAAATAATGACACACAAAGTGAAATTATGCAAAAAAAAACAGTAATTAAAATAAATATTAAGATCATGTACATCAAAAAAACACCGTAGCTTGAGTAAAGAAAGATGCATTAAGATAAAACAAGTTCAAATAAAATAGGGAAAGAGAGAGAGGAGCCACCAGGGAAAGACCTGCTGGAGGAAACCAGGAGGTTAGCATTTCTGGAAAGACTAACAAAATAATGATTTGGATATTTTTCATTTGGCTTGTTCAGGTCATTTAACTCTCCAACCCGAACTCTTTATTACTGATGATAACTTAAGTCCTCATATGGGAATCGAACCAACACTACTCTGGTTCAGCATTAGCAGAAGCTAATCCTAGCGAGCTGAATGCGCCTTCAGGCACCTGTAGCCTAGTTCCCACTGTCAGCACAGTAGAGTACGGATCGGTACAGTTCACATGTTCAGGTAGAAGTTTAAAATGCTTTGGATGGATAGACCATTCGTTAATTTCATTCATTTTACAAACCTACAGTTAATGGCTAATATAAATGAGATCCTAATGCGGCCATGCTCTCCTGGTCTCATCCAAACTTAAGTCTAATATGAAACTTAAATATTATGTCTTTGATTAAAAAAGTAACATATTTAAAGAATGAATGTTGTAATTGTGAATGAAACCAATGAATGTTAAGCCTTTTCTCTGTTATGTGAATTTTCTCCCTAAGGCTACTGGTTCAGTGTGCTAGGTACGCCTAAAAATGTTACAAAAATGGTAACGGCTAATGAAAACACTAAAATAAGCATGCCATGCCATCCTGTACCATAACGTACTGTGCCACATAGTGGAAATGGGGCTTATATGTTTGTTCTACTATTGCATTGGTTTTATCAGCAGATAAACAGAATTCTATAAAAAAAAAGAAAAGAAAATGTAGAGTTTAGGCAAAACGTGTGGTAAAATGGGTGTCATTGACAGTTTAAAGAGCTCCAGTGACCTCAGTCTTTGTCAGAAAGATTAATCGATGGGCTTGAATCAAAGCTGCCAATGTTCCCTTTAAAGTGATACCAAACACAATATCATAAAACACTGAAAATGTCTGAACTGTGAGCCTCAACCAGAATAGGCCTGAACGGTAAACCGTAATTATATAACACATAGAACTTCTTATGATCAAAAATTTCACTTTCTATGATGCACGTTTAAATAGTCGTTGAAATATTTCAGGACCGAATCGTTGGACTGATTGAATGATGAGCCACATAAATTATGGCATGCTGTGAGATATAACCAAATAATAATCTGGAAATGAAACATTTATGACGATAAAGGGATGTTGTACATCCAATTCCACCAGGAGAGCAACAGTATGCACTCTTGGCAGTGAATATATTTTGTAAAGAAACATTTCTTTAACATAAATCTCCACTTCCTCTATTACAGAGTGTCAACTTGTTTTGAATATACACGCACGCATGTACGCCAACACACACACACACACTAGGCTTGCTCCAATAGACGTGCCCCCTCATGTCGCCGGATCCTGAAAAGGGCTTGGAGGGAAAAGTCAGAAAACATTCCTCTTTTTTCCATAGAATAAGGAGGAAAAAAAAGCAGCAACAGCCCTGAAGGATTGAAGGGGGATTGGAAAGAAAGAGTGTCAGGATAAACCACAGCACCATACACCCTCATTAAAGGGGGAGAGGAGAGAAAGGCAGCCGGATATCCACATCGACTACTGCACACCTTTATCTGAACGGCTGTCTATTGTGCTGCAGGCTGATGACACACACACACACACACACACACACACACACACACAGGCAGGGCAGAGCAGGGAGGGCTGAACTCCAGGGAGACCAAATAGAGGATTAGGTAGTTCAAGCTTCACAAAACGCCTCCTGATCTGTCATTGCATCTACGAACAAAGGCAAATACTAATTCAGAGCAAAGCTTGCTTTTCCATGATCTATTTATATATTTATAATGATCATATTCATAATGATGTACAGTAGATGGATTACCCAATGACTGGTGTGAAGGCATCTAACAACTGACGCTTGGCAAGGTCTTCCAATTCTGATATTTTTCCTCAAGCAAAAAGGATTCTCATGTAACATTGTTAATAAAACATCATGTTCTTGCATACTGTAGCATAACTCGACAAAATAAAAAAAAAGCTGTTTGCTTGTGGCACAGTGTTCTGTTAAGAAACTAAACAGTGATATCTTCTCACCCTCCACTGATAAATACGACACAAAAGAGGTTTTTTTTTCCAATTTGACTCCTTTCTACCGTATAGTTTCCTATAACAGACTGAACATTTACCCAATGACCCTCAGATATTAGCTTTGTATGGAGTTTCAGGAGTCGAGCCAGTATCTGGAGGACATGAGAAAGAACACTTTATGCACAGTAGTGCAGATATCGAATGATATACGTTTGGCCTCCAGGCGAAGGACGAACGTCAGTGTTTCGCTCGATGTTCGACAGGACGCATAAATTGTTTGAAGAGAGAAACTGAGGCCATCTGGCAGTGGGGTCAACCGGCGCGCTACGAGGGTAGGCTGATATTTCGGCGGTTAGAACGCGATTTTCCTTCCGCCTTCGGTGT
Organism: Lepturacanthus savala; assembly: GCA_030544235.1. Classification (NCBI taxonomy): domain Eukaryota; kingdom Metazoa; phylum Chordata; class Actinopteri; order Scombriformes; family Trichiuridae; genus Lepturacanthus; species Lepturacanthus savala. Next base: position 10,954,356 of record CM060478.1, read on the forward strand.
TTCTTCCTGCCCTTCCTCGTCCTCCTCTGCGTCCTTCATCCGCGCCCCTGTCCTCTTTCGTCTAGCCATCTGGTGGGGGCCTGGTGTGTTTGCACAAGACTCGGCCCTCTGGAATGTCAACATTAGGCTTTTGTGTGAAGCCAGAGGAGCCCACATCCACTGGAGATAAGACCCCACCAACCCGGAGGAGGAGGAGGTGGAGGGCGGTGGGCGTAGTTTAAAGGGTATAGTTTAACAAAGCCGCCAAGTGACCGCCCGCCAATGCCCACAGCGTAATCCTGAAATAACTCTCTCCTCCGCTCACCGAGCTGTGCCTGATAAGTGAGGCTGTTACAAGGCAGCTAAAAGTTCTTGGTTTAAGACATGCATGTGAATCTTATCATTTTACATTACGTTATATTTTAAAAAACTGATTTCCTCACCAAAATCTTTAACACCGGCCAACGGGGTAAGAGGATGCATGTGTCAAGGCTGCGTTTCTCAACCTCCCATTTGCATCGAGTAGCAGATAATGAATGGTTCATCGCTAGGTCAGTGCTCATGTGAGGGAGGGGGTCTACTTGCGTTTGATTAAGGGCTTGCAAGGCATCGCGTCTGGTTCTGCATGGAAGGATAAACAAGTGGAGTGTGTGTTTGCGTGTGGGACTGCTGTGTATGTGCGAGCGAGGATGTGTGGGGTTTGTTGCCCCGTGGGATCTTCTAAACATTCGCAATTGTGTCTGAGCGATTGTAATTCACAGTATCCGCTTCCAGTCGGTTTATATGCTGACTGTGCTGTATAAAAGGTCTGAGGTAACAGCTTTTGGAGCGTAATCAGTGGAAAAGACGAGCTGAAACTAAACTGTTTAGAGGAAGATAACAGGGTGGAATTGCCAGAACTCAAGAACGATGATCTTTAGTTTATACAAAAGACGGGGAGTAATGCGGCCCCAATTTAACAGTGTTGTTTATTGCAAATAATAGGCTACTGGGCTAGTGTTAATCTATAAACACAATTCCACATTGCAAAATGATAATTTTCACTGTAAACTGGTGAAGTGAGTTACAGTGGGCTATCATGGCATGTTTCACAGCCTCTGGGTGTGTTCTGAACATGAGCTCAGTCATTACGCTCCCTGCCCAGTTATGCCAATCACAACACTCAGCCCATGTGTCAGCCCTATTCCCCCATGTCCCGTCTTGCAGTTATGATATCACCGCTGACATCAAAACCCTGACGTGTGTTAATGATGTTCTGCCAAGGTGTCAAACCTGGGTTTTCTTATGGTGAGATTTTTCATTTTTATGCAACTCAGTGGCTCCCTGCATGGTTCACACCCAAGTTTTGAATGCAGACTTTCCTTAAAGGTCCCATATTGTTAAAAAGAACAGGTTGTAATTGCTTTTTAATTATAGGACGGCATAGACATATAAATACTGTTTCACGTTTTAAAAAAACAATCTGCATAGAAATGCACAAAGCTCACATTCAGAAACAGAGCTTTAAAACGAGCCATCAGGACCTCAGCGGAGTTATGACATCATCAACTTAGAGTCACAGCCCCTTCATTCACCCATTCACAGCCAATCACATCAGAGGAGAGGCTCATTAATATTAATGAGATGTAATTCCAGAGAGAAGCTTGAGAGAGGAGATGTAAAACTATATTTAGATGATTTTTGTTTTTTAAAACCACAAATATATTTTGTGCAGGATATCAAAACAGGACCATTACATTCAGAACTGTTCCAGAACTATGGTTGACAATATTAAGATCTGTAACATCAGCTACTCTCAGGTTTTAGGTTTATGTTAGCATCCTGTATAAACATTGTTTTATTCCATGACACGGTTTATAGTCCCAGCTTATATTGACATTGTAAGGTTTATTTCAAGATAGCACATATTTATTTACTCATTTATTACATTTTATTCGTAACAGCTGTGCTCAATGACCTGACCAAGCCAGAGTCACAGCAGTGAGTCCGACCTTGTGTCAGCCCTAGTGATTTTGTTCCTTGGAAGAATTGCACCATGGAATAATATATTTATGTGTCTGAAAAAAAAGTCAATAATAGAAAACAGGAAAATCTGAGGAAATATGCATGGCCAAGATTCGATATAAAACTACACTTCGTCTCTCGCACAAGTTCAGCTGAACTCAAAGTGCAGTATATTACTGAGAGTAGACAGAAAGATGGCTGTGGGTGCACTTTGGACAGTAAAGAGTCTGTTGCCTCCTCTGGCCCTCGGTCAGGAGACAGTCAGAATGAAGATATATGGCAGTGGAGAGACAAGACATTTAACCACTCTGCTCTGTTGCTGCCATGAGTAAACACAGGCCCAGCCCAATAAAAAAAACTCTTGTAAAACAAAAAACAAAAAAAAACAGTGCCCATAAATGATGTTTAATTGGAACTGTGCAGGAGGGCAGTTCGTCAGAGCTATGGCTCCCAGGAGTCCATACACTCTGGTGCTGGGGAGGGGGAAGGAGAAACAGTAGAGGGAGGAAGAGGGGAAATTAGGATTATTTTGGTTCCCAAAATTGAAATTATCATTTTAACATGAAATTACAAACTCCACACAGAAAGGTCCCAGCTCAAGACCTTGGACCTGCGACTTTCTCACCATGAGACAACAGGGCAATCCACTGCTCCACCATGTCTCCTGTCATTGTTAATCCACGGTGGTAAATTAATTGCTCCTTTTATCTGTTCAAATGTGAAAACAGATCTTTAGTGGCATATTTTGCACACATACAAGTCAATATATATTCAATTGTAAGATATTTTAGGGGACATAAACATAAGAAAAGCACTTTTTTGAGTGGAGGGGAACAACACAAAACAATGAAAATATTGTCAGAAAGTCTCACAGGTATTTCTTTTTTTTCTTTTCTTTCTTTTTTTTTTAATATGCTCAAATCATAACTTATGGCAAACTCAAACTCAACAGGCAACAGATGAGCACATTGGCAACTAAATTTTCCATTACTTCAGTACTGATTAAATATTACTCTCTGGATCCTGCACTTTAAATGTAATTGTGTCCAACCTCACGTGGGAAAAATAAGGGCTCACAAAAACATCCTCTTGCGCTATGGGATAGGAACAGGATAATAAAAAATAAAAAATACCATAAATAAAGTGAGCAGGAAACAGTGGAAAGGAAGTTTAAGAAAGAAAAGTACTTCCAGTCTTTGGTCATCATACAGGTTGTATGTCTTTGACACAGTGGTGGCTCTTGATGGTAGCTCATGACCGTGGTTATTGGATGTGGGCCAAATTATTTCATGCTTGTCTCCTCGTCCTCCACGGTGTGAACTAGCCTGCAGGCTATAAGCACATATTTAACTATTGCTGTTGAGCTTTCTCCATGGGTTTCTCTCACTATCTAAGCATTGTTTGCTGCAATTGACAGACCCATCTAACAAAGCTTTGAAGCTCAATTTGCCATTAAAATACCTTTTTCTTTATCCATTGTATCTGACTAGTTTTCATCCAACTTAATGCTAGAGGACTATACAGATGAGGGAGGTGGTCGTCATAACAGGACATTTGTGTCAAAAAGCTTGAGTTATTATTATGTTAACTTTGACAGTTCTAAACTTTAGTACTGAGTTTCGTGTCAGTTTGAATAAGAGGAATATGTTTCTGGTTACATACCATAACACCCATGTACTTCCAACCTTTAAGGTCAAAGCAGCTTTATATATAATTTCCCAACAGTCAGCAGCAAAGTTTGCGCATACTCAGCTGCAAATGTTGGCGCCTACCTTTGTCAGGTGGACTGTTTTCACAGTCTAAATGACAAATGGTCACCATGACAATGCCATGGTGACAGACAAGGGATATAAATCGCATGGGAAATAAATCAACACAAGACCCTCCACCCCCTTTTTCACCTGCATCACTCTTTCCACCTAACAAGAACTCCACTGTTCCTGTGAATGCCAACACAGCTCATTTCCCCTCCCCCCCCTCTACTCAATTTGTCAATTTCAAATTTGCTTTCAGCGTTTTGTTGGTTCTTTCTCTGCCTGTGTTTGTGTCTCTTTACTTCTTTCTCCCTCCTCGCTCCTTTTCCCCGGTCAATCACCACCCCCCCGCCCCCCTCCCCTTATCCCCTCTTTGACTTCAATAGCTTGGGTGATTGTGTGTTGCTGAAAGTTTGGGTGCAGGTAAAGGGAAACTTTTCTTTCTGTTTCTCATTCTCTACAGTAAAGGAGGTCATTAAATAAAAGTGCTCAGTGAGTGACATGCCTCTATACCTGCCTGTCTGCTGAGAAACAACAAGAGCCTGCTCTGTCCTGCCCAGGCAGGACGGGATAATTATAGCTCCTGACTTAATCACTTACCTCAAAGCCCTTTAGTTTTACAGATCCTTGCCTCGCTGCCTCTATTCCTCTTTTCTTGGTTTGCCGCCACCTGCCAATAGTGAAGCGTTGCAACATTATGGATTGTTAGTTATTGCACTCAGAGACAGTGAAGGGTGTGGACAGAGTGCTGCGGTTGAGGTAGTTCTTACATGTACAGAGAAGGGCAAACAGTTCAAGGTGTGCTTCAGGCAACTCAGCTCAGACACTGCGAGCTTTGGGTTCACTCACAGGTTAGCATTCATCTCGTGGCTCGACACATTTGTCCATTTTTCACATTTTCCATGGAGGAATGTGTGTTTCTCAGCGATTTAAAATTCTTGCAGTAAGTCTCAATCTGTGTCATGGATCAATATTAAGCTCGTCAATAGTACGAGTTGTTGCTGTGCTTCTACGGAACTTGTCTCTATTCTAATATTATACACAGCATATATGATGCCTGTCTTGTCTTTTGATCTTTCCCAGTTGGGGAACATATGAATCCGAACCTTGAACCTCGGCCCATTTCTGCAGTGAATACATTCCCTCTCAGGCTCCATGAGGTGGCTGGCCCCTGGCAGAGCAGGGAGAGGGGGCGAAGGAGAGAGGGCCCCTGAAAAGGTGCTTTGTGCTGGTTTAGAAGGGCCCGAGGCTTTAGCCTGTCAGAGGTTGTAGTTCTAGGCCAGCAGCCAGGCCTTCAGACCCTCTGGCTGGCAGAGAGTGAACTACCATCTGGAGTGACGGGCCCTTCCTGATCTGCTCCATGAGCTGCGCGGAGCCAGGCCGGGCTGCGATGGCGAGGCCAGGCCGAGACACACCACAGAGGACTGCAAAAATAAACTATTGGTGCTTCGCTGAAATTCCTTGGCTCCGGAGCTTTAACTCCGAAGCTCGTTCCCATGGGAGAGCAGCGGAGTGGCCTCACACTGAGCGGCGGAGTACGGGACCAAACCACTTCAGTGGCACACATGAAGAAACCCCGCCGCGGAGACGTCTAAACCAAAATCCGCAAACGTGATCCGGCTTGTCGATGATTATGTTGGATGATTATTATGACGATAATAATGTTTGAATTTCTCTCAGAAACCTGCTCAGGTTGCACTTGGCTGCCTGCAGTGAATGCCAATTGATGAAAAGAATGAAGAATAAATGGTGTGAGATGAGTCTGTATCGTCAACAGTGATTTATTATGTTTATGGAAGTCTGTGCCCTGGCTGTCATCAGCAGGACTGATCAGCACACGACGTGCTGCTGCAAACACAATTAAGTAGAGCGGCAGAGACAGGCAGGCTCCTGACTCATAGGGTGTGTTTACCTTTCAAAACCAGAGCTATACGGTGCAGAAGAGGTATAGATCTGAGGAAGGAGTTAGAAGTATAGACTGCAAGAATCAAACAGTCTGTGAGCCGGCCTGGAAGTCATATACTGTATATACGTATTCTAACACATATACATGTATTGTTGATCTCACTGCTACATTTCAGCCCCACTGTCACACATGAGATGAAATCAAAGTTTCCCCCTCCAACTGGAAAGTACGATAACTCATGGTACATTTAGTATGAGGAAGAAAAATGTGAACCATACTGTGTGGAGTGTTTTAGTGCTGTTTCTGCACTTCCCTCCCCCATCCCCCCATCTCCTGCAACAGAATAAAATTCCTCAGCCTTTTCTGGAGCAGGACCAAGCCAAGCAAATTATGGACCAAAATCTTTTTATATGAACCTCTGTCACGCGAAAACATCACTAAGCCCCATCTCTTACTAGCCCTCCCCACTCCTGGAAGGGTTTTTATCCTATCCCTCCAAGCGAGGCCATTATGTTGGATCCTCGAGGCCTCCCCCAATCGAAACAAACAAAAGAGCAAAAGCCCAGCTAGGCCTTGTAGAAACTTCTTTATATAAAACATAAAAAACAAGCAAGTAGCATTGATAGGCCTTGGACGATGTAACCCAACAATCTATCAATACATCAAAAAGTCATCATCTCTTTGCTTAGATTCGATTGAGTCATAAGCCTCCTAGAATTTACAGCTGGAACCATCATGTGGTCCAAAAAATATTTTTCTCAGCCGTTAGAAGCTCACAAGAGCTACAATTAAAGGAAAAACTTTTTCCTTTATTTTTTTTTTTTTTAAAAGAATTGAGTGTTTTTTTTCAGATTTTCATTCAGATCACCCTGCTTTGCCAAATGGACACAGAAGAGTAGAAATGCAAACACAAAAAGATAACCCGAACTTTTCATTGTAAATATCCAGACAGAGGGGGATCACTACAACCAGTAAGGTGAAGGCCCAATGGGATAGTTTCACTGGTAGCAAGCTCATCTTTTAGCATCTTTTACCACTGGCCGTGCAAGCTGTTATTGCTAGTGCTATCCTATGTAAATGTTTTTCTTTTTCCTTTCTACCACAACAAACTATAGATAAAATAGAACTGCAACAGAGAGACGTGTTAAAATTGGAATGAACTGAGTGATAATTACAATCTATATTTCTTAAATTTAGGTCTTTAGTTTGTTCCTCATTTAACATTTTTGCACTGATTTATATTTGAAGTATGGTTCACGTTTGACTTTGTTTGTTTTGACATTTAAATATATGATTTATATACTTAGAAAGCGCTTTATACAGGTACTCTAAAACGGTCGCTTTTTAAAAACCTGACTAATGATCTGTTGTATTGACTTGTTATAGCAAGATTCAAGTTGTTCCAGATCTCATAAAGTACTTTGGTGAGTACTATATTATCATGATTTACAGAAGTAATGGCCAAAACTATGAAAAATAAGACTTAATAATAATAAGACCCAGAATAATTCTGAATAAATTAGTTATTCTTTCAAATGTGTAAAACTCAAAACTCAGTAAAATGAGTTAAATACCCGTGGAAAAGTCTACCCGTACTCCTCAGCACCTTGGCTTTTCTGTCGGTTGGCGATCGTCATAAGACCAGCGCTGATGGCAGCGTGTGCCTCCAGCTTTCACCTTCAAAGTTCAGCTTGGTGTGAACCTCTCAAATGGCCCTGTTGTTTACAGTAGTGTTAAGTGCGTGCCCCTCCAGGATCAGTCAGGGCCATAATCCCCTCTTCATTCCCACTGAGGCCCAGAGTGTGTGTAAGTGGACATGGGTGATGGCAGACAGAGAACGGCTCCCCAGCCCACCAGTCCATTCCAGCCAGCCACACAGCTTCAACCACACATAGAAAAAAAATACACTCTCTCATATTCTCCCTCGGACATGCAAACAAAGTGAAAAAGCACAATTGCAAACAACGGAGAAGGAGAAAGAGAGCAAAACGGGGGGAGGTTCCTACTTTTTTTCTTGATATTACCTCCTCCTTTCTCTGTTCTCCCTGTGTTTTTATGTCATGTCACCTTGTAAAAACAGCTTTATGGTCTTCCCAGACCTCATGGCCATGAGTGTGGGGCGGTGGATTGTGGGAGCTTTAGAACTCATCCAGGACCTGCACTTAGTGCCGGTGACAAGAGAGCATCTCCAGAGAGCATTAGCTCTCTTAATTTTACCTCTCTCTAGGCTTACAGAGAATTAAAATCAAGGAACCTGGCAGTTGACCAAATATGCTAAGTAAAGATAGCGGAGCAAAACAAGAAATAAATATATAGTATACACACTAAAAGCATGCATTTAATAATATGAGAGAGCCATTTTTAATATAGCCCCAAAACATTGAGAATATAAACATAATCTTTTTCATTTCTTCTGACTGTTTCACACAGGAAAGATCGGGGTGATTTCACCTGTGGAGTTGATTTTCAGGTCACACACACAACAGGACAGAATATACTAGACTAAATGGGAAATCCACATGACAGCGTAAAGAAAAAGGGAAGGACCGGCTTTGGTGGAATGGTAATCTAATCAGGTAGGTGCTGCCCATTAGGCCTTATATCAGAAACTGTAACTTCTTTATACTCCCACCTTTACCTCCTCCTCCTCCTCCCTTGATTTTTCTATCATCCGGTCCCTGTGCAGACCTGCCTGTATAACGTCCACACAAAGCCAGTGTGGGGCCTCTCCGAGGTGTTCAACAGCTATGCTTTAAATCATGCAATTAGTGTGCAGCCGGGGGATTTATACATTCTGGCAACAGTACCTCTTTAGTTTATATATGGCCTTGGGGAGACGTTCCTATAACAGGAATGCAACAATAAAAACACCCTGAATATCAGATTTTATATCATGTCACATACATTACTCAAAAGATACAGTATATGCTATTGTTCTTGTTGTGAAATTTATACAACTGTTATTGTTTCTGTACATTTGCATACATATGTGTACACTGTAGCAGAAGTGATTTTTTATGTTTAAACTAGGCTACATTTACCATTGGAGATACAAGGTTTTCTTTGCTGTGAATACACTGCCTGTACAGTTCTGTGAGCGGGATTGTGTTTTCACTCTCTCAGGCGTCAGTTGAACTGGTTTTATGCGTTTTACCAGAACAAATAAAGGAGCTAAAATGAACATAATGAACAGTGAGCCTTTCCCGACATGAATGTCGTCACAGCGGCAAATATTGTGTTACTCAAGTTTGGAGGGAAATCTAATTTTTTCCCTTAACCCTATCTACATACACACTCCGAGCAGAAACCAAACAAACGCTGGGCAATACAAACACTGCTGCCCTGGCTTCCTACCAATGCCATGGTGTGAGAAAGCTCTGAAAGCCTGTACTGTATGTGTAACAAAAGAGCCGACCACAATTCCCATGTCGAGTGGTCACTGCCTCGAGTCCAAAAAAACGAAACCACAAAGCATGTAGGACCACAGCGAGTGATGAAAACTGAGAGTCCATCTCCGTAGGAAAACACACACCCACACACACACACACCGCTCTATGTTCATACACTGATACTGATAATAACTCCGTATTTTGTCTTCACCCACGAATACAGGCATGTAAATTAATTTGCAGTGCAGACACACAGAGGGAGGGAAAGACAGAGAGACCCTTTGTAGAGGCAGAGGCGGCTGTCATGCGAACACATTTAGACCAAATTCAATCATCGTAATGATCCTCATCAATCACAGAGGAGGGTAAATATGAGTTTGTATTAGGAATGAATCTTGTCTGATAAATTGAATCCATTTAATTGGGCAGGCAGCCTGAAGATGAGCAACGAGCTAAAGACGTTCCCCAGATTTGATTTCCCATTAGCTCGGTGAAGTGAAGAGGGCAGTCACAAACAAACACGCTATCCTCCTCTGATTGATATGATATTTATTCATATGAGGAGTGACGGGCTAAAATGCTTTATCTGTTTTTGAAAAAAACAAGGTTATTAAATAGACTGTGTTATAACCTTTTTTAAAATAAGTACAAATATTCTATGCTGAAATGAAAATCCTTATTTGCTCCCTCTCCTTTCCCTTTCCATCCCTGCGTGTGCATGTGTGTATGGTTTCCTGTGTGGCATACGTTGTTGCTCTGGGAGAAAATTTACGACGGAGGATGTTTGGTCTTCCTCTAGCTCCGGGGCAGGAAAAGTTGTGAAATATGTGTTAGCAATAAAATAGACCCGCATGTTGTGTTTAAAGAGCACAAATAGTAATAGGCACATATGCACTGTACGCACACACACACAGGATGGTTCGTATGACGTATGATCCTCGATTGAGAACCACAAAGCTGAGGTTTGAGACCGATTGACTGAGATGTGTGTGTTATGAGGCAGAGACAGGATACACTGCAAGAGGAGAGAGGGAGGCATTGGGCGATTGAGTCTGTGTAATTCTTGGCGCTGTATTCGCACCCTGTTACATTCCTTCCATGAAGAATACACGGGTACAAAAGCCATTAACTGTAGAGGTTGTCCAATAACAGCCTAGGCCATTTACTCTGGTATAACTTACTGCCTTGTTAATTATCTGGTTGCATTAAAATACACAATTTTGACCAAAATTGGGACGTGTGCGCTGGATTGTGGTTTTAGCCTCATCTGAAATGATTATATTGCAGAACAGCTATTAAGGAGTAAGGTTTTAGTTTCCCCCATCGGTCAGAGACACATTCCACTCCTAGAGGTGAGGTGTTGACTTTTTTTTTGTTTTTTTTTTGCTTGTCATCTGGGTTTCAGCCGTCAGTCACTCGCTCACTCACTTGGTCTGGGACGGACCTTTGTGTTTATAGGGCTGGACCCGCTAGTGCGGTCCAGCCAAAAATAAATAGGTAAGTAACACTGACAAGATATGACAGCATGACAGCTAAAGCATGTGTGTATTTGCAGTGGTTCACTTCACGGTTTCCCGATGTGTGAAAGTGTAATAGTATGTATGCGTGTGCAAACACTTATCTCCCTGTTGCCCAAAAGTTGAGGAGGTAATGCTTACACAGTGGACAGATTGTCTCTTTCTATAATAACCCTACTGGACAGGCTCCAGTGAAAATAGTATGAAGGACGAGGCGGTAATCTATTTACTCATTTTGACATTCTTGAAGCGGTAGGGCTCACCCCAGCGTGCTGCTGTGGGGGAAGCCATTAAGCGCTTTCTTCAAACTGATGGGAAAACCATATTTTCAATTTAGGAGCCGCAGTTGTTAAGGTGCTGCTTTCTAACGGCTATTGATCTAAAACCCCTGATCATGTTGAGGAATGCTGACCTGCACTCAAACGAAACGTTTGCAGGCGAATGAATGCCATTGTAAGCTGAGGGAAAGCTGCTGAAATCCTTTAATGGGACTTTTGGAACGGCTGTTAAACCCCCATTCACCCCACTTCCCTCTCCCCGCACGGCCGATATCTCCGCAACGTAGCATACAGTCAAATTATGGCCCAATTAAGTCGGGGGGGGGGGGGGTGAGTGGAGGGTGGTGGTTAGGTTTCAGGGTCTAACTGCTGCTGCTGCTGCTCTTGGTGCGATGCTATCTGCTCAGACTCAGGGGAACACAGGGAAACAACAACTAGCCTTCAACCCCCAAACCTCTTAGAAGATATGGGTGCAGACAGTTTGGTGCCACAAGGTCCGGAACCAGTAATGGACCGAGTGGAGGCTAATGAGCTCCCTCATGCACAAATGAGAAGCTGTGGTGTGGGCCACATCCCCCTGCCTCCTCCACACAGCTCACAGAGGCATACACCAATACACAGGGTAGCTGCCAAACATCAGTCTGGGATCAATTTTTACAGAAACTGTGCATAAACTTGTAACAAGTTGTTACATCGTAGTTTGCGTCGCACCACATGAATGAATATTATCTTTCAAACATGGTGGCTGTTGCTGTTGCGTTGTCTTCCTTGAACTGTCTGTTGACTGTGTCTTGTTATTGTCGCAGAAACATAAAAGAAGTTCTGAGAGCCCAAATGGACAATGTCAAACTTTCATGATCACTTCGCCACAGCTGCGCCGCATAAATTGGTCACAGAGTTGCAAAATTGGCATTTATTTATATGAAAACGTTGTGTGTCATTAGAAGAGAGAAATCCTTTGCTTGCCAAATGCAGAGAAGAAAGCCCACGGCCCTCTGCCCCACCACTTCTATGTGCCGCCCGTGCTTGCGGTTGTTGCTGCTAACATAAACTTAGTCACAAAGGGATGTGGACGTCATGTAAGCGCGCGTGAGCCGTTTTGTTGTGTACCGACACCCACAACAAACCGGCTCCTTCATCGTCCCCCCCCCCCCCCATTCGGTGGATGTTTTCCTCAACCCCAAACACATCAGTTCATTCCTGACACGCTCGTGATGAATTACAAACCGTTCCCGTTCTTCGGGGCTCAGCCGGCACCGCGTCGGCGGGAGCGCCACATGCAGCGTGTGTTTGGAGATGAAGGGACGATGGGAGCCAAGCTGTTGTCAGAAACAGACGGCGCGCACAACTAACAATGCAACTCTGAACCACCACTGACCATATGGTGGCACTTAGTTGAACCCTTTGTCAGCATTACTTTGTTTAATTTCATATATGCCTGCTTAAGAAAGAAATATGTTTATGTTTACTCCCCTAATGGAATTTGGATTTGTACGATGGATAAATATTTACGGCCCAGATGAAAAGCCATCCATCAGGTTTATGACGGCTCCTTGGGATGAGGCGAGCTGGATCAGATGAGTCGGTGGGATCTCTTAAACAGAACGCTTCATAAAGAAAAAGTTTATCTAGGAGAAATAGTCATTGTTATATCTGTTTATTTTAAGGTGATGTCACTGTCTTCTTTGGTGGAGGGATCACCCAAAGTGCTGCTATACTGTATATACTGCTACGCTTGGGAACTCAGGACATGCATCAACAAAATTCAAACGAAACAAAACATCCTATTTTATACCCAGTTGAACCCCATCCCCCCTCGCATTATAACACAGATACTGTTCAAAGCGGGAGCGTACCAACAAGTGCAGGTCTTGTGAACCTGGAGCAGCAATATATTAAGTTAGTCTTAGGTTACCAAGTGGATGATTCTCCATTCAGCTAACAGAGAGTTTATTCATTGTGGGGTTAAAAGGTGATCAATGGTCCATTGCAGCAGATAAGCGGCTAACTGGGTGGCTGGAGAGATCCCCTCACAAGAGCTGGGGGTAAACAATGCGGGCCTGGAGTCACCCGAAAATTAAGAGACAATCGGAGCTTTTCAGAGTGGGCAGCGAGGTGAGTGGGCAGGTTGGTTACGGGTGAGGAAGTCCGCACAGGCAATAAAGGCTCTGTGAAACAGGGAAATAGCTTGGTTGACGGATTTAGTGGCACTGATCTTGAGTACTGAGTGTGTGTGATTGTATGTTTGGCGTTTTTGCCAAAGTATGACGTGGTAACGCGGAGAAGATGGGTTACACATAGGGCTCCGGATTGAGTAAGCGAGGGGTGAAGGATGATGAGGAGGAGTGTGAGAGAAAAGACACCATCTTCATCTATCCAGTGCTGTAATGTCTCCTTCGCAAGCGATGATCTCACACACGCGTAAGCTGGAACACCTGTTCACAGCTGGCTGTCTCCGTGGCATATTGATATGTAGCCGCAGAAAGACAAGACAAGAGGAGTTGTACCAAACATCTGCTGAGTTGGATGCCGTGGAATAATAAAGCTCTGTGATGTAGTCTCATTAAAACTGTATCGGTTAAACATGTGAAATGTGACTGACGCAGCAAGTTGAGGGATTAATACAGTGTATTTAGTTCCGAGAGTGAACCGAGACGGACGGAGAAGGGGAAAGAAAGAGAGAAACTCTTGTCTGACACTGAACATCGCCCTTTTCTTGTTAAAGACAACATGCTTTAAGAATCAAACACTCACCACCTCTGGGCTCGGCAAAACATGCTAAAATATTGACGGAAAAGTCTTAAACCACTCCTGAAAAATAAACCACTTCCTTGGCATTCTTTCCTATTTTCTGCCTGGTCCAAACAATCACTGCTTCAGACTAAAAACATATTTTTGGTGGACTTCTATGAATCTGTCCCTTGTTTGTGTGCCTAATGGTAATATGATGCATGCATATATTTTATTTATTTAATGTCACACACATATGCGTACATATACATCTACATGTCACACAATAACTGTATTTAAAGTCTAACACCTGCAGAGCGGCCACCGCCACCCATCTACTGTATGAATTTGGCCATTTTCTTCTTTGTCTTGTGCGTAATCCACATGAATTCATGGTTTTGAAAAAAAAAAAAAAAAAAAGTCATGCCTGTTCCTGTTGTGCTTGGATGGGCCAAGAGCTCCGTCACCAGTTTCTTTGCAAGGTGTTGGCAGGGTGTTGGTGTGCACACCGCCCTAGGCTGGCCAAAAGACAGTAGTATGTGTCATGGTGTGGCCTCACTATGCATTCCTTTGTATTATGTCCTTTCAGGCCTAAGGCAAACATCTCTCTGCGCTGGAACGCATGAAAATGTGCGTTTTTAAGTGAGCTTTTTGAATTTGGTGCCCTCATGTGTGTTAAATCACAGAAACTCGACAGTTGGCTGTGTTGGGGATGGGGAGGGGGTTCAGAGGAGAAAGAAGCTCTGGATTGATCAAGACAAAAAGGCAAAAAGCAGCTTGTGAACACAGAAAAGTGATCTTTAATCTTGATAAAAGGGTGACGGCTGGATTGAGTTAAGTTAAACCAACAACGGATTGGAAGAAAAGAGCTTTTTTTTTTTTTTTCACTTCGCATCTTCACTGCCTTCAGACGTTCCTGCATGTGTTCCTCCATTGTTGCTTCAATGAATGCCCTTTCACTCTCAGGACACGGTTTTGTTTTGTCTCTCAGAAGGCAGACTCCCTGTGCCTCGCCTAGCTTTGACCAGAACCCTGATGTTTCCATTTAACCAACAGTGGAAGTCTCTCATTTGTCAAACAGCAGTTTTGCCTCGGAGCTTTGGTATACCAAGAGTAGAGCCTATCCACATGAAGGCCGTTGTTGGCAAATGAAAGTTTTACTGATCCCACAAAACACACGCACCATCTCTCTCACACAACAGGACTTGATTTATGCCTGCCTGTGTTGTCAAGATGCTCCAAACCAGCTGCATTGTTTGATAACGGTGTAGTTTATGAGTGCAGATCATCACCATTCTGCAAGTGGTTTAGCGCCTCTCAGCAGGTTTCTACATTTGAACACACAGGCCTGTGCTCTGAAAGCCCCATCCCCAATAATATAACTGCACCTCTTTAATATTAACAAGCCAGGATGTGTGAAATATAGTTTCCTGTCAGGATGCTATAGTGTGAGATTAGAGAGCAGGTGATGTCAGTTGCACATTAAGATAAAAAGCAAATGAAAGGAGGAGATAGTCACGACCCAAGATCCGGTAGCTGTATTTTCATCTCATGGTCAATGAAGTATTAAGCAACCCTTTTTATGCGGCAAAACATTAAGAAAATGTGTATTAGAAGCATCAACTGGTTTGGTGCCAATTAACTAAGCAACCATTTTACTGTCTGATTGACTGTGATTTCTCCTTAATGTCTTGAGAACCCTCTTGACAACTTCTAAATTTCCACTTAATTAGGAGCTGGTTTTAATGCTACTTTTATAAGCATGAATATGTTTTGTGAATTCAGGCTCTGGACTAGCAAAACTGGGACTTTTTAGCATTCTCAGGTGACAAGGATTTGTATGCAGAGCAAATGATACCATCAAGATGAAAACACTACGTTTGACACAACGCTTATGCCAATTGCTCCTAATGGAAGGCAGGTCCCTGTAAGAGTCAAAGATATCAGTCTGATGATATTTACAGACAAGAGGAAGATAGGGATGGAGAGATGGAGAAAAGTAGAGAGGGATAGGAAAAATATTCTTACAAGTGTGAACAGTAGATCACGCTCAGCCAGGGGTGTAGTCAAGGAAGGACGGGCTGCTTTATTGACTGCTTGGCGGTTTGCTGTGATATGTTATAATGTTTTTGTCATGGTACATGGTGCTTGGGTAGTACCGACAACTTTCTGATTCAGCATTTGATTTTTTTCCCCTGCAACTAATTATTATTATTCATTACTTTCCTTACTAGTGTATAATTAAAGGAACTGATGGGAACTCATTTCACTGCGATTACATTGGCCACTCCTCTATCTGACATGCAGATGTGAAAGCACAATCAATATGTGTGACCGACCCTATTCCCAAACCTATTAGGGTGGTGTCTAAAGCTGAATCACCAGGGCAGAGTTCTGTCAACTGCTCATTCAGCTGTCAACATTCCATTGACCAGCAGGAGCCACTAATAGCCACTAGAACAATTGTGTAATTTTTGTGGGATCTGCCTTGAAATTGAATGAGTTCATCCTTGGCCGATTCTACACCCTCCTACAAAGTTTCACAAAGATTGGCCCACTAGTTTTTCCATAATCCTCGTCACAGTTAAACTTTTTTACTTTTATTCTTTATCAACCAATCACACCTTTTAAAACAATGTGTCATATCTAGCAACAGAGTACCACACCTCCTCGTTAAGGTAGAAATTGCAAATTTCCCTGAGTCACCTCTAAGCTACTGTCTGGCTCCTATTTAGAATATTCTAGGCTAAGTTAGGCACTCTCAGTATTCTCAGAATGCTTTCCGCATTACTCACAGTCATAGATAGCCTAACACCTTCATATTATTTCTCAACAAGTAGGCACATGATGGCTCAGCTTCCCATCAGTAACCACAGCAAAAACTGAGCGCAAAACAAAAATGTAGCAAGAAGCTACAAATTCCTAACTGGAAACACTGGAAAATTAATAAAATGAGGGATTTATGGCTGAGTATTGAACAAGAGTCATGACGTTTTTACCACTTTCAGCTCAAAGATCAAGGTGTTACGGAACTAGATGATTTATTTGTCTCAATAAAAACGCTTTTAGCCCTTGGGAAGAGAAGAATATTAGACAAGGAGTCAGTGTGAAATATTCAACTCCACACCTGCTGCATCTGGAGAGATTTTCTTAGTTACTCAACTCCTTGGAACAACCTTGTTAACACCCACATCCACCCACACACACACACACACACACACACACGCGCACACACACATACACACACACACACACACACCTATATGTTTTTTTGTGGAGGACAATTTTTCCAAACAAGCTGTTTCCTGATTGGCTGATAGAAGCTGTCTTCTGATTGGCCGATAGAAGCTGATTTCTGATTAGCTGCTGGAGGCTGTTTTCTTATTGGCTCCTGGAATCTGTTTTCTAATTGGCTGATAGAAGCTGTTCTCTGATTGGTTGCTGGAAGCAATCATCAATATTTAATTAAAATGACCTTTTGAACATCTTTGATGCTGTCAGATGTCATGCCTGCATGTTGAGCATCTTCATCAGTTGGATTATAATGAATAAAAAGAGAGAAACATCATTAAATAACCAGTAAAACACAACAAGACCGTACCTGTTGACATGTAGTGAGTTGATGACACGATTGTCTATACAGGAGAATGATAGGGCATTATAATTAATGTATATATTATCAGAGAAAAAACATTTGTTCAGAATTCCACAGAAATCAGCCAGTACAGCACAGTGACAAGCATTTATTTACTCCTGAAAACAAAGTTCTAACGCATTTCTCAATGAGTACACTAGGACTATGTCCAAATACAGTCCTCAACAGTGTTAATACAAACCTGTTTAAAACTAAAAACAATCTCAAATCAACATTCAATTGAAATAAATTGGATTCTAATGAAGAAAAAGAGAGAAATATCATTAAATAACCAGTAAGCCCTCAATACAAATGATTCTACTCTCAAAACAAGCATGTTCAACAGTATAGATATCACAACATGCAGTCTGCTAAATGACTGCAGTACTGACATGTAACAGACAGTATTAGACTATACTGAAATATTACCATGGAAAAAATAGTATACTCAGATACAACTAAATGCAGCAATTCATAAAATAAACTATAACTTAGCTCATTTACACTGTACTGATAGGACTAACCTTACATCCTACATCACTGAAACACAATGAATTAATAGGCGGTGTGATTTCCTACCTCCAGCGTCTCTGATATCCACATGGCAAAATCCTGGGTGTTGTGGCAAAGTTTGTTACCCATTAAAATATTGTCCACTTCCGTTTAGAATCACTTCCTGTAGAAAGTGTTTTCTGCAACTCCATATCCGCGTTTGTGATTTAGGCATTTGATTATGGTTGTATTTAGGCGATTAAAGGCATAATACACCCGTTTGATAAAACCGGTAATTATGTATTACCGGACTGTATGACCCCAGCCAATCAAAAGCTGCAAATTTTTACACTTGTGTGAATATTCATGAGGGATGCAGTACCACCACCTAGCTCTGGAGGCGCTGTCTTGATACACACTTGATACACAAAAAACAGATAAATATGAACTATAGGGACTTTTAGACATAAAGAAACATTTCTACGCTGTTTGAATTATGAGGACACCGACCCTGTCCTCTTAATTCAAAATGTCCTTATAGTGTGGCATGTATTCATGTGAAATGTCCTTATAAATCACAAGGGCGTGCGCAGACACACACACAGACACACACACACACAGACACACACACGCACACACACACACACACACACACACACACACACAGACACACACACAAGGTTTGGTGTTCCAGCTTGTTGGAGGACAAACAGAAAAGATTAACGCTGAATAGTTGGTGCATGCACTGCATCCACTGCAGGGTGGGATAATAACCCAGTCAGGTTGGGACACTGCTAAAAAAAGAACAATTTGAGTGAAGCTCCTCCAAGTGGTTTATTTATGATCTTTAATTCTGCCCTGCAGCGAGTGTGTCTTCCTGTCTCTCTGTCTCTCTCTGTCTCTCTCTCTACCGCTCTCTCTCGGGTTGTTTGGGATCTGCCAGAGTCCCAGAGCTGAGACAATGTGAGAAGCCCGCCAGGCTCCCCAGCAGCCAGGCATAATGAGAACACCCAGTGATGACATGAAGTCATCCTGCAAGACTACACATGCAGCCTCACCAACAAAACACTTGCCCGGAGAAAAGCAATACTTTCTCTTTCCCACTGATTAAAAGCACTCGAAGGGAAGAGGGAGACAGGGAAGAATTGGCGGGAGGATTGTCATTGTATTGAATTGTTACTGAAGTGTTGTGTTTACTCTTTTGAAGGCACCTGTCACTAAAATCATCAAAACAGATTTTCCCAGAAGTTATTCTCAGAAATATCCTGGCTATATATAGAGAGATCGATCTTTTTGGGAAATGTGCTTATTTTCTTTCTTACTGTGAAGAAGAAGATTGATACCACAATTGCATCTGTAAATAAATATGAAGCTAGAACTCAGGCTTCAAGCCACTAGGGGTCTAAGCTTTATGTATCTATATAAAAAAATAGAAAAAAAAACAACTAAATTATTGGCAGAGATAGATGTGACTTTATTAGCTCTTTCTACAAGCTGCTGATTTTAAAAGCTAATTAGTGCTCTGCTTGTGCATCCTTCTTATCTGAGTGCCATGATTAATAAATGTATTATTTATTTTAAAACAGTAGCCTTGTGTTATTTAACCATTCTGAGCCATACTGTATAGTTAAAGCAGTGAGTTTATTTATTTAAAATTTTGAACAACCCCCTCCATCACCTTTACATTAAGAAAACAGCCTCGCTCTGTCTGTAAGTTAACAAATAATCCTCCAAAGCTCACCCTTTTCCTAGGTTTCAATTTAAGATTTAATGGATTTGTGCTTTTAAATACCAAAATGGGTGGTATCTGAAGTTTTGACATCACAACAACATAGTACAGTAGCTATTAAACCTCCTTATAATCAAACAAGCTATTTATTCAACCCTATCTAATATATAATTATATATAACATGTCTTGTTTGGGGCGACACGGTGGCGCAGGGGTTAGCGCTGTTGCCTCACAGCAAGAAGGTCGCAGGTTCAAGACCTCCTTGGTCCTGGGTCTGGGACCTTTCTGTGTGGAGTTTGCATGTTCTCCCCGTGTCTGCGTGGGTTTTCACCGGGTACTCCGGCTTCCTCCCACAGTCCAAAAACATACTGAGGTTAATTGGCAACTCTAAATTGCCCATAGGTGTGAATGTGTGAGTGAATGGTGTGTGTGCCCCACGATTGGCTGGCGACCATCTGGGGTGTATCCCTGCCTCTCGCCGTAACACGCTGGGATAGGCTCCAGCAGACCCCTGCGACCCTAATGAGGAATAAGCAGGTATAGAAGATGACTGACTGACTGACTGTCTTGTTTGTTTAATTGGTAAAAATGTTTTGATGACAGAATGTTTTTTATGCTGTCTATGATTGTCTTTCCCAAAATGTTAAACTACTTCTTTAGTTGACATATCCTGTCTTTGAGATTGCTGCTGTTTTACGTTATTACCTATGGTTTACCTTTAAATGCAAAAATAAGCACCGTGATATTTTGCCCCAAAGGTACCAAGCCAATTCCAGATCTGATTTGATTGGGGCAGTGAGTATACTGTACTGTACTGACATACTCAGTATATTAGACCATTTGCAGGTTTTATGATTCTAGTAGATTTTTTATATGTGGGTCATAACATGTCACAGGGAAGTTATGGTGTGTCTCTTGAGCCTATTTGAAGATATACAGCACAGAATGTATTGCTATGCTACATCAAATAACACACTGCGTCTGACAACCTGCGTGCTGCAAAGCTATTACCACTTCAAAGACACCGTTTTTTAAAACCTCTCTTCACATGCCACTTTTTGTGTTCGGAGAAGAAAAAAAAACAAGGGATGGGGAGAAATAAGTTATTAGTAGGAAATTATTTACTCCCACAGGAATGAAATAACTCCTGCTACACGGAAGTCCGTATGCACATGGCCTATTTGAAAGCAATCTGATTCTGCATGTTTGTCAGATCGGGTAACAAGACAATTTTGAAATTTAGGGTGTGACGCCAGCGTTCTGTACGGATGGCGACTGGAGTTAATCACCTCTGTGGGTCTGTTTGGGTCACATGGGGGCTACAGGCGTCTCCATTATGGTTGGGTGATGACAGGTATTCTTTTCTATGGGGTCGCAGGGGAAAAATAACACACAGAACGCAAGGATACACGCACTCAGACACCGTGTAAGCACACATGCATCCACACAAACAAACACTACATTTCCACTCAAAGAAACACATTTAACACCAATATAACACCCTGAGATTGTGACAGACTGTGCTGAGAGGTTTCAGACAAAGAGGGAAAAGGGACAGTGAGTGCAGTAAAGAAAGAGACTGACACAATGATTTTCCTTGAGTTAAAGCAATAAAAAATATGGGAACACAGAATAATGCATTTTATTAACCACCCAGCCAGATATTAATGACACAAATCTATAAAAGGTTTAAAAATCATTAAATAAAAGCAGCATTCCCTGTTCTGAAACGGTGAAGGAACTTCCTTACAAATACACAATTTAAAACAGGCTTTGTTTGTAGGTGGAGGATAAACAAAAAGGATGATATTACAAAATAAAATATGAGCAACTGTTTAATTCGCCACCTATTTTGTAGGTAAATGTGGGCGTCTTTCAGTAAAAATTTAACTGAAATGATGAGTTGACAAGAGGGCCATCTCCTGTCATCGCCATGTTAAATTGTCATTTCTTTCAATGGAGTTTGGAAGCTGAAGCGGGAGACGGCTGGAGGCGGATACTTCAGCTGGGTTTGAAACAACTCCTCGAGTGCTAGGCTTCTGTTGACCGTAAATTATTCTCTGTGAATCCCAGTTGTCTCCGATGAAAGTTTGAACGACCCTTGTGAGCAAACCCTAGGCTGTAGTTAGAGAACGCCGCATGACCACTGCAAATTGTTCTGGGCTTGCCAAGATATAAAATCGTACATTTTTTAATTCTCTTGTTAAGTGATTTAGTAGTTTCTAGTTTTCAAGTCATATTATATTATTAAATTGGCCATGAACATGTCTTATTTCAAGATTTATTGGCAAGTAAAATTATCTTTCTGCATCTGCATGGACAGATAATTTCACTAGTATTAAATCATTTTCTCTGAATTACATCCGGTTAACTGCGAGTGTGTATATTCAGTCTTCTCACATGTTTCAAACTTGCACACACACACCTGTGTTGCAGTCGTCCATCTGCAGTCCCACACTGCAAGAACACAAGACGGGAGAAACCCCAGCAGGCCCAGTCTGCAGACATAACAGTAACAGTATATCAATACACAAACATGACAATACACCGGGTCCACCATCGAATGTCTGCTGCAGTGTGTTTTTAATCTTATTCAGCCCACAGCTGAGATTTCTAAAGCCTTCAGCTTGTTTGTAAATTGTATTCCTGCTTTGCATTTCATTATCTACATGCAAAACAACATTTTATGTCTGTTATTTTTAGCAGATGGACGCCTCTGCATCCATCAAGTTATCTGAATCCAAAAGGCAATCGATGAACAAATATGGAGAAGGAGAAAATTGTGGGGTTTTTTTGTATTAGAAATGTTCCCGTAGCATTAAGCAATGATAAAAACTGACAACTGTCAGCACCTGTTGGTAGCTGCGTTACAATACCACGACAATGCAGCTGTATAATAATAATGTATATGCATTAAAGCCTTAAATTCAACCTGTAACAATAAGCATTCAGCCCAGAGGGAAAGAGAGATTTACAGCCAAAGGAACACTGAGCAAAGTAAGGAAATGTGACGTGGTTGCATTAATCAAACACCTGATCACCGGACTCGGTTAATTCACTCAGTCTACTTACGGCAAAAATGGTCTGCTGCCCTGCAGTGATCTCTTGGATGGAGACAGCTTATACAAAAAACACAGACAGAGACATAAAGAAAGGGAGATGGACAAACGGCACGTCTGGCATGTATAGTGTTTCTGTAGTCTGCTGCAGCCAAATCAGTCAGCTGCCGATGAGAAATCTCCCTCCGCTCCAGCCACAAAAGGAGCTTGAATTACCCTGTGACTAATGCACCATCTCTCTCGTTTCCTACACCTTCTTCAGCCTCGATCGCTTCCTCTCATGTCATCCGTTTTCCTCCTCCTCCATTTTTAATCTCCCTTTTGTTTGGACCCTCCTTCCAACCTTCCATCGCTGTCTTGTAGAGTCTCTTTCTTTCAGTCAAACAGACGCTAAACTGTAAACATCATCGGTCACAACGCTGCACTTACAGATGGATGTAAGAGGAGTTTTACTCATCATCATTTTTTTTTTTTTTTGAGGGGGGGGTGAGTTCAAAGGTGAATGAGATCTCAACACTGTGAGATGGAGTGATGAGGTGAACCGGAGTGCTCAAACACACTCCAGACAGAATCAAATATCAGTCCAAATCCATGCTTGTTCAGATCCATCAAGCCAGGAGTGCCTGGAGACGTCCAAAATGTTTAGGAATAGTAAATCTTTCTGACTTTCTCTGATCTCCTTCCCCCTCCCCATCGCTTCAATTTTGTCTCCGCCACATACACAGAAATGAGAATGATATTAGTATACACACACATCCACATTACGATCACAGCTATGATATTTTTGGATCCCTTATTTGTGATGATGAAAACATTTTTTCCCATCTCTTTGAACTTTCCTGTCATCAGAACAGATAAAGTTGGCAGAAACATGAAGCCGTCATCAATTAAAAACAGAACAACGAAGGGCGACAACATTCAATCCTCCACTCCAATTTATCACAGTGAAAGAGTGAAAGCTTACAGGCCACAATTTATGGTTATATTTTATACTTATTTAATAGTCACCCTTCGAAATGTGATGCAAGTCGTTACCACACCCAAACCTTATTCTACATCTAAATGAAATCATAAACTTCTAGCACAATGACATCACCGTTCAACAACATCCACTTTGTGAAGATCTACGAGCTCGCGCTGTTTCCCATAAGCGCGCCGTGTGGATACACATGAGCACTTTCGTCACGAAGGACAGAAACAGACACCATATCTATCGGCAGGAATTTGATTCATCACACTGTGTTTTGGGTTTTTATGCCAGTTGAAGCTGCTTGTAAATCAGCTCTGTTTAGGACTTCGAAATAAATCCTCTCTTCTTCTTTAAAGCGGTCCACATGGTGGGGTATCTGGGCTGTATTACGCCCGATCCCTCCCTTTCTGTTCCTACGTTTTAGCAGTTGGATCCATGTTTTACATACTGAGCCCCTTTCTTTGGTTCTACTATAAAAATATCACAGTAAGAGCATATGTCTATAAATTTGTAAGAGGATATGTGATCATTATTATCCAGACAATTCGAGTTGTCATTCAACCCTACGAGTACAGGGGGGGATACAGGGTACAGATACTAGAAGATTTTTTTTATCTTAACAAATTTTAAAATCATGGGAGGGCACAGGCATAGAGAAAGATTTAAATGTCAATTTTAATCTGTTTATTGAGCAACAGGATGAATATTGGCTTTACGTTTTGCTAACTGCCAACACAACCTGTTGCCAAAGCCGACTTGTTTCAAGAGACCTGAGAAGGAAAAACAACTCTCAGGTGACAGTCTACAGTTGCTCCTGGATACAGGTGAAGTGTTCTCTTAATGTCTTGTAATTACCGGCATTTGTATGGATGTATTCAAGAATGCAATTTTTTTTTTTCTGTTTGTTGGAGCGGCTCAAACTCCAGCAGGATATTTGTGCTATTGGGTTCTTGAGTGTGTGTCTGTCTAGGCAGGAAGTTCCACAGCTGAGGGCCCTGAACCGAAAAGAAACAGATACCATATCAGCCCTTTGTAAAGGAGCGACAAGAGATCTCTACCTGAGGAAGTAAAGTATCATCTTTTAAATCACCTCTTTAAAAAGTTCACTTTTATATAGACGTTTCCCTTTTTTTAAAATTATTTTATCCTTATTACTTTATTACCCATGCTTCCTGATCAAGCCGTTACAAATGCTAAATGTTCAGGGACAGAAACATTATTTTATGGTTTCTAGTGCAACAGTTTCCATTTCTTTTTTTTTTTTTAATTTATTTTGAAAGAGGAGGTTGTGCACACCTAGACAGAGAACAGGTGCGTAGGAGAGGCAAATTATGCACTGGAACAAGGAAAAGGTTTTTGGGGTCAAAACTACCTGATGAAACTCTGAGAACCAAAATGCCACATAATTAAATGTATTCCTTTGCTAGTTATTGGTCTTTTTTTCTTTTTATTCTTTTGGAAACTAGTCATCCTAAAAAAATTCCCGAAATAAAGGAACGTATATCAAGTGAACAAGTGAAATGACATCATAATTTTTTTTTAAGGCAAAACATGAGTCCAAATAGAACTTAAAATGAAATTTAACAGATGCTCTTATCCAGAGATTTAATAGAAAACAAGCAGAGGACAAGTCAGGAGTGGGTTAATCAGCACGAGTAACAGCGCTAAAGCTAAAGCTAAAGCTACATTAGAGGTAACATATGCAGGGCATAGAAGCCAGAAACTGATTTTTTTTTTTTTTTTTTATTAAATAACTAAAATTAGTCAAAGATCTGGTTCTTACAGATTGAAAAGGACTCTGTGGATCAAATGGGATTTGATCATTTGTTCCACCACTGACACTGATTTCAGGTATTTATGACCTTTCTCAGTAGCTGTGTGCCAGGGTTAGGTTTAGTGCCAGGGTGTTGAATTTGATGTGGGCAGCAACCGGGAGCCAGCGGAGTGTTATGAATAGAGCAAAAAGCGAAAAGTGAAACAAGTTATTACGGCCGAATAACATTCAACGATCAACTTGAAACATACTCAGACCCTCCACAGTGACGCCTTCTTTGATTTCTTCCATTTATACCCATCAATGACTCAGCAGTAAATCCCAGGCTTGTAGAGTGGCAGTGCAGCCCGTGTAGCTCTGTGGATAATTTTCTGTCTGTGTACATGAGAAACACATCTCTGTGAAGTACATTATAATGGGTTCTGGTTACGAATCCGATTTTTTTTTATGCCAGATTCTGATGGCAAATTAATAAAGGCGAGAGGAAGGCTAAGTGCTCAAATGAGCATGTCCGTCAGAGTCAAGACTAATTAATGGCAAACATTCTCTCGGTTAATGTGATGAAAAGCAGCACTTCTTGAACGGAGTATATTCCAGTGTAGCCGGGTGAACGAGCCACATACCATGCTAATTGTCCAGGAGCACAATGTTTGCGTGTGCGTTTGCTTGTGCAACCATTTGCAGAAACCGGCGCTGTAACCTGACAACGAGTGTATGTGCGTGGTGTGTGTAGTGTTGGGTTGCCCCGGGAGTGTCACGTTTCAATCTTCCCCAGGAATCTGAGAGTTCAGCTTGGGGAGCACGTGGACAGTTAGCCGGGAGGGAAAGCCTCCGATTGGCTCAGAGTGTGAAAAGAAAACCTACAGCAGCAGCTTAGGTGACAGTGTACAGTTCTCCCTTGACACAGTTGAATGCACTGCCTCCATGCACTGAAAGAGTAATGCTAATGTCTCATAATTGCTAACATGTGCGCACATGTATTCAAGAATGGGGGTTTTCCAGTTGTTGCAGCAGCTTAATACATCGCTATATAAGCAGCGCGCAGCCGCTTTCAGGTGTTTCTCTGCTTGATTTCATGAAAACCTGGGCCTATGCACGCTGCTGTAGCCCTGTCTGTGTGAATGGAGAAGGTTTGAGCTGCTGGGCCGGTCCTCAGGTGAGCCACAGAGGCAGTATGGGTAAGGTGATCCACCTGAGAACTGCCCAGGGAATTGTGGGCCATTGTGGCGAGGAGAAAGGCAGGGCCCTCCAGCGTGTGTCTGCTGAATAAGAGCCACTTGTGCCATTTTACACAACACAGAATAACACCACCACCACAGGATGAGCCAATCGGATCAACAGGCTATTCTTTTCCCGCTCTGCTGTGACCTTGTGTACAAATACCTGCAATTATCGCCTCCCAACCCACCTTAACCCCGCCTGTTAGACAATACCATGATAGTATAATGAACAACGCATACCATTGTTCCTCTGCCTGAAAACATGCGGCCGTGAAAAGCTATATTCTAGCTCGGTATATATTTTGTGGAGCAACGTAACCGATACTATTTATTTTCATTGTGTATGGACACAAAAGATTCTTTTCTTTAAACACAAAGCTATAGTGAGATGACGATGGAGAAACCAGCAGCAGAGGCGCAATTACGTTTTTTGCGTCAATTTACCTGACTTTTAATTTGCCTAATTTTCAGCATGGCAAACGTGACGACCTGTTGCTGTGGGTGGCCCCGATCACTCCTCACAATGGATTTAATTAAACTAATGTTTACCTTCGCAGAAACACAAAAGACGAGATTAAGTGAGAAAAAAAAAACAAAAAAAACAGGGGACGGATTGCTGAAGGTGGAGGATTTCAATACTTCCACAGCTGGTTCTTCTCACGGTGGCTCTTTGGGAAATAAAAATATGAGCAAGAAGGAGGGCGGCTGTACCGCCATGGGCGAGCACATTCTCTCTCATTGAATTTCACATGTTTCCATTTCACATTCATGAGTGCTCTACAGGAGTTCCACGGTTGCATTTTTTTGGCCCACCTCGTCGAGACACTTTCGGGCGTCAGGAGGAACAGCTCACAGTGATTTACAATTGGCTTATGAATGACAGGTAGGATCTACAAGGTGGTGGTGGGGGGTTGAGGGCAAGACCAAACAGATGTGGGTGAAGGTGGGACATCTTTGTGTAGTTACAAAACCATCACACACTTCATGATGCTACAGGTTATTTTTTTTAGTTTTTTTTTTTTTTGAGGGGTGCAGACCTTGTATATACAGAGTGACCTTTGTTTCACACTTCTACCTGGGTGCCTGAGTGCCTGTCATTCACATAAATGTGCACGGCAGAAAGCGAAAGATGTTAGTGTGGAGGGGGCGCAGTTAATAGCTGCTGTCAATCTCCCCTCTGACCTCTCCTGCACATTCCTCCCCTTCTTTGCTTATTAGTCGTATATTAGCTTTTCCATTTGTCTCCGAGCACCCCTGACATGCCGTGTGTTGTCGTGCAGGCGTTCTGGACGGCCACATGAAACCATTTTTGGAGGTGGGCACAAAGGTAGCTCTGTTTTTCCAGACGCAAGGCAGCCGTGCAATTGAAGCGACGGTATGGAGTGTGACAGCTAAAATGGACTGTGTGCAGAAAGTGTGTGTGTGTGTGTGTGCGCGCGCGCTCACAACAGTTACCCACTCCACTCCCCGCCAGCAGCTCACCCTCCCCAACCCAAACCCAAACCAGCCAACACCTGAAGCTTATTAAACATAAATCTCCACTGCACCATAGATGTAACTTGACACCCATATTGACTTTTAGGGGGAGCTTTATAAATCTTTTTGCTTCTCTCCTTCACTCGTCAACATTCCTTATATATCCCACAGAATGTTATTGCAAGATGAAAACATCTGCACCTCCGCCGTTGACAAAATACCCAAACTTTACAGGATGGCTAAACAAACGAAGTGCATTCAGAGAGACAGGAAAACACATAAATATTGATACTGCTGTGAAACCGAATCAGTGTTTACTAAAACTGGAAGGGACATGTGTCAGGACTTGCATATGGAGAAAATATGAAATTATTCATGTTTAAGGAATGTGTGAATTGAAAGGGAAATTACACCAAAAGTCCCAGTTGTGACTAGGCAAAAGTTTGATTTTGTACATTTTTTTCACAATATAGTTAAAACAACTATATTAAAATTCTGGTTCATGGACTTGACTGTCAAAACTCTTATTATAAATAAATAAATGTAAATAAATATATTTTCTATATAATTACCTCATAGGAAAAAAAAATCAGGGAATGTGTCTGTTTATTTTTTTGTATTAAAAGGGACAGCGTGCAAGATTTAGTGACATTTAGCAGCATTTCATGAAGATAAAGCCTACCATGTTGCACAGCCATGTTTCTACAGTAGCCTAGAATGGACAAACCAGACAATTCTCATATTTTTCCTACACAATTGCGGTTGCATTTGCTGATTCTGAAGTCTGGAGTGTTTTTTTTTTGTGTGTATGGAAGAAAATATGGGAAAAAGTAATTGCAACAGATACGAAACAGGCACAGAAATAATTTTGCGCTAATACTAGTAACCTAATACCTCTTTGGTGATGTTATTCACACCAATAAAACATCTGTGAATTGCGTTGAAGTGAAAAAGAGTAACAGAAGTATGAAAGAAAGTGAAGAAGTGATGCTTGGTTGCGGCCTGAAGGTGCATTTAGGAGAGGAATATATCAACGGGGGAAGGGGCGGGGGGATTCGATACCATGACTTGCAAATACACCAAAGCAGTACAACACAAGATGAACATCTGGGTGCTATTCCCATCTAAGCGAGAGACAGCGGCAGGATGTTCCAGACTGGTGGTGTGTGTGTGTGTGTGTGTGTGTGTGTGTGTGGGGAGGGGGTTCTGAATTTGTGGCTGCATCACAGGCTGCCACTGCCAGAGAGCCCTGGGCTTAGAGCCGCAGAGTTCACGACATGCTTCCCTCCCTGGAAAGAATGACTGATCACTGCCTACAATAAAAAAAAAGGGCAGCAGCGCGTGTGTGCAGGCGCGCGCGTGTATGTGTGTACATGAAAGTGGCAGTGGGCAGGATTGGCAGCGGCTGCAGAGAAAGGGAGAGCGGAGTGGAGAAGAGCGGAGGTGTTATAAACTGGGGGATGCGCACAAAAGGCCCTCTGTGCAGGGGTGGCCAGCGGGTCAGACCCTCGCGCGAGAGAGCACGCGCGCACGCACACACACCTTTCTCAGGCTTGACGCCGCTGCCTCCCCACAGGGGAACTTTCCATTCCAAAGTTGCCCGGCGTGAACACGATGAGCTCATATAAATAACACGACAAATAAGGAAAAAGTGAGCGCAGGAGCAGAGAGGCAGACAGGCATGAGCGGGAAAGAGGAAAACTGCAGCAACAGCAGCAGCAGCAGCCTGTTGAATAGGGATTTCTTCTCTCTAGTGACAATGTCTCATTGTTTTTCAGAGACGGGGTGGAGGGGGGGTACACTGGAATCGTGGAATGTACGAGTCTCATTCATTACCCCCATTTTCTCCTGTTTAAAACATCCCCTGTAATAATAGTTGTGCTCGCATACATAAATACAACAGTGATTTCCCTTGGCAAGCAGAACACTTATGACATCTACCCCCCAACAGGCAGAAGAGACACTGAGACTGTGTTTGTGTGTCTGAGAGAGAGAGAGAGAGCGAGACGGCTGAAAACGAGTGTGTTTGTAGACTCTGGCACTGGTGGATTTGTGTGTCTTTGGAGCACTGATGGTTTATACAAGAAAGTGTACGCTTTGCCCCCTGCAGAGAACAATCTGACAAGCTGGTTGGCACCTCATGTGAACTTTTCTGCTTCTTGCCAAATCTGCCGCCCCCACGGTGCTGTCTAATGCTAATAAAAAAGCCCAAAGCACTAAACAAACATTTTTAGAAGAAAATTGTAAGGGTGGGAAAAGAAGAACCCAGTTGGAAAAAGAAGGAAAGCCAGTTGCTTGTTGCTTTTTTTTGTGTTATTCTTGCGGAACCGGCGCTGTCAGAATCCCTATAGCTGTAGTTGTTTTAGTGGCATTGTTGTTCAGAGCAGAGCCCCGCTCCAAAAACCACAGCAAAGTGAGGCTCAAAATCCAAACATCAGGGTTAGACTCATGCGCCATAGCGGAGGCGTCCAGCAAGTGCTATTGGCCAACGGAACAAACAAACAAAACAGGGGATGAAACCACAGGAGAGTGTGGAGACAGGCATTGAGTTTAAATGTTCCCTAACTCATGCCTGTCAGGACACGCTGATCCTTTCCTCTGCCAGACAATTTTCCATATGGATCTGCGCTAACCCGTAAAGATGAACTATCTGACTCTCTCATGGGAATCCAAGACCAAATGCTTTGTGATGGGAAACACACATGAGAGGTGAGATTAATGGAACATTATCCAAAGACTGCAACAATCCAAATAGTGCACCGTTTACAGGGTGGTTCTTGTCTGATACAGTAGGCTCCACTGAACCGGGGTGAACGTAAATATTTACAGACATTACATACAGTACATACATGTAGGGACAAGACTTCCATCTGCAAAACTGAGAAACAAGCACCGCCGTGGTGAGGGATCATAATGTACCCTAGTTTGCTGGATGGTGATGATGGAAAATGTAAAAAAAAAAAAAAATCCTTCTGGAATACAATTTGTATCAATTCAGATTATTCACTCTGTCTTGAGATTTGATCACAGCAAACAAAGAGTGATTTTATTTTCTTCAGGAGGAAAAATAGATGCAGGTGTAAATTCCTGGCTTCACTGAGGTCCCGCAGGTGAAAACATGCTTGCAGCATTGGTTTAATAATAATCTATTTATCTGGATGAATGCTCCTTAGACTTACTGGGTATGTCTCTCTCTCTCTCTCTCTCTCTCTCTCTCCATGGCTAAGAGGTAAATGATTTCACTGAACTCTCCATTGTGGCAGAAGCTTGATCTTTGACCTTCTACCAAGTTTCTGCCTCTCACATGTTCCTCCGTGGTGCTCGGATTCCGATTTGCCGGATTTGTTCAAAGCGAGACGTGGTGGTGCATGTAGAGCTACGAGCTTTGCCTTGATAAAAGGGCTGACATGTTATGAAACAGAGAAGTGATAGAAGAAATAACCAGACTCTCGTTGTCTTACTTGATATGTAGCGCCAAAAGTGTTAATGAAATCTACCTCGGTTGTGCATCAGGGCTGCATCACAGGGGTCTGCAGCTCGGACGTACAAAGGTTGACATGAGCGGAGGAGACAGAGGGTATGTAGTCTGCCTCTTGGGGAATGTTTCTCAGGGCTTCTGAGTTGGCCAAAACACACTCAGCTGTGGTGGCTAAGCAGATGGCTGCCTGGACTGATGCATGCCTTTGTGCCTCGAATGATTTCCTATTGCAAGCGCTGACAGGAAGTGATCTGGTGATGCTGCCTTTGGACAGACTGCTGGGCCTCTACGATAACTCATTCAGACAGATTCTGGAACAGGGAAGTTCACGGCTCTCAGTTTGGAGAGAATTTGACTACAGGTGAAGAAAATTCCAATTTACTACATTATCATCATCATTTACTTATCATTTCTGCGATAGCGGGTCCAACCAATTGCAGTCGTCTTGGGTAGAGCTGAGCCCAGGATGCAGCTACAGTGTCCTTGCAAAATAGTGTTGAGGAAAACTTGTTTGAGCTCTGGCATTTAAATGGATAAATCCCCTGCAAACCACAGCACATAAACACCACATAAAACAGTAAAAGAGATGACCTTTACTGATAACTTGCTGTAGTCATTGTGTAATTTTGTGGCTCGGAGGCTGCTCTTCTTGTTGTTTCACATAGCAACAGTGACGGAAACACAGTTAGCAGAATGGAAGGAGAATTGCAACTGAAATAGTCAGCCAATAGCATGCTGATACCGACACTCACACACATCTGTTGAGCCAGACTAACAATACAATTTGGGTCATAACCTTTCTTCCAAATAGGTTTGTTATTACTTTGCATCTAGCTCACATAGATGTTTTTTCAAACACCTAACTTGAGCAAAATGTAATCATTACAGATTGCAGATTTTTATTAATACAAGCAAATCCAAGTGTTGATGGACTAACCCAGAGAAGGCAACCCTGGAAGGCACCCATGTGGGTGCAGGATTTTGTTCCAACCGAGCAGTAACACACCTGATTCTACTAATCAACCTTCTAATCGACCTTGCTAAGGCCCTTCATTAATAGAATCATGTGTGTTTCTGCTTCGTTGGAGCAAAGGCCTGCACCCACAGTGGCTCTCCAGAACCAGGGTCGCTGGTTAGCCCATCAATACTTTCTGAATTCCCTACCATTCCTGCTGCGTTCCAAAGCGACCGTGTGTTCCTCAGACGATGACAAAGATCTACATTTGAAAATGAAATGAAAATAATTTCCTGAAACCACCTACAACACTGCAGTTTCAGGATTAAATAGTGCATTTGCTAAGTACTATTTTCAGCTGTGGATTTATACACATTTAGTGCTCCACTGAGTGTTCGTGGCAACGGGACAATGTATTTGGGATAAAGGAAGATGTCAACTAGTGCAACAATGAGACTGATGTGGTTCTAATAGTTATTTGACAAAAATGAAATCCTATGAAACGGAAGACTAAGCTACATGTGCATAGATAGCACCACTAATTCTTTGTTGTAAATTAGAAAAAATATATAATATCACCTGAGTTTTCATTAATGTATAATATTCATTCTTATTACTGTCATTATTATTAACATCTTATACAGAAACCCAGCAAAGGCACTACCAGAGCACAGAGAGCTATCACTGTAAGCTGATAAATCAACCTGTCTTTCCACAGACACCTATGTCATAAATCATAAGTCATGAGGCTGACTAGGCTCCCTGAAGAAGAGGTTTCTAATATGTGCTGAAGCGCAGCCTCTCGCTCACACCTGGACCAGCTCCAGGGGCCGTGCTTTAAAGAGCTGTCAATCATAGGCTTAAGCTCCTGTGCGTTGGCTCGGGGCACCACTTAACCCCCTCAAACGACTGCACCTGACTGAGCTTGTGCTGGGACGTCACCTCACCTCGGGCGGAACAACATGGCAACGGCTCGCCCTGTAAGTGCTGGCATATGTGCCAACCATTGTCAGACAGAGACAGAGAGACAGAGAGAGAGAGAGAGAGAGGTGGAAACAAGTAAGTAAGTAAGTTTGCTTTGTGTCATTCTTGATGATTTGTGAGAGAAAGAGTTGGATGTCAGAGTGGGAAAGTGCTCCGATATAGCAACGGCTCACAAATATCTCCATGCACTCCCATTGCCCTCATAGATCTTGGCAGCCTGTGGTGAACTGAGATACCGTATGAAAATAAAACACGGGCCCCGCGGTGCTGGACTCCAGCCCCCCATCACACAGCCTGTAGACCCAATGCTGCCAGAGCAAACATGGTGGCTGTTATTGTAGAGGACAATTACATACAGTTAAAAAGTATACTCTTCAGCAAGCTACAGTCTGTTTTAGAACCCACGGCGTATAAGGAGAACAAGCACTGGGAGGACACACACACACACAGACACACCGAGTGAAAATATGCAGCCACCACAGACACACACACGTGGATCCGTGCGTTTAGTTTCAGTCAACTGTGAACTCCCAGGCATCCACTTTCACCCAGCCTGACTACTCGTCTAGCAACTGCTCTGTCCGGCGTCCAAATGGCACAATTATCTGCAATTTATGCTCAGACAAAACGGATCACTTCACCAAGAAATTTCCCATTAGGAAGATCAACAAGAGGGAGGAGATAAGGTTAGCAACACATGCTCTGGTATGAGAAATGAGAGAGCGCAATCCGAGCTATCCAGCTACCTAGTTCAGATGCACTGACGCAAACATGTTGGATCATTTTTTTTTTTTTATTATTTAATAAATTCCTTAAAAAGTGAAATTATAGAAAAACATGCTGTCTCTGGATGGAATCAGTTGTGTTTTTTTGATGAGAAGGATAAAAGACTCATTAACTTGCCCTTGCTCTGAGAGTCACACCGTTACATGCAGGATAATACCTTAGCGAGAGAACTTAAATGACTTTCGCTTAATGAGTGATGAGGAATTAAAAAGCTGTGGAAATCCGATGCTATGCTTGGATCCAGCGTTTCCATTAGCTTTTCAGATATCCATTAATCTCTTTAATGAGCCTGGAGGAGTCTGTGGCAAAAACAAGAGATCACTCTGACTGTAAGGACTTCTGGCTCGACTGCAGCTCAGCCCAGGAAACAATAACAAGTCTATCTAGTTGACTCTGCAAACTTCGTCGATGCAGTTGTTTCGAAAGACCACAAAT
Organism: Lepturacanthus savala; assembly: GCA_030544235.1. NCBI lineage: Eukaryota > Metazoa > Chordata > Actinopteri > Scombriformes > Trichiuridae > Lepturacanthus > Lepturacanthus savala. The sequence continues at coordinate 10,988,906 of CM060478.1, forward strand.
GAAAGTGTAATTGGATTTTTTTTTTCTTTCCCACAATGTGAATGTCTTGTTTACAACAAATAAAAGTGTTCCAACTTAAAGATAATTTTTCAAAAGGCATAACAAAGTTGCTCAAGTGTCCCGGATGCTCGACTGGATTAGTGTGTGGCAATGTTCTTTTCTAGCGTTCCAGTTTTCCTTCATGCTGCCGCAGACAGAGCTGCTGCCTCCATCTCAGACATTTACCAGAAGGCCTTTGACAGACCAAGAATTTGTCTGAATTCAATAGAGCAAGCAGTAAGAGAGAAAAGGTTTTAAATAGTGTAAGAACTGGCTAGATTATTATTATTATTCTTTTTAAGTAAGTCAAACTATCACTAGAATATAAAAAATAACTTTTTTGACATTATGTCAAAGATGTATTGTGTTGCAGAGCTATCTATGAAGTGAGCATGTTAACCAAACTATTCGTCCTTATCCTTGAAATACCACTTTGTACCTCTTGGGCAATACTGAACTTTGACCTCAATCTAACATGGGAGGGAGAAAATATAGTGATGCCCAAAGACTAAAAGAAATGTCCAATACTGGATTTGTTTTACAAACCCCCCCAGAAGAGACGAAGTTCCAGGGTGGATAGAAAACCTTCAACACAGGCTAAGATCGCACCAAGGTAGCATTGGAATGGCGCAACTGTTTTCTGGCTTTCCAGCTAAAAATTTAAGGAGCCACGATTTTTTGATGAAAAAAAGGTATTCAAAGTTTAATGAACTGTGCAGAATTTCATCATCCATGATGATGATGGTCTCAGAGGGTTAAAGAAATACTGTAGTATGGTTGTTGTTAACACCAGTCATAATTCTCAGCATGCACCACCTCCTGATATCATTGTCATCATGATGGTAAAACAGATTAAATAGTGTACTACCTTGTGTTGTAGGAGAGACTCTTCACAACTCAGCATTTATACTTCCTGGTTAAGACAGGAAGTATAAAGATCCAGGTCACGTCAACGATCTTACCGCTACAGTGGATGGGTAATGTAGTCTCTGGCAGAAAAACAAAGGTAAAATCTCCATAAATTCTGATGATTCACACCTTGGTGTGGTAATGTGGGCACCGCACAAAGAATGGTTATTTACTTACACATTCAGCACATATAGAGCAACATTAGCCCATATAGTCATATATCTGGCTACCTGGTGATATTCACCCCATTTTTGGTCTCTGCTAAGGTCTGTGGGAAACATTACCCTCTTAAGATGCTTTATAATCTGCTCTATTCACCAGCTAGTTGCTAAATTTTCCGTTTCAGCTGTTTAGTGCTGATAAAGTTCAGAGGCTTTTTTTTTTGCTGAAAACAACTGCTTGTGGCCCAAATGACACCATGGGAGTAGTGGGACTGCAGCAATACAGTAACTCTTTGTAAAGAAAATGAAAACAATGAGCTGAAAGATGCTATAAAGAGCCGTAGAGCTAAGGGAAACTGCAGAGCAGGGAGATAATTCTCTGGTTCAATGATCCTTTTTACATCCAAGAAGTCATATGATCCATATGTTGATATAAACTCCTTTATTATAGCCGCTTTAAAGTCCCCTGAAGTAGTATCTAGTTTCAAAACATTTTAACTAAATGACAGCATCTACAGGAATAAGAACAACATGACATAAAAATCTAAATTGGCCCAAACATGCAACTCACCATGACCAAGGATGGATGGACTTTTATTTTATAACATCATCATGAACAAGGTTTGTATATCTTCTCCTTAAAAGTGAAATGAAGCTTGAGAAATCTTCTTTAACGGAAAAATAAAACGCAAACATAGCATGCAAACCCATGAAAGACACAATCCTGCATGTACACACAAACACACAGATCCCAAGGTCACCTACGTATGACAGATTAAGAGTATAAATGGCGTCTGTGTGCAGCTCTAATGACTGATCTGTCATCAGTTTTCATTAAGTGCCCTGGGTTTACCAAGGTGAGACCGTTCTGTCCGCACAGACTGGATTCAGACGCCGAGTTGTGGATGAGGAGAGAGAACAGAGAGAACCTTGGAGCAGCAGAGTGACCATCATTTCCAGTAAAATGGTGAAGCAGAAAAGAAACTGGTGTTGCGTGTTTGGCATATGCATAAAGAGCCTGTGACTCGCTGGCCTGGTATCCTTAAAGGCGAATTCCTGCAAAGTCATCATTTGGAAGAAAAATAGCATGCCTCATGAATTCCCGAGTAGTTTACAAGATGTGCTGCTCAGGCAATCATATGCTTGTCCAATCAGCAGGAAACCGAGTTGTGTGCGTACCTAACCATAACAACATGACGAGAAACTGAAAATGAAGGAAGAGATTTACGTACTTTCCCCAAATGAGCCATTCATTTGTCATATTCATATTTGAAACCGTCTCACTGCCTGTGGTACATCAGAAGGGATGGTGCGGAGCCAGGTTCTGGGTCCAGGACAGGAACCAGAGCCTCCAACGTGTCACCTCAGACAGAACACACAGCAACACAGAGGGAGATCTTTCTCTAAAGCCCAGGAACAGCGCTGACAGTGTTTGGACAACTGCTTAAGTCTCTGTTTCCCGCTATAACTCACCCTGCCTCCTCTTTTCTCCTCCATTCTGCACCTCTTGGAACTAGGAAGGAAGATGCCGAGATGAGGGCCAGAGACGGACACAGAGGAAGCAGAAAACTAAAACAGATCCATATACAGATTTTCTTCTGTCACTAGATGGTGCTGGAATCTCTAGTGAATACATATCAGGAAATGTAATTTGTAAATATCATTTCAACTGACTGAGAGCAAAGTTTCCTATCACTTCCTGTGCTTTTAAAGAGGAAAGACCTGCAACAAGTCAAGGACATCTACAGATTATCTGAGCAGGGGCAGAGATGTGTTTTTTTCCCGCGGCAGCTCAAGATAACATTAGTTTCGGTGAGATTAACAGAGATTTAAGGAGAGCCACTTCCTTTTTAATTAAACATTAATATCACAGGCAAATATCCAACATAAATAATTGATCTGGTTTATCACAGTCAAACAAAACAGTGCTGATATTCATCTGGAACAGAGACTATCCTAAAATGCCCTTTTCATAACTGCACTTATAAATAGCTTTGACTCAAATCTCTGAAAGACCCCCCCAAAAAAGCAAGGAAAAACAAGCAGTGACTTAACATGCCCCCGATTCCAAGAGTAGGCTGTACCACAAGGTCCGGGATTGGATTTTGCGATAAGCTGGCCATATGAGCTACATTCTCTATCTGCTCTGACCCGGCTGCGTGTGAGCTGCAATAACAAAGGCACTCAGCAGTGGGCCCCAGGGTTCGTTTACTCAGTGGCGTAATGTTTGTCCTCTCATGGCCCTCACAGCAGCCTGGCTCAGCCCTTATCAGGGGCCCTGGCCTAGCCCGGCCACAGCCCTCTTGGACGGCTGCAGCTATGCCACACAGTGTACTCTACCACTGCAAACAACCCTCGCACAAAGGGAAGGGGGAAAAAAAAGAGCAAAGGGTGAGGAGGTAAAGAGAAGAATGAAAAACAGAGGGATCTGCTGCCTGGGGTCTTGGTTGGTTTCCATAAAGGGGCCTCCATCCTCGCTCCTCTGGAGGGAAAGAAGGGAGGAGGGTCGGAGTGCATTCCTCTCTCCTCATGCCCTGGAGGGTGTCGGCTTTGGCTGCAGAACGGGGAATGAAGGCAGGTCTAAGCCCCTGCAGACACGCAGGCCTCGGCTGGCTAATGCTCTCTCGGCCTAGCAGTAAGCAGAGATTGGTCTCTCGGTGCATCACTATGCTCACACCCAAGATCTGATTGACCAGCGGGGCTCTCCAGTCCCATGTTTCATTGCACGTGGAAGTATCATACAAATCCAATCAGGACTGTGAGAATAAATGCATCATTGTATGAAAACTAAGAACACAACGAGGCAGAAGTGTTGATAGAAAACATGCTGCAAAACTGAGCCGAATTCATTTCACTTGTTTGGTGAGTCACAGTGCCATTCCAGCCAGGGGAGAAAAAGGACTGTTCCATATTTTCCATCTTCATTGCTTGCTTTTTGTGCTTTCCTCCTTGACTGGCACGCAGGCAGGCAGCAGGCTGGCATAGGCGCTGCAATTTCCAGCTCTGTCCTTTCTCAAAACGCCTCAGAGAATAGTGCTTAATGTCATTCTTAGGCCAATTTAGGCTAATTTGAAATATTGCGTTTAGAAATACATTTCAACTGCAGAAGAGGGAGTATAAAGAAGTGGCATTTGAGAAAATAATCCCAGTGGACATGGGGAGAAATCAATCATTGTGAGAAGACGATGATGCCCACTTGAAAGGGAACAATTTCCACATCCAAAACAAAAATCTAAATTTCCTCTGCAGGATTGGGTTCAGCTACTTGATGCCAGTGATTGATGCAGAAATCTTCCCGAAACCCACCGAAAAACCTGTTACAGCTTAGCAGAAACCATCCCACAGTGTGACCAAAAGAGTCCTTCCTTCCAACGAGCAGCCAAGCCACCAACCCACAGCTCTGACTTTACCCTAATGTTCGCTCTGGTTTTCCTAGCAAACCAACATTAAAGTAGGATGCAGGCTTATAAAACTGTTATGAATTGCCCTTCTAAAGAGGACAGAGACATGGAGTACTCTTCCTTGTGCGCAAAAGTAGAGGAATGTTAAGTATATCCCTAAGAAGATTAGGGGTCTCCTTGGTATAGCACAGAGCTTTCCCTCGATGTGCCAAAGGACCCGTGTAGATCAAAGCCTCTTCGGACTTCCTCGTCATTAGCCATGGCTTATCCCCAAATGCTTTCACCCTCTGATAGTGACCCCCTCATTATCCCAGTACAACCATCACTTCTGCTGGCTTCGGACACAGAGTTCAGGGCTCTAACGCAGGATGTGATCCCCCTTTAAAAGACCCCATTCGTCTCCCTTGTTGAAAAAGTTGAACTCAAATTCAGATGTAAACGGCTCAGGCACACACTTCAGTATTTCAGTGAACCAACATGTATAAATGTATTGCATTACAGTTGGTTAACAGTTTGTCTTTGTGTGATTTCTGTCGACATTTTACAAGCATCTATTCCTCCTCTTAAAACGACGCAAAATACCAAACACGGCGAATTATACAAAATATGTTATGTGCTTGAGCAAGCAGAATAAGAAAGCCTAAAAGGGGAAAATGGGTAGAGAACCGGTTGTTTTGATATTGCTGAATTCTTATCCTGTTTCTTTTCCTTTGTTTACAATACTAAATGTGAATTCCACAATTGGTCCTTTGCCATCTGGAAGCCATTAATGACAGGGTTTGCTTGGCAAGAAGGCTATAGGCATATTTATACACTTATGGTTCCCAATCAAAACAATTTTACATTACATTAAAAACATTAACATTATATATATCTTTTGTGGAATCTAGAAATACTTCAGAGGTGAGTTGAAGGGATTTGTAAATAGAATTTAGAGCAGAAAAGCCACCTTGTGATCCATAAAAAATGAAGCATTAAGTGAGTCAATTGCATTGCACTCCATTCAACCTGCCAAGAGTCGCCTAACTGGCCTCCTATCGTTAAAGTCAATACAGCTCGATTAGCCGTGAAGAAAGTAGGTTAAGAGCGCCTTTGTTACAACATTTATGAATACATTCCTCCATACTGTAGTTTATCCAGCTATAACACTGGAACACAGAGAAGGATTTTTCCCTCAGAGTATGAAAGCATACACTGCAAAGCAATCCAGGAGTTCAGTGTGTTTGCTCAAGGTGTGCGTGGCCCGCCGTAGCAGAGCTTGTTCGGGGTTGCTGGGAAGGCCAACCTGAGTCGGAGAGCTTGCACACCTGTTCTCTGTTTGGTCAACAGGGCAATCGTGGCCTGGTCACACAACACAATGCTATCGCTGCTGATCTGGAGAGCAATCCAGCGCTTATCTCTTATTGGCTCAGATTGCAGCCATTCAGGCCAATTAGGAGCTCTCCCTCCTGTTCAGTGAGTTCCTGCCCCCCCAGCGGTGAGAACCCGCTGCACGGCTGCTGCAGTTCCTGCAGCCGCGGGGGCGGGGGGACTGAGGGAATTAAGATTTAAGCAAACATCACGGGACGTCAATTCCCACAAATGCATGTGTGCGCAGAAAGGAACACGGAGGCTGAGCAGCGGCTGCCGAGGACAGCGCGAACCCTGTCACAGCAATTAAGTGAAACAAAAACAAAGCAAAGCAAGGATTCTTGCTGAGCGGTTTGCACTTTTTTATTTCATTTTCTTTTTCATGGATGGTTGGTTTCAGGCCTCAGAGGCAAGAAGGGGATTCTGCAACACTGCACTGTCTGTGAAATCTGTGTTCTACCTAAACATGTTTGACCAACGATTACATTAATTTTCCATACTATCCTTGAGAAGATCAGTCTTGCTAAATGATGCGCTCGTTGAGATTAAGAGAAGGCAGGTGTTGACCTTAACGACCAACCCTCCAGTAGCCTATAGACGTAGAAAGCCTGGCATCGACCATTTGTTCACATCATACTGCACACTTCGTGAGGCCCAGAAAAAGGGAGGGGACTAAAGACTTTGAACGCACCTCAAAATACACGACACACATTTGCTATTTCCCTTGGATGGATGGACCCATTGGCGTACGTCACCAAACTGGCTCCGTTTGACCATTGCCGTGGTGATGATTCACAGCCTAGCCATTAACACAGCGGGAGCGCTGGAAATCTTGACACAAACCTGGCAACACGCACATATTGTCCACACACATAGTCCGTCTGAAAACCCAAAATTAGACGTAGGAAATGGAATCAATCTATTCATGCCTGAGAGCCCAGGCTGTGCCAGGGTGTGACGCCAGCATCACACCTGCTCGCTGTGATAGCGAGCGCATGTACGCAGATGGGAAGGTGCAAAGCAGACCTGTAAATATTCTACTTGGACTGTCAAGTGGCCATCTTTAAAGGAATTAAGTTATTAATTAATCGCCTTCTATGAACTGCGTTCTCTGTTACTTATCTACTAGTATGGAAAAAGGAAAAAAAAAAGCTGTATATAAAGGATGAGGAAATGTTAAAGCGTGTACAAGAATAAGTGGCAGTAGGATCTTAGCAGAAGAAATCAACAACTGGAAAAATGACACTGCACTATACACAGGATGGAGATGTAGCACCACATATGTCATTGAGGTGTTGATGAAGATGAAGAAGATTCATCTCACTTTCTTGTGTCTCACCTCGGCCTGGCAGCGCTGCACAGCATCATTCTTTGACGGCTTAGTGTGCTAACGGAGAGCTGGAGAACAACAAGACGCTGGCCAGAAACAGAGAAGACACTTGATATGATGAGGGTATTTAGAGAGACAGAACCACATCTGACGCCTAATAATGTCTGAAGGTATGTCTGTGGTGACACGCTTGGCAGAGCAAATCCTTCATGTCAGTGGACAGAAATCCTGCCTGATCCTGGATGCTTTCTGGGCATTTGCATCATATCATTTTTCATTTTTAACATACAACATGCAGCTTTTTGCTTACCTTCTCATAGTTCATAAAAATGCAAATATTTCAAGCTAATAACTAACATGTTCCAGTTGTATGTTGTTTGTTTAAAAGGGCCTTATTATGAAGACAAACTTTTTCAGTTTTTGTGTATACATATTTAGATCTATAATGTCCCAGCTAGCACTGTGAAATAGTGGGTAGATCTGGGCCATCTTTGTAGAGTTACTGAAACCTGGATAAACACAAGCTGTTTAGAAATGGCTCCTGTTGTGATGTCACAAAGGGAGTATAAGTTAATAAGTTAATATATCGGACCCTGGATCCACGTAGCTACTCCCTCTTTCCAGAGTGCTTAAACTCATCTTCTCTGTCTTGGATCGAGCCTCAGCTCTCTGAGGGGCAGGACATTTCCGACAGTGCTGGGCCAATCACAACGGCGGTGGTGTTTCGTTTGAGAGGGGAGGGGGAGAAACAGGTTTTACAGAGTGAGTGTGTGGAAATGCAGATTGCATTGCTGCTACAGGTCTAACTAGTTACTTTTGGACTAAAAAAATATGCTACATTTTTATTAATAGACCATGAAATTTAAAATATTAAACTGGGAAAATAACAATAGCAATAGGGCCCTTTAATCTGTATACAAGCTGACAGTCATGAGTTAGGGTTAGAGTTGAATCTGCCAGGTACATGCTGTAACTATTGTCAGATATAATATCGTAAGAAGAGTGTGTGTATCGTCTCTCAGTCTATTTATGTCTATAGCGGTTCAATTGATGCTAATACTGTCATGTTAGCAACACTACATGCTGTATTTTTTAACTAACAAGACCAAGCTCATCAGCACACCTACCTTTAATAAAGTACTTATTAAATGTCTCATTAAGACCTGAGAGTGTACCAATGGACAAGCTGGTAAATACAAAGATTTATTTAGAACTTGGTTGGACCACTGTATATGACATCATCATGGAAACCAATGTCTGTTCACCCCAAAGAAAAGACTATTTTCCTTAGATAAATTGCCAACAAGTTATATTTAACCACTGCAGTTTACAAGAGGCATAAAATGGCATCTGGTGGTCCTGCTGTATGTCAAAACAAAGCACCAGTAATAACAGCAAGACAAAAGACAGATATACAGTCTAAAATATAAAAAACTAAGTTTCAATGAAATAACTCATTTTAAGGCATTTTTAACTGTCACGTTTGAGACCTTTTTATATATATATGTGGGTCACATGCAGCCCTGCCATTACACCTATCACTGAAGCACTCAAATGACTAAGAAGAAAAGTCAGAATCAATGAGACACATATGACTAACAGCGTGCTATGATCTGTAAAGTCATAGATCCACTCGCAGAAATTATTCTTGGATCGCCTTGAGAGGCGGCCAAGCCTTGCCGCAGTGACTGAAAATCAAACATGCAGGGCACGGTACATATGCAAGTCTTTATAGGACCCTATAGTGTGCCTCATTCTTTTTTTCATTTACCCCTTCCCTCCATCCTCCCTGTCTTGTCATCCTCAAGGCTGTGTAAGCTCTGTGGTTTTGGCATGCCGGTGAAGAGATCCCAGTAGTTCCTGTTGTGGGAAGAGCGACTATTACAACCCCACACTGCTACAGTTCACGGGACAATTATCATAATTATCATTTCACCAAATAGAGCTATGATATCCAGTGGTGCGGCTGCCATGGGGTTTTGAATGTCAGCTTGATTCGCCTGATATGTTTCTGTTTTGCAGTCTGTCTTTAATTTGGTCTTTTCTGTGTATTCAGTCGTGGGAAGCAGTGACACAGTCGTTCACCGTAAGAAGTCACAGGATGAATCGCCACTGTGAGAAATTTATGAGCCGACCACGCTGCAGCGGATATACAGAAAGAAAAAAAACATTATTAAATATAAAAATACAAAAGCGGAGCTTGTCCAATCTGGCGGTGAACACACTGACCAAAGCCAGCCCATGTAAAGAGAAAAATAAAGAGCGGGAGCAGAGAGCAGGGAGAGGTGAAGCGTCCGGCAGGCTCCCAAGCGGGGAAAAAGTGAAGTCAATGGCTTTTATTCTATCCATCCTCCATCCAGCTCCTCTTTCCTTCAGCCACAGTCACTGCTGGAAATGACCATGACATCTTTGGAGCGGTGCGCATGAGACACCAGCGCGTCTGCCATCAAGAGTCAACATGCCGCCAGGGGGTGGAAGGTCACATCTGAGCGTGGGGATGGGAAACCGCTACAGTAAAAGGAAGGGGGATAAAGAAAAGACCAATGCAGGGTTGGTTAAGCATTCACTGGCAACATAAAATGAGAAGCAGTGGTTAAAGGCAGAGAGAAGGGAGATTCTAAGTGGCGGTTTTAGGCTTTGTGTACGTTCATATTTCCTCGATGAATTTGGCCGGCTGTCTGAGTCAAATCATGGTTAATTCTTCGGAGAAATCCATCCTCCTTTTTAGATCCAGATTCCACAACCTCATTCGTGTTTTATGGAATTTCTCTATGAGTAATTGAAAATGAGTGACACCAGTCTAAGTCAAGGGATACAACATAGGAGCTTTGTATTGCGCACTGGAATGTTTGGTCGAAGCAGATGGCCGCCCACCGCGAGATCCGTTCTGTTCGAGGTTTCTTCTCGTTAAAAGGGAGGTTTTCCTTGCCACTGTCGCCAAGTTCTTACTCATGGGGGGAATGTTGTAAATTAAACAGACCGATATACACTTGCTCTATATGAAAAGTGCCCTGGGATCATTTCTGTGGGGTTTCGGTGCTATATAAATAGAGCTGACTTGGCTTAAACATATAAATCAAGACAAATATAATTAAATGAAACTGTAAGCAGGAACAAAAATATATACCATAAAAAAACATCATTTCTAAAACAAGAAAAAAAGAAACTTAACGTTACTTAACGCTGTGTGAGTGTTTGAGGTGTGTGAGGTTTTTATTATAGTACGTGAATGAACGTGATGTCCCCTCATAGCTTTTATTGTGTCAGACATGGTTCTTGCTTGCATGCTAATAACAATGCATCTAATTTAGGCTGGTTTGAAACAGATGCTTGACATGTATCTAAGCTACTATTAAATCCAGCCTCTGGATATGAACTGTCACGGTGTATATGTGGAACGACGGTTACAGGCATGTGCATCAGCACGTAAATGACCTGGACTTTCCCCCACACCAACAGAAAGTGAGAAGCGGTTCAGACAGCACTGTGATGTGCGTGCGTCACTACGTGCTCTTTAGCAGTTTGTCATTAACGATGAGTGAAATGTAGCGAGCGCACACTAATTATCTCCTGGAATATTACAATAAATCCTCCTCTTTTTTCATCCTGTTTCTATCTGTCTGTCAAACATGAGGTTATGAGGTCCAGCTGCAGTTACCGGTAATATCAGAATTTCCTCTGTTTGTGCTTTTAAGCACATACAGACTAGCAACGCGTTACCTGCCTTGCACGATAGAGTTGTTTTTCCTCATTATAATGAGAAAAATGATCTTGTTATAACAAGGAAATTTCCTTGTTACGAGATACCATCTACTATTGTTATATAGAGTTAACTTCCTCGTCGTTTTCTCAAGAAACTGAGCAAATATTGTTTTGTCCTGGTGGACGTGCTTTTCCACCTTTGCTCTCGGGCCTTGGTTTTGTTTTCCTTTTAATCTTTTCGCTCTCACCGCTGAGCCTGACACATGGGTGTACTTAGTGTCCACGGGCCACATAGCAAGTGACTGACAGCAAATAGACCCCTCTCACACTATGTGCGTCCTTGGAGAAAGTCTGACAAAGCTGCGTAAAACGGCTTTCCCTCTACAAAGGCAAGTTCAGTATGTCGAAATTGATCAATTTACTCTTTTACTTCTTTATAACTTAAACGATTTGTGGAGATCTATATAAGTTTCCACTCACGTGAATTAATGCTGACATCAGCACGCCACATAAACGAAAGTAGAAGCTGTTGAAAATGAAAGATTGAACCTTTTTTACAATTCAGAAGTTCTTGCATGTTGCACCATAATGAGGCTGATGGTGGCGCCAAATATTTGATTCCTTGAGCTCTGAAAGCTGCTATGAACAGGAGAATCACACTGGTTTCACATTTCTGTGAAGAAACTGGTCCATTTTTCCCCCTCTGTGTCCACTTTTATATTCTATTATAACACACAGTGTTTCCTATCCTGTTTCTGTACAGAAATGTGTATTTAATTTACAGGAAACACATGATTAACAGGCTGTACAGGCCGTTATGTCAGTGAGGGTGACAAAATGCATCCTAGTGAGCAACCTACACCGGATTTATTCTCATTGACTGCATGGTGTGACAGACTAACTTCACATGGATTGGATATCACATTCACAAAATAAAAGTTGTTTGTGTTTACTGTGTTTACATTCCACTGGGCTTAGTAAAAGTGATGTCATAGATTTGGTCTAAATCTCCTTCTCTAAAGTAGAAAGTGCAAGAGGAAGAGCACAGTAAAAAAATGTATTCACACACACACACACACACACACTTATTTGTAATTCGATATTAACACAAATCTAGCATCACCCTCTCTACCTTCTCCTGTTCCAAACACGTCCATTCATTTACACTTAACAGTGCACTTTTGCATATTTGTGGCAGCTGTAAGTCCCAGTGAAGCCACATTTCCTTCATTAAGATATATTTCACTGGCCCAGAGTCCTGGGTGCAGCCTGTTTCCATAAGACCCCAACAGACTCAACATGGGCCCATTTATCACCATTAAGGAAGTGCAAGGAGTCTGGGACAGGTGCTGAAACCTGCTCACAGAAAAATCACTGTATTTTGACACTAAACACCATCGCTATCAGTATTTTGCAAGATGGCGCAAGTATTTACAGCTCAGCCAGTTTCAGATTGTCACACGCCTTTAAAAGCCCAATGTAGCCCAATCAGTGGAAAATATTTGAACATCAGGTTTAAGTAGCCTCCATTTATCCATTATAATTACGTTGCTGCATTAGAGTCTGCAGAAATACTTGGAGCATTATGAATTATGTGTAAACACTATTTAACCCAGGTCTTTCATCTTAGATCTGTTACCTGATCCCTCACTCAAAGCCTTCAACCTGGTTTCCATTTAGACACTTAATTTAACTACTTAATGGTTCCTGAATGCCTTAATCGCCACAACTCGAGGTACTTTTTCTCAGTTGCTACCCAAGAAAACAAACCTCTGACTGACGTTTGTTGGCTGGGATTAAACACAAAACCAACTGCAGAACAAGAGGCTCTGGCTTATTTCATGAGATGTCATTTCTAAGGAATCAGCGGCGTGGCACAGTTCAAGGAGGAGCAGGCTGAAACATCTAATGTGAAAAGCTCATGTCACGACGTGTCTTGTCTTTCTTCTCATTATTCAGGCTTGGAAAAGTAATTTCACTGTTTCATCTGTTTTCTCTTTTTCAGAGTAGACTTGTTGAAAAGTCTTAACTTGTTGTAATACCCTTGGCAGACAGACTGTGTGTGCGTATGGGGATGTGCATGTCAGTGTATTGTGTGTAGCATAGAGCCTTGGGGGTTACCTCCTGGGCTGAATGCGAGGAATCCACCTCTGCTTTCTCAGTAAACGTGCACCCAGTGCCCTTCTTCACAGTAAAGCTCACCTGGCCCAGGTGTGTTTTCCTCCCTAGGGGCCATCAGTGAACCTGTGCGGAGAAACTCCGAGGCTCCGCTCAGCCAGCCAGTCCTGCTTTATAACTTATCTACCGGGCTTCTCTCCTCCTCCTGTCCAAGCAGCCATGTAATGAAGTCCTAATGAGCCTGTCACTCCAACTGTCACTTACTCTCACCTGAGAGACACAGCAAAAGACAGCGAAAAACAGGACAAGGAGGTGAGACATTGCCTGGGAGGAAACTTGAGAAGGAGGAATTCATCACGGAAATGTAAAGACTAAGGCGAAGACAGCACATTATGTCAAAATATTGTAGAAAGCACCAAATAGGTTAAAGGTGAAATTGTAATTTAATAGAAATACGGTTAATTCGTACAACACTTGTTGCATTAAAGGAGGATTTCCTATGACTTCTATCTACAGGAAATAGCTTAAATTATTCACCTTCTTGAAATCCTTTCAGAAAACATGAATAACATTAACAAAGATCCAACTTTGTAATGTTAGTGAATACAAAGCACAAAACTCATTGCAAACTTCTATTAGTAAAAGTATTAATAACAGAATAAAAAAAAAAAAGTAAAAGTCCTGTATTTAAAATCCTACTATGGTAAAAATATAGGTATATAGGTAATATAGTATCAGATTCATTAATTTATTCAAATCTTTATTTAACCCTCAAAGATCCTTTGTGAGGTACAATGTGAAAATATACCATACAACATAAAATATATATACAATACAGCATGAAAATATACAATCAGATACAATCGGTGGTAAAACAGATGCATGTAGGAGCGAGGTAGTTTGTGAGTAGTGACCTAAAATGTCAGCAGTGAATAAAAGAGTCAATTTTGAGTGTGATCTGCCGATGGTTCCATGTAGTTGGTGCACTGTAGATAAAAGCAGTTTTTCCAAATTCTCGCGGAACTTAATGCAAGAGATAGTCAACTGAACGGGTTTGGTAAGTTCCGATGGTCCAGTTCAACATGGATAATATAGGGTTCTGTGAATAAAAAAAGATAAAAAGCGTTTAACTCACCTCCGCGCAAGGGAGGTCCAGCCAACATTATTGTAAAAAGAGCTGTGGTGGGTATTGTAGGGATCACCAGAGATAAATCTGATGGCAGAGCTCTACTTAAAGTAAAAGTACTCAGTCTTCTGAGAAATTGCCCCTGTGACTGACATATTATGACATTATTGGATTGTTAATACTGATGCATGAATGTATAAGGAGCATTGTGCTAATGTAGCTGGTGGAGGTGGAGGTGTATTTTAAACTGTACTTCATCAGCAGTTAAGTAGTTTTGTCCCGTGGTTCAAGATAAAATTGAAGGGTCATAAGATGATTAATGAGGTGGGAAAGAAAAAAGAAATTCTTCCAGCCAGAAATGTTTTTTTTAAGCGATTAAAAGGCTGAGAAACTGTCGGTGTTATCTTTAACAAAGCTTTTTAGTTAAAATCACCTCAAAGTACAATATTTGAGTAAATATACTTAGTTACATTCCAGCAGCGCATATGAAGATGGTTTATAGCTTGTATGAGGCACTTCTACCACTGCCTGGAGCCAGAGAGCTTCTTCCTCCAGAACAGCGAGAGAAAATGTTTTTTAATCCGCAGAAGGGGAGGGAAAAAGCGAGGAGGAAAGAGAGGAGGGGGGAATAGTGTACAGTCATCTGGCAAAGCCAGGGATCGCCTGATTAAAAGCATGTGCTGACCCCCGATTCACAAAACTATGACAGGCAGACCGCAGCAGATACACAGACATAGAACAAAGAAAAGAAAAGAAAAGACCTCCACGTACGGAACAATACACGCAAATTCACCCAAACGCGTCCTAAAATGTAGGAGGGGTTGTTGCAAATTCATGGGTGGGGTCTTAAAATTCTCATACATTGGTTCTCATACCTTGACAATGTTACAAGTGTTTACACTGAACAGGCAATTTAGAATAACAAGTTATGAAACGCAGACGGTTCTTCTTTCACAGACTAATTACACACAGAAAAACACACAGGGATGAGCATGTCCACCTGTATAGAAGGTTAGCAAAGGATAACAAACACACTCTTGAGAGTCAAGAGAGGAGTTAAAAAGCGGAAAGGTGTGTGCGTGTGTGTGTGTGAGCAGCATGTGAGATGCATCTAAGAGCATCACTGGCCCATGACGTGAGCAGCTGAAGCGAGCCGGGGCAAAGCAAACAGAAGCAGCGAGCTGATGAAGGGCCCCGAGATCCAAGAAAGAAAAAAGCAAAGTTCAAACCCAGAGAGAAAATATACAGCGCGCGGGACCCTCAAATGAAATAATAATATCTCGTCAAACGCGAGAGCTGGGCAACGGATTTAGCTGCGAAATGACAACACGCAGAGTCTCTTTTGTTCTCCAAATGGTCGGCTGGCTCTGCCAAGGCTTTGAAGCCAACAACTGACGAATCCAGACAAAAGAAACAAATTGAAGGGGGGGGGGGGGGAGAGAGAATCACGACCTTATTAAAATAAATTTATATATTTCTTTCGCTTATTGAGACTTTGCGTGCGTTTTCTGTTTCATTGTGATCTTTCACCATGCTTTTGGTGTGGCCTGGCTTCGGTATATCAAATATTTATCCAATCCTTTGGAACACATCATTCCGTCTTTTCTCACTGGTGTGCGTTTCAAAAGCACACATGCTGACTAGTTTACCTCTAGCAAAACATTTTTTAAGGGAGGTTGCGGGGTGGTATATTCATGTAAAAATACATCAATCTTTGTGTGTCAGCGCCGCCTTGACGTGACGGGGATTTCACATGGCATTAAGCATTAGCACCAACAGAGACTGTTGGTTGTTCTGCACCCGGGGGATGGCGGGGTCACGTGTGGGCCTATACAGTGTTAGTTTTTTTTTTTTTCCCTGCTTATCTTCTGTTTGTCCACCTCTCAGATCCCACTGCCAGCAGTAACGAAGACCATCACGGCTCCCCATCACCACTTGTTTGTGTTAGCTTTGATTAATAGCCTCATTCGCAGCGAGACACACACGTATGATTGAAATCGAAAAAAAAAAAAATGAAACGAAAAAAAAAGATGACTTGTATAATTTGAAAAGGGAGCTTCATCCATTCCCATTCCTCTTATGACTTCTCAGTCGTGCACCACATGGAGGCCAGGGAGTGCAGCCTGCATGCTACATCTGCAAACAAGCCCAACCAGCTGTGTAGCGTATAGATCCTAAGTCTTTTTAAACCCTCACGTCTCTGTTGATTTGTCAAAAATGACATGGAAACATATTAGACATGCATTTTTGAGAGATGGTTTCCAACTTGGATGAATGGGGATTTTTTTTTATTTTTTTGGTTGGGGGGGGGGGATTTTTCCATAACTGAAGAAACATACAGTTTGTCTCTGGTTGGTTAGAGCATGCTGTAAATCTAAAAAATGTTTAAAATGATGCATCGAGAGAAGAGTCATCTTTCACTGCGATGACAAAAAAAACATCTGTTGTAAAAATAAACATATACAAAGCGGACCTGTGTTTATGTATATTTATAATGGATCTTTTCCCATTTCTTGTCCAATAAAGGCTTAGGAGGAAAAACCGAAAGACATCTGCAAGACATGATATTATTGGCATCGCTAGGCAAAGTGTGAAATCAGCCCATTTCAACGAGAGCATCTCCCATACAGAAGCCTTGCTCAATCCCTTATGTAAACCCCAGCATTCCCACAATTATGTTGCACCGCGATGACTGGGCTCACCTATCCCAGCATGTGCTGAGAGCAGCAGTAAAGGATGTGCCACTATTACCTTATGAGTATTTTGCCAATACACTGCGTTACCATGGTTTCGAGCAAGTAGCTACAGAAGCATACAGTAAAATTAATTGCCGGGTAGAGTTGATAGTGAAGTGGAGCGTACCGTGCTGCAACATGCCAGGTTAGAGAGTAAAACACATTGTTGCATAAGGTTTATCTCCTGAGGCTACAGAGTCATAACAGGCAGCAGTGGCTGGTGTGTGTGTGTGTGTGTGTGTGTGTAATGCTGTAGTCGCCATTGCAGCTGCACACTGCACACCGGCCCCACCATGGCTGCTTCACATTATGGTATTCCCTCATTCCCCATTGTGAAATTTGTTATCTATCATGTGACTGCCTGGGTTCCATTAAAGCTCACACCTCCCTCCCTCCATCCGTCCATTCTCCTTTCCCTTTCCCCTCTTACCTCTGAATTGGGAGGGGGGTGGTTGACGCAGGATGGTGACAGACGGCGTTTCTCCCCACATTTAGGAATCTGGACCAATGTTTATTTGTGAAGGGGCGGGCTCGACGGGACTCTGCCTTCCCTTCCCTGTTCACACTCACGCCATATATAATAGTATTTGCATCTGTGTACCTATAACTAAGTGACCCAAATTCCCCTTATAATGTATGTACAGCCATCAATCCTCATGTTTTCTCTGCACGTCGTATCTGTCAACACTGAGTTAAAATGAGTGAAAGGCTGATCAAATAAAATAAAAAAAGATGTCGGGATATGGTCCTGACCTTATCTGTGGCGCCCCGGGGAGTCATACAGTAAGTATGTCGTAATGTGCATTTATGATAACCCGAATCTACACAAACCTATTGACCTGATAACAAGTTGGCGCCACAGTGGAACTCGTATCATATGACACAATGGGGTGAATGTGAGAGAAAGAAAGTCTGTCAAACATATGACAAAACAGATAACTTCACCGGCCATCATTTACCCAGACTCTTTATCACTCTCCCCTCCCCCTCCAGTGCCTTTTCCTCTCTTTTCCATCTCTTCTTTCATTTCACCTTCCTCCTCCACTCCTTAACTCCTAGCTGGGGGTGACCACTCCACCGGGCCACTGAGCTATCTAGAGGCACTTGGACACACTTCGTCAGGGTGATGGAAAGGGGTTATCAGTCCAAACGCCTCCCTTTTTCTTCCCCCCTCCTCCGGAGAAGAAAGGCCTGGGAAAGAAGACAAGCCGGGGGGATTGAGCTGTTGCCCTGGTTTGAATAAAGCAGAGCTGTTATTCTGATGGAGACGAGCCGTTTCTCTGTGCTTTGACAGGGTTGAACATCGATATCACTCAAGTGAATGTTCTCGGAAGAGGTCCTTTTGTGGCGATGTATTGTGCTTGTTCAATACGATATTAGTACGTGATAATGGTAGTTTTAACACATGCTCATCCATCTGATGTAATTTCATCAGTCAGATTCCCTGTGAAAAATGTTGGGATTATAGCATTTCAAGATAAAATGGTTTTTTTTTTTTCAGACAGATTTCTGATGCAAGACCTGTCCCTGGAGCATACGAGCAAGTAAGGAGTAAGCAATGGAATGCGAGCGACCTCAGCGAAAAAATGAAATACTACTTTACAATTGGGTGAAAACTGACAGGATTTAGTGATGGTAAAAAGATGAAAAGAACAAAGCTTCGGTGTTTAAAAAAAAAAAAAAAACTTAATTTGTGAATAATCTGCTTTTCTTGGTCAGATCGCTCAGCGCATAGGCGTCAGGGCTGTACTCTGGAAAAGCAAAAGTGAAGTCCAAGAACAACCACCTCTTCTTCTTCATGTTCTCTCCCTCTCTTTCACACACTGTAACACACACAATCACACCATACACACACACACACACACACGTCGCCAGGCTGTGAAAAGAAGCCAAAATACACTTAACTAATCTGCTTGATCTTGCAATTTATTGACGATGAAAACTTCAAAAGGTTTGAAACTTGATCCGCATGTGTCTCCTAAACTGTGACCAATGCAATTTCCACCGGCAGGCGGAGAGGGCGGGTGGGCGGGGGGCACGGTGGGAAGGAAAAGCCAGTGGACGGAGCTTTATCAGCTGCGGTCGCCCCGGCATAAAACTAATTCACCTCCGATGACAACCTACGGGGAGGGCCGAAAGACGAGACACGTTTTCACATCCTTTAAGCCCTGCCCCTCCTTCATTGTTTATTTGCGAGCCTCCCTGTGACAGAGCCATTCATTCGCTGCCCTGTGCTAGCCTTTCTCCCCAACACACACACACACACACACACACACACCACGCATATACCTTCTTACGCCGACCAACCCAAACATGTTATATTACCGGCTGGGAATTTATATCGCTTTCAGAGTGAAAAAAGTAACTACGCCTCAGTCTGGACTCAGGGCTCCATCGCTCATGTGCACAGGCCGCCCTTTATGGCCGCACAGTAGTGAGGCCCCAACTTACACACTGAGCTCGGAATACACGCAAAGCGAAAAATTACAACGGGGAAAGCATGAGTTATCACATCTGTACACATGTGGGGGAAAAAAAATACTTCTTTATCTAGCTTCCCTGTTAATGAATGAACAGACTGCGGGGTGAGAATCCTGAGCATGAAGACAGCAGAGCATTTGTCTTGGTTAAGCAATTTATTCATCCCGTCTGGAGCAGTAACTTATCGGAGTTCAAAGCTACGGCCTGTCATTAGTTAGCTGTGCCTCTACCTGCCATCAATCACATCCTTGATGGGACTATAACTCCTCACGCCGTCCAAAGAATGAATATAAAGAGGTATACGGAGTATAATTCTTGGTGTGGCAAGAATTTCACCTTTGGTAACACCTTGTCTAACATGCAGTTCTACCACTTGGAGCTCCGTCGCTCTCAGGGTTGCTCTGAAGGCCAAGAATGTGACCTGCCACAGATCTCCCAGGGTTCCAATGAGCTCCACATTGCACTGAGGTTAGGCACCCGTAAGTCCAGCTGGGCTTTACTAGCGGTCCTGCCTCCAGCAGCACTACAGGCCGATCGGGTTACGCCGATTCGGGGTCAGCGAAGCCCTCCTGGTTCCACTTAGAGCCCTGTTTCATTATTTTAGATTTATCACTGCTATGTTTGCCAGTTGCCATGTTTTCCTTATGCGTGATTCATAGCATCTCATAATGCACGAATCAAGACATTTTTAAGGGGACTGTGAGTTGGAGTTGTTCCCAGGATGGAGGGGAATAGTAGCTCCCCGGGGGACCACTGGGTAAAGTGGTGGAGTGTTGCCCAAAGGTAAGAGGCCTGTCCCAGTGGAGTGAACATTACTGGTTATGTACCGAGTCGTTGCAAGGGCTAAGGGTCTGGCCCGACAGCCACCCACCAACTCCTCCCAGCATGGCACAGCAGGGCGGGTCCCAGTGGGCGACACAACGTCTAAACTCGTGACTTTGATGGTTTCACTTCTTTTTATATCTCACTGGCCTTTTTCACCCTATCGTTTACCTTACTGAGCCAGAACCTCATTGTCATATAATTATCTCATCTGCAGCTGATTTGTAAACTATGACCTATTGGTAAACTTAAGAAATGGGACATCTGGATGGGGGCATAGGTAAATAGCAGTGACAAAGGGAGAAAATGAGCTATTTCACCACTCAGCACCTCTATACAGCAGTTTGGACTTTGCATCTAATCTCCTAGGGGCCTCCAGGGGCCATTTAACTGTTGTGTTCTTGTGCCGGAAGCTCCCTGATGGGGGGGTGGAGGGGGGGTGAGAGGACAGGAGACTTGGAACTGGGATGGAGCAAAAGGGGAAGAAAGCTGGGATTCATCCTCCATTACCATAATAGAATTAGCCTGGCGAACAAAGCCGGAATTAGTGCGCCCACGGTGGCATTTGGAGAAGATCCATCTCTCTTTTCCTCCGCAGGGCGGCCCTCGCCGCTTAAAGAAAAAGAAAATCTACTCTTTGTTCCCCCTTTCACGGGCCCTGCCAGACTGCGACAAGGGGCTCAACGGACACACATGCACACACACAAGCACCCACACACACACACACAGTGTTTTGCATGTGATGTGCTGGCCGGTATGTGATGTGCTCAGCGTTCAGCAGGCAGCCTGACCTGCCCATCAGAAAGGATTACATCTACATAACTCCAACAAAACACACCCTCGTCAACCCTTCCTTCCACCTCTCCTCTTCTGTCATCCTGTTTTTCTCTCCAGCCCGTCCCCTCATCACTTTAACCGTCCTGCCTCGCTTATTCCTCCGTCCATTAGGCTCCGGTCTAGTCTGATGTAATGCCTTTGCAGGGTGCCAGCATTTTTTCCCAGCTGTGTTGCATCAAAGAGCACTCAGAGTCCCCTCAAAAGAGATCAAGTGTCAGTGAACGGTGACCTCCAAATATTTATCACAAGTATTAACTCAGAATACCTGGGAGAAGGTTTCCCCGCGCAGGGCGGAGCTGCACGTCTATGAGGAATAGCTGCAACGCTGATTCCCAGATTAGGCAACCTGCAGTAGTGCCGGTGTCAGATTGTCTCGGTGATAGGGGGGGAACATGGCGCCGCCATGCACAAACACAGCGAGCTGTTATGAAATGGACTTGCAACTTCTGGTTGGCTCCCTCACTGCATGACCCACTAACACACCGCAGACACGCTGGAATGTGACTCGTTTCAATGAGTTTCAGATGAAGATTGTGCAGCGTATTTTAGTGTCCCCCTGGGAAAATAAAATAACATGTTGACCTGACTTGACTGAATGAGCAAATTAAATGAATTACAACACAGTTTACTGGCAAGCAGAAAGAATTGTATTAAAAAGGATGAGGCTTTAAAGTGCCAGTAAGAAATCTGGATTATTAAATCAATAATTTTCATTATCCTAAATTGCTCACATCTACAACACAAAGTATTTTCTAATTTCTAATCACACATATGGAAACCGGTCTGCAGAGCCAACTGTGCTGCAGGAGGAACTCATCACCACATCTCACAGCTCACATATTTTCTCCAAGATCTCTGCAGCCCTCTAGTGGATTCACTGTAAAGATATCGGTCTTGTGCTAAGAGTAGAATACAGTACACTTTTTTCCAACTATAAGTAGCTCCTCTATTTCAGTGGTGGGACATCAAAATTCCTACAATCCAAGACAATGATTATTAGCATGTACAAAAGCTTTTCTAAGTACTTAAAGCTCCATGTACACTGACGACTTCAGGTTTCACACATCTGTAAGTTGCATATTGGCTCCAAACTAGTTATGTGATGTCACAAATCATATTATTGGGTATACACCTTTAACTGAGACTTAATAATAGAACACAGAAACTTTCTCCTTTAAGTGAAAGCAGAAGGAGAAGGTGAAGGAGCAAGAAGAAAAACTAATTTTTTAACATGGCGGTGGATTTTAATATTTTTATATCCGATGTGACTTGATGTGACTCCACAGACATACAGTTGTGTTCAATATAATAGCGGTGTGTCTGACAACATGAGCGAGGCCATTTCAGTGCACTGGGAACACTGCATTTAATATCCTAAATCAAATCAAAATCAAAATGTAATGTGTCAATTTCTGATTTATTTTATAGGAAATAAAGAAAAAATAATATCGACCTGTTCAAAGAGCTGTTCGGTGTCTGATTTTTTTTCTTTACAAACTTAAATATTTACTGTCAGGATTTATCATTCCTGTGAATCACTAAAGTATTATTAATATATTTATGTCCTAGGCTTCTGAGAAGTGCTTCACATCTGTGTTAAATGGACTCAACCAACTTCTTGCACCACAATTTTCACAATTCCTCTGAATTTCTTGGTTTTGTCTCAGAAACAGCATTTTTGATGTCAGCCCACATGTTTTCAATGGGATTAAGGTCCAGGGATTGGGTTCACCACTCCAGAACTTCAATTCAATTGGTCTGGAACCAAGATGCTGCTGGTTTACTGGTGTTTGGGGTTGTTGTCCTGTTGAAACTCACATTTCAAAGGCATTTCCACTTCGGCATAACATGACCTTTTCAACTATTCTGCTATAAGCAAACTGATACATGTATGTACTTGTATCAATCCTCCAAATGTTCCTCCATTTCTTTTTAGGCCAGTAGATGTGTTCTTTGGCGAATTGTATCCTCTTTAGCAGGAAAACAAGGGATCGTGGATCAGTTTTTCTACATTAGAATACTTGAAGAGGTCATGTTGCTTTATGCCGAAGAGGAAATGCCCTTGATATGTGAGTTTCAACAGGACAACGACCTCAAGCACACCAGTAAACCAGCAGCATCTTGGTTCCGGCCAACAAAATTGGAGTTCTGGAGTGGTGAAATCCCTGGACCTTAATCCCATTGAAAACTTGTGGGCTGACATCAAAAATGCTGTTTCTGAGTTTCTGGGGCAAAATCAAGAAATTCAGCAGAATAGTGAGGCTAAAATACCTGTTCATACGGGCCAGAAGTTGGTTGACTCCAATGCAACACAGATGTAAAGCAGGTATCAGAAACCGTGGTCATAACAACTGAATATTACTTTAGTGATTCAAAGGATTGCAAAATCCTGAAGATTTGTCAGTTTGTCAATAGAAAATGCAAATTCTGATACAGCCTAATATTCATTTTTCTTCATTTTATGTAGTCAATAAAAATTGACACAATTTTCTTCACATTTTGATTTAAAATATAAAATGGTGTTCCCAATGTAATGCAGTAAAAATCATTAGTTTCTGGCTTCACTCAAGTTTTGAAACTACATTACATTACACTGCTCTTATATTGAACACAACTGTAGTTGTGGATACAGCTCGTACAACTGCACAGTCATAAGGCTTATAGTTTCATACCTCACATACTATAGATAGGACTCTACTGTGACTTTAACTGTGTGGCGGATGTTTTCCTTTGAAAGCCACAGGAGAAAGGCCCGGGCTTGGACCTGTGTCTCTCTTGCCAGCGCAGCACGTGCTTATCCCCAGGAGTGAAGGCCGTGCACGGGCCAGCAGCAAAACAACCCACCACTCCTAAGCCACCAGCGTCCCCCTACAGGCCCCCCGCGCTCACCCACGGGCCCGGCGTGTCCGGTCGGACTACACGGAGAGGAAACACGCATACTCCGCTTGACTAGAAACAAAAACACAACCCGCTCCACGAGAGACCCCGAGCACAGCAGGATAGCATCTCTGCACACACAGGAAGGAGGCCAGGGCCAGTTAAACCGGGGGTCACTCTGTACATTCATGCACCCAGCACACATTACCGCATACACAAGCACAGATAAACATCCACACGTGCACGTATACACAACCAGCGATACAGGAAACGGGTCAGCTGCAGCACAGGTATCCTTTACATCCTCTTCTGGCTCCCACTGTCCACCGATGAAAGGGAACACTCCCCCCATCTCTGCAACCCTGGGCCCGGCTGGCTGAGTGTACAGCAGCTTATAAGAGGCCATTTCCTTCATAATCATCCCTGCCTTCCCCTGCGCTAATCTCCCAAAGGACAGTGGCAATTAGTCTGGGGAAGGCCTCGCTGTAGCAGGGGCATCTGTGGCATCTCCATTACCTCATGGACATCCATACACACACGCGCACGCATGCACGCACTGTAAAAGAGCTACATTTGAATGACATGGTGATCATCTGGGGGAAACGATGGTGCCACAGTAACATACTCTCAGCAGAGATTTGCTTTGTATGTAGATTATACACTTGCAAATTCAGTGAGAGAGACTCAACAAAGATTATTTGAATTTCTCTGAGAGTCTTTTTGCATCATCATGGGTAAACTGCTGCTCTAGAGAGAGAGAGATAGTGGAAAAAAAAACCCACATAATTAACTGTGTTGACTTAATTAACCCCTTAAACCACACTGTACCAGGCATGGTAGAGGCAGTGGGGGATCATTTATGGCACGCACTTCTTTGTGTGTGCACACCGTCAGACCCCGATTAACTTTCGCTCCTCCCTGATATTTGCAAAGTTTGGTTAAGTGCACATAGTCTTGACATCACTCGTCACCTTATTGTGTCTTCACTATTAAATACCTTCACAGTCCTTAATCAGAGCTGTCTGGAGCATCCATTATTGTTTTTTGCACACAAAAACGCTCCCACCCACAGTCACCAGAGGAGTCTGGATGTGGTTTAAGCTTTTGTCAAACAGCAGTAGCGGCGGGGATCTTTCAACTGTGTCTGACAGAGCAGCGAGGATTTCCTACTATATGTGGCATTAATATAATCAGATAATACCTCCTATACTCTCCCAGGTGTGTCAACCCAAAGAAGTCGGCACATACCCCACTGTCTGCGCGAGTCTTAACCTTGTTAGCTAATCGTTTGTCTCCCTCTCTCACACACAACACTGTTCATTCTCCGGGGGATTAGCGGCGTAACATCGTGTAAGAGCCTGTCCATGAACTGCAAGGCCACGCTGAGGCTGCAGCAGCAGCAGGCGGAGGCCGCTGCACGCTCCCGACACAATGCGCTCATTGATTCGCCTTTTGCTTTTCATAAATAACAGCCTTGACCGCAACATGCAAGCGTGGAGGCCACAAAAGAGCTGTTTTAGAGATAGCGGGAGGTTTTTAAAAAAGATTATCCTGTCCACAAGTCATTACCGGGAGCCGATAAGAGTTTGTCATCGGGTGGTAATGTTCCAGAAATCCTGTTTTTTCCCTAATGCTGCTGCCCGTCTAGCAATTGTCTCCCCCCCCTTACTCACTCATGGCTTTCTTAAATAGGAGCAGTGTGGTGTTGTGGGGAGGCGAGGCTATGGTCTGCTGAACACTGTGACATTCATCTAAATGGAATCAGATAAAGCTAGGGGCCTGAATACCTTCAACATAAACATCACCTGGAGCCCCCAGCAGGGGCCCCTGGCACTGCTCTAACAGCAAACATCAGGAGAAACTGAGAGGAGGGAAGGAGATGAGTGTTAACCAATTAAAAGGAGTAGCGGGCTGCAGGTACCTGATGGGATCAGGTCTGTGGGCCCCCCCTCCCCCAATCAGACCCCTAGATGTGGGTACGGGAGGTGATCTGGGGGTGAGAGTCACTGTGTGAGAGAAATGGATATGATCTTTACATGTGTAGATCAGGTTCCACGAAAGGTGAATCAGTGACAGTGAGTCACGATTGCAACGACGTGAGGGAGTTAAAACCGAATTAAAAAATATATGATGTAGGCGGATTCAGAGGTAATTTTGAAAGATACCCCGCAGGTCAAAAAGGGCGAAAATGAAACCGGCAACGACATACCTACTGTAGCGTGCTATCCTCATAAATGCGGCAGCCACTCAAGCCAGAATAATTCCACTACGTGGGGTGTGAACCGCCTAAAGAATGTGCCGACATGTCCGGGGGAGGGTGTTGAGAAAACAATGGAAGGTGGGATAATTACAGAGAAAATGAGGGAATGAACTCTGCGGTAACCCTCTAGCGAGGGATTGGGGAGGGGGGAGACGAGTAGGAAAGCATCTTCTCACACAAGAGGAAGAGACAGTGGGCTTTCAGTAAGATGTGTGAGCAAGCTTAGGCCTGCCCATCCAGGATAGAGCTATCTGTCAGCACCGGAGGAGAACATATGCTCATGGGAACCGGTTGACCTGCTGTTCTTCACTTTCTTTACCACACAAGCTGGGGAGGTGTTGGCTCTGCCTGTGCTTGCTGCACACAGAGGCCCCCAGTTCAATGGCCGCTTATACAGATTGATTGAGAATGCGTGACAGCGAGACTACCGTGCACGAGTGATTTGCTGGTAATTCTCGCCGTGTGCAGCGTGAAACATTCGAGGGCCAGTGATTTCCATCTGTTAAATTAAAATTAAGTGCTCCTCGCAGGATCCAAACACACACTCAATCTTGCGCTTTCTGACACCACTTTGAGTCCTATATGAGGAGGGGTACTGAAGAGGTGAAAGCCAAGCGGGCAGATGGAAACAAGCCTTCCAGGAAATTGGTTGAGGTGGGGGTGCAGCGGGAACACGAGTTGGCACGGCGTACGCCTGTTTTCTTCAGGCGGAGGAGAAAGCGGCAATGGACAGAAGCACATGTACGGCGGGAGATGGAACTGACAAGTGGGGAAAGGGCTGGACGGGAGTTGTTATCAGAGCCATTTGGCTCGTTGGGTGGTATAAGCAGTGGGACAGAATAGAAGTCCTGTACGGCTCTGCATACTGATGACCTGGCTGCAACGGCTGGATCGGCTCTCCGGCAGTTATTCATTAAGCCATTAAAGGAACACAATCAAGTCATTTGTGTGGCCTTCTGTTTCAGACTGGTTTTCTTCTCTTTGTGCTCCGCTTCTTTTTTTCCCCCCTTTTGCGAGAGAGAAGAAACAGAATACATGTTGATGAATAAATCTGAGGCGAAGAAAAGAGCGAGACGGTTAGACCTGGGCAGCGAGCTGAAGCCAGCTGTTGGCCCTCCTCCTGTGCAGAAAAGAAGTAATTAATTGCGGAAGCAGTTCATGCAGGAGCTGATTCACTTTTAAGACAGTTTGATAAATGGATGAACACTCAAACTCTATCTACCTGGGTTGAAATAAAAGAGGATAATTGCCTATGGCACTTGATATAACAGGTCTTTCCTTCTTTAAGAAGGAAAAAAACTCACAGCTGCCGTCTCCAACAGAGAGGCAGGAGCGCCCTCTTGTGTCAACACTTAAATGAAACAACACAGAAAATATAAACAACAATAATATTGATTTTTATTGCCATCCATATGTACATAAATATTTTTTTTCCTCTTGTAATATATATATATATAGCTTAAAGCATTAGGATCACTGTGGTAAACCATGAACAGAGAATAGGCTGAACCACCGACAGAATTACAATGATTGATTACAATGAAAATACATTTGTTTCTCACATGCCTGGATTTTTAAACAGAGAAATACTTAAGTGTGAACTTCATCTAAGTACAAAGAGAAGCAGCAAAGTGTTAATCATAAGGAGGCAGCACATTACATGTTGCCTAACAAACACTGCATGATGTGACCGGAGGACACACAGCACCAGGGAAACTACAGCTGATTATCTTGTCGAGATGTGTGACCCCATGCTCGCTCTCCATGAGATCCTTCAGTATAGTTAGTGGGGCTATGTGAAACGGATATACAGGGAACAACATGTAGTCCCCTAAAATAGGCCTGGGTTGCCATAGTGATGCTGCCTGGGGACACTGAAGAGAAAACAGCACTGACGTGTTTATGAAACACAATAACACACTAAAAGGTCCCGCGGATGGAGTTACCATCTCGTTTCAGGACAACTAAACGTATTACAAAGCAATTAAACACACAGGCAGGCATCACGCAGATTATTTTAGTGATCAGTTAGATATTCACTGTGAAAACAAGGCAACAGCAGAGCAGAGGAGCAGTTATATAAACCATTTCCCAAACTGTCTGGTTCTGCGATTGTGACGAGCAGCATTAGGAGCAGCAGGGATAATTGTTTTTTGTGTAAAATGATCGATCAGCGGTCTGATTAAAAATGGGCTACACAACACATTTTGACAGCTCTTCTTGTTACTACACACACAAACACACCAGAGAACAACCTCAATATACAATTGTCAGAATAAACAGAGCAAGAATTCTTCATAGTAAAAATAAAAGTAGAAAATGAAAAAATTCTATTTGATTTTATGTATAATTAATATTTAATTAACATCTAATGCACCCCTTTGTCCAGAGAAGTAAAGTAATAAGTGTCTAGTGGCTCAATTCAACTCAATGTGCCTTCTTTCAGTTTTCCACATTTTTTTTTTATATTGGCATGTGTGGTGGCCTGGTTAATAAATCTCACTACCATCCCACAGCTGATGACGCTTGTGCAGAACAATCATGCTTTGGTCACTCACTTTAACAGCACCATCTGAGGGCAAAGCAGTGTCCATCTAGAGCAATATTGTGTCTCAGCTACAGGCAAGTCACAAGTTACCATTCAAATAAAGTGGTGTTTTTGGTTAAAATCAAAAGTGCAATATTTTGGAACTCAGTCACTGAGTAGTAGGCTGCTCGTAATCTGAGACTTTGATGATGCCAGTGCATTTTCAAAATGTAGAAGGGAATGTACTGAATGTTGTCTGGGGATAAATTCAATGCACCACATTTCAGCTTGGCAGCAAAAAGAGAAATTAAACCTAAACCTAGAACTACAACGACTTTGAAGGTATTAATACAGGCACAGGAAATAAAGATTAACAGGTAACCATTAAAAAAATCAATTGAATTAAATTCATTATCTAACAAAAACACTTATATCAAGGTGAATAACAACAAAGGAATGTGCTTTTTGTGTATGTGTGTTTCTGGGGGGGGGGGGGGGGGGGTACTGTTACATGTATACACGTATACACACAAACACACTTGTCCTACCAAACATTAACAAATGTCAAACTCATTACAGCCACAGTAACGGGCAGACTCCAGTGACGGACTGACAACTTCATAATTCCCTCATCTCTGATTTCCCGATGATCATGGTTCCCCCTGGATTCCCTACACAATAGTAAAGGTAATTAAGTTAGATTGAATGCCCGACTCCTGATTTGAACGAAGAGTATGTCATCCGTTCTTCCTCCCTGGACCTAAGGGGGGGGTCACTCCTTTCCCTCCTGGACCAGATCAACTTCCCCTTCGCCGGAAACGGCTTCCGCCGCGCCTCCCTCTCCCTGGAACAGCTCCTCCATCAGCTGTTCCCCGGCGCTGCCGGCCCGTGACGCCCACAGCGCAGCTCCCTCCCTCAGGCCGAGCGTGCGGAGCAGCCGTGCGTAGTCCAAGAACGCAGCCTCGATGAGTTTATGTGAAAATGCAGGTCAAGGGGAACTCATGGTATTTCACAGGACATAAACTGTTTTATTTTCACACTCAAAGAGTATGGAAGCCACGCTGGCTATTGTTTGCGAACGAATGCGAATGTGTCACCAACCTTTTCTAAAAAAGTCCTTGTATGACAAAAATGGGACGCAATTTTTTTTTTTAGTGCAATACTGTTGTTGATAAATTACATGAGAACTCTTACAAGACAACCCTCTTACAAGACAGCCTGGCACAAACTGAAAGTCTGCTCCTATTGGTCTGGACCCATAAATCATAACTCACTTCAGTGGCTTCAAGCCACTTTTTACAAGTGAACATCAAAGTCAAGAGTAAAATTTTCAAGTTCAGTATAAGAGCATTAATCATACAGTATAGATAAAATATTATTTTATAATATTTCCTGTTTTAATATTTTACATCTGTTATTCATTGCTGATATTAAACTATGGGATATTACCGTTAAGAAACGTGTCTGAAAAAGACTATGGTTGCCCATTAAGTTAATAGCTACCAACAGAGAAACTCAAACTGTGATAAACTGTAACATCATATCTACATTGTAGAGGATGGACAAAGTTAAGGATGAAGACATTACAATAAGATTTCAAACTCTAAACTTTAAAAGTCCTGTCATGAATCTACCTTATTTGAGCTCTGTGTGTGATATTGACTACCGGGAACATGCGAGATGTAGCTTGAGTCAGTGTGAAAAAACACTCATTATCTGCCTCAGGGCAAAGTAATGGGGTTAAAAACAAAAGGATATTGGAGGAGTCGTTTGCCTCCATCACCCCATTCTTCAGACAGGCTTCAATGAAGAGGGCGGCGCGATCAAATTGCCTCATGCTGGCCAGGAGATGGAGGAGGAGAAAGGCGCAGGAGAAGAGAGATACTGTCAGACACCAGCATCAGCCATGATCTTTATGCACACATAAACCCTGCTGTCCCGATGCCTGTCTAATTCTCACTGCTGAAGGATTCTTCAAAACAGGAGCTGTCAGGGAGGACGGCGGGTAGACCTACAGCAGGTCGATAAGGTGGTAACTGATACAGGCTCAGATCACTGAGACAGACTCAAGTGGTTATGATTGTGGATGAACGAAGACGAGAGGAAAGCAGGTTAAGTCAAGCGGAAAAAAGCGGTAAAAGATACGATAAAATATCATTTGAAAGACTGAAAAACTGCGAAATTGTGAAACTTGGTATTTGCTCCTCTGTCGGCTCAATAAAGTTTTATCTTATCTCCACTAGCAGACATTTCTTACCTGTGGAGCATCTCTCCTACTTTGTAAAAGCAGCCCAGAGAGAGCAGCACCAGGATGGCTTTGGACTTCTGGTTGAACTGTGGGGAGCACAGATGTTCTGCCCATCGCTTCAGCACATCTGCGCTCTCTGCCGGGTTCAGACGCACCTGGAAAAAAAAACAGTCACATTTAAGGCACTGACAATAAGTACTTTAATGCTGCTTTTAGTGGTTAAAAAGCAGCAGCACTCTCTCTCTCAACAACAACAACGGAGGAGGAGGAAAAGAGAGAGATCTCTCTCAACAACAACAACGGAGGAGGAGGAAAAGAGAGAGATATAACACACTGTTAAAGATGAAACCAGTGGTTTCTTCTGATACCTTACAAAAAGCTATGTGTAGTTCAGCTCACATTCACATATCTGAGTTTTTAACAGCTCTGCCAAAGATTAGAGAAAAAGTTCAATGAGTAAAAACAGATTTGTGTATTAGGAATTTGTATTTTATTTTATTTTCTCCCTTTATTCATCTTACAACCCCTCTAATTTATCTGGTGACCCTTTGGAGGGGCCCAACCCCTAGTTTGTGAGCCACTAGACTATAGGCTAACCGTATATAACGTAGTTGAACCTAGATCTGCTTCCAGCAACTACAATAGTAACATGCTGCTCTAACACTGATCCTTCAGTATTAATAATCTAATGATGCCATATATAACAATATATGAGTCAGAGGAACCAAATCTCTTACTTTTGCTGCAATAATTCAACTACAGCAGGCTGTTAATGTAGCACTTTCATTGCATATGTATTGCATGCCTTTACGTTATTTAGGTTTATTATTTTATAAAACTGGATTCATTTAATTGCTCTACACTAACCAAATATTACACAGTGTGTTTTCTGTTGATGAGCCGTCACGCTGAGTTACCTTAGCCAGCCAGGCGGCACGGTTCCACTCGCCGTAGGTCTGCAAGTAGCGGCATGCATCTGCTGCCTTGTCAATCAAACACAGCAGCTGTACTCCCTCTGACAGACACAGCAAGGGGAGTAAAGACGTTGTGTGAGTTAGATGGAGAAATTAAATCTCCCAGTGTGATGATTTTTTTATATCCTATAAATTTATCAGCAGTATCCAAATTCATTATGGAATATGTGGCTGAAATACAAATTAATAGCAATGCAGAATCTATAATATGTGGTTATTTCTGCAGGTGAGAAATAACTGCGACCTTTTTTATGACACCCATAATAAAACATTTCATGTTCAAAACATATGTAGTTCATGTAAAGGCTTAGTTTTGGTTTTTAATATTCTTTCAAGGCTACGGAGGCATACTGATGATTACCTGCTGCTTGTACGAACGTGAGAGCAGTTGCTAAAAGGGATATAGAGATCTACCTGCTAGCTTGCCGTTGGCGATCATGTTAGTGGCTACTAGTTTGATGGTGGACTGTGATGGGCCCGAGGAGGTGATGGTGGTCACCAGGCAGGCCTTGAGTGAATCACAGTAGTAGCTGGCGTTGTCTGCACTCGTCTCCAACAGTAACTGCACTGCCCGGTCCGTCTGGGAGCAACAACAGAGAGAGATGAGATTGTAATGGCTGAGGTAGCAGAGGAAAAAAAAAAACAAAAAAACAAACTAGGTATTAATGGCTCAGGCAGGTGGGAATTGAAGACAGAATTGCGAGGGGGACATTATGTTTAATATCATGCTTTTCATCTGGTGGAGATGAAAGCTGGAGTCCTCACTGGGGTCAGCGCAAGCTGGCCTCAGTGCAGGCTGGCTGCAGCCTGTCTGACTGCAGCCTGTCTGAATGCTGAGAAAATGCACCTCCAACACACAGCCTGCAGATTGCAGCATGTGATTAAAGGCAGAGTGGTGACATTGAAAAGGGAGGGAGGTGACTTGAGTCCCCACAGGCTGAGATGTAAGAGGACAGAGGGAGCACTTATCTATTTTGCTTCATTAAGTTTGACAGCACAGATAGGTCCTATTTACTGTTATGACATTATGAACATTAAGGGGGTGTGAAGGTGTTTGTCTGATACTAGATGGTATGAAAGCTGTAAATAAACACGGGGGACGGAGCACATGAAACTGTGTGCCGCATTTATTTATTTTTTTTTAAATATGGGAAGGATGTGATGATTATAAAATAAATGTTGAAAAATCACAAATATTTACTATGAGAAAACTGTAACATGTGAGCAGAAATCTTAATGTCAAGTCACTCCTCTATGATATGAATATAACATGTGTCTGCAGCCTTCTTTCTGACAGTCATGATTGTGTGGGCAGTATGGGTAGTGTAGTACTCACCTGACCCAGCAGGAGGAGCTGATCAGCACATTTCTTTGTGTGTTCATAACTGGAGCGCTTCACCTCCTGCAGGTGGACTCGATCCAACTGGAACTTCTGTTGAGCAGAAAAGGCAAAGAAATGATAAGTGTGTGTGTGTATATAGACACACATGCATATATATAACATTAAAAATGCACCAAAGATCCCTACACGAGTGTGGCAAAGAGACAGATAAAGTGAGATAATGTCTATGCTTGGTATGTAAATATTAAAGACTAAGGACCTGGAAAGATTGATGGGGTTGAGCAAAAAAAGAGGAGGAGGACAATTATAGGATTACAGGGACAGAGTTTAATAATAAAGTCACTAAAATATTCAGGAGTCTTCACAGTGTTTCTGGTTCTGCAGCCTTTTTATTGACAGCTTTCTCCCAGATGTTTCATTACATGTCACATCATTGGCTTGCTGTTCACTATTGTCATTTGCTTGCTGTCTCATACCGATCAGATGGGTATGAAACAGCAATACATATTTCAAAGTGTGAGAGCTCATCACTTTTAAAACAGGACTGGAGAACAATGACAGGGAGATAACAGCATAGTATGAATGTCTCTTTGTGTGCATATGAATAGTATTAGAATATCTAGATTGAAAACAGAACATTTACTTTTTTTGTATGTTATAATGAGCGATTCTTCCGTGTTTCAGAGCAATGCAGAATATCTGCATTTAAAATCCGTGTAGAGATACAAAATGAGTTTAGGAACTTCAGAGTTAGAAGCTGTGTTTTGGAGTTTCGGACATTAGTAATTACAGCCAGGCTGCTGCCACTATAGCTGCAGAATGTCTGGGGTAGCGCTTTGAAAAATTCCGAACTGTGATCATTGCATGGCCCTCATTAACGGAGAGCAGAACTTTCACAAAAACAGATTGGTGCATAATCCATGAAAAAAACATTGAAAGTAGAAAATTACAAGCTAATTTGAGACTTTCAATTGATCGTCTTTAATCAAAAGCCTTCTTTCTTATTCTTGGGTGTTCTGGAGCAGCCTTGTATCTACCAAAAACCAGATGATGCTTTTCTTCACTCGCAGTGTGGGCCAAAATTTTAATTACTTACTTTATTCTTTATAAATAAAGTGCCTTGATGTATTTTGATCTGCTGCATGAAAATTCAGCCAGGACACAAAAAAAGGAAGACATAAAAAAAAAAATATAAGCCTCAATAATGTAAAATTTTCACATCGCCTTTGGCAGCATGAAGGCGGATGACTGTTCGATGGACTAGGCCAACCGGGCGAATGATATAGCGGAGGAGGAAGAATCAATGTGCAATTTAATGAAGACTTTTTTTTTTAACAAAGTTTATACAAAAAATAAGACTTGTAAACTTCAGCTTAATCCTGGTGTGGACCAAATTCATCATGAGGGAATGTTGGAAAAATAGATTTGACCTCAAAGGCTTAAAAGTGTGAGTTGTTTCCCCATAGACGGGACTTGGTGAGACATCAGAGGAGACACATGACTTTACATTAATAGTGGAATGCACTGTGTGACCGGGGGGCCGATATTGTTGACACTGTGGACGACGAGGGACAGGCTGCTGGTGTTTGTCTGTGCGTGGTCTGACTTCAAAATTCTGTCTGTGTGGCTGGAGGGGATTTTTTTGTGATATTTACTGCTGGGACCATGTGCTTGTCACATGTATTTATCAAGGACAGAAAATTCAACAACACATGCAGACACTTTCTCCTTCTGCCTTTTTTCACATACCTGGAAGTAGGAGCTCTCACACAGGACGTCGTGGCAGATGTCCAGATGGTTCTGAGGGGGCTGCTGGGTTCCTTCGTTTGGGGTTTTATATTCACCCGTGGACACGCTGAGTTGACGAGCCTGGGCAAAGGACTGGAGGTAGTGGGACGCCACTGTCCAGAAGTGAAGGTCAGACTCATCCCCAAACAGCCTGCGGGTTGCCACAACATTGCATCAGTCTGAATTAACATGCTCCGTTCTCCTGATAGTTTGCTTACTAATGACCCTGGCGCTTGTGTCTCCCAGCACACGCCTCGCTGCCTCAGCACGTCCCCTATCCATAATCCTTCTGCCTCCACCCCCCCAACATCCATTTAATTCCCTCAGCCTCCTTTTCACATATCTGCGCAGGCACACAGCTGTTGCTAGGTTACCTTTCCACATGCAACAATGGCATGAAAACTTGGGATGGCGGGTTGCAGAGAGATATCGCAGAATCACTAGCTCTCCGTGTCAGATATTACAGGTAAATAGTGGCTTTAATAACAGGATATGAAGAAAAAGAAGATCTAGTATTTCTGTTCTGTAGACTGGGATGTTCTAGATTTTGTCAACGTACTCGAGGGAAATGAGAAACGGCGCAGAGACAAGATCATTGTTGCTGACACCAACTCTCATGTAATGCAGTTTGTGGAAATAGAACATACACAGGTGTGCAGTTACACCAACAATAAACTAGTTGTCAGGGAGATAATTGGAGAATTTTACAGAATTTTTGGACTCCTAATCTTATAACCACCATGTTTATCATTTGCACTACATATATACTTATATAATATAATTAAATTCATATTTCTATATCAATATTGCTGAAATAATAGTTGTAAAAAGGGGAATTTGAACACAAAGCTTTCAAATTTCAGGTGACCAAATGAACTTTGAAGCAGGTTTTGCTTGATGTAATCGTAGAAAATAGGCTTGGGGCGATTTTCGATGATACACTTCTATTGTTGTGTACCATATTGATTGGGGACCACAGTCCTCATTTTGAGTAAAAATACACTTGGAAGTCTGAGGTTAATATAAAGCTTCAGCGGTCTGAGTTTATCAAATAAAGTGGATTTCTGCCACAGCTAGAGTATCTTAGTTTAAAATTCCCTCTGTGCTTCCTCGGACATTGTTCCCCTGTTGAACTGCAG
This sequence comes from Lepturacanthus savala, assembly GCA_030544235.1. NCBI lineage: Eukaryota > Metazoa > Chordata > Actinopteri > Scombriformes > Trichiuridae > Lepturacanthus > Lepturacanthus savala. The sequence continues at coordinate 11,025,072 of CM060478.1, forward strand.
TGGAAGTAGGATGGTAAGGCAGGGAATACAGTACATCACTAACTACAAACCAGCATCCTGTGACAATGCAGACACCTCACTGGCAGAGGAACTGACCAATTTCTTTGCTTCGCTTTGAGGTAAAATGGTCTTTTATAGATACACTGCCTCCACTGGCCCCTGGCACCGCATACTCACTCTAATGGAACATGAAGGGAGACGTGTGCTCAGTTTGGTGAACCTGACGAAGTCAACTTGTCCTGAAGGAGTACATGGGAAAGTACTTAAAGCTTGTGCTGACCTGCTCTCAGGGGATCTTCACTAAGATCTTTAATCTTTCCCTAACACGAGCCATCATCCCGCTCTGCCTAAAGACAGCCATTATCGCCCCTGTCCCCAAAAAGCCAGCCACTGACAGCCGATTGCCTCCACATCGGTAGTCATGAAGTCTTCTGGGAGTCTGGTCCCACAGCACATCAAAGCCCGCATCCCTCCCAGTTTCAACCCATATGTCTACAGAGGACGCCATTGCCATCGCTCAGAACACCGGGGCGAGCTTTGTGAGGATGCTTTTCATGTACCACAGCTCAGCATTCAATACAATCGTTCTGTCCCTTCCCACCTGCAGATGGATAAAAGATTTCCTCATCAAACGCCCACAATCTGTTAAACTTGGCCCTCACCTCCCCTCCCACTCTCACGCTCACCACCGGCTCTCCACGAAACTCTGGTCCATTACTCTATGATCCATACACCTATGACTGCACTCAACCCATCCCACCAACAACATCATCATCATATTCATGGATAACACCTCTGTGGTCGGACCTATCTCATTCTGGAGGAGATGAGGCAACCTGTAGAAATGGGGTCCAGAATTTGACAGTGAGGTCACACTGAACACTATAAAAAAAAGGAACTCATGGCTGACTTCAGGAAGCACAGTACAGACCTTGCCCAGCTCCACATCAATACAAAATGTGTGGAAAAGGCAGAAAAGCTGCCAGTGTCGTCCTACCACTCCTCCATTGAGAGTGTGGTAGGGAGAGTGTGGGAGGGCTGCAGACAGTGGAGCTCTCCAGACGGTCATCAACACTGCCTAGAAAAATGATTGGCTGCCCTCTGCCCTCCCTGAAAGACTTTTCTAGCCCCTGCTCGAGGACTCTTCACATCGTGGACATCACCTGTCTGACCTGCTGCCGTCCTGCAGGTGCTGCAGCACAGACAATCAGACTCGAGGACAATTTAATTCCAGAGGCTGTAGCAACAAGCACTAAATGATCCCTGACATGCAATATGATGATCTACTAGATCTAGTGCAATGATTACATTCATACTAGTGCAATAATTGCAATGTATTGGTTTATTTTACTTATTAATGTGTTGTTGGCTGTGTTTTCTTTTTTTTTTCTCTTTGTCTATTAATAATTATGTCTTTTCTGATCAGGGGTAGCGCTTCTAATTTTGTTGTATTCTGTACAATGTCAATAAAGTTGCTGTAGTCTTTCTCTATTTTAAAATAGTCCTGATCCATCGAAGTATATCCTGCTCAGTTTCATTATGAGCTGAGCAATCGGTGAACAGCAAGTGCGAGAAGATGCTGGATTGCAAGCACAGTTTGGCTGTAGTTTATTATAACAAACAAATAAGTCCAGTTCCTGAATGAATTATTTATAATACAGACAGGAAGATATTACTGGAAGCAAATTCAGTCAAAGACTTGCCAGCTGAGATTCTTCATTAATAATACAATATTCTGTGGTGTTTATAGTTCAAGCCAACCACAAGGACAGCAGCTGGTTTTTATTTCACTTTATTATTCACTATCAAACAATATTTTTGTTCGAATCCAGTAACTTCATCTATCATGAGTGTGGATGCTGATGAAGATTGCTTCAGGAAGTGAAAGCGGTCTTATTGTGACTCCAAGCAGAGTTTTATCTTACCGTGACACCAGGAGGCAGCGCTGCAGCAGGCTGAGCTCCGGGTCCTGCAGCACACTCTTCATGTCACTGGGGAGCCAATCAGAGACAGACAATCAGAACACAGCAAGAGCCAATTACACTTCTTAAACACAACAGCCCCGGTGTGGCTGTTACAGGAGATTCCTCTTATCTATCAACCCACAAACTACATGCTCTTTGGGCCTGCTGTCTAAACACAGAGAACTCCCATTGTGAGAAAAAAGTACATAGAAATCGAGACGCATAGCGACTATTAAATATTGTAGTTTTGAGCTGCGGCATGTAAACATGTTTTGAAGGCAGAGAAATAGCGCAAAAACTCACTTTGGCAAGGAGTTGAGCTGCTCCTGGATCAAGCCTTTTATCTCCACTTTCTCATTGTAGTCTCTGAAACAAAGGGATCACAGTCTATCAAACGGCTCCTCACATCTCTCTGAAGACCTGACCTGATATAAAAAAGTGGAAGCTGAGAACCTGCTTGTTAAGAGAAGTCGGCCTGTGGTGTCTGGCAATCATAGATAAGTCCATTCTAACATTTATGCTGAGGTCAGGTAGCACCCTGACGGTACCGCTAATAGCACTGCTCGACTTATGATAAGGCAGGCGGTGTGTGTTGAATGGAAGAACACAGTGCCTGAATTGCAGAACCAATCTAGCCGAAGCGGACCTTCATATTTGGATGGTGACATCGGTTAATATGCAGAAATTGTTTCACAACAGGGGAGATGGGAGAAAAATTTCTAGGAAGGAAGTGTTCTTGATCTAATATAATGGGTGTTGGTTTGTGAGCTGCTGTTCTCCCCGCCGACCAAGATGGACGGACGTCTAGTATTCCTGGCAAGTCTAATAGGAAACTAAAATGTATTGTAAAATGTATATGAGCTTCTTATAATTGTTCATGACCATATATCAGCTGTGAGCTAAATCTGTCCTGTTCAGACTACAGGCATATACAGTTTATTTCTTGAATCAGGTCTCAAATCAAATCAGATCACTGTCTACATTTTATTTTGGAGTCATTTTGAAATGCTTCTATTTAGAAGATCTAAAGTGGTGCCGTATTCTCTGTAAACTTCACGCACAGACTGGCGTCTTGTCATTTAATCTTTCAAAATTTGTTTAAGATTATGTGGCATACAGTCATGAAGGACGAAACAAAAATTCTGAATCATTTAAAGCAACATATTTTGAAAATTATTCACTGTTTAAAAGCATTTGATACAATGAAATGGCGCCATCTGCTGTGAGGTTTTGGCATTTTAGCAACCCTAAATAAAAGGTCTGATGATGCTTATGAGTGAAGATGCCCCGAATTCCTGTTTCAGCATCTACAGTATAAGATCCTTTTATTTACAGTACATTTTAAATATGGATTGGCTTTCGAAAACTCTGATTTTGTGTGGTTCTTAGCTGTTCAGAAGGTTTTAAAATGAAGCTATATATAATCTGGATGTGCTCAAAATCAAACTTGGACCGGCCGTCTTAACAGGGCCTTAGTCACAATCATATCACTTGATTTGATTGATTTGATTTTATAATAGAAGATGGATTGAAGGTTCAACAACAGTATGAATAACAACATATAAATACAGTGTAACAGTTTTAAGTGGAAACCAATAATTTAAACTAATGGATACTTTCAATGTAATCTCAATGCTTTGCTTCAGGGAAACATGCTAGCGTTTCAACTGAGCATAATTGTTAATTTATTGCGGCTGGTGCAATAGATTGGAATTGGATTGAGCTTTTCCTAGAATTAATTAAAAACTGCATAAGTCAGCCGGATACTGAAGTTTAAAAAAAAAAAAAAAAAGGTCTGCGAAAAGCACATTTTATTCTTGGAGAGTATGTCCTTATACACACACAGAAGAAGAACATGAAAAGCAAAGTTTATACGTGTTTACTCATGCAGGTCAAGTGAAGTAGAAACTTTGAGATAAATGAATGCGTCTCTCTTACTGTTACACTCATAACATATTAAGAGGGTCATTTATTCAGTGGGGAGACTTACACTTGAGTGATGTCCATGGTGAAGGTTCCTGACCAGGGCTGCAGCAGGAGGAAAGCTTTGAGGGTTAGTGCAGCTCGAGGCACCAGCAGGTAAGGACACCACACTGAATCTACACATAAACACAACTAAGTATTAGGCCATGAGTATGATTTTATCATGGGTCATTATATCAGGGCTGCTCGATTATGGAAAAAAAAATCATTATCATGATTATTTTGGTCAATATTGAAATCACGATTATTTAAACGATTATTTTTTTAGTTACACAATGCATTTATTCAGCAAGAGTCACTGTGCTTTTGTTTGAGATGGTTAGCACTAGCACTCACGCTCTGTGCACTTGCTCTCTCTCTTTCAGAAAATTTTAATTAAAAATGTCAAATAACGTTTCAACTTGTTAATTTAATTGTGGAGATCACACATGACACAAATTTGAAATCGCGAGTAAAATTCAATTAATTGCACAGCCTTACATTATGTAAATGAAGAGTTATTGTTGTTTAAAAAACATTTTCTATGCACTAAACCTTCATCTCAATAAGTCTAGCTCAGTCCCTCCCTGACTCACCGGTCAGGTCTTGCTCATCCATGCGGTAGCTGGCAGACTTCATGGCCATCTCCAGCACTCGGATACAGCCGTCATCTGAAGCCAAAACCACTTTGTCTGACGTGCACCAGTCGATGTCTAGGATGCGGTAGTTCACGTTGCGACCAATCCGGATGCTGCTGACCATTTGGACCTGCCAAGGTGGTTCAATCCAAACCGTCACATATAAGTTTCTTTTAAAACGTATGCAACAACTCTAGAGGTTGTGGCAGGCTATTAACCTGCATTCTGCAAACATGAAGACAAAACATGGGATTATTGGTGTCAATAACAGTTTGTTGGGGTGAAAATAAAGGATAGCCCACAAGGTTTTCTATAAAAAAATAAAACATTGCCTTTTTATGGGGTGGTATGGAAATCAGTGTAACCCAGCTGTCAGGAGAGCACTGAAGCATTTCAGACATTTCTGCTTCCTCTCTTTCTCGCTCAAAAGCTGCTGCTTGTATCCTTTTTGCAGCTTCAGCCATCTGTTTGTTCGACTTCTACGACTGGGGAGTGAAAATTTCTGCGGTGCTCTTAAAGGAAACCCATCCCTCCACCTAGTTAATGGTGCTCCAGCATGATCACCTCCCTCCACCCACCACCGCTCGATACACCACAGCATTTATTTGTGTCCACATTATTCTCTGAGGTCTAATGAAGACTGTGCAGGCAGAGGGCTTTCTGGATGATGTTGACTTTAATAAACAAAGTTAAAGAGGAAGTGGGGACACATGTTGCTTCCTGCTATGGTTAAAATATATATATACACACACACACACACACACACACACACACACACACACACACACACACACACACACACACACACACACACACACACACACACACACACACACACACACACACACACACACACACACACACACACACACACACACACACACACACACACACACACACACACACACACACACACACACACACACACACACACACACACACACACACACACACACACACACACACACACACACACACACCAGTAGAAAGCTTTTAGTGCTTATTATGTATTTAGGGCTTGTTATGGAATCATTACAATACTGAAATTATTATTACACAATAGGATAATTACAGTGAATATACAACAGTGTTATTTGGAAAAAAGATGAGGAAAATACACACTGCCACAATGTTGAGGCGCTTCAGTGATCAGAGCGACACAGCAACACATTGATTCTGCCATAGTAAATGTGTAAAACTGTAAATCTCTGCAACGAACCCTGCAGACCGTAGCAGATTCTGTTGTTTTATTGGGACTTATGCAATGGCATCAGATGATGCATGCGGGAATCTTAGAATGTGTGGCGCCGCACCTCTTTGGTGTCCCAGACTTCTGCTCCATCCGTGTACATGACCAGCAGTTTCTGGTTGCCCTTCCCAGGGGCGAAGCGAATTTTCTTCACCCAGCCACGGTGTGTTGGTATCCCCCTGAAAACAGTATTGGGACAGTGATGTCAAAATTAAAACAAATAACAAATTAGTGGCTGTACAGGCTGGATTTCAAAGCATTTTGATTTAAATATACTTCCTTTGCGCTCATTTTACATTAATTCCATGATCGTTTTCATATTCATTACTATAAGCTTCAGTATTAGGAAAAAAAACATGATTCATTACAATTACTTAGAGAACATTTCTCAATTCATTGTAATTAAACCATTAATTAAATTAATTGATTAATAAACCTATTTTTTCATCAATTTTGTACAGTAAAAAAAACACCAGGGTGCATTCATACTTGAATGGCCTGTGGTAACTTAGTATACAGTACTGTAGGCACATGGTCTAAAATCCGTTACCTGGACAAACGAGCTTTGAGGTCCCAGAAGTTGAGATTGCCGTCCACGTCGCCGAGCACCAGGGTGTCACCTTTCCAGGCAATGCAGGCGATACTACCCATACTGCCCTGTCATATTTAATGAGAGAAATTAATGAGTAATGCGTCAGAAAACTGGTATTGAAATTTTTAAAGCGCATCTTTATTTTGGGCAACATGCCTGTGTGTGTTATTATCTACTATTTATGTGCATAAATTGCAAGAACTACTATCATTTGATCCTTCATCAGTGAAATATCGTAGTTTTACCCTCTAAGTAATGAAACCACCTGTGTGAATATTTTAAAATTCATCAGAAGCCCATTAATGTCTTTAATGCAGCAAATCACCAGGCAGTTATAAAAGTGCAACCTCAACAGCATAAAAAATGACTTTTCCCCATGCTACTATAAAACTTCATACTCTCAGGCATTTCCTTTTTGAGTGTAAACGAAAACAGGACAATGAATCAAAAATATCTGTGGCAGCTGGGTAGTAAACAAGCATGATACCGCTGGGTTTAAGTACATGATGTGAATGTGAAGACATTCGGTGTCAGCTCACCTTCAGCTCACTGCGTATGCAGTGGATGATAGGATAAGCATTATAAGGATACAATAATTCGCGGAGGATGGGACAAAACTTTAGGAGAGTTTCTTTCGGTAGCCTAACAGAGATATGAACTGTAAAAACCTTTTTGCGTATGCAAATCTTTGAGCAACGAATCTGCAGACATCGTGTAGATAAGAGTTTAAATCCCCAGGTAAAGCTCTGGTGTCTGTCTGTGTGAAGAAGAGCAAAACCGAATGGCAAACAATCAAATCTGCCGCTCAAAAATGGTATTCAGAACATCTTATGCTGTGGTGGCTTTCCTTTACAAATGCTGAATATATTTTATGATGGGAAATGATGATGGATTTTTTTTTTGCAATCTCGAAATATAAAATGTGAAATATGGACAGATAAATATACACGATGAGGTATGAAAGTTCCCTGTTTTTTATTCACAGAAGTTGTGGGCGGTGAAAACAGATAACAGAAGGTGCCACCAGTGCCTACTCTGTGTCATGACTCAGCTAGATGCAGGCACGATGTGATAATGAGCCCAAAAAGTTTCTTTAGTCAAAGTCTTCTAAAAGACTTCACAAACAATAATCAATTTCATGGTACTCACAGAAGGAAATGAATAGTTGGGCAACTTTCTTTAATTAACTATCAGTTCTTTGTTCCCGGTGACACAAAGACATGTAATCAAAACATCCAGAGCCTATAACCACTGCATCTTGCAGTCACCCAGGTGAAAAGAAACCCTTTCATCAGTAATAGCTTGTTTCCATTCACCCTCCCAGGCCATTTTGCTGTCAAAGCAAATTAACAGCCAGGTTACCGTTTGATGCTTAACAGATAAATGCAGAAACAGTTTCAATTACATCGAGCCGAGAGTCACGCTCTCAGCTGCTGGGAGAACACGTGCAAGAACACTATCTGGGACAAAGTGATGACACACTAAGGACACACTCAAAAATCACACATCCTCAGTTGGCTGAAGAAAAAAAAAAAAGGAATTGAAAAAGAATTGAATTTAGAGAAAAACATAAATCTGCAGGATTTATTGGAAAACCTTCCCCTAGATTGCATGCTGTTTATTACTGAGTGCAGCAATTTAGGTAAGGCTGTGTTTTGTTGAGGATGCAACGGCTATGTTTCCCCACACAGAAAAAAACAAAACAAAAAAACAACTATCCTTTGAACACCGGATATAGAGGAAGAATGATGGCTTTAATTTCATAAGGAAAAAACAGTGCAGACGTTAGGTTGCAATTGGAAAGCGGTGTTTCTTTTAATCGCCAAAGGAGGTGAAATGTTGACAGGACGCAGATGTTTGATCACAAAAACAACAAAGTAAATGATGGGAAATGCTTGGTTGTAATCTTTCCATTCTCTTTGACACTGAGAAAGAAAAGTGTGCATCGCAAAAAAGTATTTAACCTGAAGAAAGACAATGCCAGAACAAGAGCAAAAGGAAGACAGAAAAGGGGACTAACAATGATGGATGGGTGTGTGGTGAGTAAAGAAAAGTACAGTGAAAGCGGTCGATACTGAGAGAACATATTGATTCAATTATTTGATAGACGCATATATTTATAGAGACAGAAAAGAGGAAAGTCAGAGATGGAAGTAGTGATAGGATTCATCATTACATCACTGCAGACGAAACAGAAAAGAAGACAGATTGAGATCTCCCTGTACATAAAGGATTAACAAAATATGAAATTAAAGTGATGAGATATGAGGAGGATTGGATTAGCTTTGTCTGCGCATCTGCCTTCACGACCTTGAGGTAAAGTTGAGGGGAAAGTAAAAAGACAGACAATAAATGAACCATGATCTCTGGACTCACATCAGGGGGGATCCGTGCGCCATCTTTGACTGTGTTGCCCTCCACGGTGATGTGGTAGACCTGCCCGTCCGTGTCAGTGAATACAAAATGCTCCCTGGCTGAGATGGCCTGGCTCGTCTCCGACTTGCTCTCTGCGTCCTGCAGGAGGCTGTCGCAGAGAAATCATACATCAGATATGCGCCACACTTAGGCTTGGGTATTATCGATTCTTTTGTCCGTCCTGATATATTGTGTATATGACTGAATTTGTGTAAAAAAAAAAACTGGCTGAGCTGCTGGTGGTAGAAGTTATTGTAGCATGTATGACATTGTCTGGCCTACAATGCTGCATGTCTAATATGCAATTGGCCTACTTAGACAAGTCTTGTTGGGTTTAAATTCTTATGGCCCATAGAATAATGAATAGACAGGAAATAAGTGCCGGTCTTCCATAGATTCTTGCTGGAGAACCCAATGACACCTGTTGCCACCCTGGATCCCAACACATCAGTGAGTCGGATGGAGATGATGTGTGGGTGGTGGCAGACTGCCAGTTGAATAAAATCATGTGGCTAATAAACTGAACGCAGTGGATATGCCAGCCTGCATCTTTTATTTTTTTTTTCTCAGGATGATGGGTAATGTAGTGTATGAGTCACGGTTCTATCTGCTAAAGTTCCTCGGAAATCGATGTGAAGTTCCACTCCTGACAGACCTCGGTGATGCTAAAGCACCTCATAACCGATCGCATCGCTGAAGCCACTGCTGACTGTCAGCTCAATTACAGAAACCGGTTTGGTGACTTTTGGAAGATACTGTGTAAAGAAATCAAGAAATTGCTTGGAAACTGAAATGATTAACTGCTGAAATACAAACAATAATGAAAAATAAATATCAATCCTTTGTGTATTCCATTGCTGTCAATCAGTGCATTTTCCAAAGGTGTGACCAGAATGTTGTGTAGGTGTGCCAGCAAAAAGAATACCTGCAAAATATGTCAAAACAAAAACTTTCTACTCCTCTAAACTACTTCTAATCGACCTATGACCTAATAATTATAATAATCATTATTATTTTTAATAAAAGGCCTTAGCACCGCCAGATCCCACAGAACGACAGCGTTGCAATTTCTTCTATTCACAACACATTGTTAAAGTTGATTAAAGAAGGTTCAAGAAGCTGTTTACAGATCCATGAACATGTGGACTGTGATGCAGCAAGGGACAGAATATCGTTGTTTTTCTTACTTCACATTTTCACAGATTCTTTCTTTTTTTTAAGGATAGACAGGGCATATCCCAGCCCCCCTGGCTACACCATTGGTATTATCTGAAAAAACAAGCCACCAGTGTGAGCCACTGATTCCTGGGATGTGGCTTCGAAAAGTGTGTTGAAATTAATTTATGATACTATATTGTTTAGCTAACACATATGATCTCTATTGGCCTGTAAAACAACACTGTGGACACACCAGCGTATCAGGTATAATACATTTTATTTCCTGACCACAGCCAGTTGTATTGGGCATTTTATTGTAATCCTCTAATCCTGAAAGACAAACAATATCAGTAGCTGTGGGAAGGATTTACTCCTCGTTGTGATCTCCTTACCTATCAAGAGGATTTTTTTTTTTAATCCCGATTAAAGGCTTTCGAGAACAAATTTCTGAAGGTTTATGGTGCTTTAAAGTGCTGACCTGATGACTGAAGATTCAACGCTACTTTGCTCGGTGTCTGACACCGTCTGCCGAGCGATGGCCTCCCTCGCTGCCAACTGCTTCTTCTTCAGACTCTTCAGGTTGTGGGATGGGGACCACTCCTGTTTACACAAACAAACAGAGGCACTTAGAGTACAGTGACAAACCCAGACACTAGCACATTCGCTGACATAACAGTAGAGGTGTAGCAATCCATCAATCTGGATCGATTCATTGATCAATGATCCAATATCATTGATGCAAAACGGAATCATTGAACCATATCATCATCTTTAAGATACTCTTATCTCAAATTTCCATGGAATGTGAATGTAAATGTAACATTTACATACATGCACATCTCCTTAATTCAAGTTCAGTGTGATTGCCAGGGCCATAAGAAAAAGACAATGAGGATGTTCATTCTTCTGTCGAGAATGAATCAGCAATGTGACAATAATAACATTTTTGGATAGGAGATAAGTCAACACAATGCTATTATAAGATAAAATAATCCAGGACCATGACAATCCTGGCTGGGCATCTAAAAAGAAAAATGGCAGTGACTCCCATTCTGACGTCAACATGTCAGAGGCTGCTCACCAACTTGGTTCCAGCTTTTTTTCCCCGCAAAAAAAATGGGTTACATCTTTAAAAGATCGATGAGCATCACAGCTGCTTTTTCATATTTCATTTTCCAAGACAAATATGACAAATGTGGCCCTTAATGGTAAACAACTATTTTACTCTTTTTTATTAAAAAGAATAGATTGGTTTTCATTTCAATGTCTGGAAGAGCTCTGTAATGAAATTGTCATGTCTTAATTTAGTTGTTGTGCTGATAAATAGCAAATATTGTATCGTTGTCCAAAGAATCCATGTTATATTGTTTACTGATGAAACTTGCGATTCATAAAAGAAAACCATTATAGATGACAGGAGGGAGGAAAGTGATTTGCACATGCAGTAGATACTCACATAAATGATACTGAAGCACACATGAGAGCTATTTTCCCCAAAACCTTCCTGTCTTACTGCTGGAGTACCGTGGCTGCAGCCCGAGGCTCAGGGTTATAATCAATATGGAAATGAGACAGTATTATGGCGCTGAGGGAGGGCTGCATGTATTATTAAGGTTACTGGCGGTTTTATTCATACTGTGGAGGATTTTACAGCCTCACAGTAAAGTTTGTCCAGCATAACTCTTCTTTTATGAGCGTTTCTCCGGCCTAATGAAGCCACTCTTCTTTGCTGAGCTTGGGGAAATTTTTCAAATGGGCCACAAACACAAAACGGAAAAGGGGTCAAAAAGTGTTAGAGACTAGCGAGCACAGGGAAAAGTCAACACACAGGTGTTGCTGCAGCTCTGGCAGCGTGTTTTGTTAGCTGTGGGAGTTCTGATATGCAGCTGTGAAATTACACAAGCATACCAGCACACCTGAGGGGGAAACATGTCATTTCGGTTATACCTCTATTTTTCTTGTTATAATAGAACAGAGTTTATACTGGCGAGGTGAGTTCTCAATACCAGTGCAGTAACGGTGGGGAAGTTCTTAGCCATCTCTCGCAGTAGCGTCCCCGTCCTGACGTCCCACAGCTCCAGGGGTTTGTCTCTGAACACCACCACCAGGTACTGTCTGCAGAAGGACACGCGTGAACAGATGCTCAATCTCAAAATATACACAAGGTTTTCTAAAACTCTGGTTGCCATGTAGCCTGTAGACAGTTGACAGTCACCTTGTTAGCACTGTGTCAGAACCTGCATGGGTTTTATTGGGTGTGTATATTTTAAAAAAAGGTTTTACATTGACAATGCAAAGTGTTTTTACTATTCTTAAAGTAAGGGCAAAGGATGTCTTTTCAAAACCTTTGCTGCACATTTGAGTTACATATCCTTAAAAACTGTCAGATTATAGATTTATTGCGCAGAAGTGAAGAAGAAAATTTTTCTTCCATGAGGATACTTTTTTTGTGGTAAAGGTCTGTTTATATTCAGACTGAAATCTGGCCAAGTAATAGGCTCACCCTCCAAACTTAAAGAGCAAAGATCTAACCATCAGCTGCTCTACAGGAGCAACACTTTATCAAGCAGTTCAATAATGCTGCAGTATTGGATCATTGAGCTTCGGTGTATAAAATCATGTTAACAGCTAGGTTACCGCTTTTTCTTTTTTTTTTGGATTGTAAACAACTTGCCTAGGATAAATAGGAGAGGACAGATATCCAGTACTTACTTTTTCCACCTCCACTGAGTATAGTACTTCAGTTTTGCATCATACATTTTACTATAATAAAAATGTGCATTCTTACAAGACTGTCTAGATTCTGATGCTGCTGTGTTAGTAAATTTGACCCATTAAACAGTCTGTAAAGAGCTGACATGATGGTAAAAAAGACAGTAATAACATATATATACTATGATACTATGATTATATATATATATATATATATATATATATATATATATATATATATATATATATATATATATATATATATATATAGTCATAGTATGATTCCAAAAGCTAGTACAGTACAGAAACTTCCATGGTAACTGTTCCGACTTAAGAGTGCACTCAGTCTGCAGTTATTAAGCAACCTCTATGTGACTTTCACAATAATATTATGGGCACTGACCCTAGCATTGACTGCCCTCACTGCAACCTACTATTTTTTCTTTTTAGAGAATGAAACACTTGCTTTTGTCAGAAAAAACAAACAAACTTCAGTAACAGTGGTCAGCTAATGTAGATGGAAAAATCAAAGGCGTCAATTTTTAGTATCATACATTATCCATCTAATCATTTTCTTAATGCATATACATAAGATTTAGACTTGCTTGGAATTGTCAAGATATAGTGCCCTTGAAAAGGGAAAGTGTATTTACTATCCAACAATTGGAAAGTCACAAGGTCTGACTGCAGACAGGCTAAAAGGCTGGAACAAATGCAGAAACAGTAAAGTCATAGTTGGCCAGAGGTACTCAGAGGCTCTGTGCATTCTCAGATTGGGCACTCCAGCAGAGAGAAGCAATCAAGTCTATTTTAGCTTTGGCAGGAAGCTGCTCAAGTCCAACTTCAGTGACTGGCTACCACTCCTTAGAGAGGAACTCACAGGTCGTCAGATACAGAGCTCCAATATACAGGAGACATACAGGAGATCACGTATGTGCATCTCTTAGATGAGAGCGGATTTTAGATATCAGTTATGTGATAGGAGATATACATTTTAGACACAAACTAAACCTTGTGTATAAACAGATAAATGACTCCCTCTGTGATAACCTTGTGGAAATGATCATTTCTAGCAATTTTGCGTGATGACTGTCAATGTACATCTGTGGCCAAAAGGTTTGAGAATGATAAGTATTCATTTTCACAGTCTGCTGCCTCAGTTTATATGATTGCAAACTGCATATACTACACCACTGCACAGACTCTTTGCATAATTTAATTGTCAAAAAAAGCCTTTGACGCTTATGAAATGCGTGTAATTATACTATATTGTGTACTACGTGTATAGCATAGAAACATCTGAAGTGAACAGTGAAACAGAAAACTCTGTGAAAACAAATACTTGTATCATCCTCAAAAATTTAGTCCATGGCTCTTTACTTTTTCCGAATACGACACATTAAAACATTTACATACAGACAATTGTTGATCCAAAACACTACACAAATTAATTATGTACAATTTTGGGAACAAATAAATAATCTAATAATAAACGAACGCCATAATTAAATTGTGCCTTTCAGTTCTTACAGCAGACCTTAGATTTACTCAATAATGTATGTGTTAACTTTTATCCATTATTTCATCTATATTTTAAACTGTTCCATTTGTGATTTTGTATAAAATGGGTTTTAAAACACCTCAGGAAAAGCAGCAAGGAACCTAAAAAAATCTGAAATTAAAAATTTGGGAGGAGGAGCTGGCTCTGGGCAGATAATGTCAGGCTGTGTGTAAATGTAAATAACGTGCATGTCAAAGTACAGATTGTCTTATATGTGTGTGTGCTTTAGGTAAAAGCGATAGAGGCTGCATGACGTGGCTGGATTTTGTTTTGTTGGTGGTGGGGAGAGCAGGAGACTCACTTGAGATGAGACACTTTAATCATCTCAATGGGAGGTTCATCGTTTCCTCGTTCGCCTCTGAATGCAAAGCATCTTCCTGAAAAACACAACAGAAGCCCAGAGGGGGAGAGAGTGTGAGGGAGAGAGGTGATGGTAGAAGGCAGGAGACAGTATCTTTCCTTACACCTGTGAAAAGATTGATTCATCCCATTTCACTTTACTGCCACGACGTTCTGGTATCATCTCTTTCAACAGAGCTGGGAGAGGAAAATGCCGACGACTTATTCTCACCGACCGCGCTGATTCCTGCTTTTCTTTCACAACTTTCCACCCACTGAAGCAGACTTTAGGGAGGGCATCAAGGTGCCCCTTTAAACAAAACAAGATTGCCCTTCAGGTGTATCATATCGCGGTAGCTCGAGGCAACGCTTATATGATTCGGCGGTGGACACTTAGGAAGGTGGCCTGTTTAAAATGCACGAGTGACAGCTCAGCCTGTGGTGCTTTGGGCTGGGGTGGTCTGTGACCTCCAAATGTTGTGTTGTAATGGCAGTTGGAGTTTACCAGAGGACATAAAATGGCTAAGCATATGGTGATAGAGAAAACTTTAGATCATCAGCATGCAGGTCTAATCATTCACAAAAACACACAAAAACACAAACACACCTCAAGGTCTTGAACACAGCCCATGGCTGGCTCAACGACACAGGCACATACATGCATAACGTATTCAACTGCCTTCAAAGGGAAGAGTGGGTGCTGTGGATAATAATCATAAAAAATGCTTCAAAGTGCTGAGCTGATGATACTTATCATGATCATGAATGAATAAATCATGTGGAAATATTATTTGTACATACATTGTATGTAACACACACGCACACACACATGCGCACGCGCACACCCACACACACACATACACATATATAACATCAATGAATGGAATAGGCTCCTGGACATGAACAACATCCCTGATTGCAGCAAGGTGATAGGGCCCTGCTGTGTGGATTAGCGAAGGGCATTTAAATATTTTTCCATATTCGAGTACTCAACCTAACATAGGAACTAAAATGCAGGTAAGTAGTACTTTTTCACCTGCAGCCATGTTGGTCTGTACAGCTAAACTGTTAATGTCATAGGTTTTGCCCTGCTAGCTGCCTCTGTGTTGTTCTACCAATGTGAGTGGCATTTGTTGGACAGCGTCCAGTCTTGGCTGAAGCTGCTTCTTCGATCTACTGGTGTTTTGTCAGTCCACCCAAAGCAGCAGAAGCTGGACACAGACCACCAGCAAGTACTTGAACAAATACTGACACCTGTAATTGAGTTACTCAATCAATTAAGTATTAATACTTATAGGAGTGTAGGGTTTCTTACCTCTGTCGACTGTGTATTTAGCCCTACCCCTATTTATACTGTAGAGACTTTGTAATATATATAATGCTAAGACTAGGACTGTAGTTTTTAGCCCTTCACTGTGATTATTAACGGTGCAATATATATATAATTAAATTGTGTATTTTCAGCTGCATGTAGCGTTGTGTAATATAGTTAGTATAGGATTGTGTAGCTTTTGCCACATCACTTCAAATGTATTATGCACTCCTCTGTTTATACTATGCTGCTGTATATTTATTTTATTCTGCATTTGTGACTGGGATGCTGGGTTATGTATGTTGTCAATTATGAAACTACAAATGGACATCTGGTGCATTCATCTTTTTATCACAATAATTAATATCTGTACACTGAGTACTTCCTTTAAACCTCCTTTAAAGTAATACATATTTCTAGAGTAAGCAAGGCAATGCAAACAGACTGGGTTCAATACCACTCTCAACATCATGTCTCCCTAAATGCTGTAGCACACAGGAAAATAATTTCAGAGATAAAGGATGCTGCTGAAACCAGGTATCACCACAATTGAGTAAGGCAAGCGAGGAAGATGGTTTTCCAGCCTGGATTTTGAAATCTTATCAGAAAATGCTCCATCTGTAAAGGGTAGACACGGTGCCTTAGCGGATTAGTCTCCCAGGTGAAGCACAGAATCTTTAAGTGCAAAATTTACTTTTGTGCCATTCTATTTGAGGACTCACTTATGCAAAAAATCTGCTCCCTTTCTCTGAACAAACAGGATGAAAGCACACAAGCTCATGTAACAGAAACCAAAATGTGCGGATTTGCCTGCAGTCTTACCGAAGCCACTCCGAGATGTTCAGACACAGCAACAATTCAAATTTCTGTCAGTTTAATTTTAATTAGAACATCAAGCACTGAACCATTTAGATGGAAAATATCAGTAATTTTAAATGACCAAAGCAAACCACAATGAGGTTCCATTTGAATATATATATATATTTGAATATATATAGAACACAAACGGCATCTTCACCTGTGCCTTCCATCTTGCAGGTCTGCGGTTGTGAGGCCAGTTTATTATGCAGCCAAACTCTTGGAAACAATGTGGGAGAGGGATTTTGGTAGTGAAATTAAGATTTAATTAACGGGCAGCAGCTCTAGTGGACATGCCTGCGGTCAGCATGCCAACTGCGCACTCCTCAAATCTTGTGTCACCTGTGGCATTGTGTTGTGTGATAGAAATGCATGTTTCAGAGTAGCCTTTTATTGGGACCAGGTGAAGGCCACCTGTTACATGGATGGGCTAATTTGGCAAAGGAGAAGTGCATATTAACACAAATTGAAACAAATTTTTGAACATTGTGAGAGAAATAAGCCTTTTGTCAACATAGAACAACATCTTTTATTTCAACTCATGAAAAATGGGGACAAAATTGTTATGTTATTTTTGTTACGTGTGTATATGGAACTTTATCGCTTCAACATGTAAAAAAAAAACAATGCAGTGAATGTGTGTTGGAGCGCCATTGTGTGTCGGCGTGTAACCAAAGCTAATCCACTGGACTGTTAACTTTGATGACTGTGGTGCTTAAGCGAGAGTCATTAAAGAAGTGACTTCCCCTCGCCATTGTTCTAAATGATTTGAAGATAAAGCCTCTGTGGCTTAACCATTATAAACACCATATTTTTTAGTGAACCTCTGCTAACTTCACAAGCCAAACACACTGGGGGTAAAATGTAAGAAATTAGAGCATCAATAAATTATGAACTTGGATGGATGCTGCCTATTTCTCTGATAGGGAGATTCAACCTCTTACCTGCATTATTATGTTTACTTCGAAATATGCCTTCAGCACCCCCTGAAGGAAAGTTTGTGAAATTGACATCACTTGCTATAACCTGGGTATGGACACAAGAATGTGTCCAAGAGTTTACAAAGGGTTGAAGTATCCAAATAGTCATTGGTACGACTTAGCAGCGCAGCTAAGAACTATAATGTTCTATTTTTCTGCTGAAGATACTCCATCATGGATGGGAGACAAAAAGAGCCACGCTCCGTATAATTAATTATATTTGCATTTGGTCTAAGAGGTCATACTGTCTATCCTATAAGGCTTAATATAATGATTAGTATGAGGTAAGGGAAATAAAATATATGACCTCTGTTGAAGAGGTTCTAACAGTTACTGAAGAATCTAATAATATCTTAAAGAATTCTTTTAAAATACGTGCAATTAAGACATTTTATCTTTTCAATGCAAAAGCAGTCAGTGGTAATTTCTGCACTTTCATCCAGAAATGTTACAATAGATATAATGGAAATAGTTAAATCTCATTAATAATACAAAACTATAAGTAAACTAAGCCTAAAAAAATAAAATAAAACTGACAGTGGCTTGCATCTGGCCCTGATGAGACCTTGGTATACAAGCTTGAAGCATGGAGGACGTACTTAGAAGAGGACATTTCAGATAATATTTGGAACATAGCCTGTGGGGAGGATCCCCCAAAAACAGCCAACACTAATTTAAAGCTGATTCAATACATTTGGTTAATCAGACTCATGTAAGCCCTGTCAAATGAATGAATATAACAGCAATATACCAGAGACTTGTTTCAAATGTAATGAGGCTCAAGGAACGTTTCTATGTTGCATTTGGAAGTGTGACAAAATTAAGAAATTCTGAGGGAGATAATCAATTTTGTTTAGTGAATATTCCATTAGACAGGTTGATATTGCTACATCCTTATCCAACAGATCGAAATTTGAGAAATGATGAACATTGATTTATTGATTTTGCTATGCAGCAGGCAAAACAAATGATAGCTTTTAGCTGGCAGAAAACCGTTGAACTTACAATTGGTCAAGAATATGACACAATGTAAGTCAATGGAAAGAATAACTACAAATCAATAAAAGGCGTTGCTATGGTGTGTTTTGTTTGAGGTAATGTTGAATTATATGATAACGTTGCAAGATGCTTCATATTGATTTAGTCATGGGAGGCATTAAGAGAATAAGCATGTGGGTGGGGGATGTGGGGGACATTAGGGTTAGTGGGGGATGTGTGTGTGGGGGGGTTCTTATATTTGCTCAAGTTAGAACATGCAGTGTGTAATATACTGAATACTATTGCTGACGTTTTTATAATGAAAAATCAATGCAGACATTATTCAAAAAAATCAAAAACATCTGTTTCCAACTATTTACTACAATGTCCTCAGGTTACAGTCCAACTCTGTTCCTTCTTTGGCACAGAAAGTGCAGCATCGTATTTTTTCTCCCCCTGAGAGCACACAATGGTCACTAGTGGTGCAGTAATTCCACAGCCCCGTCTTCCATGGGCTCAGGCAGGGATATAAAGCGCTCTGCACACACTCGTGATAGGATCTCATTTTCAGGGCTAGGCATCCTTTGGTGGTGCCCTAAAAGTTAGTTTGGAATTTAATTTGGAGATTGTAAGTAATCCCTGGAGTAGGCTAAAACGAATGTCTTAGAGAAGCACATAAACATAGAAAGAGATAAAAACCAGAAAGGCAGAGAGTGAGAGAGACTGAGGGGACTATTTACTCTTTTGTTAAGGCAGAGCAATACAAAAATCTCAAGCCAATAAAAAAGTACTGGTTGGTACCCTCAGGTGTGTGTGTGTGTGTGTGTGTGTTTGTCTCTCACCAGTTGGTAGGTCGACATGCTGCAGCTCGTTTCGCACTAGGCCCATATTGTTGGGAGCAGAAGTGGCAAAAGATAGGAAACTGGTAAGACTCACCCATTCAATACCCCTGTGGAATAAGCATAAACACATACACAGGTTTGAATTAAATGAAACATATTATCTAATACTTGGTAGCTGTTGAATATTCCTCTACTAGACTCTGGCAAGCAGGAAGGCAAATGATAAACCGAAAACTACAGAATCCATTAGACAGCCGGTTAAAAATAAAAGTGTAAAGTATGTGAATATGTTTGAGATATGGTCTGAGCTCAGGAAGCACAAACTCCACCATGATGAGATGGTCAATAGCCCCATGATTAATTAGTCAAGTTTCCCACTAAATGTAAATGAGATGCTAACCAGCCAGGCTTCCTTTGGCATCGCTGTGTGGGGGACAATGGCTGCTCGGCTCATTTCCATCATTAATCAACTCTTCACTCAACCCCACAGAAAACGCACTTCTCTGAACTCGTGTTGTACGCCACAGCACTGTACTGTTGCTCTATAAGAAATGGGGAAAATCTAATGGGGAGCCCTTTCAAAGAAAACACGGATCTAACAGCACTACTTTGATGTAAATGGTTGGTTGCATTGGCTGTGTATGACAATTATTTTTTTTTTCTATTTTTCCTACTCTATATTTGGACATCCGTGAAATACATGAAAGCATTCGGCAATATTAGGCAACTAAACATACTTCTGTGAGTACTACACTTTCATGTAGTACATTTTGTACACCGTGTATTGATTTGCATATTACGTGAATTTTGACAGTGAACTGTTGTCTCAAATTGAACACTGTTCATTGTGTACATATGAGAAATAAAAGAAAACAAAACCCTCATTGTACTGACAGAGATGCAGTGAATTATATTATTCAGTCTATATTGTCACTACAATAACAATCCAAGCTGCTACCTACTTTTTTCACGGGTCACTGACACAACTTTTATTTCATTCGTCACTCTCATTCATTCAGCATCATTGCATTAAACAGCATTGAAGCTCAGTGTCAATAGATTTGAATGGAGAAGCATAGAGTGGCTTATTCCACTGCAGTGAAATTAGACTCAATAGATAAATGCTGGGCTTTGCTCCGGCCATCAGACGTTCAGCATATTTAGGGGGTCTCTGGGGAGTGGGAGGGGGCCTAGCCTCGACGAGCCTGGGTGCTGAACTCGGGCAATCTTGAAATATAAACCATGACCACTGGAGCATTTTTCCAAGTTTCATTCTGTTGTTCTAAGACAAGTTTATCTGGAGACAAATCATCTTAATTACTTTTGCTTTTTTAAATAATACTTTATTAGCATCTTTTTGCGGTCTTATTAGAGATTGCAGGAGCCGCCACTGATTTGTACATATAGAGACATATAGAGTCAAGAGGCAACACTGTCCAGCTCCATTTTACATTCAGACAACTACAACTTTTGGATTTTATCTGAGGCTAACATTTAGCTTCCAAAATGAAATATGACCTATATCAAAATGCAGTGGAGACACTGGAGGAGTAAATTACCAAAGGGCTGCACAGATCATTTTCTCCTTCTCTTTCACATGTCGCCCTACTGCGTGCTGGTGAGAAAACCAACTGCTCTCACTGGCCAGCGGCTCCTGTTATATGCAGCGTGTGAGCATGAGGTACTGTGAGATATGCCGTGCAGATAAAGATGTGGCTGTTGAATGATAAACGCTCACTAGAAAGCATGAGATTACTTATCTCTAACCCGTACATTAAAAGTCCATTATTTTATACTTTTCCTTGGTTTTATTTGAAGTTTTAATACCCCTTAACAAGATATATTTGTAGTTTTAAGTACCAAAAATGACCTTAATATAGTTTTACATCTCCTCTCTTAAACTTCTCTCTAGAGCTCTAAGAACAGGTCATTTGTGCCTGTCTTATTAATATTAATTAGCCTTTCCTCTGAATAGCTGATTTGAATGGTTGTGAATGTGGGGATGTGCAGTGGCTGTATAGTTGTGATATCACAAATTCAGTTGCTTTGGCGAGAAACAAGCTGTCCTGAAAGCTATTTTTAAGGCAGAGTTTTTGAATATGCAGTGTTTCCACGTCTCTGTGGGGAGTTTTTAAACCATTCTGCATTTCTCAGACTTCCAGACAGTGTTTATATAATACCAAGACCTTCCTATTATCAAAAAGCAATTAAAGAGGCGGCTGCGACTCAGAGGTAGAGCGGTCGTCCAGCTTGTTGATGTATCCTTGAGCAAGATACTGAACCCCAAATTGCTCCAGATGGCTGTTCCATCAGTGTGTGACTGAACAGTTGGGAGTGTAAAGTATTTTGATTGGTCAAAAAAGTATACAGCTACTCAAATTTCTTTTAATACAACAGTTAACTTGGATGCACTGCAGCAGCAATGCAAAGGGATTCAGGAGAGAGAGGCCAGTTGTTGATGGTATAGTATGTTCTAAAGCACATAAATAAATACAAAATGACCAAAACATTTACTGCGGCGCCAAACACAAAGAACAAACGGACAAATCTATGTTGTTTTCTTTCTTATGTGTCCCTGCCTTAATCGTATGGTAAAAATATTAGTGGCATTAATTTCTGTAAAATCGTGGGTGTTGCTATGGTTACTTATTTTACATAAAGGCTGATACAATGTGGGTAATGCATTGATTAAAACAGTGAACAGTTTAAGTGGGATTATTTAGTCATTGTCTGTTATCAGGAATTTCACCCTGCAGTCAATCAAAATCGATTTTTCACCCACACCATGGTATAAGGAATGTTATTAGGAATGTGTGAACGATCATTTTCAAGTTTTGAAAAAAATGATCTAAAAATAAAGATGACAAAAAGCATGATTAAATGAAATGTCACACATACGCAGCAGGAAAGACAAGAAAATGTTATGTTTTATCCACCATGAATTCCTCAATTATCCCTTTGGTAAAAAAAAATAAAATAAAAAAATAAAAAAAATAAATTCTTGATCCTGGAGAATAAATAATCTTCTAATACATAAACCTATGGGACATACTCAAGCTCAATAATGTATTAATCGATGCTATTAATTCTGTTGGTGGTCATGTAATCAATCGCTTCTCATGTCATCAACAACAGTTTTACAGTTACTCTGTTTTATCCTCTAGATTTCCTGCTTGATTCTGAAGGGTAATCGAAAAGGGTAAAGCTTCCTTATATGGAATGCTGCTCTTCCCTAAATGTCCCCTTTGTGGTGTGATTGGCAGGCTCATTAATTAGCTTCTCGGACTTGAGGGAATAGTATAGTGCTGAAAAGGTTAAAGGAACATTACCAGAGAAGCCTGAACATTTGGCTGGAAACACACCGTAAAAAAGAAAATTTATTGTGACAACTCAAAAGGGAATTTATATGTAGCACCCATTACACCCAGAAATAAATAGACCTGTTTCACACCAGACATTTTGACTTGTCATAGCAGGAAAAACACAGGTAACCATTAACAGTAATGATGGCTGTGTTCTGCTCAGATGCCACAGTAAAGCAAGAAATGTGTAAACAAGATCTAGAGGTTCTGTTCAGCTCAGCAACAGGTGTTTGTTTGTTTTTTTTAATTTCAGATGCATTTTTAATTAACAGGAATAGTCTGTAACTGTTAAATTAACTAGACAAATAAAACACTATACATTGTGTATGTTAGTGTTGCACTTGCAACTGTGGGTAAATGTGTAACATAAAACATTATTTAGCATACCTCCTTCCTCTATTTACATGCATGAATGCAATGCAAATGTAGGCATTGTAATTAAGTTTATTGGGATATTGTGATGAATTGCATGGTGCACTAAATTTATCCACTCTTTAAGGAAAAAACTCAGGCAATTCAAGCAACCCAGTGGTAGTATTTCATCAGCTCCTCCAAGCCTCTCTTAAATGTGCTCTAGTTCAAACATTTAGTATCGGTATAAGGTCTGAGGACTTTTGAGCTACAATTATTTGAAAACGAATATGCAACTATTTCAATAATTGAATTATCATGTTGTCCAATTTCTAAGCAAAATGGCTCATTAGTGAATCATTCTCCAGCTACAGCTTCTCCATGAAAAGGAATTCACTTTCTGAATTTTTGAATGAGCATACAATTTATTATGTCAGCACTTGGAGAAGATATTCAGATAAAAACACCCATAAACTCAGCATGGAAATTATTACTCTTTAAAACACAAGAGCCAAATAAATAAGTATTAGTAAGACTCTTAATAAATGTCCTAATTATGTGATTGCATATTGCTTCCACAAACTCTAATGAGCCTGAAAACAGTCATCAGAAAATCAATCCACCTCTGGTTGACGGACTAGCCACTGGGATTCAGCTGACATGCCATTTTACAGACATTTCATGAAGAGTACTCTGAGTATATGCACCTGTCAACTAGGGTGTGTGCTCCATTTTATACACACTAAACTACACACGAGCAAAATATCTTACCTGACTTCACACGAGTGGACACTGAGTTCTTTATGGAGAAGACCACTGGTGAGATTATAGACCAGTACAGACCCATTACTGGTGCCTGAAAAGACAAGGCAGAGACAAGAGAGCAGCGCGTAAGATAAGAATAATATGAGACAGACGAGCCATACAGTTATCATAGCAGCATCTACCCTCTGGCAGAATTGGAGAGACATTGTGACACTCCAGCGTGTTCAATTGCAGTAAGTGTGGGTAAAGGCAGCACAGCAAACCCTGCGAGACTCAGCTCACAGCCGGTGAACACTGCATTGTCTCATCTGCTGCTGGGAAAATAGCAATAACAGCTCAACTGCTCCCTGTACTCCACCTGATTAACTGCTGCAGGAAACATTTGACACCCTGATCTGAAACTTTGAGCAGGGTTGACAGTGTCAAAAAAACAACAGAATCTACATTAAAGTTCCTATATATGCTTATACCCGTATATTCAGGGAAAGTTTCATATTCAAGCTATAATAACTTAACTCGGTATACGATGCAATCCTAACATGTTATAAAAGGTAAAGGGATTTATATCTCAAATATATTAAATTATCGACCCAACTGCTAAGACTAACATTATCAGAATTAAAGTGAATTGGGAAAAAGAACTTGGCGTGATCAGCCCAGATTCACTTTGGAACCAGGCCCAAATTAGGTTAAATAAAAGATCATCATGTGCACAGTTAAATATATTACAAATCAAGGTACTATATTGCCTGCAAGACTTGAACTCTAAACCTTGAAAATAAACTCAAATGTGGTAGATAGCTGCAATTGATTTCACAATTCATTAACAGATACTTCACTTTTGCTTGGGTCCTGTGCAAAATTGGCAATTTACAATATTCAAAGTCTTATCAGTCCCTTAATCTAATTCTTCAATCCAATGCCTGAATGTACATCTTTTGAGTTCAGGGTGACACATATTTTAAAAATGACTAAATAAATAAAACAAACATAAAAATATAATTGCTTTCTTTCTTTTGGCACACAGGAGAATTCTACTTTTTATGACAGCACCTCATGCCCCCAAGCTACCCAAATGTAATTTTCTTGCTTTTTGTGGGCTAATAAAAAATAGAAACAAATAAAACAAACCAGCAGTTGGTTGTGGATTCATATTTAACACAGACATCAGGGTGTTATTGATGCTTGCTTGTAAGTCTTCGCCAGGGAGCCGATCAACATAACTCGACAATATCAAAATCATTAGTAATAACAATTAGGTACCTAGAACCAATACAAAGCTAATATGTCTCAACAGCAGCCTTGTTCCTTTAAACTGAACTCAGCTCTATGACTAAGTGTGAGATGGCAGGAGATGATGTGTCTTCTAAACTAAAGGCTTTAATAGATTCCTTTGCGAACTGCAAATGTAACCAATATTCCCTGTGACAGACCACTGGAGCTGAGAATGAGTATCAGACCATCTGATAATTGTTTTTGCTTTTTGAGGTTTTTGCCTCAGCAGCTGCCTTTATATTAGTAGGTAGGCAGGCATTTATTTCGCACCATTTTGCAGTTGACAAATATATTTCTTTCGCACTGTTTTTGCTTTATTCAGGTCTTAATATGGTTTCGTTTTTGCTGATTCAGTAGCTGCTAGCTAAATATGGAGGAATAAATTAGGCACGATGCCACAATCAGATGATTAGGAATGGTTGTCAGTTTGCCAGTGTTTGTGTATGTGTCACTGCAACGGAAGCCTCTGGGCCTTGTTCCTATCTGGAATGGAGCCGTCAAGTCTCACAAAGATTACAGCGTTTTAGACAGGTGACCAGACAGCAGTGCTTCTGGGTGCCTAGGTTGGCTGCACAGCTTCTGTAACCTTCTCTTTGGAGGCAAGTAGCAAAAAAGCCTGTCACACAAGAAAAAAAAAAAAAAAAAACAGTGACAGGAATCCCTGCCTTCTGTTGAACTGTAATGAAACTGTGGATGGCAATTTCAACCCTCAGTGCTTCCACCCCATCAGCAGTGAGCTCATCTCTTGCTTTATTTGCTCTCAGTGGAAGGTGGAAAAACTTGGTTTTCCATTGCTTAGGTTCAGGTTACTTTATTTGCATCTGTGGACCGTTTTGGTTCGCAGTAACTGAACATACTGTGCAGATGCAATGGAAGATGTTCCTCTCAGTGTGGTATCACTAAGACTCCAATAGCCTTTATCCATACATATGTACTGGCTTGTTTTGACTCGGTTTCACTTGGCATGACTTGGTTTGTGTTCCCATTGCAAGTGGTGCCTGCTTGAAGGTTGAAGATTGAAGGTATTTTTAGATGTTCTCCAGTTTAAAAATGTTTAACTTTGGGGAAAAGGTCACTGTCACTGTCACTGTCAGGAGCAGGACAAATGTCACAAAAATATCACATCTTACAAGATAAGAAATACACAAGTGCGAAATAATGGATTAAATGGACAACAGTGGAGGAGAAATGAAACATGCTGGTCTCTGAGTTTCCATGTCTGCCCCATATGAACGACCAAAGTATCATGACATGATGGGAACAATATTGTCGAAGAGGTTTCCTCACCATAAATGGCCCCCACCTTTCAGCAGAGTTGGTGCTCTTCCACATAATCCCTAACGAGTCCCCCAAACTTATTCAGAAACCAGCTCACAGGAAGTGGAACAAAAGGCACATTTCAATAATGCAGCTAGAGACTGTTAACTACTTGACTCCACAAGATGACGATGGGGAAAAGGGGAAAAAAAATGATATGCATAGGAAATGTGCCCTGTTCCAAATTTAGATTCAGAACGCCACTAGGAACCAGCTGTGCTGAGTTTACGTCCGTTCAGGTTTCTGGCAGAAAGCCTTTTGGTGGCGGTGGTTGTTTTTTTTCCTGGTAAAAATGCCCTTTAACTTTCAACAAATGCACCAGAGACACACACCTGTAAATAACAGCTGGAGAACAGCAGTGGCCATCCCTTTAGGCTATTTACAACTATTGCAGTCATTAAATAATAATGTGCGGTGAACTGAAGAGATCTCTGTGTCCTACCATTTGAGACGTGATACACATATCAGCGACAGAGAGACCCAGAAAAAAAACGGCTGTAAGATGTGAACGTTGAAGGTGTCATTTTTCATCCGCATGTCTGTAGGTCTGAGGGAGGCAATGTATCTTTGAGGTGTGATTAATTTATGTAGGACATGTCAGGGGATTGAGCATAGCCTATTTTTCAGCCTGACAACTAAACTGAAGGTTTGCTGCGTTGGGAAGAGAACAGCCTGGAGAGCACGTCTGGCTCTTAAATGGAATATGGTGCACAGGCAGTGTATGTGTGTGTGTTTGGTCTTAAATTTCCCATTCAAAATAGGACTTTCATAATTTTATGCATCATTACTGAGTGGGCAGATAAGCGAACATCTTTTGAAGAAAACTGTTAACAGGCCTGAAACAAAGGAATCTAAACCTTTACTCTCCGTCTTTCTCCATGTCTCAGAGGAGTAATAACTGAGGCTGATATTTCAGATCACCTTGCTTTTCGCATAATTTGCTGAAACCACAATGTCAGATCTGATGGACTGTTACTTATTCACTTTCCACCTGAAAAAGTCAAATTCAGAGCAATGATTTCTATTTTCATAAATGGTCGTATTTCATTTCAGGAATCATAGACTTTTAAAGCGCATAGAATTACTTGCAAGATGTTAAGAGTATTAATGAGATTCAGCAGCTTTAAGTAGCACATTGTAATTTCAGCAATGTTTCGTGGCAACCTAAATAGTTTATATTGTATTGAATGGAGTACAAAGAACACAATGAAGGAAACGTTTAAAGCTTAAGTAGGCATAATTATTTCATTATAGTTTAGGCACAACTAACATTTTGATTATTGAATGTCATAACAATAACAATATTGGGTTAAAACATTTTTCATTTTATTTAAATTGTTTTTCATTTGATTTTAATGTGTGTCTCTGTGTGCCGCTCCTTTGTATCTAGTTTAAAAAAAAAAAAAAAAAAACACTGAAGTAAATCTGACTCAAAGAACCAATCAGGGTTAGGTATCATTTAACTTCCCAATCACAGTGAATCTGTTTACTCCAGACTGGAATGGTATGAAGCAGCAGAGAGAGAAAGAGAGAAACTGAATAATAATAATCTGAAATTGAAGAGAACATTAAAAAAATAAAATAAATAAAAATCGAGTAATAGTGGGAATTGCTGACCTGGAAATTCATTCATTTTGACAGTTCCTTGAGGCTGATTATATGAACGAGTATCTCTGACAGCAGTGCTGTTCTGAGTAATGACGTGCGAGCCATGAACAGATTTTTCGAAACTCCACACTCTTTCTGCTGAGTCAAGAGCGAGTCCTTGTCTCCAATGACTTGTTCACTGACTCGTCCCTCCTATCTGCTACCTGCTAGTTAGCGCAAACTGCAAAGATGAGGCAAGACAACGCGTCACTATTGCACAACTCACATATTGACTACATTTGTGAAAATGTATCAAATTAATTGATGTATTTAAATAGCCCTCCCTTCGCTGAGCTGAAGATCCAACTTGTACTGCACAAATCACTCACTCATAAGTTTCATTCCATAGTCAGTGACCGTCCATGAATTTTAATGCATCCCTTTTTTAGTGACTTTGTGTTTTGGTCCAATAACATTTGGAAAGTCTAGAAGAACTGCATGATCGATTTCCATTTCTGAGGTAAAGACCTACTTGACTTACTTACTTCATATCAATTGCTGTTAATTTCCTGTTTTGTGGTGTACTGATATTTGAGGTCTTGCTCGGCTGCTATTCACTTTCAGTCTCATATTTCAGAACAGATGCACGTTGATAAAGGCCTTAGACGTGCAAGTGATTGAAATGCATAAATGCTGCGAAATTGTTCAGCCCTGTACCCTTTCCTTCAGCCCTGTTGTTTCAATTTTATTGATTGTGGTTCCATCTCCGGTTTTGTTCATCAATTCCGGTTATTATCTGTTCCATTATGGTGTTGATTTCCAAAACTGAATAAATAGGACACATATAGACACCAAACTGTCTTGTTCGCTCCATCTTGTTGTAACTAAGACATCCAGTCTGGATTTTTTTTTCCCCATGAAGAATCCTTTAGTTTAAGCATGCTCATGTAATGCTATATGAAGGTAGTGTGCATGAGCATGTGTGCGTGTTTGCTGTTGCAGCTTTGATAGTAGGCATAAAGGCAAAAACAATTTGACAACTTTAGTTATATATATATATATATATATATATATATATATACATATATATATATATATATATATATATATATCTCAAACAATCTACTGACACCTTGTGAAAACTAAAAATGTTTTTTATAGTTTGAGTACATGTCCTAAAACAAATTAGTGCATTGATGTGGTCGTGTCACTGTGAAAAGAAAAGAAAATCACTTGAACTTTCTTCAATATTTCATTATTACCTACCAACAGCCAGGAGGGGTTGGTAATGGTTGATGTTTTTGGTGGTAAGAGGTGGACACATGCGAATGGCAAATGGTGGCAGCGGCAGACCGGACAATAGGCCGGTGAGCAGGAACTTCAACTGGACTTCTTGCTGGTTGGATGATGGAGGAGGAACCTCGCCAGCTATCAATGTTTGAGCTAGAGATAAAACCACAACATAGGAAAGGTTAAGGAGAACATTGCTGAAACAAACATTTCAGTTGTTATTTCACCAATAAAACAATACAGTAAATAGAACATGTTTAGGAATTAAATATCACTCTTTCTACTTTTATGTTATATATTATGTGCTTTTCCTGTAATTTGAGGAAAAGAGAGAAGTCTTTGTTTCTTTTCATCTTAAAACGCAAAGTGCAGAGGATCCAGCCTGCAATAAATCAATATTACAAGTTGATGGCTGTTTACTAAATGACATAGAAACAATTATTGTAATTGAAGACACTAATAGGCTTGTCCGATTAGGTTTTGTGCTGCTTATCTGAGTCCTTCAGTATTGCAAATGTTGTTATCTTACTGTGTCCAATATGATTTCAGACATGCATTAAAATTAGTCAAGCAGATCCAATTTAGAGGATAAATAAATAAGCAAATAACTTTCCTTCAAAGGGTTTCCAGGATCCCTTTGCTGTTTGTACTTAGTATATCTGTGGAAATGGGCTGTAAATGTTTGTGTAGGAAGATATGGGGCGAATAAAGAAATCCTTTCTTCACTGAATAAATTAACAAAATGAATCACAATCAAACAGGATACAGAACGATCAAGCACAATATCAAACATAAATAAAAGCACTCAACTGGAAGAAAACTCAAGGATAATGTTTGAAAGATGTAATAAGCTAAGCTACTGCACATAATTGACAAACAATAGCTGATAGCTGATATTGATAGCAAACAATATCAGCTATCAAGTAGAAGCAATACCTAAGACATACTGTCCAAATTTTATGCAGGTATGAGTCATCCTCCCTTGAGTCCTGTGACATGGTGTCATTTGTATCCAAATGAAGGCATAAGATGAAACAGTTTGGAATAAACCTCATCTCTTTTTGCATTGAGAGAAGAAGTGGGCACTTAGCTCTGCTTAGCTTTTTTTCCCCCACACAATTTGTAGTAGAGCTCATCATCACATAAATAAAATAACCCTGTTGATCGAATAGCAGAAATATTTTTGGTTGACTGAGAAAAGCCCATACAATTTAAGCAAGCACAAAAAAATGTGAATGCTGTTTATTTCATTAAACTTTGGCCTCAAATAGTCTAGATTTATTGATCTCTTTAGTTTACAAGGGGGGTTGTGTGGGCTTCATCTAGGCGTAGAATTTAAGCCCCGGGCCCTTTTAATATCTTCAAGGGATTAAATGCATTCTCTTTACTGATGCATGGATTATGAAGGCCATTCTCTTCACAATCACACAGTTTATGACTATATTTTATATGTTTTAAATGGGCAATCATCTCCTTTTCTGTATGTGCTGCAGAACTATATGACCTCCTCTGAGAGTGCAACAACCTTGAAGTTATATTTGGCACTGGTTGAAAAACCCATTTGGTTTTCATTTCATGCATCGTAATAGCCTTCTTTCCAGTGCGCTAAATGAGCGGCATTGCGACTTGAAAATATAATAAAATGAGATGAGGACAACAAACAAAGCAGAACATCAATACACCACAGATACAACAGATTGTCATGCATAGCAAATCAAAATATGAAAAGGATGCAAATATGGTTTTGCAAGTGGGGGAGTTCATGCCTATAGCAATGATTGGTTTGTCTATGCCCATCTGATGCCCTCCTTTTGTCAGCCTGGAACATCTGTATCATCAGATTTCACCAACAAACTAGCTGTATCATTGCAGCAGTGAGTTTTAAAAACCAGCGGGCCAGCGACATTCCCTCATTACAAGAGCTTTAGTGAGCAACTGCCAGAAGGAGCTGCTCCAAGCAGTAGTTGGCTCAAATATGCGTGTGTGTGTGTGTGTGTGTGTGTGTGTGTGTGTGTGTGAGAGAGAGGGGAGAGAAAACAACATCCTCCCCTCTCTTTTTTGTGATTTTTTTTTTTAAACTGGTAAGACTATATGTACAGTATATGAACATAAAAACAAATATAAAACATTGTGATCAGTCACCAAACATTTACCCCCCAAAACGACAAAAAAAACCAAAACGAAAGCAATGAAGTAAAAAAAAAAAATGGTGGTCACATGGTCACACATAATGATCTTCAATTTAAATATCGTTGTTTGGACATACTTCCATGAGCAACATCCTGGACGTATGGCCACCTATATATTCTTCCATAGGTACAGGCTCAGCTTGTCCATCCAGAAGCCATACAGTCCACAATTACAAGTTATACGACAATTTAATCACCTTTACAACTACAGAAGCCCATGCCGCAATCATTTGGTGTTTGACCTCATGCATTTTACATACAGTCATCTCCATTTTAATTAAATCTAGAAATGATTGCAACCACTAAGTATGTGAGAGAGAATGTGTATGTAGCCAGCAAAGGGCTAGCATCTGCCTTGCTGCTGTTAAACCAGCAAAAACATAAACTAAAATAAAAATAAATAACTAAACTAAATTTGGAAACCACATTACGTAATTTATCCCAATAATCTGTAGATGGTGCAAGAGCTATCGTATTCGAAAAGAAATTAAATCTCAGAGGAATGCCCATCTAAATTGCCCATCAGTAAATGTTGTCATTTGCAAGATGAGATTTTACTTAAAAGGACTATACTAAAAATACCTACCTGTTTGGGTTGAGTAGAATACCAAGCAATGTAACATTTGTCTTCCTATCAAAAGATTCCTATTCAACAGATGTAAGAATCAAATTGAACATAAATTACCCTAACTCATCTCAAAATATAAGATAGACTTCTACCATCCCAATCCCCAACCTTTGAAATGACTGCAATGAATGTGATCTCAGTGGTATAAGGATCACAGACAAAAGTTACAAACGTCTGCATTTATTTCCCTAGGGCCAGTTAAAAGATCATGAATTGACTTAATAGCTTTGATGTTGGTGCATTTTTAATTTTGCCTCAGTTTTAATGCTACTAAATGGCTGGATCTAGGGCCATTGAAGTAGTAGTTTCCTAGTACCTTGTGTATTAAGAATTATGTTCTTTGTCTCTAAAGGGAGTTAAGTTCAGCATGTATTGCATCAATACTCCCTACTCTGTTATCTAAAAAAGAAAGCTGCTGTTGTTTCTCCAACTCAATCTATTTGTTTTCGGGTTTCTGCATTTCATATAATCTGGTTTTAAGTGGGATAAACAAGAAATAGTGGTGTTTCTTATACGACTCTTTATTGCGTACCAAACCACGGAGGATCAGCAACAGAATTGAGGTTTTCTGAGATAAATGTGTCCAGCTCAACACTATAGAAAAAGTCCTTATTCAGTAAGGTTGTGTTAAATCGCCTACAGCCAGGAAGGGTACTTCTTGGTAGGATAATATTATAGACAGATAATAGGATAGGCATTCTATTTGTACTGTGAATTTGTCTAATAATCTGAAAAATATAGTCTATAGTAACTGGTATTATTTAGTAATACCAAATGATTAAATGATTAAGTAATGGATTAAGGGATATATATATATATATATATATATATATATATATATATATATGCGCCTATAATCATAGTCCAACAGAAGTATGCAAAAAAAAAAAAGGATTTCTTTAGAGCATAAATATGAATGCCACTCATTCCCAGCTATAGTAGTTTTGAAGTCCTACTCTCTAATGCCAGCATCACTGCTGCTCCACCTCCCCAAGGCCCTCCACGCTCTGCCAGTTTGACTATCACTGAATACAACTGACAAAAACAATTCTGCATCTCATTACTATTTTATACCTACAGTCGCCTTTTGATAGGCAGCTCTGCTCTGCTCTAAATTCAAGAGAGGAGGAAAGAGAGGGTGAATGAAGGAGAATACAGAGGGGGAAACACATCATAAGCAAGAGGATATGATGGTGAAGAGACAAGGATGAAATAAAGGAAGGGCCAAGCACCCATGGGGGCTCTTTGTGCAGAGCTGCTCAGCCTGGGGAATAATGTGGGCCTCTGTAGTGTGCAGAGGAGAAACCAGTAGTCACACATTAAAGCAGAAAGGGAAGCGGTGCCCCGAGGCGCTTACCACACACATTGGTACAATAAAATATATGAGAAAGCCTGATGCGTGCGCACACACACACACATACACACACACTTTTCTTTTTTCTTTTTTTCCAAAAGTGAAAGTTGTCCTATGGAAAGAGAAAGCTAGCAACAGAAATATTTGTGACATGCCGACACTAAAACACCAAACTTTGTGGCGCTTATGCACAGCGATATGTCTTGAGTCATACCGATCATGCTGTTGAGGGAGAGATCCTGAATCTTCTTCTGGTGTGGACCGAGCGGAGCTCCACAAAAGGACACGGGGGAGTACAGAGGCGACAGGCCAGAGCTGACACAGAAGAAGACAGAGAATATTAATCAAATACATTTTCAAGTCGTGGTACCCATTTATCACTGGAACCAAGTGAATCGGGAGTGATGAATGAATATTGCTTTCAAGAATGATGGATGTGATCCGCTCCTCAAACAATTACTGACCCAGAGGTAGACAGAAGCACTTGTGCAGGATGATATGTGCAATGATTCCTCATATGGATTAGATTATACTGCCCAATGAAAATCAGACCTGCTTTCTAGTAAAACATGCTTTCATGTGGGCTGCAAACTCTGACGCCTTCATACAATCAGACCTTAATCTCTAAATCAAACATGTATAGCGAGAGGAACAGGTACATCTCATTCAGGATTTGTTTTGGTTTTCAGATTGAAACATTGAGCAACAGGCAGTCACAATGAAGAATAACTTTGTTAGTGAGAACATAACTTTTTTAGTGAGCTAATCAGATGAGAAGTGACATCACGTTACATGTTTCAGAATTGATTTTAATATTAAACTGCTTCTTTTTAAAGCCTTAAAAGGTCAGGCTCCTGTCTACATCAATTCTTTTAGCAACTGTACACAAAAGCATGTGGTGACACACGTCTTGGTCCACAGTCCCTCATTTTTGTCATGCATGTGTACCTGCATACCTGTTATGTGCTTGTGAATAGTCTACAGCAACAAGGGAGTGCTCTATCAAAAGAAACCATGGCTCTTCAACAATAGCTAAGCTTCACTGCACACCCTACCTGAGAGTGAGAAGATGATGTAGTTTCAAGTCAATTTATTTAACACAGCTTACAAACTATTCATACTTTTGAATAGTGACCTCCCCTTGCCTTTTAGGCCAGCAACTGCAAAACTGTCTGTCTGTGTGTGTGTACCTAGGATTAGCAGAAGTCCTGCCGGTGTGGGCTTTGAGCTCCCATAACATGACTCTGCCATCGCTGACTGTGAGCGCAGCGTTGTTTTCGTTGACAGGGCAGATAACCATGCGATATGGCCGGACTGTCTTGGTGACTCGGATGGCATCGCACTGAGAGCGCAGGTCATACACAAGCTCCTGGGCACTCTGTTCTGGATCTAGGAGAGGGATGGAGAAGGAAAGTGGAAAGAGATAAGTGTGGTAGAAAGGCAGACCAAGATCATGTGAGAGGGTGGAGGAGTGATGTGACAAATAAGATAAGACATAATAAGACATTGAGTAAATGTTATAAAGAAAGGAATAGATAAGAGTAGAGAAGGGAATGGTTGTGAGATCGGTGAAGATGAAATTTGAGTAATTGAGAGAGGAAAGAAGAGTAGGAGGGAAAAAGTAAAGGGAGGGAGTTAAGGAGATAAGAAAAGAGGACAGGAAATGAGAGAATAAATGAGTATGTGTGAGAGTCACTAAAAGAAATGGCAGGGAAGGAGATGGGTACAGAGATTAGCATGGAAGAGATAGCAAGAAGAGTAAGTGAGGAGGAGAGAGAGATATTTGGTGAGACAATGGACTTTCACAATAAGCCAAAGATAAATGATACAGTAAGAGACTAAATGACCACTGAAGCATAGAGAAAGGCTACAGTCTCTTGACTGCAGTGCAGTGTGGCTGAATTGATGACGACTGGAAGCAACACTGGAATGAGAGTGGTTTGCGAGTCCAGCAGTACTAGCAATGCACTGTACATGTTCATAAGGGTGTGTGAAGAGGTTTCATACCTGCTGCCTCTTCAGGAGCGGTAGTGGAGCGACATACTCGGAGGGTGATGCATCCGTTCTCATGGAGACAGTACAGGGCATCCCTCTGAGCACAGGGGATTACCTAAACACAGGGAAACTGGTGATAATGTGTGTGTTCATGAGCAGGTTTGCCAGCTGCCTGCGGGAGACTTAATGTTGAATAACTGGTAATTTACAAGTGTAGTTTCATTTTAACTCGGTACACACAAATGCAAATGAAATCTAAGGATATTTTTATAGGCTTAAGCATATAGTTAATTTTAACTATAGGCCCATATTCTAGTTATTACAGAAAATAGAAGTAAGTATTATGTCAACAACTGCAACGTTATATGATAAAAGTACTTTTAAACAAATCTAAACACTAACATTAGTATACTTGACATTAAGCAGGTCAGATATAATGCTCATCATCTCACTGTATCAGTTAACACATTATACAAACAATATAGAAAGTAAAGAGATCACCATAGACATTAAGAGTCCTCTATGTACCATGGATATCTATAGAATTTAATGGGGTCACCCAGACAATTTAGTGTTTTCCATGAAAAGTCAAACTTTTATATACCCCCATGAGTTGTAAAATGAATAGAACATTTTATTAAATTAGCCATTCTAACGCAATGAGCAAACATTAGAACCATTAGAACAATGGAGTGATAATTGCTGGAAATGGGCCTCTATACACCCATGAGAATATTGCACCAAAAAACAGAATTTTCAGCTAGAATAGTCATTTACCGCAAACTTTTGAACAGCAGTAAATGATTGAGACATTTCAGTCTGAAGTGGTTCACTGACAACAAACCACCCAACCAACATTGTAACGCAATGATCCAAGAATGTCAACATACTGGTTGCACAGGACAAAAAAAATCCAATGTCAGTTGGATGCATCCTCTGGGGACTCTGAATGTCTGACGGTTTTTTAAGACATTTCAGTTTGGAATTCATGGGTCGACGCACTGATCAACATGTTCTCTTGGCTTCACAGACCTTAGATGAATTAACAACCTATGATATCAACAGAAACCGAACATTTTAACTTCAGACTGACAGAATGGTACTGAAATTCCATTAGATTCATTGCAACTGTAAGTGAACCTGATGAAATCGCAACACAGTGTGCATTGCACAATTGCCAGATCTGACAAGGTGAATTATAGTAGTGTAGATGTTTGTATCTCTTCTTGGCTTATAAAGCTTCTAAACTCCAGCTTGGACATTCGCTAAAGCTGTGTCATCAGTCATGCAAATTGGCTGTGAGACAAGCACTTTATAACACTTAGAGAAGGGAGGTGCTAGCCGTATTAAGCCTGGACGTCTGAGTAATACGCCTCGACTTTGTGACTTTACAACTGACTCCTTGACTACTCTGCCCTATTCTCCACCTTTGTAGAGTTTAACTATAAGAAATTTATCAAAACGGCATCAGCGATAAGCCCAAGGAAAGGATTTATTGGATGCACGACACAATTAAGAACAGAACACGTTTTCTCTCACACACACACAGGCAATTTGCCATTGTGATCTATTGAGTAACAGTAGACTGGTCAATGCATATGCAGAGACCTGAACGTCAAGGAAACGTATTTAAAAAGGGAAAATTATGGCTCTTACAGAGAAGAACCGCCACAATAAAACGAATTAGATCTTGTTAGTATCATGACAAAGGTCATACCTTCACAGAGAAAAAGCACACTTAACACAGTAACAGTTTCTGTTCCATTACTGACTCGTGACCGTGAAGAAATCCTCTATCTAATACCCCCAAAGCATTCATCAATTTCCAATTAGAAATCCAGGCTCTAAAAGAAGGGAATTGGGTCCTAAAGGTCACACGGTGATGCTGAATGCAACAAGAAGTCAGGCGATATGTCTGCTGGTGAGATTTTTTGCTGCAGCCCAGGAATGCGCTGACCTGCTGTGCAGTTGTCAGGCTGTGATGAGGTGAACACAGAGGGGGCGGAAGAAAAGTAGAGAACTTGATCATTCACGGCAGGGGGAAATTGGCTTTTTGGAAGAATCATCCATAAAAAAAGACAGATTTTGGTAAAGTCTTCAGTGTACTGCAATAAAAGTAGAAAATGTGCACCGAGTTCATTTAAGGGGAAGGAAAGACCAACTAAAGCAGCAGAGCAATCATTAAGCAAGTTTAAAGAGGAAGTTGTTGCCTTGAATATGTAGCTTAATTATTAAAACTCAGCAACACCAACTTTTCATATTTTGTCTATCACTCGTACCAGTTGTGAGAGGATTTAATTTATTGTGACTTGTGTCAATGTGTCTGATTCAAAGTTGATGGAATGTTTCGATGTTCTGGCCTCTCTCGGCCTCAATCAACATGTTAAGAGGCCCACCCACAAATAATGGGAATATATTCGATTTTTGATCACTCCTTTTTGTATATACTTCTACTTTGGCTGCTTTAAAACAGTATGAGACTGTTGCTGTAAGGCAAATCCTTGAGGACAATGCTAAGACTCAATTACTTGATGAGTACTTTTCCTTCATCCAAATCAAATTTAAGTCTTCTTTCGACACGGCTGCTCCTCCAAGAAATAAAAAAAAAAAAGACAGGTAGCAACTTAGATTATTGCAACTCTCTTTTTAAAGGTCTCTCTAGTAAATCTTTAAGAAAATTACAGTTAATTCGGAACACCGCTGCCAGGATTTTAACCAATACAAGATCACATTACTCCCTTTGCTTGCATCACTGCACTTTTTACCTACATCCTTTAGAACTGATTTTTAAAGTCCTCTTACTTATCTACGAACCATTACACAACATAGCATATTTATGTATAGCAGACTGCCTCTCACTTTATGTCTCAACAAGAACCCTCAGATCTTCGATGCTGTTTAGAACTTCCTAAAATGTCCCACAATAAGCCTGATAGGGCTGGTTTTTGCTTTTTATGGCCCTAAACTGTGGAGTATCTAACTCTTAGACATTGGAACAATAATTGTACTACTCGCTGTGGATCAGGTCTTTCAAATTTGATAAATAATACACCTCACCCAGTTAGTACTTTTGCCTCAATGAATATGCAAGATGGGGTGTTTACACATTAGGATGCAAAATACTGGGAGGAGAAAATATAAATAGATTAATGTATAACGCGCACTGTGATCTACCAAACCTGGAACACATTTTCTCTGATGGAGACAGCATCTGAATTTTATGTCTTAACAGAAGGTGCAAACAGCCCCGGAGACATGCAGGCACAATGAAATAAGACTTTTTATTCTTTATTCAATTTTATCAATATGCCTAGTAACATATTCCTACTCAAGGTCAAGGCACAGACTATAATGTGGAAAGCAGAAGAGTCCGTAAATCAGTCTGCATTGATCTATAAATGAATGTAGGTGAATGTCACATTATCGTCTTGCCCACAGCTGCTTTATACTATGTAAAAAGCTTCTTCTGCAGAGTCTGAAGGGAGGGAGGGAATGATATTTGCCAGAGCGCATTGTTGTTATGCAAGGCCGTTCACCGTTTACCTTCATTAAATCACTTGAAACTAGTTCCTGACTGCTACAGAATGAGTATAACCACAACGCACTTGACTGGTTGTTTTGTTGGTTTTTTTTTTTTACATTTTTTTTTCAATGACAGAGACATTGGTTAGCTGCAGTCATCAAAGCCTCTTTAACAGCTTTCAAGTTGTCTCACATTTTATCCTTGAAACATACTGCAGTGCAAATGCTGTTGTGCAACATAAATTCCTACAATGTGACCCCATATGAGGTGAAATACAATGATTATTATTATAAGTCTTGATGGAATAGCAGTCCTATACAAGTCTAATATCAGTCCTACATAATCATATAAACAGCTTTTTTTATTTCTATCATTATTATTGTAACTAATTCCTTAAACAACTCCTCTGTGTTCATGTCATGAGGCTCTGAACTATCCAGACATATCCTGAAGAAAAAGACCATTCTAAGCATGCTAACATAACTGTTGCCTGTCCAAACTCTGTGGGGAAAACATTAGAACACACACAACTCTCATTTAAATTCTGCTGTTTCATTTGCACCTGTTCCATTTATTA
Source organism: Lepturacanthus savala (assembly GCA_030544235.1). Lineage (NCBI taxonomy): Eukaryota > Metazoa > Chordata > Actinopteri > Scombriformes > Trichiuridae > Lepturacanthus > Lepturacanthus savala. The sequence continues at coordinate 11,064,845 of CM060478.1, forward strand.
TACAATTATTCATAGTCAATCACCCCCGCAAAACTTCCAGCAACCACAAGCACAATCTGCTAGAATGTACACTGACTGAGCTCGGTCACTGACAGCTAAGTATGCACCCCCGGGACCACTACTAGATAAGGCAGACAGCACCGCAACAATTATGTTTTTTCGATTTTACAAGTGCTTTAACACCACCCAACCTGTGCTTATGGGACACAGACTATGGATAATGCAGGTGAACTCTCCCCGGCGACCTGGTTTATTGATTAACTGTCCGGCAGACCAAACTATATGAGGCTGCAGCACTGTGTGTCGGAGACGAAGGACAGTAATACCGGGGCCCCCCAGGGGACTGCCCTGTCTCCCTTTCTGTTTACTGTCTTTATATCTGACTAGAAACAACTGTCACCTGCAGAAATTAATGGATGACTCTGCTGTTATTGGATAAGTTTGGGGAGGGAGAGACAAGGGAGAGAGTACAGATGACTAATCAGTGACTTCATGGTGTGTTGTGATCAAAAACATATGCAGTAAAATGTGAAAAAACAAGTAGATGGGGGTTATTTATAATTAGGAAAAAAGATTAGTCACTGCTGTTTCTATCTGGGGTGATGAAGTAGAATTGGTGTAGTCTAACACCTACCTCAGAGTGCATTGGGACAGTGACTCTGAGGTCCTTCAGTGGTGGCAGAACAATGCTGAATGTGATCAGTCTGGTGGGAAGTGCCCTCTTCTTTGCTGCGGTGTACTGGGGCTAGAGCATTAAAGCCACAGAAACCAGCAGGATCTGTCCTGGGAATCAGCCTGGAATCAGTGTGTGTGGTGGCTGAGAGGAGAGTGCTGGCTACACTGCTGGTCATTATAGATAAAGCCACCCATCCACTTCATGACACTGGTGCCAAACAGAAGAGCACATTCAGCAAAAGGCTCATCCCACCTCAGTGTACAGGAGGTCCTTCTTACCCACTGCCATCAGACTGGAGGACTCATCCCTGGACTAATTGGATGAGTTGGTAAGTAATCAATATGCAATGAAAGACCTCTATTAAAATTGCCTTTCACAGTCATGTCAGACCGAGTTCGCCCTTTCTTAAACTATATCCTCAGTCCTTCCTTCAGGTTTTTGTTTTTACATCTTAGACATATTTTCTCCGCTGTCCTTAAATTGTCCTGCAAAGTCTGCAAATCTCAATTCCAGAAGGGTTTATAAGATTTTTTCAAAACTTTATAACTATTACATTTGGTCTTAAAACACATTACTGAGCATCCAAGCATCCTTTTTGGTTATTTTAGTACATCCCAATTTCTCAATAAAATCTAGAAATATGGTGTTACATTGGCTAGTGGACAAAGAGGCCTTTGTGGTACATTTTTTTTAGTATTTAGTAAACGTGAATCCTCTGATTAACAAAATATTGTCTTACTTCAACCTTTAATATCAGTAGTATCAGTTAATTTACATGTATGACACATTCAAAGGAAGCTTTCTCCCCTTACTCTCTCAATTAACTCATTTGGGGTGAAAACCCACAAACTAAGAATTATTTTATCCTTCATGTGAACCAATAATTTAATCTACCATTGTTCCTTTAACTGAAACTGAAGTGAAATTTTCCTTGCCCAAAGGTATTCTTCAATTAAGCACACAGCATTTTAGATCTCTTAAACATTCTATTAACATTTCCCCACAGTTATTAAGAGTACTGTCTAAATTAATTCTGGTAGGAATATTATCCACATCACTTGTACAATCATCAAGACTATGGCTTGTGAAATCCCAAAACAGATAAACACAGCATCCCACAGTCAGACTGAACATCCGAGTCGGAAAAACTCCAAAAGGAACAAGAACCAGTTGATCGTGTGGATGCTTCTGGAGATAAATAGAAGGTAAAAAAAATAGTTCCAAGAAAATCTTTTTTTTTTTTTTTAATTTTACTGCAGGTATTCCTTCCACTGAATTAGCATTTACTTTAACTTCATAAAACTCAAACTGATTGTTCTCAATTAGAAAACCAACTGCCCCAGATCCATTAACTGCTGTTATGTGCATTTCTCAAGTATAAGACCATAAGCCAATGGCTTTGTTGCATTTCATTTTAAATGTGTTGGAATATGAAAGATAATCTGTTCCAATGAACAAATGTGAGATTGTACACATTCAACAAAGTAAGATTGTTAACATTTGGCAGTTACAGATCACTTCTCTGTTCTCTCTCCTCAACTCAAGCCTCCTCGTGCTACAGCTGGCACTGTTCACTGGCTTCAGCAATACCAGTCCAGAAACCCGTCTTTCCAAGCAGTAGTTAATGGATAAGGGTTCTGAAGTACGGGTTGATCAGCCTCTTAGTGTGGGACTTCACAGACTGAATGAAAATGTGACTGAATCTTTCGTTTTCCCCCAAAGCACCTGCCGAGTTGATTTGTGTCCAACTTTTTCTTTTTACTTTGGGAGTGCTTGTCTGCCTGTCTGCTCATATGAAGAACACGGTGAAACCATGGGGATCAAAGCAGGTACTAAGACATGTGCTACTCCTGGTCTGAAAAGACGATTGGCACGTTATTGACTTGTGTAGACTTTGATTTAGAAAGTGTTTTCGTTGTACAATCTGCGCACGTCAAACTTGATCCATGTCACACAGCGTGGCTCACAATAAACTTAATCTTTCAGGAAGGATTCCTAAATTCTCCCCTTCTGTATGGGGCTTTAAAACGCCCAGATATTGTTCACGTCGCTGGTGTTATCTGGTGTTAACTTGGTATATTTACTTTATCCTCCTAGCTTGTGAACAATTTTCCTTCAAATGCTGCAACACGTGCATGCTTTATTACCACACATGTACAGACTGCCTTACCTGGATGAAGGGCACTCCGGAGCGCTCAATGGCAACCACACCCACCGTCTGGCTGAGCTCCAGGTCCAGGATGAGGATCTCTCTGGGATAAAGAAGCAGCATGTGGTTCCTTTTGGATGGCAGGTAGGACAGCTGCAGACAGTCGTTCAAGGTCACTGCCTCTGCGCTACAGAGTCACACAGAAGAGGAAGGACAGGAAAATCAATTTTCACTGTCAGATTATTTTCTTGCAAAACGCTGGCACGCACTCTGAAGGGGGTGAACTACAAGATTAAAACCAAATTATGTGTTTATTGCTAAATGAATACCTATTTCGGAGATAATTATGCCCTCGCACCTTCCCTGAACGTTCCAAGGACTCAGCGCTTTCTACTTCCACTGCTACTGTCGTCATTTTGCATGCCTGCTTTTCGTCTGCTTTCAGTTTTTCCTCGGACTGAACTTAGAGTGAACTCGAGTTAAACTTGCCTGAACTCAAGATACTGTACATAACATGTTGAAAGATGCAGAAAGAATTTTTAATAGCTTAAAATTGAGGTCAGTGTCGCTGGTCCAAAGAGATGATGAGACATGGCTTTAACAACATATGCATATGAAATGTGGAAATATTACTTAAACCAATGTAATGATGGATTAGAGGAAGGGTTTAGCTATGTAAACTCTATCAACAACTTGCTATAATAAGACTTGATATCAGCTGAGATTTGGGATATTTTATTGTTGTAATATGATAGAAGTGCATTTAAAAGGCTGCATCAGATTAAAAGGAATCAGGTTTTCTGACCTGGTTAGACTGTTGCACTTGCTTCTACCTGCTTGGTCATCAAATCCACATTAATAATGTTTATTTATCGAAAATCATTTGTATTTAAATACTCATTGGGTAAAAAATACTGTGACATTTGATTTTGTCTATATTTCGCCCAGCCATAATTAGGGTCTTCAAACAAATTTAAAACGACTCGCCTTTTAAAGATCAACTTGATCTTTATTCATGGCTTCCCATACAGCAGGCTAGATGAATAAGTTATTACTGTGACCCCTCTCAGTCTGAGGCAAATGAGGGAGAACTCGAAAGTGAATTTGGTCTAATGATGGGAGGCTGATGAATTAAGCAGGTAATTGGCAGCGTCAGGCAAAAATTATTCATTCCATGAGACCTGAAAATGTTAAACAGTGTCTGCTATTTTCAGTTTTTAAACTCGCTCAATTTCCTATTACTCATGGCAGGAGCCGAGCCCTGTTCTCTCAAAACGTCAACAAAGCAGACACAAATGCTCAGCAGTTCACTCAAGAAATGAAGAACAAAGGGATGATTTTTCCACTTAATTTATGAGCAGATCCACGGCCACAGCTTATTCCCCCAGCTTCATTCCTCCAGGTCACACTGAGATCATATAATAGAGAGACTAACTTTATCACACAATGGAGATTATCATCTGGGGAAGGGATAACAGATAAAATGGACTCAGCAGAGGAACCTTTAGGAGTTGCCAAGCTAAATCACAGTGCTACCAGCTCACTGAAGTCAGACGAGGCCGAGCTATGGGCTGAAATGCCAAATTCACTGAAGGCAAATCCTCAGAATAAAAAACCTAAAAAGAGACTTCTGTTTCGACGCAAAACAGAAAGCAACATATCATTATCAATTCCTACGAGCCCTGAACCCCTCCCCAAGATATCAAAATCTCTCTCTCTCTTTGCTGTGACCAATACACGTCATACGTGAATTTAGGTTTCGGACATCCTAAAACGGTCCCATATTGTTCACATTTCATGGGTTTTATTTGAAGGTTTGATATCCCTGAAAAAATATAGTTCTGGTTTTAAGTACATAAAATCATCTCAACATAGTCTCCTCTCTCAAGAAGAGGTTGTTTTGTGACTGCCTCATTAATATTAATGAGCTTCTCCTTTGATTGGCTGATTTGACTGGCTGTCGTGGCAGTGGGCGTTGACTGTATAGTAAAAACATAATAACTTCATTGAAGTCCTTATGGTTTATTTTAAGGCTCCGATTCCAAATACAAAGGACAGTATTTATATAACCACAGACCTTCTTACACTCAAAAATCAATCCGAACCTTAATTTGTACAACATGGGACCTTTTACAATACAAAATAAATAAATAAGAATAAATACTGCTTTTTACTGGCAGGCACGGGTGCATAAATTGTGACTTTGGCTTAGATCGACATGAGCACCAAATGTGTGCATAATTATAATTCAGACCCTCCAGTCTTGGCTGACAGAGGACCAGCAGCTGGAGCTGGCTCACCACAGCAGGGGCACAAGAAACTAAGCTGGAACTAAACTTCAAATCCTCAGAAAACACCACATCGAAACAGACAACCTAAACTGTTCCTACAACATACAACTTGATGCTCATATATAGCCACATGGTTATACAATTCAAGACCTTCATAAACTTCAGATTTTTATGAATTTCTTCTTCCTCATTTCTGTTAATTAAGTCATTATAATTAAATATTAATTATGGAATTGCAGGCTTCTTTATGTTGAGATAAGAAGCTAACTTTATCTGGCATTCTTATATAAGTATATACGGTAGTTGCCTTATTGAATAATGTATTGTTGTCTCTTACACTGAACCTCATTACTGATGTTGACATTAATATGTAATATATTAATATGTTCCCCCTGTGTGTGTGAAAACGGGCATCCTGTCGTCTTGATAAAGGAAGTCAATGCTGGCTTACAGCCCGATTAATGGCTCATGTGCATGATATAGCACTGTATTCGGCGAGTTTCAGGTACCAGTCTGAGAGAGCAGTGTTTCTATCCCCTATCTATCAACCGGAGGCAGAGAGAGAGTGAGAGAGGAAGATGCTTTGTCGCTAAACATAATAAACATCCAAAACCGGTGCAGAGACAGAAGCAGACTTGAGTAATACAGCATTTTCAAGAGCAATTACACACAGTGCTGAACGGTGTGGGAAGAAGGTGTCACATAACAGGAGAAGACACAAAAGACTGAAATTGGCATGAGAGAGACAGGAGAGAGAATAAAGACAAGTAAGATTAATGGAGTGTTTGTTATTAGAGCCTGCTGGGTGGGTGGACAGAGCGGCTAGCCGGGGTGCTGCGGTTATAAATAAGCCTGTTTGACAGTCACCACCGCTCAAGGCAAGGAGCTGCCAGCACATCAAACAATGCTTTGGTCCCGATAACCTTTTAAAAGAACGCCTGATACCATTTCACAAGTTAGTCCCTTTAATGACACAGCAAACAGATTAGCCTCGTGTCTCTGTATTAAAAAGATGTCAATATTTTTTTTCTCTTCTACCATCATTGTCTACAAAAGGCTCCATTCACAACTGGATTTTAAATAATAACAAAACAGTTCTAATACCGATCTTTGTTTAAATGTGCTCAGTCTAACATCTAGATGAAAGGTTTCAGCTGTACAGCAAAATATACTCTGAATTAAATAGATTCTTTCATAGAAGTTTTGCTTAAAATTAAAAAAGGGGAAATAAAAATCCACTACTAATCTCACATATTTAAGTTTGCCATTTCATTCAATAAAGAACACCAGGCGTGACATATCTTTTAGTCCCTTAGTTCTCTCTTCTCCCAAACAAAATGTCACTGTTCATTTTCACCATTTCAGTTCACTTACTGACAAACAGCATGAGCAGCACAAGTGACAGACAGTTAGCATCAGCATATCACCACAGCATCTGATGCAGACCAGCTGACTCAACCTGTGAAAATGCCTTGTAAGTATATTAATGTGCTACTGATATTGCATCTTATACTTTGTGGTTTTCAGCTATATCTATGAGATGGAAACTTTGATGAATCAGGGCAGACATGTCCAGTGCCTGAATATGTTGACCAGCAGCAGAGGACAAAACATAATTAATGCACAATGACAGGTGCGGATTCACTACAGGTCAAGGGCACATACATTCACTTTGTTGCTGCAGAAGCCTCCAGTCTAAAAGAAATTGTCTAATAACATTATCTTTAATAGAATTCTGTTGGAAAAAGACTCCATTGAGTTTCCCCTCAGCAACGCCTGTTAAAGGGAAGGGACTGTTCAGTAGCGAACTGTAGCCATCCTATAAAGAAAGGGACTGTGGACATTACTGAGACTAATATAGGGACATTAGTTTGATTTAAAAATGAAAAGAATTATGGAGAAATGTATTGCAGGGCCAGCGCAATAGTACTGATTTGTGCCAAATCTACAGTAAAGGGACCCTATTTTGCCTTTTACATTTTTGTGGCCCATTTATAAAGATTTCCACACTTTTATTGTGAATTGTGAAGCACCTACTTAGACCTGTACCAGCAATGCAGTTTGCCTTCTCACACAACCACTCTAAAAAAAAAAGACTGGTACACCTCCCTACCAAAACACCCACTCCATTGTGATGGGACTCGCACTGTTGTAAATATTAAAACCCTTGAGAGAACTAGGGGTCAATCGAAGAAAAAGAAGTGCAGTACAAGCACTCTGGATGTAGGAGGTGGCTACATGATTGAGTGGCAATTACTATTAACTTCCACTCCTTTTGTGACATTAGAAAAGGAGTCATTTCTAGAGGGCTTGTGTTCATGCAGGTTTTAGCAACTCGACAGTAGAGGCCACAACAGAACGAGTGGATGTTTTCTTGTTTTTTTTTTTGTTTTGTTTTTTATAATAGGGCCCCTTTAACGTCATAAGAAATGAAACCATTTGTTTTCATTTGTTACGCTGTGCGTTTATCGTCACCATTTACCCCTTTAAAACATCCTGTACATTCCATTCTCATATACATTTACAGGGGAGAGTGTAACTTGGGAGCTCTTACGTGGGTTTTTCATTGGTGATGAGCACTTTGACCTTATTGAGGGCCTTCTTAGCTCCGGTAGGGGCTGGAGTGGCAGCAGGTGCAGGCTTGGTGTGGGCGGGGCTTGCGTGGGGGCTGGCGATGTAGACCTTTTTGCCAGCGCTGCTTGGTGGTTTGGAGTGTGAGAAGTCTGTTATGAAGACTATTCCTTCGCTCGTCAGCACTGTTGAGGGAAAAAAAATGAGAAAAGACTATAAAGGCGCATATTCTTCACAGCTGCCGGTATTCCATTAGGAACTGTCACAACACATTTCTGTCGTCAAGTAGCTCTTTTCTTCCAAGTTTGAAGAACGGTTCAACGGTTAGCATAACAAAATGACTTGCAACTCCCTAGATGTGCCACATTGTCACTGATGCGTGTTAAGAAATATGCAGACATCATAATAAATTTGACTGAATACTGAATACAGCACAGGGAGCGTAAACAAGTGAGGGAACTAAGGTTCGATAAAATGCTAAGAAGGTACGTTGTCATGTTGTCACCTACATGCCATGTTGGTGGGGTCAAAGGGATCAAATGAAAAGGAGAGGATGTTCTCAGCATAGCTCTTCTTCCACAGCTTGGTGCCTGTGTCACCGTTCCACAGAACAATGTAGTTGGGAGGGTGGACGGCCAGCAGCAGATCACGAGACGCATCCTGATTCCACAACCACTCCAAGTCTGACAGAGACGAGAACGTAGGAGTGAAGAGGATGGGGGCGTAGTTTTCACCAGTGGGAAAGACAGAGAGTGATGGTAAGAGCATCTTAATAAAAACAAATAGCTGACAACGGAAACAGTGTAAATGTTCTCCTTGGTAGAGTGGAAAGAGTAATGGCTTTTTCCTATACAGCACTGACAGACAAGTAATCAATCTGTTCCGTCATAAAGGGCAGGGCAGACTGTGAAGGGTCCCTTACCCTGGATAGGTTTGGAGTGCTCCTGGATCTCACAGTGGGCAGTGCCGCTGACCACATCCCACACTATGATCTTCCCCGACGCATCTCCTGAAGCCAGCCGGAGACAATACGGCGAGCTCAAGTTGTGGTAGTAGTTTTCTCTGGACCATTTCACCTAGCAACACAAAATAAATCCCATAAATTCTCTAATATAGGCCCGGGCCTTTATTTACTCAAGAGCATCGAGGCCCAGACCATTATAGAAATGAGGCCCCAATTAGAGATAGGCCTCTATTTTTATTTGCGACTACTAGTAGAATTGGGTCTATTTTAAGGGGTGGTATATTAACGCATCAATTATGATAAATTAATCACAAAGAAAATAATGCATCAATCACCATGTCATGGTATGCAATTTTACTGATGCACACAACTCAAACTACAATAATGGAGCATAAAAGCACTCTGCTGGGATGGTAAATTTATGGGGAAAAAAATGACCCAATGGAATTGCTATGATACTATGCAAAACATGTCACAGGAAGAAAATGAGTAGGTCAATATCAGAAACGCTGAGAAATTCACACACAAAGTCGTGGTATCATCCACTAAATTTCACTTCCATAAAATGAAAGTTTCTTTAAGGAAAATATTGTTATGTGATTAATTGCGAAATAAATAATTTCAAAGTCTGAAATTAATTAGATTTTTTTAAATCAAGTCCCACTCTTATTAACAACATTAATGGAAGGCAACTTAATGGTTTAGACAGCTCATTGCTCCAATGTTTAACCGTCCTTTAAAAAAAAAAAAATCTCCAATTCTGTTTCATCCCCCTCCTGCTAATTTTCCTCTTTCTCTTCATCTCTTCATCACACGCTCCAGCCTCGACAACGAGCTTCACAGCTGCCATGGTAACAACGTAAGCATACTGGTGGTTTTGCCGTCAGCGGCAAATTTTCCCATCGGCCACCGTCACATGACCAGGCCACTGTAGCCATGGCTTGATATTTTAAGGGCTCTGGTGGCTGTCTAATGAGCTAAACAGTCTCTTCTGTATATTTTCGATTTCAATTAGACTTTTAAAAACATTGGTCCAAATAAAAGCTCTGGTTTTTATTTACAACAAGACCGGCTGATGATAGAAACGCAGCGGCTAATGGAATAACAGCCTATATTAGTGAATTTGCTAGAGAGACTTTCCGAGACTTCTTTATTTTGCCATTTGTCTAAGAAGGTAAACAACAAAAGTTTATGGCAATGACAGCTTCCTAAAAAAAGAAATAATGAAACGAATTTGTCACCCAACTGACGCTGACATATCAGGACCTGCTTAACCGTAGAGCAATCTGAAACAAATGATGTGTATTTGTATGTTAAAAGCTTTCAACTATGGTCCATATTAATGCGGGCTGAGGGAGGAAAGTGACAGAAATCGGAAAAGATACGGACCCTGAAGGAACCGCACAACATTGAAATGTGCTCTACTCAAGACAAACGACTATATGATTCTGTTTAATATATGATTATGTCGGCGTATTAATTCTTGAATAGACATGCTCTTTACGGTGGCTACTTTAATTTTTTATCCACCAAGCTTTCTTGTGTCAAGCTGGGCGGTGAGAAATGGCCCGCTGCTGCAGCTGTGGTGCTTTACAAGATTTAAGTGTGCTTTGGCGTGAGGAATGAGAGCCTTGGATTGAGCCAAGAAACTGATAATCACTGTGGAATTTATTGCCTATTATTTACCCTTCTGAAAAACACATAAACACAAACACACACACACAGGACTCTCCATCAATGCTGAAGCAGAATCGGCTACACAGTAAAGCAGAGTTGAGTCTGTCTGCCAGCGAGGGATGAAAACAACTTAGCTCAAGGTCACACATCACCAACATAAACAAAGGGTAATTAATTAATTACTACCTCACCAGCAGGTATGTGTTTCACCTGGGAAGAACATTCTCTAACAGACAAATGCTGAAATATATGTTAAGCATTTGAAAATATGCACCACAGATAACATTTTACAGTGGAATATACACATGACATTCTACATATATGCTAGTTTAATCTACAACAGGTAAGAATTATATTCTTGTGGTCAAGGAGCAGGTATTCTATGAATAAATCCACTTTTTATATCCGACACAGTGAAATACATCTTGATTCAACATGTTCTTGTTCTACAGAGAACCTAACATAAGAGATATTTTTAGTCCAAAGCCTGCTTTCCCTGCAGGAAATTTATTTTATGTCGGACATAAAATTCTCTTCTGTAGCCTACGTTGGAAGACGTTTACACAGATGAACTAACAGCTATTTAGCAGCTCACCTTAACCACGTTGGCTTTGTGCCTCTCCAACACCTGGATAGTCTGGGCTGTCTTTGGATCGATGATAAGGATGCTGGAGTGACATCCCTGCGCTATCAGCCCCTGCCAGCCCCTATAGAAAAGCCGGAGAATGGAAGAAGGAGAGGATGCTCACAGTTGAAAAAGAATAATGAGGCAAGTGTGGGGGGAACTGAACATTCTTTTCCCTCGCAGAATAAAAGGGATGGTTTGTCAGCGGAAGATAATGCCAAGGAATGCAATGACCACTTTAAGCAAATTTACAGACGGGGCACTGATCGGTATTCCCTGGGTATGAATATCAAATTGAAGCGTTGCATTGCAAACTCCTGCTTTTCTTTCGATCTCTTCATCCGTTCATTTATTTTCACTGTGCATTGATTACATGCATGCATGAATGCATATGTGCTGGTGGCTAGAGTAAACTCAGTTTGCACAGAAATCTATTTTCAACACCGTATCACATTTCAAAAATGGGATATATGATGAAGTAGATTTTTTTGTGCAAAGAGAATTTAATTGAACCAGTCCTGGCGCAGCAGGCTCACGAATCTCACAAATGAAAAGTGTGTGATTACAATATCAAATCCATATAATAATTAAATACTACAGTATATGCAGAATGCACTTAAAATAAACTTTGTCAGTTATACATGTATAAAAACAATTAAAAATATAAGAATCAAAAAAGTATAAAAAGATTTTTTTTTAATTCCTAAGTCTGTATAGTTTGTATAGTTTATAACTTGCATAAAAATACAAAGCATTGGTGCACTGAAGAGTGATTATTATTTGATGGAAAAAAGCTAATATCATTTGAAAATGAGAATGTTTTTGTACTTATGTAATCCATTTGATTGAAACAAAGGGGAAAATAGCAATCAATACAAAAACTTCAACTTCCACATGCAGTCTAGTTGCATGAAATAAATAATAAAATGTTAAATTAAAAATGAGGTGATATTAAATTTATAATAAAACAAGAGGTGTTCATATAAAAACAGGTGTTAGTGGTATAACCGGTCATAGGTCTGTTTTTCTAGTAGCTTTAAGACAGCTCTAACAGACCAAATAACGTGGCTTCATGGAGTCACATTAGTCACACTTTCTACTACATTTCTCTGCAGACACGGTTCAGAATTTCATCAGGCCCGCTGAAATGTCACATCACATGACCCAGGATGTGTGTCCCTGTGTTTTATAGAGAAAAACCTACGTTATCACCAACAGTTAACATTGACTGTGTCTTAATTAGCTTTTAAAGGAAGAAAAAAAATAACGAAATAACGTTCAACGCAAACATCAGTTCCGGAAACATCATGTGTGAGTCGCTCCACATCAAGCGGCTATAAGATGATGCTAACGGCAGAGCAGCGCTACTCACCAATCTACAGCGGTTTTATTCTGCAAATTGAGAGTGCCAGTCAGTGTCCGAGCCGCGAGTTTGATGTTGACAGTGTACGGAATCATTATTGTTGATCGTTTTTAATGCTACATTCACGTTTGTTGACCAAATGCTGCTACAATGAATTAGCTTCTTCGCCTCGGCTCTGTTGTGAATCCTAACAGGAAGTGGAGCGGTGTATATGAGATTGAACGACGTATAGGAACAAATGGCGGGGTAAGAAAGGTTCCCCATCTCACTTTTCTCATTGCAGAAGCAAAGTATTGCTGAAATTAATTCTGTCAACACGTTATGGTTAAAAATACAGGTACCAACATTGACTTAATGCATAAATAGAATATTTCTTGTCACAATATTATTTTATTCAAAACTATTTTAAAATTGCAGCAATCAAAACATTATTATAGCTTTTTGAAATTACTTCACTCTTTATATCTAATTATGCCACAATGTTCAATACCATTATACAAAAAATGTTTTTTCTCTGTTTTGTTAATGGAATTTCTCAAGCTTAACCTGATAGAAAAATTACATTTGTATCTTAGTATATTGTGTACAAAATAATGTAAAACATAAGTTTGTACATATGTATATATTGGGGAACTGTTATAGTTCCATCATCAATGTTTGATTTAAAAAGGTTGTGGAAGTAATAATGTACTGTCTGGTACAAGGTAGGATATTTATGAGGTGAAAATGTGCAATTATAAATATAGAGAAGCCCAATATCACTGATTGAACATTAAATCTAGAACCTCAACAACTCCCATTTTCAGTCAGAAAAGTTATTTATTTTCTTAAACTGTGGGGTTCATTCTATAGTTTAAGACTCTGTAGTAGTTTATTAAATGTTAATAACATCCAGCACCAGAGAATTCTTTCAGCCTCTCAGCCTACATTTTAATTTGCCCCCTGTGATTTCCATCTGATGCTTACGATCTTCTGCAATCTGGAGCACAAGATCTCTGGGATTCTAGTGAGCATGCTGCTCAGAGCAGTGTCCCATAGGAAGGTGGTGACGTCAGATTCCAATCTGATGGGCTTCGAGGCAACACACAAGGGAGGGCAGCGAATGGCTTTTGGCTGCCACAGCTGTGCAACTTGAATATAAATTACCTTAAATAGCTGCTGGCAGTTTCATAGGCTCAAAGTCATTCTCTCTTTTATTTGATGGCACTTAACCATCATGCAGTTAAACAGACTAGTGCACTGGCTGAGCATGTATAGGGTATCAAGTACAACACTAAAGGAACAACACCTGTCCTGGGCGATTCTTAGGCGATAGACCCTATGCAGGTTTGACAGATTTTTGATTCGATAAAGTTTGTTTTATCGTGTATTACTCTACCAGACATCTGTTTTATAAATTTGAAGGTTAAAAAATAGACTGAATTGCGACATGGAAGAAACAGATCTGTTCCTTGAGCCTTTTGTTGCAAGACAATGGCAGAGTGTGACAAACTAGCAGAAGATAGCCTTCAAATTCAAAATGATCTCTTCTGGAGAAGGTGAATTCAGGCAAAACATCAGTAAAACACCACACAGTGAAATGACAAACCGAGAGTACAGAAATAAACATACATTTAGATAGACAGTTTATCTTTTACTGTTTAGTAATGATGAATAATTTTCACTAATTGGTAGATGGCGACGTTTGATTGATTGAAACTAGAGTTGGCATGTGAGAAAGACATATTTTTTGATTTATGATGTGTTTATTGTTTATTCAAACAGAGATAATGCACAATAAATATATATTGTGCCAGAAATAGCTATAAGATAATTTCCATCTGTCATCCCTGGACTACAGTGGCACTGGTGGCACACAATTTTGAACAGTGAACTATTAAACATGATAAGTTTGTAATCTAATCAGCAAATTTCTCCCGTTTATAGCTAGATATATTGATGTGATGAATTACTGCCATTAAGTTAAATGCTTTTATAATCAGAAAAGATGTAGGTCAATTTCTAACATCCACTATTTTCTTCAGTAAACAAAACATTTCATTGGGATTACATAATGCATCATAAACTGCATCATGTGGTACAGTCACAGCACTAAACATCAATGTTAATTCTGAAATATCAGACTTTTCATATATCGTGCAGTAAGTCCAATAAACAAAAAATTGTTAATGGCTGATATCTGGTATGCATGCTAATTTTCAGTTGGTTGACGCAAGGTTGCATCTCACTTCACATCCTGGATTTTTGACCATCCATCAACAGTCCTTCCGTGGTCACAGTTTTCTGCAGATTCAATTCATACACCAAGAACCCGTCACATTCGTCATCATTATTACAGGCTTGCTGCCTGCTGAACTGATTGAATTATACCCTATTTCTAACCCTTCCCATCAAATATGCATCTAAAGCCACAGCTTGCATTTTGACTTCATCCATCAATCCATCCATCCATTTTCTATTTCTATTACTTTATTCTCACTTGGGTCAGGGGGTCTGCTGTAGCCAAATTCCAGTGTACTTTGGGTAAGAGGCAGTGATATACCCCAGACAGGTCACCAGTCTACTGCGGGGCACATACGCCATTCACTCACACACTCTTACCTACAGGCAATTTAGAGTCTCTAATTAACCTAAGCATGTTTTTGGACTGTGGGAGGATGCCATAGAACCTGGGGAAAACCCACGCAGACATGGGGAGAACAAACTCTACACAGAAAGGTCTCAGACCAAGTCCATTTGACTTCAGTTATATGAAATTAAGAAGAATCATTTCATGTCTGACTGACAATATGAGCATATTTTAAAAGTACCTGTCGAGGGTGAGTGGTGCAGGCATACCACAATAAGTGAGGGATATTGTGAGAGACTCTATGAATTTCATACATTTTCGGGGTAATATATATTAAACTAATGAAAACGGTGTTTCTTCTCATTCATAATCAGTAATATCAAAGAGAACTTTTGATTTATTTATTATATATTATTATATGACATTATATAAAATTCAGACATAATAGGAAATCTTATGAGTAGTGTAAATGCAAAAGACATAGGGGCACTGTTTCACTTCAGAGACAAAAAAATCTTGGCAAAATGTAATACAATTGATACGTAGCTTGAATCAAAAATAGCGAAGTACGTCGTTATCGAACCAAAGAGGCCAGAACCCTTCCATTCCATAGTTTTGGGGCATTTTCTGAAACAGCTAAGGCTGTTGTGTATTTCTGGGGGAAGACAGTCTCTTGTGGACACCTCAATGCCCCATTATTACCATTCCTTTTAAGTCTGGCTTGGTCTCCTGAGGGAAACATCTGAGTCTTAAGTTTCTAGACGTACAACTTTCTCTGCTCTGAAGTGGAAGCGTTTAGTCGGGCTGCTATCTTCACAGGTATTATTTGACAGATTGAAAGGTAATAAATCAGTCCTTTGTTTCTCTCTTGTATTTTTTCATGCAGGCTTAACATTTCTGTAACTGGATTGGCCAGGGGACCTAGGCAGCAAAGTGTAATGAAGGTCCAGTAATGAAAATGGAGACCAGGGATAAATTACACTTTTGGGTCATTTAAAACCAAATTAGGGTTTAGAGTACTGTGAGTGCAGTTGATTTCTGGCATGCGAGATATCCCCAGTATTTCTGCTACTCGTTTCTATATCCAGCCCCAATATCCGCTATTACTTCAAGAAATACTTGCATGCTGAAATGTTTTATTTATATACTGTGAGCATTGTAGATTTATTCTTTCTGGCTTTCCCTCTGCCATTTTAATGTGCCTTACACAGGGAAGAATATACAAACATTCATTCATGATAGTTAAAAAAGATTGTGCCCATTTTGAGAATTCCGATCGTTTCAATTAAATATTTTATTACCTTAGGGTAGATGATACAATTTGTTTGGTCTGATGTAAACTGTATAATCAAAACAGCCTTTGACAATCCACTCAAAAGATGAAAAGCAGCATGCAGTATGTACTACATACTGTTAGAGCGAGTTGTATGTGATAAATACTGAATACTGAGTTTGTCAGTAGTTCGCTGTAAGCGGTTCAGAATAAAGCCCATCTGTTTCAGAGGACTGTGTGGGCAGATCTTTGAAATGTGGGGGTTGTAAACTCTGCAAAACTGGGTGCAAAATACATATTCAAAAGTCTCAAACTAAAGATTTCAAGATTTCAAACTAAAGCACCAAGTTTTCAGACCACCATTTATAAGGTTTCAAACATGGAAAACAAACTCATACACCAGGACAGTGACATTCTACTATCATTCAAAACATGGTTTCAAATCTCAGAATATGCTATTAATGATATTAATACCATTGGAACTAGAATTATGAAGTGTTCCAGTCATGTCATAACACAGCATGGGTCTTTCCGAGGTAGTGGAGCTCCACTTTTCTTCTGTGACATGTCAAATTGACATTTTGAAGGTGAAAGTCAGTTTATACCCGGAGATTTGTTCTAAGCAAACTAGTTTTCCAATCCCAGTTATAAAGTTCCACAAAGGAGGCTGCAGTACTCACTACACACTTGATGGTTTGGTTATATTGGGCAAACAAAAAAAGGCCTCTGCAGAGCCATATTTATGTAGACACAGCTGCTACAGGGACTCATAATATAGACTATGCTTTGACACAACATTATGCTCAGGCTAGCCATGGCAGCCTCATTAAAGCTCTGGGTGACATAAAAAATATGCCCCTAAGGTGATAATATAAGCTCCTTTTACACAGGGTGTTGGGACCCGTTGTCTGTAAAAACATGGGACCATGGGACGTTATTCTTTTTCTCTGTTCTGTGTAAAGGGTACGAAGGAGGAATGGGGGGATGAGTTATTCCACCATCAAGCTAACAGTGGAGGTAGTGTTATTGGCTAATCATGTGTCTGTGTAAAAGGCACAGCTGTCAACATGCAATGCATGTATCCATGTAATGCAATGTATCCTTTTGTGTAGCGTCGCTACATATTGTGTCTAGCTGTTGCATCTGGACACTGGCTATGGCAATCCTGCCAAATATCCATTATCTAATAGGGTTAAATACTTGTTCCACCTTCCAAATTTTGTTGTTGCACACTTTGTCAACTTTACTTTTTATGTACTGCAGCAGCCCCATTTACTGTTGTTCGCCAGGCGTATGTTCACTGACACAACAAATCCAGCCCTGTCAGAAAGCAGAAAATTAAGGATCAGCTGAAGCTTCCCCTCCCTTACTCCTGAGTATGTATGCTCTATATATCTGCCATTCTCTAGATCTTCACAGAAAATCCGCGAGCACAGTGGGCAAAGGGAAGAAGAGAGATGAAACAGAGGCTACAGGGACATAAATTTATCATCGATTCCTCTAAAACCATAGAAGTCCATATGATAGGTTTAAGGTTGACATAAAGCTGAAAAATATGTTTTCCTTTCAAAGTTCTAATGACCAGATTAGTCCATCTGTTACTCATGAGGCATGTCAGATCCACACGAATGGACCAGCCCTTTGAAACATGCCTCCAGGCTTTAACAGTGCTCTCCCATTTTCCAAACAGCGTCACTTGATGGCTACAACGCTAGATGTCACGATGAGTTATGACGGCCCACTTTCAGAAGAGATCCCCACAAGATAACCCTGATTTGCTTTTATCATCCAGGCAATTGAACATCTGCCATATGAATATTAATGGCTGCCTGAATGAGTCGCATCATAAAGGCATTGTCATCTGTGTAATTGGCAGCACTGTTTCTATTACTTCTGCTGGTGTGAAAATGACTAAAGTGCTGGCTTGTAACAGCTAAATGAGTCATCATTTTACACTCTGGCTGCATAATCTCTCCACACTGTGAAAATGATTCATAATTGACACTTTTATTTAATAATGAATACGGAATCAGGAATGACAGAAATGAAGTCAACGTTAAGGCTTATAAAACTCACTGTGACCATGTAAACCTATAGAAAGAGATGGAATTTATCACTTCAAGGAAAACTCAATTAACCTTAACCCATCAGTTCATTTTACCTTAAAGAAAATCAGGTTTGTCATTGGCTAAAACATACATAATGGGAACTTGTTCATTTTTGGTTTGGTGTCAACTACACTTTGAGCTATTCTCCTAGTAATTTCCTGTCCTAATGCACCTAATTGCATACTGTCCTACCATTAGTTACCAATCTAAATAGTCCAAACCAGTGCAGGTGGCTGTTTTTTGGAGGAAATGTGATATAAATTACACTTTTTTGTGAGTTTTTTCCTGTCAATTTAAATAACTTTCCACATTTGGTCCATTGTTTGGTTTTTTGGAGAAAATTATGTATGGAGTGCATATCAAAATGCTGCCCAATAAAAAACAACTAGGAAAAGGAAAAAGTCTTATGAAAAAAAAATTAGACTCATAAGAATAGAGTGTTTGAACACATGCAATGATCATGAATAATGCAAAAAATGTGTTATACAAACAAAAGATACTAGGTGCTAGAAAGTTAGAAATTAAGAAAGTAAACATGGTAAGAATTGATTTAGTTGATAGAAATTTAAGAAGCCTCTAATTTTTATGTGACACACACACACACACACACACACACACACACACACATATATATATATATATATATATATATATATATATATATATATTCCTAATGGTAGCTATCTGGGATGGAGCTTAGTTAAAAAAGTCGTATAATTATCATTAAGTTCTCTATGAAACATGATCTTTTAACCATTTAAACATTGGAGGGAATGAGTCAATAAACTTCTAAGAACTCAGCAACAACAACGATTGGAAGCTGAAAGATGAAAATAAATTTGCATAAACTGACCACTGTGCTGTTTCTCGCAAATAACTTTAGAGGCGAAGGAATTTATCTTAGACAAATATTTGTCAGATTCAATTTTCATTCGTCATTGAATGTAGAGGGGTTAATCACCAATGCTCCAGGTGTCACAGCGCGTCACATGAATCAGACCCTGAGAGAACTCTCAATGTTGTTTTTGATATCCTGTAAATACTCAATGCCTCATTAACACAAATGACATATGATGATGAAGCTTTCAGCATAATTTAATCTAGTCTGCTGTGGCCTTCCTTTTGATGGCTGTTAAAATCTAATAATATCAAGGTGGCAGAGGGTCAGACATGAAATGCAGTTAAAAGAGATGTGTATAAGCAAGATTATGTAAATCTTGGATGTGTGATGTTTCAATGAATAAGTGGGACTATATTCATCATGCGGGGCAGAGGAGGCCTCACACTCTATTAGTTACACCGAGGATGAGCAGCGTGGAGATGGTATAAAGGCCACGAGAGCCTTAACAGCTTAATGTGATGATGAAGTCATAAACATATTGACTTGTCTTTCAGTCATGCAAATATTTTTTATCATTAACAAGTGCACACACACACACTAAGACTTGCACTTATGAGCTTATCTTATCTGATAGGTTCATTTGGTGCATAAAAAAAAAATTAGAAGCCATTTTTTTCCCCCTCATAAACACAAACTACACTTAAACCTTCTCAAATACTAAATCGCGGGTGCACAAATCCTATTTTAGTTACAAATTATGACACATACTGACATGAAGTTACTACAGTTAATATGCTGATAAGTCCTAGATAAAATGTACACATGCATTGAACACCTGAAGAATATTGTCACCTTATTGCCCCATTCATGAGAGAGAATCACTTCCATGTTACAGCAGTGGGCTCAGGGCCTGATTCAAGGTCAAACATGATTCTAAGCCTTGGTGATGTTACTACCTTTGTTACTTTGCACTATAAGCAAGTGAAGTGTTGAGTTTTTTTTGAGATATTTGTGAATAATAGATAATTATTCTTGTAATTCATGCATTATGATAGGAATGCTGTTCCTATCATTCCTGTATATTACATTATTTTCTGTGATGTCACCTCTGTCTGTGACATCATTCCTATCTGAGACATCATAAATGCAAGGTTCCCTTGTTGCTAACGTCATTGGCTGTTTATAGACAAACATCTCTCATTTACAGCCTTCCCTTGGCATATCTTGAATTACAACAAAGTAGTTTATGCATTGTTCGACTGCACACTTGGCGATGAACGGGAAACGCGCCAGGGATATTAAACAAAACACTAAACCCTTCTAAATTGTTTTGAACGGTAAGTACCAGATAAAAGTTACACTGTCTAATTCCTATTGTGATTTGACAGGAAACAATTTCAATATAAACATTTTTCACTGTTATTTCAACTTCAAGCAATGGCCCCAGGCAGAAAAAAGAAGACAAACCATAAGGTTAACACCAAGGACGGCGATTTCAAGATAAATGTGGATGATGTTCTGTCCATCAGTTCAGGCAGGTACCGGATAGAGAAGTTCGTAGGCGGCGGAAGCTTCGGGAAAGTGGCCCAGTGTGTCAAATTGGGCTCCGATGAAAAGATAGCAGTCAAGTTTGTTTATAAGAAGATGGTCTGGGCTGCTAAAAGAGAGGTGGACATGCTCAGGAAACTCATTAGTCTTGACCTTAACAAGAACAATTTGGTCAGATTTATTGAGGACTTTGAGTATGGAGGACACTTTTGTCTGGCATTTGAGATGCTTGACATAAGTCTGTGGGACCTAATGAAGGAGAGGTCCTTCAAGCCACTGCATTTGTCTGAGATTCGAGTTATCACACAACAGCTGCTGATGGCTCTAAAGGCCCTGAAGAGCATAGGATTGGTGCACGCAGACATCAAAGAAGATAATGTGATGCTGGTGAATCATCGATTGCAGCCATTTAAACTGAAACTGATTGATTTTGGTGTTGCCAATATTGCTTCCTTGATGCAATGTGGGACTCTCTGTCAGATAATATGTTACAGGGCCCCTGAGGTCACCTTGGGCCTCCCGTTGGGAGAGGCCATAGATATGTGGGCTCTGGGTTGCATTTTGGCCTTCACGTACCTGGGAAAGACCCTACATCCAGGAAGCTGTGAATATACACATATGAAGGCAATTGTACAGATGCATGGTCAGCCAGACGATCAATTGCTGAACTCTGGGTTATATACCACCAACTTTTTTAGCAAGATCCAATACTCCTCTAGTCCTTCATGGAGGTTGAAAACACGGACCGAATACGAGCTTGCAACAGGCTCCATGACAAAACCAGATCTCAAAGTCTTTTCGAGTCTTGATGACCTGCTGCCTGATGACCCGGCTCATGCTGCCGCTTATAAGGAAACAAAAGCATTTGTAAGTCTTCTCAAACGGATGCTGCATATGGATCTTGAAAAAAGAATCACCCCCAGGGAAGCATTGGGGCACCGCTTCATCACGATGAAACACTTTCCTAGTGCCATTGACAACAATCCCAATACAACATCAGCCAATTTGACCACAGGAGGATGTCCATCTGAGAAGTCATTAGTTGAATACTTTGTAACATCCAGTGAAATCATAAGTTGGATTGGAGCGTGCAAAACTAGCTTGGATGACCCACTTTCAGTTGATGATGAATCCACTGCTGGCAAACCACAAGCCATGGCTCGCTTACATGAAACCCGCACTGCTGGCCCAGTTTACAGACCCACAGCCACAGCTGACGGAACAGCTGCTGGCAAAAACAACAGACCACCTGGCACATATAACGTTGTTTCACCTGCCTCTGTATGTTACTATTCAAGACGAATGTCAAGTAGAAGTCAGCCGAACAGTGACGAAGAAACCTCAATCAAAGTCAAAGCTCAGGAGCACTTAGGAACATCCAGGAAAACGATAAGATGGAATGGAGCATCCAATACTAGCTTTGATGACCCACTTTCAGCTGATGATGAATCCACCGCTGCAAAAACACATGCTGTGGCCGGCTTAGACGAAACTTACACTGCCTGGACAATTTACAACAGCACAGGCACAGCTGACAGAACTGTTGCTGGCAAAAACAACAAACCACCTGCCACATATGAAGTTAGATCACATATCTCTGCAAATTACAATTCAATACAAATATCAGGTACAGTTCAGTCCAACGATGATGAAGGAACCTCAGACTCTGACAAAGTCCAAGCTCAGAACTCTTTCATGAAGAGGACCTGCCAATTCTTCTCCAGGATGAAGCAGCATATGAATTGCTGCTGTGTAGATGAGGTGGTATGATTGAAATGACATACCCCCCCATCACTCAACAACACACACACCTCAAGAAGTAGCAGTTGGACAGGTCAATATTGGGAAGAATAAAAGTCTAACAAAGTCTCATAAGTTGCCTCTGTCGTTGTCCTTGATGGCCACCAATAACTATTGAAGCTAAATGTAAATTGAGAACTGAAAAAAAATGGGTCTCCTAATGGAATTCACTATGATAGGGGAAAAAAATGTAACTAACAAAGTCAGATATCAACAGGAAACCACTGTCAGTCAGATATTAGATCCTGAGATGGTATTTAGTTTTTTATTCCAGGTTTTGGTCTTGGTTCATCAAGCTTCATAGTTGAACACTGTCTGATTGCGTCATCTGATTGCATCAGAGATTTCCAGAGATCCAGAGAAATCAGAGATCCGGGACAATAAGTCCCGGAGTACTTTGTGGTCGTCAGTCTGTGGGGGCACACACACCATTCACTCACACACTCATACGGAGGGGCAATTTTAGCTTGTTTTTGGACTGTGGGAGGAAGCCGGAGAAAACCCACGCAGACATGGGGAGAAAGGCAGCTGTGCCGCTCTGGTACTATAATAAATTGAAAAATCATTTGTTGAATGTTTGTTTGAATGTTTGAAGTTCAAACCTATATTTTCTCAGTGAACAATGATTGCGAAAAAGTCTCTGGGGATTAGTGATGCCATCTTGTTTTGAAGAGTGAAGAGTGAAGTTATGAGGAGGGAAGCCAAGATTAGAGTACAGTAGATCTTCCCCCTGATAGGGTCTAGACACTGTGGTGGTGATAAATAAGAGATGCTTCGATTTCTCATGAGCAGCATCACGAAATGCATATGGCTGGAAAACCAAAGCCAGCAACAAGCTCCAATATATTCAAGCATATGTGGCCTCATTTAATAATTTATCTATTTGGCATAAAACAGCTCCAGGAAGCTTAAATAAATGATCTAAGTGAGTGATCACTCACTCACTTAGAGAACACCATGCAATTTAAGTTATGAGTAATATAGTATTATACTCACCTGTGAAGACCCACCCATATCTGTTTTTTCTAGAACACAAAACAGAAAAGATTAATCAAAATGTGTGCCAATGTGCAGTTAGTTTCTCTTGAAGGGGAATAAGTTCATCCCCAGCAACCCTCAGTTGTTGGAGACATTATAGACCCTGTTGCCAGGGATATACTTTAATTATAACCAGATGCGGTGGGACAAAGAGTGAAGAAAAAGAGACTGAAAGAAAAAGATAGATAGAAAGATAAATAATGTTTTTTTTTCTTCATTGCAGTGACATCTCATTGCGTTCCGACACTATGGAGGTATTGATCGCGTAAGCTATACAATGATAAAAAATATTGATTCGATGCCTAATTGAATCGAGACTAAATATAATGGAGGGGATGAAAGTGAGAAAGTTAAAGAGGCACAGATAACGCAGGGAGCTCAAGGTTGATGCCTTTAAATGAGGAAGAAATGCCAGTAAGCTGCGGCACTCATTATCATAGCACAAAGATGCTGCTGTGCTCTCCTCTCCCAGTGCAAATTTCACTCGACCTCAAGAGAGCAAAAATAACTACAAATGAAAATGCACCTATTAATTGTGTGTTTATCGGTGTATGTGCATGTGTACACCCACGTGTTCATTGGTGCATGAACGGGCTTGAATTTCAAGGCTCACTATCTCAGACCAGGGACGAGTTATGTGCTAATTACCTCACTTTCAATTAGGCCAGATTACTTTCCAAGCGCAAGGATGCATGACAGCTCAATATTAGTTGACCACTGTCTGGCTTATATTGTGCAGGTTTGAGAAAAGGCTATCTATCTGTTTGATGGGGGATCAAACGAAGTGTTTTTCCTGGGGAAGACAGCCTCTTCTATCCACCTGAATGGCCAATGATCACTGTTCATGTTAGGTCTGGTCTGGTCTACTGAGAAAAATACCCAGGACTTAAGGGGCTATAGATGAGTAACTGTCTTCACAGTCACTACGATCCTGCTTTGTGCTGATGTTTAAGCGTTGATTCAGGCTATCCTCATAGGACGGGCATTATTTGGCAGAGTGGAAGGTCATATATCAGTCCTTTATTTCTATCTCTTGTTTTTCGTCCTACAGTGCTAACGTTTCCATGGCTGTATTGGCCAAAGGGCCCGGGTGGAAAAGTGTAATGAAGGTCCTCTAATGAAATTGGAGACCGGGGATAATAACACTTTGGGTCTTGTGAAAACCCAATTAAGGCTTAGAGGGCTGTGAGTGTGCTTGAATTCCGGGCATAAGAGCCACATTATGAAAATATAATTTAATTGGAATATCCAAATTTCAGCCAATATTTTTTATTCATGTCAGATTCATATTACTTTACCTACAGCTGATTTTGTGGATTGTGTATTTTGATGTCCAGATGTTGCCACTACATACACATCCACACTACTGAAATGTTTAATTAATACACTGCACAAGTCCCTCTGGTGTGCTGATGTGCTATACACAGGGTTCACAAAACAAATATTTGCTCCAAATTATGTAAGTAGTTTCATTAAAATAATTACTTTAAAGACAGATCAATTTGTTTGGATCGGTATATACTGGACAAACATAAAGGGCTCTGTATTTATGAACAAAAAACAAAAATATGGAATATACTACAAAAACAAAAAAAACACACATCATGCCCAGGCTAACTGCAGCCTCATTAAAGTTCTGGGGATTAGCAAAAATGTCCCCCTCACCCAGAGGTGGTCATATAGTTAACTCAGTGCTGTGTAGAAAGGGAAATTGGATTCCTATTCCCAACACAGCTGAACCCTTTGGCCTCAATGAAGATCTAAATTTTTCCAGTTTCCTCTAATTAATGGTAAGGTTGCTGGCGGAGGCGCCTGAGCAATGGAGCAATTGGAGCAAATGCATCCCCTTCATTCAATAAGGAGAAAAAAAATAAACCCATTATGATACAGTCCCATCAATCAGGTGATTACTACATAAGCTGCCTATATCAATGATTATATTTACGATTTTCAGCAACTCACAAAAACAAAACAAATTAAAACAACACACAATTTGGGTTTATTGGTTTGTGTTGTTTCAGGTAGAAAAAGATAGATGTTAGATGTTGAATGAACCTTCTTGGCCCACTGACTTCAGCCAAACTGTTTGCAGGTCAACATGATGATTGCCCATTGGACCGCAGATCCATTATTCTGAAACCCAGCAGAGCATCTGGGTCTTTAGGTGGCACGGTTGTAATTATAGGTTGGTAGACTAATGTTCAGCAGGACACAGGGAGAATCTCTTAGCATTATGTACAGAAGTGGCTTCCAGAGCAATGTACTGTATGAAATAGTGATAAGTTTTATTACCCTTTATGTTGATGCGCAGGCCATTTTATTTGTAAAGGCCATGTCTGGTTGAGAAACAGTCAAAGTAGCTAATAAATTCAGGCCCAGTTACAGAGCAGAAGGTATTCAGCCTTTCATGCAGACTATAAATACAAAAATGCTCTGGGCTTTTTGTATTTTTCGGAATGGGACCAGAAAATGCGTAGGTTTTGCCCAGGCGATGCTTTGTGATTGCAGGAGACTACAGTTGATCATGGAGGTTGATTATTTATTCATGGCGTCATTGGCGCTAATGTGAACGTGTAAATGTGTGTGAGCTAAGGGGTTGAAGTGCTCTGGATTTCACTGATCTGATGCTGGAATCACCCAATTGTAATGATTTCAGCTTGCCTGTCCTCCTCTATATAAACTTTGGATGAACTAGGTGGCTGATTGTCATAAGCTATATTAGTTAGGGCAGCATCAGAGAAAACAGAGTTAATTGAAACAGTTTCACCTAGGTATGAAGGCGGAGGAGGATGCACTGCACCACTGGCCACAGAAGTGTCCAATGCTCCATTGAGCAAGTGGGTTGATGGCTGGAGGAGTGAACTCAATGTCTGGGAGCAGGATCAAGGGGAAAGGTATCATCAATGGGATACCGGGGTCGTTGGGGAGCTTCGATGTTTTCTTGCCGTGTTGGAGCAGACTGGAACACCGGGACATGCTCGTCATCCCCATCTGTTGAGACAGAGCAAAATAATTCCTAGCCCACAATCTTCAGTGTACAGGAGGATGCTTTTTTGCGTCAAATGTTGCA
The DNA here is from genome assembly GCA_030544235.1 of Lepturacanthus savala. NCBI lineage: Eukaryota > Metazoa > Chordata > Actinopteri > Scombriformes > Trichiuridae > Lepturacanthus > Lepturacanthus savala. The sequence goes on from CM060478.1 coordinate 11,091,408, forward strand.
ATCTTCATTTCCTGTAAGGGCACAATTTTGTTGCGATTTGAGACTCTGTTACTGTCTTACTCCAAAATATCCAAATTGAGGCACAATCTATGCGTTTGCTTTTTGCCTTTGTCCTTTCTTAATTTTGATGAAAACCCAGTAGAAAACAAAGTAGCATGGGAATGATGGTCTCTTTCTTTTCTCTATTACATGCTATAAAAGGACTGTGCATTGCTCGAAAGGGTAAATAACGCATTCTTGGTGTTACTAACATAGTACCACAGCAATTCAGTACATTCAGGTTTTACTGCTACAGGATTACTTGGTCGAGGAGTTTATTGTGCGGCCCTCCTAATCATCACCAATGGTCCACCAGACCTTTAACTGACACACAACAAATCCAACCCATGTGTTTTCACACGGGTGGGTTGTGTGTTTTCATGTTCCCCTGAAAACAGAAATGCCCCCCCAGAGTCTGTGTGCTCTCATTTCTGCAAAACTGTCTGCCTCCTCTTGATCTTCACAGCATAATCCCCTCTGCTATATCACAGTGGGCAGAAGGAACAGGACCATAACATTTTCATTGATTTAGCTATTTCTATAAATGCCAGGAGAGCAGTTTAGAAAGTATTTTAACAGCTTAATATGACAATGAAACCTATAAATTGAAACAATATGACATGTCTTCCAGTCATGCATGTTATTTTTATTTATCCCAGGAATATGTTTTTGTGATGGTAGATAGTTCTCTAAAGCACAGAGTGCAGCTGTGTGAGTGCAACACTTACATTATTAATATCCTTGCACTGATATGAGTTTATTTGACCTCTTGGCTGTTTGTCTATTATTTGGCTCTGTGGTCTATGACAAATTGAGTTTACTTAAAACATGTAGGAACCAAAGTTCATTAAAAATGGTAAGTAAATATAACTAATAGTCAAAAATTAAGTTTACTTCATATTTACTTGTTGATTTATTTAAATCTAATTGTATTTAATTCATTTTGTGAATTTACTTAAACTTAAGAATAGCATGTATAAAAAAGTTTATCTTTCTGAGTGTTACCAACTTGAGAAAACCAAGTTAGTGAACTTAGTAACTGACTTACTCAGAAACCAATTGCACGAAAACAGTCAAGTAAGCGGAACAAAGAATGATACTTTTTGGGGGGGAAATTCCATCCGAACATAACTGAGGAGATAAAGAAAATGACTTTGTAAGCTCTAAGGTGTTTGAGATGCCAGGCAAAGAATTGTCTACACTTCTCTTAAAGGAAAATAAGTGAGTACTTAGCAACTGTTCACACACCCTCAACAACTATACAATTCTTAGGAATGGAGCCATTGCAGGCCCTGTTGCCAGGGATACATTTTAATAATGGCCAAATAGCAAGAAAGTAAGAGCTAGACAAATAGAGGTAGAGCTAGATAGATAGATAGATAGATAGATAGATAGATAGATAGATAGATACATAGATAGATAGATAGATAGATAGATAGATAGATAGATAGATAGATAGATAGATAGATAGATAGATAGATAGATAGATAGATAGATAGATAGATAGATAGATAGATAGATAGATAGAGTTTTTCATAGCAGTGGTATCTCATTGCAACACAGCACTTGCGGTCACATCAGTTGTATAATGAAAAAGAAAACATTGATTTCATATGAAATTGAATGGAGAATGAATATAATGGAGGCGGCGAAAGTTAGGAAAGTTAAAGAGAAACAGCAGATAGTGCAGGGAGTTCAAGGTTGATGCCTCGAAGGGAGGAAGAAATGCCAGTAAGCTCAGGCACTCATTATTGCAGCACAAAAACACTGCACTCTCTCCACCCTATTCTCCATTTCGCTCAGTGAAAATTCCCTCAACCTATAGAGAACTTTAATAACTGCAAATGAACTCACTTGTGCACCTATAAATGGTGCTGTGTGTCTATGTATGCGCATGTGTACACCCACTTTATCACCGGTGCATGATTGGGTCTGAATTTGAGGCTCAACATCTTGGACCGCGGATGAGTGATGTGCTAATTACCACAGTATCAATTAAGCCTGATTACTTTCGAAAAAGCAAGGATGCGTGACAGCTCAATATTAGTTGACCACTGTAGGGGTGCATTTGTTTGTGTGTATGTGCAAAGAGAAGCTGCTGTAAGTAAAGATAATAATAGACAATATACGATTTACTTTGCTTATAATCTTTACTACTTGTTTATGTGACTCATTTGTCTTGGGAGTAGCAGCGTTCCTTTGGTGAGGTGATGAAATCTAGATCTGGATCGTTGTCCCACATATTCCATCACCCCAGATACCGATGGCACAATCATTTTCTTTTCTCCAGATATATAACATTGCATTAATAAAATCATCTTAGCTTAGCGTGTGGTCATCTTAGTCCTATTATCTTTACCGTGCGCTGCCCAGACAACTCTTACTCAGTTGCTGCATATTATACCTCAGATGACTGGTAAAGTCAAAAACCATCAGAAACTCAGATTTAGGGTGAACACAGAGAAATCCTCCCCTTCAGCCTTCTAGTGTCCAACTGTCATACATCACTCTGCACAGAGCAGATCAAACACCCAATGATCCAAGCATGACTGGCTGCAATTAAATTCTTACTTAAGATTTTTCTTTTTGTTTTACTTTAGATATGTTTAAAGCACTGTCTGCCTCGTAAAGCTTCTATTATGTGTGCAAACAAATTTGCAAGAACTTGCATGACTATGTCTTTGTCTATGACAGTAAAAAGACCAACTTTAAGCAAAATCGTAAGCATTATGTATGGCAGCAAACATGTGGGGCTGAGCAGCTACTGATAGCAGCCTCAGTATGGCCAGCTTCATATGACAATCTTTTTCTCCAATCACTAGAAAGTCTCAAAATTCCTCCTTGAAATGAAATACAAGCTCCTTTCATTTCACCTCTGCTTTCTCCAACATGTACCAATCATCAAAAAAATATGTATTTACCTTCAAGCCATGGTTGTTGCCCTCTCCTACAGGGTGTTTTTTTTCCCCAATATTGTATATTTTTCAATAAAATGTGTCATTTATTTTGCATGCACCTCAGATTTCTCTCAGACAACAGTTTGGGCTTTGTAATTGCTACTGTGGAGCAGGTGAAACCCGGAATCAGTCTCATTCTATGCTTTCCCCTCAGCTTTTACTAGTGTGTAAATCACTCAACTAAAACTGCAATAAAGCTTTAGAGCATCCGAGATTAATGCCGATCCTCCATTCTGAAAACCACTGGATTGTACTATCACGGGATAACACCTTGATTCTCTATTTAGCCATTGTGTTTTACATTCAATCCAAACCAGCAATGTTCCTCATTCACAAAAACAACAAAAAAAACAACAGGACTAGCTCAGCAGCTGTTGATCCCGTCTCGACTTTTAATAATATCCATATTCACAAATCCTTATCAATACTTAATACTTTAACACTGCCAGGATTTAGATCTGTATTATATCAGTCTTGTACATGAACAGTTCCAGATTCAAGGACATGTGGTGACAACTGGCTGAAATCATTCATTTACATTATACATTATACATTAGATTTACTATATGGCATTTTAAGAGGGAGGAATTTCCATAAGAGTCACTAAAGAGTTGAATGAATGACAATAGTGTATGTGATGCCGCCACGACTCAAACATGACATGCCCGCCAGTTATGGAAGATGAAAAGTGACTTTAATCCTCTAACTGGAAAGGGAAGGTCATTCAATCCTTGGGGAGCCAATACGTATAATTGGTTAGAGTAACGACAAAGATAAGAGGGTTTCTACAACACTGGGATGAAATGAAAGTCTGCCATGCCCTTGTTTTTTGGCTCCGGTGACCTCCTCAGACCCTAAAAAGTGAACAGCGACAGAAAAGCGGCGATAGTAGGAGCAGATGAGTCTGGGTGCTGATGGGCAATCAATCTTCCTCACTGCTGAGATGAGAACAGGTTCCACTGCAGTGATCCAGACACAGTGACAGGAACGGAGGAGGTAAGTGAGGGGAAGTGCAATAGAGTGGAAAAGACAAAGGCTTGTCACGTCCCTAATATGAGATTGTGAGTTCTTCTCTGAGTAGGTGATAGATATATTTTGCCTTGCAAACCCTTTGATAACAGTTTATCTCCTGTTCAGCCTTTCAGGAAGCAATTTGTGGCCTGCATATATTTATTCCCTGACTATGCAATCAGGTAGGAAGTAGGTAACCATAAATTAATTAACAATAGGTGTGTGTGTGTATACTGCAAAGTAGTATTCCATTGCAAAGCCATCAGTAGGATTGTGCGATGGTGTAATCAATGTCTATATCTCAGCAATGCATGCACTCTTTTATAAATCTGTGGCTCAAGGCAACTCAGAATTTATTAAAACCAGGAAATCGTTCAAAATATCAGGAGAGAAACATTTAAAAGGGTTGAAGCAAAAATAAGCGGGCTAGGGGCAAAACACAACAGTCTCGTAGGAGGTTAAGGAATGTCAATTTAACCCATATTGTTTATAACCGAAGAATGAGGACTTTTACCTTGAACTTTGTGCTATCGAAAAAAGTTGAATTTCTGCTGAGTCTTCATCCTCCTACTCGCTCTCTTCCAATTAAATATTCCAAGGTCGTGTTGAATAAAACATAATACCCAACTCAGTTGTGTTGCTGGCAGTGTGCTCTCTATAGGCTACTGTTTGTTGTATCTTATACTGGTGCTGAAGTCAAATTAGGTCAAAAAGGTGTGTGCACAATAAGAGGTCAACACTTTAAAATGAATCAATTCGGAACTTAATGAAAAAAAAAGGCATGGAATAAGTGAAAAAAAATTGGATCAACTAATGAGAAGAGATTTGATTTGATTGTTTGTGCCTCATAAATTTGTGTTGTGTGTACCAAGTGGGTGTAATTTCCTGAAAGATGGTGATTGCGTGAGAAAACATTAAGACAGCGTGTGGGCTGAGACTGTCAGTTGAAATAAACACAAACAACCCTAATTTTTTCCTCTGAACGCTGCTGTTAGTATCCATTGTGGTGCCCTAAAATATGATAAAATACCATTTCCATATGAATAATTTATTGCACAGCCACAGAAAGTCGGCAAATTTCGCAATTTCAAATAACTGTCACAGCGAGACGAATAAATTGAATGCTGAGATGGATTAAACATACCGCGGTGTTGTTTCAATGTGCATGGTCACCGGGACTGATGATAACCTTTCAAAAGAAAACAAAACACATTCCCCGTGCTGTATCCATCAGCAAATACATGTTTGTCTTCGAATCTCAGCAGAGTGCTTATTAGAGTAAACACAGGAACGTATTGAGGTTGCAGCAGGTTTAAACGCGTTTTGCAGCGGCGTGGCTTCACAGTACAGACCCGGGTTTAATCAGATGTTACACTGGTGCAGTTGAGAGAAGCAGCACTGACCTTTTTGCCACTCACTGGGTGGGAGAGGAGTCGCTGAGCTTCAGACAAGACATGGACTTCACACTTCACTGCAGCTGAGAAAAAAAAAAAAAGCCTGCACTGATTATACGGGTAACGAAATGTACATATTTTTTTCAGTAGCCAGTGTCAAACTAAGAATCTTTGTTTAGTCATGCAGACAGATTTCCATCCTATTATAGTAATCTAAAGTCTGGCTTTCGTGAGTTATGATGATTTTAAGCATTGCCATATCAGGCACCCAATGGGAATAGCATCCCGAATTTAATGACATTTCTTCTCATTAAATCCGAGTGTTGCTCCAATTGCTGCTAAAATCAAAGTCACAACAAAGTCCTCGTTTTTTCTTTCTGCCAGGACTTTGTGTGCAATACAGCTGGCATCCCACTGTGGAAAACAAATGATAATGCCATTATCCAGATGCTATAAAGAGAATGATGCAATCCTGAAACTCTCTGTTTCTCTTTGCCAGAATGTGCAGTGCTATTTTGTTTTTTTATGTGTCTCCACTGTACACTTGCTAATGGCCACTCTCAGTGTTTCTCCTCTTAATAGCGTAGTTGTTTCCCACATGCAGAGGAGAAGGATGGACCTGGGACAGTGTGGCCGTGTCGCTTTTAATGAGCAGCAATTTAGCCATTGTACCAACTAGAGCAGAAATGAGAAAGTTAACAAAAAAACATTTTGCTTTGCTGTTGCTGGCCTGTGTTTTCAGGGCTAATATTACACACACGGGGAGATGAAAGAGCAAGGCCAGCAGGTTTATATTTGTAAGCAAATGCATGCGCTGTGTTTGTGTGTGCATTGAGCGTGTGTGAGTCTGTGTGTGATTTGCATATTTCTATCGTTGTGGGGACATAAATCTGTTTACACACCCGTGTTATGGGGACTCTTTCTCTATCGCTCCCTCTCTTATGTTAACAAAAACTAAGTCTCATTTAACATAAATTGTTCATTTTAGGGTGACGATTAGGTTAGGATTAGGGTTGCAAATGTGATGGTTATGGTTAATGTAATGTGCCCTGAAATGATGGAAACTCACTTGTGTGTGTGTGTGTGTACGTGAGCACAGTGTCATATCAGCTGCTGGCAACTGTTGCTCACCAGACGCAAAGGCAGAGCAGATGTGAGAGCCCATTTCTAGCATGCTAGAATTCTAATTGGCACTACAAGGTTACAGTCACCAAAAATATAAAAGACCAGCACATGTCTAAGAATGCTCTCAGATAATATTCATGGCGGCTATAAGATGGAATCCCCAGATATTGAGCAATTTTGCTGAACTGCAGCTAAATGATTATGAGCTGGATCTTCTGCCTGGGTACATTCGTGAGATGAGAGGCGGCTCAAAGGAAGGAGGAGGGGAGAAAAACCGAGAGGTGCATCCAACATATCAGCAGTACGGTATTCCGATGGGCTGTGACGGAAAAAGATTAGCAATACGTACTGATGACCGTGAATTCACAAGAAGTATTGCTGAGGAGTCTTTGCTGAGTTTAGCTGTGAACCTGGACTTCTTTATCACTGGCAGCTAGATCAGGGTCTAATTACTGCAGGATGGACAGGTGGCAGCTAGGGAGAGCACAGTTTTAGACATTTTTTAATTTGTTTGATTGACCCTGATGATTCAAGGATGGTAAATAATTGTATTTAAACACATGCATTTATGACATCTTTCATACCCAAAGCAAGTTAATTTGTCAGTTTGCCTTCATTATTTACCAGTTACACTAATTTGTGCTGCAGGCAAATGTGAGTAGGTGCTTTTTGATTGTTTTTGTGAAATTGCATTAGCAGCGTTTGCCAAAAGCCAGCCTGTTCATTGGTGCTTGGATGCCTCAAAGATGTTTTTATATCCATGCAGCCATACACCCTGGAATGCAATTGCCTTCAATTAAGAGATAATGAAACTGGGATGTTGGAGCTCTTTTAGTGGATATTTAATCAGAAAATAAATGTAGATGTAATACCCACAAACCATGTCAAAGTAAGACAAATAAAATAAACAAGGTAAACCTTAATTTGACAGCTGAAACCATACAAATATCTGGTTATTCTTAAAAGGGGCAATTAAAAACACATGTTACAGCAAAGCCTAGAGGGTTTTATGTTTTTGTTTTACATACTGATTAGGTGAGAGGTGGCATTTAGTAAGAAGCATTAAAAGATCATAGCTAGGAAATCATCTGTAAAAAGCGTGATTCATTTATATAGGATGATTCATGCACGCACCTGTTCTATAGAGCCTCTCAGATGGATGAGAGACATATAGGCCTAACTGGAAATGATTGTGTAAACAAACCTATCTGTTCCTGTTTGCATCGTTTCCCTTCCTAAGCAAACAGTCTGCAAAGGCTAACAACGACCTTTCCATTATAGGAAAAGGACTGAGGCGAGGAAATTAAAGGAAATTGTTCAAAACAGGTTAATGTATCATGGCCTATTACTCTACAGTAACCTTCTTAAAGGTTAAGCATTGGGGAAATTCTAATTTTTTATTTTGAGCAATATTATAAAGAATACCATTAAAACAGATAGGGAAGTAGATGGAGCAGAACTGCATCTCATTACCACTCAGTAACCAAGGCAACAAGCAGACATGCTGCCGTCAGGGATTAATATGTAATTAATCAGGAACAATAACAATTGCCTCCAAGTTTTGTTTTAGTTATGTGTGTATATGTATAAACTAATTTAACCAAAAGGCTGGAAAAGAAAAAACTCTTTCATAAGAAAGAAAAGTGCTGTCTCATTGGGCCAAATGTGTTGAGCAACTATTTGGTATGAGCCCCCAGTTCCATGCCAATTGACAGTATTGTGAAGGAGGCATGGCTTGTTGCAAATTCTTTTTCTTTCATTATTATTTTGACCTGTTCTGTCTTTGTAAACTACTAGATACAGGAAAAGGTGAAGGCAGTCCAATAGAAGGAAAGAATTACTTGAACTTCTTAACCTTTCCAGGAAAACAAAGTGAACATGGTCTGCTAGTTCAATTCCAGCAATGTCACTTTCCTACACTTCCACTCATTTCATTCTGCCCTATACCAGGGACAATAAGACTTTGGATCACTGCTACTCCACTATCAAGGGAGCGGAGATGTTTATTTTTAGAAATTAGACCAGTCATTCACACTCTTGCAACTTTTTTTTCAAGCAGAAATTTAAGAGCAAGAAATTTAAGAGCTATGAATGATGGGATGCTATGAACCCGAAAAAGATTCTGAAACAGTCAGTCATTTTCTATAGCTGCTTATTCCCCGTTACGGTCGCAGGGGTCTGCTGGAGCCTATCCCAGCGTGCTACGGCGAGAGGCAGGGATACACCCCAGATGGTCACCAGCCAATCGTGGGGCACACACACCATTCACTCACACACTCACACCTACGGGCAATTTAGAGTTGCCAATTAACCTCAGCATGTTTTTGGACTGTGGGAGGAAGCCGGAGTATGCGGTGAAAACCCACGCAGACACGGGGAGAACATGCAAACTCCACACAGAAAGGTCCCAGAAGGTCTTGAACCTGCGACCTTCTTCCTGTGAGGCAACAGCACTAACCCATGCTCCACCGTGTCGCCCAATTCTGAAACAGTTAATGTAAAATTCTGTATGGATTCTGTAGGGACTTACATGTTTAAGGCAGAGGATAAAGACTAAGTGAAGAAAGCATGAAGTCAGCCAAAATTACAAATTAGATCATCATTCCAAAGGTATGGACTGGGATAACTGAGACTAACAACCCAGGCCAGGTGTTTTTAACCAACTCCACCGCTTCACTCCTGGATGACATGAACAGGTTCTCTGCCCACTTTAAGTGTGATTCAGGACCACCAGACAGTGCACAGATCCCTTTAAGCTCACTGAGGCAACGCATCAAGTGACAGAGGCAGACATGAGTCAGAATTTCAAATCTGTCAAACTACCAGACTGCCAGCAGACTGGCTGCACCAGTCCAACTAATTTCCCACAACCAGCTCTAGTTTGCAAATAAACACTATATAGTAATGTCCTCATAATAAGCATTATTTAATATGTATTAAGGCCCTAATAAATAAGATGCTTGTTAACATTAGTATACATTAATGAGACTATATATTTGCTAATAAAAGCATTATAAACCTAGCCTTGGTTATAAGACATTTATATAAAAAACAATAAAAAAAACATGTTAACGGTTTGTTGACCCTTAATAAAGTTAATAAAAGCCTTTTGACTTTCTTATATTTATTCTTAAGAGCACTGCTAACAAATTTAATGAGTGTAACTAACCTATTATAGCATCATAAAACATTTACTAAGCTTTTGTTGCTGCTTTATTAAGTTTAAAACATACTTTACTGTGCATTTCTAATGGTTAACAATGCTTTTGTAGCCACCAAATTAAAAGTGAGAACAATGCCTTATTAAGACTAATAGATCCTTTCGTATGTACCTATAAACACTTAACTGTGCTTTTCACAGCTCTGAGATCTGGAATTAACACAACATGGTGTCAAGGTTGATGAAATGTGAAGAAAGAATTGCATAACAATGCAATGCTTTTGTAGTGAAGCACAAAAACACAGATAAGACAGCTTATTAAAAAATCATGTGACAATAGTGTCTTCCTACAACTGCTGCATGCAAAATCGGTCAAGATTTTAAAAACTGACTGGCACCACACACATGTAACAACACATTTTCCACCATAAATCTATCCAGATTTGGTGATTAGACAATTTAATAATCATTTTATACCGCCACTCGGGTTCTGATGCATTGCCGTTCTCCAGTCCTTTGCATCTGTAGTCAAGCAAAACAGCTTTCAAAAGTTTCTTTGTCACTTATTCTTGGTGGCTTTCCCTTCACTATGCCTTTGCCCAATCTACAGAAAGCGCTTTCATCTGGCCCAAAATATTTCACATATTAGGAGCGAGTGTATTGAAGCCAGGTGCCTGTATTTCTTGATAGAGATTTTTATCCAGACCAGCTGTAGCTCTTCTCCTCAGCTGGGCGCCTCATGGGTTTGGCAGAGCAGCGGTGCCAATGCCCATCAGCGCTCAACATCAGTCACTGCATGCCCCAGATTCACACATCATCTCCACTTCAGAGGACTGGCCGACTGCTTGCATGCCTGTGTGTGTGAGTCTGCACGTGTGTGTGAGTGCATGAAATTAACTAACCAAGCCAATTAGAAACTTCATTATCATTTTTCTGTATGAAAACCTGATACAACTCTGCCACCTGAATAATGTTGAAGGTATGCAATTAACTTTACTACACACAAATACACAGGTACACTTAGAGGACATCGCTGCAGAAACACCATTTCCGTCACTGTTAAGGTTTTTAAGTAAATCTTGAAGTACAAGCAATGGTAGAAACCATAGCCTCTCGATAATTCCAATATTTATCCTGTGTCCCTGTGTTCAAGGCATCTCTGTTCAGAACTGACGTTCATCTTAAATTACATTTTGTTGGATGCCATCTTTGCTTTCGAGATTTTCGCCATTAAAATTCCATAAGCCAAAAATGCGCATGTGTCAGTGTTATTTACCTTTACCTGTGAAGTCTTGAGGAAGAGACAGAGCACTTCAGGGAGCCTTGGGGCAGTGAAGCTGGCAGACGCAAACAGGGTGGTTTTCTTTCAGGGCCAGGCACTTTTCAGACAATATTTGTGCCTCTAGCAAGAGGAGACTTTGTAGTTTAGCGGAAAGGTTTTTGGTTCATTAAAATATAGTAAAAGTCTAAATCAATCTCTCTTGGGCACTGTTTAGTAATGTTTTTTGAGCGAGGATGAAATATGACTCAGCAGCCTCTTATCCTTGAAGAAGAGAAAGTGACGTTTTTGAAAATGTGTGAATATTGGAAAAAAAAACAATTATGAAAGTAGCTGTGTGACTTTTGTTTAAGAAGTTTCTTACATATAAAGATATATTGTATTTTATTGCTTCCCTGTTCATGAAGCACATTAGCACATACTGTATAGGTAATAGTGTCCTAAAAAAACATAAAAAAAAAACTCTTGTGCTTGATGATCCGCCTGCTTCTATGTTTTATAATAACCTATTAATCACTTTTCATACATAAGATGAAAAGTGATTAAAACACTGCACCCAAAGGAATACAAGCAAGCAAACAATACCATAATTCATTTCAGGTGGAGGCACAATGTGCATCACAAAAGCATCAATCATTATAAACAGGAATTAATTAAAAACAAAAGGAACCGAGAAAGAACTATAATAAATGAAATGGATGCAGAAATAAAACAGAGGAATAATTAATAGAAAATGATACCTTATAACTCTAAAATGATATACTAATTATGATTAAAGATATAATATAATAAAAAATAAGTAAAGTTGTAGATAAGTAAAGTTAAATTAAAAAGGTCTTGAGTAAAAATATTAACATTCTCTGTTGCCCTCAGGTCCTCAGGCAGGGAGCTCCACAGACATGGGCTGTAATAGGAAAAGGATAACTCACCATGGGTTTGAGTCCTAACCTCAGGACTAATTAAAAGTCCAGTAGCCTGGAGGATTCTGGAGAGCTGGTAGATTAAAAACAAATCTGATAAGAAGGACCAAGATCATTATAAGCCAAACAGTAAAAGAATATTAAAATAAATTCTAAAGCTAACAGGAATCCAAAGCAGGACCTCTAAGATTAGTGTAATGTATGCTCCCCTTCTGCTCCATCAATACACATGCAGATGAGTTTTGCACTAATTGTAGTCTTATATTTCTTGGGAATACCAGAAGGCAGAGCATTGCAATAATCAATCCTGCAGGTGATAAAAGAGTGCAATAGAGCTGAACATTGGCATGAGAGACAAACGGCCTGATTCTGGAAATGTTCCTTAGATGATAAAATTCTGCCTTGGTTATATTTTTTACATGGAGGTCAAAACTAAGGTCAGCATCAAATAGTTCACCTAGGTTTTTAACTTTTTGGACGTGGTGTGTGAACTAGTGTTTGTATTTGCATTCAGGTTCTTCCTCTGAGCTTTAGCACCGGCACCAAAATCTTTTGTCCTGGTTGAGCTATAGCAATATAAAGCCGTGTATCATCAGCGTAACCGTGTAAATGAATGCCATGCCTCCTAATGACCCCCCCCCCCCCCCCCCCAACTGGCAGCATTTAAGATCTAAAATCAAGCCTTGGGGAGCTGCAGTCCATTTTATAGCTACAAGATTAACATTCACCAATGCTGACATAAAATTCTCTATTTGTAAGATGAGAATTAAAGCAGTCAAAAAAACCTGTTCCAGAGTGAGAAGTCTATCTAAAAGAATTACCTTGTCTTGGCTGCAACTTACTATTTAATTTACAGACATAAAAGTGTCATCAATCTTTTCATCTAACTGTCTTGTAAGTGCAGCGTATAAACCAACACCCCCGGTCCTAAAGATATGTGGCTACAAGCAGTAGGAGTTGACACCATCTGTCTTTTAGGCTGTGGCTGAGGTTATGATACAGAGAAGGCCTCTTTAATAGGTAAAAAGGATCTCGTCTGTCAGATCTCAGCGCTGGAGGTTTGCAGCTGTGCTGTAGTGGAAGACAGAGAGGCAGGATGGTATAAAGCAGAGATATAACACCCAGGTTTGTAACCTGCACTGAGCTATTGTACCTGTTGAATATTTTATGTTTCTCTGACAAACTAGTTATTCATCACAGTTTCATTTTCTCACCCTTTTACAATCTGCCAGATGGGCACGCAGACATGCACGACTGCACCCACATATGCGCCATTGCGTGCGCACATGATATTCCCAGATAATGTTTCCCCTGTCATTCAGCCGGAACAGATTGAATATCGGGGCTTTTACCACACAGCTTTTAGGGGGATCTGTAATTTGACGTTGCATTATAATGGTCATAATTTAGCCCAGAGCCCTATTCGCAATGGGAATAGTATTATCTGGGGACCTCATTTGATTTAGAAATCATCCCCTCCACTCCTAGCATATCCCCACATTATAAACGAAGTCTATAATTCACTCGATTTCACTGACATTATTCCTAATGTCTATAACTAAGTGTTGTATCTGCATGTGTAGCATCCCAACAGCATCATGCAGGTAAAACACATATCACTTCAGAGTGGGGCGACTGATTTTCAGGTTATAATGATAATTCTTGATTGGGAGAAAGGTAGAAAAAAAAGATGTGCTGCAGATTCCAATTTGCATGGGACTAATATTATCCCATGACCTCTGTGCTGGGCGAAATACGGTGGGTAATTTGTGGTATAATTTTCACTTTACAATTTGCAGATATGGTAGATTCCCCCCTGGGATAAAGCTCAGAGACGACCTCAGCAATTATTACAATTCACATGAGGTCTCCAGGTTATACTAGTCACAGGATAACAAGGCATAATACTCAAACACCTCCGATGGGATGTAGATGTTCAATGAATACATAAGTTGTTGGATTCCAACATCGACCCAAACGAGCAAAACTCCACTACACTAAGTAGCAGCACATGAAAATCACCGAATCTTTCATTTTGAGCTGATATTGGAAATGTCACTTTTGTTGGGATTTCCCCACAGTGCATCTGGATGACTGCAGGTGTCAAGGACCAATTCACATTTTTCATGCTACAGTGATGATTTAGAATTTTAAATTTAGCCTGCAGTATCTTCACATTCCTAGGTGTTCAGGATTATACGATTTGTATAGGTCTGTGTGAACTGACTCCACTTCAGCATTACCAGTCAGATATATATATACATTGTGCATGATTATCATTAAATATTTATGTATTCCACATTCAGCTTTTCTCCTGCTTACCTCGAGTCATTTTCACTCTGCTTTATTCTGATGTACCCAGATGTATAAACACGTGTATGCACTGTATCTGCTGGAGATATCCCAACAACTGCCACATCACTCACTGTAATACAACTAGATTCAAAATAAAGCAAAAGGAATACACACACACACCAAGAACAGAACAGTCATGAGAAATGGAAAAATCCTGCCATGTGTCATCATTTAAGGTGTTTGGATGGGGGGTTGCGTGTGTGGAGCTGAGATATAGGAGTTGAGCTCCTCTCTTTGATAGCTCCATCCCACAGGTCTGCCAATAGCAGATAAGTCAATATTTCAGGATTTTCTGAAATAAATCACTGTGGTTGGCAAAAAATTAATACATAAAGATTATTTCCTCAGCAAAATGTTAATAAACATATTGTTTGGATTTTGAGGATCTCGGTTTTATATAGAAGAATGTGGCTGAAAATACCATAATTGACAGAGATATGAATAACATATCCATTGTATAAAATACTTCATCTATTTGTCTGCTGGCTAAATTAAATGTAGGCTCCTTATAATAATGTTTTACTCTCATCATTTGCACAAACAGGATGCTGAGCAGTTTGAGATATACATTATAAAGGAATAAAAAAAATGATAGACAACATGAATACAAAGACAATAGTTTTAAGCTCTGTTAACCTTTAAGAACTATTCCATTTTACTGTGTTACCTTGTCCGTGTGAGCAGCCAGCTGAAGCAGCCACAGCGCTAAAGTCTGCTGATGCTGCCTTCACATGGTATGTGAAAGAAGATCCATCCCACTTGTGAAGTGGAAATTATAAGCGTGTTGTGTTCTATTTGCTTTTGTCATAGCGAAGTGAAAAATGGTTGACCCGGAATTTATTTTTAAAAATGACAATTAGTGAAAATGATGTATGCCACAGCGTTATGTAGGCTACACTCTAACCAACTAAACCAGCAGAGATTATTTAGCAATGCGATGCCGATCGTTCATGACACTTTCCCACCTCTGCGACATGTCGAAAGGTCAAAGTTTATCTCATCTCGTCAGCTCAGATCATGAAAATCTTCCGGCTTTGACGTGAGTGGGTGTGTAAATTTGATGCTGGTTTTTGGTATTTACGATGACTACCACAGGGCCTGAAGGCACAGTCCCAGCAGACTCAGCCACTTGGTAAGTGCTCACAACTGGGTCAGGAGCCATCAGCATAATGCAGCACCACCTGATGCTGCCACACTTGGTGCCAAGATGATAATTGGACAAATCCTTGCTTTTCCTCCTGGCCTTTTTACTGCCGCCTCTGCCGTGGCAGCGGATGCAGCCCGTGGCGCAGCAGTCGGTAGATTTATAGATTTTAACTGGTTTGATGACCGAGTTGACTGATGAGTAACGGAACCCGTGTCGTCTTGTTTCTTCGTCTCTTTTCATTCCATGAATAAATCAGGAACCAAAATTATGTTTACAAGTACACTGCGTTTTCTGTATAAACCGTGTTTCATTTTAAAAAATTCATTAAAAGACTGAGACTTATTACACGCTTTAAGAGTCACAACCTTGGAAAAAGAGTTAGAGAGTTGCACCTTTAGACTTTGTGAAAGACTAAAAGTGCCACAGGCGTCAGGGCGTGTGTCTCTGCAGGACTCCTCACACCTCAGCCATCAATAATGCTCATGAAACGGGAAAAGAAGAGGATAAAATAAGGTCCTACGGAGTGAGAGGAAGCGTGCTGAGTCAGCGGGGGATACCAGCTCTGTGCTGTTTACATTGTGATCTTCAAACGTACCCCCCCCCCCCCCCCCCACCCCAACACAGAATCACAAAACAACTTCTAAAACTTGCCTCGCATTCTTTGGAAAACATACCATGGCCCCTCACAGGGAGTTTATTAATTTTATATGACATGTTATTTCAACGCTCGCTGTTTAACGCTGTCAAAAATAGATTTTCATCACATTAACATTCCTTCTGAAGAGAATATTTGAGCATAAAATCAACAACTGCAGCAGCGGGACCTAAGAGACAGGGATGAATGTAATTGTGAATGTAATTGAATTAAATAGTAGAATCAAAGTGTTTTTTATTATTATTATTATTTTGATAATAGCTACAGATTAAAGGAGCCACACCTCCCAAGCAGGACACCATGTCAGTCATCAAAAATGAATAAAATCCATATTAATTATAACACAGAAGGGAACGGAGGGCAACCAAAACGCCAGGAGTCCAGCCGAGACTGTGAAGACATCAGGACGCACTGTGATTTTTAAATCATTATTGTTGGCTCAAGGTCGACAAATATAAAACCTCCTTTGATCAAAAACCTACAATAGAAAGTCATACTTGACCTTCTTAGCAGCTCCTGTCAACAGCTTTACAGTCAGTGTGTGGTGTTTACTGTTGCCATGACAACCAAGGTTCAATCCAAACATCTTACCCTGATCTTAACCAAGTGTTTTTCATTTCTGAAGTTAACCAGACATTAAACACATTACTGTCACACCATAAAACATTATTATCACAAGGCTCCTATGGGCCTATCTGAAGGCCGCGGCCAGTCGAGCAACAAAGAGCAAATGCAAGAACGAAATTTGATGCAGGAATTATACGAGTATTAGTTCAAATCTAACCTTGCCGTTTTTATAAGCATCTATATTGTGGTTTACTTTAAACTGAAATGCACCATTGGATTTAATGCTGCTTGCAGCTCGAACCACCACCTACCAGACTGACATTTCATATCGATAATATCCACACGAGCATTATAAACTGAATATCGAGCTCCCGTGTTTGTGTTTTTTTCAGATTCCAGTGCATAAGGCTCAGTCAATTCGCTGACCAGCGTTGACCCGCTGGAAATAAAAACATCGACTGACATTTACAGTACACGTTTTAAATTGATATTTTACTGTAGATGGTGTATTGACCGATCAAACCACCCCTGTTAAGGGCCTAGGTACACACATTATCAGTACTGCATAATGTTGATTAAACCCATTCTCATAACTAGTGGACAAAGTTTCATTCTCCCTTCTTTCTTGTCCTTTTCAAGCATTTGACCATGACACGTTTCTGGATGAAGTGGATCAATTTATCCCGCTGAATGAGCCCGAAGAGACTGCAATCAGTAGGCTACTTAACATTTAAAAGACGGGAGCACAAACCCGCTATTCTCTTTGCATCAAATCTGCAGACCGTCCCCCCGGGGCTTCACCCTGAATGCTGCACTTTACCGATTTGTGGTTTGTTGCATTAATGAGGGAGACATGACAGATATCACAGAGTTCCAAGATATAGCGCAGTGCCCTAAGGAATTTACAGCAGTGTGAAAGGTACATCTACAGCTGCCTTTTTCACTTCTATTGATCTATTATGAATGTCGGTTTCCACTTTGGTTGTGATTCATGTTGAATCAGTTTTATTGTGCAATGCTACCTGACATATATAGATATATATCACATATATATATAAAATATTAAACAGGATGAAACTTTTTATCCATGCTAATATTGTTATCAATTGATTTTCTTAACCAGATCATGAAAACTAATTTTCCTTGCCTATGCAAATACTCGATCATCATATTCATTCCTCTTGACAACTGATACTGTCCATCAATGGACAGATAACATTCAAATCAGCTGTTCATTCATTGTTTTAGGCTGGAAGTTGCAAACGTTTCATTCACCAACCAGCAAATTTCCAAACCCTGTTTTGTGTCTGGTTATTGAAGGATATTGTACGTACTCAAAAGCATAAATCAAGACTTTCTACACTGCAGATGAGGAACAGATCTGCAGAATTTAAACTAAATAACAAATATTTGAAAATATGTCACTGATTTTCCACACGAAGTTTATATTTAATTATAATTTTATGACCCCCGGGGAGATGAAGTGAGCTCAGCAGAAACCTACTTTTCATTTCTTTCCACTTATTTTTTTTTTCTCCATAGACAGTTACAAACTCCACCACAGGAACTTCTTATGAGTCTCACATTCCGTGGCTGATCCATTAATTATGAGCCGACATGATGACTCCATTTATTTACCACCAGCTTCAGAATCCGGATCCGTTAATTATTCAGAAATGTCACATTTCCTCAATAAATGATATCGAATTAGAAGAATAGTGTCGAAAAAAATATTCATTATTAAAAGCTTATGTTGCAATGATACAGTCCCTTACAACTGTGGTGCAAATTACTATCGAATCTTTCCCGTCTTTTCTGCAGTCCAGGCGAGTTTGAGGTGTGATTGTGACAAACTTGATGAATCCCAAATATCTAATTAGAAGCATGACGTTGCTGACTCAGTCTAATTGGAATCATCATCAGGTAATCATTTTTGTCAGCATAGATGAGCCATTGCAGGAATAAACACGCCGAAAATGGAAGTTATTTGTAGCAGGAGCTGCTCCCTTAGTATCACGTCAGCATCGAGAAAATGAAAACCCAAAGCTTTTAAGGAAAAGCTGAAAGGGCATTCCTTCAATTTTAGATATCAGGGCCACTTTAATCGTCATGGGGCGTACTGCTCAGGCTGTTTGTCTTCTGTTGGGGTTGATGTCTGAACTTTCACACACACTCAGTTGCTATATAGGAAGCATTAAACCGAGGGTCTGGACTGTCACAGATCATCGTTTTGCATTATCGCTGAAGAGTCTTTTTTTTTTTCTTTTCTTATCCCATCCACTAGGACTAGGCATAGAAATATCACATTTTTAAGAAACAGCAGATGTATAAGGTTGCAGGCAGTCAGAGATTTTCGGATAAAAGTCTCTATCATAGTGGAAGGAAATGAACTGTAGCATCCAGCGTTTTTTATACCGGGATCTGTACAAGAGGCCTAAACCTGTGAATATCTTCACCTCTGCTTTATGGACTTTGATTTTCTGCCTCCTGTGAGTCCTCCAACTTTATGGAAATGTAACAGAAAATTACACAACTACTGTAGTTGTAACTTTCCGACATAACAGAAATGAATCAGCACAGACAGCGTTTTGGCAAATGAACTATTTATGACCACAACTCGCGCCAGTTTGCCATTAGAAAATACATTTGTTATCCACAGATTAGCCACCAAATTAGATAGATTACCTGAAAAAAACGCCTCCTGTGTAATTAGTTTCTAATGGTTAATTTTCACTGACATGTGTCACTTTGTGTGGCCCTATTTGACATGGTGTTGTGGGTTATTGTGTGTGAACTAATGTACGCGAGGTCGTGAATTCCCCATTTAAATTCCCCTTTTGAAGACATGGTGACACAGAGTGTAGCATCTTCAAGGGTATTACAATGTTAAGTGATATTAGATGCCAGCTGACTCCCGATGCATTAGATCTAGGTTGATTCGGCTGCCATAATGGCACCGCTCATCTGGAGCTGCCCTTGACAGGAAAACAACATGGATGATGTGAGGGATGACACGCGTGGCTTAAATAGGGAGCTCTAATCATATCGAGAAACCGTATCTTCTGTTTCCACGGCGAACAAACATGGAAGTGACTGGCAGCTCTTCGCTGCTGTATCAAATGATATTCATCCCATAATGCTTGACAAGAATTGTATTTCGTGCATAATTTACACATAGTTTCTTTTAAGGGTTCAACATGAGTTGCTCTAAAGCATGCATGAATGACTTTCCATGCAATTGCTGCCAAATGAGTTTTATTGTTGTGTGAATGTGCCTTGAACAATAAAATCCCAAATAGGGTGCCTGGCAGGAGCACTCTCGGTAAATATTTTGCCATTTTAACAACTCAATGTCAATTTTAAACAAAATAGGGAAAAATGGTGTTATATGCAGGGAGCCTTTGGCCCAATAACTGGTAAATCATTTATTTTTTAGCTAATGCAGCAGTGTCAAACATGTGACCCACTAAAGGGTGTAATCCAGCCCACTGGATGACTGTGCAAAACGTGACAACAAATGCACCAGTTCCTGTTTCTTCACAGAAATGCGAAGCCAGTGAGCATCTTTCAGGGCTCTCGGGATAAAATATTTACGGTTTTGATTTATAAATGATTTGTAAAGCATGAGATAACTTTCCCTGCTGCTTATGAAACTATTTGTTTAAATTATTCTAAACTCAACTACATTTTTCAGTGACTGAAATGAAATATGACTGAAATAACTGAGACATAATTTTGTTGAAATTCACTTTTTTTTCTTATGTCATCTCTCCTGTCTTATAAATTGAAGGTTAATCAATAGTATACATATTTATAATGTATTTTATAAATTCGTAGGTGCTATTTTTCACTGGTCCGACCCACCTGAGATCGAATTGCACTGGAAACGGTCCATAAACTAAATTGCGTTTTGACACCCATGGATGGATCAGAGCATTTGTGCTATAGTCTAGTGTGTGAGGTGAAGCCAGCATCTTTCACATAAAGCTCCCTCAGCATACAACAATACCTTTCTCCAGCTGTTACCGAACTGACTGCCGCTGTACTCCGGGGTCTCATTCGTAGGCTGTTACCAGCCATCACTCTGAAGTTTTCTATTTCCCATGTGTAAATTAGAATGAGTTTTTTTCCCCCCTCTTCTCTCTCTTTCTTTTAACCCCGCCTGAAAGAAGACATAATTGCGACAGCTCTTCAGTGCAATGAAGAGGGCAGACATCTGGGAGGAACAATCCTGTTTGTGCTGTGAAGCCTTTGTCTTTTTTCATAGATGAATCATTTTCATTAGTAACAAGGTCAAAGGGGTTATAGCCTCTGAATCATCGGGGGATTCTATTAACTGAATTCATTTCAATTTTAGAGCATTGGGGTTGCAGTCATGAGTTTTTTTTAAATGTGATTCAAACTTGCTGAAAAAACTAATTTATCATTCTTCAATTTATATTTTTAGTTATTTATCTTACATTTTCTTGATTTGAATTCAAGTCTTTATACATAATTGGTATCATTACCAAAATATAATCAACTGGCAATGCACCTGTTGCTTATCCAAATGTGATAGAAATTTGTTGATGAGCATCTTAAAACATAAAACACTGAAATACAACATCTACAGATACACGAGTGGCTATCATTGGCATGCTAACATGAACTTGTGTAGCCGATATACTGTAGGCTGGTTTGGTAGTTTACCATCTTAACTTAGTGTGTCAGCATATCTGATGGTTTGCAATAAACACACAGTACAGCAAGTTCAGGATGTCGTGAATTTTGTAGGATCTGTAGGCAGGAGAAACAAACTTTAAGGCGGCACTAGAGGAAAATGTGACGGCATCAGCAAAGTCAGTAGACATCATCATCTAAGGACTATGAATATCTGCACAAATTACATGACAATCCACCCAACAGCTGTTGAGATATTTCAAGGCGAACCAAAGTGAGTCATCCATCAAAAAAACATGTTGCTAGTTTTTTTTTTTTTTTAACATTACTGGACCAATTAGTTTAAAAAGGAACTTTCCTCAGCCTTGAAGGGTTTCGCTGATTAAATTTCACTGATACGAAAAGCAACAGACAATCTTAAGCATACACACCTTTATTGAAAACTCTCTAAACAAGAGTGCAACACAACTGATGCAGAGAAGCACAACACACACTTAGAACAGAGTTACATTCACACACGTACGCTGCTTCAGGAACACTGCGATCCGACAGCACGTCTGTCGAAGCATAAATTAATTGAACCGAACTCTGTGCTTAGCTCATTCAAGTGCCTGCAGCTGCATAATGTGGGGTTGCTCATTTGCATATAATAAGGAATAATTCCTATGGTCTGATTACTGTTGTGATTGTAATCTAAACATCCTTAAACCTTGATTACGCGCCACTGTCGAATCTAAGTGAAGTGGCCCAGAGTTCCCATCATTAGCAAACAGGATCCAATCACACTCTGATGTGACTGTAGGCTTCTTTGTTTTCTTCGAGGACAAATTTCACACAGCTGCAGTCCTTTTATTGTACGTAAAGTATATAAACAGCAAAACACAGCTCAAAGAGTTCTCAAGGCCAGACATGCTTATTCATAGAAATCAGTCTTTTTCTCACAAATGGAACTGGCATGCCATGAACAACAATTCTTAAAACTTACACTCTTTTGTTTTTCTTCAGACATCTATTCATTATAATTGATAATCATTTCATTGTTCTTTAATCTTTTTTTTTTTTAATTACTTGTATCCCTTCAGTCCCTGGTGAATTGACTGAAAAAGTAATTACATAGTACCGAGCGTAGGTTGTCTTTCATCTGCTCTGAAAAAAAAAAAAGTATTATAATATCTTTTTCTTTCTCTGTAGAAAATTATTGAAGTTTCGTTTCAAAATGACGCATACACCGTTTGGAAAAAGTGACACCTACTGCTACAAAATTATCTATAGCACCAAATTAAAACAAATCATGGAAGGACTTTAAAGTAGAGTATGCAGTTAAGTTTTTTTTTTTCTTTTTAAATTCTGCCACAGTGATTGTGTACAGATAAAACACCCACACCTCAGTGTATCAGCATAACTCCCCACAACGCTGCAGAAGCTGCTGCTGTGTCTGCTGCTGCTGATCTCTTTTGGTGTGGGAATATTTATTTTTTTTTTTATACAGGAAATCCTGTATACTCTACCTTTAAAGGTGGGGAACTTAAATCTTAAATGCTGATGAAGCAAAAATACAAATACACAGACATGACTTCTTTTTTTCATTTTTTTTTGTCAATATACACTGTACCATCATATAGGAGAAAACTAAATGACAAAGTACAAACGTCAAGCTGCCAAGTCAGGCAAATGCAGATCTATAGAACATAACGCATCTGTGTCACAATGGTTTCAACCCGAATCTGCCTCAAGACGTCGAAACCACAGATGTCCGGGCCTGCTCAAAGACTCCAACAGGTTACAAGTTTCTCTCCGTTCAACTCTCAGAGTCTTGCCAAGTCCCGTCACAGAGTCTGATGTGCAGAGCCGAGTCCTGTCTTTCTCCCGGTGGAGGTGTCAGGGACGTTTCATCTTGAATTGTCTCGCTGTGGGATGCTGTAGGCCCCTGTCAAAACCTGCATGCACACACATAGTTCTAAGAAGCTGCCGATGGGTTGTGTTAGTGATAGAGGCTTAATTGGGGCTGGTTTGAATGAACGATGGGTTAAAAGAATTTTGAGCAAAGTGAAGCTTCCCTTGTATATTCCGGTGCCACAATCGGAACTGTGCCCATAATTTTGCAAACAGCTGATGGTACAGCTGTCTCCACTGATCCATTCAATAAAAACCTGTCAGCTCTGTTGACAGTGGAAACAGATACATGTAAAAATTGGCTTGGATAACATGCTGGCAAGCAAAAACAACATTTGGCTTGCTGTTCATCTTATATTTTTTTGAGCCTTTTATGAGCCTTGTTTTATCTCCTGTTTTTCTCACTTTTCAGCACAAATATGTATTCTTTCCCATCCTATATAGACGTAAACTGAGATTGCACCTTCCCATTACAGTAATGTCACAGCAATGGCAAAAAGACACAGTAACCAAGGCCTCATTTCAAAAACATAACCCCCCCCAAAAAGAAAAAAAAAAAAAAAAAACTTGTTAGAGGCTACAAATTGCTTCGCCTGTGATGGGGAACCAGTAATCCGTCTATGTGTCATCTCCGTTAATAAAGCATAACAGGCCGCATACAAACCAGGCATAAAAAGCTACAAATCTTTGGTGTCTGCTTCATTTCAGCATGCCTAAATTTCCCAAACTTAAGGCGAAATATGAATAAATAATGGAACATTAATGGATGAATAATACATTAAAATTGCTGTCCAGGGTTCGGGCCTGTCGTCTCCTGAATACCAGATTGTCGGTTTGTGTGGCTGCAGTCTACAGACTGAAAACCGTTTGAAGTGCTTGGGCAGTCCTTGGGGCAGCTCATGTAGCGCTAATGTCCCCATAAGCAGCTGTGGCTGACCTCCCTTAATGAGGATTAATGCAGGTTTAGATTGGAGTTTGTGCCTGTCCAGACACACTTCCACTACACTGTTACCACCTGCCTGTTATTGATTGCACTCATTGAGCTACAATTTGACTCTATGTCCCTGCACAGCCTCCGGGATCATGTGTTAAACGGCAGGCTTGTGAAAAATAAAATTAGGTGGTGATAGGAGAGGGGGGGGAGGGGTTACGATAAACAGGATTGCAGCGGACTACTGTGTGAGCCCAAGAAAAGGAATAATAAAAAAAAAGAGGTTGGGAAACATTAACATAGATTCTTTAAGTCTCTCCAAGTGAGTATTAGTCTTATATTTATCGTTCTGTTGCCATGGACACCCAAATATTATAGAATTCCTTGAGGTTTAGAACAACATATTAACTTTCTCAGACTACAGCTTTAACTTTAAAAAGCAGAATATCACAGTTTCTTGCACTAGCTGCATCCCTTGCACTATCAGTATAGTTTCATAATTTGATTGCTGTGACATTTCAAGGGATTCCTCTGTGAACTTTCTGTCCTAATCGTTTAACAACCAAACAATAAAAACATCGAGCAATCTGCCAGCCACATCCTCTGTTTGCCATGTTATATTTGTTATGTTATATATATTTTCTACAACAACCATTTGTAAGACCTCAGGTTTTCAGCAAACTTTGCCTCCTCCCCTTCAGCGGTGATGCCCCATTTTCTTAGATTCCCCTCCTACATCACACCTTATTATAATTTCAGAGCTGCTGAGCAAGAACCGTATATATATATATATATATATATATATATATATATATATATATATATATATATATATATATATATATATATATATATAATAAAAAAAACACAAAAAAAGCACGCACACACACAAATGTCAGTAACAAGGAGACGACGAGGTGTAACAGAATGGAGAATGGGCGAGGTGTATTACTGTCTGCTGGAATGTATACAAGAGCCAATCAGTCACTGGGAACGGGGAGGTGGGCTCGATGGCTTGGTGAGGGTGTTGGGGGGAGTCTTGTTGGTGGCCACTAGTCATACTGGCCCTTCAGTCAAGCCTTCCAGGGGAAGGGTGGTAGCATTGTCAGTGGGCTGCGGGTCGTCCTGGGGGTGCAAAGGCGCGTGGGCGGCGGTGGCGGCAGCCAGGCTGGCATAAGGCAGGTGGCAGTCCATGTGCAGAAACGGAGGGTAGTGCTGACGGTAGCAAATGTACGCAAACAGCAGCCCGATCACTCCTCCGACAAAGGCATCTGCAAAATCACAAAAACACACGTATTTTAGGGGTAGGCATTCTTTGAGCAACACCTGCTCTTAGAATGAATCCCTATTCGTTATAATAGCCAATTTTTCATGCCTCGGGGTGGTGAAGGCAAAGTGATGTCTCTCACACACCTTTGGATAGGTCGTCTCTGTCACTTTGTCATCTATGTCGAATAGCTTCAGATTATACCTGCCCCCCTTTAAGCTATAATACATCATAGAATATCACACTGCCCTGGCAAATATTAAGGTTATAGATTGTGATCAGCTGGAGCTGTTGAAGTAGAGGCTGCACTAATATAAAAATCACATATTTCTACCAGTTCCAACCGACTTTCTATAGTTTCTTCTTTCTACTCTTTCATTGAAATATAATATAACATTTATTTAACTCATATAAACTTTTATTTAAACTATTATTTTTTGGAAGCCTCATTCACACAGTGATGGGAAGTCTGCCCGGCCCACCCACATCTGAGGACAGAGTGGATCTAGAAGGTGCAAATGGACGGTGAGAACATGGGGCATCCATCAAGCATGGCTCAGCAGCCAGGCTAATGGAGGCTCCCAGCTTGTGTTTATACTGACTGCAGAGTGGGTCCCCTCAAGTTAAATGGGCTGCACCACTGCTGCTTACTTACTAAATTAGAGGAAATAGAAGGAGACTATATGCAGAGGTGAGAAGTACTGATGGGACTCAGAAAGTAATTAATCTCTGTGAACAGATATCTGCAAATGAATATGCAGAATCTGTAGGCAGGTGTGGTGTGTTTGTTGTCTGGGCAGTTCTGTTCAATCACATTAGAGCTGCGGTTGCAAGTGATGGATCTTCTGAAGAGACCTGCACAGAAGTGGAACACATTGACCAAATGGTATCTCGGGACCTAAAGGAGCCTGTTGACAATTAAGCTTTTTATCAGTTTTTACTATCTTTTTATTAGCTTATGTTTTGTATCAAGTTACTAGTCGGAGTAGACAATGACAGAAAACAGACAATGTCTTGGACCAGATATCCTTTGGCTCCACCAGAGGCACAGAAATATTGCTGCCTAACCCCAGAGGCTTATCCATTGTCGGACGGTGGCCGATGGATTCCAAGATTGGAAAATGATTGTGACTATTGTCCGTATTGTGTTGTTGAGGTAAATAAATCCTGATAGCTATAAGATTTGTTTGTTATGTAGCTGCCCTGCTCCCCAGGAACATATGGCTTTCAAAAACTAATTAACACCTAAGACAGAGCTGTCATCGTATTACCATATAGTCTCTCCCACACACTCCACCCACATACTGTATGTATTCCCTTCCCTATGCCCCTCTCAAACAGATATGAAAAACTGAAGACTTTAATTATAATCCCTACCCCCCAGGTGGTTGAATTATACGATACCTTTTAGGGAAATCAAAACCCTCTTATGATGTTGTGGTTGATAGAGAACAACCAACACAATTGTTACTCAAGCAAGCGATCTTCCCATCCTTATTGACTGTGCACTAAAGCTTTTCCTGGATTTTTCTATGCTGATTAATTTCAACATGATTTCAACAAAAGGACAGATGTTTAAAACGAGCCTCCTTAGACTACGATTTTGCCTTAAATTTAGGCATCCACCCATTTTCTATACTTGTGTATTTCTCACCAGGGTCTGAGGGGTCTGCTGGAGCCAATCCAAGCTTCTTGTGAGAGGCAGGGATACACCCCAGACAGGTCACCAGTCTGTTGCAGGGCACACCCACCATTCACCCACACACTCACACCTAAGGGCAATTTAGAGTCTCCAATCAACCTAAGTATGTTTTTGGACCGTGGGAGGAAGCCAGAGAACCCACACAGACACGGTGAGGCCCAAGTCCTTGAACCTGCGACCTTCTTGCTGTGAATCAATAGCATTACCCAGTGCCACCCTAAATTTAGGCATATTATATTATGGCATATTATATTATTTATTATAATTTTATTAATTGTCTTAAACCAGCAGCAATGTGTCCCAAGATGACACATGCAGATTTAAAGGAAAATTGTGCCATATTTCAATCTGAAAAAGGTTTTTCAACCCTTTATTCATCTGTGAAAACAAAGCTCACTCCACAGCTAACAGCTATAATGCAGGCGGACTGGGCATGCATCCCTCCGTTTTTGGCTTGTATAAGCAATATTTTTCTCATTTGTCAGGCTCATATCATTATCAGAGGGCAGTCCCGAGTCTAGATATCTCATTAGTCAAGTTAGAAGTTAATAGAATCGATGTTGAAAAGTGATGAAATTCTCCTTTAACAGCGAATATTTTGACATTAATTTTGAATAGTGCATAAAAAGGACATTTTAGCTCTTGCGTGCAGTGCTGTTAGCTTGACCTTGCCAGTGGTGTTTGTAGTCGCAGGTGCGGGACAGTGCGATCATCATGGCGCTGTAGAGGGGCAGCACCATGGCGCAGAGACGCCAGCTACGCCCCCGACCCTGATCCGTAAAACACTGCAGCTTCCCCGCCAGGTAAAAGGAGGTGAAGCCAAGACCAGAGAATGCAACTAGCAGGGAGAGAAGTGGGCAGACACAAGAAGAGACAGGGGGTTAAGGCAGGACATCACATACAGCGTTCAGATTATACAGTAAGTTCTCATCCTCTCATAAACATCAGCAATGAAAACTGATACTGACGTATCTCAAAGAACTGTTGTAAAAGTCAGGCCTCTGCTCATACTGTTGGTAAGACATCAACCCCTCAGTGTGATGATCAGTTGGGCAATGAGGGTCAAGACTTTGGTGCGATAACAAAGCCTTTGAGACAGACAAACATAACGAGAAGGTCAATTTGTATCTTGTCCACTGCTGCCCACTCATGGGTAAGATCACCGAGGGATGAAACTTCAGTCCGGTAGACAAATCTCTGTGTGAGACAGGCACCTTAGAGCAGAGGAAACCAAACCACAACTACACCGCTAAACCCAGCACAACCCACACTCTGAAGGAGACATATTCAGAGATCTGTGTACTGTTGCAAAGAGGAGTGTGTGTATGTGGCATTAGTGTGTGTCACTAATCCAATGCACCGCACTGCATTAGGTCCCTAATGAGTGGTCTCTATGCAAACACTGTCTAAGTAAAACAGGAATTGAACGCCTGAGGCCACTGTGAAAATGGAAATGTAAGTAGCCCTGGTGTACTGAAGGGGGTTTGAGTCCAACTTGCTGGTGGTTAATGTAAGAGACAGCTGTGGTCTAATTGTACGAATTAAAAGTATTGTGATGGAGCTGTAAACGGTGGTGCTGAGACAGCATCATTAGTTTACTGCTGCGATGGGCCTAACAGCACCCATCAGCTGCCCATTTGTCGCTCAACTCCAAAAGCGGCCAAGAATAGTCGGAACACGTGTTTGGCCTGTAGAGTAGTGTTCCTCGACAGGAGCAGTAGCCACCCAGGGGGTTTTCAGAGACCGCCGGGAGGCTCTTCTAGACTCTGCAAGTGTTATCGGACCAAATGGGTCATATTCTTCTGGTAATATTTCTCAGGGGTTGTGCAACACTATAAACAGTTTATCCACTGTTTTACAGCCACACATGGCTACAAAATGGCAGGATTTTAGACAATAATTAGACAGAACTCCCACACAGTTTTGAGGGCATGTAGTGTGTTTTGAGAAACACTCAGGTAAAACCAAACCCTGTCAAATCACAGGTAAAAACAATACTCATATCAAAACTATAATAAACTGTCTAACTGAACTACCTATAATATCTACATACTAGAATGAGACAAAAATGCTAACATATTGACAGTGTGTGTGACTGACTCTCTGTGAACAAAACCAGTTTCATATTCTTTGATACATTTAGTATGTCTGTTGGGATTGAAGTTGCAGATGACACGTTGCGTATCAGAGATCTGAAATTTGGGGTTAAAGAATACAAAAAGTCAGACAGCTTCTTAGTCCTACATATGAATTTATCATGACAACCAACTACTCTATTTTCCAGATTTATAGGTTACCATAGTTCCTAAATGTATGTAGAAAGGCAGAAAATGGAATTCAAATACCAATTTACAAAAGTTGAGCTGTCGCAGTGGCTTTTCTGCTCTCATGGACCACAGCTGGCTCAACTTTTCCATTACATGATCCAGATGAATATATATTGGATAGCTGGTGTAGGCTGATATTGAGTTATTTTTAAAAAATGGTTATAAACTGTCACCTACCTTGAAAATAATGGATATCATGTTGTTTGCATGATTGCATTATTACTTTAAAACATATTCCTTTATTAAATACTTTAGTAATGTGGGATTGTGCCCGGATTCCATTTTTTTTTTTTATTGTTGCCCCCCCTAGCAAACCATGTCCATGTAAGCTCATAAATGTGGGCATCAAGGGCAACACATAGACAATTTAAAAAGGAAACATTTTGAATCCTATGTATGTGTTAAATATGCTCCTACAAGCACACATCTACGCATTTCTGCAGATCTATGCAGAGAAATGTATTTTAAGTGCCCAAAAAGGTTATCTTTTCAGCCTTGATTGTTAGCTACTCCTGGTGAGACACGGCGCTAAATCCTTTTATAATAATAAACCATTGTGTAATTCAAATGAAAGCAAAGTGATGTAATTAAAGAGGGAATAAGAGCCCTTTTTTAACTACACAAGAGCAATGACAAGCATAGAGATTGTGTGGGTGTCTCCAGGCGCACCTTCTATTTAAGTTCATGTATGAGCAGCAGAATAATGCAGCAGGGCTGGGTGAAGCTGGTGGCCATTATTAAATACTATCAGACAGTCACATCACTGCCATCACAACTCTGACACATTTGCACCAGTCAAATGTGATAACGACAGCACAACAAAGGACAAGCTGTTTCTCAGGAAATGTCCGGATGGTTCAGGGAGATGAACACACGTCACCACAAACCTGCAGCCACTTACTGTAATAATGAAAGAAATAAAAAAAATAAATCGATTTTTTCCGTTTATGGGATGTAATGTTACATTGGACAGATGGCATTTCAGCAATAAATATAAGGCATTTCTATGGAGACATCAGTGTAGATCATTCCTATGATTTTTTGCATTGTCCTAAAGTAATACATCCAAGACATCCACCTGATTATTGTTGGAATTCTTGGTTACAGTATACCTAAATATATACCTTATGCATGCTCCTGTATTTTGGCAATAAAACAGGAAGTGGTGGCCTGATCCAACAATGCAAAATGTTTGGCGGAAAACTGTGGATGAAATACAGTATATGTCATGGAACAACTGACTCAAAGGATAAGGACTCGAGTTGAACAGTGTCAATCAAAATGTGAGAGATTTTCAACTTTTTAGTGATAGGACAAGGACTTTAAACCTGATGGTAACACAAGAATAATCTGTAGGGACATGGCAACCCAGCATATTCTTTTTCCAGTGTTTCCATCTTTTTTATTGTCTTTTTTCTCTATTTTACTGATATCCATGTGCTATAGAATAAGAAAAAAATAAAAAAGAAAGTAACAAAAAATATATAATGCATTTCACCTTGTACATGGTCACACACAGAAATAATTAATATTACGCAACCGTGTTTAGACTGAAATGTTTCAAGGATGTCAGACGCTGTCTTTGGTATTTAAAATTTAGAGAGGCAGAAGAGCGCTGCATCTTGTCCTTCATAAAAAAGCTGAATATGGAGTTATAATAAGTCTGGTGTGTGTAGAGGTGTGTGTTGAACTGAAGCCACCTGGTGTCATCAAGTGATTTAATGAAGGTAAATACAGTAAACAGCCGTGTGTAATGGCTCAGAGGCTGGAGATTTATCAACATATAGATGTCCTGCTGCACTAGATGCTGCAAGAAAAGCTTCTCATACAGAATAAATCAGCTGTGGACAACAGATACTGTCAGAATCTCCAGTGTTACTTGCTCCGGTTGTTCCACCTCCATGAAAATACAGCCTAAACCTGCCTCTGCTGTAAAGACTCTGCGATTGATAGGAAGTTGATGTGAAAGAGTTCAGTCATTTTACAGCATCCAAACCTGGATGCCTCACCCACTTCCAGACCTTGACCCCTCATGGTGACCTAGACAAGCTCAGCCACAGAAACCATTTGGTGGTTTTAGCGGTGATACATTTTCTGTATGGGTTCATTTAACTAGCTTTAAATTGGACAAGCAAATGTATTTTATTAACCAAGTTTATAAATGCATAAATTCTTGATTTATTAATTCCATATGGACTTGCACCCGGTCAAGCTGTTCTGGAATCTTGAACAAGGCAGCCAAGAGATTAATTCTCAGCATCCCTTTAAGGCCATTTATCTCACTTCTGGCCAATCTCTCTACATTTCCAATCACACTTGCAGCCTGATGCCGTTTATTTTAATAGCTATAACCATAGGTGCCTGAGCAATAGATCCCCTTTATTCAATTAGGGGGAGCGAAATCATGACATTGCCACCCAAGGTTTTCTGTTTTTGAAAATGAACTCATCATCATATAATTCCCGCAATCAGGTGATTATATTTGAGCTGTATATATCACTTATACGGTTTTCAGTCGTAATACAAAAAACACATATTTTGGACCACCCTTTGAGTTTGATCCATTTTTTTCTTGTTGCTGATCATTTGTCACATTATGATTTGGCTGTCAATCCACGCAGGACTCTGAAAGTTTACAAAGGTGAAGAAACACGCTGTTTATAAATAGGAACTTTGACATTAACGCTACAAAAGATATGTGGCCAAATTCATCCCAGAATACCCTTCTATGTGGATTTCAATGCACCTTGAGGACACATTGGGTGTGTTCACATTTTTATTTAGTGCTTTCCGCTTGTGATCAGATCTCAGGATGCATGTTAACACCAAGTCTAAACAGGATGTCTGTGCACACGCTCTGTAGAGATTTTCCAACCACCAACGAACATTATCATAAGGCAAATTGATGCATGATTTAAGGAAATCCTTTATGTCCAACTGTGCAACCCGCATAAACGAATGTTTGCAGACAGAGAAAACATCAACATCATCTTGAGGATTACACTAATAGAGAGGCTTTGATGAAATGCATAATACATGAGCGGGGACAGCTAGGATGTGTCTTCACACACAGAGACAACGTAGACACGTACATATAAAATTACCATAATCAGCTAAGCCAATATATTTGCAGCAGCAAGGTTAACCAATGAATAAAAAAACACTGAATGATGCGCCTCAAGAGGCAGCGCGGGTCCCCAAAAGGCCAGAGAACAGAGAGTAGGCCAGCAACATTACAGTAATGAACCCGCTTCATGCATTTTAAAAGACTTGAAGAATAATTCCCCTGAGACAAAACAAAGATGCCTAATGGGAGTAATGAGTGCAGTGCAGCTTTTTTTTTTCTTTTTTAATCTTCAAACAAGCACAAGGTTTGTTCAGACGTTGCAAGTGAAGAATAACCCAGAGTCTGATTGCACATTTCAACGGCAAATGGGGTGGAGATTTGTGTAAACACGGCAGAATGCAGACACACTAGAGAAAACAACTAGAAAAGGCATAGGGGAATACTAAATACTAAATAAATAGAAAGAAGTATGTCAATTGTTGTATCAGAACAATGCGTAATTATTTTTTCAGAAATTCCACTGTAGGTGTATTTGCAGGCAGATCAAACATCTACTTGATGGATCATATTCAGTATCCTGAATTTGAGTTTTATACACACCCTGTACTTTGGAAAACAGTTCAGATTATGCTGTTGGAAGTGGCTCAGGTAGCTCAACCAGACAATTCTTATTCACATGGAGGTAAATATTGGATTGTCATGACCATTGACTTCAATGGAGGATAGTCCGATAGGCTTCTATAAACTCCAGCAAACACCAGTAACATTTGGTGGTGGCTGGTTGGGCGGATGATTCGATAACTGCTGTAAAAAAACATGATAAGTTCCAAAAGCAGCAGGAGAGCTGTCTTCGACACCACATATTTTACGGATCTTTTTAACCATAACCATGATATTTCTCCTAACCCTAACCACGTGTTTTTTTTTGTGTTAAACCTATCCAGATCTTCACAACAGT
Source organism: Lepturacanthus savala (assembly GCA_030544235.1). Classification (NCBI taxonomy): domain Eukaryota; kingdom Metazoa; phylum Chordata; class Actinopteri; order Scombriformes; family Trichiuridae; genus Lepturacanthus; species Lepturacanthus savala. The sequence continues at coordinate 11,124,821 of CM060478.1, forward strand.
GTTGTTTGTTACATGACTTGTAAAATATGTGTGCCTTTCATCCAGTCTGGAGTCTCAGACTCTTGAGAGACGTGACAAAAAGATGATATTGAACGCTTTGGGATGAGTGTTGGTTCAATAAAAGGAATGTTTTTCTCAACGCTGTTTACTTGCAGGGCTGGTGTTGAACAAGCATAGTGGTGAAAATAAATTTTATTTGTGTATTTTACTTTGTAAATTCTTTTCATTCATTCAATAATAAATCGGGTTCATAAAACAGTTTTAGGGTTCTATCTAAGGGCATTTAACATAATCCCCATGAAGTGATGACTAATACAGCCACAACAGCTTAAATTAATATTAATCGGGCAAAAGAATGGCTCATAAACATCAACATAACCCCTGTGCTACACTACGGGAATACAAATGAAATTGATAACTTATACACACACAATAAAAGTGGGTTTCTTCACGAGTTCAAAGAACTGTTATTGAGACAAAATTGTTCTAAACAGATTGAGCAAATTGCTATCCACCTGTTATTCGTGTCATAAGTTTAACTGCACATTTTTATTGTGACCATCCCAAGGCACATTTATGCAATATTGCTGTTTAATTCAGGTGGATGGATTATCTTGGAAAAAGGAAAGGTGTTCACTAACATGGATTTCAACAAATTTGTGAACATAATGTATTATTATTTGAAAAATAAGGCTTAATTTAAGTAAATAAATTGCAGATCATTTAACTGAACACAGGAAAAATATGACCAAAAGAAAGTGTTGCATTATATTTCTGTATATTTTGTTTCCGTGTAGTATCTTGTATAAATTGTGATGGTAACTTCCACCACTGTCCTTCTCTGTATAGCAGTAAAAAGTAGAGGGAAGTACTTTATCCATCACTCTGGGGAATTTTAAGTATTCACCACCGCAGACGAGAGCTCTCTCTCTTCTTGAGCCAGTCTCCTGCATTGGGTTTGAATAATGATAAGACATTTTTCCTGTCCAATGTTTCTAAATAATATCCAAATTGAGATTGTAAATCTTGCTCTGAAGGTAACCAGAAGAAATCTATACAGATTCAATCTCGCCGTTAAAGTGAAATCTTGTCAGTTCACTGATTCTCTGGTCTGAAAGATGTGTGTGTGTGTGAGTGTGCAGACTCAAATTATCTGCACAGGATTTAGCTTTATAAAAAATGTACTTTGAAGAAAAGTTTGCATTATAAATGTGCATTTTGATGCAGATATTCCTGCATATATTTCCGAATGTTGTATTATAATTATTTTTAAGATGATTGTTACAGTCTTTGAGTGTGTTTCTTAGTTTTCTGGGCCACCATATTTTTTTCTATGTACACACACATAGTATTTTATTTCAGTAATTGACAGTTGCTGGTAATGTTATTACTACTATGTGGGGTAATAGTTTGTGCAATGGGTGTTGGCATTCATGCTGTTGTGAGCAGGAGTGGAGCAGGTGGACCTAATTACAGAGCGATGCTAGGCAAACAGGATCAAATGCCGTCTCTTTATTGAGAATAAAACCATGATACAGGAACTGGTCTAGAATGCACACACAACTAATGAGGTGATGGAAAACTGGTGAGAGAATCACAGGGAGCAGGGCTAATGATGTGATGCAGGGCAGGTGTGGAGGGAAGCCAAGGAGGGAAAGCAGTAAAAAAATAAAACCACCAAAGCCTCCCAAAAAACAAGAAAAACAGACAGGACAGTGACGGAGCATGACTGCAGTACTTTTCAGTTCTTTTCACAGTGTGGATACTTACATATGTGCATTTCTTAAAATCCTGTTGGATTCATATTGCTTTTACTCTCATTGTGTTTTTGTTGTTTTTTTTTGATAAGTGATCACACCTAAGACAGAACCCGTTGGACAGGTTCATTTTATGTCTACATTTTTGTGCGGTGATTGGGCTGAGATAAAGCTATCACAAAAAGAGCTCTGAATGAGATGAGTAGAGAAGCAGGCTGCACAGTACTGTATATTCATAAAGGAAGCCATGATTTATAAGGTGCTTTCCTGTTGAACCTGTAGTGATTTTGATAAGTGAAGCGGTAGAAATTCATGAGGAGTCATACAATGGTCAAAGATTCTGCAGACTGCTACAGTAATTTTGATAAAAACAGCCTCTTTTCTCTCCTGTTGATATATCTATGACCTACCCGATTACACACGAATACAAACTGTCTAACCACACAACGCCAGTAACAGTTACACCTTCTCTCTCTTTCCTTCCCATATTTTGAACTCTGACCCCTGCAGGCACTAGTGGGACACCTTTCTTCCTCTCACCAGAGGCAGTGTATATTAACCAACCGCGTGGGCACTGAGGCTGTTTCATTAACATTCAGCAGCCTCAACAGGAACTCACTATTAGCACTGTATAATTGCAGATGCACAAGCTGTTCCTCAGCATCTTTAGACACTCCAACTAAAGTGTGGCTGAGTGAGTAGAAGTAAATATGAGAGGGCACTTTGCAGAAGGGCATCGCTCTCTAGATACTGAACTAATATGATGGACAACTCACGCAGTTAGGCATAAGTGAAAGAAGCACTGTGAAGATACAGAGATGCAATTAGGTCTGTCTCACAGGATTCATTTGGACACAGAGGAAAATGTAGATGGTATGCTGGCAGATGTTTTTTAAGAGTGTGTGTTCATTGATCACATAGTATCTAATAGTTTAATATACACAGCGGAGGATGGTAAGTTGAATATAAGCAAGAAGACAATAAACGGCTCCTGCTTCAGTGCTTCCTTTCTTTACTGCTGTATATATTGGTGCAGTGGGTCCGCAGGAGTTCGTATTTATCTGTTTGTTTTCTCTTTCTGGGACCTGTCTCCCCCGATTTATCTTATGCTGTTACTTTGCTCTGAGGTGAGGATAAAAAAATTGAATCACAGAAAACCCAAGCCTCTTTAAAAACTTGAAAATGCAATAATAGTTGGAGTTCTTTTTTAATAAAAATAGCTGTCATCAAACCCTTGAAGCCTATTGTAAAATTTGTATGCTTTCCGAGGCTGATTATGATGCATTAGTTTGGGTGATATTCTTATAATGCAGATCGTCCAACACAGTTTAGGGAAAGGCGAGCAGCCTCTGAATGCAAAACAGTGTTTTTTTTTACCTACAGTCAGTGTCTCATGCTTCAAAGCAGCACGAAGGGATGTTGCATTACACAACAAGATGCTAGTTTGAATCGCGCTATGTTCACTCTTGTCATTTTCCTGGCACTATTCCCTGTCCATCGCCACATCTTCTGGGTAAAAGCTCTGCAACTTATGCGAGATCCAACAAGCGTGACTTGGTGAAAAGGGACACAGACAGGAAATTGGATTTCTTCTGCTCTGCAGACATGCTGGCATATGGGTGCTCCCTGTGTCCCCATCACACGCTTCCCTCAATCACTTTCTCACTGAAAGCGTAACAAAATAAGGCTATTAGACCTGCCGCACAGATGAATGTAATCCACACACATTGAATTACTGTATAGAGCAGTGTCCCTCACTGACATTTCTAATGGGAGACAGTCAGCACTTCAAAGCATTGTTGTCTTACGCTATGTAACAAATATATACACGAAAACAAACATATGAAATGTTTCTTGACCACGAAATCACATCTGTTATGAAATCGTAATAAAAAACTGTTTTGCCCAAAGACCAATTAAGCCCATGTTTGATTCGTAGATTTCCGCAGAGGTTCAAGGCATTCATGAACCTCAGTAGGATGGTAATTAGACACATTTACTAAACAATTTGACAAGCACAGATTCTTGCAAACAATCCCACTCCACCTCTAACACATGTGCCTCAACTTGAATGTAACAGTTAAATTAGAGAAAAATATACATAGAAAAATGAGTTCACGACCTTCATGGCTCTTGGGAATTTCACTTCTCTACCATAGATGATAATTAAACTCTTCAGCAAGACGCAAACATTTTCTTATTTACTCATCCATGCAATGCCTCTAAATTGTACCTAATTACTTGTTGAGTGCATCTAGGATGGGACTGTATTAATAATTTTGAACAAAGGCAAACTATATAAATATCAGAAAATGCTAAGGCTGGGGCGCAGCTCACTTGAGGATATAAAAGATATATTTTGCATTTTGCATAATAGATATCAAGAGGTTCTGTAAGTGTGTTACTGTTGGCGGACTGAGGCACAGAACAAGAAAGAGGAAAAAACTTCAAAGCTATGCGGTGGCCACAAGTATGTTTTAAATATAGTCCTCACATGCCTGCTGCACCTATGATGTTGGAGACTTCATTCAACATTGCTGGCAACATCTGTGAGGCTCCCAGCAAACACTCCATGCACAGCTCTTAGCATTCATCTGCTGGACAACAGAAAAACACCTGAATTATTTAACATGCTGCTGAAGTGAAAACAGCTTGGAATGCAATGTGGTTGAAAGGATATTCGGTGTCTCACATCGGTCTGTGCAGCTGGACACAGCATGAGGACAGATGAAGATGAAACACTGTGGGTGTACATTCTTAAACCGAGTTAACATGGACGCGTTAATTGAACGACAACTCATTGCTGCTGTTGTTGTAGTTGATGTTGCAATTACCTTTGAAGCACGACAGCAACAAGAAATGTGCACGACCGGTTGGCTCACCTGGATATTTTCTTTATTTAGGGAAGAGTCACAGTTGTGTGCTGTTTTAATTAGGAAGTTGTGATATCTCTTGGCAAAGTGTTGCAGGTGATGACAGTGATCTGCTTGGTCGGATACTCACAGGAGGAATGGCTGCTGGGGAAGCTCTTGCGTCCCTCGGAGACCAGATCTGGCTCTCCGGTGCACAGCATCTTCACATTGACTTGTCCATCTGGGAAACAACGCTGAAAATAATCGGGCCTGGGTCTAGGAAATCAAACACAACCCAAAAGATGGTGACGGTGGACTTGGGTAGAGAGAGTTACATGATGCTTTATTTTCTGGTTATATGCGTAATAGCGTTGATATAATTCTTCTGACTATACATGTAGTCATTGAAAGCTGTAAAACCCTTTTAACATTTATCATTGCTGAAAGAGCCGGTTTAAATGCTGACTTTTTAGCGTACCTGCCAACAATCAACTTGATAGTATTTGTGAAGACTCCATTCAGGGCGAGAGCCAGGGATACGGCTGCAGAAAGAAGGATGGAATTGAAATAAGCATCTCAGAGAGGTTTATTGTTGAACATTGTCAACACATTCTGTTCATAAGGTTTCATAGCAATGATGATGCATCTTCTGGCATATCGTAGTAAAAAAAAACAAAAAAAAACAAAAAAAAAAACAGCCAATTAGGTCCATGGGAATTTCTCTTGCAGCTGGGCAGATGGTTGTCAGGATTCACAGCAGGTGTGAAACCTCTTACAAATTCTCAGCAGCTACATTAGTAAGCAGGTTTCAAACATCATACAAGAATCTCTCTCTCTCTCTCTCTCTCTCTCTCTCACACACACACACACACACACAACATTCACATACATGTCTTCTTGCAGCTTTTCCCTGGATATTCTTCCATCTACTAATGGTGCTACTAATGCTAATTGAATGTATAGTAAATGATTATATAAAAAATACTCACCAAACTGAGAAAAATACCTGTGCTGACTGTATATCTTAAAATATTTGACAGATATTTAGTGGAGAGGGATATATAATATAATATATAATATTCAGAATTATTGCACCTACTTAGAGTCTAATCTGACTGTAAAGAAATTACTGCTTCTTCTCATCTTCGGTAATAGCAAGCAGAAGAACTGCAGTTGGTTGACAGGTATGCATTGCACTGTAACTGTAGGTGCACTTAATTAGCTATGAATCAAACCACCGGGGCTAATCGTCAGCCAGGGGGCCTGCCCTCGCAGGTTAAACCTGATAAAGAGCAGACCAAATGACTTCACCTCAAGTTGCCAGTGCCCAAAGGTATTATGTTCCTTCAGCTGCTGAGAGCAGCAGTGTCAATGTGATTTTTTTAACAGTCTGTTAATTAGGGTGGATTAGGGGTGCAAAGGTTCAAGTATTCTTTCAAAAGCAAAAGTGATACATAAAACTACCTTTAATATAACTGCATTTTTATGTTTAGCCTTTTTGCAAAATACCATTTTTAGTTCAAACATTAATTCTAAAAAATAAAATATAAACAGTGTATTCTGCAGTCTTTCTGTAGTGCTGACTTTATCTATTTAAAACAAACAGAAAACACTTCCAGTGAAGCCGACTCCTTCCTTGATCCAGATGCCCGAACCCTTTAGATGTATTACCATTCATATACTTGTCAAGCAACGCTTACAGATGGTTGCTTTTTTATTGACAACCCCCGCTTTCAGAACATTACTCAGAGTGGCAGTGTGTATGTTCTATGGACGTCTGGATGAACGGGGCTGATCAGCAGACGCTTTTCACATCTCCATCATCCTGAAACACAGGTATTGAGCTTCTCATTCCAGGGAATACAGTATCAATATGACTGCCTGTCATACGGTGATGAAGAAGCCGTGAAGCAGACAGGTTTCAGTAGGGAGGCACTGGCCGATGTCAGGTCCCTTAGCTCCTCAGTGGGACTTAGCGCTGGTTTTACGTGTGCTAGTCTAAGCCCCCTTTGAACCTTTGGATCAGGTTCTGCTTAAGTTTCTGTCAGCTGAAATGGCTCCGCTTTTGGCTCTGACATCTACAAAAAGTATAAGTGTATAAATAACTTACTCTCCTCTCTCTGACACTGTCATGTCTCAGCATGGTAAATGCTAAATGGACTGAATTTGTAAAGTGACTTCCTAGTCTTCCGACCATATCACACTACTGTAAATGTAAATACCCGCCCATGCACACACTGATGGCTGCTCATCAGGATTTAATCAAATCTATTCCACACACAAACGCACAAGCACACGCACACACACAAACACACACACACACACACACACACACACACACACACACACACACACACACACACACACACACACACACACACACACACACACACACACAACACACACACTCGCAGCAATTTGGAGTTTGCTATCTTTCCCTGTGACACATCGACATAGAGGCAGATGGAACTGAACTGCTGCTTTCCCAATTAGTGGACAAATCTCCTACCTCCTGAGCCACAGTTGCACCAGGACGCCTTGCATCCAAACCTCGTCCAAACCTTTGATGCTTAAAAGCATCGCTATCTCTTCCAAAGAGAGCAGATAGGAAGAGAGAGCTCTTCCTATCTGCTCACAACTCAGAAAGCCATACCTCATCTCCTCTGCTCTGTGCGTTGTTACAATGTGCACACGGCTACCTTGCACCATTCCCAGTGTTTGGTTGCACACTATAGAGCTCAATCTCACGGGCCTCGTCTGTCTGCACAGCAGCTGTCACACTGGCTGGAGGCTGTGTCACCGACATATCTCTCCTCTGGGACGGGGTATTAGTGTGCACTCCACCAGTGGAATTTCATCTTCCACGGCTTCGCTCAGAAGAATGACTCCTTGGTCTTTCCCCTGTTCTTTCATTCATTTTTATCGGTGAGACGTCTCCTGTTTTTCCATGTCTCACTCTGCGCTAAACGTTCTGTCAGAGTGATTGATATCAGGAGATTGAGTTGTGCGCGTTCCCTCCTGCTCGTCATCGTAATAGAGACCTGTCTTCCCCCCCCCCCTTTTCCCCTTTCCTTTGCTCCACATGGGACTGTTACAGTGCATCACCTCCATCTCTCGCAGCAGTAGGCTTTTTTTTTTTCATCCCTCCGTAGAGAATTCTAAATATTCTATTATACTGTGCCTTTGGGGTTCTTTGGGGTTCGATGATAAGTCATTACACATGACGCAATGGCTGGGCATGGAACACTCTTTGTTTGTTTTCTTCTTCTTCTTCAAAGTACATTTTATCATCCTTATCCCACTAATGATAGCCTTAGAAGGTGTATATGACATACACTACTTATAATATTCAAGGGTTCCACCGATACTCATAGAATCTGGAGGTACATTATGTAACTATCATTTTCCACTCTCTGATTCCACCTATGTGACTTATCATTGGTACAGTGACAGGTGATTGTACAGCTACTCCAGAGAAGAGGATGAGGAAAGGGAAGAGAGAGTCCTGCACAAACACAACCCAACAACTTCTGTTCTTCTTGTGCAGGCTGGGCCAGTATTTTTGTAGTGAACACTTTGTTATTTTATAGTTCATTTGATCAGTGGAAATCCCAAAATGAGACAAGTTCTGCCTGTCCAGTTCAAATATGGGACATTGGATTGCAATGTGTTCCCTTTGTCAGCTCCCTCTCTGTATGAGAAAGCATGACATTTTCACTATTGCTCCAGTTTGCTGATGGTCGTTAAAGTATTAATAAATCCTGTGCTAGAACTGACAACAGTTTTGGCAGTCAACTATTTTACATTTAATGCCTGGCATCAAATGAGCTAGTTTGTGTCATAGCTGGAGTAAAATAAAATGCAGACATTTTCTCATGACGTGTATTTAAGATGATGGTAACACTTTATAATAACCATCATTCATAATTGATGAATTGATAGTTAATTAAACTTGAGTTAATAGACATTTTAGAGTCTGTTAATTGATTTGTAAACCATTATAATAACAATTTAGATGATTATTATAAAATTGAAAGTAATGATAAAAATTCCTTGTATATGATTACTATGTGACTATTGTTAATTGAAAAGTAAAGCTATTACATACATATATATGTACATAATAGCTTTGCAATGTAAACTAATCATCCGTGTTGTTCTTTTTTTCTCTAAAAAATATGGCCTCAATATACAGTTTTTCATTTGGGAATGATAAAGTTTGAACTCATTATTGTTTGTTGTTTTTTTTAGTTTTTTTTTTCTCTAAAGAATTAAAAAACAATATATATGCATATTATATATATATATATATATGCAATATATTAGCAAAACTAAGTGCCATCGTTTGTATTTTAAGTGTGAAAATGTAACTCAAAAACTTTCTTTATGCTACCTCAGTTTCTGTACATCTGTCTGAGAATAGGTTTCATGTTTTCAGATTTGTAGGACTTCATTGGCAATCTTGTGCATAATAAAGTAGCAGGAATACAGGAACAGCCACCTTTATGTGATTTTTAGCTCGAACAGAAAAGGTCTGGGTAACTGCAAGCTCAGCCCGCTCTTGTGATCTTTTTCTTTTTATTGTGTACCTTTGGAATCAAGTTCAAAACTACAGTATGCTCATGTAGAAACATATGGCAGATACGTGTCAGAATAATAGGCTTCTTTATGTCCTTTGTTCTTCTGAGTGATGTTGTTTTCCCATATGCCAATAAAGCCATGTAGAAGTGCTGCTCTGCAGGCAGTAATAGGATTGTTAAGTTCTACACAGCACTGTAATCTCTACACAGATGCACTGAGCAGCCCTCTCCCCCTTCGATTTATCTCTGCCTGTCTCTTTAATTGGATTTGTGTTCAACTTTCTTAATGCTCTCTGATGTGCCAAAGCCTCTACAGGCCTCTCGACTCCGGGAAAATGGCAAAGAGGAAAAGTCAGTGTGTGAGAAATGCCCAGATCCTGTCTGAGAATTGAAGTGATTTGAAGAACAAATAGAATGTGTGTAAGTACTCTCAACTGGTGTGATTAAGAATAAGGTGAGTGTGCTACCATATTGACACAGAGTTGAACAACACATTAAAGTGCTTGTTGGTGAACAATTAGCTTCCAGGAAAGATATTTATTGCAAGAAAAAGTGTGTAGTAAGGAGCAACACATTTTGTGATGTAACATTTCAAGTAAGTGGCTCCACCAACCTAAACAGGCTTCTTTGATTTCTGTCTTGTCCGTCCTCTGGATTATCTTCACCACAAATATCACCGCGAGTGGGGTAAGGAATGAAATTGCCTGTTAGGAAATTAGAACAAAAAGTGTTAAAAGTTATTAGTGTGACTTCAGCGATATGCTGCACCGTTCTACAGGGTCCGTTTTTGCCAGTTAACCCTGAAATGACTGCTGCCTCAGGGAATGACATGAACCTGTCTATTATTCAGAATTAATTTTAACAAGGCAAACTGTGGGGCCAAAGAGGCCTTTTCATTATTCAGTGAGGTTTCCTCCCTGCACAGAGAAGACATGTGGGCCTCCTCAGCACCTATAATTATTAGTACCTATTATGTCTCATAAAATTATTAATGTTTCAGAATGTTTTCATTTCTTTTTGGCTTAATTGAATATATTTTATTTGCCTTAAGGCAAAATCCAGCCATTTTTTTTATTACCTCTGTTGCTTAAGGTTAAAGCAATAGTGGTAGTAAAAACAAAAGCCTGGGTTTTAGTTGAGTTTTATAGCCGCAGCCACATGCATGCGTATTTCTAACAATTATAATAATGCTAATTTTGTTCCTTGCTGACCCCTTTGAAGCAGCTGGATTCAAACTTGGATTCACATCCATAAATGCACAGTCACTTCCTGAATTGCAAATTAAATCAGCCACAGTTAATTTCTGTCATTGTTACCGAGGCAAAAAGAAAGGTAGAGTTAATTTCACGACTTCACATCCTACTGTTTTGTACTGTACACTATGAATAACATAATGCAAAATTGAGGACACACACACAGTGCAAAGACTTTTTAAAGCGTCACGCTCCAATGTATGTACTGTATACTGCAAAGTGAGCAGAATGAATAACTTGTATATGTCTCACTGGCAATGATAGAAGAGCAAATATTCTGTGTATGAAAATGTTTCCTGGCAAATGGATTAGAGCAACAATGTGTGGCAGCTGAGCGGCAGGTGGCATCCATCACAATTGTCTTTAAGACAGACAGTCACAGTTAATAACCGAGATTGTGAGATAGTCCTGTAAAAATAAAACAGCTCTTCTTCAAGTTGAGAATTCCACACCTGCTCTCGGGCCGTCGGCTGAAAGAACTGCAATAGTACATGTTGGCCCCTGTTTGGAGGGTGATTTGGACAATTTACAACTCTGAGTCTGCAATTACAACTCCTAAGAGTACTTCACTAATTTCTATCTCTATCTCTTTAAAATTATACAATGGTAATCCTAGGATAATAATTCAGTTGTCCAAAACATTTTACAGGTTTGACTATGTTGATGATGATAAACTGTATCATACAATATCTTTGAGGAGGTTTTAAAGATATTTACAGTAGAGCAATCCTATCTGTTTACTTACATATCTCTTATATGATTGTTTAACACCTATGAAGGTTTAATACTGGATGTGTTTCAGTTTAAAAATCATTCCTTAAAAATTCTACTTCATTCTGGTTACCCCATGGTAAAATATGGTAAAAAAAAGTGACATTTTGTGATAAAACTCTTAAGGATAAAGCTCCTCTCACAAATTGTTTCCAGTACATTTCTGGGGACATTTTCCAGGCACCACTAGTGATTAACTGTTCACACACCTGTGCCTGTTCAAACATGATATGGCAATGCCAGTAATGATGGTGTGAGTAGCCATGCCTCAATAAAACAGCAGTGATTAGTCAATTACATGTGACTATACAATATGTGAATAACTGTAATGAACATGTCTTTCTGGGTGTTCCTTTCTCTAATTGCCTGCCAAGTGGGTGCACTCCACACAGGTCTGTGGTGCTCAAATGATATAACAACAATAGAAATAATTTGAATCTACATTAATATACAGTAGTTCGGTAAAACTTTTTATTTTATTTTGTGTTTCTATCTGTTTTGCCTTTTAATTGATTGCATGAATAGTGGCAGAATTTGGAAAGTGTTTCCTCCAAGATTCAGTGTAATTATCAGGCAGTGATTCGTGGGCTGCATGCTAATAGCCTGTATTTACTCATGCAGTGGACAGAAATGCGACCTTTAGCGTCACTGATCAGCAGACTTTTAGTTCGAAATCACTGGGTCCAATAATGAATAGCAAGTGCCGAGAATATTACTTCTACTCCACATGGAGTGACTCAAAGAGATTGATTCTTCAGGCAACGTTCAGTCCTAATGCAAAATATGTTGAAGAATGTCGCCTTAATGTAGCTTCCTGACAAACCTATCTGTGTATTTTTTAATAGCCAGATGAATTCTTCACACCTCCAGGGCCGCTGTCAGAGCAATGACGTTGTAGAAGCCTGACTGCATGGGTGTCAGCACTGCAAGGATCTTCCTCTAAAAAGGCATGTGGTAGGTGGCGTTTTCTCCAACTCATTACTTAGTGGCCTGTCATTTGCAAATAGCCATGGTCATTGAAGTTAATTTAAAGTGTCAACATTTTTAATCAACTATGTGTAAAAAAAAAAAAATAAAAATGGTCTGACGTGTCAACTTTAATAAGAGATCAGATGGAGCTAAGATCAGCCTTGACATATAGTATACAGTCTATGGTGAATTTATCGGAAAATGTATTCCATACATTAAAATGTATGCCCTGAAATGGCAGTTTCTTCCCACCTTCTCCGCAGCTGTTTCTGCAAATAATGAGATGACTGATGTGTGTGGAGGAGCATAGGATGGAGTGGAGCGACAGTCAGTCAAACGCTGTCAGTTCAGTAAGCAGTGGGCCGAACAAACAAGCCGGTTTAATACTTTCGTTGAACAGTGAATGTTTTTTTGTTACTAAAGTAAATCTTAGTGAAGAAATTAGTTTTTAATGTTTGTTTTTTTTGTAGAATTCATTTCACACAAAACTGTCATATGCTGCCACATAACAGTGCGACAACACCCCTGATAATATGATAATACCCCACATAACAACTTAGTATTAAGCCACTGGAAGATGTCCTGATAACTGTTTGATGTGATAGGAGAAAATACTTTTGTAGTGTCCATAATGCTTATTGCACAGACGTCTGCATAATAAAACAGAATAAGTATTCCTGTTTTTTCAAAAAACGGTTTTTGTTTGCGCATCCGTGCTGTTCTATTATACCATAATCATTCTTTGAAAATGAGGGTTCGCCATCTGAGTGTGAAAGCAATGTATGATTCACAACGCTATTAGAACGAGAGCGTTGCATTTTAAGCGTATTGACGCCCGGTGGCGGTTGCTGAGGACAGATTCTCCAATATGTGCTGGGCAGAAGTGTTTTTCCAATTGATTATTTACTGTAAGTGTTTACAGCATGGGCCAAAGGAAAAATAACCTTATTCCGCCTACTTCTGTATAAGAGTTGATATGGAGTTCTATAAAGCCTCATATCTATCAAAGCTCTCAACAGGGTAGAAAAGAGGCTTAACATTATTGATTGCGTGGAAGTCACCGATTCTTTAGTACTTGCTGTCATTTCCCTTTTCGCAATTCATTGCAGCTGAGTGTTGAAATTCCACTGACTGTGTTGGAGGGTTATTCAGATCACCTGTTTTTCAAGGTGTATGGACTCGTTCCTACATAATAAGTGAGAGCAAGTGAGTGAGTCTTAAGCCTTTTCTTCTAACAGAGGTGGGGAATTGCACTCCCATGTCATTCTGAGCCTTCCTTGACTTACAATAAACCTCATTTTAGCAGCCATTACCAGGCATTAACTTCATTCTCTTCAGGCTTTTTGGGACGTCTCTGCACTCTTTCACAGGTGATTTTGAACATTATTGAGCCTAGAATGAGTGAATTTTAAAAACACTAGATTACCAGCATTAGGTCAGATCCTACACTGCCTGCCTAACGATACACACACAGGCTTTATTGCGTTATTAAGTAATTTATTTCCATTGAAATCTGCATTATACTCATTTTCTTATCATGGAGTCAGCGTCTGTTTATTATTGAGGAGGCAATTTTCATTATGAAGGCACTTGTGAGGTTATTTTCTCCAAGTAAGTACTCTATGTATACATATTAAATCTGGGGGATCGGTACCATCACATACAGTAATTGGCAACCATGAAGGGATATATAACACAAAGACTATTTATTGAGGATATATTCATGCATCACGTAGGCAGGTTCCTTTTTTTTTACCAGCTACACCAACTGTGTCTGTTGCTGGTGGTTTCATGCCAGCCGTGGTTTATGCCAACAGTAGAACGTCCCTCTGGCACAAACCCCCACCTGACAATGGAGACGGAGGACCTCCCACTCCCAATACATTTGCCAGTAGTTTTCCTCACAGATGATCAGTTTCACTGTGTTGTGCTTTGCCAGGTGATAATGCAGATGGTTCTGCAGTGTTTGGAAGCTTAGACTACAACTGATCCTGAATTAATTAACTACATCTAGAGTTTAACTACAGGATCATGGATACAGATGGGTTTGTTTAACTTGTGTTAATGTTGCACTGCTGCATCCATTTCCTCTAGTAAAATCTTTATATTATATTTTAATCATTTTTCTAAAGATATTTCACAATGTTTTTCATGCATTTATGTATTTTTTCAACCTGTTACAGGGCTGTGTAGTTTAAAAACAAATAAAAAATAAATAGAACAGCCGATACAAAAAGCGCAGACAAATGTGACGCCTGTGTAAGTGGTCATTCCAGTTGATTACATTCAATTCCTATAAACTTGCATCGATATAGTATGGCGGGCAAAAAACATTATATTAGATGCATCCTAATGCAGCAGAGGTGCACACTCAAAGTATTTAGACTGTAACACATTTGTTGTTTACACTCTACAGCTCGACGGGTCATGGAGTTTCTTTCTGGCTCAGGGATCAAACACTTCTTCCAGAAAAGAGGTCATCGCTGATGGCTCTCTAACAAGGACAGAGCAAAATTACTCCACCACGGAGTGTGAACACCTTCCTAAATGAAGGATTTTCGGCGCCACACAGATTCCTAAGAATTAAGCGGAGGATATGGATCACAGAGAAAGCAATAATTTGATAATTAGACAGCAGGTACTTACGAACATGACCCTCTTGGGAATGTGGTCTGACTCAACTAGAGGATTCTTGTAGAGCCAAAGCTCCTCGGGTTGAATCACTCTCTCGAAGGGCTCCAGGAATTCTGTAAATCTGTGGCAAAGGACAAACGGATCCATTAATCCTTGTACATTTATTTTAAGAGATTTATCAGACGCATTTATACAGTGCAGGATAGAATGTACAGTATGAGATATCATTTGACTTTCTAGTGTGAACCTTTTGTTTCTGCCAAGATAAACAGACTGTGGACCCCATTTATCAGTCTAATATAGACATCAGCTTAGATCTGAAATATTTTTACGGTTCATGAAACATTTTTATCTCATTAATCACAGTATAGGAATGATTGGGCATTGATAAATGTGGTGACTGATTAAAATTACATTAAATATCACATCCGTTTAGGTTCTGGGTTGAGAGGTCTTGCCCCTAGAGTTTATGACATGGAGATATGGAGAAGCGTAATTGTCCAGCGTAGAAGTTCATAGCGTAATATCAAAGGTCCAACAGAACAAATTCTATTCTATTCGACAGCTTGACTAGTGGCATTAAGGGAACCAAAAAGTGCAGTATGGAAAGAAATCACAATATTGGCAAGCGTAATCAAACTTTAGCTGAGGTTAGAGTATTTCTCCTATATCGACTCATGTCTGATTGATAAATGCCAAGCTTTGCATGGGAACGAACCATACGAGCAGTTTTTAGTTAAACTTTTGTTTGATAAACGAGGGCCTGTGTGAGCAAGGCAAGTTCACTTAACACACCTGCACTGAAAAATGCTGCTGTCTCACACTCTCACTGAGTGGGAACAAATTAGCATGCTCCTGCTTCCTCGAGCCTCTTCCTGGCCACCCAGTGATCTGTCAGATGCAACCTTGTTCTCTGTCATCGTAACAAAAGCTTTTTCTCGCTGCACTCTAGCTCCACTGAAACAATTCAATACTGTTCCGCTGTTGGACTCTGCCACAGCTTCTGCCCAAAACTCACAACATAAATATTTGTAGAAATTCGTGTTGCTGGGATTTTAACTTCCTCTAACCTAATCAAAACTTTATCATGTAAAATATATAATCTCTCTGTGTGTGCTTGTATGTGTGCAGCAAAAAAAAACAACAGCTAAACAAAAGTAATAGACACATTAAGTAGTTGTAGGTAAATGTTTGGATAAATGGTTGAAATAGTCGAAATAAAAGAATGGGACTTATTTAGCAAATTGTTTAAAGAAATACAGGGTTGAAATAAATAGCTGCAGATAACTAAAATAATACATTAATACATTTCATGGATAATTAGTTAAAATATGCTAAAAGCAAAGAACAAGGTCAAAAGAAGTAGTATTAAATGCAAACTTGACCAAATCAACTTAAATAAAAGCCGTGGATAAACAATTAACATATAATGGACAAACAGCTTAAATAGTAATGGATACATGGTTGATACAGCTAAAACTAAGTAAATCTAGCATTACATAATGTTTAAACAAAGTATATTTATGTAGTCTTAATGACTCTGTCTTATAATGATAAAAAAGAAAAACGTTAAAGAGCTAAATAATAGCACGTGTGGGCAGTGCCTCCTCATGTCCAGCAGTTCGTTCTCCAGATGAACTATTTCAGTCTAGTACAAAATAGTAATTTAGTAATACAACCACATGCCCTTCAGCAAGGCATTCATCACACATCTGCTCTACTGGAGCTGTTCACTGGCCAGCGGCAGAAGAGGGTGGATAATATTAGATGCTGTGCAGCTCCTTAATCTAACTGGAGATTTTGAGGTGGGCCATTCACTGAAAGGCACATGAGTCTTCTTCCTACAGGAAATGGATGGATTTTAAGCTTTCTTTTTTTCTTTTTATTAATATACTTACTCTCTTCAAATGACAGGGAAATCAATTACGAATTTTAATCTCCTTAAACATGCAGTGTAATACACACTTGGGAAAGTTAATTTGTTGGTCTGCTGATAATGTGTGTGTCATGATGTGTTTTGCATGACGGCGGCCTAATCAGTACTAGCTCATTTGCCTAGTCCATGTTTGTGATTCATCGCAGCGAAATTTATGTTACGTGGTGCACGATAAATGACACGTGCTAATGACACACAATATGCTTCACGAATTACTCCATTTTCGCAGATTGTCCTCTCTTGAGCTCCTTTTGTTCGGGCAGTCAGTGACAGCTATGTAAGTCCTGAGAGATTAAAAGCAGAGAGCTAGAGCATACCCAGATAGTCAAGGCAGACCCACCTTAACCAACACACACACACACACAACTCCCAGGTCATTAAATACTTCAGTGGTCTACCTGTCACTTTGTAAGGCTTATCTTGTGCTGCACCCTGGCATCTTAATGAGACTGAGGCACATAGTCTCCTAAGGTAACTGCACAGATCAAATTAATCAACACAATATTTGCTTTCTAGGGTTCATGTCAGAACGCACAAATTGCTGCGGTGGGAACAGGAACGTGTACAGGTTTGTCATTATCATGAAATTGTCAGTGCTATTAGGTTATGAAGTCCAACGTTCACTCCTACAGGTACAAATGTTCTAAACATGTTATTACCCTTCATCGTGGAGAAACAAGAATTTATAAGCAGCTTAGAGAAATATTTTGGGCTGACATTAATTCGGGGGGTACTCTGAAACAAATTGAAAGTGCTGTTGGATTTCACCATGCGGTTATTCGAAGTGACACATGCTGTGAGCGGCAAAGCCCACTCTGGACTCACGGGCTGAGGAGACGAGGCATCAAAGTGTCAAAATAGTCATGGCAGCCATTACGAAATGCGTTAACTATGTTTTTTTTTTTTTTACATTCAAAGCTGTCACTATCTTATCAGAACTGACAGTGGACTCATTTGTTAATTTACAGAAATAGTATTCTCTGCTTCTTGCAACAGCCACACTATCTAATTTTTATTAGATTTCCGAATGCACCACAGGAATCATCTTGTTTCCTGCGAATAATTGGTTTCTTAAGCTAGGAATTGAAATGCTGTTTAGACATGTGGTAATATTCCCACTTTTTCAAGGATCTGAATCAAATCTCAAACAAATCAATACAGCCGGGAAAGGATTTCATCCTCGAATGAAGGTTCAGGTGGAGTTTTTTAACCCATCTTCTCTTTTCCAACTGTAAACGTTATTCCTAGAAAGACACCGATGTGAGTTCAGATGGAGTTTAAAGGCTCCAGGCTCCAAAAGTCAGAGACAGTCGGTATTAATCATGCCTTCATCCTTGAGTCCAACCACGAAGATAGATGTAACTGATCTTTGTTGAAATTAATTTCACTTTTATTGTAATTTACAGGCTGAGATGAAAGCAGCGGGAAGTGTATCATTTACAACCGGTGGGAGAGGCTGCGTTTCCCTGTGAGGAAGGACAATGTGGATTACAGTCACATTAGTAGATCTAATGACAGAGCTCAGAGAGGTAATGATATACACAGCATGCTCTCCAATGTATCCTGCTGGGGACAAATTGTAATCACATTGATTGAAAAAGAAACAAAAGTGGTAGAGAGTGGTAATGTAGATGGATTATAGTAGAAACTAACCCTGAATTGACAAATTGGGCCTGGGTAACAACTAAAAAGGCTTTCTGGGTATTGTTTGTGGCTTATGCTGCAGGCTTAATGACCTGTGATAAGACTTTGACACTTAGTGTAAATTATAGTGGGAGAGGGCGCTATTGAGACATTGTGATGCGATAAGGAGACAGAGAGCGAAAGTAACAAAGAATGACCATGTAGCATTTCCCCAGAATCCCCAAAACAAGATCTAACATTGTTTTCTACAAAAGCACACTCTCATCAGTGGTCCAGGGAGAGCTGAACCCTGCTGACATGAACTTTGGCCTGCATACATGAGCTCTCAAAACACGAGGCACACAAAAGGTCCTGAACTTAGCGCTTGCTGCTGGCTGCCTGGGAGCACCTCATTTTGGTTTATCAGCTTCTGTTTGCTCTGTGTAAAGACATTACTGAGCAAAGACATATAGGGTCTAGCGAGGCCAAAACATTATGAATCAACTGACAACCTAAATACGAAATGTAAATATGTAAATCTCTGCAGAGCAATGTTGAAGTTAAACTTTTTAAAATGAGATTCATTGGGATCAGTATCTTAATTTTTCTGAAACCTTTGGTGACAGTCACCTCTGCTTAGTGGATAAAGGGAATGCCACATACATCCACATTCATTTCAGGAGCAAGCAGACTACAGCGAGTTTTCATGCTTGGCTTTAAATCTTTACATCTGACCTTGTCCAACTCAGGAACTTTTTTTTGCATTTTTTCCTCTTCATTAAAACTCTGCAATTGGGCCAATTTATCATCACCAATTCCTATCCATCTCTGCTTGATGCATATTCTAAATCTGACGAGCTCAGTCGCACAGCCAAGGAAATAAAACTGAATTATTTCTCGATCTCCTCACTCTCGCCGCCCCTGCTGAAACACTTTGGAGATTTAGCGCAGAACAGAACCAAGAACAACACGAGCAGCTAATTTGAAAGCCCTTGATTTACAATGCACTGTGGAAAGAAACTGTGGCTGTGGCCTTGGGAATACATATCTGCAGCTGTGCCACCGTGACAAAGTAAAAAAAAAAAGAAGTTTTAAAAATCCCTACTTCGTTATTTAAGAAGGTTTTGAAGACCCTTCAAGGATGGGTATTGGAAATTAGCAATAGCTATTAATGCTGTGATACATTGCAATTGATAACAGCTACACAATTCTCTATTTACACTGCGTCTTTCCTTAACACAAATAAAATGAAACGTGTTGCAAAGAAATTAGGCATACAGTTAAGTGAAATACCTTGGATTTACCAAACTCACATTTTCACAGTCTGACTAATCATTTAGTTGAATGTTTGTATGTCTCTGCGTGTGTATTTGTGTGAGTGTTTGCGCATCAGCCTACCACAGATACATCCAAACACAAGCTGAGAGTTTTCATCAATATTGATCGCATTATTCAGTGTCTGAAGCATATCTGCCAGGGTTGGCTGAACTGTAGCCAAACAGCCAAAGCTCCTGCAATAATACAGCATTTAGCTACAGGTGCAGGAGGTCACGGTGCAGCTCTTACTGAACACTGCAGCGCTCACTTAACAAACAGTGTGACCTCTCAAAATATCAGGGAGCTCAAAAATGTTCTCAACCCACAGGTGCGAAGCGGGTTGGCTTATATGTCTTAGGTTCAGCTCTAGGAAACTGTTGTCTTTCCTACGTGGGAAGGGTTAATGCACTTTGCACTGGCACTTCACAAAACATGCCCGCTGCAGTACCTGCTTCTACCCAGGGACACATACAAAACATTGAGATTGCAAGGCATTGTGTCCATTTGATTATATGCGCACCCATCACTGTATGAGGGGAGCTGATGGGACTTTGGGACTTCTAAACTGGAGCTAGCCATCTGCCACATCTGCTACATCAGAGTCTGAAATCACTTTTCCCACCAGATCAGAAATGGGCAATCATCACTGTCTTCCTCTCTGTCTGATGGTACCCATGTGCTGCCCCCTGCTTATTTCCCCCAATCATTTAATCATACAGCAAAGAGCTATTGAGAAGTGTCTTTTGAGATTTTCAAGCTATGAGGATCAGAGGTTGTAGTGAGCCCAGAGGGAAATTTCTATCTTTCTTTGTTCAGTGCATCTTCTGGTTCGTTCGCCACTGGGGAATTCCCATTTCTCTTCTTAGATGACATCAAATGCAACTGGAGAATCGGTGTTCAATAAAGCAACATGGACAGTGATGGAGGATAAGAGCTTGGGCCTCCCTGTGTTTTATATTTTAAAAGAATATGGTAAAAAACGTATAAACATTGGCAGGAACAACAGTGCAATGTGGAGAAGAGATTCTAGGAGAAATGAAAGATATGAAGCGAGAGCGTGTTGGAGCAGACTCTTTGCTGTCTGTCTGATTCCTGGCCCAGTTTTGTCCCAGTGGTGGCTGGCACGCAGACAGGTTGTTGTGGAGTGGTCAAATCAGCAGCACACTGCTTGTTCAGCGGCTCAATACCTCCAACATCTGGATTCTCTGAGCGGAGGCCTTTTGTTTAGTTTTAATTTAAAAGCGTGGTTAGGCTTAGACTGTAAAATTAAAAATGTTTACAAAGCCAGTTTCATGTGAATAGGATTCGTGAAGAATTCTTATAAAGCTAATTTAAAGTCACATCACACACAAGTTTTAATTTGCATGAAGGACCAGAAAGGCACGATGCACAACATGGATTCCATTAGAAATGTAAACATAAATAGCTCCATGAACCCAGCTTTAAATATATTTTTCAGATGTACTACATAATCAATGCACTTACTTTTATAGTGTTGCTGCTTCCTATAAGCCTTCTCAAGTTGTGCATCCATGAAATGTGCTGCCACAAGGTTTTAACCTACAAGAGACAAATTGGCTGATGGATGAGAGCCACAGCAGGTGAGCCTCGTTCTGTCACAAATCCACAACTTACACACTCAACACTGCTGGAAGTAGAACAGCGCACGGCTTTACTTAAATTACCATTTCTTACTCTGCACAGGGGAAGTAAAAAAAAAAAAAAAAAAAAAATCCTGCGTTTGCTATTCCAGCAAAATCAAATCTTACACTTCTGGCACGACTGGATTCAAATAAAGGCAACGGGGTATCTGTGATTTAATAAAGCGCTGCTGCTGCAATTCGATAAGGCTGGGTCACAGTGGAGAAAGAGGGGAGCAAACTGACAAACTGAGGATACATTCTTGATGTAATTATTGGACCCATAGCACAGCGCTGCTGCACTAACAACTAATGGATGTATACAAGTGGTGTTGATTGCGAAGGGGGCTTGGCAGGGAAGTAACAATCCACCTGGTGGATTCCATTTGGATTGGAAAAACCTAATCTCATGACACAAGGCTATATTTCTTGGCTAAAAAGAGCATACTGCAGGGAAATGTGCAGAAATATTATTATAGCTGGAAGGGAGGCTGATTATGGCAATAAATTTAGAGGCTATACTGTTTGGCGACAGAACTAACTTTCCCATATAGCAAACTGCAAAGCTAACATGATTATGAAAATCAAGATAGTTATGTATTTTTCTAGCAAGTCAGAATGTCAGATTGCCTTTCTCTCCGTCTGTGTGGTTACAGTCAGCTTTGGCCTTGACTGAACGTGCTGGGAATGCACAACGGCGGTTCTGTCACATGCAGGGGTGATGTGAGGGGAGCAGGATAGATGCAGAGTGACACTCAGCTTGCCCTGGCTTCCTTCAGCTACCCTCTCATGTTGGTTTAAGAAGAGAGGGAAAAACACAGACACACACACGCATAGAATGCTGGTGGGGGATATGGAGGACAGGCTTCATTTTTAAGATGTTCATTTTAATTAGCCACACTGCTTCACTCAAGAGGGAGCGTTGATGAAGCCACACGAGACACAAACCGAAGGGCTGCAGGCTGGTCAGACTACAGGTGTCTGGTCATGATAAACACCCTGGAGACACATTCAGAAAAGTCAGAGGCCCATTTTTGAGACAGACATTATGTAAATGCAGTGGCCTGAAACTGGCAGGACATGGTCAGGGGACACAGGGGAATTGGGGACTCAAGGAAGCATGATGGGGGGGGGGAATGGAGAGGAAACCAAGGAACCAGGCTGCTACGCCCTTTGATTTGCCAGCAGGCTTAGCACATGCTCCAAAGGTCCATGGCTTATGTTCAGTCAGCTTGCTGAGTAAATGCGTCAACTTTTACGGCTCATTGGTGTCGGCTCATCAGATTTGTTGAGCTTTCTCTCTCTCCGTCGCACTGTATAAAGGAAAATGTCACCGTTAATGCCACGCTTATTATACAGGGCTGCGGATACCCACTCTTTCCTCCAACTTGGCTCACACATTTTTTCCCGATGTAGATTTTTGGCAAAATCTAAACAAAAGAAATGCATTTGAAGGAATAGTTCAATGTTTCTGGAAAAACAATTACTTCTTTTCTTTCTTCCTGAGAAACTAAATGAGAGGATCAATATCAATCTCTCTGTGTTAAGTGCACATTAGGCTCGCTTATTGAAATGATGCATCTTGCTTGTTTTAATTTGTACACAAAGAGACTTTGGGGATTTAGGGCAGAGTTAATGCGCCTACCTCCAACTATTTCCTTCTGTATCCTCTCATTTAACACTAGAGTGAATAGGCATATTTCTCATTTGAACAATTTTTTAAACGCAGTATATATATGTCTGTAATTGGGTGTAGCCGATTTAAATGTGGATTGAATTATTGGTAAGAATTTGCACTAAAACTCGACTCAAAATGTCTGTTTTGGGTAATATTTCTATTTGTATTGTGGCTATTGTTTGAGCTACAGCATCTCTCGTTTGATTGCAAACTGAAAAAATTCTCCACAATTCGAAGCAACCTGATTATAATCATCAGACAAACACTCTTGCTTTCAAGACAGTGTTGCCCACACTTGACAGATACATCAACAATCTTAGTCACAGCGTTGAATTGATTTTATGGTGGATGTTTTTCCTTTTTACAACTTCATTTAAAAAAAAGTTCTTTTCTTTGTATTAAATATTGCAATACGATGATTCTGAGTCAACACAACACAATCGCTGCATAGTGAATACATATGGAAATGACTGTATTTATCTATCAGATAACCTTGAAAATCTTTCAACCTAATAGGTTCTAATATGACCTTTACTATATTCCCCTGCTTTCAAACTGATTATTATCAAGAACCTAAACGGGCCTGCTCAGGTGCAGATAATTAATTCTGTGTGCGGAATAAGTGACACTGATGGTCATCTGAGAGGTCAAGGCGGGCACTGAAATCTCAGTAGATGTCCACACGAATGTGGGTATTTTAGAAACCGTGTTTCTCTGCATGTTTTGGCCTTACATCCAAACAGTACCATAGTTGTGGGCGCCTGAAACCAGATATTGTTGTAAAAGTCCGGTTTTCAGAAGCCAGTTGTGGAAGGGAAAACTGCAATTTCTTGTCGACACTTACTGGGTTTCCATCCAAATGTGTTGAAATTATAGAGTAGATTGTGGGATCACCTGACACCCAACAGCTGATGGTGGATAATTTACTGGCAGACCTGTCCGCTCTGGGGAGAACTTTAGCTACAATTTTGTCAGAATTTACAGCTACAAAACCGTGCTGAAGAGGAGACGTAAAAGAAGATTTTAATTGTTAAAGCTGCTGTTGAAATTTGCGTCGTTGGGTGAAAGAGTGAAGAGTTTATTCGCTAAACCGGTTTCCATAGCCAAAAGCTGCATTTTCCTTTAAACAATACGCTGACAAATCCACCCCCTCCAAACATAAAAACTTTTAAGTAAATTTTCAGCCTTTTATTTTTTTGAATTTTTGGCATTTCCATCCGAGTATTTCTTCGCAAAAAGTATGAATAAGGAGAGATAGAAGGAAACGCAACTATTCTTTGACGTAACACCAAACACAATGGTAAACAGTAAGTTGTATCCACGGAGATGAAGGAACCTGCCCGGCTTCGGTCCGCTCGGTATGAATTTTTCCAGCCTTTTGATTGGCTAAAAAGGCCTTCCTGTTAGGAGTTCTATCGCCTCCTACCACTTTGGCAGGTGTGTGACATTTTTTGAGGGGGATTTTGCGGTCTCATGTGGACGGGATTTTTTTTTTTAAACCGGGGACCATAAAACCTTTGGTTTCAAAATATCCATATTCGTGTGGACTAGGGCTTGAAGTGTCACTATTGTGTGTGTGTATGTGTGTGTATAGATGTTTAACTAAAGCATGCCCATGCTTTGAGCATCAAAGAGAAGGTAGAAGAAGGGATGTGGGAATATGTAGATAGACACCAGGGTGATATTCATCACTACTGTTCATTGTTCAGTCTGGTAAATGTCAAAGTTAACAGCAACAGGAGGGAATTTCCAGATTTGCACTTTTTGTTCTTTCAAAGGAAGGAAGAACACAAACATCCTTCCACGACACCCACAGAATGTCAAAGCTGTCCATTAGCAGCATCACAAGCAAAATTAAAACAGCACCCACTTCCCAGAAATCTATTCAGCCAACCTAGATGCTTCCTGTTTTTCTCTGATGCCTTTAATCAAATGCAGAATATACACTGCATTCTACTGGGAAGTCTGAATTTTTAGCTAGCACGCTCCCCGATGTCAGATATTCAACTTGAAAAGTCAAAGATTCTCACAGACCACGAGTTCAAAATCCAAAATGGCTGTTACGTGCATAAACAGGGTGAAAGGTTAACCTGACTGTGTTTTTTTGTTATTGTTTTTTCCTGACTTATTATTCCGTAACGCTGTCAACCCGGATGCGATGTCAGCATCAGCTCTGACTTCAGCTCTCCTAAACAAACATGCACCATGCAAATCAGTTGGAGCCAATCTGCTCTGTTTCATCTGATCTTTTTCATTCTTCTCCTTTTTTTAATCATAATTAACTATAAAAGCTTCTATCTCTCCAGTCATTACTTTCTTAATGATTATTTCTCAAAATGGCTTGAGAGTAAAAATCCTATCATGACTGTAATATTAGAGTTATTTAAATGTTAGAGTTATTAAGTTATTGATGTGTAATATAAATTATTATAGGCCTGGGTTTCATTTAGGTGTTCGAGTCCTGGCTTTGTGCATAGTCGCTCAATGGTATGGATTATTACAACAAACAAGCAACATAGTGGCATAAAAACAATTCAAATAAAATAAAAACATCCTTAGTATCAAATTAATAATAATGATAATAATAAATCACTGCCTCTTGTCTCCAGCAAACCCCTGTGACCCTAGTGAGGAATAAGCGGTTATAGAAAATGACTGACTGACTGATGAATACAAAAAAGTAGTAATAAATCAGATGGAAATAAAACCGTGTGGTATAATTGAAATAAAAGCCTTTTTAAAATAAGCTTTGAGAAGTGATTCTAAAGAAGTTACTGTTTCTGTGAGGTTCATGCTTTAGGCAGGAAGCACCAGAGCTGGACTGTAAAAGTCACTTAGAAACAACCGGAAGGGCCTTGCTGCTCTCTGAGTTGCAATGTAGCTGGGCACTAAGCCATGAAATACTTTAAAGGTAATCATTAACATCATAAAATTAAATTAAAAGTGACTTGTAACCAGTGAAGTGAAGCTAAAAACAGGTGTGATATCATCTCCTCTAGTAATTGTTAAAAAAACAAAAAAAACATGCAGCAGCGTTTTGTTCCACTTGAAGGCGTGGGCTTGCTTAACCCTGAATACAATGAATAACATTAAAACAACTGACATTATGTAAGAGCATGACCTTCTCTAGATCAGAGATCTGAATTATGAATCCAGTTCAACATACTGATGATAGCATTCAGCTTTCTGCTTTCACTGAGTCTAACAGTACGATATCAACGGGCATAGTCAACTCTGGGTTTTCATATCCTGCTACAAGCATGTTTATTAAAAATGTTGTTACTTACAAACATATGATTGAGAAGTAACTTAGGAAGTAACTTATGATTTCAGAATAGAATAAGAAGATGTAGAAACAATGGGAATCATTTCTAAAGGCTAAACTAGAATGATGCATGGAGTGTTTTTTCTGTTAGTTGGATGATGGAGGAACCATTCTGAATATGTCCTACACATATAAAAACTTAAATGTAATGTCCGACCGTTTCTCATATTGAAGCAACGAGAGCAAAAGTGTTTAATAATTGATGAGGTCTTTCTGACCCAAATGTTGCATTTATAATCACAAGAGCCAATTATCAGAGTGGGATAGGGTTTCAATAATAGACAATCTTTCATTTTTATTTCCAATTATCATCACACAGTTGTCTCTGGCTGCAGTGATGAAGCAGAGTTTAAAATCATCCACACAGTTAGAGCTGTCGCTCTGGGGATAAGTTAAACCTTGCACAATAAAAAATACAGCTAAAATCATAATCGTGTGTTTTTAAGGCTTATAACAGATCTCTGTTTATTATAATCTTTGTTTTAAAAGATATTAGATATTCAGCATAAGTTACCATGGTGATGTACTCTTCAGTTGCAAGTTTGCAAGTTTGATATTAGATGTTTTTTGAAAAAAAATATATATATAATATATA
This sequence comes from Lepturacanthus savala, assembly GCA_030544235.1. Taxonomy (NCBI): domain Eukaryota; kingdom Metazoa; phylum Chordata; class Actinopteri; order Scombriformes; family Trichiuridae; genus Lepturacanthus; species Lepturacanthus savala. Next base: position 11,151,751 of record CM060478.1, read on the forward strand.
TATTATTTATATTATATATATATAAATGTATAAAGTTAGCTGGAGAACATTTTAGGTTATTAAGCACATTCATGATAAGACATGATAAGACATGATAATTGAAATGAAGTGGTTTATATTTAATATCTTAAGACATGTCTTGTCTAGGATTATTTTTTTGCAGTGGATAGCAGACAACACAGAGGATGAGGATGAGAAGTGACATGTTTATTTTCAGCAGGGTGAGAGGTGTCAATACTGAATGCTGACGACATGCATGAATGTGCAGAGGAGTGAAAAGTTAATAAAAAAATAAATTTCAATCTGACAGGGGACTCATAGCCAGAGATGGCATATGAATCAGATCTTAGACCACATGTGCATGTGGCCCAGATACGATATGAAAAAAAAAATCTGATTTGGTTTGTTCACACATTTGTGAAAAAAAAAATCAAATATGAATCACTTGGAGGCAGAAAAAAAAATTGGATTTGTGCCCCTGCAGCATGTATTGTGAATGTAGGCTAAGTTGCTCCACCCAAACAGATGCCACACGACTAACAGGAGTCAAAGGCAATTCAGTGAAGAAGTCTTTACCACACAGCCCTGAGGTGAGGTTTTAATTACTTAATGTTAAAGTTAAGTTTGACTGTCTCTGTGTGTTGGCTGACATCATCAAGAGTGTGGTGTATAATGAACTTTCTATTGTGAACTTTCTAACCTGCTTCTTACTCTGTTGCCGTAAAATGATTTGAGTTATTTGAGTTAGTCAGATTAGAGATTATACAATAGGTGCAAATTGGAAAAAATAATACTTATTTACTTATCATCAGGTTCTCAGTCTTTCAAACTTCACGCACTGCAATTTCCTGAAAGCCTGTGTTCACCTTCCATGATGTCAACCAAAGTGTCCTCACTTTTCACAGAGTATATGGAAATAATGTTAAATGAATACATTTAAATATAAGATGCTGAATTGTCTTAGCAAGTAAAAGCTGTTGGGAAAACAAAACAAAACAAAAACAAAAAAAACAGGTGCTTCTACCTAATTCTTTCCTTTTACTTGTGACACACTACTCTGTATGTGTTTCACCTTGCTGAGGAAAAAAAAAAATGTTACGCTCTTGCCTGAAGGAAAACCACAAAGGAATCATCATCAAGAAAAGAGTCTGACAAACATATTATTTCTCGCTATATATTTTTGAGATTTGGGCCAGGAGAATGCTGATGTGGAGGGAGGCGCTTCCTTATCCTTGAACCCTCATCTGTCTTTGTACAGATAATGGAGCTGGAAATGACAGTAATGGAGCAGATATAAGAAAATATCTGAGAAAGATGCAACTGAGAGAAGAAGTGACTGAAAGAGAAGGGGAGAGAGATAGCAAGGGGTGGAGTAAGAATAGAATTATCATTATGGCAGGAAGTGTGAACCAGTGCAAGTCTCTTTCTCTCAGTTCATACAGGAATTGTCACGTCCACACACGCGTCACATCCACTCCATCTACACCAAGGAGTCTACAGAACTTCCTCTGCATACTGTCTGCTGAGCACCTGTCGTTATTCAAATACCTCATCATACTGTATATATAGGCTAATAGGAGAATCATCATTTTAATATAGAAACAAATAGAATGACGACTGCACACATCCTACATGTAATAGCATACAGATCACCTCTGTAAAGCATTGACCATCTTCAATATATATTGATACAATTTCTTCATTTTAAAAGATAAGAGAATTTGAACTTGTCTGTTTAGAGGTGAACGGAATCAGATTCACAGACACTGGCACAGTATATATATAAAAATAATCTTCCCAAGGTTTATAAAATGCAACTATAATATAACAGTAGAAGTTGAACTGAATACCTTTTGAAAACATTGTGGTGTATGATTAATTTCCTTCATTTCCATGTTGTAATGAGAACTAAATAGGGGGGCTGGAATTAATTCAGATTCGTGAAGAAGACAATAACTCTAAAAGTATGAAAAATCATCAATTGTACAGATACATGTCATTTTAACTACGCTATTAGTTGACCAGAAATTAAATAGCTTTTTTTTGTCTACTGCAGCACACATATCTGCTCTGTAAATCACTTCCTGTGTTCTTTAGAACAATTTAGATACCAAAAGGGAGGATATTATTTTTTTTTAAGTCTTCAATTTCATTATTGTGCAGCCTAGTTTTTCATTATTTCAATTAAATTCGGTTCTGCTTATTAGTCACTGGACTTCTTTATTTTGATGTGACAAATCCAATATTAAATAAAGCAGTAAGGGGGTGTTAAATCATAAGCAGAACTGACAGTCACACTGAGCCTGACAGCATCCTGCTATAAAACAGAGGAGCCACAGGCAACAACTTACATTAGCTTTCCGGCTAAAGTATTATCTACATACAAATGTGACAAACTAAATGAATGGCACATTAGCATTCGAAACCCCCTGTGCGCCAACTAACTTAAAATATATTTCACCGTGGTACAAAAGCAGGACGATAATGTGTCTGCCTAGAGGTCCCACTGGACAAAGAATAGCTGAGCCAAAAATCTATCTATCTGGCTCAAAATTGGACGGATGGCCACCCTATTGTTGAACGAACAATCAAACAATCATTCACCGGGAAAACGGTGTGGTGTAAAGCTAGCAGCCTGCCAGCTAATGTCAATCAAACAAAGCTCCAACACGCCCTTCCCCAGATGGAAAGCAAAAGGAAAATTTCATTCACTTCATTAACTTCATTCTAACAATACAAAACAATTAACAACACATAAAAAATATATATATATATTTTTCCTGCAAAGAGTGATGGTTAAATTTATTTTAGACTGACTTTACTATGCAGTTGCAGATTGGATTTCAACTGACAAAAGTGAAAGCACCTCAATATACGAATGTGATGCAATAAATTCAAGGCAAAATCATGCAAAGATGTCTGCCTTGAGCAAATATGCTGACCTAAGTCTGTCTTCATACAAGTGGGAACAAAAGAACAGCTGAGTAAACTTTATATTCTGCCCTTAATATCAATATAAATATTTCGATATTAATGGTGGAACAGTGGGTAGTGCTGTTGCCTCACAGCAAGGAGGACGCAGGCTCAAGGCCTTAAGCTGGGACCTTTCTTTATGGGTTTTCTCCGGGTTCTCTGGCTTCCTCTCACAGTCCAAAGACATACTTAGGTTAATTGGAGCCTGTAGGTGTGAGTGAAAGGTGCATGTGCCATATGATAGACTGCTGGCCTGTCTGGGCTGTGTCTAGCAAACCCAAATACCCTAGTGAGGAAAAAACAGGTACAACAGATGGATGGATGGATACAGTTGTATTCAAAATCATAGCAGTGCATTTAAAATGTATGTAAACCCCCAAATCCTTATAATAATTTTTTATTTTGATGCTTTTGGAACACTGCATTTTATATCCTTAAAAAAGTGTAAGAGAGAAATGTCTCAATTTTTTAATTACTTCACAGCAAATGAAGAAAAAATAATATTAGACTGTTTCTTTACAAATTCAAATATTTACTGTCTAAACTGAAAAATCTTGTTTTTGGAGCAAAACCAAGAAATGCAGAGAAATTGTGAGGCTGAAATATCTGTTCATAGATGCCAGTAGTTGGTGGATTCCATGCAACATAGATGTGAAGCAGTTCTCCACCATCATTATGTAACTAAATATTAGTTTAGTGATTCACAGGAATGTTAAATCCTTAAGATGTCTCAGTTTATACAGTAAATATTTGAGCCTAATATGGATTTTTCTTTATTTTATGTAAAGTCATTTTAAAAATGATGTATTTTTCTTAAACTACAGTGTTCCTAATGCATCAAAAATAATCAAAATTATTATAAGGATTTGGGCTTTATTAACATGGATGGCATGATTTCTATGCTGTTATGCTGTTAATGGTGTTACCTGGATAGTTTTATTGTGTTAGTTGGACTGCAACTTTACTTTAGCAATCAGTTGCAGTTGGCGAAAAAGCTCTAAAACCCCAACCTCCCTGCAAATTACCAAATGGTTATTGGGGACAGCTTGATGGGAACATGAGTGCAATTTTTGTATTTTCGTGCGTATGAGAGGCGTTGACACTAATAAGTATCACCTATTTTTTATGATACCCTATCTTATCTTATGATTTTGGTGCCTTCTGTAAATTTTCTTTATCTATTGGATAAGGTGACCCACAGAGAAATGTCTGTAGAACTGTATTCCTTTAAGAAGAAATAGTGAAGAGACACACTGAGCGATCTGATGGCCATGGAGGGATAAAGAGATGTTGTTGGGCAGATGACAGCAGGAACAGCGAAACATAATGAGCTGATCAAACGATTGTGGAGAATGGAATTCTAGCTTGGAGCAGGGAGCTGGAATCCTCGGTGTTCGTGTGATAGGCAGCTGCCTCTGCTCTCATTGGGGATCACATTTATTTCTGCCACAGCACCTGCAGGGTTTGTTTGTCTCCCCTGCCCTATCCATCTCAAAATCCCAAACAATGAGTCTCCTGGTCATTCTCTGGTAACCTTCATCTCTGGATGTTGGCCTTTTCTGTTTGTCCATTTTCCTGTCCACCCATCTTCCACCTTTTTAAGCAGAACTCTCACATACAATATTCACCATTCAAATTTTCCATATACCACACAACTCCTCTAAACATCTCACAGCTGGCACCCCCCCCCCCCCCCCCCCCCCCCCCCCTGAACTGCATGTTTATGATTTTATTTTTCTTTTGTTTAGGTTTAATTGGGCGCCATTGAATAGACTGTCACTTTTCCAAAGCTATTCATTCAAGAACAAAGTAATTAATCAGGGTCATGTTGCATAATTAAGAACAACAATATGTTTTCTCACCGTGATTTTTCAGGGAGAGATCAATAACCCGAACACATTCGAGGTCACGCTGTTTATAGCCATTGTTTTCTCTGATAAATTTGTATCAGCAGCATCCTGTCTGTGTTTATCCCATCAGTCCAACCTCAGTCACTTGTCAACCCCACAATCTGTTTTGCTTCATCTCTAAGATAATGAGGGTTACAGACTGGGTGACCTGTGATGCAGTGCTTCAGATGTTGGCTGTCAAAATCAGGGAACATACAGAGAAAACACCCAGCATTAATCATGCAGACAGCCAGAAGTAAACACACGTCAGATTCTTCTAGCTAGAGACGTGTCACATTCTTGAAAAGTGATTTCCGAACAGTAGTAAACAGAAAGACATCAAAACAAACTCACAAAGAAGAAAAAGCATTCATTCAAACAACCAAATGTCAGAAAAAAAAACACCTAATGAATATAACTCAAGTATTTGCTACCTTTTTTAAGGGCCAACCAGCTTCTGATTGGTTCTAAAGGCCAGATGTTTGAGATTGAGTGAACTTTTGACCAGGCATTGTCACTTGCTAAACCACATGGACTGGTTAAATAAAACAAATGCTGAAAGAGTGGAGTGGATTACCTATTTTGCTCGTATCAGCAACTCTTTTCCATTAGAACACCTAATAGATGTGATGCTCACACCTGCGGCAGCACATTCTGTGTCAGCAAATCCCTCACATACACACATCCAATTTCTGAGCTTGGGATAATGAATGTGAATAGTTTAAGGCACCTTGCAGACAACGGTTGTTGTTGGTGTTTGTTGCATGACACTTTGTACCAGACAATGATTGGTAAATATATGAATTCATTGTACTATATCACAATATTAGTGTCAAACAGCATCATATCTATTTTCAGTAATGATGCGCCGAATATCCGGTATCCAAATATATCCGGCTGAATAGTGCAAAAAACGCCACATTTGGCCTTCGGTGGAGGGAAGCAGTGGCATGTGATGCAATGATGCAATCACGCAATCACACAACGTACAGTGTCATGGTTACCTGGCGCGTTTGTTAAAATGTTGGCAGTGTGGAGATATTTTAAAGTGTTGGGGAGCGAGAATAGAATTGCAGCATCTCAACCAAACTATCTAGAGGGGGTTCCTCTGCAAAGAACTTTACCACTACTGCTTTAATTTGTCATTTAAAAGCCAAACACCCTGAACAGCATGCTGAGTACTAGAGAGACATGGCTACAGAGGCTAAAAGGAAAGCTGTGTCGCAGCACGCCCGCTCCGTTCATGGCCAACATCTTTTAAAAGTCTAAAAAGTTCACAGCGCCAAAGCAAACGGAATCACAAAGAAGGTTTTGGATAATTAACCGTTTTTTGTTGTGGAGGACATTGGCTTTCGGAGGCTTGTGGAGCACTATACCGAGCATTTCTTCTACTAGCAGCAGTAGTAGCAGCAATGTGAGAGTTTGGTCTTAAAATTTCTTAAAAGGTCAGCTTTTGGCTTCAGGCTGCGTTTGGTTGCCAAATCTTCAAATTGTCCATCGTTAGTTGCGTCTCGCAGTGTGTTTGGAGTTTGATGAACCAAAGATTACAACTTTTGCCTCTTGACAGCACAAAAGCACACAATGATATAAAAAAAATGCCCTTTTGGGTTTATCCATCAGTAAAAAACAGTTACAACATAAATAACCATATCATTCCCTTAGACTTCTAGACAGAGACAATATGTGCTGATGACACTGTAACAAATCCTCTTCAACAGGATTTTATCCTCAGAACCAGGGCACAAGAGCCTCCTTTCTTAATATGCAAGCTAAACAATCCGCTTATTCTTAAAAAGTCTAAAGGCCTGACATTCTCCTCCCACTCAACATCTCAAGGCTTTCTGAAACTTGCCAAGTCTCTGGGCTGTATCCCATGGCTGTTCCTCTAAGGGGAGAGCATAATATGCAGCGAACAGAACTCGTTTTGAGGCATGGATTGTGTTGTTTTAGAGCTCATGCTGTCACCCTCATTTGAGACCCACCATATATATCTAAATACTGAAAATTATGAGGTCATATCAACATTAGAGGATGTTTAACTCATGTCAACAGTACATTGGATGCGCTCTCATCATAATTCTCTACAGTAAATGAGTCATTTCTGCTTTGGCTGAAATAGGGTACCCATGGAAAAAACACAGATCTAATACATTTTATTGTGAACATCAACCTTTAAAACCGCTGCCTTCCTCCCTTCTCTGGACAATTGCTTCATCAAGCAGCTTTTAAATTGCACTGATAGGACTTCTCCAAGTGGTTTTGATAGCTCTGTATTTGCTGCTGTTGTGCCTCAGGTCTTAATTTGAAAAATCTAAAAGCAATCTAGATCTCCACAACTCCATGTTCTCCATCTATTCTCCCTCTTCTGTCTCCTTCCTTTTGTTTTGATGTCCTTTATTTCTCTTCTGTTCTCGATTGAACTAAAATGTTGATTTTGTTGTATCTTTTTGCATTTTGAACAAATAAAAGGAAACATTTTGAGCATGTTGCTTATTCAAGGACATAGGGTCTGCCAACTACTCAAGGAAGAAATTACTTCTTGGTATTTATCTACACTCTTGCTTGTTTTGCTCCAGATTACAAGGAAAGTAATCCTTTTTCCCCTATAGTGAGTAACTACCCGCAAACAATAACTTTATTGTTTCTGATTCAGTTTTCAGCTTTAGTTTTACCACTTTTTATAAATGTCAAAAACCCATTTCCATTTAGATTGAACTTTTGCTTCACTCTCCTGCGAAGGTCAGTGTACCTCCTGAGGCCTGGAGCAGATAGGCAGCCTGGGAAGCAAGGGCAAAACATTTTTTTATATTCCCTAAAAGGCAGGTCATATTTGACATGTTTGAATGTGAACAACATAGGAAACTCACATTTCAGAAATTTCCACCAGAGAGAAGCAGTCTTCAGAGAATAGAGAAACATATTAATGTGGGTGACTTAACTAACATGTGTATAACAGAAAATAGGCAGTCTGTATATTGGTATTACAGTTTGTAATATTTTAGAAGGAAAGAACTTGCCTGTGTGATCTCTAATAAAATTCATGTCTGCTAAAGAGACAAACTAAAAGATTAATTCGTTCATGTTCAGCATCCCTTCTGTACAAAGGAGGCTCGCTATTATAAAGGAGTAAGAAGAGCTAAATGTGAATATTATAATAATAAGAATAATTTTAGTTCAAATCATTTGAAGAAGGATTGTATTTAGTACTTATCCATAATAAATGCTATTACCTGCAGTAGATACTGGTTGAGTTTGGTGAAGCAAGCATGAGTACAGGCAGGAGGACAGAGTACAGTCATTAAGCAATGTAGTGCTGTGGATGGGACCAGCAGGGAAACCTATAATGACCAATATGGATAAGTACCTCAAACAACCCCACTTGAAAAAATGAGAACTATTGCTTTGACCTAAGACAATTCATGAATGAGGGATCTTAGCTTAGAACTAGTCAACAAACAAACATAAATGGCTGCCATTTTCTTCCCCAGATAAAATTACGGTAAACTACACCTGTAATGAACGGAAAAAAAGAAGACGCTAAAATACAGTTACAACCTGTTCTTCATACCTCCAGCGAAGAAAGGAAAACTGACTCTAGTTGACCCCAATTGTCCTGCCTTCTCTTTAGTGAGACAAGAACAGGGAACTGCTGACCTTCAGGATCAGAGGGCGACTCTCTGATCTTCTGGGTGAAGCTCTTGTTCAATACAGCAATTTCTGTAGCCCTGAAGATTTCTAATAGACCAAACTCCCCCCTCTGTCACTATATATATATATATATATATATATATATATATATAGGAAGAAAACTCAGTCTTTTTCTTTTTGTTTTGCTATTGTATTGCATAATGTCCTGTGAAGAAGATCCAAGCAATAATGCAATTTAAGCAATACTACTACTAAAAGACGAGAGCAATCAGATATTCAAGGATGTTTAACCTTTAGCTTGTAAAAGATCTCAATCATATTTCTCAAAATCCACTAATCTAAAGCCATACAATATAAATACTTTCTATATCATCGGTGCATATAAAAAATTCTACTTCAATTAAGAATTTATAACAAATCTCTCTCTTTGTCCAGCTATACCTGCAGCAGTGTATATCTGATCTTCTCGCTGTTTCACAATAGCATTTAGCTACTTGTCACTTTCATGATAAACGGGACACTAATCTATATAGTAAATAGGTTTCAATATAGAATATTATAGATTCAAGATGAAACAGACAGGGGGGTGCGACTGAGAGAAAAAGGTGCAATTACAAAGCCGTCTGCTTCTTCAGCACCACGGACAGTGCCGAGGATTCATCAAAACAAAGCACAGTTCTACTACTGATATTTCAGAACCACAGATTCTCACTTGCACATACCTCAGTCAGGTGAAGGATCAATATTTCAGGCAGACTCGACTAACATATTCAACTGCACGCTCTCTGCCACTGAGAGGGGGAGAGTGGGGATGGCAGGTTAACAGGTTCCCTAAATAAGAATTACATTATGTATCATCCTGGCTCCATTGCTCTAATTATGTCATCACTAGGTCATGATGCACAGATGTCATGGCAAGTATGAAGATGACGTGTGTGTGTATTTTTAAGTGTCTGTGTGTGTGCCGTGATGCATCTGACGCTGGGCAGCTCTGCTCTTGTGCACAGCAAAATTCAATGAATTTAATGTGTTGTGCTTGGTTTCGGGGCACTGCTGCACAAAGAAAATCAAGTTTACTGATGGGGCTCCATAACAGCTCCATAACAAACACAGTTTATTAGCCTTAGCTTGCCCTTTGTATACTGAGGAGGCGGTATGGGGAGTAAAACCCAATTCATTACGGTGATCAAGGACTGGAGCAGAACACAGGGGATAGTTATTTAGGATGATGATGATGATGATGATATTATGTGAAATTGGTTTTAATGTAGGCACAAGGCAATAAATCACACACACACACACACACACACACACACACACACACACACACACACACACACACACACACACATTCTTTCTATCACTTATAGTCAAACACTGAATGTGCAGCATCAGGCTCTTCTTGGCTGTATAATCCGGTTAGGGTGACAGCACACATAGCTACACCACTTAGCCCAAGGACAGATACTGTAATAATGATAATATACACAAGCTATGCAGGCGGTGCGTGCAGCTGCACACTCCAAATCAGGAAAGCTGATCTTTTACTTTTCTTTTTTTTTATATTTTCCACGGACGGAATGAAAGCTGCGGCAAGGTGAGTCATTTCAGATAACAAGGACCTAGGGCTTTTTCCAGATTATATCAAGCAGAACATCAATAAAGTGACACAATCATGATGCAAACAATGCTTCCTGCCTCCAGGCAGGGCAAACAATTAAAGGTGCATATGCATGTTAGTTCTGAAGGCTGCTCCTGTGAGGCACAGACCTTCTCACAAAGTGTCATGCTGCAAAATTAAAAAAGTGCTCATCATTGTATCAGCTGGGCAGCTCCCCTGTGTCTGTCTGTGTATTTGTCTAACCAGATCTTGTCATGTCTATTCAACAAAAATTGTCACCAGGGCTTCGTTCCCCCTGATCGATCGTGATCCATGAAATAAAGTGAAATAAAGGCGAATATTTAACTTGTTTTCTTTTTTTGCAACCTGTTAACGCGGCGTCTGCCTACAGTGCTGTTCTCCAGCTGTGAACTGTCCGTGGTGCTGAACTGCGGCTCCGCGCGAAGACGCCGCGGAAAAATCAACCTGAAACACGGCATCTAAAAGCGTGTACCGGCCCCACGGAGAACACCGGATGAGCCCGGGGGGGCAGAACATGTCACAGCAGATTTTACTCACGAATTATTTATTTCATTTTCAGGAGCAGACGACTCGGCTGGTCGAGGCTTTTTACTTACACAAAAACTCCGAAAAGCAGAACTCGGATGCCAATCTCCAGAGCCAGCGCTCGCATGTTTTTCCTGCGGTCCGGTGGTGACACGTTCATGGTTCTGAGATAATCCGTCAAGTGGAATGAAGGAAAAGGGGAGGGGGAGGACGATCACTTTTTTCTTTCTTTCCTTCTCTTTTTGTAATCCACCTCAACGGAGCGGTGCTCTAATCGCACATGCCGCCGCGCGTCTCCATCTGGACTCGTTCACCTGAAACAGCCTCCTTCCTTTGCTCCGTCTCCGCCTGTCTCCTTCCAATCCCCACCGGCGGTTTTCTTATTGCTACACTGTTGCTGACAGCTGCTCCTCTAGCGAGTGCGAGTCGCCTTCCTCCACTCCATCAGTTACTTACTGTAAAGTGGGCTGGAGTTTTTTTTTGGGAGGGGGGGGGGGGGAGCAGAGGTGACTCCAGACTAACATCAGAGGTGTGTGTTAGTGCTGAGAGAGAAAGTGAGAAGGAAAGTAAAGTCAGCCTCTGTGTGTGTGTGTCTCTCTCCCCTTCTCTTTCTTTCTCTCTCTATATATATATACATATATATATATATATATATATACCTTGGCTCCTCTTTGTGGGAAGAGATCTGTAGAAGTTACTGGAACACCACAAATGACTTCAGAGGATGAATTAATTCACCGCTTTTGTCTGGTAACGCAATGCTGTGATCAACTGATTTCCTTCCTCTCTAGTCTGAAGCCAAGAAATATTGCTCCTGAACAAACATCTCCTCATAAATAACAAAAGCACTCAGAGTCTATATATATATATATATATGTATGTATGTGTGTGTGTGTGTGTGTGTGTGTATAATGTGATATATGTGATATAAAACAAAGCAGGGAACCACTCTCAGTGGTGGAGTCTGTGTGTGTGTTAATGTCCGTAATATTGCCACAACGATCGAAACGGCTAGTAGAACTAATCCATCAACACGGGCATTAGGCTCAACACTCAGCCTGACACATGATATTACCTTACTGTGCCAAAAGAAAGGCTGGTTCAGGGGAGTCCTGCTCTCTGTTGGCTCTTCCACATACTGCAAATAGCTCCTTCCTCAAGAGCCTTGTGCTGGAACCGTCACAGCAGAGAATAAAAAAAGCCCTTTAAACGGGAACTATTTAGTACGCAGATCTTTCTGTAACACCATAAAGAATCTTGCACCTCAGGGCCTGTGCAGCCAGTCAGTGATAAAGGAGCATGGGTAGCAGCGGCAGCATCGCTGCAGGGCAGAAAAAACCACCTGGTCAGTGAATGAATATTTAAAACCCTCTAAAACTGGCCTCGCTGCCATTACCTGCCAGTCCCAGATCCGTGTGCATGACAGAGAGGGAGAGTGGCCATTGTGGGAGGAAAAAAAAAAAAACCTCTTGCTGGATAACGAGACGCCCCAAATGACGAAGATAAATGCATGTATACATGCCCACTCACATTTTAGATAGTGTGCCTGGAGTGTTTGCCAGCTCCTTAATGAGAACACAACAAAACAAGTGGAGACATGAGATGGTGGTAGGTTAAGAGGTGAGCTTTCTGGCAGCCTTTTAGAGAGTTTGGCATCTACTATTATGCCTCAAGATGATTTTATCTCCCCGCATCACGGTTCAGATGATTCACTTTGGACTACATTAAACAACAATTAATTATAGGGCAGAGAGAACATTCAAATTATTACTTAGCTCTCTTCAGGACACTTCCAGCCTGACATTAATTTCATCATCTGGCGATAAACATTTTAATAATTGTCTTTCCTTGACCCACGTCTGGAGTTTCTTTTCCTTCTCTGTAGTATGGACTGTTGGACTGTGAGTCATGAAGCCTGAGGCTGTGCTTACACTGCAAGGTCAGTCATATGGCTGTAAAATAGGTTGAATTTCAATAAATCAAAGTAGAATGGTCCTAGATATCCTCCATGGGTATGAGCACATGTAATCCGATGCAGAGCTCAGGATAGTCTCTGCGTCAGTGACTCATTCTACAGAGGGATTTGTCCATCGCTCCCTGACTTCTAGGCTGTACTGGACATCCATCCTCTTTAGACTTTTTAATTGGAAATCCACCCACAATTGTGTATTATATGCATGATGTGAGTAGCATTTTCCATGGTGGGTGTTAAGTTTGATAGTGTTGTATAAACCTACCGCATGATAACATACTGTTTCACTTAGCACTGTATCTGTGGCTAAGTAAGATGTGAATCTGAGAAAGTGATTTGATAGAACATGGAAAAATGAAGTCACTCTATTTTTATCTTAAAGGGGAATGCCATGTTTTTGATGATTTATTCCTGGAGCTCTATAATTAGTGCATTTTAGAGCCAGAGGTGTAAACTGTTTCAGATCAAATCCAAAGGGGAGAAGCACATTTCTCCACTCTACCCTGCATCACTTAAAATCTGGCACCAACAAAGGAATTAGTCATCCAAAAATGGGTGTTGTCATCCAAGTACATTCATGGGAGTACACTCTTTTTTTGTTTTGTATAAATAGATAATGAGAACTGTTTTTTAGCAAAAACCGACTCTAAAATTATTCCCAAAAACTGCATGATATTATACACACCACATATTGAATCAACATGCAATTCAATATGCAATGTGTATGATCATATAATGTGTTTACACTTCTGCATTTTCACAAATGTGAGTAAAAATAAATGAGATTGGGTAATTAATGTACCCTTTAATGATGCTCAATTATGTTTGTAACAGAGACATAGACCTTAGAGTAAGAAAAACAGCATTGGAAATACTGATCACAAAGGCAAACTGTTTGGTCTGAATTATCATCCTGATTTGTCATTAATTTCAGAATAATTTCCCTTACGCAGACATCTAATAATTATACAAATGGAGGAGTCTGTATTCAGCTGAGCTGGTCATAACTCATCCTTCAACTTGTGATAGGGATGAAAGGAAAACATTGATTTATTTAATGGGCTCACATGCCAAGCAAGTTAGGAATCACTACTCTAAAGGAATCATGCTGTAGTTGTTTTCAAGAAAACTGACTGCACTAGTCAGACAACTATGCTATCTGTTCAATATGATATACACTTTTAATATGAGGCATTGTTTTTAGAAAAGAATTGGGAGAGATCAATATTCAATTTAATGGATATGCAATTGCTTAAAAACAGCCCAAGTTTACTTACTCTTAACTGTTGTGATTTATTAATATACAGAAATAAATTATTTATTAATCTTTAAATTCAGTACTAAAGCTACTGAGATTTAACTTATTTGTTTTATTTTAACTTATTTTAATTTAACACAGAAATAAGTGTGGTCTAAAGTAGGTTTTGATCTCCCTTAGACGTTCTCATATATAATTTAATCATTATTTCCATGTGACATTTGTAAATGAGAATCTAAGCAGCAACCTGTTCCGTTAAATCAACATTTTTATCCATTCTGCTGGGCCAGACCTTTGATAGCCTGCAATGAGATGGTTTGATATACAACAAGTAAAAGCTTCAGTGGAGCAGACCATGTTGAGATTAATATGTCAGCTGTCAAAAATTTCAAGTAAAGCTCTCATAAATTGTTGAGCATGCCTTGGCAGGATTTTTCTTTAGTTCCAACACTCAAGTTTATTGATTGGCGGCAGTTACACAAACATCTCTAGTATGTCTTGACATACTTTACAAGACCAGAGTTCTTGTTCAATGCTCACTCATTTTACAGCTGTCTATATGTGAAAAGACAAGAATGTATCAGTCTACCAAAGAAAAACATAGTATTGATTCACATGTGATCAACTAACTTTGTACATGAGGTGGAACCCAGTAGTTATCATGGATTCAGATGTCTATTGTTTCCTTCCTGCATCTTTGTAATCAACTTAATTATATTTGTAAAAGTTTCAACATTTTATGAGCCAAAGATGATGTTAGCATTCTATAAATATACTTTAGTGCTGACAAAAGAATGTCCTCATCTGTTTTGGTGGGAAAAAATATGGCCTTTCAAACACAGCCTGTGACATGCTGCCAATGTCGTTTCATAGATTAAAGCGTTGCATTTATCTCTGCATGGTTAGTAAACAACAGGCTTCCACAACAACTCCACCATCTTTGTTGCACAACATTTCCTCTTGTGGCCGAAGAAGGCGACAACATGCAGAGATACAGAATTTCAGCTTCAATTCTCAGTCCAAATGAATCTGAATAAATCTCTATACACACACACACACACTGTGTATAACTAATGCATAATAATTACTATCCATCAAATTTTGAAGATAGGACTTTGTTTAGTGCTGTTGCCTCACACCAAGAAGGTCGCAGGTTCAAGACCTCCTTGGTCCTGGGTCTGGGACCTTTCTGTGTGGAGTTTGTATGTTCTCCCCGTGTCTGCGTGGGTTTTCACCGGGTACTCCGGCTTCCTCCCACAGTCCAAAAACATGCTGAGGTTAATTGGCGACTCTAAATTGCCCGTAGGTGTGAATGTGTGAGTGAATGGTGTGTGTGTCCCATGATAGGCTGGCGACCATCTGGGGTGTATCCCTGCCTCTCGCTGTAGTGCGCGGTGTAAGTGGGTATAGAAGATGACTGACTGACTATGTTTAGTTTTAATGGATGATTGAAGGCATCCTCATGTGTGACATACCTTTGAACTTAATGCAAAGACCATCAATAAGTAACAAAGAAGTAAAAATACTATCCTTGTCCTGCATTTTTGGGTCTTGCTGTGGGTCTTCAAGCATAACACAGCTTGAGTAATCCGAGTAACACAGAAATCTGATGATCACCATACTTATCTATGCTAATGCCATCGGTGAAGTTAGTAATTAATGTCAGAAATTACTTCTGCCTTATTTTTACTTACTTCAACTGGCACACTAAAGCAATATTAAACTGCTGAATGTCAATATTCATCCAACTGTTGTTGCCTGCCTGAGTGTACAGTGGTTTAATTTGGTTTCTAACTCTGTCACCGTGTCATTCATTTGAGACTTTACTTCTGAGTGAACAAATCAATGGTTTTAGAGGTTAACAGAGAAAATGATTGTGATCTCAAATGAACACTTTTTTATGTGCACATGCTCTCCCAACAGACATAAGATGTGTGTGCGTTGTGCATTACATTCTATGCATCTTAAGCAGAGATATATTCGAGTTGATCCAACATTCTTTATTTAAATAAAAGGGGGAGAGAACATATATTGATTTAGCAATGAGATGTAGTTTCTTGTTGAGTAAGAACATGTATTGATTTGTACTTTGTTGTTGAATACACAGCCCCCACCTGATCTCTAGCCATGTGTGGAATCTCTAAACACCTTTCTAAACAACGCCTTCCTTTTACGCAAGGACACAATGTAAATGTCTTGTGATCACATTAACTGTCCTTGTATATTACTTATGTCATATGTGACACACACACCAAAGGACAAAGTTCTTTCATTAGCAATATTAAGGAGGTATTAATCAAGTAAATGCAAGAGCAATGACGTGCTTGCATTAGTTGATTGGCATCAACTGCTTCATTCATGCTTCAGTCATTGGCTCATTCACTTGCTGCTTGGTCACCAGCTCATTCACCCCCATTCATTCATTATTGAACACATCGGCTGCTCCTGTCCAAACTCTGTGCCACAATTTTTGGTGTTTAATAACATGCATGTACGTTTTTTATAAATGTGAAATATATATTTATATTTTATATATACAGTATAATTTTGTGATAATCTCCTCCAAACAAAATCCTTTGTAAAGGTTAAATGCTTGAATTCTCTGAGACCCATTTTAAGATTAGATTTAACATTAAATCTAACCGTATGGATGACCGTTGGCTAAAAAATGGTCAGTTTCTGTCTCCAACTTGAAAATCCACAACTGAATATCATATTGACAATTAAGTATGCACTCAGAGACATTAAATGGCCCATATTTTTCACTTTACTGGGTTTTATTTGAAGTTTTTATATCCATAGTAAGATATGTTGTTGGTTTTAAGTACCACAAATCATCTAAATATTGTTTTTAACCTCCTCTCTCAGGCTTCTCTCTGGAGGTCTAGAAATATCAGGTCGTTTGCGTTTGTCTCAACTTCACTGACGTTCTGACGACTTGTTTTAAGACATAATTTCTTAATATGAGTTCTGTGCATTTCTCTGTGGATTGAAAGTCTTGAAACATGGAACAGTACTTATTTAACTTCCTTATAGTCAAAAAGCTGTTAAAATGTCACTGTCTATGATATTGGACCTTCATTTTGCATGTAAAACTGAAATAGTGGCATAATACAAATATAATAAATCTATAATATGTCCATATACTGTCAACCTAACTGGCCACCTGTTCTGTAAACTAAACATGTCTCAGTTCTTGTGATTTTATGAACTCTTTTCATCTATTTCGAATTGCTTTCTCTTAATAAAGCATTTCTTTTCTTTCTTTCTTTTTTAGAGCTCCGAGGGAGAAGGACCAGAATAATGTAAAGTTGTTAAAAAACACTGCTTCAATAAATTTGTGATTTCAATTGGCCAATTATCCAAACTGTCATCAAAGCCATTGTCTGCTGTTCCTCACATTTGATTATTCACTGCAAAATGTGCAGTATTAGGGGAGAACAGTTAAGGAGATGTAATTCTCTAATTAACCGGAGAATAATCCTGTATCATTCAGGTGTATTTACAACTCTTTGGTAAAGGTCAGTAATGACACTTATTATCTTCAGTCCCTAAAGCCTAATTACTCCTTTAGTTCTGAGGAATACTAACAATGTCTGACAAAGCCTGCACTGGGACTAAAAACGCTAAATATATAGATCTCCTATATGTAGATTGTTATATGTATATTACAGCATATGCTTTACCAAGATGACAAAATATGTGGATTTCCATTTGGTGTGAATTGAAAAAATTGTGCTGAGCTTCACAATGTCCTAGTGGTCCTGGGTGCATGTCACATCCGCTTTCTTTCACCATACTTTATCTTACTTGCTGCTTTGGACCGAGTGGCAAAGTTTGTAAATTTTGCAACAAAAAGAAAAGACTCATAGTGATAAACAGACAAATCAATACACAGGGACAAAGATAAAGCAAACTTGCAGACTTGTCCTATTAAAGTAATATGAAATATGTTTCTAATTATAACTCCCTGATGACAGCGAAACCCCACTAAAGGCGGGATGCCAGAGCACGAGTAATTAAGTCAAACAGAAAGAGAAGATGAGTATCCTGCCTGTGTGTCTTCTCTCCCCGGCCCAAATAGCGCTCACTCCCCTTTCATGACAAACTGCTCCTAGTAATTTCATTTTAATATGATTCTAAAAGAAACAAGCCAAGGTCTACTGTGCTCCTTGTTATTCATGAGAAATCAACCTGCCATCTGTTATCGCTACAAAGTCTGTCAAAAACCCACCTAGATGTATTACCCTCCCTGCTGCACAGTGGCAGGCATTTCTGTTTCAAAGCAGCCGTTGCAGACAGCATCATGTTACTGCCCTTTATGAATTTTAGTGTGATTTATGGCCTATATGGCCATACAAACCGCAGCAATTACACAGATTACACACATTTTATCTGACGCATGGCGCCGGACAGAAAGAGTTAAATTAACCCAGACAAACAAGGACTTTTGATCGTTTTAATTGTGCATCTTCTATTTTAAGCTCTTTGATGTCAGAAATATGCCAAACAAGCAGAGGTGTGCATCTCACTCTGACACAGATTCCTCCAATACCCTTTGACTAAAACTTTAGAGGATGAGTTTCCCCATCTTACCACCCGGCAACAAGCATTTCAAAATGTCTTGCCCAATAACCAATAACCACAGTAGATCTTTTATTACCTCCACCCCGAGGAGGTTATGTTTGTTAGCGAAATAGCTCAAACTGTTTTTGGCTGGATTTTTCTCAACAGATGATTACATTTTGTTAATGATCTGGAAGAAATCCTGGTTTCTGCATGACTTTCAAGTTTTGTTGTTTGGTAACACTGTAGTAAATCAGGGGTGGACAGTCACATGGAGGGCTGATGTAGGTGCGGGTTTTTGTTCCAACCAAGTAGTTACACACCTGATTCTACTAATCAACCACTAGAGCTCTTTCTAAGGATCTGCATTAGTAGAATCAGGTGTGTTACTGCTTGGTTGGAACAAAATCCTGCACCCAGAGTGGCTCTCCAGGACCAGGATTGCCCACCCCTGTGGTAAATGGACCTTCAGACAGGCGCCATGGTTTGGGGCCACCTGGTGGAGTTACCTTGCACCTGCATAGCGTGTATTCTTTGCACATTACCACAGAGGCACTAAGAGAGGACTATAATAATAATGCATGAATTCAATAGGACAAAAATGGTGGAGTCCTACGCTACGCGAGTGCTTTTCTAGAAAATGACTAGGTTCACCAGTTTGAAATAAGTTATTATCACGAAGATGTTTTTTCTTCCATGCGAGGTTGTAATGATAAACAAGGATGTTGAACTTTGCACAATAAAGAGTATTTTGGCACATATTGTAGCACAACTAGAAATGCAAATTGCAGGGTATAAAAAATACAAGGATGTATAATTGAATCAACTCAATGGTCTATATGGAGTAAACTCTAAAGGGTACTTTCTAACTGTGGAAACTCTGCAACTAAATCGTACAAATACTGTAAGTTTAGTGTACATTTGTAATATTTTGGGACTGTGAATTCCAGAGGCAGCTTGTTCTTTTTTTTTTTTTTTTTTCTATATTTACTCTTTCACCCGCTCCACTGAGTAGTTATTCTCGTTCAAACTCTTTCTCCACACAAACTTTATTCTATACTTTCTCTACATAGACAGTTTTATAGTACATACATAGACATATATTCGATACTTGTTTGTTGTTACTTTTTTTTGGAGAACTTTCCACACTTCTTCTCAGTTGCTTCTTTTTTTATTTTAGCGAATTTTAAGTTATTCGATTCAACGGTCTAAGGACAGGGGATGTGCCCCCTGAGGCAAATCTGTGATTTTGGACTATACAAATAAACTTGAATTGAGTCTCTTGATGTAATCTAAGAGATGTTGAGATCAAGCCTCTGTCATACCAGCTGTTGCAGGATGAAAATAGTTCAGACAGTCCTTACACTGGCTGCATGGGGTCACTGTCATGATGCATGATAAATTCTGGACCAATCAGCTGCCTCCTTGATGGAACTGCATAATAGTAATAAGCCGAATAAGAACTCTTTTATAGATAACACAACTACTGGTAATTATTGCAAGGTCGAGAGAGCTTTTAAAAACAACTTGGAAAAAATCAATTCAAAATAACTTTAAAATGTTTCTACATCGATTTCTTCCTTGAGAAACAGTTAAGAATCTCCAATAAATGGAAAATATTCTGCAATATTCCCTATGCTGTCTCATGTTTATTTTTCTATTTGTTTTTGTTTTCTCCAGCATGATCATTGTCCATATCCAGCTCTCATTGTCCCAATTGAATAAATCAGGGCATGACCTATTATAATATTACTGGCACAATCATGATCCAATCAATCCTCCCACTCATTTAACACCTTATGTTTTGGTGTCATGAATTTGATGCCTCAGGGCCTATGTTTTGAATGATTGAACAATAACTCAAACCTTTTCTCTCCATTGTAACAGAAGTACAGCACAAACATGTTCATGGACCATCACCAATAACCCTTTCATCATGTCCAGAGCAGTGGCCTGAATAGAGCGTGGCTGTATTTCTAATGTGTACGAGCAGCGCTGCGGAACGGACTACAGACACGCCTTCGCCTGAAGAAACGATGAGATGCTGGGAGTGACACCGTGCCGCTTGGCAATGCCCAGTCATAAGGCCTTCCAAAGGTGTTAGGTAACCATCACTAATGGGGGTGAGCATTAACCTAGGCCAGCAATTGTGTAGGTATTCATGGCTGCCAAAAGAAGCTGCCGTGGCAGAGCCAGCGTAATAGAGTCAGCTTTCTTCACCCTCCTGCCCATTTTGGCACCAGCTTCTTCCAGATGACAGCTGGGAAGTCATTAGCAAACTATCACATTGCTCAAAACACAGAAGAACTTTCACTCTCTCACTTGGTGTGTAAAGACGTAACAGCTCGATGTCGGAACGAGTTTCAGGGGATGACTGCTCGCCTCTATGCGATACGAAAAATGATGATCCAATTTTATGTCCAGTGAAGTCGAGTTCCCAAATTTTTACGAGGAATACAAAACAATTAAAGTGAGTGCAAATGAATTGGCACGGTTCAAATAATATTAAAACGGCCATGTCTTGCAACGTAAATAACCTGGAGAAATCAGTATCAGAAAGGATTATTAGTACATCCAGAAATTATAAATGTTATCATCCTTATCCTTACAGTTATTTTACCTATTACAACCGCAATATAGGCTTGTACACCAGTATTTATTACAAATTTTTACTATAATGTTTATATGGCTACTGGTAGGTGGCAGTGTGGTTTCTGGTATACTCATTCGGTGTCATAAAACGGAATTGCAGGCATGGGAAGCAGCTCTTTCCAGGACTCTCAAATGAACACTGTTCATCCAAAAAGCAAGTGTTGACATAAACAAGTCTGACACATATTACCAGGACAAAAAATCATGTTGCCAATATATACAGACATTACTTCAGTTTGAGATAAGACTAAAATGCTGGTGCATTTTACCACAAATGTACTTTGAAAAATGATTCCGATTCATTACTACTGTGGCCACTTAAATTTATCACATTGATAAAGAGATCTATAGAAATACCATCACATTTTCTATGGTCACAATTTATGCTGCATAGTCGACCTTTTCAATAGCAGACATTTTAACAGGAAAACATATCTGATATCACTAATGAAGTCATACAAGCACTACATTAGGACTGGACTGCATTAGGCTACCATGAATTTGAAAAAATAAATACATTTGTCTATTGTCATAGACCTCTGAAATGTGACCCGATAACATTGATTTTTGTAAGATGTCAAAAAAAAAAAGTTGGAAACCACTGGTTTCATCTGAAAAAAATGTGTTTCATTTTAAAATATTGTTATATTATCAATTGTGTCAGGTCTGCATCTGAAAAGTAACTGGAGTTACTATATAAAAGGCGAGTAAAAAGTAGAATGTAGTTGAGTGGAAGTATAAAGCAGCATCAAATGGAAATACTCAGTACAAATACCTGAAATTGTAATTAAGTACAGTACTTGAGTAAATGAACTTAGTTCCATTCCACCACTGGTCATGGCTTACTATGTAGTATGTTGGCTCTCTGGCATTCATAATTAGATATATATTAATTACACCTGTGTTTTTTTTTTTGCTTATTGCTTGGTGACTTAAGAGTAGCCATGTGGCACATTCACACTCACAAGAACCAATTAAAGGAAAAAAGTAAGCTATGGAATAATATATAGTAACATTTATCAAAACATGTTAATATTCTGGCAAAAAAGAAAAAAAAACACTAACATGAAGCAAAACAGTAAGCTAAATGATGTTATGCTAAGATAACAATAGCTAACCGTTTAGCTTAGCTAGCTTACAGTTACAACACAGCTGCTAGCCTCATGAGACTGAGGAACGGACATTTCTCCCCTACAAATCATAAGAAACTAGTGCTTACCAGAAAGCCACGTTGTTATCCGACCGTAGGGGGTATTAGTTTTTTGTTTTTTCAGTTTTTTTCTCCAATTTTTAAACAAAAATGCTGTTTCTCCTCACGTGGACATCAATTTAAAAATCCTGCTTCAGATGTATATTTCCGGCACTGTGGAGCAGTTGAAACTGAAAAGTCTTTACGTTATATAACGAAGGCAATTATTAATCAGCCCAGGACATTATGTTAGCCTCATTGACTGTGGGATTTGGTCTCATAATAGCTTAAAGTCAAGTCTTATGCAATTAAATTCCAGCAGACGTCAGAATTTGTTTTTGCTGCAAGTTAAATTGGAGGGCTTGTTTTCAACTTTAGCTAACGTTAATCCAATATTCATATATTCATACCAGCTTCTTGGACTGTTCAAACAGGTAAATTGTTTGATAATAACTGCCTTTAATTGTGTATTTTTATATAGCTATATGATATTTACATAAGCAGTGTTAGTTATTGAAGTTTTAGTTAAATAAAAAAATATTGGTAGGCGATTTGGGAGTATTATAACCTTGCTATTTTAGCTAATTTACGTTTTAAAATATTAATGTCATGTTGCCTTTAATTGTAGATAGTTTATGTCACTTGCGGCTTATCGAGAGGAATTAAACATTTTTAAATACAGTGGATAAATTGGAAGTATATCTATATTACTAACAGGGTATATGGGGGGTATTTATATGCATATAACTTTTTATTACTGCATACATGTGATACCAGGAAGGAATTAAGTAGCAGGCGTAGTTAATATGATTGGTTGCTGCACCTCCAGTTTTGCTATTGTTCATGTTTGTTTCTATTATTTACAATGGAACACCACCTTCTGTTATTTATTCAACGTGTGTTTCATGCCATGGCTGGAGATGTGTGGAGGAGGAAATGAACGCTGTCACATTTCATATGGTTTTCCAATTAATATAAAGTACCGTAACATAAATCCCATACTTCTTAATAAACATCACATGGGTTCAGAAGTGAAATGGAACTAAATTCCTCAAATGATTTTATGACCCTGGAGAAACTTACTGCAGTTGAAATGTTGTTTAGAAGGTATACATAAGTCATTCCAAACTTTTTGAAAAATCCTACAGAAAAAGAAATCAGAATCAGATCGTACTTTTCACTGATTTAGATCTTTTTTTTGGGCCTTAAAACAGAATAGCTTCAAAGTCTAATGCTTTTTTATAAGGCACCTGAAAGGTAACTACTGCAGTTCAACAAAATATCCACCAGAGAGCAGCAAAATATCACTTTAAATTATCATCAATGGAGGTGTAAGAGAACCCAGGAAAAAGGTTTACTTGCTTTTAGTTATTTCAAGTTATCTCAATTGGTTCTGACAATAAAGAACTTGAAAAACAAAGAGTAACAATGCAGCAGAGACTTTAAGAGAATCGATTTTGTAGCCATGACATGCCATTTTGTTTGGTGTTTTAGGTGGTTTAGCCTGTAAGGTACCTCCTACGTGTTTGAAGAAAAAAGACCTCAGAAGAGCAGCAGTCACTGTAAGTAAGACATTTTGCATTTGACAGCATTTCTACTTCATGATATTCCATTACAGAGCATTACAGAAGAGTCTCCCTCGTTGTCTTCCCTTCATTGAGTCTCTTAATCATAACATTTGTTACTTCCAGTACAAGAAAGGAGGCATCTGGTCCTCAGCAAACTAAGCAGCCTGTGCAACCAATAAAAAAGTTTCCCTATAACAACCTTTATGTAGTTAAAACAATAAAAGAAATATTTCTTTTGGCCGTCTACAGTGCAGTGTAAATTACCAGACAAAACCATCTAAAGATTTATACCATAAAACGTCAACATACATTTGTAGGTAGGGTTAGCACACCTGCTGCAGCTTAATTGCAGTTTACACTTCATGCTGCAAGCAAGTGATTTATACTCTTGCTGTGTGGAAGAAAAAAGAAAGAATATTACTTCCACGGTATTATATAAATCTGAACCCAAATTTCACTTGGATGACAACCATCTGAACATAACTGTATTTGATGAAGTTAGAGGAATAGGCAGAATATCTGTCACAATTAGATTCATAGACTGGGCCAAAGATTTTTTTGTGAACATGTTGTGCTGCAAACCATTGTTAGCCTATCTCATGAGAGGT
Organism: Lepturacanthus savala; assembly: GCA_030544235.1. Taxonomy (NCBI): domain Eukaryota; kingdom Metazoa; phylum Chordata; class Actinopteri; order Scombriformes; family Trichiuridae; genus Lepturacanthus; species Lepturacanthus savala. The sequence continues at coordinate 11,176,241 of CM060478.1, forward strand.
AGAGGTGCTTTTCTGCCAGCTGCCACAGAAAGAAACACTTATAGTATTTACAGTATGTGTGAATGAAAACAGATGACAGGTGATATCAGGGGTGGCAAGAGTTGTTTTACCAGGACAAACTCAAAATAGCTTTGCGAAATTTGCAAAATGGGACTTCACTAAGGAAGAAAAGATTGCTTAGCATCTTGATGGTATTTTAAACATGCGCAAGATGGTTGACCCCATTTGGATGTCCTTGTTCATCATCAGTAAATATAAGTTTCAAATGAATTCATCTTTCTATAGTGTGTACGCAACCATTATACATATAGAGATGTGTAATAAAATATACATTTATGAATGTATCACCATTGCATTTCTTAGATTGTTTGATTTTAATTTGCACAAAATATTACTCAATTAAGTTCTTTATCAGCTGAAAAATATGACATCACAATATCTGATCTAATCGAAGCTATGCATTTCAGTCCCAAAAACCTCCAGAGTGGCTCCAGAGAGTGAATAGCTTCACTGGAGCACCTGTTTGAAGTATCTTTACTGGAGAGGGTTTTTTATTTAATTGATATTATTGTATCCTTAAGCTCAGATCTCAGTTTCATTTATGGTTAATTCATTTTCAAGTGTCTATATTATCCCACCTATTAAAATGATAAACTTTCCACTTAGAAGTAAAATTAGTATAAATTAAAGCAGGTCGTTACACAAATGTACCTTCCCAGAATGTGACTTGAATAGTTGGATGTTGTGGTCTTTACTTGGCTTTTATTTGAAATTCCTATTTAATAGACTAGCCCCACCCAGTGTAATTGTAATTCTCACTTTACACACTGGGTGGGGCTATCATACTGGCAAATGCTCATCAGATCCATGACCTCTGTGGTTAATAATGAATTTCAAATTTAATCTGTGCAATATATTAGCTCATAAGCTTGTTTTGGAGGCTCATAAATAGATTTTTCTAATCTCAGTGAATTCAAACCTCTTCTGTGAAGCTTGCAAATGATCTGCCAACACATCTAACGGTTAATTATTTTACATACTTCACTGATATAAATGAAGTAGGGCCATGCCGTATGTCTATCTAAAAAGACTTTAATAAATTTAAATCCCCATCAAATGCAAATTATGGAGATAGTTTTAGATTGCATGCATATATGCATTTTTGAGGTTTATTTTAACAGAGCAAATAAAATCAGATGGCTTACCTGTGGGAAGAGCATTTGAAACCTATTGGGCTGCACCTGTAAATGCTGGAATTGCTGGAGTGTAACTCTGGTTGAGCAGTGGGGTACCTTATATAGGAGTGAGTGGAGGTTTTCGTTGCAATTGGTGAGTTTTGCCACGGTAGTTCTGAACATTTCGAAGTGATACTTTAATGACCAGGGCGTTGGTGGTGATTAGAACCAACGGTAGAGCGAGGAGTGAGAGGAAAAGGGAGGAGGGAGGGAGAGAGAGAGAGAGAGAGAGAGAGGAGAGAGAGAGGAGAGAGAGAGAGAGGGAGAGAGTAGCAGATACTAACGCATCACAGCAGGATAGGCAATCGAATCTAAAGACACTCAGCCGGCGACGGACACGGACGAGGAAGGTAGGACAATATGATAATGACACGATCGTCCTGCTCCGAGTTGATAGACACGGAGCAGTGATAGAGGAATGACTGCGGCAATGAAGCTGTTTTCACATAAAAGATAATTCTTTCCATTATGTAGTGTAACATTTCCTACCCACTATAGTTATGCGTAATTCACGACTTTTACGCGAATAGTTATATAAGTTTGGCGACGCACTCTTTTGAATTTGCGCCGCGAAGCGCGAGTTTAAGAAGTAGTTAATTGACCATGGAAATAATGTTTCTGTTTTTTTTTCTTTTTTAATGAGTATCAAACAAATGGAGGAGCAATATTAAATGAACCACTTTATTAAAGTTATGATTATATTATGTCCATTATAACTGTTGCTGTTGTTTCGTCACCTTTTTTTTTTTTTTTTTTAGTAATTACGCAGCCGGTAAATGTGAGCTAGTGTGCATGCATGCGCAGAGGTATCAGGTGTACAGTGTTATCTCAGGTAGCTCAGCGACTCCAGAGGTGCCTGCTGGGAAGCGCCTTGGCGACCACTTATTTATTCATGTGTCACTTGAGCAACGCAATGCAATGATATTTCTTAGAAATAATAAATATAAATAATAAATATATATAGGATGTGCTGATGCTTCTCAGTACTAAATATCTTGCTTGAATAGTCTTAAGTGCTTATTTCACATTTTTATGCCAAATGTAACCATTGTCTTAATGATCAACAATGACAGTAATTCTGGATTATAATATTATATGGGCAGATTTGCCATTTTTTCCAAGCACTGAAAGCAGATCTTTGGACACACTGCAGACTGATTTTGGAAATGGCTTCAAAGTTTATCAAAAACTTTTACGTAATAAGTCTGTAATTTAAATCTGAAAAAGCTGTGGGACATTATGAATTTTTTAAAAATGTTCACTAGTAATGTAATATACCGTACCAGACCAGTGGAGAGCAGCAACCACTTATGAGGTAGCAAATGAGTATTCAATTATAGCTGCTAGCATGCATACAACAGGAATAATAGACATACACACACACACACACACACACACACACACATATATATATATATATATATATATATATATATATATATATATATATATATATATATATATATATATATATATATATATATATATATAGTAGCTAGTTTTGGTTAGTTCTGTCTAAAATGACAGTCTGTCTCCAGCCTGTGAGCTTATATGCTTTAGATCTATTATATAATAACACAGGATATTAATGATAACTGTAGTTTAGATTACAGTATCCTTTTGGTTTACTTGTGTTCCCTGGCTCAGATCGTTTATAAATAAATAAATTCATTAGACACAAAAGGAGTGATCAAGCTTGTTCTGTCTCTGAGGAAATACTGTCACTGTTCCTGCTGAAAGACGTTGCATGGAAATTGATAAGTGAGCCCATGATGCAGGTTGATTATTATCTTCACTGTGGTCTAACTGATGTGCTGCTATTGTCACCTCTGTTATGAGGTTAAAGTACACAATAAAATGTGCATACATTTTACACACAAGCCTTTAAAATGATTGTTAGTGTAGCATTTCGCCTTCAAAGAATCAGATATTTTATAATGGGCTATGTATGTGATAAGCTGGAGAAAAACTGCTGCAGTTTTTCATGCGTTGTGCATGTGGAGAAAGCATGTCGATGACAGTTGCCCTCTCTGAGTGTCTGTCACTCTTGAATTCATTCAGAATACGAGCAGGAAGAAAAAAAATATTGAAATGCCTAAAAATACATATCTGACACCTTGACTGACAGACTCAAATGAAACCCAATATGAGAGATAGAGGAATGAATTTCAGATGCCGAGGCTACTTGGCTATCCTATGAGGTCTCAGGCAGGGAGCAGAGCAAGGTATGAGGAAAAGAAAGGAAGTAAGTATTGTAAAATTGGAGTGGGGTAAAACTGTGGAAGGGGGAAAAGAGAGAAGGCGGGGTGTGAAAGATTTAAATATTGAAATGAAGTATCTCATTTTGGCCCATGGTGTTGCATTAATTCTTGTAGCTGTGCCATGCTGGAAATTGTAATATGGCTACATCCACTGGGAAAGGTTTTGATTGTGAGGTGTGAAAGCATCAGAATAGTCTATATACCTGTTTCTGAGTAACTATTAGACCCAAGCCCACGAATGTAATTTTTCGACTTATTTATTTGGTTGGTTATTTGTTTATAGGCTTACATGCATATATTCAGAATAACATGTTTGCTTTGGCACCATTTTCACCATTGACTTCAAATTACAGAATTTGTTTTTCCTTGCAACAATTTTTATTCAGTGTTACATTTTTGGAAAAATTACTTGACTCTGGATGACAGCTTTTGGCACAGACTTTAAATATTAGTTTTCATGTTGCAGTTTCTATGTCTCTTCCCAGATGCAATTTTGTGTCCACACAACATTCCTGATAATTGCAATTATGATCTTGCTTTTCCATTTCTTCCAACCTCTCTCCTGGTACAGTTATGTGTGGTCATTAAATCAGCCGAGGCAGTCGGGCAGAACTCAAGAAAACAGGTTGGAGAGGAGGGAAGGGCTGAGAAGATGATTTTGTTCAGCAAGTTGTATTACAGGTGAACCATCAATTCCTGCATACTGCTGTCTTTACAGATGTGAAGCAGAGCTATTCTGAATTTGTTAGTAGGTAAAAGGCTCATAGTACATTAAATAAATGATAAAATGTCTTTTTAGAGAGGATGATGGTTTTAATAGTTGGTTGTAAACAAACCATTCATAATAATCCTGTTGTAGTGTATTGCTACTAATCCCTGTACTGATTTATGTGTTAAAGTGCGAAGCCATAATGAAGGAATTTCAAAATAGAAATTTCTTGAAGGCGGGAATGGAGGCTTTTCATTTCTCACAGTTTAAACATTGGGGATTCATATCTAAGCCAGTAACATTTACCACATCGAATTGTATTCTCCAATGGAAATAAACCATGGCATGTAAAACAAACAAAACAGCAATTTAATGGCGGCTTTGTTGTGTGACAAATCCTTGTTGTTGATATTTACGCATGGAATGCTGCCCTGAAACAGCGTGGTGACACAGGACAGGAAGAGAGACTCTATGAGGGTGAATTGAGACAGGAGACAGGGCTGAATGAGGAGAGAGGTGAAGTGTTGTGATGCAAAGGTCATCGGTGCTGCAGAGGAGCTACTAAATGGTGTGTTTTGATCTTTCAAATGGGATAGAAACTGTCAGCTGTTGCAGGGGTGGAAAGACTAATAACAAAGAGAAAGACAAAAGGAGATGAATGAGTCTCTACAGGCTATCAGCTGCCCTCTGACACAGCTGTCTGTGTTTATGTTGTCTGATATACACGCAGGCCTCTGCTGGGACAGCTTTGCCGAGCTCATTGCAGCGAATAGTCAAGTGAAAAGAACGCCTGGCTAAGAAACAGGCATTTAAGACTGACATCAGAATTTGTGAGGCAATCAGTTCACATTATGGAAGCTCAGAATTTGTTTACTGGCATAATATTTGAGCGAGGAGGGAAGAAATATCACAGGCTATTGGAGAGTCTGGGCAAATATACAGTAGTTTACATTAAAATGAATAGCGTGCTGCTGTCAAGTTTAAAGTACAAAACAGGGGAAACTCATTAATAATACATATTAGTTACTGGCTGTCTAGTGAAATAGAGGTGAAGCTGGAGACATTGAGATTTAGTAAAATAAAAGTAGAGCAGTGGACAACAGGGGCATGACAACTTATTGATCTGTGTTGTTCTTATCAGTGGATGGATGATGGGGGAAGGTTATGGAATATATCATTATGTTCTCACTACAATTTGTCCACAAAAACCTGAAAAGCCTCAAATATGAGTGCTATAATTGTTTTGTCACTGCACTTTAGCACAAGCTGACGGCAGCAGCAGACGTTGTCGCTTGCTTCCCAGTTCCTACAGACGTTTAGGATGTTCCTTAGTTTTTAGATCTCAGATGTAATGAGATAATCGGCTCCACCATTTTTGTGGTTTGTTTGGGTACACTATTTTATATCTAGTTTTAATTTGAATAAATATAGCTATATAGTAATCCGCTCTCTCTGTTTTTTAAGCAAATGAATATGAAACACATTCTGTCAGAATCATTCTGAACAAAATTCATGATTATGGCAGATTTTGGTGAAATGAATCCATAAAAGGAACTTTAGCTGCTCAGTCAAAATATCATCTGAATTGAGCAAAAAGGCCCAAAGTGAAAACACTGTCATTCAGTGTTATCTGCAAATGTACACATATAACATATAGAAGACAGAAATAGATGGAAATGCATGGTTAAGTGTAATAGTGTGCATATAATTTTTGACTTTCAAATTGAGATTGCGTTGTCCACAGTGCTTAGCTCTAAAGATATACAGAGACATATCACAAAATATTATTATAAAAAATGCTGTAAGCTTTTTTTTTGCTTGTAAACAATCCAAGTCAATGTAATAAACTTGAACATAAAGCAATTATCAGTTGATCTACGTAATCTTGGTTATGAGGTATTTGTATCTGAATATAACTTAGGATAGGACATTTAATTAAATCCCTCTCTTGCTTTCACCATGTTACCAGATTGAGTGTTATCAGCACTTTACCTCAATTAATATAGCAATTTGTTATCTTTATTCAGTTATTAATGATCCTATTTCACACATACTGTAGCTCCTCAGCATTCACTGGATAAATGCAATTCACTCTGTCACCCAGCTGAGTGTCAGTGTGTGGCACAACAGGAGGCCTCTCATTCACTATTTATTCTAAGTGAACACTAATCAACCCCATCCTCTCCCTCAGGCTATACATAACTCACACACATCATGGTGTTGGTCACCACAGGATAAGGTGTGTATGAGTTGTGCCTGCTAAAGCATTTTGCGACAGAGTGCTGTAATGCGGCGCCTCACAGCACTCCCATCCTGTTCCTGATAATTACTGTCTCCCCAGGTCCTGTGTAAGCTGCCCTCTCTCTCCCACGGTGTTTTGCGAAGCTTTTCTCTCTGTCCATACAGGATCAAAGAAGTTGCTGGCAGAATTTCCTGTAAAGGACCAGTGTTTGGCTTGGCGTGAGTCCTATAGTCCCATATTTTCACTTAGCCTGGCAGGGAGTTACTGATCTTTTATTGAGAGGATGCTTCAGTCCAGCTTCTGAAGAAGCCATTCGGTAGGGGCCTGCTTCAGTTCTGTTGAGATGCAATAGATACATGTCATATTTTCCAATATATTAACAACTGACTCATTTATTGATGTGGGGTCAGTTTAAAGATATTGTGTAAAAGATGAAGGATGATTCATGTGGTTCTTAGAAAATCGAGGAATGGTCACTGATGTGGAACTAAACCACCACCGGTGCTTTCTAGGGGGGCATACTTATACAGTATGCAATGCTGTGTGTAATACAGTTTTCTGTCGAAAAAGGTTGTTTCAAAATAAAATCCAGTGCTATTCACTGTGGTTGTGGATTTGTGTTGCTGTCAAGGAATACTGTTTGCTTATTGTCTTGAACTGTTTGTCTGAAGACCTTGGCTCTAATTTGAAAAAGAAAGTGGATCATCAGCATTAGCGATTTATGACCTGACTAAAGTAAAGAGTTTACTCAGCGTTAGTACATCACGCCAGTTTGAATATCATTTATACTTGGGAAGCACTACATGCTCCACAGTCCAACTGCCATCCTGTTTACATTGCACTCTTGTCATGTGAGTGAGATTTGCTTAGTCAGGCTTTCTGAGAGTCATGTCATGTTGGAGATGAAGAGATCAGGAGGGCGGGAAGGAAGACATTATTCAGATCATCAGAGCAGCACTGTCCCTCCCTCCTCCCTGACAAAGCCAAATGTCTACTAATCTGTCTGTGATCACAGTGCTAATGAGTGATGGCTTTTTCATGATGACAGAGGGCAGGCAGAAATCTGCTGTTGATCGGCTATGATAATCCAGATTTGGCTGCCGGCTGAGACCCACCACTTCCACTGAGAAGGGTGCCTCTGAGGTTAAGGCAAGTCAGACACAATTGCCATGTAATCAATAAAATCGAGTGCTGCAAGCCTAGAGATACAGCCATGTGGGCAGGCAAACCTCTCGAGAGAGAGCACAGGAGGTCCAGATATTACTCTTCACTTTACACTGCCTTAATCACACATTACTGTCAGATTGGCTATAGAACCACAACTCATTAAATAGACCTGGATCTCAGCCACCCTAAGCTTTGCCTAGTGGGAGTTGTATGTATTCCTAATAGCCATTCTGGAGGCCTTAAATGGGCTGCCTTTAAATCTGGATTCAGGACAGGATCTTGAGCATGTTATAATAATCTGTCAAAGCTCAAGCGCAAAGATAAAACAGTTTACAATGACTACAACATATATAATTGTCTGAGCCAAGGTGTAGAAAATCAAAACAGGAAGAGACAAGAGAGAATGTGGTTAAGACTAGGAACAGAAAAAAGAGAAAGAGAGAAGTAACTAAAAAAAACAACTAAAAAAATAACAATACAGACAAAAAGAGACAAGCTAGTGGAGAGTGAGAGACTGGTACGAGATGTTATTAGGGGTGAAGGGGGTAAGCTCAAGTTGAGCAGTGACTCTAACAGTGTGAAGGAAACCAGAAAGTGAGGAATTGATATATGGTGACAGTATAGTCAGTGAAGTGGGACAGTGCCGCAGTGGAGACCAGCTTGCATTGAGGATCACCCTGCTGCTTAGCCTTATCCTACGCTGTTTAATTGTCCCATGCATAACTGACTGATTGGAACATGTCAGGCTGTCCTGCTGGTACTTTGTGCTTTTACACTAATTACTAAATTAATTACTAGCCTCTACTTTAATTTGATTAATCTGCTCTGTGCTTGATGACATTCTTAAAAGTACAATCTATGCCTGTCACGATCATAATGTCTAGTGTACACCCCACTACCAAAACTCAAATGATAGAAAAAGTCCTTTCTATCACTTTAAAATAGTTTTATTTTCATTTATGCATTACAGCAGACAAAGGCTAAATGTTAGTTTATGTTTACAGATGCTAGAAAAGATGTTTTACTTAAAGTTTGGTACTTAGTTAAACAGACGTTTTCAATTATCACTTAAGCAACACTACAAACTACAAAAAATATTCAGTATGTATTTATTATTTATTTTATATATTTTACTATCAAGATTTGAAAAAAAATTTGGATTAAAAAATTAATGGCTGATAAATTTGCTGCAATTATGGTTCATGCAAAATATCAAAGAATTCACAATAATTCTTTTTTAGTATAGTGCTTGGATCATGCCCTGTGGTTCTCAGTTGTTACTCAGACCTTTGATTGCCACCCCCACATTTTCAATCTCACATTGTTTTCTTGAAGTGATTGTGTTTTTATATATGCCACAGTCTGTATTACGTATGTTAACACAATAGTCCAAATCAGCCCTTTAATAACATAAAGGAAAGAAACTAATTAGCCTACTGTTCAGTTCCCATCATGTTATTTCAAGTGGCACTAAAACATGAAAATAGTGGCATTCGGTATATGGTATACTGATTGAGAACATTCTATGAGAAGCTGCTGTTGTGACATTTGTTTGTAACACAATAAATCTCCCAATTTGTACATGGTCAAAGTTCAGATTCAATGTATAATTGGTTACAGCAAGCCAATGTCATTCAGGATACCTTATAAAGTATACACATAAAATAATCAAACAAAATGAAGTCTAGGGCATGACAGGACATGGCCAAAAACAAGAGTTATGTATCTATGGCTCTATGAATTCTGGATGACTGCCAGAGGCAGTACTTAACACTGGATGACTGTTACCATGTCACAAGAAAACCTACTTTACAAGGACTAGCATGACAGTTCCTGAAAGGCTGCTTCCTTGAGAGTTTGCGGGTGCAGCAACATTAACCCTGCAAAAATGGGAAAAAAAGATGCATAGTAGTAGCCTGTTGACAAAAGTGAAAATCTCACTTGGAAGGAGCCCATAGCACTTTCCAGGAAATGGAGACACTCACGATGGAATGGCCCCTGATATAAAGAGGTAAAAGCAGTCCTCTTGACCTGTATGCCTCCTTAAGTGCTTCAACAATCTACCTGGAAAGCTTCTGTTTGGACAAGGCATGCCCTACCCCATGACCCCACATATACCTTCATGGCCTGTGTGGGATTCCTGTGCTGGGCTCCTTTAAGAAACCGAGTCGTTAGAGTCCTGCCCCAATGGACTTGTTATCTCTATGAAGGAGAACCAAAGACATCCAATTTGGATCAATGGGCTTGTTTACCTGGATTCCTTAAAGGCTTGCTGTGATGAAAATTAGCTCTTCTGGAACTAAGCTTAGTGGCTAGTGAGCCCTTCACATTATTGGGATAGTGTGAAGGACCGTTCACCTGGTTAAAAAGTGGGGTAATCAGCCAAATATGTTGGCAAGCCAGGGTAAGCGTTGACATTAGTCTGCCAGGTTCTATGCAGGTTTCAGAAGTATATGGGGACGCTTCTTTTCCCTGTCCAGGCCTGTCCTCACAGAACTGGTTGCAGGAAGCCCTTGTAGACAGGGCATCCTCATGGTGGGATGGTGGTTTTAGCCTGCAGGCTGGTCATCTGGGTTGCTGTCCCCCTGCCTGTCTAAAAGTTAAAAAGCAGCTCTTTATTCTCACCAAACTCGGAGGTTATTGTGTTAACGTTAGCTGCTAAACAATGCACGTCTTTGACCATATTCCTAGGTGGAGAACCCTTAGATGGGAAGCATTTTTGCTAAATTTGTACAGTACATTTGAAGAGACACCAGATAAAGGCAGCTTGCCTTCGAGCTGCAGTCCTTCCACCTCAGCTAGTCAGGCAAGCTTCAGCTCTTATTGCAATGAGTATCAGAGAGCCACTCCCTCAGGTGTATAACACTGAAGCATGAGGTGCATTTGTCATGTCAAAGCAACTCAAAACAAATCCCCCAGAAACATTATACTCGTGAACTAACTGCCAGGACTGCTAAATTTAAAAAAAAAAAACAAGCAACCATACAACAGGGACTGAAAAACTTGTTTCTTTGACATATGGCACCGAAGCACCTACATCTACAGCAACCACAAAACTGTATCCACAAGCCAAACCACTTATTTTTGGATTCTACAGGCCTATATATGCTATGGCATCACAGGTCACAGATGACTTTATTGATATTAAATACTCAACCTGTACTTGCAGTGTTAAGTGCTCCCTCTGGTTGTCAGGAAGAATGAAATATGAATGTATGCATCCCACACAAACCAGCAATACCTGAAACTGATAAACCTCCATGTCCCTAAGTACAACTCTCAATGTACCAAAACAAAGGAAGTGCTGCATGGTGATCAGATGTGTGCATATAAACAACACAAACACATATATTACATACCACTGAAAAAGCATTTTAGATCTAGTTTACTGTAGATAATCTACACACCCACTGTGGACCATGTTCACTATTTCCCCTATAATTGCACTTAAAAATTGTGACTATAAGTTGTTTTCAAGCCATGTACTGCCTTTGATATGTACAACATATGTCTCGGACATGATATATCAGTGTTTGACATTCAAACACCAGTTTTTGATTTGTCGATCAGCACAATTAAATCTTTCTCAAATGGTGTAGTGGAAGAGTGCTCTGAACTGTATGTATCTGTGGGATAATAGCCCATAGGGGTGAAGGACTATAACTGTTTTGGTTTTGGTGAACTGACTCTATTTAGGTCAACACATTCCAAATAAAATGACTGGTCATCATTCAATTTGACAGATTGGAAGAACGACAGGAAACATAGTAAACTCAATTGAACTTCAATTGTATCTACTCAGTACAGTTGCTTTATGCAGTGTACAAATGATAAAAATGAATGAAGTATTATTAATACCTCACAATTGTAATATTCTTAGTGCAGGCTCCTACACTTATGCCTCTGGAATGAAAGTAAACAAGAGTAATAAGCACAATCCAGGTTACACATATTACAAATGCAGATAGTACAGGCCTATGTGACCACCTGGTTATAGAAAGTGCATCTGTAATTTTGCATTGTAGTTTACCTTGAGAAAGTTTAACAATGAACCCTCCTGCGTCCTGAGAGCAGAGAAAGATGCTGCAGAGGGCTGCTGTTTGTATTTTCCACATCATCCCTGTGAGTCTGTTTGAACCAGTGTTCGTCACTCATATTCACCCATTCGTCATTGCAGAAATGTCCTTCAGCATTTCAAAGAATGATTAGTGAAGATGCTGGATCTGGTGTGTTTGTGGGTTAGGGTTGTCTTTTTCTGTCCCGATCAGCAGTCCACAACCAAAAGTTTATCATCAGTTTACTATTAGAGAAGACTAAAGAAACCACAAAGTAATCAGATTTGAGAAACTGAAACCAGAGAATTTAGACATTTTCTTCTTAAGAATGACTCAAATCAATTAACGGATTATCAAAAAAGGTGATCTATTTTAAAGCATCAGATTGAATCAGGATGTCTAAAATAAAATTATAGGTTCTTAGATTTTCTATTAGTTTGTGTTCATTTGTCTTTCTGTATAAAAAACTTGAAATGAATGAAATGAAATATTTGTTTATTCAACAAACTATTTTTTAATGACAGAAAAGAGACTATAAGAGGTTGTTGGCTGCTCTGTGTGAATCATCCCTAAACACAACGTCAAACATACAGGAAGCAATTCATTTGATAACTTGTGTGCAGTTTATACATTTGTTCTCCAATGTTTTCAAGTCATACTTCACATGTTCTTGATTCTAGGAAATTATATTAAAAGAATCATTTTTATAATTTGATTTGTGACAAATTGTGGAAATAGATAATCTATTGGGGCTGTTATCATCAGCTTTCTAAGCTACCATAATACATTTTAGTTGAAAATCATATATATATTGGTGATGACAAGGAGTGTGTAGGGGGTGTGAGTGGGTGGAGGGTTAAAAGAATGCATGTAAAATGGAGTAAAAACATAGGAGACATAACCATGCAGGTTGTATTGTTACAGAAAGTGAAATGCAATAATGCTGAGGAAACAAGAATCCAAATGAAAACAAATGTGCCTATTCAAACTGACACACATGCACAGCCTATAACAGCATGCACACATACAGTACACACACATACACACACATACACACACACACACACACACACACACACAAACACTCTTTCTCACTCACCTTTAAATTTGAGCTGCTTTGTCTGACTTGAATCCACCAGTGTATTTCTCCAGCAGCAACCACAGCTACAGGACAGCAAGCAGCAGCACAAAGCAGCATATGTTTTGTTTATATTGTACAACTGCTTCTCACACAGATATCTGTACTTTGCAGTATTTAGCTATTTATGGCCTCAGATACCTACAGGACAAACAGTGTTGTCTGAGCACACAAGGTTAACCATAAGATGGAAAAAACAATGGGCTTTGGGGAGAGGAAAAGATAACCCTTGAGAGTTAAATTGTCACCATTTAAGTTCGGCCAGCAGTGAGGCCTCAGGACAAGTGATGCGTATAAAGTGAAGGAACAAATGACAAGCAGGGGAAAGAGAGGCAGATGTGGCAGGGAAAGGAAATTAGGGAAAGTTGTAAAGACTTCTACTGAGCTCTGTTCAGGAAGCCTCACACTGCAGCAGACCAATACATGACCGCCAACTTGTCAGTGTTGCAGCAATTAACAGTTAATTGAAAGCATGTCTTTGCTGCTCTTCTGTCAGCAACATTGATAACAAACATATGCAAGCCAACAACCTGTGCCATGAATACAGAATAAAAATTATGTGTCATCCACATATTAAGTGTGATTATTCATCATGGATTCTCTCCATATAGTTGGTTCAGTGAATAATTTATAAAAAAGAATAATTTACACTTTTTTTCATTTTTGCATTGCACAGGTAATTTTTTTTTTATGAATCGGATATTACTGGTGCAGTGTTTTGATTATGGCTATTAAAGAGTGTAAATGAGCTGTTTGTGTGAATTTGCCTTCATCAACACCCCACCCGTCAAGGACACACACAAGGAAACACCTGCTTGAAACATGCAGGGTAGCAAATGTTTTATTCTCTTCTCTAATTATACTAATCATCGCACGACGATGATAATCACACAACATAAAGGAGCTGAAATGTCTGTATCCATTACATGGTTTTACTGAAACTGCAATGTGGGTGATGAGCTAACCAAATAATTGTGACTGTATTGTTTTTTTTGTGTGTCTCATCAGGTGCAGGTGATGTCGAGGAGTGTAGGTTTAGGCGACAGGATGACATTTGCCAAGCTCCTCCTTCCCTTCCTAATTCTCCACTCTTTCTGTGAAGGTGAGTCCTGCTGACTATAATGAATGAGAATATATGCAAATCTGATTGTGAGGGAAAGGCATTTTTTTTCTGCTTAAATTGTACAATGACTCTAAATTGTACAGTGTAAATTTTGCAATTTAATGTACCAATGCACCACCTGTCGAAGACGTGGCTATTGAGAACAGAACCATTGCTTGGTTTCCAATATCGCTGCTTCAACGCATAGAAAAGTAAAACTTTCTGTGAGGTGTGAATGAGTATATGCACTAACCACATGAAAGAAAATAACATTCAATAAGCAGATGTCAGTCAGTCAGTCAGTCATCTTCTATACCCGCTTATTTTCTATACCCGCTTATTTTCTGTACCCGCTAATTCCCCATTAGCATCACAGGGGTCAGCTGGAAGCAATCCCATGCATTCCAGGCGAGAGGCAGGGATACAGATGGTTGCCAGCCTATTGTTAATTAAATGTTTTTTCTTCTTAAATTTAATATAAGGGCTACATTTTATAATGTTCATATTTAAATCAAGGTGATCAATCATATTGGGCTCTTAGATGATATTATTTTTCTACCTACAGTGCCAACATAACATTGATTCCCCACTAGCTCACAAGGGGCCAGTAGATCTTAGTTTTATTGGTCCCTTGTATATCATCATTGAGCAGGCAGAAAAAATGTGACAATGACCATTTTTATACATAATTTTGGTTATATTTTTCATTGTATACATAATACATAATACAATACATTCCATAAGTTCCCATTAAATTCCCAATTCCCTTAAGATTTGGTTGCTTTTCTTTAGTTATGGATATGTTATATTGATATATTACACAACTATGCAAAATATTAAATTAGGCACATATTCAATCAGAAAATTCACATTTTATGAATGTATGTCTCTATATGTTGTGTAAAGCCAGGGAGTATGGCATACATAGTGATTTATATAGGTGATCTGCAGAAATTCTGTGTCATAGTAGCGATTGTTCTCAGAATATATGAGACATATTGGTTTTGAACTGCCCATGGGAAGAATAAATATGTAAGAGTCTGTCCATTCTTGATTAAAAGCTAATTTTCTCTTTAGAGCATTTCTCTAACTTTAGCCTCTCTCGTCTCGTCTCTGCCCCATCACTGCCTGGAGTCTCAATGCTCGTTGAAAGCACAGGTTGATTGAGTAGCATCACGTGAAATGATTTACAATGCATTCATTTGGTTTGTGAGGTTCCTGGGTCGCAGAAGCAGTACCGTAAAGGCTGGAATAACTGCTTAAATTAAAATGGAAATGCTCTGTTAAAACTGAATAATGCTCAATAATTCATTGGTTATAATGAGCTTGTTCTCACACTGCACTTAATCGGGTCTCAAGCAATATGCCTGCCTACTGTGAAGTTGAACGCTTCTTGAGATATGCAAAAGAAATAAATGCATTCATATAGACAGAGATTCCTGGAATTATAGTATGGTGCCAGTGCAGACAGGATGTACCTGGCAGCTGTATTTTGTCTAATATGTGGCTTTGAAGCTGAATTACTTGTCAGAATACCTTGAATAAAGGAATACAGTGTTTAAATTATCATCAATGATATCAACAGTTAACTATAAATCAATTTGTCAGCCAAACATAAAATTATTTAAATATTAATTTTCTCTAAAATTTTAATGAAGGTTTGGTAAATATGAATATCTGATTATCTGATTATAGTAAGAAGCATAGTTTTGTGCTACATCTCCCACTTCCCTATATATTTTGTGTGACCTTTACATGTCAGGCTTTATGATATCTTTATTTATGATATACCATTTTCTTTCAGCATATGGTACATTTGTTATTTCATTTTTTTTTTATATATCTGTCAATCCTTCACTCTTACGCTTTGTTCTCCCCCTTGTCTGTCTTGCATAATTTCTCACAATGTTCGGCCTAAGAACTTTTTCAAAATATTTGTCTCCTTGCTGAGAGTGTCTTTGTAAGAGAAAGACAGTTGTAGTGAGAGAGAGCCCCGATGTAGCGGAAAGTCACGGTAACTGTCTCACAGTGACAGGCAGGAGACATCTCAAATCACACACAGCACTGAAGCAGTGGGGAAAGTTATTAAGTGAATGCCACAACCTCTTTCCATCAAGCACAGTGAGTTTATTGAAGCATTTTTTATACCTCTGGAGTCCCTCAGTCTTTCGCCTCTCACTATTACCTTACACCTTGTGTTTGCTTTCTGTTACCTCTTCCCTCCCTCTCTCCCTCCCTCCCGTTTACTTGCTCTCTCTAACTAACCCATTAGCACACTGACCCTGTGTTCCTCTTGAGTATTACCTCCCTGATCCAGAAAATTGGAATGATGATCATTGCTGTGATTATTCTGTGGTTGTAATCAATCTGCATTTCACTATCCAAGCCTGACGCAGTGCCCTGCTCTAATTAACCCACAGGTATAGACTAGAGCTTGTTAACTTTCTCCTCCCCATCCTGGGAAGCACACTCCATGTTCTTGGCACATACTAAGAGCCATGCTGGCAAGCCAATGATGAGCATCTTCTTCCACACAAGCAGGCGCATGAGTAAACGAAAAGCTCCCACTTTCAAAGAGCAGATTCACTATATCAAGGGCTCTCACTTCAAACAGGCTGGCCTCCCCTTCTCTCGCTTGACTGTATCCCTGGTCTACGGCCCAGCTTAGCTGATCAAAGACCATCAGCTTTGTTCCCATATCTTCCCAACAAAATGCAGTGTATTGCACTGCCTTCTGACACCATGGTGGTCCAAACTTGCCAAACTATTAACCCTTCAACAGGCCCTCAAGAGCGTGTTATTCTATTAGAAGCAAGATATTCCATTTCACTTCATTTATTTTAAGACCATGATCTGAAGACCGTGATTGTATGGTTTGCAGCACAAAGAACATGTAATAGTAATAAAATGATAGCATGCATGGTAGCTACAGTACAACAGATATTACCTTTCTCTATAAGTCATCATGTTAATTAACCTTCCCTACAGATAAATCAATGAAGTACTCACAATTTTTCACTTGAACATACTCTTTACATACATAATTTGTTATGATTGATAATGCTTGAAACTCATGCTTGAAACATATGCAGGCTATAATGTAGTTCATAACCCTTTTTATCACAGCACTCTGGTTTAAAGTTATAATATGTATGTATGTGCATAGTGTAAAATAATAATATGATAAATAATGCAATAATAATATAATAAAATGAGCTTTTAGCTTAGTTTATTCAGTTTATTTGGACATGAAAAAAGTGCAAAAAAGAATAAGCACATGAAATGTATAACTGTAAAAAATTAAATCATCAACAATTGTTTGTATCATTATATGGTTTGACATACAATTTGGTACACATAACTATGGTGCCAGAAGGATGAGCAGTAATGACTTTGGTGATCAATGACTTTTCCTCTAAAGCCACCAGCATGTCAAAGATTCCACTTATTTTGTGAAATATTCAGTAGACAATAAATCTACATTTACAGATCACAGTGGCTTTTATTTATCTTTTCATGATATAACCATTCCCCAGGGCTTCCACTCACACATCAGTGGGGAGTCGAGCATAATTTTTTTTCCTACTTGTGAATTGTATGTTTTTTCTTGAACCGTGCGGGCCCTCTCACGTCGTTGGGCCCCTGGGGTTGAGCCTGGTAAGCCTGAGCATCAAAATGATATTGTCTGCCACTGTACTTCAGTGTTGACATTTCTAGCTTTGAAGAATCTAATCAAGCAAAGCAGTCGTGGTCTCCTGAAAACATCAGTACCAGTCCTCAGATGTCATACACTGTCTTACAGTGAATCTGTTGACAACCATTCATACAGTGTCGTATGCTGAATACATTTGTTACAGCTGCTTATATACTGCCACACATTGAATACATTTCCTGCAAACCCCTTTAGAAGGGAGCGGCCATGGTTTGTTTGGGAAGCTGTATGAAAACAGACTGTATGAATTAAACAGAAGAACAAGTGTGGGTGCATGGGCATCAGTTACAGCAATTTGATACCAATGTTTCTTTGTTGTTTTTGCACCTGTACTTCCTTAAGATCACTTGGCCAATGCTACTTAGATATGCAACTCTACTCTATATGTTTAAAAAATATATGTTGCTGCTTCTGAAAATGTTAAAAGAATACCTCCTACACAAGAAAATTTTGAATCACTATACGCTACATAAAATCAGCATAATGTACATTATATGTAAAAATCTGTCAATTTATCATTAACAACATAAACACAAATCACAATTCTATAAATAATTCCAGGACATAATGTGATTTACTGTCCCTTTTTCTCTGCATCACAGGTTCTAACCAGCAACCGCGCTTCCTGAATTACTTCTTCTCGACCTACCTTCTCATCTATGAAGATATGCCTGTTGGTGAGTCTCTGTGGAGTGTCACCATGCTTAATTTGATGTATGTACATGGTCTAAAGCAAGTACAGAGAAACTACTTTTTGAATGGCTTTGTCAATTTCTTTACTGCAAGGGAATGGTAAAATATGTCACTGTAAATCCCATGAACATAAACTGAGAAAGATAAAACAACAAATAAACTGGTAAAGTAAAACAAGCTTGTGACCAGAACATTGTTCAATCGTTGGACTGACAGGATAAATGTGGGTGGGGAAAGTGGAAAAAGTCATGCATGCCCCTCCCTCATCATCATCATCTCTTGTGCAAGAACCTTAGCTCTACTCCTTCAGTCAAGCTGCTCAGTGGTTGTAGAGGGCATCTTCCAGGTTTGAATGTATGTAACTGTGTGAATCTGATCAGGCTGTTCCTACTCTCTGTGAAATTCCTTGAATAAATAAATGTTAAAAAAGATATGTTATAATAGACACTGAGAGGAGAGCAGTGGATATCCGAGGTGCATGTATTTTTATGGATGTGTTTCGATGTGAGTGATGAGAAAACTCTGAGAGCCTGCATGGTTGGCTGAGTGATTCTTAGAGTCGCCCTGATATATAACTTTTGCACAAAAGCTGAAGATACTTTTGATTTTTCACATCCTGGTGCTGATGTCTGGATGAAAGAATTTGTCTAGATTTGAGATCTCCATGTTATTATAAGCTTGCTTATATGCTGTGTCCCACTGCTGTTGGATGCAGTTGGGGGTTAGGGTACGAACAGCAGATATGGTTGAGTCCAATTCCTCCTGGATCTATTATTCCCCCTCTTATTTATTTGTTGTCATTTTTGTTGGTTGCAGTGATTGACAGGGCAATTTGGAGATGTCTGGCTTTTCATCATTTCCGAGGGTGTCAGTGGCTTGGAATTAAAATCCTTTATACTGGATTGATTTTCTCCAAGTTTGTTTTTTTTTATCACATGACCTTTACACTCTGCCTGTCTGTCAACACTCCGAATCTGAGTCATGGAGTGCTTATCCATACCTACATGCTCTGAGTTGCTGTATTTGAGTTACATGTCACAGGCATAGACAACCTATAATTTTTTTTTCTTCTTTCACATTTTTTTTGGGTTCATGAAAGTTCAAAACACACCAGGCAAGTCTCCATTCTCATCACCATTCCAGTCACCAGCCTTCCGCATCATCTCCATCAACATCATCTTAATCACATGTTTTGTATGGTATCCAAGAAAGGTGACAGCTACCCTCTGAGCTTACAGTACATCATCATCATCATGACCCCGAACACTATTGCTTTCATAGTTGTCTGCTTTGGCATCTTCTCTGGCAGAAGGCCATCTCTTCATTAAGTCAGCTGGTGTAGCGGTGAAGGGCATGGATGTGTTGGTGGGTGGCGTTGCTAATTTCCCTAACTGCTCTGTCCAGGTTGCCCTCTGGCCATGAATCATCGTGTCCTCTCCTCAGACAGCTGGGCTTTGTTCCAGCAATGCCTTCCAATGGTCCAAAGAGCTGTCAGTCATGTCCCTGGCCCAGCTTATGATGGTTTCTTCAGTGGTGTGATTATGAGGGCGGGCTGAGTGATCGGACAGTGACAATTTGTCAAGATTATTGTTTATTAGCTCAGCAGATGTCCTGGTCCAGGAGGCCCTCGACCACATAAACACACCAACACACAAGCAACTGAGTCAGATGTTTGTGTGTTATGTGCGTAGAGCATATGACATGGTGAAGAATAGCATAAGGTCCTTTTCACCCCAAACACCAATGTTCCCTCACACACAAACTCAAGATTACTTATCATCCAGCACACTGGCTTAATAGAGGCCGGCAGCAATTTCAATGCTGACATCGCTCTTCTCTTGATTTGAATAAAGGGTAGATTAAAAATACATATTTTTTTCATCTCAAGGTTCAGAGATTGTGCAAAGAATAAAGAATTGTTAAATTAGGCTTTCAGGGCAGAATGGAAGCAATTTAATCATATTCAAAACTTCATACCTTCCTCTATACTTCATTAGGCCATTACTTTACCACAAATTTAATGAACACAAATGAGTAACTGTCTGACTGACTGGAAGCCAAATGGCATGACTTGTGCACAGTGATCAGGTTTCCACAGCCACGGCATTCAGTTTCCATGGAGGTTGTCTGGCTCAGTCTTGGTTGCGATGTATCAGCGTAGGGTTTGTGTGAGCAGTTGACACCAAGCGACAGTTTTTTTAATAAACACTTGACTGACATGCAAAATAGAATCATTGAAAGAATATGAACATGTATATAGATATATAAAGGAGGGCAAAGCAGACTTTCGTCAACTAAAAACGGTCTGCATGCATGTGCACACACTGACAACAACACTATCTGGCCTTGTCTAGGCAACAGATCAGTGACTTCAGCTCAAGGCCTTGGAGCCAGTAGCTTTAGCTCCGTATGGCAGGCAGGAGCATATGTTTATTTATCAGAGAGATGAGGGAACACATCCAAAC
Organism: Lepturacanthus savala; assembly: GCA_030544235.1. NCBI lineage: Eukaryota > Metazoa > Chordata > Actinopteri > Scombriformes > Trichiuridae > Lepturacanthus > Lepturacanthus savala. Next base: position 11,197,020 of record CM060478.1, read on the forward strand.
ACAGCATGGATATTTGATCTGAGGCTACACCCCCTCCTCTCACCAGCAACGGGTTTGGTTCAGCAACCAGGAGAAGGTTTTTGAGAGATGCTGCACAGTTGTGTGCAGAGTCATGTGTAACACAATGGGAGTCCAGTACAGTTTTGATTACGGCATGACTGTTTGACTCGCAGGCAAACACACCACCCTCAGTTTGATACGTGGGTGAGACTGAACCCAAAAGGAAACTATAATCCCCATTGGCATGAACGTTGCCTGTGATTCATGATTAGCTTGGTTCAGTGGTCTGCTGTACACTGCAGTGATACGATGATGCTTCTGATGATTTTGTTGTATTTTTACAAAAAGAATTTCTCATTGGTGTTGTGAACAAAAACCTATTCATGTGTCTTTGCATGTCTGTGTGTATTAGGGGTATGTCTGTCATGTTAGTCTGTTCTGAGCATACAGCACATGCATGTATTTATATTTCATGCATTTTTTTTCACATTCAGGCAGTGGGATCATTCACTCTCATGGGGAGGGGTGGCAGCTAAACAGAGTGGCTGATGTTTAAATGCAGTGGCAGATAACAGTGTGTCTTGAGTCAGGAAATGGGATGTGTAATTAGACTGAGAGAACACTTTGATTAAACGCTCTCATCTCGTAATCCACTTTGCCCTGATTCTGCAGATTAAGCTCTCTACTGTGTAATTAACTTGTGGAAAGAACACAACATTTGTTAAAAATAAGAAACTTCCACACTCTGCTGGGATGGTTTGTGCATGTCTTGTAGTTCATGCCAATTGAGCATAAGGCTCTGTCTTATTGAATTTAAAAGTTTGGTTTAGGATAACACTATTAAAACGTGGGTTCAGTTGTACAGAATAAGTTATTGAATGCATTCAAATTCTATTCTTTTTACCGAGGAAGTAGGGAGATGAGAAGAAGAGGGTATAACAGAGAGAATCTTGTGACAGTATTCAGTATGTAAATGAATGAAGTGAATTGAAGGTCTCTTTCAAAAAGTCATTGTGAGTCATTCATATCAATCTGCTCACTCGTATCCTTATAATTACACAAAAGATCATACACTGGACAAATTGGATTCCCAAAGAATAGAGACAGAATACTAGCTCTTATTTGATGTGTGTATATATATATATATATATATATATATATATATATATATATATATATATATGCCATTTTCTTTAGTTATGTGCATTATAATTGTAGAAACTTAGTTAGATATTGAAAATATCCACAGAACAACATAACACTTTTTCCCACTCTGTTTTTCTTTTTCACTCCCTCTCCTCTGCTCCTTCACATCCTTCTATTGCCACAGTAAATACCTTGCACTTTTAATTAGCTCTGTGGCATTCCTAATTCAATAATAATGAAGAAGAAGGAAGTAGCCCCAAGGACTACTTATTAAAGCCTTCCCCTAAACGTGTTGATAATGTCTGTGTACTCTCTCCCCAGCCAATTCCCTGCAGTTAGCTGCCTATAGCGCGCTCTACATCTAATATGGCTTGTCAACATCCTCTCCTCCAGACATTGTCTCTCGTTGTCTCTTCCTCAGCTTCCAAATTCACTCTACTGACTATGTTCGCTTTCTTTCACTCACAGTCTCACATAAATACTATCATAATTATATAGCTATTGTAGATTGGAGGTGCCCTGGTTTAAATGCTACTTTACTTTGGTTTAACCAATGCTTCTTGATATAGAAACCTTTAATTGTCTATGTATTATCTGTCTATTATCTGATAGCACAATTGCCTCTATATCAGTAGAGGTTATATATTTATCACAGGCCTCGTATTTCTCTTATGATATTAATCAACAAATTTGAAATTCATCCTTTAAAAGTAAAAATGGTTATTGAAGATCATTTAAAGTCCTATAGCTTTTAAACACTGTGTTTTACTTTAAGAGGTGCCTTTGTTCTCTAGTTTCATGTATTTCCAGAGTTCAGGTTTGTTGTCCTTTTGTTCCTTTATTAATTTGTTAGTAATAGGCTGGAGCACATTGTGTATGTATTGTGCTAGGAACTTCCAACTATATTAGTTTCTCACCAGTGACAAACACCTTGGGAAGTAACATTTCTGCTTTTATACCGTAGCCACTGTAATGGTATATATTACTTTGACGCTGAGGGTTTTTTCCTGCCCAAGTGGTTTTTATGTTTGTTCATGGGAAATGCATATTTGACTCCCCTATTGGTGACACTTGGCTGGAGAAAAGAGGACTCAGACCTGTTTATTTCTGCCACTGATCAAATGATTGGCCATTAACTGGTCAGAGGGAAAGGCCTCTTTACCTGGCTGACTCTCCTTGTGCAAATCACTGACTAAAAAACTGGTTTACACAGGACTGTGAAAGAGACTCAAACATGAGCATGCTTTGACAAAAAAACAACCTCTTTTTACATTCTTGACTAACATTTTGACACATTGCAGCATTTTCAAAAGCAAACTGTAATATTGAGGAAAAACCCGCACGGGGGGGCAGACGCTTAGCACTCACTCTTCAACTGCTCAAGTAGTGCTGCTCAGTGCCTTGTTTTGTATCTGTAGAAAAATTCAGTAAAAAAGTTCATTAAGAAAAATCTTCAAGGCTACTTATGCTTAATAGTGGCATGTCAACCACAAATATAAACAACATGCAATTAAGTGTCCTTATCTATACTTTTTCATGTAAGTGTAAGAAAGGCAAACACAAATTTTGAGGTTAGTAGGAAAATTGCTCTGACCGTATGCTTTCAACATTTCAGCCTGAGGAGATGGAATGTCTCTATGTTCCTCTAAATGTTTTACATTTCATCTGGAAACATAGTTTAAAACATTCAGCATCAGTATGAGCCCTTATTTTCTTCTTTGGCATTAACGACATTTAAAATTACTTTGCAGGCAGATTGTTTCACAGAAGAGAGAAGACATCCAAAATTTTGCCGGTCCTTCGGTTCCACAGACCCAATAGTCTGGAGCAGAAACAGAAGCATAAAATGAGGAATAAAGAAAGATGAGCAGTGATAAAACGAAAGGGTAATCAGGGTATTGTCAGGAGAAGAAGAACAGGGCAGTTATTCTGTAAGTGGATTCAGTGTTTCTGGGATTTTGGCTGGTATCCAGAGTTGATACGTGCTCGAGATATTTGTTACTTGTTGACTATGAGGGGGGGCAGCGCAGAAGTCTGTTGATGCCCCCACTTTCAGCCCTCATTTAGCCAAATTGGAATGCGATGTGTGTGTCCTCTCTGCATTTCTGGCAAGGTCCGATGTTTCTGTCACTGTGAGTTTGCGTTGGCGGGTGCGCTATGTGCATGTGTCTCAGTTTGTGTGTGTGCGCGTGTGAATCTACCAGCTGCGGAGTGAATTATTCCCCTCTGTTGAGGTGTAGACCACCTGATCTCAGCAGGAGATGAGTCCCAACATGTCCAGGAGATATTCTTAATGACCGGTAGTTTTTCTCTCCACATGAAGAGTCCTTACCTACCTCACTTTAGGAAGAGGAGACACTTGATCTTCTTACTTCCTGCGACAGCTCTCTGCCGTCATTGAGCTGTTGCATTGACTCCCACAATGGCTTCCCAATAATGCCAGCAGACTGCCATCCATGAGGGACCTCTGTTTTGGTTTAGTCAATCATCCCTTATCTTTCCCCCGTGGTGCCTTGCTCCCCACTTCCTCCCCCAGGAAATAATGGGGTCCATGGTTCAGCGGTGTCTGCAAACACACCATCCATCATGATGGGGTGCTGCACTATATTGTCTGCACTTTCCCTGCATGTGATGTGTTGGTATTATTATGGACTATGCAAACACTGCTAAATGCTAATCATCCCACACATACCCTAACTAACTTTGATTTCATCACTTCTTCCTGATCTTGTTTTCGTTCCAGATATCAGACTTTCACTCTTTTTTTCAGTCTGCACTGCAGAAAATGTTTATTTTAATAAATTAAAATGAATTTTGCCCCCATATGCAATCTTAAATTATATACAATTCTGGCAGCGGTGTAAGAACATTTTGCATATATCAAATGCTGCTACTCAAGTTTCTAAATTTTCTAAACAAAATATGCAGTGCATTTCAGGTCATTTACATGCTTTACATTTTATCAATTTGACTTTCATTTGATTTCATCCCAGTGTCAAATTTTGGTTTACCTGATTTAGGAAAATTAAAAGAAGACCGATTAATTTCCATGTGCATCTGAACACCAGCCCATGATGTCAGTTTGGTCTGTTTCTCTCCTTTTAACCTTTCAGCAGCTGAAAGGTGACGACTGTAACAAAGATCTGATTTGGCATGGGCTGTGGGACTGGACACTTAAGAAATGCTTACGTATCTCTGATGTGTCACTCCTGGTGTGAATTACAGGAAAACAAAAAGAGGACCAGACTCCTCCAGCTCTGACCCTCCTTTTGTACATTCAACTAGCTATAACACTCAGTTTATTTTTTATGGCAGCCATATTTTAGCTCCTCCGCCATTGTTCAGAAGGTCCCCTTTTAAAACAGTGCCTTGAAGTGGTGATATATCTCCGTTCAGAGTGGTCTTCTGTTTCAGCTGCACAGTCCAACAACTTATGTACAGATTGTTTAATATTTCTTCAGGGAAGCTACACATCTCAGACACTTAGCACTATAGTGATCTTTCCCTCTCCTTGTAAAATACATTGTGCTTCTGGTCTAAATTTTTCTGTGTTATGACCAGACAGAGTGTGAGAATGCAGAGACAGAGACAAAGATGGGGGAAGTGCATTGAATAGCTGCAGGCTATGTGTGCAATGTTTCTCTGGGTTGTAAAAGTTAATTGAAATTGTCTGTGGGAATGTGTCGCAACACCAGGTTGAGCAGTGCTGCCAAGGCGCCCAGCACTCGGCTGACAGGCATCACTGTGATGGTGGCAGTGGGTAGATTACCTGACCAACTGGCTCTCACACACTGATACACACAAAGCACGCCTCTTTAAGGCTCATAATGAAACCAAGGCTCGCTAAATGCATCTGGTGTAATGTCTGTCATAGGTTAGAGTTAAGAAACACTATCCTGTTTTACTTAACCGTAATTGCTCTGGTTCAAAGTTTGCATATGCTTGTGCATGTGTGAGTGTTTTAGAGAGACAGAGAGAGGACAGGAGAGATCTGACATTTGGGATCTTCGAAGAAAACAGCACAATATATCTGAATGGTTGATATTTGTCATCCTGTTATTCTTTTTTTCCCCCATCACCCCAAATTATCAGCTTAATCACAGAGTTCAGTTTGTTTACATGTTTACGTGTACTTACTCAGTCATGTGTATTTGTGTATTGGACTCCTATCTGAACGCCTCAGGTTTGAATCTAGTTTAATCCCAGCAATTCAAATGATCAAAGAATAAAGGAGGTGAACCCTCTACCTGAGCACTGTTTATTCAGTGTGCATGTGAGCATTCATGCATTTTTTTTCCTGATTCGGAGAGATTTGTGATTTTCTAATGCAACATTTATTTACTAGAAATGTAATACAGTGTTTCTTGTGTTGCCGTTTTTAGCCCATTTTTCTTACATTTAATTCATTGTCTCAGATTTTACTATTTGTTTACTTATATGCGTGTGTGTATGTGTGAGCATTACCCCATTCTCCAGCACTGGGAGGTGCATTGCTGGGTGGCAGATCAGCTTCTTGCAGCTGCTTATCTGGCCCAGGTGGGTCACGGCTGATACCTGCCTGAGCCACGCAGAGCAGCTAACCTGGAAATTGATGTTTCACATCAGCGACCACCTCTCTCTGCTCCATTGCAGGGAAACTGTAGGATTGAGGAAGAGGAATGCATAAGTGTGTGTGTGTGTGTATGTGTGTGTGTGTGTGTGTGTGTGTGTGTGTGTGTTCATGTGTGTGTCTTTGCGTGCGTGTCTGTTTATTTATGCCACTTGCATGTATACTGTAGACTGTATATTGTTTTGTTTTTTTTCAGCTTCTCTGTGCCCCTTTGAAGATGTACGTACATACAGTAGTTAGTGTTAAGACTCAAGTGCAAATTCACTGTCACTGTTTGCTTCTTATACATGTATCAATTCCTCTTAGTGTTTTTATTATGGCTGTCAATTGATCTAAAATAAATTAACAAAATAAATTGCAACGCTTTCTAAAATTAATCACTTAAAGATTAATTTATTAAAGATTTATTTATTAAAGATTTTTTTTAATTATTTTCCTTAATAAGGAATCTTAATATTAAAGCTTTTAAAAAGTACAAATTTATCAAATAAACACAAATTGTGAACTGCAATTTAAAATAAATATATAAAGGCCATTGACTCTCTGCTTGAAAGGCAGATTTCTTATTTGACAAAAATAATCACAAAACCATAAAAGTCAAAATTAAAAACTGATGAAAAAGAAAAAAAAATCCTATTTGCAATAACAATAAATGTGTTCAAGTACCAGTTGAATTCCAACAAAGTAACAGTAGTCCTGCAAGTATATAAAGGACTTTTCTGATTCAAACATGAAGACTCACAGAGAGAGTTTAACGGAACCTTCTACCTCAACAAAAAGTAGCCTAATTTTGGAGTGTTTTTTAGCCCACTTTCCAAGAAGTTATGATTAAATGACCAATTGATGCCTCAGATCATCTAGTTTTATGTTACCAACATCTTTACTCTGAAAAACAGTAATGCTTTAATTGTGTTAATTTTTAATGCATTAATTATTTCAAAATTATGCAAATTTAACACATTTATTTTGACAGCACTCATTTTTATGCATACTTAAAAGATTATTTTTCCAATCACAGATGTATGAAATTTTCGCGAATTAAATGTCATGGAAAACTCCTAATGGTCTTTGAAAATGAGAAGGTAACAGGTCTAAAGGCCATTAGAGATGATTTCAAAGCTATTAAAAAAAAATCTGTGACTGGAGCTTGCATAATGTCGTGAATAATACTTTGAAAATGATTTCCTGCTGAGAGAATGAACCTGTCTTTAGAGCACTTTAATCACCATATTCTGCACAACCTCATAGTTGCCAGCCACTTCACATTTTCTGATTTGTATAAAACCAGTTGCCAGAGAAGCTGAATATGTTATTCTTTTCCTTCCCTTAAATTGGACTGTGCAAGTACATGGAGCTAATTTGTGGCAATAACAGAATGGTTTCTCTCGATATTAATATGGTTTAGTTACAACATAGCCTGATGATTTTTATAACAGGAAATTTGTTAAACCCTTTGAATTATTGTTCAGATGACATGCAGGATCAGCTTATGTCAGGCGCCTGCAGTATACTATCAACGTTGGTCGTCTGAAGCTGGTGTGTATTCTATGAAGAAAGGTTATCTCGTCCTTGTCTTGAAAGCTGACATTTGTTCTCATAAAGGCCAGCATGCTGGTGCCAGATAGGATTAATTGACAAGTGGGGTGCCTGCACTCTATGCGCCCCATTTACACACCAGTCTGTGGCTCAAATCTGCTTGCTTTTGTTTAGCAGTGTCTCCTTCGCTTTGTCCTCTCCACTGGTTGGGAATGATCCCATCCACTTATTTACTCTCTTTCGCACTGGATATCATCTCATTATGCTCTTGGTATGTCACCATTATGTGCGAGGTGATGTAACGTTGGCCTTTTCAGTGCATATACAACTAATGCTGTCTCTTCAACCTGCATACAAATAAAGCAAATTGACACTTTCAAAATGCTAAAGTGCATAAGCTAAATTCGATGCATGCATGTGATACTCCAGGCCCGGTGTCTATGGACGTTAAGCTTTTTGTGTTTCATTCACAGCAATGTTGCATTTTTAACCTCATGTTTTAAGTTTTGGTGCAAATACTTGGTCATGATTAGGGCAAGATCTTGGTTTGAAGTAAAACAATGAACTGCTGTTTAATAATGTAAAAATGCCTGAAATGACGAATGATGAAATGTCAAAACGTCCAGTTCCTCGAATAGTACATTATATAGTGACGTCATCTGACATGCATCACTTTGGCTGTCACTCAAACATAATGCCATGAAATGACATGTGAAAAATGTTTGTGATCTCACGAAATGGCGAGAAACTGGCATGTTATTTACACCATTTGGTGAGACCTTGATGTGTCAATCTTTGAAATCTGTGCATGCTAACAGTAGATACAGTGATAGTCTGAGAAAGTGCATGATTGTATATAGCAAGTGTGTCAGTGTGTGTGTGTAAGAGCGTGCACAGTATTCATCTGTAAACATAATTTATATGTGTAGTTTTCACACTTGTGCAATCATGAGCTGAAGAGAGTGCAGGATAATTGAACTTGTTTCTCTTATCTCACAGCAGAGAAGGTGTTTGACATTTAACAGGCCTATTTAGAGGAAAAAATATTTTTTTAAATAAATAAGACAGGTTTGTCTCTCGTCTCTGCCTCTCTCTTTCTCCTCTTGCTTGGCACACATTCTTGTTCTTTGTCTCTTTGTCTTTCTCGTTTGTTTGTCCATGCAGTAGTTTGTCTCCAATGAGGAGTTGGTTGCTAACAAATTCCAGGCATTTGTGCTGCTAGCCATTGTGTGTGTGCTTGTGTTTTCTAACAATTCATCTTTACTGCATTCATGCCTGCATAAGCTCACGCACTTAACATACAAACTACTACTGCTGTTTTCAGGGAGGAGAGAGTTTGTGCAGGGCAGAGCAAAAGGGAGTGAGCGAGAGGGAGGGAGAAATGAGTCCAAAACTGATCAAGCAGAGCATCTGTCATTGCCCAACTCACCTTCCCTGTTTTTTTAATGCTTTCCCCATCCCTCTGTCCCTCTCTCCAGATTGACCAAGGAGGTCAATTGCCAATTTGCCAGTGCCAATGTCTTTGTCAGGAAACAATATTAATTTGGGCTAATTAGGACCTGAAGCTAATGAGCACTACAGATAATGAGTTCATTTATAATCCATAAAACAAGTGTGGCGTGTTACGGGATGAAAAAAAGCTGTAATGGCGGCAGCCGGACATCAGATTTAGGCACCAGCGTAGCAAACAATCTGGACACACACACATGCAAACTATTGACTCTAGCATGTCTGCATTGCAGTCCCCTGCTGGTTAACTTCAGCACATTTTCAGCAGTTTTATCGGACAATGACCACCCTACCTGTGCTACTCCTGTTCATTTGCTCTCTCTTATAACTTATCCTCATAATTAAATGATCACATACCACAGATACCTGCTCTCCAAAAAGACCCATAGGAGCATAATATGCTACTTTCCAAAACTTTCTTTCTCTTCCTGCCATCACCTGTCTATCTCATGGGAAATAGTGGGTCATGTCTGATTACAGAAAAAAGGGAAACAGATTGAAGCAGGATTATCAAAAGAGAGAAGGGGCAAGAGAAAAAGGAAAAAAGGTAGAAAAGGTGGGTGGAAGGGGCAAGGGAGGGTAGGAGGGAAAAAGGGAGAAGAAATGGAAAGAATACACAAGGAAAGATGTTAGATGAATGGCTAGCAGAACATGTGGAGGTGAAAGTGGAATTGATACACATGAAGAGATGGGAATAGATATTGGCAGATGGGGAGATGAGGATGAGAGGGGCTTCACAGCAGATGGACATAACAGAGAGAAAGAGATGAAGAAGATAGAGATGCACTGGTGACTCTGTCCATATAGATAAAATCCAGTCGGCCTTGGCCTGGCCCAACCACTCAGACGACTACTGAGCTGAACTGAACTGGACTACACCAGGATCACACTTGCTAGTGTGGCATGTAGCACAGTGCAACTGCTACACCATATGGGAATATTAGAAAACACTATTACAAATATATTCCAGGCAAAAAAGCAGCAAGTTTTTGATGCTAATGTTCATCTGGTTCCCCCAACACACATACAGAAGATGAATATTGAATTTCTCCTATGATTTACAGATACACATCCATGCACTTCTGCTCTTTATAGCTTCTTTGTCTAGGGCAAATCTGCTGATTCTCGCAACCATCACATGTTTATTGTAGCTATGTTTGTCAAGAAAAAGCAGCACTTTTTTTCTCAGGCAATACTCCACACTCTCACTCCCAGTGACAACTGGGGTTGGAGGTCTACCATGACTTGCCACAGCCTCATTCTTGACCCCGGTGCCTGCCATTCCCCAATGTCCCTATCCACTTCCGCAGAGCTGACAGAAACAACATCAGCCCTATATTTCAGTAACTCATGGGCCAAATGATAAACATGTAAACGGTAGAGAAAAGGGAAAAGGCCAAAAGGGAGAGACTTTTGTTTCAGTGTGACTGCGCTTATGTGTGTGTGGCCTCTCAATGAAGGTGGCATGTTCCATTACCCGACCATGATTTAGCTCTCTCAGGTAATAGTCAGCCCTGGTGAGGTCAGCACAAGGCCAGTGTAGGAGAGTGAGAAAGAATGGCAAATAACGGAATAAGAATGAGATTAAAAACTGAGGTGAGCAGCGAGCAGTGAATGAAAAGCACAAGACAGAAAGACACCAACAAAAGAGACAGAATTGGGCAGGCGTTACAAAGTGCCAGCGTTGATGGACATGTTGGCTTGTCTGCAGGAGTCGTACAGTTTTGGGTGGATGCATGTGTGTTGGGTGCAGGCGTTTACTTTTGTGACAACGACAGACCAGACTGGCTGAGCCGTCACTCCAGGCCCCTCAGTAGCACACAGCCACCTGTCCGCTCCTATCAACCCTGCCTGCGTCCCTCTGTCTGGCCTCCGCAAGCAGGACAGAGCGTGATGAAGGGATGACAATAACAAAAGAGAGAAATACATGGAGAGTGGTGGAGTGAGGGAAGAGAAAGATTGTGATGGGATGGAATATAAAACAGCCAGAGCAAAGAGCTTTCCTGTCCAATCGCAGAGTGACTGGAGCTGTGTGTGAATTTGCAGTGACAGGTCTGCCTCTCCTCACCAATGCGTGGGACGACTGTCCACTAATGTTCTTCACTACCAGTGTGATTGGTTAGTCACAGCCTTGTCACTCAGTGTTTTCATCATTTCATTTGGGATGTATTAGAAAGCCAGTCCAGGGCTGGACATCCAATCACATGCGTCATCCACCCCTGTTCACTTTAGACTGAGAGGAATCACTCCCATGTATTGTATGTGAGGGAAATAAATGATTTATGTGTGGACAGTGGCAAATATATTCCAATAACCAAATATACTGATGTAATTCATGGAGTACAAAATAAACAATGTCATATTTGCATAAGCGGCTAAAAGTCTCACTGTATGGGAATTATTTTAGTTTGTCTTTACACTATACCTTTACTTAGGATATTCATAGTTTCTGATGCCATTCAGCAACAGCTTCTTAGAATTCCCCTGATGCTTCCTTTCTGAAAGCCTAGAAGAACAAAACAAAACCGACTACAAGCTATGCTTTCTTCTTTTTTCATGAGGTTAATACACAGGTACATAAAACATTTTACTCCTCCCATATTGAGCATTTAAGCAGTACCATAAGTCATATCGTTTCTGTTGAAGTGTGTAATGCACATGCACAGTGTACATGCTATGCTCACATCTTCACCCACATTCACAAAAGGACGGCTGCATAAAACATTTGCTAGGCCATTTGCTTTTCACAGTTTAACAGTGGAACTTATTATTTATACCAGATGACCTTCAGGAGGTGTTGTATGCTAATGTGATAAGCGTATGAATCTGTGTTTTCCTTTATGTCTTTCAGATCCAATAAATGTGTGTATGTTGTCTGAGTGTGTACAGTCAGGTAACTTAAAAGCAGTGGTCTCATGCACATTTAGAATGTGTGATCCGGGATGTGTGTATTTCTCTCAGAAATGGCTACGGGAAAGGCAGAGGGTATTCTCCTCTCATCCGTGACAGATTTAGTCATAAATCTGTTGGATTAATACACCACCTCCCAAGGACTCTTGTGGTATGTGTTGTTGAAACACAGGAGTCACTTAAAGCCAGACTCTAGGCACTATTTGTCTTCGGCTCTGTTTGCCATCATGGTTATTAATGTCACACACACTTACATGCACACGCACACACAAACAAACAAACATGAACACATGCACAAACACACATACACACACTTAAAGGAGAGGAGGGCAGTGAAAAATAGAGAAAGGGTAAATGAGAGGAAAATTAGATAAACTGTAGTAAATATCTTGTTTCAAAGGAGCTATTAAAATAAGGATTTCTGCGTGATGAATTTGTTTTTTTGAGGAGACAAATATAAATTCCTTTGAAGAACTCCAGTTGTAAGTAAATTTAGCTCATCTGCAGCTGTTGTTGATTTGAGAATGTTTTTTCATGGCACGAAGACTTGCAAACACAATCAGTAGGCTTTTTCTTTCCATCTTTTTAATATTTTTTTTTATTGCTAGCTGTCTAATTGACCTCCCTGCGGAAAAGCCTTTACTGTCACTCTTCATGCCTGCCTTCATCCTACAGGGAAATAAACAATCTGCATGCATCCTCTTCTCTCCTATTAAAGATGCCCCCTAAACATATACGCCTCTCTTTGTATGGAAATAGAGGTCCAAGCGCTCAATTTCTGGCCATCAGTCCATTGTCATTCCAGGTAGATTTGCTTGGTTTATTTTCATGAGGAGCTGGCTTCCCAGAAGGAACCTGGATGCATTAACGCAACACACAGCACCGATGGCAGAGAAGAGTTGATTTCAACTCATTTCCATTATATTTCCGATGAAAGAAAAGAAAGTTTAATTTATTGTGTGTTTGACCGGCGGTGAGGGTGCTAGTTAATTCAGCTGCCCCCAAGAGATCTCTTAAAAGGATGAGCCTGAAATGGTGACTTAAATTCCCTGACGGAGTCTGACTTATAAATTACCTATCAGCCTCACACTGGTATGAGTACAGTGCTTCAGTATTGTTCTTTTGTTTTATGTATGGTTTACCCCCCAGGTTTTATCATTTAAACTTGAATTGAATTTTCCTAATTTTTTGTTTGTGCTTTACATACCGTGTATATATATATATATATATATATATATATATATATATATATATATATATATATATATATATATATATATATATATATATATATATATACACTACTCACAATAAGTTAGGGATATTGTTATTTCCATGAGTGCTTTTACTATTTGGTATGAATTTTAATGAAATAAGTAAAAGTTCCCTTTGATATTACTGATAATGAATGAGAAAAGAAGAAAAAAATTTCATAAGTTTGATCCACTCATCAAAGGGGTATGTATGAAATCCACTGAATCTCTCTCTCACAATATCCCTAACATATTGTGAGTAGTGTATATATATATATATATTCTCATTTTAACAAATGCATAGTGTTACTTGTGTAGTGTCACACATTGTCTCCCAGTTTATGACTGTGTAGATCTTACAGTGTGGCATATGCAGACACACACAGACCTTCTGCAAGAGTGATGTGCAAGAAACAGCTCCATTTAGTTATAATGGCTCACAGTCAATTAATAGTACGTTGTTTTGTGCGCTTTCTCTTTAGTTCTCTCCTGTTATTCTGATGGATCAGATCCTGAAAAGTATATAGCTTAGAGTCACAATCTCATAATCACAACTCATTTGTGTGACAGATGTGAAGGCTTTCTATTACCGTTTCTCTCCACAGAGTACAATTTCTCTTCACGTGGTAATCCATAAAGTGACGAATGCTGCACTAAAAAGCAGGAACAAAATACAGACACTGTAGGATGAGCTCACGCTGCCAGTTAGTTGAAGTCAGTCACATTTGCTTGTGTGAATTTGTGATAGGAGTGATTGATGTGAGGCAGCGTGGCTTCAGCTTGTCGTTGCTGATGTGTTTGAAGGCTGTCTTTGTCAGTGGATAGACAGTGTGGTAACATGAGTGGCATCTCACTGACTCATCAGCCTACCGATTGCATTACTTCAACCCTGAGGCTCACTGGCTCTGCCTCAAGACAATCCATCAAGTATTTATAAGAAGCAGGTAAAGATCAAAATTCTCTTTGCCATGTCCTCCACAGTCAGTCATCTCTCTGCTTTGGCTTGAGGTGGTTTCTTTTATTTTGTTTGCCACTACTTTAGTAGTCGGTGTACTAAACATTGCCCATTTACCCATTATGCTTCTGTATAACATAAAATTCAAAGCCATAATTCTCAACTTGCCTGAAATTGCAGTCCTGACAGTGCCTGTCCCACTGAATCAGCCCTCAGATGACCGAGAGGTCTAGAGATGTCACTGATATAATAAACAGGGTTTTTGCCTATAGCCCCTTCTCTTTCTCAAGTCTGAGGCCCCAGGCCAGGGCCCAGCCGAGTCCCCTTCTAACACGCAAGACTTCTATTGATCCAACAGGGATTGATGTCCTCCAACAGCTGATTTAGCGCCCCCACTGCCCCCCTGCCTTTCCTAAAAGGCTTGGCTGAGTAAAACATGAGGGTGCTGCTGTGTGTAGGTTAGAAACTCTTCTAATTTTTCTCCTTCTCCTCCTCCTCACTTATAATCTTCTGCCTCTTCAGGCCTTGTCATTTTGTATGTTTTATGGCAGTACTTTTTTCAGCCTTGTAACAGTAAAGTAACAATGCTTTGTCTTAATGCAAAAGTCCTTCTAACTTTGGGAGAAGTGCCTATGGTAATGAAGTGCTTGTATTACTTTCTTCGACAACCTCCTGTGTGCTTTCCTCTTTCTGTTTTTAAATTAACTCTCCTTCTGTTATATCTCTTTTATTGTGCATATTTTCGGCTCACCCCTTCCTCTCTCCATGGCTAATATTTTAAATATTAATGCTTCTAATATTTCCTTTTAAGTATACTTCAGTCAGTCATTTTCTATACCTGCCTATTCCTTACTATGGTCATGGAGGTCTGCTGGAGCCAATCCCAGCATATTTCGGGTGACAGCCATTCTATCATGGGACATACACACCATTCATTCACACACTCATATCTACAAGCAATTTGGAGTCTCCAAATAACATGTTTGGACAGTGGGAGGAGAACCCAGAGAAAACCCACACAGACATGGGGAGGACATGTAAACTCCACACAGAAAGGTTTGTGACTCAAGGCCTTGATCTTGCGACCTTCTTGCTGTGAGGCATCAGCGCTAACCACTGCTCCACAGTGTCACCCCATACTATAAAGTCTTATATTTAAAACATTTTGAATGTCAGTCATTTTCTATACCTGCTTATTCCTCATTAGGGTCACAGGGGTCTGCTGGAGCCAATCCCAGCACGTTACGGCGAGAGGCAGGGATACACCAGGCAGGGATGGTCGGGCACACACACACACCTACGGGCAATTTGGAGTTGCCAATTAACCTGAGCATGTTTTTGGACTGTGGGAGGAAGCCAGAGTACCCGGTGAAAACCCACGCAGACACAGGGAGAACATGCAAACTCCACACAGAAAGGTCCCAGACCCCGGATCAAGGAGGTCTTGAACCTGCGACCTTCTTGCTGTGAGGCAACAGTGCTAACCCCTGCGCCACCGTGTCGCCCACATTTTGAATGTACAATATAAAACTGTACATGCATTATAGTGTCCCACTGCACTGCCCTTATAGTGAAAGTCAGGTAGGCTTTGTTTCACATTCAACAAACCCATGAACCACATATCTCCAAATCTACAGGTCAGATAAAGTATGAAAGTGGTGTTGTTTGTTCCCAAAAAGCTGAATGTGCTTACCTTAGTTTGTTGCAGTTTATCCGCTTCATTCTAGTTTGACCTTACTGTCTCAACACAGAAGCAAAACTGGGGATTCAATATCGAGTTTGCAGAGAGAATAAGAGGTTCAGGGGACAATAGGAGAGAGAAAGGTGAGCTAGAGAGATGGTTCTTCCAGCCCATCGCTCTTGTCATGAGAGCAGTGTTGCAGAGTGGAGGAGAAGGGGAGGGGCACTATTAATGTGCACTGTATCATTCATAACAGTAATACTGGCATCACTTGCTGCTAAATAGCATCATTTGTCAGGGGAAAGGGCTTGGTGCCACCATGTTACAGATAAGCACCAGAAAGATACTCTATACACACAAAATGTGTTACTATACTTGTGAGGAAGGTTTGTGATTACAGTAGTGTCCTAACCTAAACCTTGAACCTTACCACTTTGTGTCTACATCTTAATTTTAATCCAATATATTTAACGGAATACATTCATGTCGACACAAGCCATTCATCTACGTACATTAACAATAACCAAAACACAGTTTTGACTGAAGACTAAACAAAATGAATGCTCATAAATTTGTAAATTGAAACTATGCCTAAACGCGAATGAAGGCAAAATATGAAGCATCAAAATGTTGTATTTTCTAGAGCTGCAATAATTAGTTTTTTATCTGCAACTCAACAAGAACATAAAAAACTGTTAGTTGTACCAGCTTCTCAAATTTTAGAAATAATTTTCTTTGTCATAGAAAACAAAACATCTTGAGCTTTGGACTGTTGGTTGGACAAAATCAGTCACCTCAATTGTCACCTTGGACCCCAGGAAATGAATTAGCTAGATACTTTTTTTAAATCTGTATTATTTTACCTAATAATTAATTGATTTAAGTAAGATAATAATGCAAATAATTGTCACTTGCAGTCCTGATATTATAGTTTTTTTGTTTTTATTATTATCCACATTTCTTTCTATTCATTTCATGACATTTAATCAGTCTTTTATAAAAATACAAAGTTAACAAGCAAAACAAGTATAAATCCACAGGTGAATGTACACAAAGACACACATCATTTGGCCCCAAAAGTAAGGTGTGATCCTCCTTAAACCATTGTAGATTCTGTTTAACTCAACCTAAGCTTGGTTTGATGCAAATTTAAACCCATGTGGTCACCTGGGCATTAAACTATCATTAGGTCTTGTAAAGAGTCTTTTTCTACGTTGGTAAATGTTTGCACTATGTCGCTCAACAAAGCACAGTGATTTATTGTTGTTAATATATAGGTCTAATATATAAGTTGTTCCATTCCTCATAGAGTTCTCTCTTTGAGGTATAGTAAGTAAATTCTTCATAAATTTTAACCACCATCTAATTTACTCTTTACTGACTCCCATATAACAGGATATAATGTGCAGTTCCAAATTTGTATCATATAACGTACAACTGCACTCTGCTTCAGTATACGCGGACATATTCTATCAGTCCAACATGTGTGAGCACCCCATACTGTGCACTTACTCTTCATCTGAGCAGAGAATCCAACCCATATACTTAATGGGTCGCTCGTATTTCACCTCTCTGTTCCAGAGTAAGAGTTAATCTTCCATAAGACAGTGGCTCTCACACATAGTCTTACATTTGTTATTCTTCACTCGAGTGTCTACCTACATGGAGCAGACACTTCCTCTTCAGTTGAGAGGGCCGAAAGGAGGAGAAAAAAAAAATCTGTTATTATTGATGACTATGAGGTAAAATGCTTAATTTGCACCGTATTCAACCAAATTATAACTCATATTGAAAGCGGCTGAATTTGCATAAATCTCATTAGACGCAATGAGAGGGGATCATAAATCGTTATATTAATTAGTCATTTTTGCCACCCTTTCATAGGAAAATGGGCTGTATTAATAAAACGAGAGGGGTGTGTGATTGTGAAGCCTAATTGGTCGTTGTGTAAGCAGTTTGGTGTGCGAGTGACAGGCTTGATTTAGTTTGGCTTCACCTCTATTGTCTGAGTACCTGCATAGAGGGAGAGAGGATAAGAGTATTTATGTGTATGTGGTAGCATTCACATATAATCAACTCCCTCAGGCATGTTCTCCTCTTCAATACTTATTACTAACATGCATTAGCTTCTAATATCCTAACATGCATTGCATAAGGACAGGATCACAGAGACAGAAAACAAATACACACATAGACAAACAAATATATTCAAATTCATTTTCACCCCTGAACTCCAGGTTTTCTAGGTTTTCTGATCTTTTGATAATGGGGGAAAAGTGGAATATCTTGAGCAAACAAACAAAAAATCAAAGAAAGACTCAGAAATGACTCACTGGAATCTAAAATATATACCAGAGCTGAGACTTAAACCCAGAACCATCTTGCTGTGAGATGACAGCTAAACGCTGAGATATAAAATATTATTGCACTGTTATTCACTTTAAGTGTCGGAAGGCTTGTTACTGAGATTAGGCTATGTAGTGAGAATCACTTTAAAAAATAAGAGAGCAAGTATAACAAAATTGTGATGGTGCTGAGGAAAAGTGAAGGTACTTAACAGTAAAGGTTGATTTATGCTTCAATGATGAATTGATGCTGTAACTATGTCGTACGGTTGGCATCGTTGCATATGCTATAGTCTGTGTTGTAGCCTGATGTGCACAATCCCCAGAGATGAGACAATACATGGTGTCAATGCAGACGAACAACAGTGATTGGTCCACTCTTCCTCCCCTCTGCCTCCAAGGTCCAGTTGTTGTGCATGCAATTCTCTCCCTTCTTTTCTTCTTTTCTTTTTTCAGAATTTATTAGTTCCAAGTGCAACACAATCCACTCTGTTTCATTCACTGTTTTTTCTAGTACAAGAAGAAGCCAAAAAAAACTTAATACACTGGCATACAAACCCCAATACTAACTAGCGTACAGGTAGAAAATGCTCATGATGGCATAGACCACCCTAAACCATAGCAAAGGCTGTGCTGTAGGATCACCTCTACAGGACTACAGTACACCAGGATGGACAATGTCTAATGTTTAATCTTTGTTTTGTGCTTTATGGAAATAAATTAATTAATGTATCGCTAACTACAACAATGTGTGACTCTTGATTTTGTAACCGAGTGTCATGGTTTGGATATGAATCCAGATCAATGGAAGGACCTAAGAATAACAATTTATCTTCACTTCGATGTTCCTATAAATGTATCTACATTTGAGCCATGTTTATAATTTGTGAATGTGAATGGAAAGAGAAAATAATACATATTCATATACATCCTATATAAATACAGCATGAATTACAACATACTGCCAAGGTACTTTTACCCTGGCTAGTAATAAGCGTTGTCCCTCCGGCTCATAGGGTCCTGATGTTGTCCTCCATGCTCCTCCTGACCTCAGCCTTTCCCTCCTTGACACATCTGTCCAACATGGTGGATTAGTTGGGCTGATGGATCTCCACCTCTGGGTTTGATTAGCCAGCCTGTCTGAACTCTAGTGTCTGTGATGAATGGGGCCTGTGAACCACTGCAGCTCCAATTACAGTTTTTTTTTCTGATTGCTTAGGCACTATCTTTGAACCTATAAGCTATTTTTGCAAAACTCTACACTAACCACAAAACCTGACCAAACCAGCAAGACATTATACATCTCTTGCAAAAGCAAACAACAACTGTTATTTTCCTGACCTTGAAACTCGTGCACCTGTGTAGCATTTTGGTGGGCCAGTGCAGGGTGCACAGGTGGGAGGAGAGGCAGAGACAGGTGGCAGGTTCATTCAAACGAAGCAGCGCAAACTAGAAATTTGGTCCTAGATGTTGCCCTGAAAACAGACGTCTCAGAACCACATCTGTTTGTGCCGCAAAGTCAGTTGGCTGCTGCTTTGGTGATTTTATCAACAAGATAACACAAATAAATACTTGTTGCAGATGTACTGCAACAATGGATTCATGCTTCAAATATAAATTATTCATTTAAATTACAGCAGACACTCTCCAACCTAGTCATAGAAAAATAACATTATTGTTGTTTAAGCAAGAAAGTCAGCAAATCACTCTGCATAGATGAATGTGGGTGATTCCTACACTATCTGCTGTCCACAGCTGCTTTATACTATATGAAAAGCTTCTCCTTCAATTCACTAATTCCTTGCAGTTTCTAAAATCAGCAAGGCTGTTGATAAATCTGCATTCCCTATACACAAAGTGCATTGCTGTTATGTTTACTGTGTTTACCTTCATTAAATCACCTGAAAACAACATCCAGCTGTTTTAGACTATTTAATAATCACCACATCTGTTGATAGAGTCATCCAGGCGTTTCGCTCAATGTGCTGTTGCACATACATATCAAAAAAAAAAAAACAGGTGTGCATCAAACATCCAACAGTCTGTGTGCTTAAATCCTACCACGTGACACTTGTTGTACTTGCACAGTTAAAAAAGGATCCTGATTCTGTTGCAATTATTTGCAATGAGTCTATTTAGAATGTGGATCTTCAGCTCTAAAGTGAGCAGTCAGTCTCATCCACCAGATACTGGTTTTCTTGCAGTTCTGTAAAGACATTTAAAAGGTTTTAGAGATAGATCCCTACAGCATTTACAATTACTAATCGTTTCTCATTGTTAAACATCTGGATGATATCTTCAACACTTTAGCTGCTCAGATTTGATTAAATTTGTTGCACACCCACCCTCATACTCATCCTATTGTTGAAAACATGGTCACCTGCAACTACTAGTTGGTAATTTCCCATGTTTGAGCTGTACCCAGTGCAGTCCTATGATAAGAGCAGATCATTTTCTACATCCCTATACTGTGGAAACTGTTCAACCTCAAGAATAGGATGCAGAACCAAATACAGTCTATCTAATGAAATGTCCTCGTGAGTTGGCTTATATCGGTAAAACTAAACAGGAGGTGAAAACAAGGATTTCTGAACATAAAAGCAGCATAAGGAATAAAGATGAAAAATTCCCAGGGGCCAGACACTTCAATTTAGCTGGCCATGATGTATGTTCTCTTAAATTCAGAGTATAGAAGTTGCACATCCCTTTAAAAGGGACGGCGATGGGGACAGATTTCTGTTTCAGAGGGAAACAGCCTGGATCCACACATTATAAACTGAGAGCAAGGAGCTGCTGTTTGGTTGCTTTTTATTATCTATCAGGATCTTTACTGTTTTTAGACCCTTGTGTACAGTAGATGTATTTATTCTTGAGATGTTTCTATGCTGTTTTTACAATACTACATTTATTTACAAATATATTCAGCATTCAGTTATATATATATATTCATATTCATTTGAGACTACATTTTGGTAATATTTACTATTTGCTTCCTACGTAATTAGGTATTCTCTTTGCCATTGGTTGGCACTCACCTGTTTTCAGGAATTGTCATTTCTCCTGCTGTTTATTACACTGATGATGGCTTTTAGCTCAAACTCATTTGTTTTTGCCTACAATAAAAGAATATTGAGCTGTGAGTGCTGGTATTCTTGTTATGGTGCTCAGATTTCATCAGTTATTGTTTTCCAGCCTCCCCTTACTCTTCTTCTCCCCATCCTAGTTTAACTTTTCTTTCTCTCACCATTTTTACTCTCTCCACTGCTGCCCAAACCAAACATTTACCTGTGGCCTATTTAAATATAATGCTCAGAGTCTGATTTCTAAGTTAAGTCATTATCTAAAAGGGTTTTCGCATGTGTTGATGTGAAAAGACAATTTTACATGAAGTGTGTTATTAAGTTTCAACTTGAGTATAATGCAGAGAACCTGCATTCATTCTTTTGGCATTCTTTTGGGTAATTTTTTTCGAGAAATGCTGTTAATGTTCAGCGAAAAAAGAAAGAAAGCTTAAACATTGTTATTTGTGAGTATTTAGTGATTAATGTTCAGATTAATAAAAGACAAGAGATTTCCGGTCAACTCTGGGAAGCCAAATGAAACTATTTATTACTAACAATGCCGTTTTATTCCATACCAATTCTCCTATGGTAAGAAATGTAATGAAATGTTTTTGGTATGGGTGTCATAACCTTTTATATTGTTTTTACATGAACCATTACAAAGTTAGATAAGCAATAGCACATTTGTTAGAGATCATGACATTTGACTCTGTCTGGCAGGTTCATCAGTGGCCCAGCTAAAGGCGATTGATCCTGAGGGGGAACCCCTCGTGTATGGTGTTTCAGGAGAGGAGGCAATGAAGTATTTTTCAGTGAACAAAGACACTGGTGTGGTTTGGCTTCGACAGCAGCTCGACCGTGAGGTAAGATCAACAAACACAACAACTGTGAATAGGCTTACCCATTATCAAATCAAAAGCTCTATATACAAGAAAACACTCAGGACAATTTTGAAAATAGGAGATGGAATGTAAATTATGGAAAGATGAAAGAGAAGTGAAAATTGCAATACCTGTCAGTGGTAAGACATGAAGAAGAAAGGGTTTTGGGTTTAGAGCAGCATTTCTGTATCTTCTTTAGCATTTCTGGAAAACTCTTTTGCACTCCACATTCATGCAAAGTATTTGCTGACATGTGTCTCTATGCTGTCGCTAACAGACAAAGTCAGAGATGCAGGTTGAGTTCTACGTGAGTGACATTCATGAGGTAAGAGACAAATGTGCACTTTGATTACAGTCATGATGCCCTCTGACACATGCTGATTGCTGGACATAGTTTGACCACATCCCTCTCGCTCAATCCATCTTTTTTTCAGCCACAAGCTTTCATTCTCAGGCTTATTTCTTTCTTTCCTACATAAAATCATTCTGACACCTGTCTCACTCACCGCAGTTTAGTTACTGAAACATACAATACAGATATTCAACCTACTGTCCCCTGTGGGTACTCTATCACACTCTTGTCCTGTTTTCCTTCATTCTGAATTTTGGCTTGGTAGTGCTACCACATTTTTCCACATTTTCTGTTACTACAGTCAAGTAAGCGTGCAGGTGTATGGAGGTGGCTTTGGAACAGATTTACCAAGGTGATTCCTCCCTCAGGTGGTCACAGACACAGTAAACATCCAGATTGGAGACGTGAACGATAATGCACCAATCTTCCATGGACAGCCTTACACCGTCCACATCCCGGAGGTAAGACTTGAATATAACTCTCTGTTCCGAAAGGAGCAGTAAAACAACCTCGCATGTAAAATAACAAATAACAAATAACAAGTAACAAATATTTGGTCTTGGAATTCAAGACAAGGTAAAACATTATGTGTAAATTTGACCTGAATGGTACAGTATGACTGTTTTAATAGTAGGGACTGCATAATGTCCAGATCCAATTTATTGTGATCATTGATTCATTTATTCAAAGTGCTTTTCTGTCTCCGTTGTCCTGTAAATGGCATTGTGATCTACCCAAATTGTGGGAGTTGTCTTCTAGCTCATGTTTAGAAAGAGAGCACAGAGTCCTTTATGTGGAAGAAAAACACTCAATGC
Organism: Lepturacanthus savala; assembly: GCA_030544235.1. Lineage (NCBI taxonomy): Eukaryota > Metazoa > Chordata > Actinopteri > Scombriformes > Trichiuridae > Lepturacanthus > Lepturacanthus savala. Next base: position 11,220,074 of record CM060478.1, read on the forward strand.
AACTGAGACCTCAATCTCTTTTGTCCTCTCAGTTTCTCTAGCTTCTCCGTCGTCTCTCTCAATCTACTACCTCCCTTCTCAGCTCGTACTTCTCTCCATCTTTCTCTCTCCTCTTTGCCCTCTTCCTCATCTAATCCTTGATATGAAGTAATTGCCAGAGTGGAGTGGAGGACTTCAAACAGGGGCTGAAATCCACAAATAGACACACACACACACACACATACACACACACACACACACACACACACACACACACATCGTGTTGTGTTTATATTGAGCACATACCCCTTTCTGAGTCTTCACCAAATCTTCAAAGCCACTGGCTTTTTCTCTCTCCAATCCAAGTCAGGCAAATAAATAGGAGAAAAAAGGACTGTTTAGACGAGGCTGTTTAGACCACCCACCAGGGAAGGTTCTCTCAGGCCAATGCAGCCACTGCTCAGTTGTGTGGGACGCACTTATAGTCCACAATACAGACTTTCTAAGCTTTGCAAACAATAGACTTCGGTTTAGCCTCTGGAAAGCTGTTAAACAGAGCTGTGTCTGACCCTCATTCCCTCATATATTGTTAGTTCCCTCGCATCACTCAGTGAATTAGCCTACTGCTTATGTCAGTCCTGCCCTCCTACTGCTTACAAATCTTTAGCATTTATATTTCATGCAATGGAATGTGGTAATAGATCAGCTTCCTTAGAACACTAGAGCAACAGTGGCCCTAATTCACCAGCATTTCTTAACATTGGAAATAGCTGCAGCCTGTAACAATGAGACATAACATTCAAAATAAAATATGAAAACCTTGTGTATGTGAGCTCAGTGTGAGACTAATGCAGGTGTAATGTGTTTTCGTGATCACAAATCTCAGTGAACTTATTTGTTAGTGTACCTTACTTGATGAATGAGACACAGCAAATTTATTCACATTTTTATGGCTGTGTGTTGCAATGCAGCACATAGTCCAATCCGTACACAGAGAGCTGTGAGACTTTTACCCTCTTCCATCTAAAGCCTGTGGGGGTTTTGTAGCTGTATTCAATTTTTACATTATACCATGTTTCCCCTTTCTCTGTCTTTTTCTCCACCTTAACTTTTTGACCAAAAACTTTCATTCCCTGCATTTCTATGACCTCATTACCTGCATGCGTCGTACTGACCTCTGGCGGGCAAAGCAAACATGCTGCGACATCACTCCATGCTGCTGTCACTCACTGGCACAGTTACTGAGGGTTACAGTAACATCAGCACTACAAGACAGTCCTGCTAAACTAAAGAAACAGAAAAAGAAGGGAAAGGGGCAATAGAGAGTTGACAAAGAAGCAAAAGTGAAAGTGATGACAGACAGTCAAAGGATTTGAATAATGAGATTTTGACTAACAAAGTATGACTGGACACAAAACAGCTTGATAGAAGCCAGAAGAAAACAAGACAAAGTGCTCAAGGGTTGTTGAAAAAGAGGAATAGTGGAGGTATATTTTGGCCTGATGCGACTCAGCAGTGAGCAGATGAAGCAATGTGAGTGGCAAGGTGAGCAGTGCAGTCGGGAGAGCGGGGGAGAGTGTGTGTAAATGTCGTTTTAATTTGTAGAGCCATAAAGAGGGTGAAGGGGAGCAGGTGGGCTGATAGCATTCCCTCTGTCAGTACTAATGAGCTGGACAGATTTACAGCATCCACACACTGAGGCAGCCAGCAGCAGACACTGGCTACAGAGAGCGACGACTATCACTAGAAATAATGTTTTGATAGAACAGCAGATGGGCCACAGCCCTAATTCATTATTGGTTGAGATGATGGAGTGAGACTACAACATACTGAGAAGTGTTTAGCGTGACAGGTAGCCCTTGATCTAGCAACCCCTCTGTTGACAAGCTCAAAATGTTTTGCCAAGTGTGCATCTGTGGTTGACAGCACTGCCATCTGAGCAACTCTGGGACCATTCATGGCTTTAAGAACAACTCCCAAAAAACACTCACACACCACCCTCAAGCTGCCTGGCACTCACACACACTCACTAGGAGTCTTTCTCTCTGACAGTGCCACTGTGACGGTATCAAATGACAAAACTATAGGTGTTCTTACTGTTTCCCAGTTTCAACTACAGTGTTGTAAAAAAAAAAGGTCAACTGGTTAGATGATCTTTTTTTTTACTTTTCGCAAAGTAAAAACATGCAATTAAAATGTTTGATCCAGTCAGTACATACATTTGCTTGTGGATGCTTCAAACTTCTGTGAAAAAAGAATGGAAAGGTTAGGTATTGCAGACAGATTCTGATGCTAGACCATCTCAAGTAGTTATATACATTACCTTTCAAAAGTTTGGGGTCACCCAGACAATTTAGTGTTTTCCATGAAAAGTCACATTCTTATTTACCACCAACCACCAATTGAGTTGTTAAATGAATAGAAAATTGTATTACATTAGCCTTATGACGCAATGAGCAAACGCATTGTACCATTCGAACAATGGAGTAATAGTTGCTTTAGGCTTCTATACACCTATGTAAATATTGCACCAAAAACCAGACATTTGCAGCTAGAATCGTCATTTACCTCATTAGCAATGTATAGAGTGTATTTCTGATTAGTTTAAAGTTGTCTTCATTGAAAAAAACAGTGCTTTTTTTCAAAAATTAGGAAATTTCTAAGTGACCCCAAACTTCTGAACAGGAGTGTAAGGTATTGCCAAAGTGTGTATGTGTGTTCCAAGTGAAATACTAAAGCAGTATTAGAAATGCCTCCAAGTTTCATCCAAGCAGTAGGGTCAATATGCTAGAACCAAAGTGTATTCAGTCCACAACATCTACAGTACCTGCAACCCTAACCCTAACAAACAAAGGTCAACACATAAACAGAGGATATATTATGGTATGTTGTGTCTAGGCCTGCCTGGCTGTACTAGAGGTGATGGTGTTGGCTATTGATGCCCTCAGGCTAGTAGACCAAAACACTTCTTTTAATGTGTTGCTGTACGTGTTTGGTCAAATATGCCACCTGACACACACCTAATTACCTTACCACATGTGCTTCAATATGCATTGTTGTTTTCTTTAATAAAGTGAAGCCACATGTTTGAGCGTTTACCACAATCCATTTTTCTTGGCATTTTGGATTTGGTTCTAATTTTATTGATCATGTTTAGATTTGATTCATACTTTGTTCTTTATGACCTTAGCAAGATATAAGTTTGTTAAATGTGTGTTATTTAGGTTGGGCCACTTCAATAGCATTACAGAAATTAGATTCCATCTCTCTTTGTCCTCGTGCCAGCACTCAAATTCATTCCTAGAAACGCAGTGCAGTGGAATCTCACCCTTGATAACGCAGTAATGATGCACAGAAGATTGTATAGCTGGTGCTGTAATACGGCACATAGATGGATTAAATGTATTGGCAAACAGGCAGACAGGCGAGAGGCTTCAAGTGATAGATATCCAAACTTTATCTGTTTACTGTCTCTCAGGTATGTCAGGCAGGTGAGCAAATCCCTCCTCAGCCTCTATTTTCTATCAGCCATATCTCAATGTCCCCCTCTAACCTACAGTAAGCTCTGATGAACTACAGCTGATCTTATAGAAGAGGGCTGCCCAAGGTGAAAGTCAGACATCTAAACATTCGGTCCAATCTAATAGATAAATTATTCTGTATATGGGCTGTTTTATGATTTGAAGGTCCTGCTCAACAGAGGCATAATAACAAGAATCCTCCTCAAGGCTTTCTTTTTTCTTCCTAAAACAATGGTAATGAACTTATCTTTAATTAAATGACTGTTCACCATGTTAAAATGTGGCTCTCAGCCCCTGTCTTATCATATTTCCTGAATGGTCGATTGGAAATTGTGCATCTGGGAAGCTTGTCTACTGGAGCACCTCAGAAGCTCAAAGGCACTGTGCTGGCAGTTTTTTAGAAGAGAGAAATCCATCCCAGCATCGTTTCAGCCACCAACTTTTGGCTACTACTGCCTCCAAACAATTTTGAGTTAAATAGCATGACCAAATTTCACGCACTAAACACACAAACACACACAAATGCACTCATATTTTAGATAATATTGGCAGAGGATGTTTGAGAGCTCCTATTATGCCTGTGAATGAGCTGTTTAGTGTTGATGTGAGCTCTGGCAGCAAAACAGAGGCACCTGCTGTTTGATGTGCCCTCTGTCGCTGTCAGGTAGAACATAGATGAATCTTGAATGGATGTTATATCCCTTTCTTCTTTACCTTTTTTATCTCTAAAGGGCTGAAAATTCAATGCCTTATCTCTGATTGCCTCCTGCCATATATTTTATCAGGTTATATCACCCATAAGTAATTTGTTTACCAGGTTTAGACACATATTTCAGCTGCAAAACCTGCACAGTAGGATGACTCTGCAAGCCTAAAATGCATGTGTCATAAGATATTTGTGATTTAAAGGTCCCATATTGTATACTGTTCTGTTCCAGGGTTTTATTTAAAGTTGTGATATCCCTAATAAGATGTGATTAACGAACCAAAAATCATCTGAATATAGTTTCGCTCCTCTCTCAAGCTTCTCTCTGGAGCTCTCGAAAGACCATGTTGTTTATGCCTGTCTCTTTAATATTAATGATCCTGATTTGAATGGTTGTGAATGGTGAGTGGGCAGTGACAGCGACATCACACAGTCACAGACATTTTAAGGCATAAATACTGAATATGGCTGTGTACATTTTTTGTGGATTGAGAGTTTTGAAATTTGGGGGAATACATTTTTATAGTTGTTACCTTGACGTTCTTATAACAACAAAGTCATATAAAATCTTATACAATGGAACCTTTAACTTTCACACCCACATGCATATGTAATGCACACAAACCAATAAACACACACCTTTTTTTCAAAGAACACACTCATACAAACACACACATGCTACCGCCTAGAAGTTGGATTTAGCCCATAATGATTTCAGTATCATCTCTCCTCGTCTTTGCTGTAGTGTAATTGAATCTAGTGGTTACTGAGCTGAGTGGTGGCTGGTTGACAGGCGCAGGCCTCAAAGAAAATTCTGCCTGACACTAAGACCCTGAGCCCCATAGGGAGGAGAGGAGGGATTTAGGGAGAAATAGAGAAAAAATGGATAAAGTGAGAAGGTTAAATGGGAAGCAGTCAATTTTACTCACCTCAGGCTCTATTTTTTTTTAACTTTCTTCTACATATATTTGGTGTTATTTTTAATGTTTTTTCAGTTTTGTTTGCATATACTTTATACATGATGAATAATGAAATTCATGTATGTGCTGAAACAGTAAATTGTTGGATGTTCTATTATTAGATCCTGCTCCTCCATCTGCTTTTATGATTACTGAGTAATTAAAACAGCACATCCTCTCTACAAACTCATCTAGCTCCTACCCTAACTCCTTCATTTTTTATCCAGTACAGGTACAGCACACATAGTCAGTTTACCTACAGCCTCAGGATGTTTAACCAGATGTTTGCTCATATATTTCAAGTAGAAATAGTTCCATTTTTAGGGTTTGTTTTGTGTATGGGAGTATGTGTGTAATTTTTCATCTGCAGATGTTAACTGTGCAAGGTTGTATTCATTCTTGATGGAGTGCAGTCATTCACTTCCATGAATGATGATTCATTTGTAGACTTCAGCAAGCCTTTCAGGGCAAATAACGGCTTAAGTGAATTGTCAGACGGAGTGTCAGGCCTGTAGAGCAATTTTTCTGAGCATCCTTTACAGTCCAGGGGTTAATGCAACAAACGCTGCCCGGGCCTCACGTGCGCTGCCACTCGTGAAGGTAAATCACCTCCTCTTACTCTCTTTATCTTTCTGTCATTTACTTTATCCCGCTGAGCATGAAGAACACCTTGATTTCGTGCTACGCAGAGATGGATGCATATTTGTCTGTCAAAAAAGGGAAGGCTTGCATTTGTGAGTGACCATCAAAAAGTGCAGAGACATAGAGAGAGAGGGTGAGAAAGAGATGAAGGAAGTAAGGTGGGAGCAGACAAGGCAAAACTGAGAGAGAAGGGGCAAGATTGAAGGGGGAGATGGCTTGTGCTCACCAAAGCCATTAATGTTTGATTCACCCACTCCTCACTCTTTGAATAAATCAACCTGTCATTCCCTTTCTCCTTTTCATTCAAGTGTGAGGGTCCCACCCCTCCATCCCCACTCCCAACCTGCCTTTGGTGCTCTTCTTCCCTCTAAGAATCACTTGGCAGAATTGCGAATTCTGACAAGATTTCGCTAACATGGAAGACAGTTGTGCATCTTGTCAGTCCCTTCCTATGTGTCTGTGTTTACGTGTAGGTGTATTTGAGAGAGAGAAACAATACTAACTCTCATTGGTTTGCACAATGTGTATGAAAACCATGGTTATGGGAACAATACTCTGCTGAAAGATGGAAGAAATTAATGTGTGGAAAAAATGTGTTCAGCTACAAGTCATGCTGTCAACCTCACTAGGGCTCCATTTGGCATTATGCAAATTCCTTGACAATACTTTCCCTCTGTCTACTTCTGTGTCTCAATACGCACCTCCCTTCCCATTGGTCTGTTTTTCCCACTCATTGTCCCCCTGTGACCGCGGCTAGATTTTCCTTAATAGAGCTTTATAGCCTTTCCAATTTGCTCAAATCTGTTTTTGCTGTCACTTCTACAATTGAGATGGTAGGGAGAGAGGCATTAAAGGGAAATGATGCTTTATAGAGAAGTATGAACGAAAGTTTAACAGGAAGAGAAAGACTGTTGCTACCTACAGTTTTCACTCTTTCATCTTGAGATTGTTCTGTGTTCAGTCCAATATAATAATAACCAGTGATGGAAGAAGTACCTAAGTAAAAGTACTAATATAGAAATATAAACATACTCCATTACAAGTAAAAATCTTGCATTACAACATCTACTTAAATAAAAGAACAGATGCATTAACTACAAAATTTATTTAAAGTACTAAAGTACAAGTAATTGAAGTAATAAAATTCTTATTGTTACACATTTTCCCTCTCACGACTTTTACTCCTTAATTTACACCTCGGATAGCAGGTTTTACTGAGCTGAGCAGGCACACATGTCAACCACAATAAGCAACTGTTTTAACCCAAAAGTGATAAACAGATGTTTAAGCTCCAAGTCTATCTTTGTCAAACATCTGCTGCATTTTCGGGGTTGTCATTCTTCACATAGAACAAAACAGTATTTTTTATCTCACGAGCAAAGGGGGCAATGGAAGGTGACTTTGATCTGTCTGTCGAATACAAAAACAAATACAGGCTAGATTTCAATGAAACCATCATTATACTGTATATCATACTGTATATTCATTATGTGAATCAGAACAACAGTGGCGTCTTTAATTTAATTACAGTTGCATTGTTATTATAATAGGTTTGTCATCACAAATTGTTTTCAATTTCTTATATTTTCAATGTTGTCAGAATGTCCAATTTTTGTAGCTGTATTAAATTGTCTCTGTGCTCTTATTGTAATTTGTTTAATATGTTGTATGATATGCTATAGCTTCTCTTCCTCTTTGCCTCTTTTTCCATAATATTTTAGTTTTAGTTTGTTGTTACTTTTGCACTTTCTCACAGTATTGTAGATATGTTTCCTCTGTTATCATTTATGTCAAAACAGGATTTCATGCTACATTTACAGTTTTTTTTTCTGTCGCTTTGGTGCATTTCTCACATCACTATTAACATTTGCACAACAATTAGTTCAACCTCCATAACATTTAGTCATTTGTGCACCATAGCAGCATTTTCTCATTCTTTCAAACAAATAACATCCAAATAAATGTCCAAATGCTTTTGGATATGCATCAGTTGCTTTCATACAACTCTGCAGTTTAATACCCTTATCATTTTCAACATTTTTCAGGTGCAGATGATTTTGCTGAGAGCGACATCATATTGGTTGATTGTCACTTTTAAGCTATGCGATTAAAAACACAATAGCACAACATTTTATTAATAGTTTTACTTAATTTGCATTTGCTTTTACGTTTTAAATTGTTTTTACATTATTTATTTGTTGAAAACAATTTGATTGTTTTACCAATGCCTTAGTAGCACTTTAGTGCTGCCTTTTCCACTGTTTCTGTTCTGGTCTTTCTGTTCTTTTTAATTAACCTGTTAAAATACAAAAAACACTGATACAGGGGCAGCATTGAGTTTTTTTGCATATATTTCATCAGAAACCCTCAGCTACAACAAAAAAATATTATCTGTAGTAAAACACAATGTTACTGTTACAGTATCAGTATATACTGTCAATATCCACATTATCAATACAATAAGAAAATAGTTTAATGTAATAATAATTCTTAACTGGATAGTACAAATGAATTACTCTTAACTCATTAACACTAATTTTTCCAGCTGTTTTCTTATTGAGGCCTACCTGCTTCTTTCCTTCTGTGTTTTGGATACCTCTGAACATAATCTCCTTTTTTCAACCATGCTGCTTGTAGAAATGTTTAGAGGGTGTTTCACTGCAGTACAAAAACCACAAAGGACCATCTTCTCATACCAGCTTCTTGGTGAGTGGGTGGTGCCTTGAAACAAAGTTGGGGATCTCCAACTTTTACACAAGTAGTGATCAGATAAAGTTCAACCCATCAATCCATTTTGAGCGTCTTTCACTTGATAACTCCATACGTTATTCTGTCAAGATGTATTTTCAAGGTATTCCACCTTTTTTATTCATTTTTTCCCTGTACCAGGTGTTTTTAAGTCAGTCAGTCAGTTGTCTCCTCTCTCTCTTCCAGCTGATGGATCCTTTTTGGTTCCACTCCTGATCTCAAATGTATGCACTTGAAGTCGCTTAAGCTGATTTCAATTAATTTGTTAGATATTGTGATTTTTTTATTGATAGATAGATAGATATATAGCTTGTCAAGCCTGTGAACTTAAAAAGTAGTTGAAATAGTGTGGAAAACATAGCCATATCTTTTGTTTGTTGTGTTCTTTCAATCTTTTGGACATGTGAAGGGAAAAGGCAGAAAAGTCAATATTTTCTCTCAGTTCTTTCTCTTAAGTAAGCAAGGTCTGGTTTCCCTTTAGTTATCAACTAGCACTGATAACAGCACCCGCCACTAAGGTCTCTCCTCATCCAAGTGAATCCCCTTTTGTCCTGAGACGTGTTGCTCTCCATTTTCTACTTGCCCCCCCCCTTCTGCGGTGTCCCCACCATAAGTGCTTTGATGTATAATTGAGCTGTGCGATCGACCGCTCCTCTCCCCCTTTCTTCCTCTCTTTCCTCTATGCCCCCGCAGGAAATAGAAAAGATAGGTTAAAGGGGGAGAGGAGAAAAAAGAAGGAAGCAATGTAGGGGAGGGAAATTGAGACATTGCTTATAAAAGAGATTCTGGCAGGAGAGAGGCTATTGGATTGTAATACAGGTTCTTTATGAAAAGTGTGAGACACTAATACAAACCTTAGGTGAAATTTCATGTGTCGCTACAAATGAATCAATAAAATGCTATTAGGAAATGCTGTTACATGAGCAAAACAGACCAAGACACACACAGCCCTCGACACTGCACTCGTTGAGCTCATATTTTGAGTCATGTCTCATCAACTAGATGTAATTTAATTTGACAATGTCACATTCTACTAATTGAGATGAAGACAGGGATGAAAGTAGAATGAAATTGTGGTAATAACAGGTTGAGATATTGTTGTGAGAAGTACCACTTGCCATGTTATGATCAATTTAATAAAGAGATGCTTATACATATAACTATTCTGCATTAGCGTCATTAGTGCTGCCAGTGATTTTTATTTATGTGTAATCATACAGTATACACACAACCAAATCTTTGCTTTATTAAAATGAGAGTGTGGCTTTGCCTCATTCATGTTTATTGTCTGCTGACATGAAGTACTTTTCTTGGCTTGCTTATTGCTCTGTCGCCACTCTTTTCTGCTGCAGAGCTACATGAAATGATTGCCCAGTAGTGCTGCGGTTTCTCTGTACTGCTCACATCTGTTTGTCAATTTGTATGTGACTCTCACATTTAGTGTTGTTCATTTCATAGTTCTGTTCTTTTTATATGAACTCAAATGACAATCTGGCTTTAGTATGGATGAACAAGGTAGGGAGAATGGAAAGTTGGTACGGTGTTTAACACATTACTGATATAGACATACAGTACAAGATAGTTGCCATCTCATTCTTTTTAGCCACAATCATCACACCCAGATTTACACATTTGTAGTACACATACTGTACCCACTAACAAGAAGCTATTTAATACATCTATCAAACTGGATTTCAGTGACAACATCTTAAGGTACCACTCAGTAATAGCACCAATATAAAACCTCTTGACTCATATAAACCTTGAAACAAAAACAGAATTAGAAAATATATCTATGTTTTTGCAGGTAAAACAGTTCTCGCTTTGCTCTTTGTCAGGTTCATGACTGGCATCGATACTGGGTTATAAAGCTGAAACTAATGAGATTTGCTTGTGTTACTGTTGCCTTAGGTTTTGGCAATGAAAAGTGAAAAAAAAACTCCATGCACCCTGTCACTTGAAGAGCTTTATATATATATATATATATATATATATATATATATATATATATATATATATATATATATATATATATATATATATATATATATATATATATATATATATATATATATATATATATATATATATACACACACACACAGTGAGAAGGTTGCACGTTCAACCCTTGGACCTTGCTGTGTGGAGTTTGTATGTATGTCTGCATGAGTTTTCTCCGGCTTCCTCCCACTGTCCATAGCATAGGTTAATTGGAGACTTTAAATTACCCATAGGTATGAGTGTGTGAGCGAAGGGTGTGTGTGCCCCATGGTAGATCGGCGGTCTGTCTGGGGTGTATCCCTGCCTCTCGTCTGAAGTACGCTAGGATTGGCTCCAGAAGACCCCTGTGACCCTAGTGAGGAATAAGCAGGTATAGAAAATGACTGCTTGTATATAATCCAGTTCAGTACTGTGCAGTCCATAGTAGTCGAATGTGTTAGACAAATGTGCGTTTGCTGCAGCAGGATGTTGCCAAAGCATCATAGCATATGAGCTGAGGTAACGTTATTGGCTCTACTGACCAGAACAGATGGATGGTAAAGACTTAAATTCTGTAAAGAAAACATCTCAAAGAACAGATTCAAATTTTGTTGCAGGTTTTTCTGTCAAGGTTGAAATGATAATTTTTAATTTTATTTACTCCTAAATTCTACTAGGCTAATCTGTCTGCATATCATCTCTATCTCTCTCTTGCTCCCTCTCTCACCCTCTCTCTCTCTCATTTAACATTATTGAGAATTAAAATCTTGCATACTAATACATATCTCAGTGTTCCATGTGATTTTGTCGATCAAACACCCCAGTCCTATTAAGAGTTAGCTGGCAAGCAGATGGAGGCATTTAAATGCTCTGGTTGCGTGGTCCCTGCTGAAAGCCAGAGATAAGACTGCACACATACACACACACGCAGACAGACATACACACACAGATTTCCTCTTTTGGGGAGTAATCACCATCATTCTTCAAGCACTGGAATAATACATGGAAAAATAAAGGCACCTGGGGTCATAGTGCAGGGGAAAGGCAACCTGGATATATGTAGTCAGACATATCTGCAATTGCTTGAAATCTGTGAATTATGCATTGACTAGGAAGTATGTAGATCTGTGTGTGTGTGTGTGCGTGCGTGCGTGCGTGTGTGTGGTGTGTATCTGTGGAGAGACAGCTGAAAATCTGTAAGATTCATAGAAGAAGAGACCCATCTGCCCTCATGATACCCCCATACCTGAGGCTACATATGTTGATATAGAATGCAGTGTACCTATAGGACCAGACTGCAGAACGGAGAGATTCAGGAGTACAGAGTTTGCAAGGAAGTTAAAGCACAAAAAAGGGGTGAAAACAAGTACACAAAAAGATCCAGTGAAAGAAAAGAGAAAAGCAGCAGGGCAAAGAGTGCAGGGCATCTGTTTAAAAACAGCAGCATGTGCACTGAATCCCATGGGAAGTTGCTGAGATGAAATGGCCTTAACGGTAACTTTGGTAGCACAGCTCATGTGAGAATCTGTTGTTTAAAGTGCAGCTTCTCTTGTTCATCAGCCTCACATTGCGGTTATATAGGAAGGTTCAAGGTTCAAGTTATGTTAAGCAGGTTTATCATAATTATATTCATTTATATTTACAATAGACAAATTCTGAGGAAGGACCAGTTGATCTTGGACAGCTCCGACGATCCTTTATTTGAGGAATTTGTTCTTCTCCATCTGGTCAGAGATACAGGCTTCCCAGGATGAAGAGCAATAGGGTTACATTTTCCTGTGATGCAAGGGCAATAAATGCACTTTATATGCCCTGAAACCTTGATTGAATTGCCTAGTAGCACTTTATTATTGCTACTCTTCAAATTGATTGATTTGATTCTTTTAACAAGCACAAGCTTTTTGGTTGTTTGCTGTTGTAATGTCCCATGTCCTGTTGTCTTGTTCTGAAAATCAAATTTCTCTTAAATAATAAAGAACCAAATAAAGAACCAAACTGAACTGAACTAGGTCTTTAAAATGAAAGCATTTTCTCTGTAAAACAACAGTAGGATCAGAAATAAAGAATAGAGGCAGCTCAAGCAGAATCGGTAGTGGATTCCTTTGATTTAGGGCTGTAGCTATCGATTATTTTACTAATCGAGTTATTTCAGTTCCTTGAGGAATCATTTCATCCCTACTTTGATGAGATGCTTTGAGGATTCCACAGACTTCTGCTCTACATCAGCAGAAGAGGCTTTCTTTCATCCTGACATTGTGACATGTTGCTTTGATTATATAATCACATCATAATCGATCTCCCACTGAGCTGAATGTGCTACATCTCATCATCAATGTAGTTAATAAATGATGGCTACAGCCTATTCCAGCACCCATTTAGCAAGACGCAGGGTTCATCCTTATGTTTATTCACACCTACACCACCAATTAACCCAACATATATATTTTTGGACTGGTGGAGGAAGCAAGCCTAATACTAGACCTTAGAATTGTTTTTTAAGAGATCACATAGGTGATGACCAGAGCTACTGAATGTAAGTGGGATTAAGAATGGGGACACAATCTTTTTGTGCCAGAGGCAGAAAAAATACCTCCAAAGTGGCTATACAAGCTGTTAATAGAAATAATAACAAATGGTTCAGAAGGTTCAAATGGTTTAAAGACACGGAAACGTGCAATATGCATTCCTTTGGGATTTGGAGACTGTGTTCTGGACAAACTGTTCTAGGACATTGCAAATTACAGTTGTTGAGATGGAAATAAAAGAAGGTTATAAACAACTGAAAGCTGAGAAAGATCTTTATGTTGAACATTACAGCTAACAAATACTGCATGTGACATCTCAATGTACTCACATGGTAATCAGGATTTCAGCATAGATTAGAGGCAGTGATTTATTGATTCAAGTCAATTATCATCCTCTGCCAGGTTAATAAAAAAAAGAAAAGATAATCAACCCTTTGTCATGAGAACATGATAGAGTCTTGGCTGTTCCATTCACAATCAGTGTTCAATATTTATATTGATTTGTTTGTGTGTTACCCAGACTTGTTCCCACTAGTTCACTCCATCTCTCCCCCATGTTAGTTCTGGGCAATTGCCTAAACAATGTTGCCCTTACTCCATATGAATTGAAATAAGATCAATTGTACTGTGTGTGTGACTGCAAACCTAATCAGCTGCCATAAAAAAATAATAAAATAAAAAAACCTCTCTACAGCTACATAAATGTTTTAAAAAAGTGGCTTTGTAATGTTACCCTAGATGTGTACCCTTAACATATGATTTCCCTTAATGTGAATAGTAAAAGATCATAAATGCAGAGAAACAAAAGTACAATGCTAATTGAACAATGTACAGAACCAATTAGCATAATGCTAATGAAGTTGCACAGGTCTATGGATGCTGCAGGCTGATGTCACTGTCGCGTTCTCTGGCCTAGGTACCTCTCACACACACACAACTTATAAACTCACATACACAAACACATGTCTCTCTTCAACTTGTCCCAGATTCCCCAATGTATTTATAAGAATGCTTGGACTGATTAAACTCAGACTTTTATGGGGAAATGTGGAAAAACATTACCAAATAAATAAATAAAACCAAAGTGTCTTGCCCCTATAGGCAACAGCTGTTTATATGATAATCAGCTCTCCTCTAATTTGCATTTAATTCTATTTTAAAAATGACTTCTTAAAAAAGAGAAGAAGTGGATAAGAACAGGATAAATTATGTAGGAGAACAGTATATTCTGTATGAGGAAAAGTAAACAGGCTTTGTTATAGGTATGAATATGTTTACCTTCCACTCTCTTTCATTAGGATGTCACTTACCTTTGGTTTGTGTCAATGTGAGTGTAGAGAAAAAAGCTGCCGTTTATCTTTAAAATATGTTCATATGTATACCCATAAACCTCACTGTTCAGTGTTCTTTATGGTATTATTTACTCTCTGGACATAGGGTGCTTTATTCTGCAGATTTTGGACCTGCCCCTGTCTGTAGCCTGTTTTGAAAGGCAGCCTGGACCAGAAAGCCACATGAATGAATTCCTGGACGGTCTGGGAAAATCTGATCAGGGGGTTTATGTCCCTCTGATCCTAGAGCATCTGCTCTTGAGCAGCTTGAGCAAGGCCACAGCAGTGGTAGTATCGTGCATCTCCCAGTTGTGAGCGTACAGTATAACATGCCCTTGTCACTGCAGCTTATCCCCCAAGGTGCTGCTGTCCAGTTAAATATGCTCCATGTACTTCTTAAAACTCGGTCATTACCACATCAGTGTTGTATGGTTTCTGTAGCAAATATTCTGAACGGAGGTTGCTTGATGGCACCGTTCAGTTCCAACATAGCTGTACCTTTAACTAAATGTTGGAAACAAAGTAGTTTATTTTCACTTGAATAACTGAGATTGATAACTTTCACAAGAAGTAGAAAGTGGGTGCAAGACTTGCCAATGTGGCCTGTCCTTGTACCCTTCCCCTGGGATCAATCCATCTAGCTCTCTCTGGCTGTCTGGCTCTGTGGATCCCTGTGGCATGCTGAACTTGATTACCTTTACATTTAAACAAACAGCCCTGACTATTTAGAGGCAGTCAGCCATGAGCTCTGACAGGGAGGTTGGGGTTGGCAGTTGGGGGAGATGACTGATCAGAAGATAAAGACGTTATTTGTTTCTTTTCTCTGATGACAAAAAGGACTTGTACATACACACAAATACACACAGATCATTCTACTTTGTACATGAAGAACCTCCAATTCCTACTACATAAGCCCTTACTTTAACCATGCTCAACCTCCCTAATCTAAATCTATGTCCTACCAAATTATAAATATACTAGACGAAACACTAAGAGCATCAGACACAATGACAGCTCTTGATAAAAAAACTAATTAAAAAGAGCTAAACCTGAAATTACAGGAGCCTATCAAATATTGCATACATGCAATCACATCATGCACACACACAGGCAGATTTTTCTAGGGCAGGTATAGTAACATGAAACAGTAGGTAGGCACAGGTGTTATCAATGATACTAATTAATGTTCCATTCAATATAATAGAGCCTTTCCAATGAGCCATCATGCACAATAAAAGCACTCTGACTGAACCTTAATTAATATTATTGGTAACATCTGTGTTTCCCTACTATTTCATGTCAATATGGGGGCTGTGAAAAAGGTCTATTCATACACTTGCCTTGGCCTCAAAAGTGGTTCCTCTTGTTGTCTGTTGGTGTGAAATCATTTTGTTCGACTGAGTGCTTCTCCAGAAAATGGCCCATCGCTCAGCCAGGCCACAGAGTGGACAGAGAGGAAAGCAGTACAAGACGAGAATGAAAGGAGGTTATAGTATAATGTGAGATATTTTCGCCACTGGTTTCTCTATAGTGTACAAAGACCCGCTTTGTATTATGTGTTGTATTATGTCCTCCTGACCAGTTTAACAGAAATTCATTGGGTACAAGAGGTCAAATGAATTGCCAAGAACAAAATGAATGACAGCTACTGCGTGAAAGAGCCGCATACACACAATATTGTCACTTTAGTCAGTTTAGCAATTGATGTCCTGACAAGACCAATCATAATCTAACGTATTCTTCCTCACTGTCATTTGTGGGGCCATTTCTATTAGTCTTTTTAAAGAGTGGCCATCATTCTTTTCATTCTTCTAAGATCAGCTTTTCTCAGTCATCCACTGCTTTGTTGCCATCACCTCAGGAATGCTCAGACAGGGGGAAGACAAAGAAAAGCAAAAATTGGAGTTTGGAGAACTGGCTTTTGTGACTGATGGCCCTGCAGCACCACTGAATGTGTTTTAACCAGGGCTGTCTGGGACACAAAAATGCAATAAGAACCCAGAAACTCTGAGGAAAAAACATAAAAAATGAATTCTTGTCATCTCGTAAAGTCAAGAAAAATCTAACTTGGGCACGTGCAGAAACATTCCTTTTATTTACCCTTTCTTTGCTCATTTTAACTTATACTTAGCTTAAAGGTAGATTTGTTGAATGTAAGAGAATAATATGTAGGCCTAAACAAGCAGAGGCTTGCTTAAATTTGCTAGATCCATTATTACTTAGTATTTTGTTAATTTTAATTATGCACCCTCTTTGCAGTCAGTTTTCAGAGATTTTCTCACAGAACCATGTTTACAATTCTTTCAACAGCTGTCTAATTTTTTTTTTGCTATTTTCATCTCCATTTTTAACTGGGTGACTCACACTTAGATATACATAGATAAGTGGCTTATAGTTGAAAATTCAAGGAGTTACAGTCTACAAAGCACAGTGGGTCCCTCTGTTTCAGAGAAAAGATCCCTAAAGGCATTCTGTCCTATGCCGATAATGGATCATTGCTGATACTGTAGGCACACTTATCAGCAGATTGCATGTAGTCACTCAGAGACAGTCTGTCTCTTAGTGCAACTGAGCTCACGATACCTGTCAACACTGGCATCAGCCACCCAGGTTTTACTACTGAGACTAAGATTGAAGAGCTTGATGAGGTGCTTTCCATACCTTAACCTCAGCCCCAAGCACAGTGTCCATTCCAATATCACAGTTACATACTATAGTACTCCAAGAACTCCTTTCACAGCTGTTGTGAATGAGTGGAACTGTAAAGACAGACACATCCTTTTATGAGTAGTGCTGTCTCATCAGCTTGTGGACTCGATTCACATGATGTACAGTATATATTGAAGTTGTTGGTACCTCTCCGAGGACTCGTTTTATCAGGGGTGTGGCTGCATCTGTGAACCTATTCTATGAGGTGTCTACAAGTAATATTCTGTTTATACGGCCAAGCTGCACTTCCTCATATGCAGTACTTACAGTGGTTCTACTGCATAGATGTAGCTAAGTCGCTGATGGCTCATGCAGATTTAGAGTTGGGGTGTGTATGAAATTTCATCCTTTCTGGATGTTTCCTGGTTCTTCTCTAATCTGTTGGGCACCAAGACACTGAAACAGTTAAACAATTTAACACAATATGTTACCTGTGACATGTCTTACAGTTCTTATGTTGCAAGCATTTGCAAGCAGCAACATTCTACAAATGCTGTGTTTATTTAGACAATTCAAACTGTTTCCAAGTAAGTTAAACTACCCTCTTTCAGGAGAGTATTAATCATTTTTGGATAATTTCCCCCATTTACTGTTGGAGACTTGCAGATGACGGACACTTAGTCTTGTTTCAATAGCAGTGAATTATTGATAAGCTAATTTCAAATATGAAATATGGCTTTGTGTGTCACCTCTATGATTAATTAAAGTGTTCTCATGATTCACCTGCTTCAACATCTCTGCCAAAGCTGCACACTGAAATCATTACCAACACCCTGACTTCATCCACTTATATACTAGGGTATCCATCAAATAGTTGTGTACTTCATGTATTTTAATATATGCATCAAATAGTTATTGATGGGTTTATATGATCCTGGGGTGTATTCATGATTATTTCAAGGCTCCTATATGATTCCTCCAGTGTATTCATGATCACATTTTTATGTGAAAAATTTAATTTGGTGATTAGTTTCCAATTTAATATCATTAAATAACAAAGCAACTTCCCCCATTATTCTCCTGTGATTATTTTTCTTCACATTCTGCTTATTTCCATTACATAATTTGGGTTAGAATAACTGGTGTCTTTTTGTCAAGGCACCATATGGGAGGCATTGATGGAGGGACAGCAGTTGAATGAGGCCGGAAGTGAAAGGGTGAGTAAAGTGGGTACAATCACATGCCCGCTGAGTTGGAAGCGGAAGCCTTAAAAAACAAAAAAAAACTTTGCCAGTAGTGTAGGTGTAATCATGACTCTATTGTAGTGAACAGCTGGATCTCTGTGGCTGTGAGCAGTAGGGGGCCAAAGCCTGGGCACTGCCCCTGCAAATCACTACATCTTTAACATTTCTGACAAAATAAGAGCAGAGCATTGTATTCAAAAGTCTGTGAGTTTTCCACAGACTTCATCACTTTGGGGAAAAAAAATTAAACTTGGGATGAAATGGTAAAAATAGCCAAACGCCAAAGCACATCAAAATTTTGACTGTTTTCTCACAGAATCAACAAGCAACAGAAAGGGATTATTGGTCTTCAAGCAAGGCCTGAGGAAAACAGTTTCAGTCAGTGGGTCAGTCAGTCAGTTGGTTGACTATTTGAATGGTCCGTCTGACAGTCCAACATTTTGGTCTGTACACAAATACAAAAACAACCACTGGCCAGGTTTCCATGTTAAGAGATTTGATCATTTGTGTTTTATGTGGTGACCAATGGATGGAAATAAGATGACAATTTACAAATTGAGCATCTCATCTTCTATACCTGCTTATACCTCATTAGGGTTGCAGGGGTCTGCTGGAGCCTATCCCAGCTGTTACGGCGAGAGGCAGGGATACACCCCAGATGGTTGCCAGCCAATCATCGGGCACACATACCATTCACTCACACATTCACACCTATGGGCAATTTAGAGTCACCAATTAACCTGAGCATGTTTTTGGACTGTGGAGGAAGCCAGAGTACTCGATGAAAACCCATGCAGACATGGCGAGAACATGCAAACTCCACACAGAAAGATCCCAGACCCAGGACCAAGGAGGTCTTGAACCTGCGACCTTCTTGCTGTGAGGCAACAGCACTAACCCCTGCGCCACCCCAAATTGAACATATGCTAATAAAATCTAGTAATGATAATGAATGAGTTATGTGTATTGTGGGTGTATTTTAATGAATCATTATCTGCTCATATTTCGTCTTTGCTGTAGTCAGTTCTTCCATGGAGCTGTGGCCTGGGTTACTGTGGTATTTAAATGAACCAGAGCCATCATTAAGTGTATTAGTTCCACGTGTGCTTTTCCTGCAAATCAACATTCAAACAAATCAACATTTCTGCTTTGAAAAGGCTTATTGTATTCTGATCAGGCTCGATAGCCTTTTGTTTGGAAAAGGCACAGCGCTGTGACCGGTTTGCGGCCTCCCCGATGCAGTGATCATTTAGGAGTCTTGTCTATTTCTTCCTCGAGCTAAAGCAAATTTGTCAAGCTGCACAGAGCAGATCTCACCAAACAGGAAGTAAGGACACTAGAAACAAAGGATTTTAGTCACAGATGTCTGGATCTTAAGTTATCAGAGCAACAAGCTCAGCTCACTTGGATAGCAACATGAAGTTGCTTTATTCAGTGTTTTACGTTTAATCTGGGTCTGTTTGCTTTGGAGAGGAAGAGAAGACCTCTCCAGATAATCTGCTCACCTACTAATGTACCGTATGCATTTGTCGGTAATTACCTCAAACTATCACAGACCCACTCATCAGAACAGTACAGTATTTAGAAGAGCATCTTTTGCTTAACATTCATGAACTGTAATATTTGATTCAAAAACCTAAATTTAGTACATTTTCACTGTCTATGTTGTTTAATGTAAGCACATCTTAAACAAATAGATTGCTTAAACCTGGAGTGGGATATAGGCTAAACAGCGAATTTGGCATGTTGGACACTTGACCATGTAGGAATATTTTGATCAGATTGCCAACAATAAATTACACAAATAACACTTACATTCATTGAATTAGGGGAATTTTCTTTACTTAGAATGATGGGTAACTGGACGATTTTACAGTTTTCTGAAATAAAATGTTTTTTTTAGTCATTGTTTCCATTTCCTACACCAGAAAAAGAGTTAGAACCAGCCTATGTATATTTTTGAATTGGCATAAGAATGATCCCTCTTATCATTATCAACCATTAAGAGCCTAATGGTTACAGCAGGTAACATTTCTATGACAATTCAGCCATTCAAATGCACTTCAAGTTCTTAAAATGGTGCTCAAGATCTTTCTCCATTCAAATTATTCTAAAATCCACAATTTTCAACAGATTTCTTTGTCTTTGTACTTTTCACGTCATCAGTTAATTTCCTATCCAATCTTCCTAGATTCTATCAAATAAATGTTACAAACCAATCTGTGAATGGTAGCTTTTTTCTTGTGTCACTTTCTCTGACAAACACATTGCTCGGTTCTTGTGTTCTACAGCCAAAAGTACAGTGTTATATTGAATAAGAGGCATTAAGCTGTAATTATATATTCAAGAGATATAAGAAATACATAATGAGCTTTGTCCAAAGAATCCTTCAGGGCACAGGTTTTACGCAACGTTCCTACAGTTTACAGTTTCTTTCAGAGTATCCATGGTTAGAAAACGATAAAGGTTAAACTCACACTAAAAACATTGAAGCTGAGTATTTTGTTAGGTAAAAAGATACTGTGAATGTAAATGTGTTTTCATCTGTCTTTTTTCAGTAAATATAAGGGGCTCCAGCAATTTTCCTACTCTTGATACATACACAATACTATTCCAATAATACACATTCATATTGTTTTTAGTTTCTTGGCCATGTTTCTGTTCTGCTGCATCCCTATGTGTATAAGGAGCAGAGGTAAAGGGTGTTATGCACCCACCTCTGCCTCTTTCATGCAACCTGCTTGTGGTCAGTTTTATCACACAGCATTAAACTATCCTCAAGTTACCATTGCACTGTTCATGCACCAAACCACACCGGCAACACACCCACACTGTCACAAGAAAACACAAATACAGTTGAGTTGAGTGGAGCTCTGAGGGAGATTTCAGGCCATTTTTGGGGTAAAGAATAAACTTAGTCAGAGTTTGATTGTAAAAAGTAATAATGAATGCATCCACTATGCACTTAGCAGATGAATAGAATAATATTAACCAGCTTTGATGGAACTGTGTTTATCCTCCCCATCGTATAATAAATATAGGGAATATGACATGAATTCCATAACTGATGGAGACCAATCTAGATTTCCTTAGAGATTAGGGAAAGTGCAGAAGTATTACTTAAGCAGTCTGTTTTTAATGAGTAACCGTGACACGCTACCAATACAAGATGTACTGTATATAAATTTCTCAGAATTTTCATATTCAGGTTGATAATTGTTATTCTTTTTCAGGAAATGTTATGTAAAATACTGTTGTTGTTTTTTTTTAAATAAATATCTCACAGTGCTTTCAACATCATTGTACTTCTCCCTTTCCATTACAGAGTTGTGTTTGGATAATTTGCATTTTTTTTTTTTTTGACAAATCATAATACTAATTTGGTGCTTTTAGCCTGTGCACCTGAAGAACATAATTTGCCTTTATGCAGCGGTCTGAGAT
Source organism: Lepturacanthus savala (assembly GCA_030544235.1). Classification (NCBI taxonomy): domain Eukaryota; kingdom Metazoa; phylum Chordata; class Actinopteri; order Scombriformes; family Trichiuridae; genus Lepturacanthus; species Lepturacanthus savala. The sequence continues at coordinate 11,241,799 of CM060478.1, forward strand.
AATTTGGCTCCCATCACAAGAGTGACGTAAAAACAAATTACAACAAGTTGTTGTTGGACAGAGCATCGTCATAAAGTGTGGTGATTGTTCTACCAAGGGCTCCCCATATGAGAGAACTGATGTTTATCCACTAGAATCCATTAGGCTTACAGTGCCAGCCTCCAGGAGACTCCAGTCCCTGTCATCAATCAAGGTCCCACAGAGAAGCTGAGCTATGTAGTCTGGAAGTCTGGGAAGCCTTGACTCTCCAGGGCCCCGGAAGCCTCTCCGTCATGTTGAACCTGCAATTTGTCCCACATGAGAAGAGCTCTCTGCAGCTGCTTTCAACTTTAGAGACAGCAGTGCAAACGCCACCATTTATATTTAGTAGAGGCACAGTCAAAAGCAAATAGGGATGCCCTTCTTTATTAGAGATGTCTCAGTCTGTTAGTGACAGACTGTGATATGCTCATATCTGCCCTCTCACTTTTTCTATTTCTCTTCTCCCACTGTCTACCTTCCTGTCTGTTTTGTGTCTTTTTCTGTATATCCTTACAACTTGTAGGCTTATCTTGACATGTTTTTTTTTTCCCATTTTCACCTGCATAACGTAATGGAAAGTTATTTGCCCCTTCACTCTTTTATCTAAACTACTGCTTCCTCACATTCAAACAAAAGACAGTATATTATCATGACAAATTTAAAAACAGACAGCTGGAATATCAATAATACATATAAAATGTATTCAGACCCTTTTTTCTTTGTGGAACCAATCAATTCATGTTTACTTGTGTATCCCCCAAGTGCCACACATTCTTTCTTGCAAATCCATCAAGGTCAAAGACATTCATACCTCTCCTGAAGCCACAATTGCCCTTGATGTGTGATTTGATGTACTGCAACATGAAATTTCATGGGGTTCTCTGCTGTCCCTGCAGAGAAACTCTTTTCTCTGTGGCAGTGGCCATTGGGTCATTTACTGAGTTTAGTCAGTGAAGGGCCAGCTCTTAGGGGAATTATGTTGTCTTCAGACTTGTTCATTTTCACAATGATGCCCATTTTGCTCCTGGAAATTTTTATTATTTTAGTTTTTATAAAAGTTTTTCATTGGTGGAAATAGGCGTGTCGACTACAGCCTCACAGCAAGGTGCAGCCGCCCTGCCATGCTGCTGTGGTCCTGCTGGTAGCCAACCAGTGATAAGGCGTATTTACTTGTCCCTAGTGCTGTGATTCTTTGATTAAAATAGGTCTACATAACTAGATACAGAGATATTTTGCCCTATTAAGCCAGTGGATCAATTATAAGTATTGCAGGGTGGAATTGATAAAGCAGACACAGCCACAGTGGGATGATAAATAGCTGCAGATGACAGTCCCTTTCTGCAAATCTGAAGACCTCCAACACACCATCAATGTAAAGAACATACGCCAGAATTGGTCATCTGTTTGGCTCAGCATGACTAGCTGGACCATAATGAGAAAACTATCTTGTGCTCTTCCATGGTTCAGTGCTGCACCACAATTCTGCCTTGGATCTCTATAGTGAATTACTTGGACTTCAGACCTTTCAGGGCATGGTTGTTTTGTCTTGTACCATGTGCACTGTCTTCTTTGGGACAAGGATGCCTTTACTCTAGTTTAGGACAGAAGACACAAAGAATGATGTGCTAAAAACAAATATTCAATATATATTGAGATGTAATATCCAATGATTTGAAAATATACTGTAAGTAAAAACATAAACCCCTGTCTCTTTCTAGCTCTTTCTACACACTGTACTGTATCTCCAGCCCTCCTTTCAAACGTAGTAGGTTTCAGAGGGAGAGTATAGGCACAGCAGGGAACTGTCTTCATCCCTCTCCACTTAACATTCTGTTTCCCAAAGGAAATAGTTCCTATTTATTCAAATGATACTGTCTAGGCATATATGCAGGAATATGAGCCATGGCTAACCAATCAGCGTTTGCACTTTTGAAGGAATAGGTAGTGACACATACAATGTTTCTCAACTAGCAGGCAATGGTATCCAGTTTAGCAGCCACAATGGTCCAATCCTTCCTTGCTGGGCACTATTTATTGTGTGGTTCATTTATGGAGAAGTGATTGGACAGTCTTATAGGCTAATAAAAACAAGGGGATTCACTGCCTAGCATTTTGCGCCTGGTCACACACATTGACTTGCGATCTGCATCACACGGGTCCAATCAATAGCCTGATGGCAGGGCTATTGAGACCCAGTGAAAGGTACAAAGGCCAAGCAGAAGACAATATGTCTGATGGCTCTTAGATGGCTCTCTTATGGGCTCCATGGAGAGCTGCAAAGAGAGGATTACCAGACTGACTGTAGTGCTCTGTAGGAGCAGACTGCTGGATTGCAGAGGAATTCATCACAAGGAGCTGATGTTCTAAGGCAACTGTTCAAATAGGTTGTTTTATTTGTTTTCCCATTAGAAACACATCCCCATAAAACATACATTTTATTCAAACTTTTAGGGGATAAAGGAATGAATGATTCTGTCATCAGACCAAATAGTTCCTGGGGGTGCCTGAGAGGAACTTGAGCTTCTTTTCAGTTCTTGAGGAGCTTCCTCAAGAACTGCATACCTTCAAGGTTTTTTCTGTTTGAATTCACACCTGTTATAGGGACACTGAAGTCATACATGTTTGCCAGCAGTAGGTATACCAACATCACCGAATGAAGAGCTGAATGTTTGGGTTAGGGTTAGCATATTTCCTCTATTGTATGGTTCATTTGTTTGTTTTTTGTTTAATTTTCTAAGGCTACAGCTAAGACCTATATGGCTTACATTTTACACAATCATTTACAGTTCCTGCAGTGCGGATTAAAAAAGGGAAGAGTTCCTTTAGCTCTTCTTTGAACTAAGAAGAAGTTTGGCTGAGAGTGTGACGGCATTCACTACCCTGTGGCATTTTCATCACTGTATCATAGGCTGTTGTAGAGAAAGAGGTAAAAACTGTCATGCTTTAAGAAGAGGATGAGGATACACCACTTACTTCCAAAAAATGAGTTACACAGACATACTCACCAAATGCTCAGCTATGCTCAACAAAGTTAATGAAGCAGACAGTCATGCCAGGAAAACACATGCAAGTACATACACACACAGAGACTCAGCATAAGACGGAATGTTTGATAAATTCATCCAGAATATGATTTCTGTATTTTTATCCAGCAGACTTACCTTACATAATAAATATATCAGAGAAATGCAGCTTAGATGCTTATTAAAATACTGTTATTGTTATGGCAGAGTAGAACTCTGTTCCTTCACGTCAACTATTGATGAGATATGCCTCAATGGAGATTCTTAATATTTAGTTTTCCTATATTCTGCCAAGACAGATTTACACAGATTATTAAATCACATATCATGAAATCACAGATCATGCCAGGGTACTGTGCAGGGCTGCATGCTGCTGGTACTTTGCCAAGTATCTGTCAATTTTCTTACAGATACTTTCTCAAAATATGTATCTTCATATTTGGTTTCATGTATTTGTGCGTGTGTGTGCACAGTGAGACTGAATACAATTAACCTTTTTGTACTGTAACCTACTTATTGCAATAATATTATGTTATTTTATATGTGGTTTAAACTGTGTTCAAAATTATTACGCAAATTATATTTTTCTCTGAATTTTTTTCCTAAATAGTTGATGCAATAACAGTCAGTGTAATTTTCAAGTTATCAACCGTTAGTTTAATGAATTTAGATGTGATTGAACAAACCTCTCAATGATAACAGTATAAAAATAAAAAAAAACAACTTAAAATGCACTGTTCCAAATTATTATGCACAACAGAGTTTTATAACATTTTAGTTATAGTTACATTTTAACATAGGACCCCTTATTTGATAGCAGCTTCACAATTCGTGCATCAATTGACCTTGTGAGTTTTATGAGTTTCTGCTTGAATTTCTTCAGGATGTCAGAATAGCCTCCCAGAGCTGCTGTTTAGATGTAAACTGCCTCCCACCCTTATAGATCTTTTGCTTGAGGATGCTCAAAATATTGTCAATAGGGTTGAGGTCAGGGTAGGATGGGGGGCACGTGAATGCATGAAGATGATTTTGGTATAGAAAGCATGTATCTTCTTTTTGTACCATGGAAGAAAATGGCCACTTAGAAACCCCACATACTTTACAGAGGTCATTTTCACTTTTCACACATTCATCTGAAAGGGGTCGACCAGCTCTCTCCCCATGATTCCAGCCCAAAACATGACTCTGCCACCTCCTTTCTGACGTTGCAGCCTTGCCTGCTTAGAAATGGTCATCTGCTTAATAATGTGGAATGCCCCTTCTTAGGTATTTTTTTTCTTAATTAGGCTCACCTGGCAAACTAATTATCAACATGGTATCTGAGATTGATTTCAGTGATCCAAAGAGTCCTGATACACAATACCATCCATGAGTTTAATTGAAAAACAAAAAATGTAATTGTAAATGTAAAAATGTGATTTTCTGTGCCTGTGCTCAGCACCTGTACCGTGCTGGAGCCCACCTCTTCTAACCAGTCTGGGCCAAGCTAATCACAGAAACTGGACTATGGCAGCAAACTTGATTGGAAATGGTATGGCTCTTCCAGTATTTGTGTTTGCTCACACCCTTAGTGACCAAAATAGAAGTAAACTGACCAGCTAAAACACGGATGGCTAACAAAAAATGAAAGTAGAGTTTTAGTATCATCCACTAATCAGAAGTCCTGTCTCTTGATTCCAGGCTCCTCCAGTCTGGATATTGAAGTGTCCTTAGGCAAGTTACTTAACCACAAATTGTGAGTTTGTGTAAATGATTAAATAATTAGATCTGCTTGTGCGGGATGATACCTTGTAATGTCCAGGCCACCACCATTCATAGTATGACTTTCTGTGAATAGGTGACTATACAAGTGTGTAAAAGCACTTTGGCTGATCAGTAGACTAGACCAGCGTTATACAAATGCAATCCATTTACAATTTGTCTATGGGTGCATTATCTGTTGCTCTCGCTGGCATCTGTTGCTCTCCACGTTTGACCCTGCAGCTACACTACTTGGATCCCTCTCCTTTCTGTCCTTCATGTGGCAATCAGGCTTAATCTGTTTTGAGTGACCAGTTCCCAACACTGCTCATTCATGTGTAGAGACCAGTGGCAGCACATTAAGAGGGAAATCAGGGGACGAATGATGAAGAAACACTAAGGAAATTGCATTGAGTGAAGACTCAGTCAGGAACAATATTTTTTTTCAAGTTTTCAGGCCTACAAGTTGATTTCTCATCCTGTATTCACACACGTGGTTTCACTATTATTTCCCTGACTGACAGTTAATTTATCAGCTGTTCACACCAGCTTTTTTCCACTATGAAATAGCACAGCAACACACATTCCTTGTTACTATCACTTTGCTGCTGTCTTTTTAAAAGTGATTCTCTCTCTTCAATCATAGGCAGTTATGTATACAACTATACCTCCCCCTTACCTTCCAGTCTTAACAATTTCATCAGCTTTATCATTCTTCTGCCTTATCATTCTATCAGTCTTAGCAGTCATCAGCCACCACCACCAGTGTTTGGACTCTATGGGGAGATTTATTTTGTTGCGACTCAAAAATGGTGCCCCTCAAACACACAATCTTCCAGTAGACTCTAGGCACCATAAATATATGTATAATGAAGAGTAATCTTCACTTCATTACGTTGTCTCCTGATTGAACTGCAGTTAGCCCTTACGAGTAAGACAGGTCACATATACACACATTTTGTCACACAAAATAGCAAATCATGCACACATTTGTCTCATCACACTGGTCACACTGACTAATCAGATATACATGTTCTCACCTAAGCAATCATACACAGCGTCATAGACTGATACATGAAGACAATAGTACGGTGTATTGTATAAACACACACACACACACACATGCAAATATACCTCCACGCTCCCTTGACATCACTGCAAAAAGACTGTGGGGGTCAACAGCTCTTACTGTGTCACTTTCGCTTTGGCTCTGAGCCCAGCTTTCTTCACCATGACCTCCCCATGTGGTCACACTCTCCCCCTGCAGTAAACAAAGCCACATGTTCTGTTCTATCTGTGCCCAGGTGAGTGTGAGAGAGAAAGAAAAAAGGGAACTTGTGCAAGTAGTTTTTTTCCAATAATACCTATACCTGAAATACCTCCCAGATCCCTTTTCTTGGATCTGTAGGCATTTTCATAATGTACTACTTCATATTCATATTCCTTAACTCTTAGCTTCTTGTCAATTTATTTGGGAGAAAATAAATATACAGCATTGGGTTACTGCTGTGAACTGTATGAATATTGGACATAGCCAAAATGAAGTCACCCCTTGGTTTATATTCCCATTTTAAAGCCATGAGTTTGGCATTGATTACCAACAATTGCATGATAAATTACTTTTCTTTTAGTCAACTCAAAATAAATTATGAATTAGTAAAATTATTCACTAATAGTTATTAATTTCAATCACATGAATCAAACAAATCATCAGTACATCTTGGAATTAATTATTTTTTATTAAATGAATACCTCTAAATTATACTGATAATAGCTTTTATAAAAAACACCATCCAAAAACACCAAAGGGCATAAATGAAGCATCAGTAAATTGTGAACCACTACTAATCTTATATATTTAGTGGTTTTATCACACATGGTTTAGAAATCAACAGGTATAGAATTAACGTATAAAGAATGTCTTGGAGCTCATCTGCACACTGACATATGTCTGTTTTTTCATAGTTGTAACACAATATTTTTGTATCCAGTTAGCATTCTTTAGTCTCTGTCTTTATAAATAATGAATTAATGTGTGTGCTCTAACAGTGACATGCCACTGAAGAATTGCAACCCTTTCCTGTCTAGCCACAATTGTTTGAATACAGTAACAGCCATCTTTATTTTATCCACATTGACCAATGGTACATTGTTCTTTGTAGTCGTGATTTACATGGGTTGTCCCAGGGGAAGAACATATACATTCAGTCACAACTAGACTCATAAGACTAAATACAATTTCCTCGTTTTCATCTTTCCAACTTCATATTGGGGTGACACAAAAAATTGTTTTACTATGGAGCATCCTATGACAAGAAGAAATAAAGGGGAAAGAGCAACATGTCCTGAATCATGTCTTCTTTGCTACTTTGTACTAAATGCCAATTCTGTGTGTTTGATGTCCTCCAGAATACACCGGTAGGACAATCCGTGTTCATGGTGAATGCCACAGACCCAGACCAAGGCACTGGAGGTAGCGTTCTCTTCTCCTTCCAGCCACCTTCCCCCTTCTTCGCAATTGATGGGGCCCGAGGCACCATCACCGTTATCAAATCTCTAGATTATGAGACGACCTCGGCCTACCAGCTCACTGTCAATGCCACGGTCAGCACACACATCTAACACATACGTATAGACATATACGGCCTATATTAGACAGACCTACCACACTAACAAATGAATGCATATGCTTTTGTTTCTGTTTCCATCAGGATCAAGACAAAGTACGACCGCTCTCCCGGCTTGCCAACTTGGCTATCACCATCACTGATGTCCAGGACATGGACCCTATTTTCACCAATCTGCCCTACAGTACCAACATAGAGGAGGATGTTTCCCTGGTCAGTGATATCTGACATCACACTGCATCTTATTCATGCAGCTTTTATGTGAAACTCGCTATAATCTCAGCCTTCTCTGTTGCCAAAAAGTTCAACTTTCTTTCACCTTCATTGCTCATCTCCTGCTCCTTCTGTCCCATGTTCCTTCTACTCATTGATTATTCAGAAACAGGTACAAGAGAAATATGGTTAAAAAGGCAGCCTGAGTTATTATCAGGGCAGGATACCCTCCCTCCTGAACCCCCCCGCCCAATCCACACACAGCCAAACTCAGCCCCAGGCCCTCCATACAGCACTGCAGGTGTTGGAGACTGTAATTACTGTGAGAGATTTACAGGGATGTGCGGCCTCTAGCAAAGGTCACCAGGGCTATAGGATTTATCTCCAGATGCTGCATCATGTGCTCTGCTGCTGCATGCGTATGAAGCACTACTAAGCAGTGGGGTCTCAGAATGACCTTACTTTTGTCTTTATTGCAAGTAGGTTTGTAATGAGTATCTAATATACTGAGTGCTGTTTCCCTGTACACCATTATGTTCACTCCTCTGGCTCAGCTCTCCAAACTCCGTTCCCAGGTGGCTAATGGTCCAGCTATTGATGTTTCCATTCATGGAGAGGGAATTACACACAGGGGCATAATACTGTCCGACCTTATTTCTATTCTCTCTCTCTTTTAGTTTTCAGTCTACCTCTCCCTCTGTATCTCCCCCAACTTACCCAAACCAACCCCCCAACTCACATACCCATCCACACATCTCTTGTCCCTGGCTCGCACATGCCATAGTAGAAATGTCAAGTGCTACATTTGCATGCATATTAACGGGGCGTGACGGAGTCGACACCGGTGTCTCCCCGACTCTCTGATTCATCAACTGTCACCAGGAAGGTCACAAGAGGAGGAGGAGGAGGAAGTGTGGATGGGGTAAAAAGAGGAAGTGAAAGCAATGTTGGGGTAAAGGTGAAAGGAGAGAGGAAATGTGCAAAGTTACATGAAGGAATAATCAAAAAAACATTTAGTCGGATCAAAGAGTTGATGTCAGTGAGTGGATTTCAGATTTCTCACAGAAGCTGAGCAGTGGTAAGCCTTAGAAATACTGCCTTAGAGTGTTGCAGCTCTTGCCTCTAACAGTAGGGGGCAGTGTATAATCCTATTACAACAACACTGTAGGAGGAGGTAACAGCAAGCGTGCAATCAAAATCCATTTTGACCCAGCAACAGATACAGACAGGACAACAACAGCGGTTAAAGTGAAACACAGAAAGATGGGCTAACAGTGCCACCATGCTTGTACACACACACACACACACACACAGACATGCTCACGATGCCCTCATGTGGTATTCTAACAGGCATGTGTCATTTCCATTAGGCAGTGTTTGGTGGTGATAAGCTGAGGGCCTACAGTGATGGAACGAGTGTCAACTGTTCTCAAGGCCCATGACATTTACACGTAAAGGGATATCAAACTTGGTTCCCTGTCATAGGTCATTTCTCAAAGGTGTGAGTGTGTGCACACACACATACACACCCACACACACACACACACACACAAAACCCCTCTATTTCTGCCTGTCTCACTTTATGTTTGTTTCTCTGTCTGTCTTTTTCTGTTTCCTCGGCCGATCAACCTGTCATCTGCAGAAAACTTTGAAGGAGTAGAAGAAAATATTTTCACATGAAATCACAGGGCAGGGATTTTAGCTGTTATACCTGTGAATCCATGCTGCTCGGACTGACGTTTAAGCCCCTTCTAGGACAAACACAATTTGGCTGTCAAATCAATGAAGAGAGATAAAAAGGGAACAGATTGGCGGGTAATGCACTGTATAGCTAGAAATGAAAGGATGAAGAGGTGGAGAGGGGAGCTGGTTTGGGAGATGTGTTGATGTATGTGTGAGTGTGTGTATGTTTTACATGTGGGGGAATTGTATCTTTGGAATATTGCTCATATTTTTTCAGCATCACTTGTTCTTCTCCCTCACTGTCTCTGTCCCTTATTTCACTTGTAGCCTGTGACTAAATCTTTCTCACCCCCCAGACTGAGTGTATGTGTGTTTCCCCTCTCAACTAGTGATTGGTGTGATTCAGTCTCTCTAAAAGGCTTGTAATTGATTCTGCTGTAATTGGTCAATGACAGGAGATGCTTTGGCAGAAATGGAGCATAAACATGCCTTAGACACAATTTGTAGGATCAATGGGAGGCAGCGTGCTTGGGTATGAGTGAGAGAGTGTGGGGGAGAGGAAGGGAGGGCGGGTGAGAGGAGGAGAGAAGGAAGGAAATTGGGAAGTAGGGAGGGTCGCTCCATCTCTCACTGCAGCACAGGGGTTTTTAAGTATCAGCACCATGTCTGATTGAGGCACGAAGGCTGAGAAAGCTCAGCGGATCAAAGACTTTTCAAATAGCTTTCTCTCTTTTCTTTTTTTCCCCTAAATGTCATACTGTGTTTTTTTTAAGTTACAGACTCATAGCATAGCTGGAGAGTTTTGAAACAATGAAAGGTGAAATAAACCCAAATGAAATGATAATTACCCATTCTAAAATGAAATAAAGAACTTATTGGTCTGCCTAGATGCAAGTAGCCTCTTGGCTAAAGAGTTACAGTTATTTTTTTCCTTTCCGATGTGCTCCTATGGTTCAACATTCGGTGTCTCCTAGAAAAAAGATTATGAACGTCCACCTCGGAAATATTATGGCAGTGATTCCCCAAATCAATGTACTACTTACAACTTTCACTGATCAATGTCCATGCTGAAGGTCAGAAATCAGTTTTGTTTTCAATATAAAAAATACCACTAGAGCTGCTCCCAAGCAAAGATTTTCGTGGTTGACAAGTGCTCATTAGTTAGGGCCATTAGTCAACCAGTCATTGCATGTTTAGGATATTAATTGAATTATTTTTTAATTATTTCTTTTGCTAATACTATATTTCCTTTATATACTGTTATAAATGATCTTGTTATAAATGATCTTGTCCAGCTAGTATAATGGTGTAAAAATCATTAACTATAAATTATCACTTTTATGTATATATATTATATATATATTGTTTTAATCATTTACTATGGATGTGCATTACCAAGAAAGAGTCAAGAAAAGGACATTATTGCCAGTCTTATAGCTAACGTTAGATCAGTGTTACTTACATGTTTCAGGTTTGACAATATTTACCTACAGAGATTACATGTTACCATCTCAGAGTCATCCATTATTCTCTCCTTTCCTTCCTGCCTTTATCCTGTGACCTACAGACCAATGAAAACTTGGGCAACTTGTTTTGAAAGCACCCTAAGAGTCTTCTCATCAACTAAAATTTGGCTGACTATTAGAGGACAGTTCTAAAGACCACTAGCTTAATTTTGTCTAAAACATGAAAATATGAATCTAGTATTATTACATTTTTTGATAGCTGATTGCCATAAGATGGTTTCTTGTAACAGATAACGGGTCCAATTAAAGTAAAAAATGCAGGAAAATGCATGACTGTGAAGATTACATGCATCTTATACAATATGTTTTGTGTGTGTGTCTGCAGGGCTACGAAGTAAGGAAGATAACAGCCATTGACCAGGATCTGGGCCGACCGAGAGGCATCGGCTACACCATCATCTCAGGTCTGAGTCACATAATCAATCTGACATCCGCAGCACAGAGAGGGGAATCGATCACTTCTTATCATAATCCCACAGCAATAATAGACAAGTCTCATCAAGCACAACCGTCAATAACAGGGGAGAGCGGCGCCTCAGAATTGGAGAATAGGCCTGCCCATAAGTGGATATTAATCACTGTTTGGTGCAGTTGTGCAGAAGTTACCTTTGATTTAGTGTTATCATTCACAGGTTTGGCTTGTGCCATAAAAACAGGATTATAGTTAGTCGGAGTGACAAATTTTACCTCCGGCAAAAAGATGATCTCATGATTTTTTTGTTGTTGCTTGCTTGTGTTTTTCGATTGTTTTGTTAGATATGTCACACTAACAGTTTAAAATGTGCTAAGATAAAGTGTGAGTGTTAAAAGCTACCTGAAAGCTATATCTTGCGTTGGGGTTTCTGTACCTGAGAGTCTTACTTTATGGTTACATATTTTGAAAAACTCAATTTCAGTGCTTGTGCATATAGATTTGTCTCTCTGAGGTGTCTACTAACAAACAAACACCCTGTGAAATTAGAAAACTCAGTCAGTTTTTTTGTCTGCTGCTGAGGTCAGGAAACAGTATTACAATAATAACTGACAATGCATAAATTATATTTACTACTCTATTCCCCTTTAGACATTAAGGCACATAGTCTGCTCTATGTAAATGAAATGCATTCTGAGAAAACATTCAAACACACAGATTTAAGGCCAAGAAGATTCACCAGGCATGATAGTTGGTTCTGAAACTGCTGTAGTCTTCCTATAACCAATTTGAAAGGGTAAGTGACAAGGACTGTAGCAAAGATAATAACTATGTTAATACAATTTCATTCATCAAGCATGCATAGGATCTATGTTAACTCCCTGTAGCCGACATATGTTGATAAGTAAATCATGTTTAAACATTGCATTAACTGGTAAACATACATTTCCATGAGTTATGATGAGTTTGTAGACAATTGTGCATCCGTGTTTGGCCAATTATCAGCAAGTGTTGTCGAGAAAACATTTTTGCTGGTTCTGTAGTGCTGGATCTTCATGGTATTTCAACTAAAGCATGTCAGAGACATTCTATTAAGACCCCAGGGAACTGTATTAACTTGTGGAAAAGGTTTATAATATGTCACCTTTAAAGAATGTGACAGGACTTTTGGAGAAAATGAGAGGAAGCTACAGTTTGCATGGTGCTGATAAGGCGATAGCTTGTGATCCTGCTTTAATACTCTGGAGCTGAGTTTTCCTCTGCCAAGGATGTTTGTTCCTGCCAGTTACTTTGTCTGTCTGCCTGCCAGGAGGGTATCACAAACTCATGAACAGATTTCCATTACTCTTGATGGATAGATTGACCTTGAGACAAAGAGGTCCAAGTTAGTATAGTAGTTAGTATTTTGTTTTTCTAGCTTTATCTATAAAATGAAATGAAAATACAGAAACACAAACCACTGAGGTTTTGATGTAGGTTTTCAAGATGAATAAATCAATTTAACATAAAGCTCAAATGATGTTGCGGTGAGCAAGTGGGAAATTTTTAATGTATAATAGACATAAGGATTGTTTGTAGGAGTGGTAGTCTGTCTCTGAACTGAAAAAAAGCTTAATTATGACCCGTTATTACTAATGTACAGTGTATATTTGTTTTGGTCAAAGAACATGTCTTGTAATATATCACAATTTTTTAATACTAGTTTTTGTAAGACACAGCACTCCTTTTACTTTCCCAGTGAACGCCATATTCTGATTAAAATAAACCATACAACACTTTTGACATGATGCTCCATGCACAGCTGTAACACCTCTTTAATCCCCCCGTGGGGTGTTTTTTTTTACCACAATCAACATTTCAATCCTGAAGGATGAACAATCCCTCGAAGATCCTTCAGCACTAACACATTGATCTGCGTGGTGCAAATAAACCCCCGTTGGGAGGATTACAGCCATGTGTGGACTGTATTCTTTAAACTCTGCATGCCCCCTGTTGAGCCCAAAATGGCCAGGATGGAAGGACATCAGTGGCTCCAGTTTTGCCAGCTGGCTGATAAGGGCTGGCACTGCTTGATAAGCCTGGAACACCATGGGAATTTTGGGTGATGAAGATATTCATCGTTCTGCCATCTGCTGAGTCACTGCCTGACCTCACTGCTTAACAAAGAAATTTGACCCTGTGCGTGCCTATGCGTTTGAACTCGAGCATGTGTGCAGTCATGTTTTATTTGTGAGCGAGAGCACAAACAGCGTGCACTCCTTAACGCATGTGTGCACCTGATTGTTGTACACTCAGGACACAACCCAGCCCACTTTTTTACTCACCATAAACACTCTGTTCCCTTTCAGTGCACGCACCTACTCAGTCTTACTTACCGTCTGCTGCAACATGTTGTATTGTTGTGTGTGTGTTGTTTTTGTTGCAAAGTTGAAGGGCTGAGTTAAGCTCTAGAGGAGAAGAGCATTAAAAAGACATTAATTAGGTGGTGCGATGTATTCCCGGTCGCTGCAAAATCAAGAGTTATAGCACTGCACTAAGCCCTTATGGAGATGGAGTCTGTAGGTTTGATAAAATCATTATAAGTTTGATAGATAATGGGAGTTGAAGGGTGATGCAGTGCCAGTAGATAAAGGTGGTAGGGCAAGGTTTTCAGAGGATTTTTGCATGTGTGTTAGTTGTTGGTTTGTGCATGTGTGTTTGTGTGTGTGCGTGTCCGTGCTTGTGTTTGTGTGTGTGTGCATATGTGTGTGTGTGTGTGTGTGTGTGTGTGTGTGTGTGTGTATGTGTGCGTGTGGGAGTGTCTATACAGGCTCATGTGCACTTTGATTAGTGGGAGGGTGTGCTTGTTTGCAGACTTAAGTTTGACTGCACAATGCTTCTCTTACCCCCCGCCCCCCAGAGTGTCCTCAGAGAACGCAGCTCACTCCTGCGGGACTCGTCTCATTAGTTCAGTAATTAAGATAAATGAGGTTTTAATTGCAGTTGTGATTTATGGTAATGATTGTGGGACTCAAGATGAGGATTTCCTCTGCCTCCTCCAATCAGAGGGCAGATCTGGGATTTGATGTGTACAAGAGATAGCATCGCAGCACTGCTCTGCCTCTGATGTTGCGGTTGTTATTATTTGTTATGATGCTGGAGATGTAGGGGAAGGTTCCGGTGGTAAGATCCCTGGTCCACAGGGTGGGATGCATCACTTACTATAGTACCTCTGGCTTACTGGTCTCATCAAAAACTCTACTGATCAGAATTTTAAGACCCACTATTGATGATAAGATTTATTTTACTATACTTGCCCATTGTGGTTGTTACCATAAATATCAATATTGGTTTTGTTTTGCATTTAAAAGGAGGATGTGCCATTGATTTAATTACCTAATGTCCATTATTGAAGATGTTACTCTAACTATTCCAAATATTGCTCAAGATTTTCTTTTCATGTGATGCTTGCATGTCTCAGTTTGCATGTATCATAAAACTATCAAACCCTTCAGACCATCCTAAAAGCAGCATTATGTGATGTGTGTCTGCAACACCATTTAAACAGACATGATAGGTCTAATCCTCCAGCTCTCATGTTGGTATTCCTCAGATTGCTTTGAGGCACCTGGACTGAAACTGCATCATGAGTCTGAGAGTTTTTAATGAATATGTAATTTTTGCTACCCTTTTTTATTTGGGGAAAGCTGTGCAGAGTCACTGACCAATCGTTATTGATCGCATAAAGATTATGTAGGTGTCCTCGCAATTATCATCATTACTGAGCTCTCTCCTGATAGTGCTAATGGTGGGTCAGAACAATAAAATCTAAATGCACTTCTCATTATCTGAAATGCTCACCTGCAAATATTCCAAATATTCTGTATGTGAAAGATGAGATGTTACCATTGTTTTCTGCATTATATTAACTGAGCCAGTCAAATTTGGCACTTAGCAATATTATCTCAAGTGAAGCTTTTTTTTAATAGATAATGCTGATAATTGACCCATTATGTCATGCAGGAGAATAGCAGACAACTTTGCCAGATGTTCAGGTGTCTGTTTTGAGTAGCAACCTTGTGCCCAGGGACTCAAATTTCTGCTCAGTCTTGTTTCACTAGTTGCTAAGACTCCAGTCACTCCTGAGAATATTAAGTATTAAATGACCTTTCCTGTAGCAGCTCTAGTCTTACACCAGCATGATCCCCATTTTGACCCCAGTGGTTCCAATACATGAAAGTCTAACACAAACCAGCTCACCTGAGTTGAACAATGCTCTCAAACCTCATTTTTTGTGTCCAAAATGATGATAATGATTTCTTTTAGAGATATTTCAAACTTGTTGGATTTTTTTTCATAGCACCAATTAAATCAAATACAAAAAGAAAGCTTCATCCTTATGTCTTCATCATCAGAAACACAAACAAAAAAACAAACTTTCCTCATCCAAACAAGAGAAAACAAGGAAACATGTGAACAATGTTACAATACATACGATACAGTGAAATACCTTGTGTTACACAGACTATAGACATTTTGATAAAGACTTTGTTTCACTTGAATTAGCTATAGCACAATACAGCTACAGAGATAATAGGCATTATAACAACTTAAATTGTTTCCATTCACATGTAAAGCATATAGCACCATAGCTTTTGGCCAACAGCTTTAGCCACAAACAATCCCAAAACGTCAGCAATTATCCACTCAAACCCAGCCAGAAGATGGCCAAGGCAGCAGCACAGACAGGCTCGGTCAGTCTCACTGACACCAACGACCCGAGGGACTGACAGCCCAGATGGACTCACTCACGCACAATGACCACACATGAATTGATTACACAGACACAGGGATGGGGAAGGAAGGAAAGGATACCAAAACAGAAAGGACAAATCTTTAAAAGAAAAAAATAGAAGATATTTGCTCAATTGAGGTAACCTTAACTGTTCTAAAAACCATTTGGCTATCACTGATTTCTATTAAAGAGAGTTAGAGGCCAACAAGTCTTGTCCAGAAGCATTTCTGTCCGTTAGGATTAAGAGGTAAGCTATTTTGTAAAGTTTGTGTTGGAGTTTCCTCTCCACTGTGCCTGTAATGATAGAGTAAGAACAAGCAGGAGAAAAGTCAGCCTAGCATTTCACAGAATGAAAGGACATCCCCCAGGACTTTCATATCAGCCTCTTGTTTATCTGTGTGTGCTTGTTTCTATCTCTTTTGTCATACACAAGCACAACTAATCCCATCTTAAGCCCTTTTCCGTCTCTACCCGTTTCTATCCTTTTAGACAATTCCTCCTTCCTTATTGTGTCTCCTCCATTTGGGAAACGGCAGCAAAGAATTGACAGCACTGGATTTTTAAATTTGCAATAACCCAAGCAGAATAGATGCCTTAAGTTGATAAAAGATGATAACATAATTTTTGTGTTAACAAAAAAAAATCCTACAGCATTTAGACGTTTGTCTGTGAAATCAGACAACATATGTCACTAACAGATATGGTGTAGCCACAGGCATCCACAGAACTCCATTGCCTTTTTCGGGGGCAGCATGTGAACACCCTGTCTGCCCCTGCCACAGGAGTGAGACTGACATCACTGTCCAGGTTCAGTGGGTCGGAGGCAGATGACTGGCCTTGTTCTTACAGCATGCCCACAGCATACAGGTCAGACAGGTATGGCCATGCCATTTCCCGCCTGGACAGACTGATAATAGTTAAGGCGATTATATCCCTTCGTCTGCCTTTCCACATGCATCTCTATCTGTCTGTACCGCTATACCCCGATGCTCTGATTCCGTTCCTCTATTACATAGCTCGTATCAGCAGGCATGCTGTAATATGGACAAAGCTAATACCTGTTATTCTATGGGGAGCTCTTATTGTGACAGTCGTGTCGTTGTGATTTCTCTGGGTTTTCAATTAGACGCTCTGAGGCTCTCCACAGCTTGTAATCTCTCAAAGAAAGCAGATAGTCTGTGGGACACTGATCACAACACAATCCAAAGTATAGCGGCTGTATTCACATTCAAGGCCAGACCTCATAGGGTTACTCTATGATATATGTCTCTAGCAGTGAAATTCCTTCATTTGATCTCTTCTCGTTTGGTTTCATTCATAAAACAAACTACACATAATGCACCCCAAAAAAGATACAGGATAAATCTGATATCATGTACATGCCTAATCACAAAATACAAAATGAAACAAAACAGTATCTAAAATAAAGTTATTTACGTATAATTAAAATATGACATAGGATATATTGCTCATTATAGAATTTTTATTTTTGTTTGTAATATTGTTTTTGTTTTGTTTGAAGTATTTTTAACTCAAATACTAACTACATTTACTCGTATCTCCTTTTTTCATCTCCTTAAGGAACATTTCCAGACCTGCTTTTAAAGATTTCCATCGTTTTAGTTCAGGGAGGCCATAGTGTCAAGACAGCTCACAAACCAGCTACATCAGCTGATTGTCAAATCTCAAAGCAGCCCCCATCAGCCGACAGCTCAACTCACTCCTTCTCAGCATTCAACTGGCAAATCACATACAGGGCGCCCTGTGTAAGCTGCTTCAGTCTGCTTAACATTGCTGCTTCCTCTGCAAGCCGATTTGCAACCCACCTCCTGCCCAGCTCATCCTTACATGCTGTGTCTATCTTAAACAATGTCGTTTCTGTTGCCATTGTTGCCTGTTCTGTTCTTTACCCAATATTCTTTATTAGATTGTTTCTCTGCTTTGGGCTTTCTGTGTCAGTGCATGGAAGGGCAGGGAGTTCCCAGAATAAAGCTCTTCCACCAAATATAATTAATGCAAATGTAAAATGAAAATTTACTTTTGGCATACGCTGTCCTTCCTGAACTATGATATGAGTCTCCTCATAGCATCTGGTTATCATTGGTTTAATCTAGATTGAAAAGTTCATTTATATAACTAAATTTTGACTAAACTACGAGTTGATATCATGAAACTTTTTTTCTGTTTTAAAATTGAATACAGGTGTTAGACTTTTGGTTTCATTAAATAAATAATATTAACCGATAATAATAGAAATTATGGTATTTTTGAGTTACACAAATTTAAACACATTTATGTTGTAAAAAGACAAGTAATAATAAAGAAAATATAACTAGGTATTAAACATGGTTCAGTAAAAAAGCCTCCATTCTGCTCTTGATCTCATTCCTGGTTTTTGTCCTCTTAAAACAAAATAGTTATTATTTTTAGCAACATCACATCCCAAACATTTATAGTGTATTTCAGCTTTATCTATTGGTGTTGGAGGTTCTCCCTTATTTTCATTTATCTAGGGGATAAAGGGACTGCTGCTGGCTTTGAGAAACGTTATCCTAAGCTATCTGCTTCTGAACAAGCATATTTCCAGATGTCAAACCCAATTTCCGTTGCTGCTGTCTTCCAGCTGTTGTTTTGTACAGTGTGCAGAAACAGATTTTGTATCGTCTGGCAAACTGCAGAAAAATCTGATAGGAGGGTAAATCCCAAATACTGTACTCTTAGTCTTAGAAACAGAAAAAAATTCTTACACCCCTCCTTACACATGAATGCACACACAAAGTGGAGCGATAAGAATACACTGCCAGCTCAATGCTCTGTTGAAAAGAGAAAACGTGACACCTTGAGCTAACAGATCAAAGGCAGGGATCAATAGTTCTAAGTTTGATTATTTTCCATGGGACCTGAAGATTGTGGATCGATACGTTTGTCTGTGACCAGGATGAGAACCAGTATTTACTATGGCGTCTGGGACCAAAGTCAATTTAGGAAACACGAGTACAATAAGTGTCTCTTATTCTAGAAGAATAAGGTTATTATGGATCTTTGTGGCCTATTCATGAGCTTCCATTACTTCATTATGAATTCTATTGTATATCAAAATATTTGATTACAAAAACATAGACCTTGAAATAATTTATAATTAATTAATTAAGAATTTTCCACTCATCGCACACACACAACAAGCAACTTACACTGGTTAATCAAAAGGAGCTCTTGAAGGGAAGATGTGAAACAAGGGCAAACCTTCCTCACCTAACTTGTATGAAGAGGTTATACAAGGAATCATATAGAATAAAGCACTATGTAAAGCATCACTTACCTACAAGACTGTAAGCTGAATGTAAACTCAAAATTCTTGAAATTCAGAAACATAAGTGGCTTCTTCTGGGTGCAGCATGCCGCTATCGAGCTGCTAGTCATAGCTAAAGCATCAGGAACTTAAAGTGCATCTAAGCAGCTATGTCACAGTATGTCAACAGCACAGAGTGAGATACCTTGCCAAAAAAGAAGGTGTTTTCCTCTGCTATGTATCGTCTTGTCTCAAATTGATATTTGTCCTTGAACCTCTTTTGAAGAAAAACTTTTGATGAAACTAGTTCATTGAGTATTCATGAAATGCTGCTTGTCTGCCAATGGCGAGTCACCCACAGGGCCATTATTACTCCACACCTCACACACACATGCACACACACACAAAAACACATGTAAACTCACTATATCTGTCATACTGTGTTAAAGCAGTGTATGTGAGAGGCAGTTTGTTTAGTGATGTGAGTGTAGTTTAAAGACAATAACCAAAACCTCATCATCAACATGATTTACCTGTAGGCGTAATCCTTAAAAGTGGCACTAATTTCACGTACATTTAGCAAAGTACAGAAAATCTTAGCCCCAAGACTCTGAGTGTTGGCTGCATTCCATATCACATTACTAGAATGTTCCAGCGCCCCCATAGTGTTGTCACAAACTAGAGAAAACAGTTGTCACTGGCTTAGCCATGGCGATTACACTTGAGAGAAGAACTCCTGCTTCAGCTGTCCTCAAAAGCTCATTGCTTGGAGAAAGTCATCCACTTGTCACACACCCAATTGAACTCATCAGATCAAATGCCTTATTTCTTCTGTATTCTTGGCCAGTCCCCCACATAATAACTACACATGTATACTTTCTACCTTAGTGACTCAATACATTTCTAGCCTCTCCATTTTTCTATCTTACACACTTTGTAAGTAGAGGAGAGAATTTCAACAAGGGAGATTTCAAACAGCCTCCCCACCATGGTTGATGACAACATGTTCAACAATACACAACTTATTTGGAGTACTTTTATCTTATAATTGCACAAGCAGGTATATGAGGAAATTGTTAATTTAATAAATATGCACCACAAGGAAATAAGTTGTTTTGTTCATGTACTTGAGTGTGCACCACACAGTAGACAAAACCACAGCAAGTTAAAATGAACATGACAGGGTCTCATGTTATTTTACACTTTCTATATTTATGAGGACCCTTGTTGACAAAATGCAAACCCCAATCTTAACAATTACAACTAAATGCCTAACCTAACACAAATACTAACTTAACCTTGAAACCATGTCATCAAAATGTTCAAAACATCCATCCTGTCCTCACAATGCAGGACATGTCCTCACTAAGATAATTTAAAAGTGAAATTGTTCCTCACAAAAATGGCATTAGCAGTCACCTCACCCGCTCATGCATGTTTTATTTACATAGGAATCTTGTGTTGAAAAAAACTACACATTAACACACACATGAAACACAAACACTAGCTCAAGCTATGAATATCTTTGTGCAGCAATTTTCACCCCCTGGGGTTCTAATAACAGTGTACTGGCAGATCACAACTTTTCTATCAGCAATTAGAATATGGTTATATTTTGCTTTTCAGTGGGACATTAGAGTAGTCTGTATAGGTTCAGTCTGACTCTCTGGTTAATCTCAGCACACAGCAGAGCTGAGGTCTGTTCTGCAGAACCTGCAGCAGTGAGTCAGAGCATCTTTACTGGATGCATACAGAGAGCGCACTTGTATATTACAGCACACCATTCGCGTGCTTTTGCAGGTGTGTGTTTATGCATCCACTCGTTGCTTGGCCATGTGAGCACCCAGTCGCCCGGGAAAGGAGCGGCTGTTGGAGTAGATTGGCATTCTAGTCAGGCCACTGGAGCCGACAAACCAATTTAGAGGCACAATGCCCACACTGAGCGTGTCTGAGTCCCTGATGCATATTACCCCCCAGTACCACCAATCATTATCAGCATCAACCTCATGACCTCCCCTCTTATTCAGGCAAAAAACATGTTGTATATGTCATGTCAGCTTATTTCTACTGATGCATGACACAAAATGCATGTAAATGTCTTAGTGTGACAATGTGTGACACAGTGATACTGCTACTGCTACCACTGATGCAGGTTGAGATCTTGAGTAATGTAGGAATTTATACATTATTCCCCCACTCACTTTTCTCTATTTCCACATTTTAATAATGTAGGCTGGATATAATCAGCAGTCATTTTTGTTCCGTTTATGTCCCTCCTCCTCTCCACCTTTTGGCCTCAATCCAGGCTTATTACCCAGGGGCTCTGCTCTCTCAGCTGGCCTGCCTTCGCTCTTCTACACCCCCGCTGTGCTCTTTGTTCTGTAGTGTTCCTCCTCTCCATTCCAGGCTAGGTACAGGGCAATAATAGAGCCACTAGTGGGGTGTGGGGAACACAGGCATGGGTTAATCTGTTGACCCTTGCCGTTGTGCACTGTAGACTTACCATCTGAACGTATTTCTCCAGAGTCTAGACCTCAACTATTACTATAAACTATCTGAAGAGAGTCATTCTTAATCCCTCAAAGTGCAGCTAAAGGCTCACATTGTGCCACATTTAATAAAGTAATGTGAAAAAAACGTGAATTCAGGGAGCATTTTTTGGATTTACTTTTTACATTTTGAAAATTGTCACATCTACATGGACATGATTCAACTTGAAGTCAAATATAAGATGATTTTTTTTGATGAATACAGATTTAAATTTCAACTTTAAACTATGTAAAGTTTTTTTTAATTAATTTTTTTATTATATGAACACATTTCAAAAGCGGCAAGTCTTTATCCCCAAGCATACGTGAATAACAACTCAGAGTCATATTGTGACAAACAGACACAAGTAATAGTGATGCAAGCAATAGCATAAAGATTTTCAAGTATATTGGGAAATAGTTTGTAGTGTGTGTAGGCTATAACACATCATTCTGTTCCACTATGTGCGCTGTCTGGTTTTGAGTAGACATGATGATATTTTATTATTTTATTATATTTTACTGTTATATTTTTCAGTAATTCTGCTATATATTTAAACTGTTGAAATGCCCAACAATGCATCCACCGCTGTCAACCTGGTGACCTGTTATTTTACATATTTTTCTATTTTATCGTAGACAGGGAATAATTTTACTGGGTGTATTTGCTCTTTTTCATTCTGAGATTAACCTGGTTAATATACACTGTGTGACAGATAGAAGACTTCCTGTGCTGTCAGCTGGTAAGCACAGACTTTATTAACAAGGCATAAGTGAATCAGTTCCTGGAGGACTTGACGGTCAGAGTCATCTCATTCAGCCCCGTCTGCTCCATTGTTTGCCTTCTACTGAGTAGATTAGTCTGATAGCATTCACATGTATGCACTGCCACTATCTGCAGATTGCATAGGGGCCTCTCCAGGTCTCATACAACATATTTACTTGGCACAAAGAATCACAATGAAATTGTGAAGGCATTCAGTTTTCCTGAATGAGAAATGATTCATCTTATTTGACCGAGGTATTGTGTAGGGTGAATGAGAGTATAGTGGGTGGGAGACATTACCAGCGGAGATGTCACAGCGTTCGGGTGTTTTTCATTTACTGTATCCATCTGCTGGGTGCAATTAGCAGCAAACAATCACAAGATGCCCGACAGAGAGTCTGAAAGAGAATGACAAAGGGAAGTGTAAGAATGGTGAGAGAGTTAACAAGACGGCGTGTAAACTGTAAAGGAAGAGAGGGAATAAGAAAATATTAAAAGAGGACTCAAGTGGGTCTCAGTGTAATATTTTAACCTATGTAACTGAAGTGAAAAAAATACCTTTTTAATGAGAACAATGCAGGGTTCATAATTTGAAAGGCTCTCTTTGAAAGAGTGCATAGACTATAACAAAGTTAATGTGATGCATCAGCTCATGAGAAGTGATGTAGTTCATAAGAATCGGTGCTACAATAGCAATCAAATTTCTATGCATTTTTATTGCCTCGAAGATCCCCTCCAGACATGTTTTAAGATAAATACTCAATGAATACTACAATGAATAATAATTTGTGTCTAATAAATTTATCCCCAAAAAAGTTGTTTTCTTGTTGAAATCCTTAAAATGACACGTCCTTCTTCTCCCTCATTAAAAATGCCAGAATCTATGAATATGTAATGAAATGAAATATATAATATATTTCATTTCACCAGTTTAACTGCTGTCTCCTACTTCAGTCTAAACTACATTCTCACATACGTGTGTAACCTAAATACTGGACCACAATTTTCTTCTAAACAAGCTGTGATATGACAAATCATGCACGACCAGTAAAACAATAAAAATATATATATATATTTCCGAGTGAAGAGAAACATTTCACTTTCAAACAATTTCAGAAATAGGGGTGAGATTATTTTCTCAATATAGATTTAGCGTATTTAACGTAATTAAATAAACATATTGTATATTCAGCATTGAAAGGGAAACTACATGAGAATCAGTCACCTCATCTCATTGATCACATTTCAGATTTAGGGAAGGATTTACATTCATTCTGATCCATCCTGTTCACTGTATTAACTAAAACAGATCAGAACAGAAATATCTCACTTCGGAATTAAATTTTGAAGACTTGTGATATTTTATTATGGAAATAAATTAATTTATTAAATAGGTCTGTGGAAGTATCTTGCAAACAAATGTTATTTTTACAATTAGTATTCCATATCTAAACAACTTGTGTGTATGCTTGAGATTTAAGAAATATGTTGTATGCAAAACGTAATGAATACCAAATCCTACATCCATGTTTGCTTTTTAGCAGTCTTTTTCTGCATTGCCTTTTTGGCACAGTGGTATGTGTTGATACTCTCTATGGTCACCAACTTTCAATCAGCAGAATAGCATGAAACCATCAGTGGAAATATGAATCATGTCACCTGTTTACTTGTGCAA
This sequence comes from Lepturacanthus savala, assembly GCA_030544235.1. Classification (NCBI taxonomy): domain Eukaryota; kingdom Metazoa; phylum Chordata; class Actinopteri; order Scombriformes; family Trichiuridae; genus Lepturacanthus; species Lepturacanthus savala. Next base: position 11,266,076 of record CM060478.1, read on the forward strand.
AATAATGCATATAGATGATATAAATAGGACAGACACCCACTTCAAAAAATTGCTCTCTAAGTGCTACTCGTGGTCAGACACTCAGCAGGGTACCTTAAAGATGTGAACTGACATGGCGGTTTGCTTCCATGTAAAAATTAAAAAAGTGGAAATATTAAGCCTAAAAGTCATCAAAATTGCTGACACAATTTATGTAGTATACAAGTTGAATTTGTTGAATGTGAACTGCAGTAAACTTGGTGGATATTCAGTAAAGAAGTGAAGAGGATAGAGAAGCTGACGAAGAAACAGGAGCAGTGGAGACCGACAGTGACAGATTAAACAAAGGCATGCAGCGGAGGCAGCGTGTGGACAGGTTTGAAGTGGTGGGTCAGCCTAAGGCAGGTGGAGAGACAAGACAGCACAGCAAAAGTTGTATCCATATTGCATGAAATAGAAAGATGCACATAGCTCATCCACTGCCTTCCCTTCTAGAGGCTCCTCGCTGCATCCCAGGGGTTATGTTGAATTATCCACAACGCCAGTTTCATTTGTTGCTCTGACTTTCTTATCTCTCTCTTTCTCCATCCACCCTTCCAGGAAACACCAACAGTGTTTTTGCCCTGGACTATATCAGCGGTGCCCTAACAGTGAATGGCCAGCTGGACAGAGAAAACCCACTTTACTCAGCAGGATTCACTCTCACTGTCAAGGTAAACTGCTGAATGGAAGGTGGGTTGGGAATAGAAGGACGATTACATACATAACAGGGGATCCAAAGCCTGTTTAGTCTAGCCAGTGGATCAGAGAGGACTTTGATATGATAGCATATTAAATCACTGCATTTTCTGAGTTGAATAAAGCCTCAAAAGACCTGCTACGTGCAGAACTTCACTTTGGCTTGCACTGTAATGATTGTGATGTAACAGTCTTTAAAGTTTATACACATAAATATAATTAGGAATGATTTCAAGGTTAATCTATATCACTGACTAGTTGCAAAATCCCATAGTACGTTATGTCTATAGATGCTGCACATATGTGACCAAACAACAATCTTTATTATGCTTGGCAGTGAAGACTTTTGTGTTTGTGATTCTATGATAATGTCCCTTTCAGAGCTTTGTGTGCAGTGAACAGCCAGCAGCCAGGGGGTGTTGGGGGGTGTGGATAAGGACAAGATAAAGAATAGGATTTAGAGTCTTTCTTGGTGCTAAGGGCTTCTTTGTTCCTCCTCCTTTTGCTCTTTTCTTCTGTTTGAAGCAGGTGTAATCCCTGAATCCCTCTGTCCCTCTACTGAGCCTAAAGTTTATCTCACTTGGCTTTTTAGCATGTCAGTCCTGCCTACTCACCCACCAGGCCCATCCTCCTCCTACCTACAGCCTTCCCCCGTGTCCACTCCACCACTTTTTTTTGTGTTTTCATCATTTCCTCACAGAAGGTGGGAGAGGGTGCATGAAATGGATTTATAAATGCTACCAAAAGTGGACTGTCTTTTCCATGTAAATGATTGTGGATCCAGATGGCATGTCAAATCCTTTACATATGTACTGCACAACAAATGGCTTGAAGAGTCCTCAGTGGCCTCACTAGTGCTCATTTATCTGCCCATTTAGGTGCAATTATTGCTCATAAAAAAACTGATCTTATGAGGATTTTATATGAGAGACCTTAGCATTGAGATGCAACTCTTAAGGTTTAATACAAAAAGGGATTCTTGCTAACATATTCCAGCCTCAGTCTATCTTTTTAATTGAAATCAATAATTACAAAAAAGAAAAGTAGAATAAGCGAAGGTGCTGAAAACGAAAAAATGTCGCCCAAAAAATATATTTATAAGATATGGATTTTTCCCCCTACATTTTCTCTGCCTCTTTCTCCTTGTGCTTTCTTAGGTGGTGCTACTATTGATTGCAGTGTGCCATAGTAATACAACTAATTTCTCAACTTCAGGCAGCTTAGATAGTGCTGAGCGTCAGGAGGTGGAGGTCAAATGATTCAGTGGCATTGGGACTAGAGAGGCTAAACTACCGTGATTACCTAGAGGCCAGCATGTTGTTCCCGCCTCTTCTCCTATTGCTTGTGACACTTCTCTATCAATAAAAGACCACAGCTGCTCATTCCTATCTTTCTCTCCCTTTTTTCATTTCGGAGGCCTCACATCTTCAATACTCAGGCAGCCTGAAACAGAGAGTGTGTAATTGTGTCTTCTCAATGGGACTCCTCTCTACTAAATCTCATTGTGTGTGTGTGTATGTGTGTGTGTGTGTGTGTGTGTGTGCGTGCGTGCATGCGTGCGTGTGTGCGTGCGTGTGTGTCTGTGTGTGTGTGTGCGTGTGTGTGTGTGGATGTACATGTGCTGGCCCTCTCTTGGCCTCACTTTGAGCCTATTTCTATGATTACTTTGAGTCCGTCTGTCCACCTTTTGATCCAATAAATGAACAGCTGTAAATACCTGGCTGAGATTGCGTGCTGACCACCTCTATCGAAAATGACATTTTCAGTGCAATCGAATGTATCTCATGTCTCTCTCTCTCTCTCTCTCTCTCTGTCACACTATCTCTCTCTCTTTACATTTGCCACTTCCCTCTGTGGCTCTCTCTATAAGGCTACAGAACTGAAAGATGATCGCACTCCATCAGATGCCACAGTGATGACCACCTTCACCATCCTGCTAATTGACAAGAATGACAATGCCCCAAAGTTCAACAGTTCTGAGTACAAGGTCCGCATCACGGAACTTGCCCAGGTGGGCTTTGCCCTGCCCCTCTTTATCCAGGCTGAAGATAAGGATGAGGTTTGTGGATCACTTCCTTATGGCTGGCACAGTCACAACCTGATATACAGCTAAGGCAGCTATCACACCCTACTTCTTTTGTATCTTAGGATTTTACCACTGAAACTGTGTGTGTGCGTGTTTGTGCTTGCGTGTGTGTATGTGTGTGTCATCAACTGTGTCCAACAATATGCTTTAGTGCGCTTTAGTGTGTCCGTCACTTCCCATTAGCTGTATCTAGAAACCTACTGTGACACACAGTCGTACACACTTAGACAGCATCACACACACACAGAGCTCAAACACTTTTACACTTGTTCTTCCTCTCCGTGTGTGTCTCTCTCTCTCTCACATGTGCACATGCTCGCTCACACAGCCTGAGACCAGCGCTTTGGACTTGACTACAATTTAATTTGCTCTGGAAGAGATGGGATAGAGCATCAAATTATACCTAACGAGGAAAATCAATCACCTAGGGTGCAGATAAGCCGAAAGCTAGTCAACTCTGATTGATTCAGGCACAGCCGCCGCCAGGGTGGAATTTGACAGATAACTGCAAGTCAAGTGGATAGAGAAAAAGGCGGAGAGTAAAGAGAGACACACAGAGAGGAGAGCAGAGGAGAGGAGAGGGAAGAAAAATGGGTGAGCCCTAAGTTGCTTGCAATGGAGCAAAACCAAAAAGTCTGAATAATTGGTGGAGCAGGAAGAAACAGAGAAGACGAGAGAAAAAGAAATCACCTGAAGGTGAGATAGCAGGAGTATTTAGCAGAGGGCCTGTTTATTCATTCCAGGGATGATGCATTTGCTTCTGTGTTGCAATGGCGAGGCAATGAGCGGAGTACCATGAGCACATTGCTGCATGGAGGTGAGGTGACGACGCCTGGCATGTGATAAGAGGGCCCTCACTACTGTAGGTCAGCACCAAAATGTGCTCCATTACCAAAAGCTGCACTCAGAATGTGGCAGCATCCAACTTGCTCACCACAAATCGGGAAAGAGCTATAGTCATTCTGAGATGTATTAAACCAGATTCACCATAGAAGTTTAGAAAGCACCTTTTCAGGGTCACTCCATTTGCAGCCACAGCTCACTGCACATTCATCGTCATATAACAAAACAAAATGCATCAGGAAGAGTTCTGTGCAGCACTACAGTAAATATTAAATGCAGAGTTGTGTGCTGGGGAGAGAAAATACCTGCACTATTTCAGTTTTGCATTGTATCGCTGCTGCCATAGACAGTGTCACGTACATCCAATGCAATCTAAGAATCGTTTTTGTCAAGCAGTTTTGTATTGCTGTTTTGATCCTTTAAACCTGCATGTCAGTGCCGATACGCACACTCATTCACACTCTGCTACACCTGTGCTGTAATCTCACTTTTTCCAAGTGTGAGGGATTATTGGGAGACATTTCATTTCTTAGACTATGTCACAAGTCATAGTTACCTCTCTCCGTCTGTCTGTCGCTCCCTTCATATCCCCTTCTGCTCAACTAGCAACTATAAAACTTTTGCTGCTGGAACTTGTCACTATAGTAAACTTTGTGGATGTTGCGTCTGACAGGGTGCTTTTATTGGGGGCTTCTAAAGGCAGAAGCAAATGGACGGGCAATTACGTTTATGGGCAGTTTGAGGTGACATCCCTGCATATTGGATGGTCTTTTAAATAGGAGCCATCAGCCACAATGGTTCTCCCAGAGATGAAAACAAAATCAAGGGGGCTATTTCAACCGCCAGCATAATGCCAATCGACCACCGCACCCGTCTTCCTCTGTCTGCCACAATGGCTCTGTGATTGGCTGCCCTGCAGCTTTATATATGAAGACAGGAGCGCTCTCATGATGTTTTTTCAGCTCATGAATGCCACAGGCTTCTCAGATCTCTGATGTCATTTAGCCATCATGCTTTCGAGATAAAGAAGAGAAAGATGAGAGTCAGAAGTCAGAATTTCAGTATTTCATCTTTGCATGTGCTTTTTGAATGTGCTCACATAATCTAACAATGTGGTGGCAGCATATAGTGAGCTAGAAGCCAAACCCAGGCACATGTGTCTATGTTTAGAAAGATAGTCATGCTTGTCATCAGGGATCATATCATCTCTCTTTTTGCTTTCATAATATACACACTACGATGATGATTAAAGCACATGGTTTTAACCTCATTCAGTGGCAGGGTAATCATCCCAGTCAGACATACAGTATACAGCTTTGTGGACAGTGCATTGGGATTTGCTTCATGTTGCACTCAAATGGCCATTTGCATAATGTGAAACAGGGCCGTGCAGGTTTTATGTGGTGGAGATAAAGGAGAATTCAGATGGAGAGGCAAGATGAACATGTGGTTATGTTCTATGATTTGTTTGGGCTGTTTTGCAGTCTAACCCTGACATATCCTTTTGACCACACATTTTGATTGTTTTGCTTACTGTTTTTCTCTTCTGCTTTTTCCGCAAATGCGGGAAGTCTAGGTCAGATGGGACATAAAATTATTTTTTGGTTTTGGGTCATTATAGGTACTACCTTCATGAGCCTTTTTATCAGCAAATTATTTCACTCAGTAAGAGGAATAGTCTTAATAAAAGTTCACTATTCTTAATGTTTTAAATTTATGATCCATGATGATGGGAATGTGCGCATGTAAATCGCTCAGAAAGTTGAGGTGCCACAGATTCTGACCTCTGACACTACGATATAAAAAACTAACAGGTAGTTGTGAAAAGAAGAAGGAAAAGGAAGAATAAATTTCAGTTTGATTGCCAGGTCAGTCTATGGGAAGATAGTGAAGGATGAGCATGAGTGTTTGCAAGAAGATGCAGAGATAGAAAAGAAACATCTCACACAGGACTGTTGAGTTGAATTGAGCTGCCTTCCCAGCTGCTCTCTAGCTGCTATAGAAAGACTGTTCTGAAAATCCATACACTGAGTTAGATAGTTAGATAGAAACACACACATGAGTGCAAGAAGACTGCTATCATAATATTATCAATACAGTTATCTTATTTAACACTGAAATGTAAATATATGCATGTAAAACCCTGTTAAAACATGGTCATCTTACTGTGGCTCCAACAGTGTTTTTCCAAACTCTATCCTATGATTAGTGTAAACTGCCACACTATACTATACTACACTATACACACTACACACTTAGTGTAAACAAACACACACACTAAAAAATTGGACCTTTAACCTCTTCATTAGTGTTTGCTTGTGAAATGTTTGATTGCTATTCTACTGTCTTTACTCTCACAGTAATTTTTCTCACAGAAAATCATTCTTGAGTATAACAATCATCTAAATGCATAAAATGGTGTTAACAAAGTTCATGTGTTAGTTTTTTTTGTTTTGTTTTGTTTTTGTTTGGTTAATTGTTAGATTTGCCTTTTTTTCTTTTTTATAGTGTCTGTGTGATGAATCATGAGTTATATCCAATAGTTAATAGTAAAATAAAGAAAAACTCCATAGATATAGAGAAGCAAAGCTTTTATCATGTACATTCATTACTGGCAGGTTGGTTAAAGCATGTCACTACTTGCCTCCACTTCCTCTCAATAACCCCTTCTCTGTTTTTCTATACTTGCCTCTCTCTTATCCTTCCTGCGGCAGGGGGTGAACAGCATGTTCCAGGTGTTTCTGACAGGAAACAATTCAGAGTACTTCACCATCTCCCCTACAGCGGTACAGGGGCGTGCCGACATCAGGATGAGAGTAGCCCTGCCACTGGACTTCGAATTCATTCGCAGTTACAGTTTTTCTGTGAGTTTAAACTTATCTTGAATAAAACAACAATTATCAATATAATATACTAATTATAAAAAATTATATGTGTGTGTGGGTGTGTGTGTGTTACACGTTACACTTTGTAAGGACACAAATACCAAGAGTGTGGTTAAAATGTACATTGCTTAAAGTTTATATTGCATTAGAGTGCACACTGAGATAGACTCCAGTCCCTGCAACTCTGAAAAGAATCCAGGAGTAGAGGAGGAATTAACAAGTAATCAAATAATATAGAAAGTTGAACAGAAGGTGATAAAATAGACATCATCAGCCCCACAAGGCACCTAACTTTTATAAAAAAAAAAAAAAAAGGTATACATAAGCATAATACAAAGGCGCTCATCATCTTGCTGATGATATTTTCAATCATTGCCTCCATCTAATATCTCAGTTTTGTAAAGGTATACAAAGTCGAATAAGACAAGTCCATCTACTTTTGATTACCATACACTGCATAGTTGACACAACTTATATTGTCCTTCTCTGGGGCTGCCATTGTCTGAGTATCACTGATTTCTAAGCAACAAGCTTGAATGTAGCTTCATTATGTTTCTTGCAACTTGTTTTTATTTGTCTGGACACAAGGCTCAGTCAGACGGGGGCTATATCACTTTCTCAATTCTGCAGACTGTGTGAACAGTGAAATTGGTATTTTGTCGCCTCAATTTTCATTTACAGAAACCAAAGGGTGTCCTGCTCTGTGTCTTATCCCAGATATTCAATTATTAAAGGGGAAGAATCCATGATTGTTTTACAAGTCAATAATCTATTTTTAAATCCTGTATACTCTACTTTTAAGCCAATTCTTTATGAAAGTATTCTCTTTGGAATAAAGGAAATTATAATAAGGAATCCTACATAGAAATATTTGATATAAATGCACCAATGTTGGACGTGTACTTTTTCAGTTTTTACTGACTTGTAATGTATTCATAAAAAATAATAATATAATAATATTGTATACAAAATGTAATGCTACATTTAAATATGTAGTGTGACGATAATCCTTGTTGTCTCTCCTCAGCTCTATGCCAATGAGTCCATGTCTGACCATGTGGGATTTGCCCGTGTCTTTATTGACCTGATCAATGAGAATGACAACCGGCCCATCTTCAGCAGACCTCTGTACAATGTCAGCCTCCCTGAAAACACACCCAGTGGTACATCACTGATACGTATCCTGGTAAGTGTCTAAAGAACAAACAATTCAGTGTTTATACATCTGAGAATATGTTCAAAATCCAAATAAATTTTGATCACCTTACTGGTACTACAAAGTTTGGAATTGAGCACAACAGTATAAAATGGCTCAATTCAAACTAAATTAATTGTACAGAGAATCATTTTGGCTGAATAAAGAATTCAGGTGATTACCACCAACTTTTTTTATTGTATTAATATTGTAGTTGCCAATATTGACAGGACCATATCAAGTTAAAGTAGTCCAATTAAGACCGGGCTTAAGAATTCCTTTTTTATGTGTTATGTGGTTCATTCTCTCCAGTTAGCTCTTACTCAGTTTCAGAGTTGAAGTGCCCTTGAGGCCACAACACCTCCTCTTCTAAGCATCCCAACGCATAGCAGCACCCGACCTCAGGCACTGTCCTGAGCAGCAACTATTTTAACAAGAATGGGAAAAATCTGCAGCTATCTCCCCATAACTCTGCATTATTATTCATTACCAGACATTCCTGTGACAGAACACTAGATACAAGTGCAAAAAGCGCAGTGAGAAAATCAATACTGTTTATAGACTGGGTGCTCATGAAATGGAGATTGCAGGGCAGTCTAATACCCGATAAGTCTGGCTGATGTTGGCCTTGTGCTGGAGCGTACGGTCTGCCGTGGAATCCTGATTGCTGGCTGTGGAGAGTAAATGGGCTGTAAATAGAATGAGATGTGACTGCTCTCAGTGAGGACTGCACTAGCATGGATGACAACACTCGTACATAATATACACTGTTAGATGAGGGTTTTGATATTCTGACCTGCTCACAAACACAAAACCTCTGAGATACTACTGAAGACAAAACGCACACACAGATAAAACAGATGTTTCCCACACTCAACTAGCTTGCATCTGAGGGTAAGAAATGGAAATAGATACACACATGCATACACACACATACACGCCTACACAGATACAACTATCTCCCTGAACTCCCTCAAGGTCAGTACATGGCTAAAACCAGACAAAGTCATCATAAGCCTTTCTCCATTTGTTATCCCATATGATTACCATCTAGTGCGTGTGTGTGTGTGTGTGTGTGTGTGTGTGTGTGTGTGTGTGTGTGTGTGTGTGTGTGTGTGTGTGGCCATCCAGTAATATGTTTGCACAGATTTGTTTACCAATGTGGGTCTGTCATAATTAAGTTCATTAGTAATTTAGACAGGAAGTTGCAATTGTTGTAATCCAATAAATATAGTGGAGATTTAAATATAGTTTATTTATATGCTGCAGTCTGATCAAACATGCGACTGCTGCCTCCCTCGTGTTTGTGTGAATAATGAGGTTTTTATTTTGATTTATGTATTGCATAAATTATTTTATAAAGTATATAGTGAAGCACAGAAAGAAGTCTAATCCATCAAACTCCTATTATTCAGGCAGAAGTGGGGATGAAAGTCAATAAATGGTAAAGGGCTGATGTTCCTCCTGTAAAAATAAAAGGTCATATTTCTTAAAATGTATCACCTGCTCTAGTTTTATACGTTAAAGCATATAGTACAGAGATGTAAAACTGTCCTTGATTACATTCTGCCCTGCGCTATTACACTTTTCAACCCACACCTGTGAGTCAGCCCAAGGTAGAATAATAACTTATTCTGTCCATCACGTCCCATTTATCGTCATTCACCAGCTGCAAAAAAAAATGTTGAGTTGAAGTGTTAATTATGACAAAATAAATACATGCGTTCTCTATCAAGTGGGCCAGGGTTTGTAAAAAATGCATTTGTACTTTACTCATTTTATTCTGCTCTTTATATTGCTGCTCTTTATAGGCTCAATTTCTACAATTTTTACAAAAGAAACAACAATAATACTACAATATAACCAAATTGTTTGCCTCACAATGCAGCATTTTTTAAACATTTTTGCAAATATGGTTATTTTCTGCCGAACATTAGCTTTTGACGATTGATACTCCTCTCATGTCTGTGCATTAAATGTGAAGCTAAATCATAGCTTTATTGTATTTAAGCGTAAAGGCAGCTCGCCTGGCTTATACCAAACCTCGACAATACAACTCCTGTGCCTGCACCTTTAAAGCTCACTCACACTTTAACCTCATGGTGCCAGAAAGATTACCACAATTTGTAGTTTCCACATTTTGATTTGGTACGGATTAAACAAAGTAGATGCACCATGTTAATAAATGAGCTTTTGAGGTGCTGGTTGGTGTTTTTTTTGTTTGTTTTTTTGTAGTTTTCATTATAACCTGACATGCTTGTTTCCCCCTGCTTCTAGTCATTATGGTGAGCTAAGCTAATTGTCTGGTAGCTCTAGCTTTATATTTAACAGACCTATAGGGTGGTATCACTTCACAAAAGCAAGCAATTCATGGCACTCACAATTCTTGATAATCAGTAGTAACATCTCAAATTGTTACTTAAATATCTATGCCAAAACATCATTGCTGTTCAGTCAGGACAACCTTTGTCAAAAGGAAATTTATATTTGCCATTTGCATTAGTTTTATTTAGCGATATGGCTTTGTTCTGGGAGCTTCTTGCCCTTCCACCTGCTTACATGAGAAACCGAAGGCAAGGACAGCAGTGATAAAGAATCCCAGGTAAAGAAAAGAGCAGGCAACAATGACAACAGAAATTCCATTGTTTAAATCAGACAGCATGTAAGGGGGAGTAGTGGTGGAGGTGGGTTTCAAATCGGCTTGCAGAGGAAGCACCGATATTAGGCAGACTGAAGCAGCTTAAATAGAGCGCCCTTTGAGATTTGACAATCAGCTGATGTAGCTGGTTTGGGAGCTGGCTTGATATCATGGCCTGCCTTAATTAACTCAATGCTCAATTTGTCATTACTGAGAGACACTATCCACATGGCCAATAAATCAGGTGAGCTAAAAAGACAGATTTCACTACATAATTTTGGAAAAAATGTAAATTTAGGAAACAACGTTGATATCTTTAAATTATGTTTTAAAGTTGTAGCATGTGATTTTCCCCTTGAGTTGGTCAAGAAAGGCCTGTTTGTACATTTCTATAAGCACTTCTTCACATCACCACATGATTTAGGAAAATTTTTAGTGGTGAAAACTGTACCCACTATCAAGTGACATGTGCAAACAAATGAGTAAATTACCCAAGTAAAGCAATCTGGACCTCTATGTTTATAGCACCGACATTAGCAGAGAGGGTCATCAAATTAGGTTTCATCTCATGCTATTACAGGAAATATGAGACTGATGATCATTTCTCTCGCAGTGAGATAATTATCGTCAAGAGCTTGGTACAAGTGCTGTGTTCCTGAGCATGAAACTTGTTTCTGTAGTTGTGCACTATAGCATTAATATATTGAGAGTGGTTTGTATGTAAAGAGGGTGGAGTCTTGATAATGTTTATATAATGCTTTATACCTATGCTAATTGAAATTATGCACATTGTTCCCAGTTGTTCTTAAAAAGTGCCAAACAAGCAATCTGATAATGTAATTGAAAGCCCTTGTTTGGGTTAATATTCATAGCTCATCTGATCAGAGCTTATGTACAGTGTTAGTCAATGCATTACTCAGTGCCCGCTCCTGCATCCCCATGGACGTTTATGCACAACATACAAGTACACACACACACACACACACAAATACAAACACACAGATGCAGTGGCTGTTTAATATTTATGATCTGCAGCATTACTTATCATTATAAATATTTATTGTGATTTACTCTTTTGTCTGTGTCCTTTTCTCTCTCACTTTCTTTCTGTATCTTCCTTACCCTGGAGGCTTTAGACACAAGCAGCTGCTCATATCAATGGAACCACTCTGATTTTCCCTCCTTGGGTTTCAGAGAATATTCACTTCCTATTCATTGTATCCCTGAGATATTGTTTTTTTTTTCCCTTTCTCTGTTTTGCCATTAGATTGCTAATGGTTTTCAGGTGTTTCATTGATTCACCTTGTAGATCCTTGTCTGTTTCTGCCGTGGTTTCAACTCATTCTATGCCTTTCTCCCCATTAGGCTCTACCTTTGAGGATATGAATGTATTCGTTAAGGATATATGCCAAACTAATATGCATATAGAAGCACAGCATAGCTGCACCTGTCCTTCTTGGTGCTCTAAAAAACATCAAATGGTCGTAGTAGACCAGTATATTCTGTGGCTGTGTGACTCCACCAATCTTGTTGATGGTAACGACGCCTGTTCTACAAATGCCACGTTCTCAGTATGCTTTACGGACTCTGTGGATTCTGCGTGTTTGAGGGCCAAGGCACAATGATAAATGCCTCTAGCAGAAGCTTATAAATTACAGAGTGGAGGATGTTTTGCTTCTGCCACTGTTTAGACAGGCCTTTACGGAGTAATAGTCACAACACTAATTATAATTCATTATTGTAATAAAATGGGTGAGGGCCAGCTATCTCCTCTGTTAGCTCACACACAGTCACTGTTAATGGGGTGCTTATCATGGGTGTGAATGGGTGCACAGGGTGGAGGAGAGCAGGCGGGGTGTGAAATGTCTGAACTTTCCCAGAGTTGGTTTGCAGTATCACCAACCCGTTGATCCATCTATTGCATACAGACAACACTAATAAAAACAAGGTTACCTCTCAAATTCTCACAATTATAACAGCTATCCACCCAGATATAGTAGACATGTTTAATTTTAAAATACCTCAGTAAATATTAATACTGTAGATAAGTTGCAGATGGTTGTTTGTCCCTTGTATTCAATGTGAGTGTAGTCATTACATCCCCTCTGCTCTTTACATCCTCCCTGTTATTGTGTTAATCTTGTTCCTTCATCACCGAGGAGAGACACTACAGAAAGAGGGGGAGGACAAAGGCCTGGCGGCAAAGTGAAGCTGCCAGCCACAGAGAGCTCTGCATTAAGTCTTTTCTCTGGCAGCTCAAACTGTGTCTCCAGCTTTTGCGCCCAATAGCCCTCCTCTTTCTCCATCTCTATCTGCCTTTTCTTTATTCCAGCAGTAACAGATGTTTTTTTAGTGGCTCACATGCGGTTGGAATCATTATATAGTAGCCGTGTATGCATGCAAAGGGTACAATTTATCTTTCAAGTTGTCACTGTATCCTGGGAAAACATCCACTCTGCTTTATTGGACTTGTCTTTTACAAAGGTATACATTGTTAAAAAAAAACTGCCCCCCCCCCCCTCTCTCACTGTTATCTGGATGGTCATGCAATAATAGAAACAGGCTGTTCAATTCTGTCGGCAGGCAGCAGTCACTGTGAGCACCCCCACCTGCTCGTTAATGGTTAAGAGGAATAAAGCAGTCGTAAACGTGCGCTCAACATCGCCATTATGCTAAAGTATCAGCATTAAAAACACACAAACACACACACATAGTGCCCATCAACCCCCGCAGGCACTCTAGGTCACAGCTGGGGGATATTGTGGATGATGATCCAGGGATTTTTCATCTTGTCACTTTTGAAGAGGTTTGAGTTTTTCATTATATCACGCAGCTTTATCTGTTCATTTCATTGTGTGATATAAAAATTAAGGATGAAGGTATAAATTCACTAATTAGGTCAGTAACAAGAGTGTTTAGTGAGTAGTTATTCATGATAAAGTGATCATTAATTGGACCCATCTCAGATTAGCCCCAACATAGTCACACGCTGCTGTTGTGGTGCACTCTGCACTGTAGTATTGATCAGAGACTAGAATAGTTCAGCACAGTTGCAAAGCAGTAGCAGTACAAAGAAAAGACAGATACCAAGATAAAGTTAAATTACGTTTTTTTCCTCACCTTTTTCTTTCAGTGATTGTAACAAGGAGCAGTGCAGTTGGGACCAAATGCAGGGGACAGCAGGCAGTTGGAAGTGAAGAATCAATATTTATTTGTTCAACATAGGAAGAGGACTGCAGGTGAACAGAACAGAACAAATGATCCAACAAATACTAAACTGAACTGAACAACAGAGCTGAAACCGAAACTGAATTTAGCACAGACCAGCTGCTACTAAACAAAATCCCAAACAACTATGGTTAAATGCAATAAGACAAAAGGATTAGACTGTGGCGATCATCAAAAATGCTCGTATTTAGTGTGAAAAAAAAATTCCTTGCATTGTTTTGTTTTTTTCCCCATGTGATATGTATTGTGATATGAAAAAATAAGAGGAATTGCTTTCTGGAACGTTTCTCATTCACTATGGTGTAATACGACATACTTGAGTCTATTTCATTAATAACTGCACTTGTGGCCATGTTTATCATTATACAAAAACAAAATGATTTATAATTAAATTCCAATTGTCTTTAAGAGATAGATTCACATTTATTAAGTCTGTGTTAAAACTATATTCATACAGAATACCCATATGTACATTGAATCTGTTTTTACTGCCTTTTGTCCATACTGTCAGTTAAGATATCCATTTCTAAAGTGACTTAAAAGTAAGCGAACAGGGATAAAATCTATAGTTATCACTCTGAGTAAAAACGCAATCTAAAGTTCGACCATAGTTAATATGAGGCTTATGCACTCTGACTTGAACAAGTAAATGGGTTATTTTTCAAGGATACAGTCTCTTTAGTGGAACCTTTCCTCTTTTTGTTACTGTCCCTCCACCACAGCTCAGCAGGAAAGCACTATATATAGAAACACACATGTTGTGTCGAAGATCACATACTGTATTATACACTATATACAGCATGAACCAGCTATAAATCAACATACTTTTGTGTGAATAAACAGTAGTATGTATCTTTTCAGACACGAGCTGTAAATATCATATCACTTCCTGGGGGCCTCTTCTCCACCTGGAGACGCGTTACTATGGTAGCCTCTGCTCTGTAAAGTCTGAACTAATTTAAAAAATATATTACATCCGGCAAAGTCAAACCTTATACTATAGAAGTGTTATTGACACCAGAGCTGCCTCTGTCACTGTTGACCATTGTCTCCTATATTTTTTTTATGTTGTTGTATGCTGACATAGTGTAGTTTGCATTCTATAATATTTTCCTGAAAATAGCATGCACCTCATGTACTGTTGGTTTCATACTAATGTTTCAGACATATGGAAAGATCTCACATCCTCTTTTAGCAACTAAATAGCATTTAGTTGCTAAAATAGCGAATTTTGAACGCAGCTAAAGACTGCTAATTAACAGATGCACATTTCAGCCAATAACAATAGCTTTGGCTAATGTTAAGGATAAAAGAACACACACAGAACTGTTGATTGACATTGAAATTGAGAAAGATTCACTTCACATTTTCAAAGGCACATATTTGGTCATTTGAAAAAGCATTTTTGAAGACTGACTTGAAAAAATGTGAACATAAGTTTTAAGGCTTCAACAAATCTCTGTAATTTTTTTGCGTATTTCTTAGGTGATTATCTGGGAGACCTGATTTGGAGAAAAAGATTTATTTAAGTGCCGTAGACTGTGACGTACAGCCTGTTAAGACCTGTGTGCATCTCACCCAACAAATTACCATGTGATTCCCATAGGGCCTTGGAAAAGAGTGATGATCCACACAGGAGTGTGTAGTATACAATATAGAACATGTAATATGACCACAATTCTGCTTTATGCATCTCTCACACACACACACACACACACACACACACACACACACACACACACACATCACACATTAAGTAGCATGTAGCACCACAGTGTTAGCACCAAGAGGTCCTTGTTTAAATATAACTGTTCTCTCTATCTTACTTGTAAAGCTTTTGTGAAAACTGATCTGTGATCTTGTCATGTACAGAAAAAACGTGATAAAATGAGACATAGAGGTTTTAAATGAGCCCGCATGGGAGGAGCTAACCAAAGCTGAGGAAGATAACTTGACAACCGTGTCTTCATCATTGTACCCCTCACAACGATGGCCGGAACTGGATATCTTCATGGTGGTGTGTGTTTATATAATTTTATCTGTTCTCTGTGGCTGTGTTTAGGTGTGCAACACTGAGACAGAGGAGGTTGCCTGTGTTTGGACTAGGGGTCATCTCTATTTTGACAGCAGGCTTTGACAGCCCGTAATTGGTTTCCTTTTCCATGCCTCTCAAAGCTCCTGCAGAAAAAGCAATTTTAGGAGCCAATCAATTCAAATTCCAGCTCAGTCAAGATAGAAAAGCCCGTGCAACTTTAACCTCCCGCTCTGTCCATGAGATAGCTGGGCTGATAATCTGCTCCGGTACCCCCTCCAACTCAACCCAAGCTCACACACAGACACGCACACATGCATCCCCCTGACTATCTGCCACCCATGAGGGGAAGCTCTCATTTTCTCTTTCTCTTGAAAGCAATTGAGTGTGATAATAGGAGTTTATACTGTAAATGGTTGGGTTGCATATTTACCCGAAGACCGAATGGACCTGGAAACCCTGCATCTCTGTCCATGTGTATCCTTTTCATATGCGCACAATACCTGCACACACAAGCACAGCGCACTGCACACAGCCAATAATACACATGCATACACAGACTTTCACACTTGCATTAACAGGCTTGCAGGCACACAAATGAGCGCACCAGTACACAGGTAGAGTTGTGTTTGCCTGCTGGCTTTGCCTCGCTGATGAGAAGAAACACATCATTTAACCAAACTAGTCAACTGACAACTAATTTCTCTTTTGTAGTTGCTGCCTGAGGACCCTAGGGTTTGCAGAGTTTTTATTGGCAATCAGCAGCGCACTGACTCTTTGTGTCGAATCTCTTAAACAACTTAGTTTGGATTTTGATCAAAAGGCTGACTGATACCCGTGCTCCGCTCTTTAGCATTGCAGCAGTTTTCACCACTATAGTCTGAGCCCTATATTTATCTTCAACGCATGCTGCCATTATATCATCTCTAGGAATCTTGACAGTAAAAGAGCAGGCAATCAACCAGCAGGTTTTCTTACCATCCTACTGTAATCAAAGACAAGCATTTATTGAAATGTGCTTTTTTTATAGTTTTTGTAGAGTTCGTAAAAAGAAATGTTTTATGAATCCATCAGCGTAGGTTTTTTTGGCATGGAAATTATTTATCCCTTTGAACCATTTAGATGCTTGTTGTAATTGTCAGTGAGGTTATTAGGAACATTAGTCAGGCACATTGCCCAGCTTTATTTCCACGTCATTTCTTTCCTCATTAAATCTTACGCTCGCTTCTTCCCTATGCTTCCCCCCCTTGCCAACTTTTCAAACACCTCCAACTCCCCAATCAGGAAAAGTTTAAGCGACCAAGGCAACAAGGGGAAAACGCATAATACTCTGGTGTCAAGGATTCAGGCCCGTAGTGTTAAGTTACAGCAAATCCCTGCACACACCAATCTCTCCCGTCCATCTGCTGTGGGCCTTCTGCGCCTAAAGTTGAAAGTCTTTGGCAAGCAGTTGGCAAAGTGACTGGTCTGCATTGTCATGGTGATTGTTTGGTGGGAGAAAGGGAATGGTCCGGTGAATGATGGGAGGTGAAGAAAAGATGGCTTTCGTGTTTCTCTCTCTCTTTATTTCCCTCTCTCTGTCTCTTTATTTCCCTCTCTGTCTCTCTCTCTCTTCCCCTCTGTCTGTCGTCATGGCGAGAGAGGCCCGGGCGCTGAGGCAGTATTAGCTCCCCAGCTGAGCCCGGCGCTTGTCACCACCTCGATAGCTGTCACGCTAACACCCCCACCGCTATCATTGGAGCACTTATGGGCCTGTCACTCACCTGGGAGAGAGGGAGCAAAGGAGGGACAGAGGCATCAAGGGGAAAGAGTGTGCTAAGTGAGATATGTAGAGGAGTGGAGAGACAGTGGAGACAGAGGCGGAGCTCGGAATGCAGGGTGGAAAGCGAGGTAAAGACAGAAGGAAAAAGGGAAAGATAGATAAAGGAGGAGCAGGAATGGATGGATAGGAATGCAAAAAAGAGAAAAGGAGAGAAGCAGTTGAGTGGCAATAAATGATGAGGTCATTGAGACAGATCAGATGAAAACTTAAAGGTTAATATAAGAGCCTGACTGGAGTCCAAAACACATCCCATGTAGTCAGTGTCCCGCTCATGACATGTTCAGCAGGATGTGCTTTGGTGCACTTGACAACAAAGCGACAGACATTTGGACATTAAAAGGAAGCATTGATTCACCATCCAGGGCGATGTGGTGGAAGCTCTCTGAAATTACGGGCTTGAGCTAAACAGCATGGTGTAATTTTTAGAAGGGGGAGAAAAAACAAGTTGATAGCTGCAGCCGTTGTTCCATCTGTGAGAGGCTTCCTTGATGGTCATTCACACACACACAGACACTGACACACACACACACATATCCATAAATGCATTTGATTTGAAAGGCACAGATATTCCCTGCACACTGAAATGTGCACACACACACATGCAAATTTTCAGCCAAAAAAAAAGAGGTTCTGTTTTACCTAAAACATACTTTAGCTCATTTGCGTGTGTGTGTCCAAATGTCTGTATATAGATAAAGACATACAGTCTAAAGCAAACACAACTGCAAGGACACACTACACAACATACATGAACACTCACTTTCACATAATTTTAAGTGTCAGCTGCATGCCAAACAGCATGTGCCCTACACACACACAGACACACACACACACACACATATAATAAGGTCGGTATCAGGGCATCGCTGAATCACAGTGACCAGCATCGTGGTTGACAGAGCAGGCTGCAGACACGTTCAGCTTTGGCCCTTCAACTGACTGCAGAGCCACTGAAGTGAAACTCTATTACAACAGCCTCTCCAGCTGTGATCCATCAGCGCCGACACAACACTCTGTGTGCAACCGTCAGTGTGTGTGTGGACATACGCATGCATGTGTTTACAAAGACAGATTGTGTTAATGTGGCGTTTCATAAAGTACAAAATTCCTGAAAGTGATCATCTTTATGTGGTATTTCTTTGACACCCGTTTAATCTGAAAAACATGTGACAGTAGGTTAGTTGTTGCTGCTTTTAAAAGACTCCCTCCACTAAATTTAACATTGTTGACATGGCAATGTGGTGTTTTTCATATGCTTTAAGACAGATCAAGAGTGACAAAAACAATTAAATGGCAGAGCATTTCCACTTTGAAACAACAGTGTACCAAGGGCAATCCAAAATCAGAGATTCAGTCAGGCAGGACTCCCTACGTCACAAATCTAATGAACCAATCTTTTATAATTGAAGAAAAAGCAGAGTCCGGCATATTGCTGTTTAGCCAGCTGTTCATCGGGAGAAACCAAACAGTTCCTTATCTCCTGACGAACTCAGTCTCAGTTGGATCAGATCCATATCATCCAGTGAGTGAATATTGCCCAGAAAGAACAATAGAATAACTGGCCTGGTTGCGTGAGCAATTCGCTTGGCTAACAGACTGGCCCGCTTACCCCTCTTCTGCTTTCATGCACACCGCTTCCTCTCACCTCTGAGCCATTATAATCTGTTACGCCAGTCCACTGCCGCAGGGCATTGTGTCCTCAGGAGCTGCAGTCTGCTGAGCGTCGCTCAAAGCTTCAGTGCAAGTGAGGCGGGCGAATTGCTGATAATGTTCAGAAGTTCAGTTGGGCTGTACCTTCTTGGCCTAGTTGCACTGGCCATGTTATCTGCACACTCACGCACATTAAGAAAAGAGTCCCTAACGCTCTTTACATCATAACTGGGAGCCAGAGAAGCTGCTGCACTGCTGCACATCACCATAAATATATTTACATATTCATAGATTATAGAATTTTGAGTGAGCGAGAAGCAGATGTAATTTAAATTGTATTATTTTTTGTAACAAGCATATCAGGTACACATTGTTGTTCCAAGAAGAGTATTTGTATGCATCTTCATATATGTCTGGAGTGGGTCATGTGGGTGAACAAATTGTCAACCAACAAAAAAAAGGAAAACATCTAATCAACACTTGGGGAGTGAAGCATGGCTTGCATGTATTATTAGAAAGTCAGAGAACAGCTGTTAGAGTGAAAAAGTTCTTTATGCAGTTATTTAGATATATTGTCATTAAACACCACTGTAAAAGCCACACACATAGACACAAACACTAATGAATGCTAAGAAATTATATAAAAACAGTTATGTTAGCATGATATTGAGAAAAGCATTATCTATTACTCACAAACACAATTTGTACCTGACACTTGTTGACACAGTGTTGAATCAGTGTGATTTCGTTTAACTGGTTTTAAAAGGCAGCAAAACATAATTACAGACACTTAATATCAAACTTCATTAATAGTTTATAGGGTTCTTGCTCTAATGTTGATCTGCCATCCCAGACTAGTCTGAAAGATATCAACAATTAGTTGGATGGATTGCCATGAAATTTGCTACAGACCTCCATGATCCCCCAAGGATGAATCCCACTGACTGGTGATCATCTGACTTTTCCTCCTTTAACATTTCTGGTTCAGAGTGAAACATTTTGACAAACATAAATTGGATTGCCATGAAATTTTCCATACATATTCAATTTCCTTAGGGAATGAATTCGAATGACTTCGGTGATCCTCTATTTTTTTTTGTCTAGACTAAATTTTGAATTATTCAATGAAATATCTCAACATCTTCTAGATGAATTGGCACAAATTTGTACAGGTGTTCACGGTTCCTTGACAAAATATACTAAGAACCTTATGTGATCAAAGTGAACATGGTAAATATTATACCAGCTAGACATCAACATGGGGCGACACAGTGGCGCAGGGGTTAGTGCTGTTGCTTCACAGCAAGAAGGTCACAAGTTCGAGATCTCCTTGGTCTGGGACCTTTCTGTGTGGAGTTTGCATGTTCTCCCCGTGTCTGTGTGGGTTAATTGGAGACTCTAAATTGCCTGTAGGTGTGAGTGTGTGAGTGAATGGTGTGTGTGCTCCACAATAGGCTGGCGACCATCTGGGGTGTATCCCTGCCTCTCGCCTGTAAAGCGCTGGGATTGGCTCCAGCAGACCCCTGTGACCCTAATGAGGAATAAGTATAGGTATAGAAGATGAATGAATAAACATCAACATGCTAACATTCCTGGTGAGCATGTTAGCGGGCTGATGTGAGCACTGCTGTTGCTCAAGTATAGCGAAGCCTCAAAGACCCGCCACTATGGCTGTAGACTTTACTTTTTGTTTTCTGTACTTTCCTTTTTATTTTATGAAATTAAAGTTTTTCTCCTCTCTTTTTTCTTCAGGCTACAGATGGAGATGTAGGAACATTTGGGGTTGTGCAGTACCACTTCAGTGATGAGCCAGACCAGTAAGACACAGTTACACATACACACAACTCACACACACATTATCATACACTCCACACACAAAGACACAACCACATTAATGTTGCACTGATTCTGCCACTCAGCCACACCAGAGACAACTGAGCTACAACGATGTTTGATGCTTTTCTTTATGTCTGCTCTCTTCAGGCTTCAAAAATAAAACACTACATTCACATAATGTATTCATTTACCTCCTGTGTATCCAAAGAACAGAATGATGTTTTAACTACACTCACCCAGTGTGGCTTTTTACTATTGATTTGTTCTTCTTTTACCCTTAACTTATTTTATATGCCAGTATATTGCAACCATGAGAAAAATCAGCTTAAAATTAAATTTCTTTGTTTGTGTTTTAGGAATATATATTAATGTGACATGTCTTATTACAATATAAAGATGATGATAACTTATGGGCATTAAGGCAGTTTTTTCATCATATGATAATATTATGCTATAATAACAAACCAGTGTAGTATTATAATAATAAAAAGATCTGGTAAAATCCTAAAGAGAAGACATTTAAGCTTTAATCAGACTAATAATTGATAATTTATGCAAATTAATTGAATTAATGTGATCTTTGTACAATGCCAGTTAGCTGATGGGCAGTTTTCCTTGTTTAACACACACTTTAATATATTGTTATAATGTACAAACATACCAAATTTCCCTACATACATATCTCCCTCTTATTTACTTGTTTGTTTCTTGCAGGTTTTCATTGGACGCTGAGACTGGCTGGGTCACCCTGCGGGCCAGTCTGGACTACGAGTTGATGCGTCGCTTCACACTGACTGTGCTAGCGAGGGATGGGGGTGGAGAGGAGACGACAGGGAGGATCCGGGTTAATGTGTTAGACGTCAACGACAATGCGCCACTCTTCCAGAAGGAGGCATACGTGGGCTCACTGAGAGAGAACGAACAGGCTGTCCAGTCGGTGGCACGAGTCAGGGTGAGGTGTTTAAATTATATGCACGTATGGTTAAAGATAAAAAGTAAGGCTATAAAACAGACCACATATGATACAAAGAAGGACACTCAAGTAACAAGACAGTGTCATAAAAGTGAAGAAGTTGTAAAATACCCTATAAACATACATGGTGACTATCATTAATTTTAAATATTAATACAGTAAACCAAAGCCAGCACTCTTAATGGCACTGTAGTGTTACTTAGCAACCACATACAATAGTCAGAAGGCTATATTGCATTATGTCTGTAACATTTTTGTGTCACAGTGGATTTGTTGTGTTAATTTTAAAGACAGTCTGCACATACACCCAAAGACACACATGTAAGTAGGTATCACAATACTGAACTATACCTGCATAACAATTAAACCTGCAGGATCTTATCCTGGCTCGAAATACCATCAGTTTCCAGACTCACAAACCTCAGTGTTTGTTGCCCTCGTCCACATTCTTTCTTTTTTCCTCTGTGTTGGTATAATCATGCAGTTATGTGTTTGTGTGTACTGTATCCAAGAAGAACAGATCAGCTTGGTGTGTTGGCCATCAGTCACTGCCACACAAAAGCCAGAGGTATACAGCAGCAATGGTAACTAATGGCTCAGCGTTTCCTGTGATTGCGCCCTGGAGAGAAACACTATTTCGCCCCTTGTGGCAGTGGGTACCATGGTGGCTCACCCTAGCACAGTGCACTGTGGCTTGTCTTAACATTGGAGTTCAGCTGATGACTGGACTCAACGCTTGGCTCACTGTGTTTGATTAGTCTGAGCTAACCTTAAACGCTGCTGATATTAATAAGCTGCCTGAGAGGAATGGGGAACCCAGTCACACAAGTCTGTGTCAGCGATTTGCCCTGGAACCTACTATACACACACAGACACATACACACACATAAACACACACACACACACACAGAGACAAAGGGAAAATGGGGGAGATGGGAGGAAGAGAAAAAATAGAATTAGAAGAGGATGTATGAATCTGGTGAAGTGTTGTATTTTAAGTATTTTTCATCTTTCTTAAGTGTAGAGACCCTTGAGTTACAGGTACTGTATGACAGCTGCCATACAAATAAAAAAACCTAAGCATGCATAAAACATCTTTAAAATGTTGGTGATGTCCTTGTCTCATCGTAAAGAGGTGAGGGTACAAATTAAAAGTCCTTTTCAGGTTTCATACAAGGTCCAGCCATATATTAGGTTTCGACCTAGTCTTGTTTCATTTTCTCTATACTTATATTCCTTTCCTTCCTTTGCCACTCATGTATTTGATTTGCTGCTCCCCAGTCATTGTACCTTTTCAGAGTGGTAAAGGACTGTCTACCAAAATGAAACTTTGATATAAGAAGACAGTCATCTAGAGAAAGGCACAGCTTTAGAAGAGTAGACATATGTGCTTTATGGAGAGATACAAGTGAGTGTTTTTGACAACCTGTCCAGCCTTTAATGATGCCAGTGAGGACCCAGTAGATTCTGTTCACAGCCGGAAGAATCAATCATTTTTAAGTTCCTGGCAACTGAAAAATAATGAGGGGGTGTCATCGTTGTTATGGATTAGCCTTACAAAGTATGGTTTCATCTGTCCTCTGCCTGCTTGGCATGTCCTGGCTCTGTTGGTGTTTATCCAGTATTGATGCCTGCATTACTAATAGCCAGAATCAGCTTCAATCTGTCCAATAACATGGAATCTGTGACTGACAGCTTCCTGGCTGTGCACTGCTGCACAGACTCAAACAACCATGCTGTGAAAATATACACGTTTTAAGCATCTGTCCTGCAACTCTGTCTGTCTTTTCATCTCACTCCCTCCAAACTTTCTCTTTGGGCTTCTGACTGTCACTGATGCGTATGTTAAAAACACTCCCATTACCTGCTTTCCTACATGTGTCTGGCCATACACAGGCAACCGATGAGGATTCTCCTCCAAATAACTTCCTGATGTACACCATCACATCAGCATCAGCCTTCCCTGATTACTTCAGCATCATCATGGTGGAGGGATACGCAGGTAGGCTCTACTTTCAAAGCATGAGGCTACAATTTAAAATAAGTTGCTTACCAGTTACCATTGTGGATGAGTAGGGATGTACTGGATGTTTTGGATGGATTCACAGAGGATCAGGCATTGCAGAGGAAAAAAGGGCTGGTCTTCTTATTTGTTTGAATGGGGGTAGTGTATTCTGGCTTAAGGAGTGTGGATTTCGTTGGTTGCTGAAGAAAATGCAGCGGCCGGCAAGAAGTTGAAGCAGAATCAACTTTTGCAGCAACGCAACCCGAGGTCGTGCTTTGGTGGCCGATCGCCTCAGCCTGATCAGAATGATCCGAGCTGTACAACCCCGAGGGAGTACGAAGAGGAGTGGACATTTATCTCGGTTTGATAAGGTTAAAAGTAAAATTAGGCTTTGCTGTCGGCGTCTACTTGTTTAAAAAGGGTGAGAGAAAAAGAGATCTGAAAGAGAAAAAAGAGAGATCCAAGAGAAAAAAAAAGAGAGCGAAGAGGAGAAGAGAGAAAGAAGTAAAAGTGAGAGAGCAGCAAGGTTGAGTGAGCCACAAAGTAAATGAAGAATGTAAGCAATGGTAGCAAGAAAGCCAGTGAATGAGAGAAATTAAACTGATTTACTGGTTGCTATCACATCTATTAGCACAAACAAACAGGCCCGCCCTTCTGCACACCTCTGCACATCCCTGCAGGAAGGTGCCTCAGTGCCTGATCCTGTGTGGATGCAGCCTTAAAATAGCTAAACTCACATTTAGTCGATGACTAGAGTTTCACTCCTGTTTACGCTTATATAATTCTTATGTGACTTAACATTTATTATTTATATGCAACACATATAAATGTTAAATATGCTTCAATAAATTAAGGGTATGATGATGATGATGATGATGATGATGATGATGCAGGTTACAAATGAGTCAAAAGCTCACTTGAATCTTCTCTTGACCACCAGTGATAAGTGTGATCAGGCCTCTGGACTATGAGCAGATTCCCAAAGGGATGATCTATTTGACGGTGATGGCTAAAGATGGGGGAAACCCTTCCCTCAACAGCACTGTCCCAGTCACAGTGGAGGTGATTGTAAGTACAAGCCTCTTCTCCCCAACATTGGCATTTCATGATTTACTCTTCACATGTGTTGTTGGTGCAAATGTGAGATGAGAATGTTAGATACACTAGAATGATTACTGAAATAGTGTTGGATTAATCCAATTATGTAAATGGCTTCAACAAACAGTGTTTTCAGTATTTATTCATAGTTCATAGTTATTTTACTAAATACTGTTCAAAAATCTCCACCATCCTACATGTAATGACGTGTACATGTGATGCTGTGCTGCATCCAGATATTATTTCCTAGAGAAGGTTCTTTCTATTTTGTGAGTGATTGTTGTCATGCTTCACTGTGATTGGCACGCCAGATCTCTGAGACCAATGATATGACTGGCTGAGAGTGTATTTATCAATCAGCACACCCTCCGCCCAATTTATCTTTCAATTCACCCAGCCCTTTTGCACTTTATGCTGCTGCACATACATAAACAAAAATATATATGCGGTACAGTATCACTTGGTATTTGTTGTTTTTGCATGATTAAATTAGGGTTCTTTTTACTCTTTGCTAATAATCTTTTTATTGGAGTTTTTTCAGCAAGTATATAATGACTCTCTTGGTACTGCAGCACACACAAGCCATAAAAAATCCTCCTAGTCTCCTCACATTCAAAAGCACGATAGGGAGAGAAACCACTGAATGAAGACTAAGCTGTCTTGTATTTATTTAAGTGTTGATGCAGTGTGTGACAGGTATCAACTGACACATGATGGATTGTTTCATACATCGCAAATTTTACTTAGATATTTGGTCTCAGTATATGAAACTGAATTACTCTGAGTGCCTTTTCAGCCATGCCTGACTACAGCTTTTTTTGCCCTTTTATCATAGACTGTCCAGTTATCTGCGCTCCCAGTGTGGTTCCTTTTGTCACACTTATTGCTTAATGTGTTATTTTAAGGCACTGGGAAAAGTTTAAAGCAGTCTCCTCCCCCATACACTAGCTCCCCAAAGATAATATAAGTATTTGCTGTTTCTTATTTCCTTCATTTTTGCAACTTGTTTGAATTCAGTTGAACCATTTATAATGTAGATGTTATATGGTATAAGAGACTATCTCTAGATGTCATGCACTGACAGTCTCACAGTACATGGTTTCATTTGTTACATATGTAATTCTTTTCCATATTTTCTCCACTATCTGAGGCATGGAAAATACCCTTTGGTGCTTGCCTGATTACAGATCGATGCAGAGCTTTTTAAATGTTTGTAAGATGTTAGTTTAAAGCAGTGAGGAGATCACCTCTGCCTGTTCATCACAGCTGACTTGAGATGTTTTATTTGCGTACTATACTTCTACATAATACATACTTTATATAAAATGATGTACTGTGAATACCTTTTGATCTGTGTTGGAAGACAGCCTTTTTTGCTGTCTAACATGCTGTTGTTCATTATTAAATAACTATTACCTATAGAATACAATATATTGGTATTGCTATATATTCCACATTTTAATATAAATGTGGTCTACATGCTGCTGACTATTCTTTATAAAAGACTATGCCACTTGTAATTTTGTTGATTATGCCAAGTTATTATAAATACAGCAGTAAAACCTAAAATGAACAGTGAACTGTATCTCTGCTAATTTCTCTTGATAAACTTTCATTATATATGAAGCTTTTATTTTTCTATAATATATCATATAGTATATAAGAAAAGATTATAAATTCTGCAAGAGTAGAATGAATGAATCCAGCTGGGAAATTCAAGAACAGTAGACATTGCTACATAAGGGAGAAATACTGTGTAAAAGAGTGAGGAAATCTGGGGTTGAATGCAAAACACAACCGGGGGAGATGTTGAAAATCCTATATTCCCCTCTCTATTGCTCTATGTCTCTCTTCCTCACGCTCTCTCCGCTGTCCACCACAGTGTCGTGACTTGCACCGCAAGGGTTTATCAGAAGCTGGCAGAATCACACACAGGCACACAATGCTTTGCACCAGTGTAACACAGAGTCCGACAAATAATGGTGCCAGTTACTGTTGTTAAAGTGTTAACATTTCTCAGCAGCTCACACAGTGGGGAGCCTGTCTCTGAATAGCCACACAACTGGATGTGTTGGTATGAAAACTAATCTATATGAGTTCAATAAGTGGGAGGTTGTGAGAAATATAAATTCTCTTGAAAAGTTCATGTGACGGTGGATGTTGTTTTCTGTCATTCATTCTCATCAAATTACTGGTCTGGATTACTCTTTATTCAAAGCAATGATAGGAGTCAAGTCAATTGTATTTGTATAGCCCGTTGTAAACATTGAACAAAGCCTACCTGGTGCAAAACAAAATACACACATCAAAGTTCTGCAGATTCATACATCAAAATGTGTACATAGAAAATAAAAAAAACATCTAAAGTTAATACTAGAAGGGGAAGTGAAAACTTGCAAGACGTACAACAGTGTGCTATGAGGACTGTAAAACGTGGTTATAGATTATTTGAAAATAAAGTTGCTGTTATGACAACAAATCATCTGCAACTTCATGACTGCATAGTGATAATGATCATATGTAAATGAATATCAAACTATGAATGCAATTTGCAGCTTCAACAGTTCATATCATTTGAATTATTTCAACCTCAGCTTTTCATTTCATTCTACCTATTGTCCAAACCTCACTCCTGCAATGCCAAAGCAGTAAATGTGCTGCCCGGTGCAAAAGCCAGCAGGACTAATTAGCACAGATCGAAGCCATGAAACAAAGTTGTTCTTGGAGAATTCAATTAAATCATCTGTTATCTGAGAGGCACGACTACTACAGAACACTACTACATTTTGTTAAAAACAGTTTGTACTCTTTTTGTACTCACCTTAATTCCCAAATATGTTAATTGCAGTGTGATGACAGCTTCAAACCCATTTTTAGTTCTTCTCTTTTTAAGCAACATTTGCATATTCTCACTGTTTAGCACATTGAGTTGTTGTTGATGTTTATACCTCCTCCAGGATGAAAATGACAACCCACCCGAGTTCAGCAAGCCATCCTACATCGTCAAAATCCCAGAGAACATTATTGCTGGTGAGTCACTTTATGCATGTTGGGTTACAGTTTTCTGGTCTGCACACCCAGTATATCACTTAAACACTCTGTATAGCACATAGGTCTCACTTGAATTGCCTTGCTAGCATATTCAACAAATAGCTCTTCCTTCATGGGGTATGTTTTATGTTTTATTTTATTTTCTTCCTCTGGCCTCTACTGTCTTATTTGTTTAGTTTTTGCATAATGTTTTTAAATGCTCAGTCAAAATGCAAGATATTAACTATTCAAGGCAAATCACTGGCTGCTATATTCATTCTCATGCATGCATTCAGAAAACTCTTTTATCCCAGACAATAGATTAGTTTCCAGTCGGTAGAGGGAAATGAGATATTTGACTGCCCCTTTCTATCTTTGAGCTCCAGCAGAGGCTGGCCACTCTTTGTGTCTCGGACCTGATTTGAAGGAGCACATTGCTGAGCGGCTTGGGCCAAGACTGAGGTTTAGGGGACTATGGCTAAAGTGCTTGTGTCTGAGCTGGGGACCTCAGGCTCGGGCTGCTAGGAAGAGCTCAGGGATAGCCCTGCGGCTCTCGTCCGACTGCTTGCCTGGGTATTGATCAGGCCTGTGCCAAGTATGGCATGTGCCAAACAAGCTGATAATCCACTAATCCATAAACCCACTCACTGCCATTCCATCAGTTGAGCTGTGGATGGGGGCGGGGAAGAAATTAGTTCTCTGAATGCCATTTTAGTCTTTTTCTGCATCTTGTCTCTCTCTGTCTATCTCCTCTTTACTAGACTTCACATATTTTCCTCATGGTTCTGTCTCCTAGTTGAGTTTAAAAATGTTTTCCTTGCTTTCTCCAACTCTGTGACTTGTAAGTTTTTCTCCATTTCACTGGCTCCTCCACTCCTCCTCCACAGGGGCGACTGTGCTACTTGTGAATGCGACTGATTTGGACGCCTCACGGGAGTTTGGTCAGGCCTCACTCATCTACTCCCTGGAGGGTTCCTCTCAGTTCCGCCTCAACTCACGCTCAGGTATGTGTGTATGTGTGTGTGTTTTTTTCTGAAAAAAATGTGTAAATGTTACAGAAATTTTGATTCATTAAATGTTTTATTTCAATATAATACATCTGCGCTTAATTAGATCTACAATACCTTTTTCTCCCCTCTCCCTTGTGCTCTTCAGTTCTTAGCTTGTACATACATTGTGTCTTGGTTGTGCTCTATCAGTACACTATACTGTGATTCCCACCACTCAGTCCAGCGACTTGAAAGAGTCGATTGCAAATCTGAATTTTTTTACATCTAGAATTTCACACCATGCATCCTGGCATGAAAAGCTGCTTTGAAATGACTTTTCTCCGATCATGTGGGCATCCTGGACGTTACATTTTTAAAATGTTTTTGATCTGATTTCATGTATGCTTCAGGCGAGATCACTACCACAGCCTTGCTGGACAGAGAGCTGAAGTCAGAGTACATCCTGATAGTCAGAGCTGTGGATGGAGGGGTGGGCCCACAACAAAAGACTGGCATTGCCACGGTAACCATTTTGAAGCCACCATTCATCTGATCCCACATTTGGCTCACAGAAAGAACTAATTTCATACCCACTGTTTAATTAATAGTAAAGTTTAAAACATGTCAAAGACTTTGTTCTATTGTCTGTATATTACTATGAACAAATTGACTTCTAATAGGATGCATTTTATGTAACTGACATAACTAGTTAATTTAAAGTAGTTTATTTCCTAACTACTTTAATTTCCCACTTTGTTTAGGTGAACATCACTATCCTGGACATCAATGACAATGCCCCCATGTGGAGGGATGAGCCATACCATGCCAATGTGGTGGAGATGAGCCCGAAAAACACAGATGTTATCTCTGTGAGTGTTCCTAGCCTAACTTGTTAAACTTTATCTGATTGATAACTAATGGCTAACGTAATGGTTCTAATAAACATTTATTAATGCACTTGATTAAAAATTCTTAGCTTTCATGTTTTGAGCAAGACCAACGTTGCCTATTGCATTGGAATTTAATTTGATTATTCTGACTCTGTAAGCCTAAATCAGACAAAGTCTGGGTGTTTCATTAAAAACATTTAGGGTTTCATAACAAACAGTAGTATACCATGTAAAAATAAAAAAAACGGTTGTTGAAGGTTACATTCACAAACATAGTCCTCCACTGTCATCAGACAAATTTCCATCACAGGTCATCACAAAGTAAACACTAATATTACCCCCAAACTGTCTCATTGTCCTGCTGGTGTCTTTGGCAACGCGTTGTTGTAAATTAAGCCCTGATTGTCCATTAATTAAAGAGGCGTCAGTGAG
This sequence comes from Lepturacanthus savala, assembly GCA_030544235.1. Lineage (NCBI taxonomy): Eukaryota > Metazoa > Chordata > Actinopteri > Scombriformes > Trichiuridae > Lepturacanthus > Lepturacanthus savala. Next base: position 11,296,425 of record CM060478.1, read on the forward strand.
TGTAATTAAGGGAGTCCGATTGCTAATTAAAATGTTGCCTGCAGTCATACGCAAGGCAAATTATTCAGCTGCTAGGCAGAGAAAGAAGCGAGAACCCATCTTGCAGTGGGGGAGAAATAGCGAGGAAAGAAAAAATTGTTGCGGTGCTAAAATGTTGCTACGTTTTCCACTTATTCCTGGCCTCTTGTAGCTTTTCCTCTGTTCAGTTCATTCTGGGTGCATCCAGTGATGCGATGTATACTGTATGTGATTCTCTGTGCTCAGTGGACAGACACTGTTGCCCCTCATTTTTCAATGAATCGGACCACCCAGGCTTAAAGTCATATAATTGGCCCCAATGTAGCCCTCGCCCAGCCGGTGTTTCCATGGTCACAAAGGGCCACCTGCCGAGTCCTCCTGGAGGTGTCTAGCAAGCCAATGAATTTGGTTACCCTGTCCAGTTCAAGGATCAGCCCACTCAAATCTCAGAGCAACTCACTGATGTTACAAATTCAACACCTTGAGCACAATGACCATCTAATATTTAATTTCAAAACATTATTCTCTTTTCTGCCACTCTGCAGTCGGATCAGGGCTACAGTTCAATAGACAAGGCTAATATATTTGCTCACCCTCTTTTAATGTGCTCTGCTCAGGCCAGAATTGATTGGTTCAACTGGCCCCAGCTAGACATTTTCCCACATCTTATATCACCTACCTTTGTCTGTGCCGTTGCTAATCAATGGGCCTCTGAGATGCCTGCCTACCATGTCCCCTTAATAATTAAATACCTGCAAAACCTTTGTTCCTCTAATGACCAATTAACCAGTTTCCAGCATTTTTAGTCAGCGCATTAAATAATTGATCAGCTCTTTAAAAATCAGGCAGTGTTTTAGCCGGGCTCCCAGCATTCATCACCCATTGCCACTTTGTGTCAGAATAGACATTACCATTTTTCTTTTAGCTGACTGCTGTGTTAAAGCAGTTGGAAGGAGTTGCATATGTGATGATGTTCTAGAGGGGTGTGGGGGTATTCTCATTCATATTATCATTACTATATCTGTATTACATTGTTGTTTTCTTAGCATTTCTTCCTTCCTTTCCACTGCCATATTCTTGTCTTAAATCCTTCCTATCTTAGTTCTCCTTGTGAATCATACTTTTATTCACCCATGCCCTATAACTTGAGGATTATTATTTATTTGGTGTGGTATTTTATTTATAAGCCAATGTTGGAGGTAGGAATGACTGAAGCGTATAAAACATCTAGCAAGGTTTCCCCTGCCACTTTCTTGTCCAGGTGTTGGCAGTGGACCCTGACAACTGGGAAAATGGGACAGTGGTGTACAGTATCAGTCCAGAAAACCCCTTCTACACCATAGCCAGCAATACTGGGAAGATCCGCACCAGTGGGGTAACCCTGGACAGAGAAAGCTCCAACCCCAGAGATGCAGTGCTCATGAGGACTATTATCATCTCAGCTGTTGACCGTGAGTACTGTGTGTGTGGGGGGGTGTGCGGTTGTGCGTGTTTGTGCATGTGTGTGTGGGGTGGTAAATTTGTCTGACTCATGAAACACCTAAACCATCTGTAAGCAAGCTTTAAATTGCTTTATATCATTCTCAATAGAGAGCTTTCAATTCTGAGCGATTAGCCTCCTTCTTCAAGCCTCATTCCTCAAGCTTTATGTTGACCATGAAACTTTTTATTGTGGCTAATAAACTCTCCTGACCATGAGATGTGGGTTGTGTGAATGTGTCTTTATATGTCCCTCTGGCGCCCTCTTTAGGCGGCACACCTCCACTACGTGCATCAGCGAGCACTACAGTATTTGTCAACCTGCTAGATCTCAATGACAACGATCCAACTTTCGTCAATCTGCCATTTGTGGCTGAAGTACCAGAGGGACTGCCCATTGGATCCTCAGTTTTTAAGGTATGTGTTAGACATTAATAACACATTCCCTGCATTAATGAGTATTTGATCAAAAAAATTTTAGGCAAGTAGAACTAAAGTCGTACACATACAATAGAATCATTCCATCAGCATAATACATAAATTATATATTGTACACCAACCAGCATTAATGATTTTCTGCTGTGATGCTTGGTAATAATGCATTATCATTGCTCTTCATAAAATAATCAAAACTACATATTTACACATCTATATTCCCTGTCCACTATCCCTTCAGTCTTTTTCTTTATTACAGCCTTTTATGTCTCTTTCACCTTGTGTTCATCCTTTTTCTCTTTTAGGTCCAGGTGGAGGATCCAGATGAGGATAAGAATGGTTTGATTACACTGGCCTTACAGATGGGCATGCCTCGCTTAGACTTCTCCTTAAACACCTCCACTGGCATTCTCACCTCCACAGCGATCCTTGATCGTGAACAGATTGGACAATACCATCTGAGGATTGTAGCCTACGATGCAGGGAAGTTCCCCCGCACCTCCACTTCAACCCTCACTGTCACAGGTGAGAGTCTGTGAATGTGGCTGACGATGATGATGAGAAATTCAATTTGATTTCCCTTTGCGCTCTCTGAAATTACCCTGCATATGAAACTACCAAGCCACAGTATGATTAGATTCTGAATGACATGTAGAGTTACTTCATTATGGCAGATTTCTCTGGAATCTGCTGAGAAGCCTGCTACCACCTGCTGGTGGGATCTGAACAACCCTAAATAACACTAATTGTCTGACTGCTGTGAAGATGATAAAAAAAAAGGATTCGACAAACTGAACAAGTGTTTTTGGCATTTCTTAAACAGATCAGATGAGTTGGAAGCAATGAAACTGCAAGTGTTTTACAGCAATTTGTTTCACGCAATTTGTTTCACATCACATAAATTTACTGGGCAATTTACTCAGGATCAGCCACAGAACAGCATGAACTTCAGAAGTGTAGCTCATGTGTCCACTGATTTGATAACTAGTCTTTCTACTCACTGTGCCATCCTGCTGCTTTATTTGTCCTCATGTACATCTGTTTGTGTGTGCGTGTGTGTGTGTGTGTGTGTGTGTGTGTGTGTGTGTGTATGTGTGTGTGTGTGTGTGTATGTGTGTGTGTGTGTGTGCGTGTGTGTATTCATGCTCGTATGGGTCAGTTCTGGATGTAAATGATGAGACGCCCACCTTCAACCCTCGCGTGTACAATGTTTCCCTGAAGGAGAGTGTTCCTAGAGACCACATTGTAGCTCGCCTCAGCTGCTCAGACAACGACGCCGGCCTCAACGCTGAACTCAGCTACTTCATCACAGGTCAGAAGTTCAGTGGGTGATGTTTTGAGTTGTGTGTGTATGCTGTGGGCTAGATTGTTGTACAGTTACGCAGGAATACATGCATGCATAGTACCTTTGTCTATCCATCTGTCACTGTGTAGGTTTTTGTATGAGATAAACTCCTCTTGCATGCTTCTATTAATGTTTATGGCTGTATGTGAGTGTCACTGAGTTACCTTTGGACATGTGTTTTGTATTTTTAGGTGGTAATCAGGATGGTAAATTCAGCGTGGGCTTCAGAGACGGCATAGTTCGGACAGTTGTTGGCCTAGACAGAGAGACCCAGGCAGCATACACTCTGATCGTAGAAGCTATCGGTGTGTCATGAATTCATATCTTTTCTGTGTTAGAAACAAAACCATCATCTTTTATTATTCTCATCACAGTATGTGTTCGTAGTTATTATAATAGGACTGTTTTCTAACTTGTTTTGTTTGTCATCTTCAAAGCTGCTTCTTTCTACTTTTTGTATAATGATGAGAAAAAAAAGTGATGCCTGCAAAACTGCAGTGATTTCAGACTATTGCTCAACTGCCTTTGTTCCTGTTTGGGAAAAAAAGAACAAAAACTCTGAGGTTTTCCTGTTGTGTAAATCTGTTTCGAGACAGTGCAGCTTTTCTGCTGAGGGGGGCAACAACACAAGAGAGACGAGAAGAAGACGCAGATAATTTCAAACTCTGCAAGAGAACCGAATTAAACATATTGTCCTAATTCAAAAGCTTCTGGAAGGGACTCAAGTTTTGACGAGTTAACAATGGTCCTGTTTTATTATTTAAAACAAGCTTTATTTCTTTACAATAGATTTTTTAAAGGTCCCATAATTTACAGTTTTCCTTGATTTTATTTGAAGTTTTGATATCCCTAACAAGATATGTTTTTTGGTTTTAATCACCTAAAATCATTTCAATATAGTTTCATATATCCTTTCTCAAGCTTCTCTTCTAGAAAGAACAGGTAGTTTTATGTCTGTCTCATTAATATTATTAATAATATGATCTTCTCCCCTGATTGGCTGATTTGAATGGCTCTGAATGGGGGGTTTGCAGTGACTGTATAGTTAAGACATCCCAGTTGCACTGAAATCCTGATGGCCCACACATAAACTTTCTTATAATCAAAAAGCAATTAAAATCTCACCTTTATGATATGGGACCTTTAATGTAACATTTTAATACATAACAACTTCTCTTTTATGTATTATGTATTTATAGCTTTATCCTGTGTTATACCTAAAAAATGACTGTAACTGAGATGTTTGATAACGTGTCTGTTTGTCCACACAGACAACGGTCCAGCAGGCGGCCGGCAGACAGGCACAGCCACTGTGTTTGTTGAAGTACAGGATGTAAATGACAACAGACCCATCTTCCTCCAGAATAGCTATGAAACCAGCATACTGGAAAGTGTGCCCCGTGGAACCAGCATCCTTCAGGTGAAAAACATACACTGCTAAACCAATATGGAAACAACTTTTGTATTTTTCTAATTTTTTAAGTCACTTTATTTTCTAATGTAAAAATCACAAAACACAAAAACTCATTTGGCTCAGGTTGCATTTGTCTTTTCAATATTGATAACCCATCATGTCTGAAAATGCTGTCAGAAGATTAGGAATAAAGGTAAAATAATTATTGGTGTTTGTCTTAATGCACATGAATTACCAGATGGATGAGGTTTACTGCATCAGAGGAATTGGCTAGGTAATTCAGAGAAAATAACTGAGATTAACTGAGATACTGCCATTTGTGGTCTTGAAAGAAACTGAGTTTCTTTTTACAGTTCACATCTGATGAGCTCTTAACTTTGTGTAAGAATTTCACCTGAGGATACTCCTGAATGTAATCAAATTTGAATTTCATTTAGACATAATTTGAGTTTTGATGAGCAATCAAATCCTTGTTGAAAGAACCAAATAGAGTCATTGTTATATTAAATTATTACATCCCTATTGAATACACTGCCTGCTAGAGATAGTTAAATGATCAGTACCAAAACAGGTTATACTCTTCTCTAAAGCTTATTTCCCTCATTTATAAGCACGTTGGAGCAAATCTCATCCATCCAGCATTCAATGTATGCTAAAACAAATGCTTATTAACCCACATCTGATATTAATGATATCCCCAACACCAAACATTAAAAAAGCAGTGTAACTCTGGGTTGGGGGAGCAGTCAGTCAGTCCATAACCAGTACTCCAGTTAGATTTCAGTGACATAGTCAAATAGACAAGGCATGGTGAGGTGCGGCTCCACGCTGGCCTCTGGCTGTGCTGTCTGTCTGTCTGGAGACGGGGAAGCATGTGTACTCTCCCGCTCATGTGGCCTGCGATGCGGCGGCCTTCTGAAGGAGAGGTTGTATGAACGCCGATAGGAGCCGAGCCTCTTCCACACCTTGAGTTGGGGCTCACTGGACTGGCTTCTTCCACGGGTCACGCTTCCTCCTGGACCACAGCTCACCTCAGAGTCCCCATCCTGTTCAGAGGGCCGGCACACTGCCAGGAAGGCTGCAAACCCTGCCAGCAGCAGCGATAAGCCCAGCACCACCATGATGGTGAATTCTGGGTCATGGATGTCTGAAGAACTGGGTGGAGGTAGTGTAGTGGTGGAAGAGATGGTGGTGGATGTCAAGCTGGACAGAGTGATGTTTTCTGTGTTGGAGGAATAGGTAAAGTTCGAGCCTGGGTCACTGGTGTTCATGTTGCCTTGGCCCTGGATGGAGAAAGAACACATCAGATTGAAAATGTTAGCAGTATTTGTGTTTTTGTTAGTCTCTTTCTGCTTGTGTTTGTGGCTGCTTTTAAGTGTGTGTGTGTGTGTGTGGTGTGTGTGTGTGTGTGTGTGTGTGTGTGTGTGTGTGTGTGTGTGTGTGTGTGTGTGTGTGTGTGTGTGTGTGTGTGTGTGTGTGTGTGTGTGTGTGTGTGTGTGTGTGTGTGTGTGTGTGTGTGTGTGTGTGGTCAGCCTCTATCAAACTGCCACAGCAGTTCTCTTGATATGCCCTGTTTTGCCTCACTAGCCAAGCCTAACCAAGCTGAGTGGGTTTATTTGGGGGATTATTTTCACTTTATTGGGATCATATACTCAAGGGCTTACATTATACTGTACATACCCACACACACACACAAATATACACAGAAACGCCTGCATGCACATACAGATGTGGTGAGTGTTTGGCATTTGCAGCAATTATGTAGCTATTAAATCAAGGACTACAAAACAGTCAATGCTTGACAGGCTTTCTTCAATGTAAAACAAATTGGGTTTATTAAAATGCCCCTTGTAAAATGCACGGCACCCACCTCTTCTACCCCAGTCTCCAATTATCCCCCTCTCATTCTCTGCGCCCCCATCTTCAGCATAGTAACATTTGTAAATGTCATCATCCTTAATTCAGCGGAGACAAAGCATGGCTTATCGGTTTAAGGGAAACACATTGGGGCGTGAAATTATTTTTAAGACCAAATGCCAGGAAAGCTGTGAAAAGGCCAGTGGAGCAGGATGGCTCGTTAGAGAGTCAGTTCATTAGTCAGCGCCTCCAAGCACAAACGCCGCTGCCGCATGCACACACACACACACACACACATGCACACACACACACACACACTCACAACTATTCAAACACAAACTTTCTTTCTCACCCACACATACTGTAGCTTGTACTGCAAATATTCATGATTAGGCACGCTGCTCTTAAGCTTGGCAGCTTAGCTGTAAGGTACTCTCCCTCACTATCACCCCACAATGTTGCTCTTCCAGATCTGACTGCTCAGCTAGTTTTGAAATACTAAAGCGCTTTCTTTCTTTCTGCTTAACTTCTTTACAAGCACACTTTGTCTAACTTATTTGCATTTGTAAAGTTTGCTCAATTGTGCTCACAGTTTTTCCAGTAATTTCACGAAAGCATTGCTTTCTGATTTATGGTATTTCTGACCGTATTGTATTACCCATATTGTGGAAGCACAGAATGAATGGAGAATATAGTAACTGTTCTTAGATGTCAGATGTGCAGCCTGTTCACTAATATTTAAATACAGAGACAAAATCCTCATCAAATTCGAACACAGCAGGCTCCACATCCTCCAATAGACAATGTGCAGTTACTCAAGCACATGTCAAGCAGCTCACATAACGAAATGTAAATTTTAGGAGTTTCATTCCAAAAATAGTCTCCGCAGCAGACATGCGATACATGATGTAACAGACAATAATGAGGGTTTTAGCTTCCTGAGGTTCTTACATAAGAATTGAATCGTGTTTACCTACTCGTTACTAAACTACCAATTCGCATTTCTTTTTCATATTCAACATGGAGTGATTTGGAATAAAATCCCTTCAAAAGTATATACTCACACCCACACTTTAGGGACTCTTTAAAACAGCACCTTGCTTAGTTCCAGTAACTGAGGTCAGACCTGTTTCTTGGCTCCGCACACTTGTTTTTCCCCCCTTAAACTGCTGCTTTCCCTGAGACAGAAGAAAACGCCGGAGAGGAAGAGGGAAACAAGGAGGGAAAGGGGGTAAAATGTGGGTAATAGCATCACGATTGAAATATCACACTTTTGTTTTAATGCCAGGGGGCCAAAGACAATAGTGTATTTTCTGAACCATGCAGAGGCTTAGTGAATAATCTCTCAATGCTTACTATCCACATGCTTACACTTACAACATCTGGCTCTGCAATGTCGTCCTACACTTTATACACCCCCTTTTATGGCCTAAGTGGTGCAGTCCGCTCTGTAATACCCTATTCATCACTCACCAATCTGACCCCCCAGCCTCTTTTTCTCCCTCTTCCCCCTCCCCTTTCCTCCTCTTTCTCCTCTCCTCTCCACATCTCTTTATAAAGCTAATGAGACTGAAGTTGGGCCCCTCTTCATAGAGGAAGCGAGAGAGAGCAAAGGAGGACAAACAGGGCAAAAGAGAAAGTGAGGGAGATTGTGATAGTGTGTGCCTGTATATATGTGCACCTAATTATATAGACATATACATAGGTGTTTAGAAAGCGTGTCTGTATGCAATTGAATATGCACTTTGTAAGCACCTCCGCAGGTTTTGACACATCCGTAGAGAAGCGGGGTGTGACATGAAGTCAGCCTCATCCAGTGCCAGCAGCTCTGAGGCTCTCTGGATTCAGAAGTCAGTCTTATGACATGTCCCATTCACCAGCAGCCCAGTATGCTCCACTATTTATCTGTGTACACTGTGGAGCCATGCTGTCTGTGCCTGGTTTGGGGTTTTTGGCTGCTTCTGGCCTTCTGCCTGTGAGAGAGCGAGAGAGAGAGAGAGAGAGAGAGAGAGAGAGAGAGATGAAGGGAGATTCTCACTGCCAAGCCATGTTGGCGTTGGTGTGGCAACAAAACACTGGGCGACAGTGGATATGTGGTGAAGGAGGAAGTACACAGTATTCTACATCTATTTGTATAAACCATCTGTTAAAATAAAAAAAAAACTGTACTATTTATACTGTGAAAACACCCTGGAGAGGTAAACACTGAATAACAGACTCTGATCACTGGTAACCAAAACTCTTGAATATTTTTACACTCATTGCCCGATTGCAAAATGATGGTTCTCATCATTAAGAGAGAGATTAATGCCACTATTTTACCTGATGGATAGTTTTGTGTTCACATATTATTGTATTATTGATGTAAGTTTTGAGTGTTTGCTTCTCTGTGTTTGTACAGGTGCAAGCTACAGATGCAGACCAGGGGGAAAATGGCAGGGTTCTGTACAGAATCCTCACTGGTAAGTGCTGCTGTACTTCACTTTTCCTCCCAGATGGCGTTTGCACACAGTTTCTCTCCATGCTCACAAACCAAAGCGCTGAGAGAACAGGCTCACATGTTGCACTCAAGTGCTCATTTGCTAAAATAACTGATGGTTATTATGTTGTTCAATATAATGTGGGTGTAGGAGAGAAATTAAAAGTTTCCATAAAAAATTTCCGATGAACATTGAAGTGTCACTTTTTGTTTTAGAACTGAAAACTAAATGATTGATTGAATGTTTTGCATTTTTGTAGAAGTCTTTTACTCTATCTCACTTTGCCTCCCTATTTCTTGCGTGCATGTGTGTGTGTTTGCGCGTGTGTGAATGCATGCAGGGAACAGTAACAATCTGTTCAGCATAGACAGACAGACAGGAATGGTGACAAGAGGCCTTAGGGCTCTGGACAGAGAGACCAGCAGCTCCCATGTTTTGGAAGTGGAGGCCTACAACAGTGACGAGGGCAGCATGAGGAGCTCTGTGAGGGTGAGGACATGCACATGCAGGGAGAAGAAGGGAGGGTAGCTGGGGGGTGGCACGACCAGTGTAGATGCTATAAAATGCTACTTGTTTAGCATCTGTTGTGTTGAAGACCTTTGTGCTTTTTATTTATAAAAATAAAATGAAAATGTTCCTACTTTTTGAAATATAACAGCAATTCAGTACTCAAATGATCCAATTCTTTCAGAGAATTCTTCCGCAAAGAGTGTGTTCCTCAAAGCTTTTAGATAAAGATGATCTTCTAAATCTTTAGAAGATCATCTTCTAAATTTCCTCCCCTGCAGGTGATCGTCTATGTGGACGATGCCAATGATGAAGTACCAGTGTTTACCCAGCAACAATACAACCGTTTGGGCCTTAGGGAGACCGCTGGCATCGGTACCTCTGTGATTGTTGTTCGCGCCACAGACCCTGACACTGGTGAGTTTAATCTCATATCCAACAGATGAAGCAAGGGGGGGAGTTTGATGTCAATTGTTTTTGTCGACCCTTCAGGTTCGGGTTTTATCCTCATTCTATGCAACAGAAAGACATACAACATACAACGTAGCTGACTGTGATTTTAAAAATTCCCCTTTGGCTCTGCTGCATCTGGCACTAACCAAACCTGTCACTAGCGTTTCTAGTTAATCTCTTAACTAGATGTTGTTGTATCTTGTAACATCCCACTGATGTTTCACTGTAATTTGAATCCCTGCTTCTGCTGCACACTACAGAACTACAGACTTCCTCTTTACACTTCCCGTTGTGTAAACTATTCTGCAACGTATGACTCATCTGGTGCCGTGACACATTTTCCAAAACATTCAAGCAGATCTGACTCTAAAATAAACACAGCGTAAACAGCAGAATGAAGACAGACATGAAACATAATCTCAAAGCGGCTGTTTGTAGGTTGAAACTATAGTTAGTTTGTCAATAACAAACTGGAGCTGAGTATGAATAATGTGTTTCTGCACAAACGAGTCATACCAAGGGGAAGAAGCAAACTAGAGTTTGATTGAGTTTTACGAAGTGAAGGTCTGAAAGGTTGTTTCTTTGTCTAATGTTTATAATGAACTAAAGTGAAATCACATGACAGGTAATGGCAGGACTGACAGGTAATGACAGTTTTGGTAATGATATCTTCATCAGCTCTACATAGACCAATGAGGGGAAGATTTTCAGTCTGATTCCAAAATATCAAAAGTTACTTCTTTAAACTCTTACAGTTATTAAACTTAGTTATTTTTAACACTTTATCTCATTTATTTTCATACCAACCACCCCTCCTGTTCTCCCTTTTTGTTCAGGTGATGGTGGAGCTGTAGCTTACGCACTTGTGTCCGGCTCAGACCGCAAATTTGAGGTTGATGTGAGCACCGGCCTGGTAACCACTGTGGATTACCTGGACTATGAGACCAAGACCACGTATTTGATGAACGTCTCAGCAACAGACCAGGCCGCACCATTCCACCGAGGTTTCTGCACTGTCTATGTCACTTTACTTAATGAGCTGGATGAGGCCGTGGCCTTCTTCTCAGCCGGCTATGAGGCCTCGCTACATGAGAACATTGCCACAGGGACAGAGGTGGTACAGGTGCAGGCCCAGTCCGCCGACAACCTCAACCAGCTGACTTACAGATTTGACCCTGACACATCGCCTGCAGCTCTGGCACTCTTCAAGATTGACAGCGTCACAGTGAGTGTGGGAGCAGTGGGGGAAAGGTCACTGATGACACAAACACATTGTACATGCCTGTTTTTAGTGCAGTTCAAAGACAACACCCACCTAACATCAAATATGTTTTTCATCCATTAACCACAGTGCGACACGATAACACCTCTTCCTTTGTGATTTAAGCTAGCGCTTTTGTTCCTGACTGTCAAAGATCAAAGAGCTTGTTTGCTTTGAAGTCATTTGGTTCCTTTGATAGATGAGAAATTGGGGATATTTTTGGTAGATTTTTGTGATACTTCTTAGTCTTTCTCTGTCCTTGCTCCCCATCTGTCATAGCTGGATTTTTATCTTGTATGGAATATTTATAGAGGTGGCGATACAGTGTGTGCTGATGTGTTTGATGTTTCAGGGCCGTATCACAGTGACAGGCCTGCTGGATAGAGAGAAAGGAGATATGTACACCTTGACTGTTGTAGCCGATGATGGAGGACCTAAAAAGGACTCTACTGTGGTACGATGCTTCCTTCTGAATTTTAACTTATTTTACCCCTCCCCACCTTTTCACTTGCAATTTATTACAGTAGATATTGTGTCTATTCTGTTGTAGAAAGCTTAATGGCATCCTCTTTTATTCATTGCATCTCTCATTGGAACTGCAGAAGGTAAGACTTCATGATCTATTTATAGGGCTCAGAATATAACACAGAGCATAAATGTATTCATATGAAATATGTGACGTGATTATGTTTGATTTTTACAGTGGGTTTTGGTTATTTTAGTCACCCTAAAAATGTAATTTGGCAAGTTATAGAGCCTACATTTTTATCTTACCTCTCGACAGGTGTCAATCACCATACTGGATGAGAATGACAACAGCCCTGTATTTGATATCACATCTGATACTTCAGTGGACATCCTGGAAAACACACCAATGGGGAAGAAAGTGGCAGTAGTGCTAGGAAGAGACAAAGATGCTGGATTGAATGGACTGGTGAGTTCATAAGAGAAAGAGAGGAAAGACAGATTTGGAGACACTCCCTGGTGGACATTTCAGGCGTGACACTATAAACAATTAATCCACTCTTTTACAGTAACAACCATAACTTTTTTTTTAGTCAGCATTTGTGTAACTACTTTTTTACTGCAAGCAGAGGGTTGATCATTATCAAAATAACTTCATAAACTGTTATAGTACTGCAATCATATCATCAAGAATGAAAAGGCTTTTCAGTGTATTTGACCTTGTTAATCCTCTAGGCGCCACAGTCGATTTAAGTCGACAGTAGCGCAATTTAAGTCGACATTCTACAGTGTTTCACAGGCTAATTTCTAGGCTACAGAAAAAGACCAGTTTACATGCATTCACTTTGTTTCTGCCATTTATTAGTAATGATTTACGTCATACTATTTTCCTGAGCATTTAGTATTGTGCAATATATCATATCATTGAAATATGTGACATTTTATGAAGATTCTATAATTCAAGATGCCTCCTGCCCTATGGCGTCATAATATGCAAATTAGACATTTAATCCCTACAAAAACTTTGAGTCTTCCCTAATATTTCTCTAATTTACAGAAAGTCTCTATCTCTTATCACTTTTAAATTATAGCCTTTTGGAATTAAGATGTCAAAATCAAACATTTTAGAAAACAACCTATGGCACCTAAAGGGTTAATTTAACAGGAAATCTTCTCTACTGCTCCTTTACCACACAAAACAAAATCACGGCACAAAAGAAACAGATGTTCTTCCAGTGCAAATGTTGCAAAATGTTTACAGCTTTTGTCATTAAAATAAGGGGTTTCAATGAGGTCATTATTCTTCTCATTGAATAAGACATACCAATGATGTTTCTCTCATTTAGGTTTTTGTGCCTTTTCATATGATGTGTGAGTACACTAAATATTCTCTGCATTTGTTAGCAGATTACCGTATGGAAACTTGAAGCTCAGCTGACATATGATCATGACATTTCAATAAAAAGGTCAATTTATTCAAGGGTCAGAACCTGCAGAGCCAAATAAAATGTGAATTATAAGTGTTTCTGACTCATCCTAAGTTGATGGTGTGACATTTTCGTTCTCTCACTGTCTCTCCCCCTTTTCTCTTTCATTCTGACTCTTCACACTCTCAGGTCAATTTCACCCTGGTGGCAGGCAACATGCAGGATGTGTTCAAGATAAAAACTGTAAACCACACCTATGGAGAGGTCTTTGTTAATGCTCCTCTTGACAGAGAGTCAGTGGACCGTTACCTACTCAAGGTCAGACAGCAATCGACATGCATCCATGAGATCTTTTATCACCTACCTTTTAAATGTCAAAGAAAAAACAAGCATTCCTATTTTTGTTAAAAATCCCTGAAAAAAACAGCTTAAAATTTTAAATATTGTAAGATTAGGAAGTACATATTTCTGTCAACATCAGAAATTAGTGTAATCATGTAGGATAGTGCTCATAGAAAGGCATTTTTATTCATCAGTGAGGTGGTAGATGTTCAAACTCACACTGATCTATTTCTAAAATTAAATTTACACTAACACCACAACCCTAAATCTATAGAGTTCTAACCTTAGCTGAACTGAGCTCAGTTAGGCTAGCTCAAAAGTAACCCCCACAGAGATACAGAATGTTTGCTGTAGACTAGTTATTGACAGTAATTTGAGTATGAGCATTTGACAATAAAAAAAACTGTAATTGTATTTTAGGCTCTGAGATGACCTGTCAATCTTCATTTAGATTTTTGTATGTAAAGGAAAGCACCCTGAAACCCAAATACTTGCTCAGGTTTTAAGTGCATGTGTGTTGTTACAGGTGCGTGCCATAGACAATGGCTCCCCCCCCAGACACACAGACCATTCCCTTACCATCAACATCCTGGATGTCAATGACAATGCACCTGTTATTGAAAGCCAGAGGGGCTACAACGTCAGCATAAGTGAGGTGGGAGACACACTGGCATGTCATATGAAGCAGTTTTGAAATAGCATGTTTCTTTAGTGTAGCATGAATATTGCTTTTGATTTTCACTTGTCACAATACTATTTCACTATGATTCACAGTTATAGGTATATTCTACAGCAGAAAATGTGTATTGATGCTTCTTTTATAACGGAAATTACAGAATGTTGGAGGAGGTACGTCCGTCCTTCGCGTGATGGCTACAGACAGAGACATCGGTCCCAACGCCATGCTGTTTTACTACATCACTGCCGGAAACCAGGACCTAACCTTTCGAATGGATCGGGTGACAGGAGAGATGGTGACACGGCCCGCGCCTCCTGACCGTGAGCGCCAGCAAGAGTACCGGCTCATTGTCACAGTGGAAGATGATGGCACGCCACCTCTGTCGGTAAGAAAAAGTAACAGCAACTACGACAAGTAGTTTCTGCGATCGTTCATTTTGTAAAGTCTCTTGATAATTTATCTTATGATGGTGTGATTCAGCATCACATGTCACTTTTGTGCCCTCTTTTGGTCACTAAATGTACTACAATAAGACTTGAGCGATAAGCTCATTCTGTGGACTCTGCACATGGCTAGTTCCGACTATTTCCAACAGTGAGAGATTAAATATGTAACATATTCAGTCCTCCTTGTTTCACTTTGGTTGGTCAGCTGTAAAGGTACAGGAAGCACCTCACTATGGAAACAGAAAAGCTTTCTTAAAAAAGAAGAAGATGCATGCTGCTCTTCCTTTTTTTAGAAATGTCTGCAATATTGAAAGGCATGTGACTGTCAGTTGTATTGTATATGGCCTGCATCTTTTTTAACTCCTATCTAGGTCAAGTAAACTTTGAGTGGTACATGCCTATAATAAAGTAGATCCTGCTCATACTGTATTAAGATAGGAAATGCAAACCATAGAAGCAGCAATGGAGATATGACATGGTCCACACCAGGTACTCCCTCCTCCCACATATGTCTCTGTCTCTTCTTTTAAAACAAGATATTAACATTGTTTTATCATTTTTCCCCCTCAATGCCAGTCTCCCTCTGGTGTGCACCATCCGAGAGGCACACAAGTGGAACAACCTTGTTCCATCTATAATGGCTCCCCAGGCAGCAAGTACTGCACGTCCTTGTATAGTGATAGTTTTGGAGACTTGCCAGTTAAAAGGAACAATGATTTCAAAGACTAGACACAAGACATCGAGGTGTAAGAGCTTCATTTATTATACAAGCTACAACCAAGACATTTTAAATGCAAAATACAGAACAAACATGCTTCACAGCATTGTTCTGCCAAGATGTCAAATAGAGGCATTATACAGCATAAACCACAAAAACACATACATATAGATTCAATTTTGCATCAAAGTATTACACACAGAAACACAGACACACACACATACACACACACACACACACACACACACACACACACACACACACACACACACACACACATATATATATATATATATAAACCACACCTGTACATTTTTCATGAAACTTTAACATCATATTTAAACATCTACACACGTACGGAGTAATTAATTTGAAAATCCAGACACAAAACGTTTACCTACTTATAAAAGTACTCACATCTTTGAAGAAACAAAAAGAAAACATAATACCCTGCCCTATACACCTGCTACACATCATTTGGAAATAATATCTGCTGAGCACCTCCTTTACATATTTACCTGAATATGAAAACCACCAGTGGTTCCTCACAATAACAATAACATTGCAATCGTCTATTCTTTGCCATCACTTTCTCTCATCCACATCTACTTTCATATGGTTTGGTTAACATTCTATTCTAACTATTCCTCCACACTCAATTACTTAACAGTCACATTGCACACAAAAAGTAGGAATAACTCTGATATACATATCCCAAGAATAAAATCAAGATATATTGTTTTAAAAAATGCCAAATTTTGCACAGGGGCAGAAATTCAACTTTTTGCAGTTGTATGATGATTTTTAAGTAAGAATCCATTAGACGACATTCAAAACAATAAACAATTTTAATTATTATTATCAAACTGTACAATGAATGAATCTTAATCCTAAACATTTTATGTGAAAATGTATGGCCCCTAAGAAGTGCTGCATTTGAGAGAACAGAGAAGATGAAGTATAGAGAAGCAGAGCTGAGTAACAGAGAGAAAGGAAACCAATGCCACCAGAAAATGAAATGGAGCAACAGTGTATTGCTATAAACCGAGTTGTTGTTAACTTGTTCAAGAATATTGGGACCACTCTGACTGTTGAGTTGTCTTTGGTATAAGCTGTTAGAGCCATTTATAACAATGACAGGAATGAGACACTTTTTCACTTTCACACCTTTAGTTTGGTTTACTTTGTCTAGACCAAAGAAAAAGGCGATTAACACTTGCTTTTCAGTCTGTTTTAGTCTTGCTTTAGTTTTCTGCTACTGACACAGAGTTGCAAAGGCCTTTTTAACATACTACTACAACTACAACTACTACGGCTATACTACAAATCATTTATTCACTTGGTTGTTTTGGTGATTGTCATCCTGCATCACAAGCATTAAAGGGTCAATGGGTAAAACAAATAAATTAAAAGAAACAAACCGGTTATTCCAGTGACATATTTTTACCTATTTATAACTTTTACTGCCATGACACATGCATGGCACAATTCTGTTTCAACCTTTTTTCATTTTCCGATGTATCAAGGATTGCCCCTACCCTCACATGTTAATGTGCATATCATGTTAGAATGGTTATCTAATGATCTTTCCTAATTATATGCGAGACAGTTTCTTTGACAGTTTCCATTATCAGCAGATGGCTCATAATAGTTTTGCTTCTATCACACAATCATATATTTAGTTAATGTTCACATCCAAACTTATCCAATCAACTGGAAGAGGACAGAAATCAGCTGGTTTAAGTTTGATTCTTTGGTCTGTATCAGGTTTTGAATGACCAGCATAAATTACCGAACCAAACAGGTAAGCTCACCAGAGTTTGACTGAACCCGCTGTACCAAGCATGTTAGTTGCAAAAGCAGCTTTAAAGTCCAGAGGAACTTCTTTTATCAACTCCTGCACACAGCAGGACCCTACCCTCAACACACCAATACACCAACACACTAGTATCATCTCAAGCAGCCCCCCTTGACAAGGGCACTTGTTGGTCTACAGGCTGAAGTGTTTAGATGGAGCCTCACACACTATATGCTATCCAGCTCCTTCCATAACACAAGCAAAAGATCACTCTTTTGCCCCTAGCTGTTGTTGCAGGTGGAACAAATTTTTGAATAAAAAAATGCAGTCTGTTCCCTCCTGCGGCCCAGACATTGTACAGATGACAATCCCAGTAGAGGTAATTGTGAGACAGAACATAAGGGCAACATTGCTGTGGAGGCAGAGAGAAGAAGAAGAGAATCACAGGACCATTTCCAGGTCAGCAGTTGAAGCGACGAAGGAGATTTCACGTCGCCTTTAAACCTACAGGAAGTCTGGAGATTCAGGGATGGTCTCTGGAATAGAGAAAAGCGCAGGTCAGTAAGAGTATATGGCAACCTGCCCAAATACACATTTCACGTCCATTTGGTGACATGGAAATTCATATATGAGGGAGTTTGCGCATTAAAATTTCGGTTTCTGTCTAAATTGCAAACAGATATTGTAAAAAGGACTGCTTTTCTGAGTAGTAGTAGTGAAGTCCTGAAACTGGTAGATTTCTCAATAATGAGATGTGTAGCTAGAAACACATTAAAAAAAGGAACAAAGTTGGCCTCAAGTCTGAGTTGTGACATGTTGTAGATAAGAGGGAACTGCTGCTTGTTAAATTCCGCTCAGTTGAAGGTCAGTGGGCCAAAAAACATGAAGAAGTAAGCTGAAGTGTAGCTTTTATTGATGGAACAGAAAAAGAAACTTGTGTATACTGCAACATTTGTAGACCTCTGAAGGAAACAAGCTCTAATAGGGGAAAATCCACCATGTCAAATGTAAAATATATGCTTTCTTCCAAGGACCACTGATGGTTTTATCAATATTTGTAGCTCACTCCAGAGTAGAAAATAAAGCTGTAATCTGAGATGCTATCAAGCAGTGGAAGTTTCCATCTGTCATTTACCGTAAGCAGAGATATTACCACGAGTGACATTAGGCTCCTCATCTTTAGTTGAGCAGAGCAGCAGCATCTAAATTATCATTCATGTGCTGGTTTAGTGTGGATTTTTAGATTTTATGGGTTGTACCATCTTAGTTTGTGATGCCGGGAAACAGATCAGTCCAACCTCAGTATGCCCGGAACGTCTGCGCAGGTGCCCCGGGAATCAGTAGAAAAACAGCCAGGATTGAAACCCTTCACCGTAACTAATGTTAAGTATTATTTCACGTTGAGGTAGAGAACACAGCTGAAGGAGCCATTAGTGTTAAATGAGGGTGCTGATGGGTGGAGAATGACTTGTGAAGGAGGCACACAGCTGTGTGGGGAGGGAGATATTAAACTCCATATGTAGAAGATTTTTTCCTTAGTCAATCAGATTCAACCCAGGTGTTTTGAGACTGTGCATGCACTTTTGCAGAAGAGCGTGAGCGTCTTACCACGAACACTTCCACCACATGCAGGATGTTTCAGCAAAATGCGCACGAAACTGTGGTTGCATCAGAGTCTTTTATCATACAGACAGTACATTTTGAAACACGTTTCCAGAACTATGCACTTCTGTAATACGATTACTCCCACTTACATTTCTACGTCAGTTAAAACTATAATAGTGTGAATCTGAATGTAGTTAGGTATATTTTTTTTCAGAAATAAGATAATAAGCTATAATCTACCAGTGGATACACTTGCTCACTGGTGGTGCTGCTCAGAGGGATTGTTGAGTCAGGCTAATGGGAGGAAGCTGAACTCAACTAAGAATAGGTCAAATGTCTCAGCTTGTGCTAAATTAGTTCACAGTCTTATTCTTTTAAACAAGTGTTTTTGATCAGTACGTGGCTGGGCGACTTATCTCAAGTTCTCTGAATCATCTTGGATATTGTGTACACTGTACTGTGAGTTGCTGTTATGTTTTTAGGATGTATAGTAGTATAAATAGTGTGTGTGTGTGTGTGTGTGTGTGTGTGTGTGTGTGTGTGTGTGTGTGTGTGTGTGTGTGTGTGTGTGTGTGTGTGTGTGTGTGTGTGTGTGTGTGTATATCCTACCTTCACATGGAAAGAACACGTCCCCATGAGAGGGAGGCGAGAGGGGGGTTCCTGGCTCAGACAACAGGCGGCGTCCTGTCTCTGAGGACTGCCTGGTCATGATCTGGGAAACGGTGCGAGTCTTCATCTGCGGTGATCCCCCAAGAAACACAGGGTTCTCATGGCCAGGGCACTCACTGAATACACATACACAAAAAGACAGTCATCTTGATTATGAGAAAATACAGTATAAGTATTTCTCATTCAGTACACCCATCGGTTGCTGAAGACATTTGAAAAGACAAGAGAAGTCATGTCTGTTGATTGTCTGTTGTATTCTTACAGCAAATCATAGCTTTAATGCTTGGTGTTTATTGGTCAGTAATGAACGTACACATACAGTATTTGTGTCAGAATGAAAAACGTATATGTTGTTCTTTAGCATGGATCATCAGCAAAGCTGTACTATATTTATATTATATATTTTGATCCAATGGGGTTGCTGGGCTGAAAATAAATCTATTGTGTTAAAAATATTAACAGTGTGGCCAGTGCACATGGTAGAAAAATAGTAGAAAATCCACATACACTGTATTATTATTCTAAAGAGCAGGTGTGTTATTGAACATGGTCTGTGAGACCAGCTGCCTGACAGACTGTGGGAAAACGTACCTGTCCATCCTCACCAGCTCTTGCGCACCTGGGAGAGAGGAAACAGGAAAAAGGCCATTGTGAATGAATTGAAACTGAGCGGAACACTACAGATGGAGTGTGAATGTGCTTCCTACTGTGTGAAATACAGTTAATCCACCTTGCTGACAGGAAATGTGTGTCAGACAAAACACTATGGGGAACCCAGTGTGAGAGATTTATATTTGACCCATGGCATGGACATGGAAATGGATGTTTGTGTGTGTGTGTGTGTGTGTGTGTGCCTGTTTGTGCATATCAGTAATACTTACGTCTGCTCGACTGGGCGCTGTGCCTCTGTTTGTACACAAGCACCAGAATAAGAGGCAGTGAGAGCAGAGCCAAGATGCAGGCTGCTACAGCCAAGACCACTGGCACAGAGCCTGGGGATGCAACAGACAGACTGTGAGTTAAATAAACTGAATAACTGGCCACTTATTTCTTGGCTATGGGGCATGAAGGCTTGAATAAGGTGACATACCTCCAGGTGGTGTGGGATCCCAGATGGTGCAGTCTTGGGATCCATTTCTCCCTGGAAACAGGGAAAAATACATTGTTTCTCACATACATGACAGTATAGAATTGGTTTGGGTTTCTGAACCAGTTGCTACCACGACATATCCCCTTGTTGCACAATGGCTTCGGCCACAGTGTGCAGACATCGAACACATTTCATGGAATGACAAAATTGTTGTCGTCACTGGGATTATGAAAGTTAACTTCTTCCCCTTTTAGTGTATCAGATAATCCCATACACATGTGGTTTAGTATACTAACTAAATTCACATTCACACCCATTAATTCATTGTTCTTACGTGGTGTCACATGGAGTACAACGTGGCTGTGTGGTCTCTGCACGATGGTTTTGTGTGCGTGGATGTCTAGGATCATACAGCAGTAGCGACCCTGGTCAGCTTCTGTCACGTTCTGCAGAGACACCCAGAAGTCCGCCTCTGTACCTCCAAATTGCAACCCAGCGGGCAGTTTTTTATCATGGATGTGAAAACCACGTGGGCCTTGATGTGAAACGCAGTGCTGGTCACTTTGCTGTGTGAAAAGCCAAGCGTGTTTCAGGACATCGTCAGAGTGCATGGCGGCACCTCTCTGGGCACACATCAGTTTAACAGTTGCTCCCACGGGACAGGTGTAGTACAGGTGGGGGGCCGAAACACCCAGTGAAGCGTGGGCATGGGACATCTCACCATTGCCTAGAGAGAAAAGACAAGTGTTGAAGAATTAAACATGTATGGTATAGTTTCAGTTCCCTATGTTATACCTCACAGCTAGTGCTTCCTCTCTGAATATTTAACATACAAGCTCTACCAGGTAAGAGCGTGTAGTTAGGTCTTAAAGTCGCACAATCATTGTATAGGAGTGGAGGTAAGCAAGGGAAATTACAGGACCTTTTTTTTTTACTAGGAATTGCAGGAATTTCCCAGTGCGTATTGCAGATGACAAAGAATATCCAGAGGAAAGAGGGGAATATATTTAGTAAAAACATCAGTCACATGTTAAGTTTATTTCTGTGGCAGTGTGCACTAGTTTATATTTGGTTAAAAACCTACACATTTGCTTTCAGAGAAAACAAAATTTAACTTAACTTACAGAAAAGTTACAGTATTTGAATGATAATATAGATTATTTATACTATATAATAACATATAAAATTGATTTACTCATACAAATCTCCATTATGAACTTCATTGCAGCTCTATAAATTGCTTACATATGCTAGATTTATGTTTTATAAAAGTACTGCTGTGGTGTCATAAGGTTATATATCGAATCAGGAAAATACACGATAAATCAGAGCTTCATCGAAATGATTTCCTAAAACTTAGTATCCTGCAGTTCCTGCCTGGTGCCACTAATCATAACGCAAATAACCTCAGTGCAGAAATGATTTGTTGCAACTTGTGAATTTAAAGCAACAGTACCAAGTACAACATGTCTTATTTCCGCACATGAAATGCATGTGCAGTTTGTTTCCTGTTCTGTGTATTTGTACTGTGGCCAGCATTAGTTCGTAGTCTAGCTAAAATAAATATACTAATGTCTTGTGGGAGTTAAAGAGAGATACTAGCCAATATATACAGACTCATGTGACATGAGATTGCCATCTTGGTAAAATGTTGAAATCTGATGTGTACTTTCTAACCTTACATCTGCCATTGACAGAAATAGAGCAGGAGAGTGAATGGCTCAAGGATGAATCAGTGTAAACATTTTCACATATTTCAGGGTGAATTGTAGCGTGCATACTGATGGTCACTCCTCCATACACCACTGACTATTGCTGTGTGGTATCATTACCCAGTAGTTACAATGAAAATGCTCTTTCTACCACAAAATTCTGTCAGAGCTTCTTTGCTTCATGCCTTCATGTGCACTCAGTAAACCAAGCCGACAGCTGTGGGTCCTTTCTTTACATATTGCATAGAGAGTCCCTCTTTTTAACACACCTAGTGCTTTTAACCACATCCTGCTCTCAGTGGAACAGTGGTACACACAGATGAAACTCTTAATGTATACTCTGAATGATTATTTAATTGCATAACACAACATAACACTATAAATAAGTTTAGCAGTCAAAAACCACTCAAACCAAGTCCATAAATACATCCCCAAAAAACAGTCATGGTGAGCATCAACACACATAAGAAAGACCTTTATGTCTTTCTATCTTTCTTTATGTAAATATGCCATTACCACCTTTTCTATAACAGATCGCAGTGCGGTTTTTGCATTTACAAAAGACAGGAAGCCTGCGTGTAGTGTGTGCCCATTGCAAATTAGAAATAAGTGAGGGGATGAAATACACTTAGAAAAGATGTACAGATGCATGTATTATTGCAGCGGCACTATGGATTACACATCTTAAATGTTTGGGTGGTGGGGGAGGGCTAGCTAGTGCCGGGAATTTAGGAGTGTACTTCCTTCCTCAGATGTTCTGGCACGCGAACACAACTCCCACTCTTCCTCCTGTCTGACTTCTTACTGCTTAAAACTAAACCACAGTAGGCTACAGCTGCTGCTGCTGCACAGGTCTGTATGAGGCTGAAACTTTCAAGAACATTGCACCTCTATTCAGTTAGTGACGACTTGAATGCAGGTGTTTTCCACCTTGCAACACAGTTACCTCACTGATTGGACTGCAATATGTTCCAAAGTTTAAACCCATAGAGTGACAACATATTTCTGAGATTAATAAGAAATAACATTTTTTATGGCACAACCAGTGTTTACCAGTGGGGTACAGGAGATGCACTGTGCTGGATAGTAAATACAGTAGCTGACCAGGCCGACAACCCTTACTTTTTGATTAGCTGTGCATGTTTATATATATATATATATATATATATATATATATATATGTATGTATGTATGTATATATATAAGTATATATATATATATAAGTATTGGTCACAGAGGCCAAACTACGTGCCATGTATCTGTGTCAACTCTGCACCAGTCATTGTGTGCTGGGAGCAATAGAAAGACCAGGGAGGGTGATTAAAGTGAAACTTTTGCCCCCGTGACTGTTCCTCCCACAGCAGTGGGACAATAGGAGGGGAAGCCCTTCTCCTCTCCTGTTTCACACCCGCCCTGCCTTCCTCCCTACCCTTCTTTTGACAACTCTTCCCTGGTTTCTTTGACCCTGTTTTATTCTTGGCAAAGGAAAGAGTTATTGTAATAAAATAGGTTTAACTTTTTAAATCCATATTTTGCTTCATCAAGAGCCAAAAGGGTACTACTTACACGTCACATTTCAGATATATCTTACTGACAAGAACAGGTCTTTGTAAAACAGTTGTGGAAACAAAGAAATATTTTTAGTTTTAGCATCCTACGTGCCAAGTGGGTGGTGTTTTCTGCAGTGTCGACACATTCTGAACTGTCTTGATGTGGTTGCATCCTTTCAATAAGTTTTTCCTCATATCTCGAACAGACTGCATATTTTTTACTTGTGTACACCAGACATCTGTGTTTTATAGATCTAAGTTTCCTCCTCTGATCTCTGTTCCCGTGATCCTGATAGCCCCTCAGGGCCCAGGAACAGGCTCTCTTTTGTTTTAAGCCTGAATGCCACCTGTTTAGGACATGTTGCCTCTGACAGCTTTTACATTCAGGCATGCAGCATGTCCAGTGTGAATGAATTAAACATGCCCTCATTTCTACCTGCGTTTATACAAGTAGTTCTCCACACACCTTAGTCCCCACCCTTTTCCACTCCTCCTGTAATGGTAATAAGTATCCAACCCATTACAAGGTGTTAATGAAACCAGCAGGGGGATCCCAGATTAGCTTCTCAACACACACAAAGAAAGAGAGTTTCACTTGAGTCTTTTGGTATACTAAACAACTAAACAGCTGGGGCTAAATTGTGGCACCTCAAACATTTACTACCATATAAGGAATTCGTTACAGCTCAAAATCCACATTATGAGGTATGACAAGATGGTTTCTTAAACCTTACAACATACAATTGCAACATCATTTCTTCTTTTCTCCTTCAGCACGAAAGCAGCTGAAATGCCATTTTGAAATTGTAAACGGGACTTTTTTTGCTTTTGAAACAAAAGGAAATTACATTTTCTAGTAAGGTTCTCAAGTGTTACATCATTTTAGCTAACAGACATAACTATTATAAACTAGGCAAGTATTTTGTTGCTTACTCTATCTGTTTAAAGTGCTTCTCATATTGTGACTATAGTGTTGTGCAGTTACTGAGCTTTACTGACCAAAGCACATTAGGTTGCTGTTGTTGTGAATACAATCAGTCAAGGCTCTGTGGTCAGTGCTGTGTCCTTGGACTGTGTGTGAGCCACATCCTCGCCAAAAGTATGAGCCGAACCCTTTTTACTACTATACATTAAACATCAGACACCAAGATGCCAAATACAACTGTTTGAAACGCCTTTAAAAATTAAATAGTCACCACAAGATTCACTGGAAAGCAAGGGTGCACCTCTTCCCCTCCTACATTTTCTTATTACTCATGTTCATGCAATAATGATTTTTTCTCCCTGATGCCTGTTCTTGTTGATGAGATTGACCCAGGAAACCATTTTTAATAGCTTGCACCCTGATAATGATTTATTCATTAGTAGAGGGGGGTCAATGCACAGCATGAGCTGTGGAGGAGGATGGAGTCGGGACGAGGAAAGAGAAAGTGGTCACGTCCTGTAGAGTTTATTGACCATTTTTTGACTCGTCTATTGTGCTCCATAGAGAGTGAACACTTATCTCGACTGAGAGGATGAGATACACTGATTATTTGTCTGTTTATCTCAGATTGTGTTTTGGAGAGACCCAGAAGCACAAACAGCTGTTTTCATCATAGGCTGAAAGGAAGGAAACTTCTAAACAAAGCAGTCATAACAGGGCTATAGGAAGGGCCAAGACCTTTTATTGGAGCCTCAAGAGTTTCCACAGGCTACATCAATGCTGTAATTACCATGTAAATTAAATTAAAAAATCACTACTTTAGATTATAGCCCTTTAATTCATATTATCTATCAACAAACACGTGAACTCTAAATATATTCTAAACGATTTTTGGACTAAAAGTTAATGTTTAGTAAACATCATTATTTGCCTTTGACGGGTTTATCTGAGCTTATCTAAATGGCCGAAATCCTAAAGCTGAACACTGATAACCTCCGCGAGCTTTCGGGGCGTTTGATGTGAAGCTCCGTGCGGCCCGGAGGCAACAGCTGCTTCTCGTCTCCGCAACTCCCCGATCAGCTCAGATGCAGAAACTTTTTAAAGCCAAAAGTGATGCATTTTATTACCGCTAACCCGCAAAAAAAAAAAAAAAACAACAACAACCACTGGATTCCTGCGGGGAAAGCAGCAATAACTTATTTTCAGTCGGCGGGTAAAGTAAGACGTTGACAGTCAAAAAAAAGGGAACAGCCACGCTTCAATTTGCGGCTACGTACAACAACGCGGGAGGAGCTTCACGCCAGATGTTCCGACTCAAAACAACAAGCCCAACCAGTAGATGTGTCAACATTTTCACAAAGAGACGTGATTAAAGCTCCATTACATGACTGAAAATGATTAAAAAGTAGTTCTCAAGAAATGGAATCCCTGGTTAAAACATATGGAGAATATCAATCATATTAATATACGAGGCCTGCCATGTGTGTTCTGACACGACTTCCTATTTATTTCTAGGACTTTTTCTTTTGTTTCTACCAGACTTACTGAAACAGTACCCCGGGTATCTCATTTCATGCATGTGGAATAACTTTTAAAGTGCAACAGAACACACTATTCCAGCCGTCACCAGACATAGTTTGTGACTAACGCGACAAGCTGACACACGCCCGGATCAGCAGCTTCAGAAGAGGATGTCAGAGTGTGTTTAGTTTGGTGCTTACCTCCAGCTATAAAAAACACAACACAGCAAAGCCACAACATCTGCCCACAGAGCGGACTCCGGCTGGATAATCCTGCCCACTGCATGCTGTCTGTCTGGATCTTCAGCCCAAAGTTGGAAAAAAAAAAGACTTCTACAGTAAACTTCACTTCGCTGCCAAGATGGACTTTAACTCAACTTTACGCATAAACACAGAGACAGTGTTGACAGTCCCGTGTCACTTTGTCTTCTGTACTTTGTGGAGGAAAGAGAACGTGACACAGTGAGACGCACGCTCCTCCCGCCACCCCCTCTCTCTGCTCCACCCCCAACTGAACGGCACTGAACAACATGAGGATGACTCTACCGCTAACAATACATTATATAATAATACATATTCTATTTCTAAACGTAATGTTTTATTCATATACACGTCATATATTTGATTGTTCTATTATTGCAGTGTGAGGTTTAGGGGAATGTCAAATTTTTAATTGAAAAATAAAAATAAAAGGGAAATGATCTAAATGAATGCAGACAATCCATAGGAATCTTGACATTTAGTCCATATGGTTCCTACTAAAGAGTATTTTCCAGGCATGAAAAATATCTCCAATAAAGTTGAAATATCACAATAGTGCCTGCAGGAATAGAAAAATGAGAGGAGGAAGTTGTTTCATTCCATTTCTCAAAATGCAAAAAATGATCACATCTTGTTCTATTTTTTCTTTTTTTAAACGTCTGACAAAAAAAACTTCTTCCTCTTTGTTACGCCTGGCCCTAACACTGCCCTACAATTCCCATAATGTAGCATAATAATAACTATAATAATAAAAATTAAACCTGCAAGCAACGATGGTGGTGTCATGGCAACCAGGAATATTGTAGGAAAATTCTTTTGATAACTTTTCTTCTCCAATGTCTGAAGATGATTTGGAGGGAATTTGAAGTTAGTGTGATAAAATCCCTACCACTAGATTGTATAAATATGATGTGACCTGCAATGACATTAATTTCTGCTCTGAGAGCATTTTGCTCTCACACACACACACACACACATACACACATCCTAATGCTGAGATCACCTTTAGAATCTATATTCTTATACTGCTCTTAAAGCAACTTATCTTCTGGAAAACCCTACATTTCTGTATTACTAGATGAAGCCATGGTGTTCTGACAATCAGTAGGTGCCATCTTTAGATCAGTTCATCCATCTTTTTAGTAGCACTAAAGAAAAACTGGGAGGGAAACTATGAGGTCAGACTGGTGGAGCAGGAATTGTTTCTGAGCTCCGCCTTGATTCATTTAACTTAGGTTCTATTTTTTTTCCAGGTTATTTAAATGAAGGATCAGGGTCTCAAAATTTTTGGGCAACTTTTCAGAGTCTTTCTTCCTCCTCACTTTCATTTCCCTTTTGTTTTCACAAGATAGGTTTTCATTCCGTCTGTAACTTAATATGCTCCCGAGATCGGGTTCCATTCTCCCACGTAAAAGGAATCTTGCCCACACATCCATCCTAAATGCGAAAGGCAATATATCACAAATCACATTTGGAGTGAACTTTGTAAAGATAAGAGATACTGTTTAGTTGTTATTATAAATTAATTATTATAAATTCTGAAAATCGGTGTGTTTTGTATGTTTGGCTTGGTTTGTGCTTTGTGTTTTCTCTCTAAAATTACTATTAATCACTGTAAAAGCTCTCGTCATTATAACTAAATCAGTCATTTTCACAGCCAGGCCCAGCTGACACCTTTGCCGGAAGTGAATCATGTATTTTCAGAAAACTTAAATATAATCAATAATATACTCCATAAATGGTGGTTACAGCTGCAAAAGGTTTTTTTTCATGTATCTCTGCTTCTCACACAGACCTCAACCACCATCTATGTGCGTATTGTGGATGAGAATGATAATGCCCCTGAATTCCCTGAGGAGGAGTACGTCACAGTGCTGAACGAGGGGCCAGAAACAGTGGGCACCATCATCACCACGGTAACAGCCATTGACCCAGATGAGGGTCTGAACGGCACCTTGCGATACGCCATCAGTCGTGGCAACCTGTTGCAGACCTTTAAGATCAACAGCATCACGGTACGAAACGATAATATTGACGACTGTACTTTGGTGTGAAAAACAACTACAGAAACATATGAACATACTTTGTGATTGTGGATTTAGGGGAGGATCACTGCTGTAAAGGAACTGGACTTCGAGATCAGCAACGGACACTATGCTTTGGTTGTCACAGCAACGGACCAGTGTCCCAAACCTGCTCTTCGCTTGACATCAAGCACAACAGTAATAATGCATCAGACACATTCTCATTTTTGTTGCCTCCTGCCTGCAGACATTGAAGCAACCGATTACAGAAGTCAACTTTCTTCTTTATTTCCCTCATGGGGGTATACATCTTGAATTTCAAGTATTTAAAAAAGAAAGATAAATATAAATTTAACAGAAGGATCTGGAATCTTATTACATTAAGGTGAAATATGATAAAACACAGCTTGCAATTAGAATAAATTATTAGACTAATATTCATCCATATATGTAACGGTATCTCCATAATGTGGACTTATCTCATCATAGAATCAACATAGTAAGGTTGTGTGGTATCAAGGTAAAACCAGGATATTTAAAAATTCTGAAGATATGATTATTAATATGTTTAATATGATCATGTGTTGTTACTGTCACAAATGTTTTCATCGTATGATACAGTGGCAGAGGCATATATGTCAAAGCTGCATGCAACAAATCAGATTACTATGTATTAGCTGTTTTTTAGTGTTCATTTTTTTTCTGCAACACGTGATGAATGTGTTAAAAACCCTCGTTCCCTTTCTCTTAGGTGCTGGTGAATGTCTTAGATGTGAATGATGTTACACCAACTTTCCCTAAAGCCTATGAGGGGCCCTTCGAGGTGACTGAGGGCCAGCCGGGTCCTCGGGTCTGGACTCTGAAAGCCAGTGATGGAGACTCTGGGCTCAATGGCAAAGTGGAGTACAGCATCACCAGTGGAGATCACCAGAGTTAGTATCGGCTTTTCTTCTGTGGAGACAGTAATATATTAGAAAACCCTCTTCACGTATAACTGAGTCCCCTTTCTGTCTTTCGCTCTTTCACTCTGCCAGATGAGTTTATGATTTCTCCCGTGGAGGGCGAGCTTCGAGTGAGGAAGGATGTAGAGCTGGACAGAGAGACTACAGCCTCCTACAACATCACTGTCACAGCCCGGGACCTTGGCACCCCGTCTCGCAACAGCTCGGTACGCCTATATTACAGTGTCACAAACACACACCAGCACATGCACACACTCTACATTAACATATACACTACCATTCAAAAGCTTGGGGTCACTTAGAAATGTCCTTATTTTTGAAAGAAAAGCACTGTTTTTTTCAATGAAGATAACTTCAAACTAATAAGAAATACGCTCTATACATTGTTAATGTGGTAAATGACTATTCTAGCTGCAAATTGATGGTTTTTTGGTGCAATATCTACATAGGTGTATAGAGGCCCATTTCCAGCAACTATCACTCCAGTGTTCTAATGGTACAATGTGTTTGCTCATTGCATCAGAAGGTTAATGTAATAACATTTTCTAGTCATTTTACAACTCATGGTGGTAAATAAAAGTGTGATTTACACATAACTAAAGCGGCCCATTTAATATTTTTAATGGCTTTATTGGGAATACATGTGAAGCTTCCATTATGACATTTATTGTAGAACAGACCATCTAAATACAGGACTGTAAACACACATGAATTGGTAGTTTTACTTTTGCTGTCTCCAGGTGGTGGTGGAGATCCGTGTCCTAGACATCAACGACAACGACCCTGTCCTCCTGAACTTACCATACAACACCAGTGTGAGTGAGGGCGCCCCCATTCACACCTCTGTGGCCAGAGTCCGAGCACGAGATGCAGACAGCGGACGCAACGCTCTGCTCACTTATAACATCACCGCTGGCAACCAGGATGGAGCCTTCTACATCATTGATACTGTGAGTTAAAGGGATGATGTGGTTAAGAGGGATATATTTACACATGAGCTGAGTTTAAGCATACACAGCATGGATTTGCAGCATATATCATAAAAATATTACCTGTTCTTTGAAACATTGCATACAGAAATGAGGTAGGTTAACCCTCTACTGCATAGTGTTGCCATATGGCAACACCATGCAAATTTAGTTGTATAGGGCTCTTATAGTTTTGGCCCAGAATGCACTGCGATATTCAAGATCGCGGGTTAAAGGTGAAACTAAAAATATAGTTGATACAGTAATAGTGAATTGGTGTAAAACACACCCGGCTTAACCTCTTCCTTTCTGTGTGTCTCTCAGACAGGTGTGGTACAGGTGAACAGACCGCTGGACAGGGAGCGTGTTGCTGAGTACAGACTCACCATCACTGTCAAAGACAACCCAGAGAACCCCCGCATTGCTCGCAGGGTAATCACACCTCTGCAGATATTCACATATTTGTTCATATAGACAGTCGTCAAAACTGAAAGAATAACTGCTAGTGATTTTTTACACATCATATCTTTCTGAGTCAAGGACTTCATAATAAAAGAAGAAGAAGAATCAAGAATTCCTGAAATAAGTAGAGCTGTGTCTTATTACCTTCATGGGCCTACATGTCCTGTATATTGCTACTAATGAGCTTCTCAGACAAACTGTTGACTACTTGAAATCAGCTCACGAGAAGCATGCAAATTGTAGTTGCAGTGTTTTTTCTATACGCTCATGTGACATGCTTGAAATGTGGCTTCTGCGGGAAAGGTGAGAATCTGAGCTGCAAACAAATCAATCACCAGCACTGTGCAGTCTTTTGTTACTTCTCTACAGAGAAGTAGAAAACTTCTCTACAGCAGTTTTCCACTTTGAGGTCTAATTTATTTATTTTTCTTTCCCCATCATTCACATCCCATATTTCCTCTATAATGCATAATCATTTTTCATGTAATTGCTTCTTCATCTCACTCTTTCTGTCCCACACGACCAGGACTCAGACCTCTTGGTGATCACCATTCTTGACGAGAATGACAATAGGCCTATATTCACCAGGACCAGCTACAGGGCTGAGATCACAGAGAACTCTGCAGCAGGTAGCACCCACGCCGGTTTGTCTTCCTCTTTTCACTCAAGCAGGACAGTCTGTACTGGCAGCAGATTACAGCATTATGTTAAACACACTGTCTGTAACACTGTCTTCCCCACTTCCTGTTTACATGATTCTGATTTCAGGAAATCGGTTATGTCTTCTTTTCACTTTGAAAGCTGAAAAGTGAGATAGAAGGACAGACAACTTTTATATTTTGCAATTATCTTAGCTAAAAAAATATTTTTTTGTAGCAGGATCCAGTCTGTTACAAATGACGCATTCAACAGTTCTCTTCAGCAGTATGGAAGACACTCAAACTCATTGAATTAATCACAGATATGACAGGAATCTTTCTGACTTGCTGCAAAAAAAAACAATTTAACCCAACTATGATCATTTTCTCTGTCTGTCTTTCAGGCAGCACAGTAGCAGTGTTAAATGGACCTGTTCTGGCTGAGGATAAAGACATCGGACCCAATGCTGTGGTGAAGTACCGCCTTCTGGGAGCCAGAGTGGACCTCTTCACCGTGGATGCTAACACTGGTAACACAATTACTCCTCAGCGAGTCCACAGGGGAAATCTGAAAAACTTCTGTGCAAATGTTCATGTCTCTGCATTTCCCTCCAGGTGTTATTTATGTGCGACAGGGGGCGAAGTTGGACCGTGAGGCATTTCAGGAGCCTCGGGTTGAGCTGTTCCTGGTTGGGGAGGACATAGGGGGTTTAAACAGCAGTGTTCCTCTCACAGTTACAATCCTGGACCAGAATGACAACCCACCTGTTTTCAGCCCTTCCAGTTTCAGTGTACGACTCCCAGAGAACAGCCCCACTGGTGCGTGTGTATTGGCTTGTGTCTAATGATTTGTACTTTATCATTATATTTTTATTTAATTTTATATTTAAAGCAAGGTATCAGCAATACATTGTTTCAAACAACCTACAAGCAGGTTTTAAAAAACACATGAAACCAAACATACAGTAGAAACTCAGAGTCAATGATCGGAATGAGGAAACTGATCTAGATACGGAATCAATTACAAATTCTAGTTGAATGTGGCTCCAAAACCTTCACTACATATTAAATTCCCTAATCAGGATAAGCTCATCTAGCTGTAAATCTATCCAAAAGTGGTTCCATAAAGCGCCAAATTCAGTACAAATCTTAAGGAAGAGGGTGTAATTTGAGCATGAACAATAATTACCTTTCTTTTTAATAGATAATAACCACAAAGGTAAATGCAACAAACTAAGGATGGACAAACATAATAAATATGTACTCGTGTCAAACAGCCAATGAAGGCCACTGACCTCTGGCCTATATAGGGTGCAATGGTGAGTGAGAGCTTTGCATCCTGTGACAAACTTCACAGGGTTTCAAAGTGAGAAAAAGAGGCTTCTTGCCATTAGAAAACAACATCGCTTTAGTTTCAGATCAAATAACTGTGACTAAAATACCAAAGACAGATTACAAATGCTTGCGTGATTGAGCAAGCATGGCACAGCAGCACTAAATGACAGTGTCTTCAGCAATAAAGAAGACTGCAGTGATAGGATTTTGACCCTGGTTTTTGATAGTAAACAAAAGTGGAACCAAACAGAACCTTGAAGGACCCCTGATGTAACATGTACTACAATAGAGAGCCATCAAATTTAAACCATTGAGTCATCTCATGGAGGTAATTTTCAAACCAGCTGAAAGCCTGCTTAGATAACCCAATATTGAGCAGCCTTCAGAATAAGGTACAAGGAAAAGATATTATTAGCACTCAAAAACTCCTTCAGTTGATCATTTTCATTAAGTTGTATGAGAAAATTAGGAGCAGTATGATTTGCATATAAGTATTTTACAGGGTTCCCATGCATCCTGAAAATCCTGGAAAATGTGAAAAAGGTCAAATGTACTGAAAGTTATCATGGAAAATTATGGCAGGAAAAACGTTTGTTTATTATTTTCACTGTTGTTAGCATAAATGCATGTAATTTAACGTGGCTAACTTGGCATTAAAACTATCAGTCAACTTGACTATTGAGAACTCGTTATTGTCATTATCCTGAATAACAAAATATTTGTTGGTAATAAATAGAATAGAGCTGCGTGTTAATAAATAAGACGTATTACATTTTAAGGCACACATTAAAGGGCAATGTTTTAGTGTAGTGGCTGAAAATGTCCTGGAAAATAAATTCAGGTTAGAGTTGAGTGGGAACCATGATTTTAGTTAATTCATTGTAAGGTCATTATACAAATGCAATGAGTGTTCCTGTGTGTTTATGTCCTAGTCAATACTTTGTGTCTTCCAGGTGTTGTGGTGACCCAGCTGTCTGCCACCGACACTGAC
Source organism: Lepturacanthus savala (assembly GCA_030544235.1). NCBI lineage: Eukaryota > Metazoa > Chordata > Actinopteri > Scombriformes > Trichiuridae > Lepturacanthus > Lepturacanthus savala. The sequence continues at coordinate 11,330,261 of CM060478.1, forward strand.
TCCGGCTCTAATGGCTGGCTGATGTATCGGTTGGAAAGCGGTGCTCAGGATCGCTTTGTAGTCGACCCCCTCTCTGGCGCTGTCCTGGTGGGTAACACCACCCTTGACAGGGAAGAACGTGGGTCCTACCGCCTGGTTGTCATGGCAACCGACCGCGGCACACCACCTATGACAGGCACGGCCACTCTGACGGTCATCCTGGATGACGTCAACGATTCACGACCCCGATTTCTGGAGCCCATAACCATGATAAACGTCAACGAGTCCACGCCTCCTGGTGTGGTGGTGGCCACACTGACCGCTGAGGACCCAGATCTGCATCCCCGTCTGGAGTATTACATTATCTCAGTGGAGGCAAAGGATGATGGGAACAACCCAGTGGATGGTCTGCAGGAGTCCTTTGGCATTGATTTACACACTGGTGAGACACAATGACAATGATTGTAAGAGGTTATGCTGAATAATCTAGGAAAATAAATTGATGTGATTGATTTTGGGGAATTTTCAGGTGCAGTGTTTGTACGCAACCCACTAAACAGAGAGCTGGTAGCGACCTTTGAAATCATTGTGTCCGTCCATGACAATGCCAGTGAAGTTATTGACAAATCAGGCAGTGTTCCAAATGGTAAGTCAGTTTTCTAAAATGAAACCTACCTTCAGTGTCTTGCTACATTCATCAAAGTTATTTCACTCTCTTATCAACGTGACCTTCCTCAACTTTAGCGAGACTAACCATCAACGTGTTGGATGTAAATGACAATGCTCCTCGCTTCCGGCCCTTTGGAGTGTCCAACTTCACTGAGAAGATTTTAGAAGGAGCTCAACCGGGCACAACACTACTGTCAGTGTCAGCAGTAGACCCAGATAAAGGTCCCAATGGCCAGGTTATCTACCAGCTGCTCCACTTGCCCCGTGGGGGATACGTCAGACTGGAGGACCCTTCCACTGGTATGACCACCACCACACCTCAATAAGCTGCTGTAGGCTAAAGGTTAAAAAGTGTATTATTTTCGATTGAATATATATTCTAAAGTTTCTTACATAAAGAATACATTTCACAGTTTCTGTGACTTTTTGTCGAGTACATTGGCCTTTTCCCTGCAGAGCTTTTGATACATCATAGTAGGAAAAATGCAGGTGTTGCTTATAATATCAATAAAGGCTGCTGTTGTGACTGAATCTTCTGTAAGATGCAAGGTTTCTGACTTGTGTTTTCCATGTTTAAAGTCCACTTTTCCAAAAAATGAAGCAGGAGTAAAGTACAAAATAAGCACATTTATTTTAACAACCATTTAAAATACAAAATGTCTCCACATGGAGTCCTATACTCCTTAGTACTATTAAGCAGACTCAATCCTGAATAAAACTAACAAAATTGACTAACGAAAAATGGCCAAACCAGGTTACAGTCAGAAAACTGTTGCTGTCATAATTTTAAACCCAGAATATCAACATTGGGTTCCAGTTTAATCCTAACTGGTGATGCATATTTTTTTCAGGTAAGATTGTAGCCAACCAGACGGTGGATTTTGAGCAAGTACAATGGCTAAATTTCACGATTCGGGCCCAGGATCACGGCTCCCCTCCACGGATAGCTGAGCTGCCAGTTTTTCTGCGCATAGTGGACGTCAATGACAACAATCCTGTCTTCCTACAACCCTCCTATCAGGTACTGAAGCAGGATATTAGGAAACAAATAACAACTAATGTAATTCTTGCTCTGCCAACGTGTGTGTTTATCCATGCCTTTAGGAGCCTGTGTTTGAGAATGTGAACTTAGGCACTGTTGTAGTCCGTGTCAGCGCTACAGATGCTGACTCTGGCCTCTTCGCTGTCATCGAGTACAGTCTGGTAGATGGGGAAGGCAAGTTTGGCATCAGACCAACCACTGTGAGTAAACCTTTGCACCAGCTCATCATGCATATTCATTACTTGGTGATGTAGCTATTTCCAGTTGAAGAGGACTTCAGGCTATTGAATGGGCAGCACCATTGCTTCGTCAAGCTCCGCCAAACTATGCCAATTTATATGTTGGACTTTTTGAAGAAAAAAAGTCATATATAATCCCACAGAGAATCCATTTTTATTTTATCTCCCATGGGAGATTAATGTTCCCACACACAATAGGTGGATCTTTATCTATTTAAGAACATGGTCATAAGAATCAAAACGTCATTAACGAGCATGGAGAGTAGGTTGTGATGCTGAACAAGACAAATGTGTCCATGGAAAAGACAGAAAATGTAAAAAAAAAAAAAAAAACTCAGGGAAAAGATGATAGTTAATCAACTTGTAATTAAACACTGGTATGGCTCAGTTGTCAGATTTGTTTTTTCTCTTCCAGCAATGCTGGCTGTCAACACTGAACATTATCCTGCCTGGAAATGAAAGTTTAAACAAAGTGCTTAAGTGTATGAAAGACAATATAAATATTAGACTTCAGTGCTCCCTTTCTGTCACCCACATAAAAAACATGCCTTGAATCAACCACCACTCCCAGTCTGTTCTTGTACTTCCTTCCTAATCATTCCTCCTCCTCTGTGTCAGGGAGAGATATACATCCTCTCTCCTCTGGACAGAGAAACAAAGGACCATTACACACTAACTGCCGTCGCCCGTGACAACCCTGGCGGCATCTCCAACAACAGACGAGAGAACTCTGTCCAGGTAGAGATCAAATTTCTGTCATCTGTAAGATGTGTTGCCTTAGGCAGAAATATAGGACTGATTCATTTCAATCAAACAGCAAATATTAGATTTTGGAAGCCGATGCTGAAAATTTTCCATGTGTCCTGAGTATGATATTTTGAGGAATATGTCACTGTGTCCAAAGCATCCTCCCGTTATCTGTCTGTTGGCGCCCATCAGGTCCTGGTGACTGTTCTCGATGTCAACGATTATCGGCCGCACTTCACAGACCGTGTGTTCAGCACCAGCGTGTTTGAGAATGAGCCCAGTGGGACGTCTGTGATCACAGTGAAGGCTACAGATCTGGATGAAGGGGAGAATGGGGCAGTCCTCTACACCATACTGGGACCCCACTCAGGCATGAATGCATAATTAGAAAATCTTCAGTAGGATCACATAGCCACATAGCCGGAGAAAATGGTCTTTAATAGTACAATTATTCCTAATCCTCTGTCCCTCTGTTTTTAGACGCATTCTCTCTAGATCCAAACACAGGACTGGTGCGTTCTCGCCGCCTGCTTCAGTCCTCGGAGCGTTTCAACTTGACGGTGGTGGCTACAGACCAGGGACGTCCTCCCCTGTGGGGAACTGCAGACCTCATCATCACAGTCATCGACGTCAATGACAACAGACCTGTGTTTGTCAGACCTGCCAATGGAACCATCATCCATATCTCTGAGGTACCAATCTGCATTTCTCTGTACTCTTGTTTTATTGTTAGTGCTTCTATGTGTGATCTTCCTCTTTTTGTGGTGTTACAGTTCCCCTTCGCTCTACAGAGAATTTTAGTGCCTGTTAGCCTGTTATTTTTTGATTCAGTGTCACGGCTCTCATCAGCGTTTCTTTCCAGCAGCAGCTGTTTGTTTTCAGCAAAAAAAAATCCCTTTCACTGTTCCTCTGGCTCTTTAGCAGCTTTTTTTCTGCCAGATATTTCCCCCGGGAGTTAGCAGAGACCAAAATCTAAAAAAAACAAAAGCAAATATTGGACTTAAATTTATCAGGCAGAATAAGCACAACACCAAATGAATACTAATGTTGCTCTGCATCTGCTGGATATTTAAATAGGCAACTGTGTGCTAACAAGTTCACCAGACACGCTTAAAGGGTGATTAAATATGTCAGTGTTGTCACTATAGCTTGTTTTCACTGTGCCAACAAACATTTATTGTAGGTTTAGTGATATTAATTACACCAAGTGCTTTCCTGCTATGACATGACAGAATGGCTGTGTTTATGTTGGCTTAGTTGTAAGTTAAAAATATTAGCTGTCATTTCCCTGTGAAATGAAAACTAGGAAATAATTGTTACAATTAATAAGTTGACACCAGCACAAACTGACCCTGTTTGTCCTCTGTGTAGGAGCAGCCTCCGGGCCTGCCGGTGTACGAGGTTCACGCTACAGACTCAGACGAGGGGGTGAACGGAGAGGTTCGCTATGGCTTCCTGCAGACAGGAGCAGGTAACAGAGACTGGGAAAACTTCCACATCGATGCCATGACGGGAGTCATCACAACCACAGTCAAACTGGATCGAGAGAAACAGGGCCTCCACAGCGTGAGTCCACTGACCGTGTGTGTGTGTGTTCAGCGAGTTAAATAATAGAATAAAAATAATAATATAATATATATATATATATATATAAACATTTCATTGACTATAAATCTGTTGTCATGTTCATCTTGAAGACGAGTTCTTTCAGAATCAGCTACTTATCACAAATAAATAAATTACTTGTCCATACATTCCCACCCCGCTTTCTGGTCACTGCATTTCCCCATAGACGCTGAGCGTCTCTGGGGCTGCATGGTGCTTTTTTTTTTTCATTGCTTCAAAACTCGGTGGCCATTGGATAAATGCAGAGAATGTGTGCCCACCTGGACGCTGATTCGGATAAAATATCCCGGATTTTATACTATGCCAGGGAGTGTTTTTTTATATATATAATGTGAGTGAGAGTGTGCAGGCAAGACAATAACTCGCATATCATACTTGGTAAACATGTCCCTGAAATGACTTTTTGATATATATAAAATATTAATGTACAGGTGTGTATGTCTCTGACTCTTTCAGCTTATCATTGTGGCCCGAGACATGGGCCAGCCAGTGCCTTATGAGACCACTCAGCCTCTGCAGGTGGCGCTGTTGGACATTGACGACAACGAGCCTGTATTTCTTAAACCACCAGTTAGTATCACACCATAGAAACTGTTTTTCTAAATACCGGATCACCTGGATAGTCAAAATGCAGTTATCTGTACAGATATGCTCTCATTAAACTGTATGTGTGTGTGTGTGTGTGTGTGTGTCACCTCAGCGTGACAGCTTACCTTACCAGAAGCTGACAGTTCCTGAGCACTCCCTTCCAGGGACTGTGGTGGGGAATGTGACCAGAGCTGTAGACGCAGATGAAGGCTCCAATGCCATCGTCTACTACTTTATTGCAGGTGATGTACATGTCTCACATGTATTTACTGTACATACTGTAGATCATGTTGTTTGACTTTTCTCTTCATGTCGAAAAAGGAATGCAAAGCTTTTCCATCCATCAGTGAGATAATTTATGTTAACACACCAAAATAGTTTCAGGATTGAAGCAGATGGCATATTGCAGTTTGGATTAATGCAGCTTGTCTGAAAGCTCTGGTATTCATTGTGTAGTCAGATGAAAGTCCTCTAACTTCAAAAGCTTATGAATAATGAGGAAATTTGTATAGAACCGTCCTTCTGTTCTATTTAAAGCTGATTCTTTCTTTAGCTGATAGGACAGAACAAAACAAGTTTCTGTCTCTTCCTGTAGGGGGAAACAGTGATGGCAACTTTGGCTTGAGCCTGGACGGAGAGCTGAAGCTGCATAAAGATCTGGACCGGGAGGAGATCCCGGTCTACTCCATCATCATCAAAGCCTCCAGCAACAGGAGCTGGACTCCTCCAAGAGGTCAGAGAGCATCGCGAGCCAGAGCCCTGGACCCTGCCCGTGACCCCAGTCTGCTAGAGGTCCGGATTGAACTGGAGGACATCAACGACCAGAAACCTCGATTCACCAAGGCAGAGTACACTGCAGGTAAACTGCCATGTTGCATGACTGCATATATGGGTCCAAGTGAAATGTAAAAACCACCATAACCCTCCCTCTGTGCTGCTATGTTTCAGGAGTTGCAGCTAATGCCAAAGTGGGTTCAGAATTGATCAAGGTCGTGGCTATAGATAATGACATTGGAAACAACAGCTTGGTCCAATATCACATCGTTACAATCCGCTACTTCCAGTCACAGAGCAATGGTAGTGAGGACGTTGGCAGCATCTTCACCATAGGTGAAGATCCTTTTGAACCATATTCATGTGTATATTATAATTTAGGGACATGAGCCTGTTTTGAGGGGTTGTTTTGTCATTCAGTCAAGTCAATATTAAAAACAAGATTCTATATCCACAGGTTTGACAGATGGCATCATCCGGACCTATGACCTCTTCACAGCCTACAATCCAGGATATTTTCAGCTGGAGATTCTGGCGTGTGACTTTGCAGGGCACAGCACTACCACTAACGTGAATATCTACATCCTGCGGGACGACCAGAGGGTCAAGATAGTCTTCAACGAGATCCCTGACCTGGTCCGAGAAAACCAGGAAGATTTCATTAACCTGTTGTCCAACATCACTGGAGCCATCGTCAACTTAGACGACATACAGGTCAGACCTGTTTTTGTAATGTTGTTCATTTGCGTTTGTGTATAAATATGTGACATCTTTGTCTCTCTGTGCTTTGTTCAGTTCCACGTGGACAAGAAGGGCAGGGTGAATTACGCTCAGACTGACATGCTGATACATGTTGTCAACAATCAGACCAACACCATCCTGGATGTTGAAAGGTCTTTTAAACCTTGTTTAATTGAACAGATCTTTCACTCACACACGTAGTGTATGTGTGTGTAGTAAGGCCTTCTCCTTGTTTGCAGGGTAATCCAGATGATTGATGAGAACAAGGAGCAGCTCAGAAACCTGTTCAGGAGATATAACGTTGTGGATGTTCAACCCGCCGTCAGTGACAAACTGCCTGATGACATCACCACGCTACAGGTCAGTGACGGCTCCAGAAAAACAGAATCTTGTGGATATTTTGTGTTTCTGTGCATAAATTAAACTTGTATCTCTCTCTCTCTCTCTCACAGCTGGTCATCATTATCCTGGCTGTGTTGCTGTGCTTAGCAGGAATTTTGTTTGTCACAATGAACTGGCATTATCGCAGAGTGTAAGAATCCTTCCCCATGTCTTTCTTTAAAATTGGCAATTTTGTTATCAGACAGATCTCTTAACAGTCGTGGACCATATTTTTATAATCGGTGGGTTACAAGTTTACCCTCTTACAACTGTTTCAGGCACGAGAGGAAGCTGAAAGCCATCGTTGCGGGATCAACAGGTGAGAGGTTTGGTTAGGGGACGTCCCACCAACCGTTGACTTCAGGATGTGGCTTTGTCATCTGTTAATATACAACATGAAACTGTAGAAAGCAACTGTTCTTACACAATCATCTGTTTTCTACCAGGGAACCAGGGTCTAATGGACATCCTGGACATGCCCAACACTAATAAGTACTCTTTTGAGGGGTAAGATAATGTTTAAGTCTAATTTACCCTCAGTGTTTTGGGAGTTTATTCAAAAATATCCTTTTTTTTTCTTTAAGAATGCTAAAAATGTATGGTTATTATTGGGAAATACAACTATTTGCCTAATTTGAGTCACTGTCGTTGCCAGGCAACAGATTGATCAAATGAAATATGATTAGATAAGTAGATATTGATAGGTTAATTAATAAAATTAATTAATTTTAGAGTTGCTGGTAGATTCATATTTATCGTAAAGACATATGAGTGGTACTGATTTTGCCAGGTGACTCACAGCAAGAATATATTTCCCAAAACGTTAAATTATTCATGATGCTGATTTTCTCAATGACGTGTGTAATGCTGTTTGCCTCTGCAGAGCTAATCCGGTGTGGCTGGACCCATTCTGTCGCAACCTGGAGCTGGCTGCTCAGGCCGACCACGAGGACGACCTGCCGGAGAACCTGAGTGAGATAACGGACCTGTGGAACAGCCCTGCACGCACTCACGTCAGTACCAACATTAATCTGAATTCATTTATATTCCACAGCAATACTACAAGGGGTTTAATAGATTATAGTTTCTCCAACTCTTAATGTTAAAACGTGACAGATTAAAGCCAAGGATTACACAAATTTGAATCCTTTACTATGACATTTGACCTCTGAGTCAACCTATTACACGGCTGTACATCCATTACAATATTTTTAAGCAGGTGTGTGCCTGTGTGTCATCCTCATAGGGCACATTTGGTCGAGAGCCACAAGCGAAGCCTGAGGATGATCGTTATTTGAGAGCAGCCATTCAGGAGTACGACAACATTGCTAAACTGGGTCAGATCATGAGGGAGGGGCCTATTAAGGTAAGAAACAACACATGACCTCCATATACCCTCTCCTTCCATGTTTCCCAAAATGCATCAGGGGACAAAGTCAGAGGATGGGACCTCCTCCAGTGTGTCCAGAGAAGGAAACGAAGAGAGACTCCCAGCACTCAATGACAGGCTCTTAAGCTGCTTCCTGTGTATAAGGAGCTGGGCGTTGTTACTACTTGTTACTTTAAAGTGTAAGGTGTGATCGTCCCCTAATCCAAACTGCCGTCCTGTCAGGGTTCGCTGCTCAAGGTGGTCCTGGACGACTACCTGAGGCTGAAAAAGCTCTTTGCAGCCCGACTCGTCACGGTGTCCACCAGCCAGGCAGATCAGTCATCAGTCACTGAGGTGGGCTCAGAGAAGCTGATTCTGCACTTGCTGCTGTGCTGATCCTGTCTTATCAGCACTAGAGCGTGATCCTGCATTCCTTTGATTTCCCTTCTGACGTCCTGTCTGCTCCTCTGACGTTTCTCGCTGTTTATGCTATGTCTGCTAACATGAACCAGGCTTTGGGTCAAATAGTTTTGCACTTACAGTATCTTTGTCACTCGCTTACTTGGTCTGAGCCTGTAAGGGTTCATCATGCTGTGAATTGTCAGAACGTTTAGTCAATCACTGAAGAGTATTCAGAGTGTAATTTTACACTTGACTACAACTTGCACTTTCTGAATTGTTATGATGTGGAAAACCCACACATGTATTCCTCTCATACAAGTTAATTCTAAGAATTGTTTACAACTATTTAAACCAAGTCTGGTGTGAAATCTATTATTCTCTGTGCAATATATTAAGTTGCTTTTTACTGAAACTTTTTTTTCTTTTGTGGTTCCAGCTCCTTTTCAGAACTGTTTCTGGTTGCTTATCACACTACAAAAACTGTGAAGTTAATCAGCAGCTCCTTTAGCTTTCATCCCTTCTTTCTTCTCTCTTCCGCCATCAGCTGATCCAAAGTGATCTGGATGATGATGAGGACGAGCGTCTGAGCATGGGCGGAGGTCGCGGCACCCTCCGCTTCAAACACAAGCTTCCTGTGGAGTTAAAGGGTCCCGAAGGCGTGCACGTGGTCCACGGCAGCACAGGTACCCTCCTGACCTCTGACCTCAACAGCCTGCCAGAGGACGACCAGCGGGCCCTGGCCCGTTCTCTGGAGACACTGAGCACCGACGGGGGTCTTTATTCCGAACGCAACGCCCGCACCGAGTCGGCCAAGTCCACTCCGATGCACCGTCACAAGGACGGGGACACCCTGTCTGAGAGTCCCCTGGAGATCACAGAGTTATGACTAGCCGAGGCCTCGCTGGTCTGAGCCCAACCATGACTCGTGTGTGTCCTTGTGCCTCCGCACCACTGCCCCGACCAGGTTGGGGGAGCATGGGGAGGAGCGTAGGAGGAGTGTGTGTAGTCTAGGGAACCTCATCAGCCAACCGCAGCGCATCAGTGAGACAGAGAACTTACTCACATCGGGTTGGTTTGAGCGGATCGTTTGGTGCTTCAAGAGCAGATTTATTCAAATGAAACAGAAAATCATTACCAGGGCACTCGTCTTCAGCAAGACAAAACCAACAGGTGTTATCGACTTCCATCCAAACAGCAGAATGGACAAGAGAGACTAAGCCTCCCTGTGGGAGATGCTTGTTGAACCATGACCGTATAATCGTCAAAAGCTGCCTCCTTCTGACTAATCCTTTTGAAGTCATACCTGGACTGCATACATTCACACAAACACAAATACACACACTCATGAAATTGAAGCTACACACACACACACACACTCAGACCAGCGAATGGCCATCAATGGGACACTGAGAAAATGATGCAATTCTTTGTCATGTTCAGAAATGTTTTTTTTTTTGCAAGATGAAGCAATCAGTGTTGAAGGGGTGAGGATCGGACTGTATGAACTTCTTTCAAGATAAAGTAAACTTAACTTTGTTGTCTGGAAATTATAGACCGATTTTAAAACAAAAAGAGCACTTCCAGTTGTTTCCCCAATGATGCTTGTGATGTTTCCACCTGACACGAAGAGGAGGGGCTTTTGCCTTTGTGCAGTCAGTGACGTACTGTAGTAGTTTGATGAAAAAAACTCTCAGATCATGGACCAAAGGGGAACAGTGAACATCAGACTTTGGTCCAGATCTCATCTTTAGCATGTACTGAGCCCATCATTACAAGGATACCCCTCTCACTGACAACTGAAAGACTGAAAAGGATGAACATTAGACACATGGAAAAAAAAAAAAACTTTTATGAAAAATTTGATATTAAAGGAAGTAAAAGAAAGCCTAAGGACTAATAGATGGGGAAAAAAAGAACACATTGTTGCATTTTATAAATATAAAGATGGCATTGTGCCCACAAAGACTTTACACTGCCATCTGAGGGAGGTAAAGAGTCATGCTCAAAATGAGCGGTTTGCTTTATTTTTTTATTTTATAGAAAATGTGATGGAATTAAGATATTTTTGAAGAAAATTGCTGGTTTACCAAAATAGGTAGGGAATTTTTCTGGAAGTCTGTTGGAGTATGTGTATATTGTGCTATGGTGACATACTGTATGTTGTTCCGTTTTTCTTTATATGACAACTGACGCTGTTTCTGATGAGTGGTGTGTTTTTTAAATTAATTTTTATATTCCCATTTTGTAAGTTTTTATTTCTTTGTCATTACTGTCACCAGCCCTGAGATATATGTTGAGAAATGTTGTTGGATGATCTGTGATAATAAAAGAAATATGCAACGGCCTCCGACCTTGGTCAGCGTGGTGATGGGAAAGCAGCCAAACACAACAAAGTCGCTGACGCTGCAGAATAAGGCAACACTCACGCAGGATATTAAAAGACACAGACAGACACTAGGAAAGTCTGGGAATTTGGGAAACATTAACAACTCATGACAAAGTATTTGCCCCATGACGACAATTGAAGGACCTCTATTGTACACACAGGTACAATCTGAACAAGGGTTTTACCAGTGTGCATTATCAAAAAATATATTCAATCCAGTCAGAAATGCATCAATCTTTTTAACCCTTCACTGCATAAGTTACTCAATTTAAAAAAAAAAAAAAGTAGCACTGGGTGCAGTGGAACAGCTTGATAAATACTGTTCTCTAGTGGTTCTAAAGAGTAAAAACGGTAAACACATTGGTAAACACATTAGCACACCACTCAATCCTTTTATTGTTACTCGGTTACATAGAAAAGTTATCAATATTGGTCAATTATGGTCTGCAAAAAAACTTGAAGAGATCTCCATCTCTGGAGGCGTCTAAATTGATGTTGGTTAGACTCCTCGGCTTGTGGAAGTTGTAGATGTGGTGGAGCTGGTACTTGCTGGCATCTTCTTCAATGTCCTGTTCAACTGTGAAGACATGAGCCAATTCTAATCAGTCTTGATGCAGAAGATAGAACTGGCAGACACTGCTCTGGAAGAGCTGAGTAAGTACATTTTCTCTATCGACACCAGGGACGACGCTTTGAATACTAAAACAAAACTCTTTTCTTAGCTTTTTTAATACCCTGCAAGAGGTATAATAAATCACATCTCACCTCCTCAAACTTGTGGATCTGTCTGATGAAGAAGTCTCCGTACCGACGAGCCACTTTAGTGTCGGCAATGTGGATCATGTCCTGAAGAATTTAACCGACAGGAAAAAGCTCACATACACAGCAATACTTTGAACATGGTACGACAGCTACAGGAAGACCATATAACCCTCCTAAATATCTATTTTATTATTTTATATACAGAAAGTGGAAGGTTCGAGGATTCTGCACATATGCATTTAGTATTGACTATATATGAAAGTTAAAAAAAAAAAAAAAAGTAGTTGTGTTCTGTTATATTTTTTTTTAGAACCGTTACCTCAGCTCTTTTATCTATAGGACTCTACCTTGTCAATGTAAAAGTCGACTTCAGAAGCAGATTGGAACTCTCCATCCAGAGCTGAGATGCCACTGGTCCACACCAAGTTCTTCATCTTGTGTTTGAAGACCAGCAGCTGGATACGGAACTCCTGCTCACTCATGTCCAGAAATCCTGCCAGCTTGGCTACCGGCATAGTGGTGTACAATTTAAGGAAACTGCAGGGACACAGTGAAAGTGAAGTGAGACATTCCACATACACGCAGATGATGCATCTTCACCCATGTCCACAGGTGTGGATGGATGGAAAATAAAACAAATCTCATGTCGTTCAGAGGAATATTTCACACGTCTTACACCAAGCAGGGGAAAAAAAAAAGTGAATCCAAAAGTGCAGATTCATACAGATAGATGCTATGCTGTACCTGCGGATGGTGGAGAGCTGCGCCTGCTGCTGCACCTCTTCAGCAAAGACCTTCAGCTGCTGCTGGAAAGGCTCTTTGTGGTAGTTGGGGTGGACGTTGTCGTAGTTTGGAACGACAGGTGACAAAAACTTGGGACAGGCGAAGCTGAACAACTCCTCAAACACCTGCAGGTCTCTGCGATGGAAAAGGAGGCATTTACATCATTATGACTGCTGGTTGCCATAGTTACTGATTGAATACATAAAATACTTTCTACTTTACATCAATAATTAAAAACATCTCAAGCTCATTTTTATGCTAAATGTCTTTCACCGACAACGTGGCCCATGAAAATGATATTTAAGAAGGTACTGGAATATGAAAAACATGAGATAATGACGTGATGAGTTTCATTCTCACCCTTTCTGCATACGCAGCATCTTGTCTCCGTACTTCTCCCTCAGCTGGGTGTGGATGCTCTCGTCGATGCGCATCGGGTACATGGTGAGAGCAATGGCCAGAAGACCATGCATCTGCTCATTTTGTTTGTTAATCTAAAAAAAAAAAAAAAACAGAAATATTGTGTGATCTGTTTCGCTCTCTATATATTGGAACCTACTGAAAGAGATCCAAGGATTGGCACAGGAGACACAATCCTATGAAATGTGGAAACATAATATATAGAATTCCATATATAAATATAAGATAACCCAAAAATATTGGTATTTATATGTCACTTTAAAAAAAAAACATTAGAATAGGGTTGTCAACAAAAGACAAATGTCACTCACCATCTCATATTTATAGGTTGATCTCTGGAACATGTTTCTCGTCCTCTGGATGTAGAGCAGGATGTTGGCAAAGACTCGAATGGCGTCCTGGTAGCGCCTCATCATCAGGTAGGCGAAGCCCACGTAGTAATAGGTGGTGATCTGACACTCTGGCACACGGGAGTACATGCTCTGGAAAACAAGACGGGGAGGAGCAATACAGGAATGGATCGATATACTCAGTCATTTTGGTCAATCATTAAGACTCGTTGAGCTCTGCAGAGCATGTCACTGTACATTAGCTGCGCCAAATTACCTTCTTGTTTAGCTCAATATTCTCCAGGACTTTGATGGCTTGGTAATAATCGCCGAGCAGAGAGTGCAGCCTCAGGAGCCCCACCAAGCTGAAGTAACCCAGCATCTTGTAGAGGGAGTGGCGCCCGTATTCCCCCGCTACACTCTCTGGGTCTCCTGCAACGTGCCAACAGATGACATATTAGATGCCTCATATAACACAGGACATCTTCATGGTGTGGTTAAAGACTACATCTGCATACGGAACGCCTTATTTTGGTAACATTCACCATGCATTTAAATTTGTTTCATTCCTTCATACCTCCGCTGGTGTAGATCTCGAGCTGGCGGTTAATGTTACTCTTGTCCACCAGGGAGTGGAGAACGTTCAGGACACTGTGGACGTTCCAGATCTTTGGGTTGTTCCTCAGAAACTCGATCTCCTCCTCAGACTTCTTGGCTGTTTTGCAGCGGTACTGACTGAAGGACTGGAACTGAAGAGGGGAGGAGGGAAGATTTAGCCTGTTATTCCCATATCTCAGGCAACAATTTTTACACATACTGTTGAATTTTACGTAGGTGAGATATTAATAAGAACTGCAATAGTATGTGAAAAACATTCTGTACAAAAATGGCATGCCCCCGCTCATCTAGGTTAAAACAAGGAACAAACTTTGTGCTTGGCTTAATCCTATTTGTGTCTTCAGTCTTTGTGTTGGCTGGTGTTACCGTACCTGGTAAATAAACTCATCAATAATGTCCCAGAGCCACTGGTTTGGCAGTTCCAAGGGAGCAGGCCCATCAGCATCTGTTTACAGTCAACAACATTCTCATTACTTTTCTTTCATCACTGTTGACTTTATCAAGAGGTGAGGAGGGGAAAAAAAAGCAGCAAATATTGTTATAACTTACTGAGGATGTAGTTGAAGAGGTTACAGTAATTGTAGTAGGACTCAAATCTCTGATCCAAAGTTGGTCCGCCCTAAAAAAATAAATAAATAAGAAAATAAATATAAATAAATATAGCTTGCCATTTAAAAGCTTTCATGATAAGCTGGTACTCACGCTGACTTTAGCATAGATATGTCTGTAGTACAGTTCCTTATAGAGGATGAGGAACACAGCGTCTGTAGGAGATAAAAAGACAATGGTCAGTTTCCTCCACACATGCTGCTCGTTCTCCGACCATCAGGGAGACGTTACAGGACAACAGCAGCAGGAACAACAAGATTTGTTTTGTTCCCTCAAGCCATCATACTTGTTTACAGCAGTCACCCACTGCCCCTTCCTACAACATTACAGACTTCCCTGTGACTGAAAGAGGTGCAATGATTTATCACCTGTGTCTGCTGCACACAAGCAAACACACACACAAGCAACTGATAAGCTACCTCTGCTGACCTTGCACAGAACAGTGCACCTTGAAAAGTGAGGGATGATTCACTCACCGTTACCAACGAGTGATGCGATGGCCTCAGCCTCTGGCCATGGAGAGGTCTTGAAGAAACGGTCGGTCAACTTGTTCCAACTGAAAACGATCAAATGAGGAAAGATAACACAGTTTCAGGATAAACATAGGCAATAAAACTACTGTCTGGAGCAGTTTTCAGAACAGTAAAAGCTATAATACTCAAGTTAGCTTCTGATACAGAGTTAAGGAAAAAAATAATCATTTGCAACTGATTCTACTTTTTTTTCCCCACCACTTCTACTTTTTAAAGAGTGGTAAACACAATAGCAAAAGCCTATTGCTATTAATACCCACATTCAGATTCATGAAACTTTCATTTTCTTGTGGAAAAGATTTGATTGCTCTCTATCCAGATAACATTAGACCAGGTCCAGAACAGAATAATAATACTCAACTGTTTTTTATGGGTATCTAGAGTCTCCTTGTTAGTTTAAGATTATTGCAATTGAAATTGTAAGTGATGAGAAAATGGAGAATCGGCTGCTGAATGTCATCCTTTATGTTTCTCTTTACTTGCCCAAACAGAAGCAGACTTCAGCATGTTGTCACATCTACCTGTTTTCATAGACATCTTGGATCTCATAGATTTTCTGCTCAATGCTCTCGCTGGACACGCGGTTGGCCTGCAGCTCGTAAACCTTCTGGTCGATCAAGTCAGAGATGGTTTTGTGGAAATACTGAAGGAAGTTCTTGATCACCTCAGGGATGACATGGTAGGTCTGCTGCTCATACTGCCTCTCATAGGCCAGGTCCGCTTTTGGGTCACCTGCAGGGAGACAGGAGAATGAAGACGAGACAAACTAATCACACAATAAGTAAACACAAGTGGTCTCTCTGAGGCCTGGGAAGTATCAAAAGTAAAACTGTATTCTGGTATTTAGAAAATTCCAGAGGCATGATTATCAACATCATCAAAAATACAGACGCTTTTCTTTTTATTGGCATGGAGAAGTTGTTTTGAAATCAGGGTTTCATTCCATAGAACTCTATTGACATGTTAGACTGTTTTCCAAGTATTAGTCCGAAATGCATGCAGTTACGAAAATGCGTTTTAGGCTGATTAAATATAACCAGTGCCAGCTGCTATTCGAGGAAGTTCTGACAAACTTCGTCAGAAAGAGCTGTGACACACACAATACATTACACAACAATACTCCCAAAACCTGACAGCTGACACATCTACTGCATCCAGTTTATTAGAATGTTATTCAACTACCAGTCTGCTGCACGTCATCTCTGTTCAGTCCACTGTCGTATCCAACATAGCAACAAGTGTTGTTGGGTCATCAATAGAATATGGAGAAAATATTAATATTGAGATATCTCACAAAAAATATTAATACATGAATGCCACGTTTTTTTTATTACTCTTTTTTTGAGAGAGAAATGGGGAAATGCAACAGAGGTAGAACCATTGATACTTTAGAGCTGAAACCTTAAAGCAGTGAATAAAACCTTACTTTTCCTTATTTTTCTTGTCACACACATTGTTATGTGTTATAGATGAATCGTCTTAAACTATATCATCACAGAATCTCAACATCATAATAGTATAGTTATTGTGATAGTATCGTGAGTTAACTTGTGATTCCCACCCCTACTTCTCTAGCAGGTTTTCTCTCTGTTCATTAATTTATGGGCTATTTATTTAAAATTAGCAGGATCAGACCAATTGCATATATTAGACACAACATTGTAGGATAGACATAATGACACATGCTGCAATGACTTCTATCACCCTCAGCTGAACTTTTGTCTACTATTGTTGTTTTGACACAAATACCGTAATCTACTATATAAAATAAATACAATAATCGTTGATTACTAACCGGTGTGCAGGTCATACTCGTTGGGGTAGGCATATGGATCGTACTGAGGAAACAGAGTAGACATTTATTAGATGATGCAAAGTCAACATCTGTCAAAAAACTGTCACCAACTAACGTGTTATTAACCTACGTAAACAGCTATAATTTACATCTATATGTCGTTAAGATGCACTGATATTAGCATGTGTGCCGTGTTGTTTCGACAGAAAAGATTCACATTTACGTCATGTTATGCCGGTGAAGCATCTTAGCTAGCTACCCAGCCAACGTTAGCTGTGTAGCTAGCTAACGTTGATCGATCAGATGGCTAAATGAAGAATACATATGACATATTTACTAACTTCTGCATCTCCGTCTTCGTGGTAGGACATTATGAGTGATTCCGAGTTCTTATGATACCGGAGTGAAAAAGGAGAAGGTGCACACAAGCTAAGTTAGCTAACCCGGCTAAACCACGCAGCTGGCGCTGGAGGAACGACCGGAAGAGGAAAGAGCGTGACGTATCAGGAAGTGACGTAGCTGTACGTAAAGACGGCCTTGGTGCATTATGGGAATTTGAGTGTTGTGTTTCATAGTACAGTTTTTCTCCATTGGTTTGGCTCATTTCTTGAAACAGAAATTACATTCTTCATTCTTACATTCTTATATTCAAACCACTTGACAATTGTTCACAACAGAATTGAATTTCTCATTTATTTCATCAAATTGCTAATGTATTAATACATCTTTAAACATTATTAGCCTATAGTTAACCTACATCAACTGAGATTAAACAGAGAGGTGGACATAAGTGATACATGATATATATCATTTTCTGCCATAGTGACAAAACACATAAATATTGACTTGATGATGATGATGATGATAGATAGATAGATAGATAGATAGATAGATAGATTCGATAACACTGTTATCTATCATCTATTATCTATTATCACTGTTCCTATAGGTGCTAATATCAGTGATATACTGTACAATCATGTGCACGAGAGTAGCAGCTTCTTTGTCTCCAGCAGGTGTCACTGTTCCTCTCCTTGGGGTCCAGATGGTTTCTATTTAGCAGTTTATACATGCACAGAAATAAGATCACGCCATGTGAATCGTCGTGCAATGTGCATGCACATCTTGAATAAACGTATGCACCTCGGAAGCCCCGGCGGCTTTCTGTGTGAAGTTATGCGGAACAACTACAGAACCTCGTCTGCAACAATTCGTCCATCTGTTCTGTGAGAACTTGTAAATCCTCGGAAGTACCGTTTGGTGGCGTTATAGCTGCAGGGTCCGCTGCGCTCTCTCCTTAAACAAGGAAAGCCCAGATGCCTCAGACATGTCAAAGTAAGCGATGCCAAGAGGATCATCACATTTATCATATTTATCATATTAATATCATTTATCATATCACTTCTATTCGACCGACACCAATATTGTCAGTAAGAGTATAAGTAATATCCAAATGGGTTTCCCAACTTTCTTCCCCTTGCGCGCAATATAGGCTATTGTAGTATTTCATTTTCCCCATAGAAACTTAACAACCGGATAATGGCCTTTCTTTTTTCCCGTGTGTGTAATGTCATCAATTCATAGAACACGTTTAAAACAACATGTGATTTACGTGCTGTGCAGAGATGACGATTACAATCAGATGTCTGGGCAGCATTAGACTTTTGAGCGCAGACTGCGTTTATTCTTCCTCCTGACCCTCCCAGCAGACAGTAGCCTGTCTGAACCCCTCCTCTCTTTGCCAAACGAGTCTCATAACAAGGTCTTCTGGAAAAAAAGGGGGGGGATTACTTGTCGTCTTTTTGAGGGAGAAGGCAAAGAGGGGAAAAAAAAGTTGAAAGACAAGAATACCTGACGTGTTTGCTTCAGTTACCAGGGGCAAACGGAGTCCCTTTCGTACTTTCGTACACCTACTAACCTACCTCCCGGCGAGGGAACTGGCTGCATCCGATAAGGGATATAGTCCTGTAGTGTGGTGGGAGGGGGTGTGGAGAAAAGAAGTCGAATTGGAGAGAGGGAGAAAAGGGAGAAGAGACACCGAGGGAGGGGAAAAGGTCAGGGACACGGGGGGTTTATCGCACAGCCAGAAATAAGGAGAGTGTCTACACAAACGGTTTGGCAGACGAAACCAAGGAGACGAAGTGAAATAAACCAGCAACCTCTTCTCCAAGACTGACGTTTTTTTTTCCCCTCGGAAGGACAACTTTGGATTTTTAAGCATTTTCGACTTATTCCAGAGACAGTGTTCGTGCTTTTGGTGAAGTTCGAGCAACGCGAAGTGAATTTTGGACCGTGCGTAATTTGGAGAGTTTATTGCCACGCTGCGTCAGGATGCGCGTCTGCCCGCTGCTGGTCTTCATCTGTCTGCTGAGCGCCGGACGCGCTCAAAAGTTCTCCGCTCTCACGGTAGGAATGGCCACATAAACTCATTCACATCCACTGTGTAAAAGAGAGTTTTAAAAACCTAATGTTAATACGCTTGCGCCTTCCATGCGTAATGGTTGGAAGCAGCGAGAGGAACACTGGCAATTTTCTTTTACAGCAAAAATGCAGCCCTGACACAGGTCTTTTTAAAGTCAAAGTGAGTTCATAAAACTGGCAACACACATTTTTTTGTGCGTTTTATGTTGTAAGCCTTCCCTCTAATAATCAGACAGACTTATATTAAAAGAAATACATTAACACAGAGATTCATTTCAATCAATTTTGACTACATTATGTTGAGGTCAAGGCTGACAATATGATGTAAAAAGGTAATCTCTCTCCAAAAACAAGAGGTTTTCACTGCTTGATGTTGTGTTTCATTATTTGGCAGAAATACAGGCTCAATTTAGGATTGAAACTAAAACTCAGCAGGTTCTTAACTAGAGAAGTCTGCATTGAAAAAACAGGCCCCTGTGTTCTCCCCGAGCTGCATGAACTCTGTGTCCCTGTGTTGGCAGCGTCTCTGTACAGTATGTCTGAGATGGCAGAGCCAATGGCTTGTCTGTGAGGAGCTGACTGGTCTGTTAGCTGCAACTTCGCACACTAACAAGTGGGCTGCTCCTACCTGCCTGTTCCCCTCTCTGTCCTGTTCACTCTTGTCGTTCCTGTGGCTCTTCACTGCCAGTGTCAGCAGGTCTATGGCACCAAAGCACATGGCATTGTTTACAGCAGCAGGGCAGCAGCAGAGAAGTGCATCCTGTCCATTTTTTTTCCCCAGAATAGCAGGAGAAAGTTGCGACTTTACCGGCAGATGAGGTTAATTTCATGGCCACAATCAAGTGCAGGTAAAGGAGGAATACTAGACAATGGAATGTGCACTGTCAGAGGCTTCCCCCCGTGATTTAGAGGTTGATGTGACAGCCGCCTCCCCCAGTGCCGTTATTTATGGTCCGGGTAAAGATGCCTTAATATCCAATTGGAAACAAATAGCCATGAGTTGTTAACCCACAGGTGAAGGGTTGGAGATCCTTTCTCCCTGACGGCACTATGGAGTTGTGGAATGTGGGAGGAATTGTTGCACCGAGCAGATGCTCTCCTGAATCTTCAAAATGATGCACAGCACACACACACACACACACAGAGAGAGAGAGAGAGAGAGAGAGAGAGAGCAAGAGAGAGAAGCGATACAGCAATAAGTATGAGGTGTAACATTTACCCAATAATGAATGAAAAGGGTACACTGATGCAGCTGTGCATGTTTATGTGCATGTGTGTGTGTGTGTGTGTGTGTGTGTGTATTTGTATGTGACAGCATCCACAATGCTCTTCTGGACATGTCTGTATTGCAGTCAATTAGACCGTCTTTATCGGAATAGCACATGGTCTCTGTGAGTGATTAATGACTTATTGTTTGAATGACACAGGAGAGGTTATAGCTGGTTTAAGGAAAATGTCTCCATGTGATATTTTGGACATAGTTGAGGTCAAACAGGCAGTTAAATCTATGGGATATTTGCCCAGGTTATTCATGAGCCTGAATGTTTTCCATGGTTTATGGAAATATGAATTAGTGTTTGAAAAGATGAGGGCACACAGAACATTAACTGCCTCTTGGTCAAATCCTTAAAGAGCAATTTTTAGCATAACATATGGGCTGCGTTACCCCCCATGTTTTCATAAAATTGTGCACCTGCCCAGAGAGACTTTTTTATTGCTGCATGGATACCAGTGGCCTTTCACACCACCGCTCTCTCTTTTTAACATCTTTCACAGCAATTAAATGCCTTTTCTTTTGATTGAGTTAGTAGCCTGGTTATAGGCTGTCACTTTCTTCCCTTTCCACTATGCTGGAAACTAATGATCCCCTTTGCATCCTCGCATCCACGGAGGAAACTCCCGCCAAGGCCATTTAACACGTTTGTCTCTGCGCTCAGCTGGGGCCCCCATTGACCCCGCGGGGATGTGGTGTGAGGGTCCTCTTGGGGCGCTGGAAGCGGGGGCCTCCCAGCCCAGAAGGCCCTTATCATCCTACAATGTGCTCTCTGCTGGAGGCTCGCCTCCTTCGTTCTCCATTCAATCCCACAATGCCGCAGAGCCAGGGGGAGGTAATAGGATTTGATTTGTATGCTGGTTGGCCTTGGAAGAAAAAAAAATTTCCCTCACACTCCGCCCGTCTCACCCTCTATCGCCTGTCTCTTGTTCATTTGCTAACCCCTTGTACTATTTAGCAGATGCAAAAAAGCATCTTCCAAAGAGAGCAGAGAGAAATAAAAATGGATTAAGTGAGATACAGCTGTCTAGAATTGGACAAGTAAATGATTTGAGCAATAAATGGTTATGAGTCACAATATGAGTCCTGTCTTGTATGCGTCTCCTTTTTTATGATATATCAGGGTGGGAGCTTGTGCTGCATGTTAGTCGAGGCCATCCATCACTCTGTGCTGTGTTGCTGTGCACGGTGAGGGTGCCGGCTCGGAGAGGCAGGAATGAGACATCAGGGGAGTGTCAGGCCTCCTCGGCCTCGCCCATCTATCACCACAGGCAAAACTCACAGAGATCTGCAGCAGACAGCGAACTTCCATTAGGAGCGCACAGGAGGAAGACGTCCTCAACGCACCATTAGTCTCCGAAACCTCTTCCTCTCACAGGCTCTCGTGTCTTATTTTATCTTATGCGTCAGTGAAATAAACATTTGGATGTCTGATAGCGAATCTGGGTGGCTGATTTCATGGCTAACTGTGTTTTCCATGCTGAGCACTTGGAGCTTCATCATAAAACTTGCGGGCGCTCGGCCCTCCGCTGTGTGGTGTATAATGGACATCTAGCAGGATGCTGAGCCTCTGAATGGATCTGTTTGGGTTGTCAGTTTGCTGGCTGGCAGGAGCTGATGCTGATAATGGCGGTGCAGCGCGGGCACTGGGGGCGGCCAGCGTGGGTTGTGGTGAGGCTGGCAGCCCACCATCGAAGCATGGCTGGACGCACTCAGACATCAGAGATAGCTGGCTTCTGTGCGGTGGCAGTCTACGCAGAAACCATCTTCATGAATGGCCTGTCACGTCCGCTGGACTCTGTGTGAAAGGGTGAGCGGAGGGTGAGAGTAGGTCACCACTACAGAGGGATGTCCTCGCTGCTGTTGGGAGGGTGGGGGCAGAAAGAGGAGGGGAGTGAGGGTGCCGTCGGGAGACTGTCAGTCACATGCAGTGATGCAAACAATCCAAGAAACTCAGAGACACTAACAAGGAGGGGCTGGGGGATGTTTAACCACCAGTTAAACTTTTCTGTAAAAAAGAGAAAAGCTTTCTTAAGCAAACTAATTAATAATAAACTATCCCAATTCTGTTAAAACAGCATACTTGTAATAAATAAAATCATCTCACAAGAAAATTAGAAATTAATTAAAAATTAGAGAAAAAAAAACATAGTTTTATTGAATTAAGGGTAAGTCGAAGAGGGTTCTCTTCAACCCCCCTTATGCAGCTATTCCTATTCTCACTCATATTTGTGTCTAGAAGGATGAAGGATGAGCATTGAGGCTTGGTTGGCTGTTTTCACATCTCCCTTTCTGTGACGTCAAAATTAATTTTTGCCATACCCTTAATGACAACAGATCGTTTTTAAAAGCCAGAGAAGAAAGGGCTCGTAAAAGAAAGAAAAAAAAGTCTTTTGAAAAATTTTATTTCAGTCAATCCAAAAGACTGATCTTCCCTCGCGGCTCCTCTTCCGATGTATTTGAACGGGCCTCTCTTCTCTGATCCCCCCCTCCAGGGAAGATTTATGGGCAGAGTTGACAGAGTGGGCTATACCCCTGCTACCACCCCACACATCCCAACCCCCCCACCCCCCGCCCGGCCCAGGGCGACACTGCCTCCCCTGCCAACCCTCTTCCAGGTGCAGCCCGGCCCAGGCAGCCCCTGCAGCCCTGCTCCTCTGAAGTCAGGGGGCTGCCACCAAACCTCATCTCTCACTTCATTTGTAAAACGTCAGACGCAACAAATTTTCATTTATTGCTGATCATCCCACTCTCTTCATGGGATGCGTGTCTTTTCTTCTTGCCCGGTATGTTGCCGTGCCCCTTCTGTTGAAAAAAAAAAAACATGATTTATACGGCTTACGTTTAAGTGATGACTTTGGCTCTCTGTTTTGTGTATAAAATTTATAAGTGTGTGTGAGAACAGAGGGAAAGTTGCATGTGTGTGCTGACATTGGTTGATAGGCTGGGCATTCAAAACAGATTTTGGACATTCGTGCATCCACTGAAAACACCACAAAACAAAAGATTAGAGTCGATTCGTGCAAACATTTTCACTCTAAGAGAAGACAAAAAGGCTTCAGTGTGGTATTTATCTATGGATATGACTGGAAACAGCACCTGCATCAGCACGGGTATATTAGCTTGTTTTTTCCACTAAACCCAGGTCATTATTCCACCCAAGTGAATGAATCACGCACACTTTATGAAAACCAAATACTCAAAACTGTAGCAGCACAAAGCTGCCTGACATCTAGTTTATCTTTTCATTCATTGTAGCAGTCACAGCTTGTTGCCATCCCCTCCCACCCCCCCACACACACACCCCCACCGCCGTCGCTGCCCCATTGTGTGGCCTGGCGAGGGAGTTTCATACCACGGTGGCAGATACAATGGTGGCATTGACACAGGGGATCCGATGCATTCAGCCAGGAGTCTGTGTTGTCTTGTTTCTCTTTTCATGGCTGAGTAAAACATCCTCAGCGGTGATTCCAGGTGAATACCCGCGCAGGTGTTGGCACAGACAAAAGAGCGATGATGCGTCAGTCAAATCTTCTCCTGCCCTTTAGGCAAAAACAAAGGATGGCTGCTCCCTGACAGGCTTGTTAATGACACTGTGTCCTCTTTGTGTCTGTTTATCAGTGCTTTGTAGTTTATTCATAAAAGTGAGAAAAATTTTGAAACTTGACTAGCATTCTGCATGGTTTGGGCAGTGGACACTTGTCTTCTGACTTTTTGGCATAAAAGCCTGTTTGTACATGCTTCAACCCCTAAACATCATAACCCCCTGCTGTTACACCTGCTGTTGCGGCAGTTAAACTGATGCAGAGCTCCCTGACTCCCGGGAAATCCCTCAGACTCATTTAGCAAATGTTTTCTCTGTTTATCTCCTACCTCTGCAGTTCCTGCGGGTGGATCAGGATAAGGAGTGCAACATGGAATGCGGCGGGACTCCTCGCAAGCCGCTGTGCGCCTCCGATGGCAGGACCTTCACATCTCGCTGCGAGTTCCTCCGAGCCAAGTGCCGCGACCCCCAGCTGGAGGTCATCCGAGGGCCATGCAAAGGTCAGGTCATGAGTCACGCTTCAGCGCCTCAAATGCGCAGAGGGGGTCACAGTAGAAACTTCTGGGTTAAATTCATTTCAGCATAATTGATTCTTTGAGTGCTGGGAGGATGAGTGAGGTTGACACGGTGAGAGTGGGTATGGGGGGATTGCTGCTGCCTGGCTGCAGTGATAAAGGACACATACGTTAATTGGTAAAAAGACACACTTCTTCTTTTCACTGGAAATTATTTTAGTTTTATTTCAGATTTCACGCTTTATATCAGCAGACTTGAATGACACGCACAAACAATAGTTCGGGGTCACCAAGGCAATTTAGTTTTCCATGAAAAGTCACACTTTTATTTACCACCATGAGTTGTAAAATTAATAGAAAATTTTATTACATTAGCCTTCTGACGCAATGAGAAAATACATGGTATCATTAGAACGCTGGAGTGATAGTTGCTGGAAATGGGCCTCTATACACCTATTTAGATATTGCACCACAAACCAGATAATTGCAGCTAAAATAGTAAATTACCACATTAGCAATGCATAGAGTGTATTTATGATTAGTTTAAAGTTATCTTCATTGAAAAAACAGTTTTTCTTTAAAAAATAAGGACATTTCTAAGTGACCCCAAACTTTTGAATGGTAGTGTATACATATAGTGCTCTGTCATGGGACAACCAATAACTCTGTGATGGATTAGGAATCATTTACACACTCTGAAATCAAATAAATTAAATAAATTAAACTACAAGAACTGACGGTCTCACTTTCATCATGTTAGATGTAAAGCTGTACATGTGTGACTGATGGAGGACTGGAGACATAAAGTGGAAGGGTCAGGCAGCTCACAGACTCCCTCATTGTTACCCGGTGATGGAAGGAAGAACCCGCACGCCCCGACGCTGCGGCCCCGATCCCCCGCCCCACTCGCTAACTCTATTCTGCCGTTTCATCGCTCTACAGACTGGGGACAATGCCTCATTCTAACACATCACATTATTAGATCGCTAATGCGCAGAGCGTGAGCAACAGCGTTTGCCTAAAAAGAAGTCTCGTATGATGGAAAAGCGTTCCACAATTTTATGCCTGTGCTGGGTCTCTATGGCAACATTTCTAAGCGGACATCTGGATGTGTCGGACAGCGCCGGGACGCAGAATAGAGGATTCCAGCTAGGAAGCTGAAAGGGACGAGAGTCCATGAAAGTCGTATTGTATGCGTCAATAACATCGGGTCTATAAGAGTTGGGACCCCCCTCTGCTTCTGGACGGCCAGGGTGAAAGACACAGCAGCAGCAGACGAGACATCAGCCGAAATAAACCAGAAGGCCGGTCTGGCCTAACAGCACAGACATGGGATTGTGTTTAAGGATGGTGAGACTGGCACCGCATTTGTTTTCTATCACTGTGTGCGGATGATCCAAGTGTCCTGTCATTTTTTCCAGTCAGCTTTTCGGTCGGAGCCCCCTGGAGAAGGACGACGGTTTGGGCTTTTTCCAGTGAAGCTAAGTTTAGAGCTCCTGAACTCACTGTTTTCCTCCATCCGGAACATCCAGCGTCCTGCCCCCTCTCCCCGCTAGTGACAGTGACACACACACACACACACACACACTCCCTAGACAGAGAGAAACCACGTTCACATTTCCCCGCTTGTGTCTAATGGACAATCCAGTGTAAGCCATGCCAGCAGCCTCCTGACCAAACTGGTGGACGTTTTAAAGCTTAGCATGAGTCATTGTTTTAATGTGATTTGAACCTGCCAGACAGACGGGGCACTGCGTGGCAGCGCAGCTGTCACACCGAGTTACCATCAAACCCATCGTGGAGGGAGTTTGCGCAGCTGGTGCTGTTGGCCAGGTGAGATGAAGCAGCTGTGGAATGCCAGGATGATCCATGTCTCTGACGGGCAGATGTGAAAAGACTCAAAAGTACACGCAGGTGAAAAGCTGCCGACCCATATTTATAACGACAAACACTCCAAGGACAGTTCAGGCTCAACTGAGGAGACTGGTCGAGGTTTAAGAGGAGAGAGAGGCAGACCGAGAGACATTAAAGAAGGGTCAGGTTTTCCCTGTGCATCAGCCCTTTTCTTGGGTGCCTGGAATGTTCTACAGGAGCAGCACGAGCTGCCTCGCTCAGTAATGTCTTTACCACCAGGCACAGCGCATGCCGGCCTGACGTGCTCCTAATAAGACCGGGGGTGTTGGTTCTATTCCCAGCCACACAAGTATCTGCCGCTTCCGAAATGTCTTGAATTGTTTCCCCTCCGTCTCCCTCTCTCCCTGCGTTTTGCTTTCTTAGCCCTCATCCATAAGATTCAACATCTTCCACTGACTGTTTAGAGTGTGCCGGGTTCCGTAGTCGTGCACCATAAGAAAATAGTTGAGCTGTGGGTTGAATCATGGCTTTCTGTGATGTGTAGTGATTGTGGTGATTCTGCGGTGCTCCTCAGATACATCCAGATGTGTAGCAGAGAAGAAGTACACAGAGCAGCAGGCCAAGAAGCTCTTCCCTCAGGTCTTCGTGCCTGTGTGCAACCCTGATGGCACATATAGCGAGGTAACAAAACAAACACAAGTTTCTGTTTAAGTCTCTGCTTTGAATATAAAGGACGTCAATTAGTTAATTCTGCCTGCTGATGAGATGCTGAATTTGGTTGAGTTTTTTTTTTTTTTCACGCTGTGTTGCTTACAGGTTCAGTGTCACAGCTACACTGGATACTGCTGGTGTGTCACCCCCAATGGCCGACCCATCAGTGGCTCAGCGGTGGCCAATAAGAAACCTCGATGCCAAGGTGGGTGCAACCGCATCAGCGGAAATGTTATAATGAGCTGCTGTCAATAATTATGCATGCATGTATACTGTGTTTGCAGCCCAGTGCACTTGCACAGGACTGACATGTAATGAGCCTGACATTTAAAATGACTGAATAATTTGTACCAGAATGTGGTTTCTGTGATTTTGTGAAGCAATGATGACAAATTGAACTCAAGCATGACATTCCATGTTAGTGGGGGGTGGGGTATAAACTGCAGCCCTGTGGGACAGTGGTCAGTGACTGGACCGACGGCCACAGAGTCGGAGGGCCACCCGAGGACTGTGCATTGCTCAAGGCATAGGGCTGCGGTGTAAATAAGCCGAGTAGAAAATCCCTGCTGCAGAGTTGAGCAACAAAGTTAAACTGTAAGGAATGTAAGGGTTCTCGGAGGATGGCGTTTGCCAAACAATCAAATAAGCAATGCCACATGTCCTCCTTGTGCGTGTCCGTGGGGTTCTGCCTTTGGAAGTCGCTGCTGTTTCAATTTGAGAAAGCTCCAGAAGTTGCTGTAGCGGTGGCAGTAAATGTAACAGCCAGCTAGTTTAATAGTTAAACTCTATATGAAGAAATTTCATTAAATTGCATCTCCATCCACAAGCATGTGTTAGCCACTGTACATAAAGTAATAACATTTTAAAATTAAAAAAAAAAAAAGAGAGACCAGGCTTTTTCCACTGTGGTTCATTCTGTCACACAAGTCTGGGCACTGTTCATTCTTGTGCCATAAAATGAGGCTGGATTTTTTTCAAGCAGATGCCAAAGATTTGTAATCTTTTTTTTTTTTTTTTCATTGTTGCCTATATTGTGAAGAAAGTGTGTTTTAATTAAAACTAATTTCAAGCTATTGCTTTTCAGGATCAAAACAAGAGAGGGCTACCACAAGAGAACCAGGGAAAGCAGGTGAGAATTTAATTCAACAAAGACTTATTCTTTACACGTGTAGTCTGTTTGCTTTTGTGTTTGTCCAGGTGTATGTGTGTATCTATCTCAGCATACATGTGCATGTGTGCGTGTATTCAATTGTACGTCTGTGTCTGTCTGCATCTGTTGGTGATGTGCAAGCCGGGTCGCCTGTTAAGGCTTGCCTCTCTAATATTTTGTCAATTTGAGAGAGTGTGAGCCGCCTGAAGGCTGATATAAAAACTGTCTGTTACTGAGCAACAAGTCTGAGGAGAGAGGCTGCAGCGAGCTTTAATGCACGCCGCACACCGCCAGCAGCTACAGCGACTATAACTACCTGTTGTCTTAACCAGGTAGCCAAACAGCCACGGAGCAGCCAGAATGCAGGAACACTGACTTCTCAAAGTTCTTTTTCTCTAATTGTATCACTCTTGGCCATTTCTTTTTCAGCTACAGTGTCATAACATACAAGGAAATGTTCACACTTAATCCTTCACCCTACTTTTACTCCGACTCTAATCAACATCTTCCCTTTTTCCAGATATAGAACCACTAAGTTTCCCCTCCGGCTCCAGTCCAGATACTGTATATCTTGCTCTCATCTTTCAAGTGACGATTTGTTTAACTGACGTGATTTGAATGCTCAGGAAAAAAAAGTGTAATTTGGGTGGTGACCGATTAATTCCTCATGTGATCGAGCGTGTGTGTGTAAAAGAGAGAGAAAGTGTGCATGCATCCACTTGAGATTGTCACATGGGTTATTCCTGTCAGTGTGACATTTATATCTGCGCTTCTCTCTCTCTCTCTCTGTAAACAGTCTTGGGTATAGTGTCTGTCTGAGCCCAGCCAACTCATTACACATAGATCAAGTGGGAATGCAACATTTGAGGGAGGAGGGATGGTGGGAGAGCAAAAGAGGGAAAGAAGGAGGGAAGGAGGTGGAGGGGGGAGGGGTTGTGGTTCAATCTGAACTGGTTGGATAAACAGGGTGGTGAAAAGAAGAATAAACTGTAGATTTGTGGTGTGCCAGCACTGAAAATAGCAGTGATTGCATCAATATTTTGATTCAGCAAGAAGACCATCAGTACCTAAGCATTCCAAGGTGGCCGTCGCTGCACATTTATTATCAAGACTTTTGTTGCAGTGGCACCAAACCATAAATGCTTTACCATAAACTCATTTCTGGTGCTTGACAAATTTATTCGCATGCTGAAATCATACACAGCTAATGACGGACAAACAGCCGTAAAACTGATGCTGTACGACCGCAAATAGTGCAGGGGTTTCCTGGCAGATGCTAAAAGAGGTGTTACAGTCATGTAAAAGGCCGCAAAGCAAAGATAGGTCATTAGTGGTTTATCGTAAATCCAAATCATGAATACACTTTTTGAAATGACATTTCCATCCGTTAAGTGAGCAGGGTAATAACATGTCTGCCTAAGTCAGTCACACTGACTATAGGTTTTTTTTTTTTGTCCACCAACCTCGCCTGAGAAGATGCCTGGCATAATAAACTTGCATTAAATGTAAAATCCTGATTTTGCAATGGAGAATTCTTTGTTGAAGAAAAGAAGTTTAAGCTTAATCCCTATTTGTGTAGCCACCCATTAGATATGCCCTGACTCATGCATTAGCAGAGCTTTACTTTGAGCAGAATGAGTGACCCACAGTGAGGTTAACCACACCTACGGCCGCGGTTTCACCCTAAGCGGCTCTAAATCTCAATCCCCATCTCCCCCCCTACCGCAAGTCAAACAAACAAACAGAGACCAAACAAACATTGAATTGGATTCTCCCACTGTTAATTGGTTTGTCTCAGATTTGACTTCTTCATTCTTTACCCTGTGTGTCTCTCCCGACCTGTGCAGGCGATGGAAGGATGGAGAAGAGCATGAAGGACAACTGGTCCTCATCCACCCTTCATTCATCATAACTGACCTCAATCTGTCCTCCATAGCATAATGACCCCCCTTGTTGCATGAAGTCAAACCATGGGAATATATGACCACTATATTTGTTTTCGTCCTCCTCTCTCCTTTCACTGTACCTCTTTCAGCTTCCAACATACACACTCCTCTCCTTCTTGGCCGGGCAACGTGCAAATCTCATATAGTTAAGTGTTTTCTCATCTATCTTACTCTTGTAATTGTAGTCTCCTTGCAAATATTCTCCATTCTAAATGCAGATGAGACCGGCCTAGTGGTGGATCCACAGCCTCCTGTAGATGAAGAAGGTGAGTTTTTATGCATCACACTGTGAGTGAGTGAGTGAAAAAAAGCTTGATTCTGTGCCTGTGTTTACTGAGACACTGCTGACTCAAAAACATAGCGCCAAAACATCCTTAAAAGGCCATCAGGGCCTGCATGCGAAGCAGTTACAGTTTCAAAAAAGGACATCAATGAAGATGTGATAATATAAACATTAAGAAAAAAAAGTCAAAAGTCAATGTAAATACAAAAAAAAACATTTGGTTTTTTTGTATAACTTTTGATGTTAGAATGATATTTAATTACATGCTAAAACCGACTCATATCAGCCCACTTATTCAATATAGTCATTATATCATTATTTATATACTTTATTGGAAGAATTGTTCATCATTTTGTGTTAATGTGAACTCAATGAGACAAAGAAAGATTTACGGTCACAGATTCATAGATAGTTTACCTAGCTTTCTTTTCGTCTCTATATTTCTGGTCATAGCTGTCATATGCAGTTTACTTTCACATCCACTCCAGCAATCTGTGATACGATAACCTTGATGCACATTTTAGAGCCTTGTGAGTTTTGGAACCACCAGGTTTGGCTCCCATGATATACGAGTGTGTTTTTTCAGTAAAGCTAATAAAGCTGTCTCGGTGGTTTCTTCCAGACATCATTTCCCAGTACCCCACTCTGTGGACGGAGCAGGTTCGCAGCCGACAGAACAATAGAACCAGAGCGCCATGTGAGTTTCAAAGAACACTTCATCTTTAATGATGGCGATCGGGTATTTGTAGACCTCAACTCAAAGCACGTTCTGTGTTTTTCCTACTTGTGTGAGCAATCATGGTTTGAGGCTGTTCCTGTCTTCTAAGGACAGATGGTGGGTTGTGAAACCAATACATCTTGGTGTTGGAGTGCGTCAGGCTTTGAGGATCCGCTCCTCTGCGGTTCTTCAAGTTGCAGCCTTTCTGTAATTATCAGCACATGGCACAAACACAGGATCCCCTATTCTTCTGGCTGGTCCATCCTCTTCTCCTTTTACACACACACATGCACGCTGATCAGTTACCTCTATTCTCCTCTGTGAAATATGTTGCTTTCTGCATAAACAATTGCTGATCTTGAGACCAGCCTAGAGATGAGAACCCTGTGTGCATCTGTGCATTTGTGTGTGAATTCCATTATCATAATTTACAACTGATAAAAAAAAGCCTGAGATTTGCAGCATTGATGGCTTTGATTACCATATGCTCTTTTGGGGCATTGGGGGGTGAAAAAAACAAAAAACACCCGCCCCGACAAAGAGAGCCCATACGGAGGAACTGGAGCAAAGAGAGTCGGTTGAGAAAGCGGGGAGGCATTTCATTTGGTCTCTTTTGTGCGGGTAAAGATCTCTAATGAAAATAAACAAAGAAAAGGGATATCCATAATCCTGCAGTAGCTTCCGAGCCTTGAGGCAAGCATCCAAAAAAAAAGAAAGAAGGAGAGATTGGTGATGAAAGCCTTGTGGCCAGAAGAGCTCTGCTTCAATCCCTGAGTTTAATGCTAAAATCTCTGTTGGAGAGCTGCATGGCAGAGGAAGAGGCTGCAGCACAGAAAGAGCCTGATTAGATCCTGCTGAGGCCCATGTTTCTCCCATCGAGACCACCGTAGTCTCTCTACGTACGGATAAAGGGAAGGATCATCAAGCATTGGCGTATTTCCCTGGGAATTTTGAACACGTAAACATATAGATCCATGGTACTTTACAGTACCCTGCAGTGATGTGCGAGAGTGTGTGTGGGGGTGTGTGAAAAGGAAGGCCCCACTGACCACTGTTCTGCCTTTTTTTTGTCTGTTTCCCTCTCTGTCATATACATCCACAGAGGGCAGTCGAGTGTCCAAATATTTACTTAACTTGGGGCATTGGGAGCGGTGCTTAGTCATTAGCCCGTTAATGTCCGTAAACAGTGCCACGGGGGGCTGATATAGCAGTCTACACACACACTGTCTCCCAGCACTCATCCTCTACCCTTTTGTCTTCTCCAGCGCTCTAACCACCTCCTCTGCCTCTTCAGAGATTCTGCAGGAGAGTAATGAGAGAGCAGTGCACACACATCTGACTTTAACCAGAAATTAATTCAAACATGTTCCAAGTTGTATGAATCCAAATTTTGTTAGGTTGGTTTAAGCTTTACACGAAAAAAATCCCCCTTTCTTCATATCAAGCGTGAGTCTGGGTACATGAAATGAGTCACACAACTTAGAAAAAAAGTGCTGCGTTCGTGTGACCGTCTGCTGACCTCTGATCTCTGACCTCTCTCTCCAGCCTCATCGTGTGACCAGGAGCAGCAGTCGGCGCAGGAAGAGGCGAGGCAGCACAAGAACGACGCCGTGTTCGTGCCCGACTGCGCCCAAGGGGGGCTGTACAAGCCGGTCCAGTGCCACCCGTCCACCGGCTACTGCTGGTGTGTACTAGTGGACACCGGGAGGCCCATACCTGGCACCTCCACTAGGTAAGAGAGACCACACGCATCCCTAATGCTCCTTCCTCTGTGTCTCTTTTTTTGTTACTTACACCTTAATTCGCAAAGATTCCAGGCATTTACTGTGGCGAACGGTTGTTACACAAAGCCGGTAAGAGATCATTAGCCAACCTAACTCAGCAGATTGGCCAAGTAATAGGGTCCTTCAACTGGATGACCCAGCTTTAAGCTGTTTGCTGGCAAGCCCTTTATCTACTGCACTAAAAAAGTCCTTGAACAACACTGAGCATTATTTTTGCCTCTAATTCGAAAATCTATTTGGAAAGTGTTAGAAATCAAGTGACATTCAGACAACAAAAAGAAGATTCTCTATTTCAGACTCACAAAAGACTCAAGCCTGACATAAGCAAGCAGACAGACATCTCCTTTTTCTGATGAGACAGAATGACTCAGTTAGTCTGCTGAGGGGTCAGAGGTCAGTCGGGCTGGCAGAGGGGTGCACTGGTACACTTATATTGAGCAGCGAGGCTGGGTATCAGATTAACAAGGCTCCAGGCAGAGTGCCAGACAGCACATTAGCACACATATGGAAGCGTGGATTTCCCCCCTTCTCTCCCCTTGTCCCTGGTCAGCTTTTGGCCCAGTCACACAACAGCAATCGGGGCTCTGCCGGCTCTCCAAGGGAGGCCATGAAAGCTTCCTACTGTCCCACGCTCCCTGTCTGCCCGTCCGCCTCTATCTTTCTCTTTCTCACCCTCCCTCCCCCTCTCTGTCCTCATACCAGCCCCAAATCCTTCCCCCTTTTTTTGGCCATGTTTCACACAGCCTCTGGTTTGCCACAAACAATTATTTGAATCCCTGAGATTTAGCTGTACGGGGGTAATTGGAAAACACGGGATTCCTCTCTGATTTTACAACAAGGGTAGCTTTAATGTTATAAACAATCCCTTTCACCCATTTCTCTTTGAGGGTAATTGCATTGACTCAAACGGCGTATTCTCTGTTGTAGGTATGAGCAGCCAAAGTGCGACGGCAATGCCAGGGCCCACCCAACAAAACCTAAGGACCATTATAGAAGCAGACATCTCCAAGGTAGGTCTCCACAGACTGGCCTCCAGACTCTGTTTTTCCTCTCTGTTCAGACCACATGGTGAAGTTCTTCATCAGTCGGCCTCCGACTGCTGCCGCTCTTCCAAGGTTGTGATAAGAGCACGAGTGTGTGTATGTGCGTTTGCTGATATCATTAGCACTGTTGGTTGAGCAAATGCTTGATAAAGACTTGAGGATTGCCAGATACTGCCCCTCACTGGTCAATAAGCCGAGAGACAGAGACGGATCACGGGGGATTAATCTTCAACTGACATGGCGAGATGGAGGATAGTGGGACGACAGCATGGAAGAGAAACAGCAGGGAAGAGAGGTGGAGATAATGGATAATAAGATGCCAGAGACAGGTAGTGATAGATAGATTGACAACAGTGTAGATAACTAAATTAAAGGCGGGAAAGCGGTTTAGAGAATGTGGTTGTGGTGGCTGGGTCAGACTGTTTGCTCTGCTTACTTGACAGGAATCGACATTTTAAAGCTGTTGTAATCAGTATTTTATTAAAATTATTAAAAGTACTATTCGTTTGTTAGGTTTTACAGTGTGGACTCACTTTCACCGCTTCAATCAACGTCATGTCCAAAAATTCAACTGTACTAGACTTTCCCAGGACCGAAAAACAGACAGACAGAGCTGGAGACTAACGAGTGAAATTACATTTTGATGTTTCTGGCAGTTTTTGAGAATTAATAAAGACAAGTGCCAGCAGGTTTTACTGCTATGACTCTCATAGTTAAGAAGCTTCTCTTGAAGTTCACCTTAATCCTAGGTGGACAATCACAGGGAACAGTATTTTAGCTTCAAAATATTATGATATAATATTGATGCTGTGATAGATTTTACATTTTGCCTTTTTTTTTACCCTGAAAAGGCACGCAGGAGAGAATTGGAGAGAGATGGTAGAGCAGGGTTAAATGCTACAGTAAAACTGAATTGATTTTCTGAATTTAACAGACTGGTTTACCTGTTGAAATTATATCCCTTTACCCACTTATACTGTCTACATAAGTGATGATTATTTATCAAAAACTCATTGTCAGTGTTGCAATATCGATATTGGCATGCAGGGTCCCTGGCTGGATTTGACAATATGTTATGTAGCATAAAATAGTCTAGCTAAATTCATGTATATGAATAACTTATTTAATTTAAACATGTCAAAACTTTGATATACCATGTGCTTGTTATAATGCAATTGATATTCAAAATTCGTCAATTTGGATGCTTCATCTTTGCATTCACATTTGTATATATTGAATATTAAATATAATATTATTCAATTGAATTCCTTCAGGACTTTGTTAAATGTCAACATATAACAAATGACAGGCAAGGCAGAGCAGAGTTATAGCTTTCAGGTGCTGCATACAACCAAATCATAGTTTAAAGCTGAAAGGCACTTGGCAAAATCTTCGTCTTTAGCTGTTTTTTTTTGGTGGTTTGGTAAACATGTTAATAATCCAGCAGCGTATGAACAGAGCTGCCACTGTTCCTGTCCCATCCACAACTGTTTATGTAACAGTGTGCCAGACCAGAGCTGTGCTCTCTACTCACTCGCAGGTGCTGCATTTTAGCAGCAGAGAAAAACTCTCTCTCTCTGCTCAGGCATCGCCGGCTCTTACTCATACAGTGTGTATAAAACAGTGGGATAGACAGTCACAGATGAATGCTCCTTACACCAACAAATGTTACTCATCTTTGCCTTCCAGTGGCACTGATGTATTACGGGGATGTTGAGCAGTAATGATTACTGTCAGCAGGGTGAGGTGGTGATGGGGTGGAAAAAGTAGCGGTAGGACAGAGAAGAATAAACAGCACATATGCAGCCATGCAATCACGCAACACGGACATTGACATGCGTACACAGACTTCATTCTAAACTCGTCAACGAAACCTGAACCGTATCAGCCAGGTCTCCCATTATAAAATACACAAGGACAGAGTCAAAAAAAAAACCTCAGCATCTTGTTTTCTTTATGAGCAATTGCGTCAACGGCTGTAAACCCTGTTACTGTATAAACCAGGGATAATTATAAATGTTGCCTTCACATCCCCACAGCCCATTTGCTGTTGAAGCACTGGTGTTGAGAGGTTTATGGGGCGACATGCAAGAAAGGAGCCACTTGCCCTGAAAGAGGTAGGGGAGGAAAGCTGCGTATTTGGCTCACTTTCTCCCTAGAGGAGGCATTGGGAGCTGCGGCTGTGAGTGCTGACAGGCCTCTGCCCCATGTGGCTCCATAGAAAAACACTGCTTCTTATTGACAGTACACACACATATGCAAACATGCACTTACTGGCCAACTTATTTTACAGCCCATAGGCAGCCGATATCTGGAGCTTGTTTGAATAGAGGTGCTGCTTTTCAACAAGAAAATGCACTAATAACGTGAGGCTTTTCCCCAGCTTGATTCCATCCCTTATCTGTCAAATTCATGCATAATTGTAGTCGTTGCTAAACAAGACAGCAGCCGTTTACTGCTGCAGTCTTGGACAGCAGGGAAAATGCACCAACAATTTCCTTTAAAGTGACAGCAGGACTGTATGTGTCCTGCACCAGCTGAACAGTGTCCAGACAGACAGAAGCTGATCTGTCCCTCCCCCACAAGAAAACAACAATCCTCACTGTCAAGAGGAAGGGACTGGAGCCTTACCTGATGACTTCCCACTGGTATGAACTGCAGACATACTCAGATTCCTGTAGCATTACGGAGAGGACGTGCACTCTCCATGAAAAACACTATCCCTCAAACAAGTCCAACTGCATCCCACAAATCTCTCCTCAGCGAGTAGCCAGATAAAAACACTTTGCCAGCTGAAGGTGCAATTGTGTGAATGTCTAGACTGATTTACCACAAGAGGCTCCACAAGGCACCAGTTTGGCCATTAACAGGTGGGTTAGATATTTTACTGGGCTAGGGCCAGAGAGGGCCTACTAAAACTTAAATGCAAGTCTGCTGAGCGTGTAAAGAAGCCTGTGGAACAGTTTGGACATGTGTATTATTCAACCGTCGGCTTGGTGCAGGCTGTTCAAGCCCTGCGCTGCTTGGGAAAGGTGGCGTGGAGGCTGGGTGTTGGGTGTTTACGCCGATGCTGGTCGCCACCTGTTAGAGAGGGGCGAAGCATGCTATTATCTCTAACACAGGAGAATCTGGCCCCGCAGGCCTGGGCCATAAAAAGAGTAGCAGCAGAACAGCAGAGGGGAGCCGGACTGTGAGAAAGCAGTGAAGAGCCAGGAGAGGAATCCAGGAATCTCTCAGGCCTCCGTAACCTTCAGCTCTTCCAGAACAACCTTGGCCTCCTCACTCTTAAAACTATATGGCCTAACAGACAATTACTATCATTAGGGTCATTCCACTCCAGTTGTGCCTAATTTTATTTTTTTCCCGCAATTGTGGATGTAATAATGCTTCTCTGTTGGTTTTTTGTTTGGTAGATAACATTAGATTTTACCCTACATGTTCATGGGCTAATCAGTTTCATCTGTAGCATTTCAAATAGTAATCCCATCAGACGCTGACAATCAGGTGTTGAGTTGTGTCTATTGATACTGGATACCTGCATACCTTCAAATAAGACATCCCTTAGACAAAATCCTGAATACCAATGTGTCTGTCAAGTGTGCTTTTGGTCCACTTGAAGACTCAGGTGAGTCTCAGGTGCTGTATGGAGCCTCTTGTCCACACACACAATATTCAGTAACGTCTTCTCTGCCGCCATCTGTCAAAACCACTCAGGGGCCTCCTGGATGATTGACAGGTATCCTCTTCCTCCTCCAGATGAGGGGAGGTCTGACATGTTATAAGAGCGAGTAAAAGACAACTGTGAGAGTGTTGTTACGGGTTTATTTTCTCCTTTGCTATCTTTATGTGCTTCTCACTTTAATACTACGCTGCCTTTTACATGACGTCCCACCCCAGACATTTATTAGGCCACCTATGATGGCAGCATTCCACAGTGTTGTAATGCCGTTGACTGGGGGATAATTTTTTGGCATTTGCTGACATATATGTGCACTTACTTCCATATGAACTGCATAACGCATACGCACATGCACTCATTCAGGTAGCCTATCTGTGGTTTATTTTTCAGGCTGTCCTGGGGCAAAGAAAACAGAGTTCCTGACAAGCGTTCTTGACGCACTTTCAACAGACATGGTGCACGCTGTCACAGATCCAGCATCCGCCGGAAGGTATGATAATCGGACGTGGATCTGTTCATCTTAAGATTTTTTTATATACATCAGTAGGCTCAGTCATTTACCTAAATCACAAAAGTCTCCTGCCCTACAGCTGATTGGTTGGTTTGGCTTCCACAGCAAGTGATTGGTCTCCACTGGAATAGCTCTATACAGACGGATGAATGTACAGGGGGGGGGGGTTACTAGATGATAACCTGATTAATTTGGCTTCTAGGATGGCCGAGCCTGACCCCAACCACACACTGGAGGAGAGGGTGGTCCACTGGTATTTCAGTCAGCTGGACAAGAACTCCAGCGGCGACATCGGAAAGAAGGAGATCAAGCCATTCAAGCGTTTCCTGCGCAAGAAATCCAAGCCCAAGAAGTGTGTGAAGAAGTTTGTGGAGTACTGCGACATCAGCAACGACAAAGCGTTGTCTCTGCAGGAGCTGATGGGCTGCTTGGGGGTGACCAAGGAAGAAGGTGAGCTGAAAAACACTGCCATGTGCAAATGTGTTCTCCTGCACAAAATCAAACCGGTAAATTTTAATTAGTCCAGTTGATGGTTTGCTAAACCCCTCCCCCAAATGATTATTGACCACTCATAGCAACTGTCGCTATCTTTGTCAAGCTTCAAATTTTTTTACATGCCAAAGCAATGAGCATGGGGCTCTTGTAAGCATCATACTTGGCATTTAAAGAGCGTTAAAGGGTGGTGTCTTTTTTATCACCTTTCCCAAACCACAACTGCAAGATCAAACGTGTACGGAATGGATTTAACAGTAGCCTGTCTTGTTTTTTATTATTACACATAAGTATGGGTGTCATTTACAAATTATGATATCAGTACCAATACTCTTAAAGTGATACCGATACCAATAGAGTACCTAGAGTATCCACCAAGCTCAACTTCACCACCACCACAGGCTGAATAAGCTGTAGCTGCTGCAGTAGTGGACCAATAACATGTTGCTTAAAACCAAAGAACACATACAGTGATTGGTTGTGAGATAATCATGCAAAAATTGAACGCACCTACCGTTTGACTGGAGAAATTTCAATATTAGTTTTGCTATCCCTGCTAACATATAATTGTGGTTTTAGTTCAACAAATCATCTCACTTTGGTTTTACATCTTCTCTTTGCATCTTCTCTTTTAAAGGGGGCTTGTTAAAAGGCACAGTTCTCAAAACAAGCTTGTCCATTTCTCTGTGTTTTGACCACTAATGGGGCAGTATCCATATAACACCTAGACCTTCCTTTTAACAATAAAATGCAATTAAAATCTCTCTTTCGATTGCCTCCGGACGGACAGTCATAATTACACAATGAATGAGCATGACCATCAAATACATATTTAAGAGCGACAGGAGTCATTGCAATTGGGAAAACTAATTCAGCAAGTAAAAACTAAAAGCCTACTTTTGTCTACACCTTATCTAAAGTCGAGGATGCATTGTTTCAATTACATAAATAAATATTTAGTTGTAATCCGCCACCACTATCATTCTGCTATACAAATATGCAAGCGTTAGCAAAAGGCTGAATTGCACAATGACTTGATATTTGAACTGACTTGCAGTATTTCCTCATATTATGGTTGCTGAGCTTTATTTCACTGTTTGTCTTGCAGGGGCCAAAACAGGAGAAGGTGTATCTTCCAGTAAACTAGTAAGTAAACTGTTCCTCCCTTTTATATATTTGATGTTAATTAGAATAAAAAAATGCGCACTCAGTATAACAATAAATACATCACATCATCACTTTTATCACTTTTATTTCCTCTCCTCAGAATCCCTCGAAGAAGCAAGGCTAAACTAACAACTGAGATTTCCCCTCTCGCATGGAGATTCTGCCCTCGCCAATCGGCAATAATGGAAACCATAGTATTTGCACTTTGTACTTTAAAAAAGAAATGTAAATTCACTTTGTAGAAATAAGGTATTTAAACAGACTGCTGAATCTGTGAATGATGTAGTTAGCTTTTTATGTCCTGACAAAAAATTATTTAACACATACAATGTATGTGTCCTTTGTGTGTCTAAAATGTATACTTTTCAGAGATGTACAAGTTTTCATGTTTGATGTTTCATTTTGTGCCCCTCCCCAGGTGTACTTTTCCTCTCATGTTGATGACGTTTAAGCGGATATATGGATAGTTTGCTACACAGCTCCAATAACTTAGAACATGCCATCTCTTTCTATAGCATCTCTTCCTGTGCTTTGTACGGCAGTTTTCAAGAATGTTTTAAACATACATCATTAAAATGTCCTACATGTTCACATGTATTCATGTTTATTAGAAATAAAGAACTCTTTTATACAGTCTTGTTCTCTGTGGGTCTGCCGGTCCTAATGTGTCAAAGATCTTCAGTTTTAATTGTCTAATCCAATTAGTCTAATATAGTCCTTTTTTCATGAATCTTGTAATGCTTTTGTCGCCCTGTGTTTTCTTGCTGTCTTTAGTAACACCTTGTTGACATAATCTTCAGAAGCCAAGTACTAGTCATACATAGCAAAGGTCATGTATCATCCCACTTTCTAATAGCTTGCCAATTCCCTTCAGGCAACATTTTGGAATTGGAAAAGCGGATGGTACTTATTTCTGTACTCCTTACAGATTTCCCATGTAGACTGAAGACAGATAAATGGACCAATCTTGGCTGTGTATGGTATGCCCATTAAAAGCCTATGAGCCGATGCATGTGTGTGAACGTGTAACGTGCATTAGGTATACTTACATTCATACAGTGAATGAGCACTTGAACAGTCAGTGGAGCGTGAATGGATTCTTTCTCAAAGAACAGCATTGGGCTCTGAGCAGTCTTGTCCCACTACACTACTGTACATTGTTCCAGCCTGATTATGTCGGGGCTATAAGTTGTAAGCTTGTGGCTTTTCTCACAGAAAGTCTACTATAGGGCTGAGTGAATGAACTAAGACTGACCTGCCTACTCAGGCTTAGCCTCTAATTTATGATTAACACATCAGTCTCCTTTCCGTGATATAATCCAGCCCAATGGTCTGGTTTTAACACCCCAGGGAAACGCAGGAGCAATTCACTGTTTGCTGTAAAATGGTGGATTAGTGATGGATAACCTGTGGCCTTCTTAGGGACTTGCTCCATGCATATCTGAAGCAACAAGTCCTACAACAATGTATAGTACAAACCAAATTGATTATATGCTCCTTAAATAGTTTGTGTCTCTTTATGTAGTTGGTGAAACACAGTCTTCTAATTATAAACTCTATTCAGCTCCATCTTTATGCAACATTTCTAATTTCCACCCATGTTCCTGGCCTAAATCCTGCTCAAGGTGATGTTAGCCCGATGCCCAGAACAACATTTGCTTTTCCCAAACAGCCATGTAATCTGTTAATGTGGCAGTGCTGGTCACAGGTGGAGCACAGCAGAAGCTACACCTTACTGCCGTTGCTGCCGCTCCTTATCCAACAAACTCACCAACCTTCACCTAAACTTCCAGCCAGAACCCTCGACTGTTGCTCCAACCTCCACCCAACATAATGCTAAAGCCTTGTCATGTGTGATTTCTGCTCCCCTGGGCTGAGATGCACGTAAACACCTTTTAGGAGCTGGCTGTATGTCAACGCATGGTTTTCCGAATATGTTCCCCTGATGGGCTGGACTCCTGCCTGAACTGATGGAGTAGCTAAAGAAAAGCATCCAAACCTTTTGGCCCAGTTACCGGGACGTCTCACGATCGGCGAGGCCTCCCCCTCTCCTGCTCTTCAGTCCTGCTTCCTCACTTCTCTCACTCACACATGCACAAACACACTCCCAGAGCACAGAGATACCATTGAGCGGGATTTGTGGGCACAGTTTGTGTGCTTTAATGGGCAAGAGGAGGCACCCGATCTCACCACTGGCAGGCCCCGTGGGCTGTGGCCTCATGAAGAAATTACTGTCAAAAGCCATCAGGGCTTTAATAGCCTCTGGCCCAGCCGTGGCTTCCCCCTGGCCCTCGAGAGGGGCTCTGGTCTGTGAGTAAACAGGGTAGGGACGGCCTGCACCCTGGGACCCTCTCTTACTTTCTTACTGCTTCCCCTGGTGTGGCCCAAACCCCCAAACTGCAGTGCAGCCAACGCAGCAGGACAGCACCAGTCGTTACTCTTAAGAAAATTAATTTCTCGAGGTGTGACTTTTTAATGGACGAGGAGCAAAAGAAAAATAAACAGTGTTAAGTGTTGTATGCACTCACACAAGGGGCCTTTTCACAAACTATTATTTATTTGTCTTGCATATGAGTTTGTTATTTTGTTGCTGAGATAGTTCGGCACCCCTTAAAGACAGAATTGTCATTTTTACACCTTGGTTTACAGATATAAAGCAATGCTAAGCTAAGCATCCCTGGCTGTAGCTTCCTATTTGAGGAAGTATTATAAATATTCGTATCTAACTCACTGCAAAAAAAGGACATAGCTAAACATGTTTCTTGCTTTTCCGATTTTTCCAACGCAAACCCACCAATGTGTGTGTGAACAAAACATTGTACTTGTATAGTGCTTATACCAGCCTCACTTTAAGCCCATACAGCTGCTATTTAACTCCTCCGTGCATCAAATACGTAGCAACTGCTGTTGTTGTCCAGAAAACTGCACAGCTACAGTGTATATCCGCCTTCTTTGGTTGAGATGGACACAAACAGCATTAGTCGTCCCTGCCAAACAGTCAACCAAGCAAGATAAAATGTTACGCTCGAGATAGATTGTCTGCAGTGTCAAGGGAAAAGCAAAGGGAACGTCATCTTCTGTGCTCGTGGGGTGAATTGTGCAGCTTTTCTCATTTATGTGTTCCAGCTGAATGGATTGGCTGCCAAGTTCAGGATCTGGCCTGACATCAGAATTTCCCGGGGTGATAAAGAGACTCTTGTTTGAATCACAGTT
Source organism: Lepturacanthus savala (assembly GCA_030544235.1). Lineage (NCBI taxonomy): Eukaryota > Metazoa > Chordata > Actinopteri > Scombriformes > Trichiuridae > Lepturacanthus > Lepturacanthus savala. The sequence goes on from CM060478.1 coordinate 11,373,357, forward strand.
AATAGACAGTGGGAGAAGAAAAAAAAACAGTGATACTGAGAGAATGATATGGGCAAATAGAGGAGTAAATTTCCAGTAGGCCAAGGTTGTGATGTGTGCATGGCCTTCACACCTACAAACACCCCCTAATTACACACAGACATGCTAGGCTCTACAAAGGGAGCAGAACACAAATCAGCTCTCTGAAATTGTAATCTGGAAACTTCAAAATCAGAACATTCATGTTGCAGTAATACAGCGATAGAAAATAGACAGACCACTAGGCAACTTCAAATTTTTCCAAATTTAATCTTTTCCCCTCCAACACAAGTCTGCAGATTTGTACATAACAATATTTGCTTTCATTCTTGAATATTTGAAGGGATTAAAACCTCTGGTCCCGGACGCCGGAGGGTGGGTGTGCATGTGGGGGGTGCTCGTCCTTTAATCTCATTCTCACAGTGTCTACCTTTGACATAGCAGTATCCCATTTGAGTCTGACCAGGGCTGAGAGGGAGAGCTGTGAGGACGGAGGAGCAATGATGGGAGAAAGAGAGGGAGGCATGGGTGCTGGAGGTATAGTGAAGGAGGGGGGGGGGCTGTCGGGCCTCAACTCAAGGGATTAACGGGGTGACTTCTCCTCTGGAATGTTCCACTGACAGCCAAGGCCCGCCCACCCACAGCTGCCTGCTACAGACAGGTGCACGGCTGAGGCGAGGCGGGTGGTGGGTGGGTGGGTTAAGGGAGACAGACTGGCTGAGGTGGCGAGGAAAACAGACTTCCATACGTGGGCACGGACTGATGAGTATATCGATAAATTATCCGACCAAAGATCCTCACTGGAGCATTTTAAAGCAAACCAGTCCATTAAGCTGGCGGAGAGGATACTTCAGTCGTGGCGCGGAGAGATCATACCACCTGAACGAGCAACTGTAGAAAGTTTTTTTTTTTTCTGACGTTGACGTTGCACAACTCCAAACAACTCTGGAGGTTTACACACTTCACAAACAGCCCATGAAAAAAATGCTCACAAACACCTTTCCCAAGTAGAATCAAGTGAGTCAGGTGAATTTGTGGTCTGGTCAAAAGCCGCCGCTGGCTGCAAAAAACAATAAGCAAGCAGAATAAATTCACACAACTGCACACGCCAACCTCTTGATCTTCACACCAGAACAATGCCTGTGTATCTCTGTCCAGTCATTTAATCATTGTGCTGTATACAAAGCAGACATGGCAGCATTTGGTAACACACACAACAGTAGGTGAATTCATTTGTCCCGCCATAATTTATGTTTGGGAATGTACAAGAGCCTGCCCATGCTTGCTGCGCAGTGCTAAGTATTACTTTGCAGAAATGAAAGACAAAGGACTAATTTTCTGCACCATTATTGCTGTGTTGCATTAATTCCAAAACCGAAAATACACCACAGTCCTGGTAACATCCTCGGATTGTGTCAAGTAGCAACAAAGGACAATAAATGCTGATCTACAACAATCCCATGTTCAGAAGCCAGGAAAAAATCCCTCACACGTTTCCCTTTGAAGGGATCCCTGTAGGTAGTGTGAGCGCGATTTTAAGATGTTTGATTGATAGAGGGTCTGTGAAATCTGACTCTTTGTTTTGCTCTCTCTTTGGTGACCTGCCCTGTCATGTCTCCCCTGTTTTGAGAAGCAGGTAGTCTATCCAAACATCAGGTGAACACCGGGGTTACAACACACCGCTTTGGTTTGTGCGACTTCAGTCTCTGAGGGGTCAAAGGTGACCAGCCGGGGTCATCCTGGGATCCAGGTGGATGCTCCGGAGGAACGTCATGGATTTGTGGAGTTACCGGTGAAGAAAGAAAACAAGCAAATGATTCACTGGACCAAGTTCAGTAAATGTGACTTTCTCATGTCCTATACTAATGATACACAGATTTTTATCTTAATTCTTCTTTTTTTATACTGTTTTATTGATTATTTAATACTTTTGTGTGTAAGTCTATTGGTATTTTCTGATGCAATCATTTTTTTTTCTATAGGGATCAATAAAAATACATTCACTATATAATTTTACTAAACCTGTCTGGTTGCAAACGGCAGGAAATGAAAAGATCTTGGATGAAAGGTCTAGGATGAAATTCTGTATTCTTGTGTATTCAGTATTCTGAAACTGAGGCTACTTCAAACCTATGGTGCCTGGCAGTCTTTGCAATTATACAGGATGGATTTTCAGTTGGCCGCAGTAGTGAGGAAGATGGTGTTGACAAAGCAGGTGTGTCTCTGCCACCCCACCATCCAGGCTGTTTTGGGCAGATCATCCAGGCATGTGTGCAGACCACCAGGCAAGGCTTTGTACTTTCCCTGGAAGAGTCAGACTGTTGAGCTCCGGCTTTAAACAAGTCCGGGACAAAGCGGCTTCTCATCGCATAACTCCTCCAGTCACCGACTGTACATATGTACATGTAACCAGAATAACAGAGATAGATAGATAAATCACTAGACTCACAAACAAGCCAGATGCAACAGGAAGGCAGCTCAACAGGCCAACGGTAAACACATATCATGATGGTTTCCTTCATTAATCCTGCATAACTCCACATCAGTAATTGGAGTATGGTGCCATCTGTTGAAAGACTGCTCAGCTTTGATAACATATCATTATTTATTGGGCTGAAGTCAAACTCTACGAGAGCATAATGTGAGTTTACCCAAATTCTAGCCTGTCACATGAATCCTAAATTTAATATTTATGAGTGTGAATGTATCTCCTCCTCTGCAACCCTCCCTTCCTTTTTTCTGCCCCTGCATATGGTTCTCATGCTGCTCTAATCTTTTGCCCTCATTTTTTCAGCAGTGAATAAGGTGATTTAATGATTTATAGATCTGCCGAATCCAGCAAAGCTACAAATCATGAAGGCCTTGTGGTCACATTGTTCAAACTCAGGGAGCAGTCACACGCTGTAATCCGCGTTGAAATGCCCCTGAAAGAGGCTCTTGTTGCCGCCCCCCCCTCCACCGGCTGGAAAATGTTAGAAGTCAGGTTTTGTGAATGTCCAGTGTCAGAGGTGCTGCTTAAATGGCATTAGTTTTGGATGTCTGTATCAGAGCAAAGAGCCGTCATTCTACAGACGCTGCCTTAGATCTGGCCTGAGAATGGGCCTGAGGTTAGGAGAAGAAACAAAGACGCTGATGCCCAAAGATATTCCTTGTACAATAGTGCCTGAGCCAGCAGATATTGCACAATGGAGCTGCCCAGAGAGATGCTTTGTGAAATAATGCCTAAAAAACTAAAGTTCTAAAGAAAGGAGTGTTGTTCCTGCTTTTGGCCATCATAGCAACGTGGCAAAGTCAGCCGGCTGCTCAAGTCCAAATTTGTATTCATCCAATACTGTGATTTATGAAAAACATATTCACATCAGCCTCAGGTACTTTGTGTCTAGTGGTAATTAGCAAATGTTAGCATGCTAACATACATCAATATGATGGTGATGGTACACGTCAGATACTACAAAACAGTGTGTTATGATTGTGAACTTGTTGTTAGCATACATCAGAGTGGCACATGCAGGTACTTTGAAAAAAATTCTGATCTTAGGGTATTAATGTGATTCACATATGTATTCAGTTATTGATGCTCAAACCTTTGTTTTATAGACATGTCTAGCAATCGTTTTGCTACCTTTCCTGAACCTGAGCATTTCTGATGGCTTCATAAATAAATATCGCTCAGTCTTCATGATTCTCCTGCACATTGTTTGTTCCATGACCCACTTTGTTGTGGATCCAACAAAGTGGGTCGTGGATCATCTACACATATATGATTGAGCCACCAGGTAGCATTTGATTAAATATTGCCTGGATTCATGTGTTGACACAAAAAGCCTTTTTTTCTCCTGTTATGTAAAGATGATTCTTTACCCCAAAACCAATGATGACGCTATGTTGGTCTGATCTACAGTGACTTTAACATTGGGCTAAAAGCACAGCTGTGTACAGTCTCACAAAACCGCTAACATGGCAGTGGACATAACTCTTGTTTAAACAGGTGATAGATGTAAGGTAGAAAATTGAGGAAATGGAAGGAAGGGTTTGAAACAATTTATTAGTTAGGCCTATATGCCAAAGCCTGTATCCCATGACAAAGACTTTCCTTCTTGTTGCTGTTATGACATTTCATCCATTACTCCCTAACTCGTATTCCTACCCACCGCCACCAGCCAGATTCAAAGACCTGCAGAGGTGTGGCCAAGTGATGACACCTTCCCTTTAAAGGTGGATGGGGGATGTCAACAAATGGCAAAGCATGTTATGACAAATTAGACAAGGCAATTGTGGCACTATCATGGTTTGATGATTGCACACAAAGCACTTCTTTGAGAGCACTTTTTTTTTTCTTCTACTCTTGGCCGGGTATTCTGTCACAACCTTTCAGAACAGGTCCTGGGGAGCCACTGACACCCCGACCCACAATCACACGCCACCCTTCACCACCACTTTCCCATAGCCCACCATCCCTATCAAAGGCTTAGCATGATCTGTGGACAGATGAAGGGGAAAATGTGATTTTAATGGAAAAATACAAGGAGAAGAAAAAAAATGTAAGAAGCCAATAATGAAGTGCAAAGGAACTGAGAATAGCTGAGTTCAAGTAGAAGAAAAAAAAAAACTGTTGATAGAACTGGGCCATTATGAATCAAACAAAAAGCTGTTTCACCCCATAATTCAACACATTCCACGGCACACTAAGCTTACAGAACAGAAATCCCTCACAAAAGAGGAAAAGTTTGCTTAAGTTTTAGACACTTTTTACCAAATCTGGGGGGAGGGGGGGGGCAGGAACAGAAAAGATTTAGAATTTTTCTGCTGGTTTCTATTAAGGAGAAGCACAAAATAAAAAATAAAGGTAGGTTACGGAATGGTGGTGGTCGTGTTGGTGGGGGGGTGGGGTGATGACATTGATGGCGAGGATGAAAGATGTGTTGTTGAAGGAGACAGCATCCGAGGTGTCAAAGCAAACAGGAGTAGCAGAGGGGCCACAGGTGTGCAGTCAATCTGCTGCTGACTAGAAACAGGCTGAAGCACAGACAGCCTTAAGCGCCCAGCATGCATACCATACAGCCATGTGCCCTGCAGGACTCCTGGCCTCCACCATCCACCTGGATTGGCTGAGTGAGTAAAAAGAAAAAAGAAGAAAACTCAACAAACCTTTGTTGTGAGGTTCAACACTAAAAATGACACATTACACCACTGAGAAAAAATGCAAGGGGGCTTTTTTTCCATCAAAATATGTTGAAATGACTAAATCTGGGGCAATAACTCATTGTATACATTTAATTTGTAATCACTGTATCTGAAAAGTTACCAGAATCTTAAATCTGATTCATTCAAAGACACGTCATCCTACATATGTGTTCTTGCAGTTAGTGCAAATAATATTTTTTTCCTGTGGAGCAGATAACAGCATGTCAATGTTTTATCCTTGACTCAAATCTCTTGTTCCTAAACATACAATCTGACTCCTGCACAAAGTTTTCCAAGTCTGATTCTGCCCTCCAGTCCTCTACGATGATTTCTCTCCCTCTCTCTCACACTCAGTCTTTTTCTCACAGCCACACTGCATCCCCCCTCCTCCCCCTCTGAGGATAAGCTGTGGTTGGGCCCTGACATCCCAAGTAATTTACTAAGTCAACACAGAGTGAAGAGGGCCCGTGTGCTGCAGAGAAAGCCCCTCTATGCAACTGCCGCGATCCCTGAGGAGACATGGCACACCACAGCACAAGGCTGCCATGCTGGGAATCATTTAAACAAGACTAGGTGAAAACCAGGTATATGGCTGGACCAAGTATGAAACGTTAGAGGGCTTTTAATTTGAAACAATGGATACAGGAAATGGCGACACTCTGCCGAATTGAGTGATGAAGTTACACCATCGGTCAGTCTTCACACAGTCAAACAATGGATCAAGTATTGAATCAAATAAAATATTATTCTGATGAAGAGGTCAACAACTCAACATGGATGAAAACACAAGACAACCTAAACAGGCTGCACCACCTGTTGAATGGAAATAATTGCATCAGGTTTGGTGGAGTTTAACTTACTTCACTTAACAGGTTTGTCTGAGGACATTACGGCAGGTTATGATGAACTGAGACAGAAAAACAAGGCACATGACAGTTTGTGAAACTGCTCATGGCATCATGATATTATGACGATGTGTTGCTGCAGGCTCACACGAGAGTTCACTCCCTTGTCCCTAGCCCTGACAGTCCAATCACAAACTTCCAGAGCACCTGATCAGCCAGACTTTCTTCTTGGGTATTTCAATAGTTGTGTGTCAGTAAAACTGGGAGCTGAAGCTCTGAAAACAAGCTGGACAAACTCCACCAAAAACATAAGATGGAGGAGAACTTCACAGGGGGAAATGTGAGGGAGGTGTCTCAAAACAATGATGAAACCAGCCCACATACAGTACCTGGACCCTGCCTCCTTCTCAGAGCCCCTGAGCACTTTCTATGGCAGGTTTAACAGGACTGACCTCGTGGAGGACCCCGACCGATGCTACACTGCTGCACCAATCAGTGTGGAGAAGCGGAAAGTCATTTTCCGTCCTCTCCGACCTACCCAGGTAAAGCTCCTGGACTAGACGGACTCAAGAGGACTGAGGTGGGCAGTGTGGTGGCATGGCTCAGGTCCTGAACGCCAGCTTCAGCCAGAGACAACCGTTGTCCCTGTTCCAAAGAAGCCTCATGCCAAAGCCATGAACGATTTCAGGCCTGTGGCAGTTATCTCCATCCTCTGCAAATGCATGGAGAGGGTGGTCTCTGGGGAGCCAGGGTCTGGACCCAGTCCAATTTGGCTAGAAGGCGAAACAGGACTTGAGGATGCCAGGCTCTTCTGGATACAGTCACTAGGCACCTTGACTCTCCAAACTCATATGTCAGGATTTATTCATGGATTCTCATCTGCTTTTAATATACTGAACACAAGCACACTTCTGTGACATCTCCAGGGACTACAAGTCAACACAACACTGGTTTTATGAATCAAAAGACCCTAACATGTCAGAGTTTTAAATCCAGCATCATTCTTTTATATACTGGGGTCCCAGATGACATGGTTTTGGTGGCTCACTTGGCAGACAAGCAATCCCATGAACCAGAGGACCATGGTCCTCTAGAGCACTCTCCCAAGAATTGAACATCAGTAAGACCAGAGAGCTGTGCTTCAGGGTTCAGTGAATCACTTTGACACATGAAGGAGACTGAACCACCAAATCTGTGATTGGATGACCCGCCCTGAGCTACAGCCAACCGAATGTATAAAAGAGGTTAAAAAAAAACAAAACTTTCTTGACTTAGGGAGCAGTATTTATTCATTTTAAAGATGATTTTTCAGACTTTTGCTTTCATTTGCCAAGCTGGGTAGAGGGAGCAAATGTAGGGAGAGAGAGGGAGGATACGTCATGCAACACAGGTCCCTCAGCTGCGAGTAGAACCAGTCGTAGTTATGTGGTTTGCCTCTTAACCATTAGACCACGAGGGCACCCAAGAGTAATATTTATTTTGACAAAATAATAATATGATAATAAAATAAAGTAAATGACATAATAATAATGACAATGTATTGTGAGTATTTTATATTAATGTTGTTTCATGTTGAAGATAAAGTTAAACTTAGATTAAGATCTGAAAAAAATGACAAACAGTACTTTGGAGTATTGCAGTTGCTTATAGTCAAATCCAACAGCAACATGTACGGCATCTGCATCTACGAGCATTCACACACGTGCGCGCGCACACACACACACACATGCTTGTTCAGGTGCAGCACTCCACTCTCACTGCAGGCTGCTCCTTGTAAAGGGGCCTTGGTAATCACTGTGTTTGCTTTCCCATTAGGCCGCTCTTCAGATGTGAGGGCTACCTGGGCCTGTTTGCTCCCTGAGGAGAGCTTTTCACTCCTCTCCAAAATGCATTATGAAGAATTAGTCACATAAACACCTGCACATTGAGAGTAAGACTCAGAAACACATGAAACACTATATAGACAATCTCCAGGAAAAGCTCACCATCCACCCTAATGCAGCGCAAATAAGGGTTCACTGCAGAGAGAATGACTTCCAACCATCTCCTCTGCCAGTGCCCTTGAGCAAGGCACTAAAAACCAAAGCACTCCTGCTACATACAACTTCCAGTAGTGTTTGTGCTGGGGCAGCTCCCAGGTGTGACTGTGCGTAATTACACAAAATGTGAAGCAAGGTGCTGCAGAAAAAAAAAGCGTGCATGCTCAGCATTACTTTGCCTTAGACAAATAAATGTTTAAAAGGGAGTCGCTTGTCAAGACTAAATGGCTTTGGGTTGATTCTGTCCTGGTTTGTCTTCAATTTCAGCAGAGCACAAAGAGACTTGTTCTGAATCAATGGCAAAACTCATGCAGGTGTTTACTTTTGATTATTTTTCAAGATAATCCACTTGAGTTTGTCTACAACGTCACTGAGGTGAACACAAAAACGCTTCATCCACAGCCATGCACCATGGGTCATCACTGCAGATGTTCACAAGAGCTGGATTAGGGAGCTATAGAGGCATCTAGGGAGGTGATGGAGCTTTCAACAATGGAGGCCCTGAGAATTTAGTGCGCAGCTCCACCATTGGACAGAAGAATGGGCTGCTTCACAGCAGAGAGTGAGCTTTATACAGTGACGGACGATGAGTCAAAACGAACCCCGTCCTGAACCCAGCACGGAATGTTGCATTTACAGTCACCCACATGGACACCCCGGCCTGTGCCTTGCCTGCCAAGACACAAGAGGGATGGGGATTTCAAACAATGTAGATAATTCAGAGCTCAAACTTCCCCCACCGCACAAAAAGTCTACAAGCACTCAGATAGACAGAAAGGCACTCTCTCTCACTTTGTCTTCCCTTCCCACACTCAGTACCGCTCTGTTATCTCACTGGCTCTGGCTTTATCCTCCTCCAGTGATTCATCATCTTTAAATGATTTCACCTAAAGAATCTAGCCCAAAAAATTCTGCGTGACACCAGTTTCAGAGAAACACCAACATTTGCAGTTTTAATCAAACAGGACTTTCACCCACAAACCTCCCCTTGTGCATGTATTCTGTTCAGACTCTGCACCATGCAACTCAAGTCAAGGCATTGAGACAATATTTTGACTGCAGTAATTACCGTATATGAAATAAAATCAATATAGTTGTCAATGAAATCAGGTGGGAAGGTCCCAGTTGGCACCTGACGATGGAGCTGCCACGTTGCCATGCTGAGCTTATCTTCATAAAAACATCATAATGCAGGTTGTGTTGCAACTCCAATGAATGTCTGGCAAACACCAGTTGAAATCAAAACCATGAAAGAGGCATCAACCGCAGGTATGTTTTTCCATGCTTGAGTTCAAACTCTCCACTTAATCCATCCGGTTTCAAGCTTCATGAATCATCAACCTACCACACGCTCATGACCCACCTTGATACACAGGGTCTAAGCCCACCATATCAAGGTTTATGCTTGATTTTCACTCAAGAGAAGACCAACATTCAAGAAATATGGGTTTTTTATGGCTCTTTTTGCCATGATGTTAGCTGAGTAAAACCGTGTAGTGTTTAGTGCTGGGAAGGCTCCTTACTGGGCTAGGTCGTGTATAAGCCATGGTCATCAATCACAAACAGCGGCGACTGCGTAGCGACGAGCTGGCGAAAGCAGTTGACGGCTTGGCACGACTTGGCCTTCATTGCCTCCTCGAATCTAATATTTGGTGGCACAAGAAAGCATTCATGCCTCATTTTGCTAAGTTTTTATTGGCTTTTTACATGTGATTTAGTTATGTGTGGCTCTCCTTACTGCCTCAATCCTGGTATTTGTCTTTGCATATCATTAATACTTTTTCATTAGAATTTAAATTTGTCAGGAGCATCAACATTTAACTCTTAATTTAACCAACCGACCAAGAATCTATTCATTCTTCAGGCAAGACAAGCCCCTATTGCTTCGTGCATAGCCCCTATTACATGCACACGATTGGTATCAGTTCCACGTACATAAACTCGGTTCTTAAACATGCCATAACGTCTGTTGGTTAGAGCCAAGCTGTGTGACTGAATGATGTAATTCAGTGCCACAGGGATCAGGGTGTGTGGTAGGTTGGTGACGTGGACAGGACCAGTGATACATAATCAACAAGCCTTCTCTTAGCAACTTAGCAAACCTGAAACACAAACACATAACTAGAGTTTAAACTGTGGTGCAAACCATTTGTGCTTTCTGAAACTGAACGGCGCTTCACTATGAACATGTGTTAGTTATTTAGGGCCGAAAAATACAGTTTATATGGAGCCCCCTGGGGTCAGCCGAAAAAAAAACATTATCATGTGTAAACCTGTACTCTCAGTTTAGATATGTGTGTGCACACCTTATAATCCGTGCTACTGAATTACAAACTGAAGGTGACGTTTCTTTTGGGTTTTTTTCATAAAAAGGTCTAAGTGTTATAAATACATAAATTCAGGTTAATTTTTCAAAACGTTCAATCCACAGATAAATGCACAAGCCCGTATTCAGAAAATGTGTCTTTAAATGAGCCATCAGGACTTGCAATGTCACAACTGTACAGACCACTCACAGCAAATCAGCCAATCAGAGCAAAGACAGTAATATTAAGATAGAAGAAATGGTCTATTCTTTCTAGAGTGGAAGAGAGAAGCTTTAGAGAGGAGTTGAAATGATTTTAGGTACTTAAATCTACAAACATGTCTTGTTAGTAGCATCCCTGCTTTAAAAAACACACAGGGACCTTTAAATTACAATTTTGAACACTTCTATATATGACATATGGAATATACTGCCAGCACATATCTTGTATCGTCATATTTAGAAAATCAGTCTTTAGATCCATCTGTGGGTTTTATGAATATCTAACCAATGAAAAGTATTAAAAACAGCTTGTGACCAAATCTCAGAACTTCTTTGGATATTCAAAACTGTCAGAGAAACCGGCTCCATTTTAAATAAACTGTATAACACATATATTAAATCCTATTTTTATTAAAGCATATTTGGTTAAAATATATATATTATCAATAGGACTCTATATATTTACTTTATACTATACTATATTTACTATATACTTTTCTCTTACTATATACTTTTGCTTCATTTGTACGTGTGATTCCAGTTTATAAACATACATTACATAGATTATATACATTACATTTAATTAAATTTGTGATTAATTATCCTGGACATATCAAAGGTTTTATCATTTTAAACAGTAATTTAATTCATAGTTCAAGAACACGGTTTATAAATCAGACTTTTGATAAGTTGTAAGAGATCAGGACTTTCTTAACAGTGACAATCACTAGATGGTCATGATGTTATCGGCGCCCGTATCACCAACACGTTCTTGCATCTTCCTACAGAGATGAGGAGTCATGATAAACACATGGCACCGTGGCACTTTTCTCTCGGGTCTCATCCTGGTGACGACATTATCTGTGACACATCCTGCAGACCTGAGAGAAATATGTTCATTCTTCACCTCTGCCAGCTTCTCCTTTTGCCGAACAGGGGGGAAAGGAGTTGTTGACCCACAGCGATGAGTTTACATAGCTCAGATACCCTGGGAGATACCCGGGCCTGTCACCGTGCACATCCCCTCGCACAAAGACCTGATAGGGACTAATCAGTTTATGGAGGTTTTAACTGGTAGGGGGATCTGACGTGAGCTAGACCTCACAGGATCTCCAGCATTTTGTTTGGATGGGGGACAGATTCTATCACCACAAAACCCGCTTTCTTACTCCCCAGGCAGTTTTTAACAATAACTTTTTATGCAGCAGTTTCACCTGCATTTCCATTTCCAGTTTAAATAATACTCAGTAACAAAATCGAAATGCAAATAAAAGCGTGTAACTGCAGGAAGATTCGAACATGTCTGCAGCAATTATGTTGAAAACGCATGAAGTCACAGAAATAAGTGAACTGAAAATACAATATGTGAATAGCACAAGCATATCTCAGAGCTAGTGTTCCACGCTCGCAAATTCCCACTCAACCATGTATTGAATTTAATCAGTTCTCAAATAAAAATGCACGAGAAAACATTTTCCCCACAAAACGTGACAAATGTTGGAAGATCAGGACCTAACGTAAAAGTGCCAAATAAAACAAAGATGCACAAATTCCAATACAGATCTTGACATGTGGAGTTTAACAGCTCAATATAGCTCCTAACTTTAATGAGTGTGAAATCATTGAAAGAATTCTGTTTAAATTCAAAATGTGTGTAGTTCAAACAGCTGGTGGACAGACCAGAATCCCTGCACTGTCTGCCACGGAGAGAAAATAATGTTTTAGTAGTGCACCCTGGAATCAATAAAGTTCATTATGAAATATTCATAAACACATGTTTTCATAAATAAATCATGAATTAAATATCTTAGCATTTTCTCAACTTTTCTATTTGGATTATATGACTTGTTTTGTAGCAGCCTCTGTACTGAATTTAAGCGCAATCAAAAACACATATGTTGACTGGAATACAATGCATTTCATCTGACTCCAAAAAGATAATAAATGCTGTCAAATTTGGCAGAAATAAAGATTATCTCTAATGAAATACGAGCCTGAAAAGTAGCTCAACCATTCCCATGGTACCTTATCTAAAAACAGAATTTCCTGGAAATAACCGTGACTTTCTAAACCTGGTTTAATCCAGTTGTCCTCATGCAGGACGAAATACAGAACAGAACTGTTTTACGGATTTGTTAATTTAATAAATTCCTCATTCAATTGTAACCACATGACTTTTGGCCGACTAATAGTTTCTTAAATCAAAAGTGGTTATAGTCTGTAAACATATTTAAATGAGAGTGATGCTTCACAAATTAACAGTCAACATGTGGCTGTTGTGGGACGCTGTAAGCGACAGTACACCGGGGGTTCCACGCGGCGCGGAGAGGTGACAGAGTTTCTGTGGTTGGCTCACCACACAGACCTGCTCTGTCCCGACCTGCAGAGCGTCAGGCTTCCTGCGTCAGACCTGGCCTTGGAGAGAAGGGCTATATTATGGGGCCTTGGCCCCTGCCTCTCCCCTGTAGTTCACAACTTTTTCACCACAAGAAAATGTCAGGGATCAAGTTTTTTATTTCACCCAAAAAATTTCCCTTTCTAATCACGCGTCTCAGCTCTTGGCTCGAGCAGCTGGGAAACTCAGCACCCAGCCGTGTCCAGAAACACGTCTGTGCTATCAGCCACTCCATCAAAATCTATTTACCATCCAAACACAGCGATAAATGAATGCAAGGCTTGGACGCTGATTTAAATAGTCGTCTGGCTGTACCTTTGCAAATACCTGCACTGATATGTGATACTGGGAGGATTTACATAAGTGCTTTGTAGACCCTGTCAGGAGAAATGTATGGCCAATAAAGGCAGTGGACCTCTTACCACCCCTGCACATGACATCCACCAGCATCTCGTTTGTCTTCCTGTCACACTGGGAAGGCCTTGATTTCCTCTCCCCGACTTTCATAAACATAATGCAAGTTAAACCTAAAAGGACAAGCAGGGATAGAGGATTTAAGACATAAGAGTTTCCCACAGCCTCCACTAACCACCCTCCGACATCTTATAAATGGCTCCATGTGCTCCGCAGCTTGACCTTCGGCTCCTTCTATATAAGGTGTCAAGTCCTGGTCAAAGGAGGATATCACTCAGTATAAAACAGGACCTTAGCGGTCTGTTAGTACAGTTTATAGCTACTCATTCTTCAAATATGTGAGGAGTGATGCTGAGGAATTTGCAAACATTTGCTGCACATTATCTTATTACAAACACTCCTAATCCTCACTCTTTCCCTGATAGGAGGGGAAGATAATTGCTCCTCTGCAGGGAGAGATTCGTCGACATTGTTTCTCTTATTGAGCCGAGCCCTGTTTGCCAGACTCTTCCTACCTTAAATGACAGATAAACTCGTTGATATGATGTTTGCGAGTTGGCCTCTGAGATGAAAGCACTATAAAATAGAAAATTCTCTTGGAAAGAGAATTCACGTATGGGCCCCAGTAAATGATTAACACCTCAAAAACAAAAGATTTTCAAAAGACTTTTGCTCTATGATCTCTGAGAAAACCAGCCCCGAGTCTTTGTTTGTGCAAAATCAAACTTTAATCTGGTGCTTTTGATAGATGTTGCCTTTCATTTCAAATGTTTATGGAAATACCCAACAACAGTCTTGTGTGGTCCCGTGTCTAATGAAACACACTCACGTACGTCTCTCGTAGCCATCAGATCACTGGCCAGCACACAGTGTTCGCAGAGGAGGGTGAGCACATGGCAGGCATGGCGCAGGACAAGTGGGTTCCCCTCCTCTTCGGGGATTGTCACATTTTCAAAAATGAGTGCAAGGAGGCTCCCGGTCACAGCTCAGAGCTCTATGGACCAGCTGTGTTGGTGCTGTCAGCCTCATCCACCTCCGGTTCATCTCCTCCAGGCCACATGAGCTCCCATGGAGGGCTCCAGGAGGATTAGCGCACGAGAGGAGGGGGTGAAGGGTTCAGGAGCAAGTGTTCAGGGGTCATACTGGGGTTTTACATTTGATCTCCTCGCTAGTACAATTTAACGTGCTCTGATGTATTATTTTGATTGAAGCAGCTTACAGGGATATGAGCCTCAATTCATCGACCTATCAAGTGTAATCCACTTACATCCAGGCTCTCAGCAGGGTTTGTGCTTGTCCAAGGTGCACAAGATCTTCTGAACCCGGTGATTTCCTGCCGAGCGCAACAGAGGAGAGGGCTGCAGGTTGTTTCGGTTGTATGGGTGAAGCAAGTTGGGGAGTCAGGGGGGTTCACAAGCCACACAGCACATCTTGGAAGCAGAACAACTGGAGAAAGACCTCACCTCGTTCTTTATCTGAAAGAGAGAGGCGAGGAGTGTTTGTGGGTTTTTCCATGTTTGATGAATGTCATTTGTGTGCATGGACAGACAGATTCTAATGCCACCCCGGGGGCACAGGCAACTCCATCACACTCGTCCACAGGTGGAAAAACTTCAGGCCTCTTAAAATCACACACCTGCACGGAGGCCGAGGGCCGCAGCATTTCAGAACTCAGCCCCATCGCCTGTGGCGATATTCCTATAAAACCAAAACCCTAAGGCTGAAAATTTCAGCACTAACTCATCCCATGAAGATTAAATGCCAGAATCAGATGATGATCAAACATGAGGGAAGTTTAGACAGGGCAAATTTGATTCTCCTGAGTCTGAGTTGCTGCAAATGTGTTGTGATAGCTTAGTGGATGTCTAGAGCCACGTCTGCTGGTGTTCCTGTGTACAAGAAGAAACTTGCTCCGTCAAAATAGCCGCCCTTCTGAAGGAGGAAAGGAGATTTAGTTGTTGTTTCATTCAAAATCCTGTCCTAGTCAGACCAAGCTTTTATGTCGCTGCCATCATCTTGATAAACATTCTGTACATAAACAGTGCACACAGGACAAAGGACACAACAGCTGACATTGTGTTGCAAGTTTCTTTGACAGTAGAGCTTCCCCTGCCCAGGATGGTGTTCACAGCCTGGGGTGGACGAGGGACTTCCTCTTTACCTTTGCATCACATGTACACAAGCATGAGGTTGTATAAGGTGCTGTTTATTTTCTGGTTTAGTACATGTGGTTCTGGTTTTCATTTGGGTTTTATTCTGTCATGCAATATATACATAACATACGTGCAAAAACATAACGGTCTAGGACAACATAAGTACCCCAAACAAAGACTACAAATTCTATAGACTTATAGAGATATGGATATGCAAAGGCAAAAATAACATGAAACATAAACAATAACATTTGAGGTTTTCATTGTCAACACAGAGCCATGGATAATGTAAATTTTCTGCGATGTTGCAGAAAGTACATGATCATATATAAGTCATACATTTCCCATCAACAGGGAACAGATTTTTAAACATAGATGATGGAAGCTGAGGCGGTGTGATAAACAGGTGGCAACTGGGAACATCATAGTTTAGTGTGTTATCATGCAAACTCATTTTGAAAGTATGGCTGAGGATGATGGGAAGGTCGTTAGTTTTGCAAAGTGAAACATAAAAATTTTACTTGGTACTGGGTGGGACGACCAAATTGTTTTGCAATTCATCCTGAGGGGATAAAAAATCAAATCATATAGGAAGCCTTCTAATAGTTTCACAAATTTCACTCCATCACACAAATGTAAACCTCATGATGGCCCTAGAGGTGGAAGTCTGAGGTTCACAAATGTCATTAACATACATTTTGGGAAACATTAGAGTCTGTAAACAATTTCATGGCAAATCATCAATAGTCTCTAAAGGTACAATGTGTAAGAATTGGCCACCTGATCCAAATAAATAGGGGACAATGTGAGTGTGCGCATGTGTCACTGTGTATAGGATAAAGCTTGTGTTTACAGTGAATCTGTGTCAAGATATGTAAATGCAACAAAATACGAAACAGTTGCACACAGATCAGCTGCCTCTCCAGCCTGTGTCTCTATCAACACTGGTAACTTTCAAAACAGGTGTTATTAGGATAAACTGATTACAAATTGGGACTCTAAATAGATACTTTCTCACCTGAAATATAAAAAAAACTTAATGAAATGACATATTCACATTCCTATAATGGAAATTGTTGCTTTCATACTGGCTCGAGGCAGCTCCTGTTCTTCTTCCTCTCATGTTGGACAGGACTGGCTGGACGCTACGATGACTCAGACAGTCTGAGGTACAGAGTGGTATTAGAAGACGGGGCGGGGTGACGCTAGTTAGCAACAATAGACATTGCTGCATTGCTGCAACACAATAAATATAGTCTTTGGCATAACTTCAAAACTGTCTATGAATTGAGGCTCACTTAATTCCCATTTTGTTGATAATGTTATATATATTTTTTGGAATGGTTTAAATTAAGATTCAGGCCAAATTTTACACGCTGCACCTTTAAGATATTTCGGTCTGGTGGACAAACCGAGCAACTGACAGCGGCGTCCCTAGAGCCATCTCACTAGCATGGCTAAAAACAGAAACCATTCTTTCTTCAGAGCTGCATATTTTATGCACTATTTCACAAAACCTCTCTTTGGGCAGTTTTATTGAACCGCAGCTGTGTTACTCAAAAACTGCTGACTTTAACGCTGTTGCACAAGGAACATTTTTGGCCAGAAGATGTTGATGTTGAGTTGTGACTATACAGTGCGTCCCATTTTGTTGTACGCGCTGAGACTTTTTTCCCTGACTCTATTGTCCAAGAGTAGAGTACCATTTTTAGATCTGTAATAATAAACTCCATATACTGTAGCCGTCTGTTCCTTTCTGGTATTTGGAGTAGAAACAGAGCAGAGATGACGGCAAACAAATCAGTTTAGCACTGGAATATTATCCTGCCTTCAGAGGTGGAATTCAGTTATGTTTCTACTCTGCAGAGACTGCATAGCAGCATGTGTCCGGGACTTTGCAAACAGGGTCAGTAAAGTGTGATGTCCAAGTCTTACACAGCTCAGACGTCTGTCTCTCTGCCTATCAAAAGATATGGGCCCTTTGAGACTCACCATGATAAGTCTCCCTTGTATGTACTTTGACATTTTTATATCCATGGCTGAAATGTAGCCTTCCCCAGGTACATTTTTTCTAAAATAAAGTTGTTCTCTTTCTGAAGTCCAAACATACACATGTGTACACGCATAAGTAATCTCAAACTTCTATAAAATACTTGCAGGTAAAGCAGGTGCAAATATATAAAAATGAAAAACTCACATTCGTGATGATTGTGCATGCCATATAGTCTCCCTTGACAAACCCCCTTGGGGGTTCATGGAAAATAAGACCTTTTCCAAACGGCTCCCCCGACTTGTCATACAAGAGGTATGGACCATCCACTGCTCTAAATTCTCCACGGGAACTTGGCTTAAACCAGCACGCTGCATTCAGACGAAAAGCAATGCTAAATCAGTTAATTTAGGCTGATGTCTTTATGATTCGCAGGAGTACAACATGGCAGCAAGTCTCACTCACTTGCCGAATAAACAGAAATTTGTTCAGCTCAAATAAAATTTGATGAGGAGATAATTTTGCTAGCATGCGGCATAAAGGTCTCTCTTATGTGCGGGGGTGCTGCACTCTGAGGGCAAATCAACTGAAGGCCTGAAGACGTACTTTAGTACATGGTGGACAAGATGATAAAGGAAGATATGACTGATCGGGTCCACCATTAGGGACATGCCTAAACCAACAAAACAGTGTGCCAATGGGTCTTTACCTGAGAAATCCCTCAGGTAGGTTATACATGCCGAAATAATATGGCATCATAGTAACGTATTTTATTTTTAATACCAAGGTACAGTATTTAATCAAATAGGCCTACTGGATCAACTAAAATAACTTTAAAGAGAACCTCAACAACATTTTTGGCATGAAGAACTCTCAATCAAAGCTAAAACCCACAGAAACAAGCCTCTAATCTTGGATTTCATCAGGAGATAAATCCTGGAACTGCTCCACTGACAATGAATTGGGAACTGACATGGTGGACTGTGCAGTCTGAGCTTCTGCATTCAAGTGGTTTGTAGGTAACTGTAGTGCTACCAGTTATGAAGCAGAACATAACTCAAATACCTTGTTAAAGCCTAGGAACTGTCACATCATAAACCGACATCTGTGTCCGTCAGTGTCAAAGGATCAGCAACGCGTTATGTTTCATGCATACAGCTTTGACTTGGACTTTCCTTAGAAGTGAATAACGTGAATTCTGCTGCCTTTACAGCTCTAGAACTAAGGACTGATCGAGTGGCCTGCTGGAATCCTGGCCGGACATGTCTCATGGGTGAGATAAAGTTGGAGCTTTTAGATTAGAAATCACTAAAAATAAGTCTACAGTTTCAAACTAACCTACTCAAAAAAAAAATGTAGAAGAATTCAAGCTTTTCTTAAAAAGGACACATCGGCGTAGGAAGCTGCTGATAAAGAACAAATGCCCTTTTATTACTAGTTAAACTCTCAATCTGAAATAAAAATCTAACCCCATAAACTCCCTCGGTATTTTATAAGAGGTAGACAACTGATGAGTAGCTGCACATTGAAAGAAGGGTTCACAGTTTTCCAAGTCAGTCTTAAAACAACAGTCAGGTTCCCATATGAACAAGAGGTTTTCCTCACTCTAATAATTCCTCCTGTTCATACTGGCTAGTAAAAGGTCCCTTTAAATGTGCTTTCAATGTAAGGGATGAAGGCCAAAATCCACATTGTGTCCACAGGGTCATTTTGTGCAAAAATGCATTTAAAAGTAGATGCGAAGCTTATGCACCAGCCCGAGTTAGTCATATCAAGTCCATATCTCCACATTTACAGAATTTTGGAGCAAATCCCAATCTTTTGTGTTTTCCTGTGCTGGACTTATAGTAACAAAAAGATAGCCTTCTATGGACTGCTGAATCTTCATATTAGCCTCGGATAAACTTTTAAATAACTTTTTGCAGAGAAGGGAGACAGCGGGTCCCCTCATCACTTCCATTGTAAAAGCATTATAAAGAAATCTGATGGCCATAATGAGCCAAGAATCAGGGAGAATGATTATAGCAATAAAAAGTCCATTTTAATGTTCATTTGGGCACCCGACTATAGTTTTAATAGAGAAATTAAAAAAAAAAATTGTGAATCCCATCCTTCAACTCAAAAAGCGTGATTTTCAGTGAGAGGATCTCTGTGGTTCATTCATTCACTCACACTGTCATGATCAGAGATGGCAGAGCAAGGGAGGCTCTGTCGTCAGACACGAGAAGCCACTTTGATCTCTGAAATTCCCTATCTTGGCCCTTGTTGATGACAGAATACATGCGAAAGGGATTTTCAATCAGGGAACCTGCATGGGAATCCCCCGACACACACACACACACACACACATACACAAACACACTGAAATATGTGAAAACACACAAACCCACGGAAATAGTTTGAAATCAACCCATCATTGGAATTTTGCGTGTTTTTAGGCATCAGAGCGTCTTATGTCTGATATCAGATTTTCCTCCTTTGAAGTAGGAAACTCACAATGCCTACATGTGAAAAGGTTGTTTGCTTTTCTTCCATGTACACAGAGCTGACAACAGATTCACTCCCCGACACGTCCTCTTGCACATACACAGTCCCACATATGACAACACCCCGTGTTTACCGCTCTGACTTCCATCCCACACATCCTGTTTTTGTGGCAGCATCTTCTATTGTTTCCATCCGCATCTACCTGAGCAGGTACAAAGCTTTTATCACGCTGGTTCCACTGCAGCTGTTCTTCACCAAGTATCAAGGACACAGTAAAAGGGATCCTTGGGCTTTTGTCCGTTATCAACATTTGGCCGCTTTATCATTCCTTAAGTGGATGGAAAAGAAAAGGGAGGGAGGATGGAAAATCCGCTGATAAATGTAGAGCACAAAGAAGAAGCCACACAAAGAGAAACTTCCGAGGAGACAAAGCTTTCTGGATTTAGCAACGCAAAGTGGTAAGTTGAAGTTTTTCCTTTTTTTTTTTTTTCTGGAGAAGCCAGGGTGGAGGAGGATTAAGAGATCACACACTTGATTACCGAAAAGAGGGCACCTTCTGGGCCAGCACCCCAGCTGATGTCACCCTGTAGGAAGTGCTTTGAAGGGCAATGGGGGCGAGGGAGATCCAGGCATCACAATGCGGTGTTGTACTCCGACAGCATCACAAGCACATGACGCTATCCCTGTGAGGAGTGGGCTTCACAATGCACTCTATATTTGCTATAATGCTAGCATCTTGATGAGGGGCCTCCCAAAGTGCACCATCAAAGTCGGAGGGGTGCGTGTGTTTGGGTAAACAAGGGACTGAGCTCATCAGCTAAATGAACCAGCATCATGTTGCATTTGATTGCATAACAGCAATTATAAGAAATGTATGTAACATACTGAAATATACTGTCTATACAGGCAATATATCCAAAACAACAGTATCCTGTGCAAGAGGAAGAGAAGTTGTGTGAGACTGCCCTCTTGTGTTTTAAATTCACAGTGCAAATGCATGCTGATAATGTGAATTTGCTGCCAAAATGACATTCAAACAGCATGTAATCCACACATATTAGTGATCAGACAGATCTGTTTATTAAACTGGAATTTAAGATACTTTAATCATTATATCTCTGAACAGGCTGTGTGCACTGTACATGCATGTGTGCGTGTGAGATTCTCACACAGGTGTACACCATCCCTGGTATTTTGGTATTTCCTTTGAACTCCAGTTTCAAGATAGTTGGAGATATCAGCATGAAAGAATCCCCCCCCCCCCACCTGTGATGCAGCACGAACAAACCACAGCATAAGTGAAACAGCTTGTAGCTTGCCTCATGCTGCTTATGCTTGCGATGAGGGCTCAATCATTTTCTTATTTATGCGTTATCAGATTATTGGCTACGGGAACAAGTGTTTCATTTGACAGAGACTGATGAGCAACAGCTCAAGTGGAAAGAAAACAAGAGGCACTGCTGATACTTGGCTGCATGAGTCATGTTGATTTAGGAGGCTGCTGACATTTCAAAATCAAGAAAAAAGCAACCGAGGTGTAAAAAGAAAATAAATAAATTAACAATCTTAAAAAGTGAGCAGAAGTACAACACACTGGAATTACTGATCCGATAACTGTTTACACAGCAAGGTGATTTTATTTATAGAGGGCATTTCAGCACAAGGCAATGGCAAAGTCCTTCACAAGACATCAAAAGCATCAGTTTAATGTGTAAAATATTATAGAAATTACATTATAAAAGTCATATAAATACAAGTAAGAACAGAGCTAAACCAACGTGATTAAATTGAAAGAAATAAGAGAAGGACAACAGAAAGCGCTGCAGAATTGTTTTAAAAGAACTGAGATTTGCAGAAGACCTGCAGTTTTCTTACAGATATGCGGAGCATAAAAACTGAACACTATCTCTCCAGGTTTGGTTCTAAATTAATAAATTCTACAGTGTTTTGACTTAATTTTTCACAGAAGGACAGTTGTGGCTTCAGGTATATTTATTTAATCTCAATGAATCTAAAAATATTAAATTCATTGCACAAGATATTTGGGATATTTGCATTTAATTGGACAGAGCAACCGGGCGACAAAGTAGCACAGGGGTTAGCGCTGTTGCCTCACACCAAGAAGGTCACAGGTTCAAGACCTCCTTGGTCCTGGGTCTGGGACCTTTCTGTGTGCATGTTCTCCCCGTGTCTGCGTGGGTTTTCACCGGGTACTCCGGCTTCCTCCCACAGTCCAAAAACATGCTGAGGTTAATTGGCAACTCTAAATTGCCCATAGGTGTGAGTGTGTGAGTGAATGGTGTGTGTGCCCCACGATTGGCTGGCGACCATCTAGGTTGAATCCCTGCCTCTCGCCATAACGCGCTGGGATAGGCTCCCTGCAACCCTAATGAGGAATAAGCAGGTATAGAAAATGACTGACTGACTGGACAGAGCAACCAATGAGTATTCTTGTGATGTATCTAACATGGAGAGCTGGAACAAACTGATAATGTACACTACTGTAGTTTGGAATCACTAGGAAATCTCTTTTGAAAAAAAAAGCAATGAAGATAACTTTAACCTAATCGGAAATACATTCTATACATTGTTAATGTGGTAACTGACTTTTTTAGCTGCAAATGACTGTTTTTTGGTGCAATATCTACATAGTAGTATAGAGCTCCATTTCCAGCAACTATCACTCCAGTGTTCTATTTGCTCATTGCATCAGAAGGTTAATGTAATAACATTTTCTATTCATTTTACAACTCATGGTGATAAATAAAAGTGTGACTTTTAATGAAAACCACTAAATTGCCTGGGTGACCGAAAACCTTTGAATGGTTGTGTATAGGAGAATATATAGGCTGTGATTTTGTCTATGACAGTGTGAAATATGATTATTTGAATGACTTCAAAGTGACTAAGGGAGAAATAACAGTGTATATATTAAGGGGTTGAAGATCACTATCAAGCAGGACAGACGTGTGTGTTAATTAAAGTGGTATGACAGAGATGTGTATTTATGCATCAGATACTATATTTATAAACGCCTACGTTTGCCAGATGAAACATTATTAAATGCTGTGACGCTGCCACAAGGGGGCGTCATTTATCTATTTCTGCCCTCAAAGTCCAGAACAATCTGTTTTTCTGCTTTTCTCTGTGAACATAAAAAAAAACAAGCAAAGAAATCTTCTACTTTAACAGAGAACATATTTTACATTTATATAGAAAACAAGTAGCTGAAATGCAATAGATCCATTTAATGTGAATGCGATTGCAAATGTCTGTTTACACTCAAGTTGCAAATTAACAAAAAATAACGTACCTTCCTTTAAAGCTGCTAACACATATGAATGTCAAATGTGTTTTTTTGTTTATTTTACATTACATTACATTTTTAGTCACCTCTTCACTTACCATGAGATCCCCTCCAGCAGAAGTTCAGACCTTCTTTCACAGAGTCGAGCAGCTTTTCTCGGAGTAGAAAACCAGTATTACTGCAGGGAATGACAACAAAAGAATAGTGGAAATAGCATAATAATATGCTCATCATGGCATGTGGTATTATGCAGATGAATTTACATGCCCGGGCAGCTCCAGTCAAGACTTGAATGGGGGGGGGGGGGGGGATTAGTACCAGATGTTCATGGGGACCCGGTGGGCAGCCAATAGGGAGGGTCCGAGGGAGGAGCTCGGCGTGTCCTCTTGTGCTCCAAATTCATTCTAACAGGTAGTTTAAAACGCAAACAGGTCAACAGCAGCGCTGAAGACAGTAACTGGTCGTTATCCTGCGAGGAGGACCGTCTCGTGTCTCTGTTTTTTTGCGGGTTTTTTTTTTCCTGGATATGTGCGGACGCTGCGCTCCGGCATGCTGAGCAGGAAGGGTTCTTGCGCGGGGATGATGAGCGCCGCTGCGGCCGGGGTGGACCGCAGCAGGGTCGGGGAGCGGCTGCAGGCTGCGCTGGCCGGGCTGCAGGAGCTGCATCTGCTGAGGGACAGACAGAGCGACATGGTGAGCTGGGCGCTCAGGGTGGACCGGGAGGAGCCGGTCACTCGCGTCCACGCAGACCCGGAGGGTCCCAGGGTGATGGGAGCCGAGGAGCAGCGGCTGGAGGCGACTCTCACAGCCCTGAAGCAACAGCTGGTAGGAAGTTATTTCAATAAAAAAAGCATGAAACAGAATCAAATACCTCTAAAAGATGATTTCATGTGTATGTGGTAGTTTTTTTTTAATATAAGGTTGCATCATTTACTGTAGCCTATTTTTTTTTATATCTTTAGGATTCATATTGGGTTCACTTTTTCCCTTAATAATTTATAATTTGCAGTTAAAATGTTTTTGGATTTAAAAAAGAAGTCTGTGTGAATCCTGCCAGTCAGCTGATGCTCATGTGCATTCACTCTTCAATTATTACCAGACACACTTTCATGCTCTCAGCTGGGGGTAGGAAGTAAGATAGGTGTCATAAATCAAGGTTCATTGCAGGACCAGAGGACTGTAAATTGTGTGTGTGTGTGTGTGTGTGTGTGTGTGTGTGTGTGTGTGTGTGTGTGTGTGTGCACGCGCATTGCAGGGGAGCACCCTCAATCATTAACCACTAATGCCATGAAATGAAAAAAATGGTGTTTTTTTTCCCCTTTTCTTTCTTTTTTTTTTAATGACACTCAATGAGAGTCTCAGCCCAGAGAGGCCTTTTGAGTGCTGCTGACAACTGTTGGAGTTTTCCATGACAAGCTTTTTCCATGCCGCTGCCATTATAACAGGAAGTGCAGGGATTAAGGCGCTATGCCTGACTTCCAATAGAACTGAGAAAATGCTTTCATGGATAAATTGTACAACACTGGGGCCGCATGAGGTTCAAATTGGGTTCTACACTCACCCAAAATGCAACCACAGACCATCAAAAAAAAAAAGACACTAATACATAAACCAGATGTTGAAACCTTTTATTGTAGCTCTTCATTTTTGCAGATGTTTAAATCAACTGCCCTACTTGATCTTAAAAAGAAAATAAAACATTAAACACAGCATTTTGCACTTATAACCCTTTATTTCTATTTTGAGAACAACTGTAATGTTAAAATGTCTGGTCTTGCAAGTCAAACAGTCCTTCATCCCAACCCCCAAGCTTTCCTCCTCCTGTAGTTTACACAATGGCCAGGCCCTCGCTGTGGGGGAGAAATGAGTTACCCACCACTGCTTCTTCCAGGCTCCCCCATGTCCTGCTGGGGTTAATCATCAGCCACAGCTGAGTCTGTTTTGTTTTTCAGATGGCTGTACATTAGAACATCCTTTATCTAAAACAGATGTTCTGTCTGTGAAATTACACCATTGCTTATCTACATCCTGACTTTTGCGCTTAATTTTCCTTCTTCACATGGATGTGAACCCTGTTGCATGAGGATGTGCCAGGAGCTTTTTTTTCTTGTTCTCCCAGCAATTTTTGGTTTAGCTGATCCGGCGCATATTTTTTGTGGGTTCTGGCTAAAATGATATGTGTTGCTTGTGTTGCAGTCTCGTCTTCGGAAGCAGGATGTAGGCCTGAAGACGCACTTGCAGCAGCTGGACCAACAGATCAGTGAGCTGAAACTGGACGTCAGCAAGGTGTCCACGGAGCAGCTGGAGAGTGACAGCAGGCCAAGTTCAGGTTTGTAGTCACACACATACTCACCAGAAGCCCTACAGCGGTTTACTTTATACCAATAAAACAAACATATGCTCATGAGTAATCCTTCCTGCTCTACAGGTTTCTATGAGCTCAGTGATGGCGGCTCTTGCTCGCTGTCCAACTCCTGCACCTCTGTGTACAGCGAGTGTCTCTCGTCCTCCCAGACGAGTCTTCTCCTTCCCCCCATGAGCCCTGCGAACTCTCACATTGGCCCTCCATTACGGGTGGACGTTTGCCGGCGGCGTTCAGCGGATGAGACAACTACCCAGCCCAACCCTCCACGTGCCACGGGCCTCCATCTGGGCAGCAGCAGGATCCGAGCGAGCACTACTGCCACTGAACAGTCACGACCGAGACCTGTGTCAACAGGTAACTGCATTTCTCAATCTCTCATTGAAGCCATTTTGGAATGGGAACTCAGCGTGTGTTTTCCCTGATAACATTAAATTCTTCAGTGTACTGTGTGAATTGAAAGGTAAATCAGTATTTCTGCATTGCGTTTTCATCAGGTGATCTTGATAGGATGATGGCCCAAGGACCGAGCTACTATAAATCTGTGGAGGCGAAGAAACCCTCAATGTACCCAAACCTGAGGACTTCCATGGACCCAAAGTTCCAGAGCAACCTGGTGTCCCGCAGTGGGACTGAAGTGTATCAATACCCGAGCCCGCTGCATGCCGTGGCTCTTCAAAGCCCGATCTTTTCCCATGGTGCTGAATCAGACACACCTGGTCTTCTAGAGGATCATGGAATGAATGGATCCGACACCCTCCAGAGGTCACAAATGAGTTACGACACCAAAACCCTGGGTTACATTGACAAGCTCCTCCAACGCAGCTTGATCAAAATCCAGGGGGAAGCGGGCACGGAGACGCACGGCCACTATCACAAGAAGCCCACTGAAGTTGTAACCGTTTTCCCTGAAGTGTCTCAGAAACCGGCGCCTGAGCCGCAGCCTCGTCCAGCACAAACTACAAACATCATGCCACTAGATAATGAGCAGGATAGGCAGCACATGACATACTCCAGTGAAGGCACAGCTGATAACACAGCCCACCAACAGGCAGAGAGAGCTCTAGAGGTTTCATACCGGTACTCCTACCCTACTGCCATGAGGGAGTACAGCTCTGATGAGGTCACCACTTCATCCTCCAGCAGAAACGACCAAACACAGGGAGAATATGGCAGCATAGTGAGAAGCCATTCAGAAAAGAGGTGCGGTGATAATCTGGCAACAACAAGGCCACCAGAGAGGAAGGGACACAAGCAGAGACCCGTCGCGGCTCACAGCTCCAGCACAGAGGAGAGTCATGGCTTTGAGGTTCACACCGGTCCCACAGCTTCCCCTGAGTTCGTCCATGCCCGGTTTGTCCCTGCTGGTTCTCAGAGGGTCAAGGTGAAACAGGCGGACCGTAAAACCAAAGCTGTAAAACTCAGGAGAAAAAGCAGCGAGAAGCCCCGAGCCATGAGGCCACAACACGGCTACTCCTCCGGCGAAAGGACCAGAGAATGTAGCGGATCCAAGGGAGAAGCAAGAAGATCGGGAAAAGGAAAGGCGGTCCAGAAACTCACCTCCTGTCATTCAGAGGAGCGTAGACAGGGCTCAGGCTCGGACTCGAGCCATTGTGGGCCGGGACTGATGTACAACCACAAGGTCCACCCAAAGGCACATCCCGTCCCCGCTGTTACCAAGTCCAGCAAAAGTCGCAGCAGACAGCAGTTTGCGGAAAACGAGCAGCCAGTGGAACAGAGGAGGAGAAGACAAGGTGCTGCAAAGGGAGGAGATGTGGAGATGTTCCAGGCCTTGTGTGCTCAGCGTCAGAGGTCAAATGCCCACACTCAGGCACCAGGGAGCATGCACATGGTCCGCAGTATGAGTGCCAAGCCCAACCAGTGGATAGGACCTCCGCACCACTTTCAGTCCTCCATATCCTCTCACTCTTTCCTCCACAATCTCAACGCCAGATATCCTGCTGCACCCTTCCACATGGCAGCCCACTACCCACCCAGGTGCGAGTCCGAGTACTCCGCTGAGTGCGCCTCACTCTTTCACTCCACCATCGCTGAAAGCAGCGAGGGGGAGATGAGCGACAACACCACCAACCGCTTCGGAGACAGCGAGTCCAGCCAGAGCTTCCAGTCCCTCTCAGACTCCGACAGTAGCCTGTCCCTGGACGAGGAGGACGGCTATCTGGTGTGGGCTGAGGCCGCGCTGGGGCCTACCGCCGCCGGACGGCCCCTCCAGCAGCTCCCACGCCCCGATCCCCCGGCCTGCCGCATCAAAGCCTCCCGGGCTCTGAAGAAGAAGATTCGTCGGTTTCGTCCTGCCACCATGAAGGTCATGACCCTGGTGTAGCGGAGTTTCCCCCCGGGCAGAATGAAAAACAGAGAGCTGTGGGAAACACGGTCTGTGAACTCAGCGCCCTTCACCATCACTGAGGGACTGCAATTGTGCACTGATTGATTGATTGTTTTGTTGAAAAGAAAAAAAAAAGTGGTTGAAACTGAAACTTGTTGCATTGTATAGAAGCATGTATAACAATTATAATACGTACACTTAATTTGTAAATAGTTATGTTATTATAAGTGCATTTTCCTCATAGCATGTGGCTGCATTTGATTATTTTGATGGGCATAAATGTTGTGGAATTAAACCCAATCTTTTTACATTTCTTATTTCAAGTAATACTTTATTTTCCTGTTTTGCTCATTAATCATATCTGTATTTCTCACTAGAATAAACTGCTATTTAATGTATTCTGAGACAGCTTGATTTTTTTTTTGTGTATCCTCCACTTTACAGTTCACACCCAGCTTTACTTTATGAATGAATAAGTGATGTCTGCAGCATCTCATCCACCAACCTCTCTCCTCTGCTGGTGACTTATCACATGTCTTGAAAAAAAAACTCCACTTAATCGTCACAAATGTCCCCCTGGGGGAGACCAATTTAGCACAGATAGCTGTAAACAGCACCTTATCTGGCTTCCTGATTCTTCCCAGCTGTTGGTTTAATAAGTTGCAGCGTCAACAATCAGCTCAGACAGTCCTGTTTAATTAGTTAGAACTTATCAGCACTCAGACATTTAAATGTGGGCAAACACAGTTGCACTGAAGTACTAAAACCCACAATCACGCTCCTACAATTTCAGTCCTTGGGATGATGGTTGTTAAATCTCAAGTTTCTGTGCAGAGTTGAGGTTTTAAAACAGTTGGTGTATATGGCAAAAGGCGCATGGGATTTAGAAGGAATGGCAGATGATAAGAGGCTCCTCATTTCTGAGCTGTCATGAGGAGATTAGACAGTGGGCAGCTGCACAGAGTTGTCCAATAATCTCATTTCCAAAATCTGCCTTGGCATCTTTCCATTAACATTCTTTCAAAGACGGGGTGAGGAAAAGGCCACTTGTGAAGGTAAGTAGTCGAGAGACCGGCCTTCCAAACTTCAGCTCTCTCTCCCATAGTCGTATGTATTAGTGTTTTCTCCCATCAGGCAGCTACAGTGACCTTAAAGATCCAACTAAGAAGCTTATAGAGCTGACAAATATTTTCAACATTTCATCAAATTTTACTTTGAATCGGTGTTCCCTGTAGATTTAATCACTAAGGAGACCATTATTTTTTAAGGCTCATTAATAATGCATTTAGTGAGATTTTTCACTCAATTTTAGGTTCAATTTGCTTTCAAATGAATAAAAGGCATCATTCTTTGAATAAAAGTGCTTACTAAAGTGTATAAATTAGCAGCATTCTTTTCTCTACGCATCACACAAAGCTACATCCAAAGGGCAAAAACATCAACGCACATCAAAGTTTGCATTTTAATTTCAATTTATTCGGATTTGTACATCCACCCGACCTCTGTCCTCTGCATAAAAGCAACAGTGAGTGGTCAGAGGGATTAGTGCTGCTGTTTTCAAGAGGGCTCAGAGCGAGAATGATAGGCGCTGGACTTGTCTTTGATGTTGATTATAGCAGGACTCTGTCAGCTTGACCTTGTGTGCTTACTGACTTTTCCAGCTGTAGAAGTGGCTCATTTCTGGAGGAACATCTCCCTACAATAGAGAGGTCAGGGTCCTTTTTTGTGCGTCTCTGGGTTCGTCTTTTTTTGTGTCTTTCCCCACGTTCACCATGGCCGTCCTTACCTTCATTTAACTCATTGTTTGAGTTGGTCAGTAAGAAGATGAGCCCACCTGCCTGCTGCAAGTCATGCTTCTCTTTGGAATCTGTTCTTTCAGCATAATTAAATACGAGATGTTTTTCAAAATTAGTGAAATATGTGATGTAATTGGATGCTGGTTGCTGGGTTAATACAATTTGGCTAGGGAGAAAAACCTCTGGGAGTCAAATTAAAAGCAGCAACCCGTGTATTCAGTGAAAAGCTGTAGCCTGAAAATAGGATTTGGTCATGATATTCTATATGGTATAAAGTGCAGTGCGTGGGGGAGGGGGGTACCTTCACACTGCTTTATAAAATACTCCCCACGGATGGCTGTGCAGTCATACTGAAGAACTACAGATGTTTTGTGGGATCTCATTACACAGATTGTGGTTCAAATAGTTTGACTTTGTACTTTGAGAACACATGGACACACGGTCACATTGAATCAGGATCATACATGATCTGCTGACACCACACCTGCTGGTGAAAGGTCCTGTCCAACTCACCAAGGCAGAGATGATAGCTTTTTCTTATGGCTACAGAACCATGCATAATTGTAAGCTTGTTTTTTTTTAAGAATAGTTTTGTGCATTGTCTTTTTTTTTGCAAAAAATTAGATTGATACCAATTAGCTTAGCTTAGCATAAAGACTGGAAACAACTACTCTGGCTCAGTTTAAAATAATAGTGACGCTTAAACAGCGAAATGATCAAAGCGGCAGTTCATTGACTCGACTTGAGTTCATTTTTCTTCACACACACTCTCTAAACCAGTCAGCAGCCATACATGCTTGTCAACTTCCAGTGAGACAAAAATAGATGGTGTCACAAGAAACTACTCTGTGACAGGTAAACACTGAGGTAATGCAGAGATCGCATGCCACTGAGCTGCTTTGGACATTGATCTTATTACACAGTACACATTAGGTCACTGGGTCTTTCCTCCCCCAACACATACGTATCTCATTTGAGTGCAAACAATTAATCAAGGTCTCAATATCCGAAGTGATCCAGGAAAAATAAATATAAAAATGTATGAAAATACCAAATCTGGTATTGTTCAGTTGTTCTGACAGTTCTGTGACATCCGTAAAACAAGAAAAACGTTGCAAACAAACGTAAGAGAGGGAGCAGATAGAGGAGTGAAGAACAACAAAGGGTGCGCTGCAGACAGGTGCTAATTAAACTTTGACTTGGTTCACGTTAGGTCACGGTTGGAGGAGGGGTTCTCCTCTTACGCGTGCATGAGGTAATCCCAAAACCCAACATGGACCAGCCCTTCCCAGGCTGCCTCCACACTCAGAACATATAATACCACTCCAGGCTGTCTTCATCATAGTAATTTTAGCATGTCTGTTGCAGCATGTAATATTTAGTTTTCTCCATTTCACATTGAGTTTAATACTACACATATCCAAAGTTTTGTAAAATGGTCAGCTTATGTTTCTCTGACTCATCTGAAATGTTCTTACTGGATATTTTTGACTCAAGAATTCTGAGTCTGCGAGAGGCTGTGTTACTTCCCCGATGTGAAAACTGGAGAGAAGGTGCTGGGCCTCCAATATAAAATGTGGATTTGCGGCGTTGACAAGTGGGAGCTCAGAATCTCATTACCACCCTGATGAGAGGAGCTTTTCACTACTACCCACAATGCACCCCTGGAAACATAGACAAAATCATGCTTTTCCAGGGACCTGTAAAGCCAGGAGGATTATCTCAAATTTGACATGCGGTTAAAAATCAGCACCAACTTAAACCTGCTTACGCAGTTACAGACACCCACTGGAACATATTTAGCTACAATTTTATGATTTCAAAATATTTTCCAGACAGAATTATGAAGAAATCTGTATATTAAGCGTTTTTTCTTTCACTAAATCCATTATAGGATGCAAAACATTATGACAAGGTCACCAGCTATAAAATGTTTTTGTGAGCTTTTCTTTGCAACATGTGTTTTATAGATTTGTGCTGTATACACAAACTATGCAGGAGCTTCATCTGTAGAGAAACCACAGAAGATTCACCCAGCTCCTCTGCAACCCTTTGGGTGGGGGATGGGCTCTCTAGTGTGAGGTGGCTTTTGTCCCTTTGCTTACTGTACATATGAATGGGGCTGGACCGGAATGTCCAATCTCATGAATGTCAATTGTCTGAGGCCGGAGTTAAGGAGCAGGCTTCTCTGATTGTGTAGAAGTGGACAATGGAGATAGAGAGCGGAGAGATGAGGAGATAGAAAGTGAGGGAAATGGAGAGGAAGCGATGAGCTATGGAGGGCGCGTGTGACAAATCGAGAGCGGTGGAGGCAGAGCGTGAAGATGAGCAGAATGGAGAAAAAAAGCCACAGAGAGGTGTATGATGTTCCGGTCCTGTGAGGCTTAGCCGGCCTTTCCTCAACCACCACCTGCTCCTCTTTAAGCACATCCTGTCATTTAATACCTAATCCCCTCATTCACTCCGGTGTGTTTACTAACCATTGTCTCAACTCTCTTCAAGCTGTGGTCAAGAGGTGGTTCAAAAGTTCGCAGTGTATGGAGAGCACGCACTCACAGTAACAGAGGGCATTGTGAGTGCGTTCGCCCCTGCCAAGCAATTGTCTGAGACGGAGAAAAATCCTTGTGCATGCAAGTGACGGGGTCTTTGGGTTCTTGCTTTTGAGGCCAACATCATTTTGTTGACAGGAGTCAAGCGATATTTGGAGACAGATTGTGCTACAGCCCACTGAAGCAATAAAGAAGTTTATTTTAAAACAGCAGTATGTTTTACTACAAGATATGAGTTTTGCTTTTTTTAAAAAAAAAACCACATAATTACCAAGTTATTGTCTTTAAAATATAATCTACTGCTTCTTCATCATTGAAAAATACATAATGTATTATATAATCTATTATATCTATTAAAATATGGCAATATATTTTATTTCAAAAGTTTAACAGGTGAACACAATGTTTCCTGAAGTGTTTAAATACTAAATTGTGTATGGTGGTCAATGGTAAAAGAGACAACTAATTTTTTGTATCCTGTTTGTTAATCGTCGCTGCCTCATGGTTAAAAAAGAAAAGAAAAGTGAAGCAGAGCAGAAAACACGAGGCGCATAAAGTTGTGCCACCAAATTAAACAAATAAGTGGGCTCAGGAAAAGTAGGAGCAGTTATGCAGTAATCCATCAAACACATACATTTACTTTTATTTGCCTAAAACACGGTGGTTTTACTTGTCCCTTGAAAGTCATAAAAACAGTCTCGGTGACTCTCAGAACCAGCGTTCATGCTTGGGTAGGCAAAAATAATTACTCCACAATCTCCCTGCATGCAGCTTACTGGGGTCCTACCCGGAGTGTGCAATTTCCAAAAGGAGACATGAGCTCATGAGGGGGAAACAGAGGCCTGTGTATTTGTGAAGAAGCTGCAGATGAATACATTGTGTTTCCTCTTTTATCAGTCCTATCAGCGCCTGTTTGAGGACGTCCTGGCTGTTTTATGAGCAGGAAGTCCTGTGTCGGCTCAGGACGCCGCCTCTCCTTTGTCAAGCCTCGGGCTCTAAACAGCTCAATTGATCTGTCCTTCAGAGAGCTGTAACTATCCCGCTTTATCTCACTTTTTCTTCCTACCGTAGGGGTTTGTCGAGAGGCTCGCCAACAAAGCCACCAATTCTCATTATAAACAAAAAAACAAGCCCCGACTCCTCTGAAGTGGTTTGCGTGAGCTCTGAAGGAGGACATCAAAAGAGCGGCAAGAGTGACAGCTGGTCCTCCTCTTGGTCAGGGCCCCCTGATAAGATCAGAGCGACAGGAGAACATGGGACCCAACAGGTACCTCCCTCCCGCCCCAGCACCCTCCTCACTGCTCCCATATGGCCACTAACAAGTCCTTCATCGACCAACACGTCAATTCCTCTGTGACGCTTCAGCCTGTTTTTTCCCCCCCGTTAGTGCACTGAAAACATCAGCGCCTGCAGCATTTATTTGTATTACACTGTATGTACATACTGTATGTGTTCTCCCTGGTATATACAGAGCTACGTGAACATTCTGCTTTGTTTCTCATCACCTCTGCACTGTTTGACTGCCCTTCACATGTGACTGCTCTCTTCCTACAAGACGCCATAAACCTGTTGGTAGTGTTTTCACAATGACCACTTGAAAGCCGTAGAGCTTCCTACAGCTCCTCGCCTAATGGACTCTGGTGTAACACCTATAAAAAATGTTTTCGACTTTTGGAGTGAAGGCTTGCGTCTCTTTCCCCTGCACGTGTCTAGTTAAAGAAAGGCTCAGCTGGCAAGTCTAAAAGAGTCAATATTCTATTTGTTTTATGGGCTTTACAGTTTTATGGCCCTTCAATTCTTCTTTTTCATTACCATGGTCCATACGAAATAACAATTCCTTTTAATTGCTTTCATCTTCTTCATGATACTTGTGGGAAAACATAGTCGGTGTTGAAATAATATTCCAAATTAATTTTGAGGGGCAAAAAAAAATAAACTAACATACAGTTATAACTAGCATGATAAGTCTTTTTTTCCAAAGCATGGGAGACTTTCCAATTAAATATTATTCAGCTGGGGGAAGTTGCTTGTTATGGGGAAAACTGCAGCATTTCCTTGGGGTCAATAGCTCACTGTTTGGTTTGTTTTCCTTTGTCTCCCAGGTATAGTTAGTGGTTAGCTCACCATCTGAGACAGGTCACAGCTCGCAGGTGCTGTGGCGAAGAAAAATTGTGGAGGATAATGAGACCCCTTTCCTCAACACACACTGAGCTAGAATCATTGTACAGTATATTTCCTTTCAATGCTCAGATCCTATTGTCTTTCATTAGTCTCTATTTCACCTTTTCTGTGTCTTTCTCGGGCCAGAAAAAGAAACAAACTGTGTAGCAGGCAATTGTAATTTCAGCTGGCTCCACTAACACCCGGAGGTCTTGTCGCTGGACTGATTTGGACAGACCGGCCCCTCTCTCAGTGCAGGGGTCAGGGGTCACCCAGGGAACAGACTGATCTGCCATGCGGTATCGAGTCGCTGCACCTATAGGACTCACAATGTGCACAAACAGGTTCAGACAGCTAAGTCAGACAGCTAACATCACATTAACTCTTTATTCTACTCTCAGTTTAGTGCGGCTTCATATTTTACAAATAATAGTAGAATCTATTGGCAGGTTGCAACCAAAATATTTAGACTCCTCATCATGTAAAATGATCCATGGTCCTGTGATTTGTATATGTTATACTGATAAATGGCTCTTTGAAACATGACACAAAGCAACCGAAGGGGGAGGGCTGGCCTTAACCCTTTGTACCGGGGTATTAGTGAAAGTTGAAGGGGAAGGCTTACAGACAAGAAACGGATCTTGTTGTGAGCAGCAGTGAAAGGCTATAAGAAAGGATTTATCAGTGGAAGGAAATGCAAAAAAAAAGGATTGTTCCGTTAACCGTGTTGATTTTAGATAGATGGAATGTGTTTTTACAAAGGCAACATATGGCAAGTCTTCCTTTATCTGCCGGCTGTTAGCACCGCAGCTTCCTGGCATAAACATGTTAAAAGGGTGGCAAGTGAACTTCCTTTTTACGGCTCTTAAGATAAACATTAACACCTGACAGTGAATGTGCTTCAAGATAAACCAAGATTAGTATTTTGATTTATGTCCCGTTGGTAAAAATGAAGGTACCACTGAAGAAATATCATGAACACGCAATGGCTAATGTGTCATGATATATTAACAGCAGTGAAGTGGATAAATCATCAGAATCAAGACCACAGTGATGTGAAAAGTCCCCCCCTCCAGAGGTCTGGATGATGACATGTGGATGATATGTTTATATGGGGTGTGTACCGAGGCAGTAAATCACAACAGGCCTGGATTGTAAGGGAGGATGACAGTCTATCTGGGGCCCCATGTGTTTTTAGAAAGAAGGGGGTTAGTTTGGGGGTAAACTCTGTCACTTTGAGAGAGGTTGACCTGGCAGGTTTGACCCCAGAGTTCCTTTGAACAGGACAACCCAGGGTGACACTCTGGGCCAGTTTGTTGAGGGATTTGCACATGAAGGACTGAGGATTTAGAGGACCTCAGAAGACATCCTGCAACTGAGATCCCTCATCTTTAAAAAAAAAATGCGGCATTTCTGACATTAAAATAAAAACAGATGAGGTTCACATGTAGCAAAACACATCCCCTCCTCCCCTGGAGGAATACGGGGACGTGTAATGTGGAGTGTGTTTTTGCAGATATCTGGATGAGGTCAAGTTTTAACATCAAAGCATCCTTCAAACTCTATCTAACAGCAGTTAACCATATGTTCATATGGAGGTAGGCCTCAACTATCGCTACAGTTCACAGAAATTAGGTAAATTGACAGGATCAGCGAGGACATGGCAGGTTTATTCATCGAAAATATACAGGATATTGATAAAAGCAGCACAGATGGTTGTAAAAGGTCATAAAAACATTTACACACACTTTATTAAGGCAAGGAGGAGGAGGTGTATCAACCTAACTGAGACTGAATTTTCAAAACAATGTAACATAGGTTAAGCAACACATTGTGGTATGCTGAGGTAGTGAGGTCTTCCAGTTCAAAACAACAATTATAGTATTTTCCGTGGGAACCCTCCGCAGTATGGCCTCACTTAGGATCAGTCACGCTGCCTCATGGCGCCACCTTACAAATACCATAATCATTAAATAAATACAACTAAAGATGGTGACACCGGTCTCAGACGCTCCTGTCAGGCTACATTCAGCCCTCGTTTGGTACAGGTTGACACCACCGCACTCATGGCTCCCAAGCAGGTCTGTTCTATTGATCGGAGCTGGACGTACTTAGTTGGATCAATGCCCATCCCCTTTCACTGCTCTTTAGGATCTGCACCACCAGCACATCCTTCCTCAGCGGGATTGATGACAGCAGAGACATCCTCTCCTCCCCTCCGGCCATTGGAGCTATTAAAACAAAAAGAAAAAGGAACGGGACGGACGGAAGGGTCCAGCTTTGATGCCGTCTCTGTACAGATTTGGCATCCAGATGACGTGTGCTCAAAGAGCAGATTAGCTTTGACAGTTGTTTCTGGAGAGAGGGACTAATCCAAGCTGTCTGGAGATCCTCAGTCATGCAACATAAAGGCCAGGGCAGGTACGCCGCGTCAAAAACCCACAGAGCAGTTCATCTGGCCTTATCTCTCAAGACTCCAGTGTAAAGATCCATGGAGCAGATTAGGAGTGTTTACATTTGGTGGAGATTTTTATCCTGACATTCCTTCAGAATTAGACATGCTGTGTGAGCCCGGAGTGGATTCCTGTCTCAAATAAATTCTGTGTGCCTGCAGTGAGAACACTTCTTATTTTGGTGACAGGCAGCACATAAGCCAAAGCTGCACGCTCTTGCACAGAAGGGCACTCCTTGGGCATATCTCAGTGTGTATCCACCTAACAAACACCCTGGCTCTCCGGGGGATCCACTATGTGTTGTCATGGCAGTCCTCCAAACACAGTAGGGATGTATTTAGGGGCTTTGTATTTCCTGTGTTTACCAAGCGTCTTGGGCAATCCTGCAGTGAGGCACAGGATGCTGGTCTCTACAATGGCAGCAGCGAAGTCTTCAGGATCCTCTACGGAGGCAGAGAAGGGAGGCTAAAGCCGGGATGACAATAGTGTGCGGGGACTAAGCTTTTATGTCCCTTTTCCATCATACTGGCTAGAATGTTAATGACTGGCATCCACTCCGCTCTTACCCTTCCTCCGCTTTGCTGCTTAGCTCACCCACTGCATCAGGAGGCAGGACTCAACATTGGTACATTCTTACGTTAAGACATCGCTGTGTGCCGTAAGTGGATTTGTCAACTGGGACACTAGTTTACAGAAGGATCTGAACAAGAATCAGAGGACAGTAATCTGGCCAGTTTTAGCTTGGCATCGCCTAATATAGCCAACCGCAATCTAAGTTGGAGGTGTAAGTGGCTTTTTCAGGCATGAGATCAATTTCCCCAAACACTGTTCCTTCTCACTGAGCACGCATATGCACAAGTAATGGCTACTGTAGATCCTTAATGCACCATTGAGTTTGCTGGATTGGTGGCAGGGGAATAGTTGTCATCAATCACCTTTTGTAAACATCAACTCAATTATGCAGTAATGTGTGCTGGTGTTTAGCATAATGAAAGGCCAAGCTTGTTCCCCTGTTGATAAAAAGATCTTTACTCTGAGGCCGTTTTTACCTCTAACTGGACACAATGTTCTCAACATGTTAGAAGTCATCATTTGGTTGATTGCTTGAATAAAATCATATTAGGGTGTTGCCTTCTGGGAAATTTTGTTTACTCAGACCAGGTTTATGTTGTCTCTCTAAGCGTTATATCAAGAAGTAGTCAATGTTTTAATGTCAGCTTTTACTTAAACCTTAATTTTTTTAAATGGGGTGAAGCTGTGAAAAAAAATCATTGGTCGAGACTGAACTACCTTTAAAAATATTGGATGAATTTCTTACATTTTGTAGCAACATTCATGGCCCCCCGGGGGATGAATCCTAATGACCTTGGTGATTTCCTGACTTTTACTCTTGCATCACCATAAGGTTAATATGGATGATTTTGACCGGAATGTCTTGACCACTAATAATGTGGATTGCCGTTTGGTGCAGACAATTTATGTGCCCCTAAGGATGAATTGCAATCATTTTAGCAATCCCTAAACATTTCATCTAGGGTCACGAGTAGGTCAAATAGTTCATTTGTCCAATACTTTGGTTAATGATACCTTGGTTAAAAATACCCTCAATAAGCCTCAGCTGTGCTTTGTGCTTAATGCTAATTAGCACATGTTAGCACGCTAACTAGATGGTGAACATGGAAACGCATCAAGCAGCAAAATCATGAAAACATTATACCTGCTGAATCTTGTTATGTTAGCATTGTCATTAACATCCTGTTAGTATAATTATGTTTAAAAAGCACAAAGTCACTTGCATGGCTGCATGTGTCTGAATTACATTTCCAAACATAATTCCTAATTAGTTTTAATTTGATTTGAATCATAGTGATATATCTTGAGATGGATTTGCACACAGGAGAAACTGAAATATACATTAATTTTCATTGAACTAATGTATGTAAATAGTCAGTTTTTCAAACCTAAACAGTTCCATAGCATTCTTTGTGTATCACTAGTATATAAATAGGCTACTTTATTAAAATCAGATTCAACGCATGCAATGTCAAATTAAATCCTATTTGAACACTGAGGCAGAGAAGGAAGGGGCTTGTTAACTCAAGAGAAAGAGAGTGAAAGTCAGTTTAAAGCACAGTCAGCTGACTTGTACTTCACTTCACATTCCTAGTGCTCTGCCAGTTCCTCATAGCAAATCTGACATCGCAGCCCCCTGCAGAGTGCCATCCTTCATCCCTACGAGTCTCGTGTCTAATGAGGGGCTTGAATTCAGACCCATTACTTCACCACTGTCCAGGGCCTGTCTTTCCCATCATGTTGCACAGCCTAGCTGCACTCGCCTCCTTTTCTACTTTACTGTTCAAAGTGTTCTTAAATGCAAGCACTGCAGGAACTGAGTGGAGGCTAAACTCCATTATAACTAGTGGTTACAGATAGTTAAGAACGTGCCAGGACACTCAACATGAAGAGACCCATTATTCCTGCACAACGCTACGCTTTAAAATTGAAGTCACTGTATTCTCGTCATTATCAAGTGTTAGTAGTGTTAAGTCTTAATGCTGTGATGTTACAGGGAATTGAAGCTTCTCAGCCTCGGGCCATAATAAACTATACTGGTTGAATTCCTGATTTAGCTCAATCTGCTGCCAGCATAAATGTGCAGGGACAGGAGGACAACTTGTTTTAATATATTACCCTCAAAATGAATAAGAGAAGGAATATTTTCAACATTATATCATAACACAAATTTGGAAATGAAACTAATTTTCATGGCACGTTCAGTCACATCCCTGGAGGCAGTGTCTAGAAATTCTTTCCACAGAATGGAAATCAGAGAAGAAGAAAAAAATCTCTCAGCAAAAGCGTTTTATATTTCATTATAGTCACTGTGCAATACCAATCTTATTCTTAAAATGGAATTTCCTCATTCATTTTTCATATTTAGTTTCAGTGCTGAAGCTACCTGACCTGTATTTATCAATATTGCACAATTGCACCCGCCTTTTTAAAGTAATTAGAGGGTTAGCAATGTGCTATTCTAATGATAATGAAAAGATAACTACTCCCAAATACACCTTATCATCATGTAATTGCATCCATTATCCTGTCAAAACAGCGAAACAAAAGAAATCAAGCAAATTTTCAAATGTTATGGGAAAACGCAGCGGTGCGGATCACCCACAGCGAGCATATGTTTAGCTCTGAGTAGACGGTGGTAAAACGAGTCCTTCTTTACACACAAACACGACATGTCTGAAATGAGTTTTGGTGTTGGGCTTCTACCTCTTGCTGTGAGGTGCTTCTTTCACACCCTTTCACCAAATGTCAATTGGCAAATAAGCCCAGCCCACCCCCCTTAGAGAAGACCCTGATTAGTCTACCAATTCTCTTTATAAAGGGTGGGAGGCAAGAAGATGCTAAATGTGTGTAAATAAAGAATTATAGACCTTTAAATGGTCGCCAATTCACACAATACTAATCATTTTAAATCCTGCAAATAGCTCAAACAAGAAAACTCGCGTGCTCAACTAAATGGCTTCAGAGTATAATGGGTGCTGACCCGAAAGGCACAAAAATACTAAAGTAATGTCATCAGCAATGATGATTATAACTTTAAGAAGAGGGAAACAGATGCAGTCCTGCAAACACACAGATGCGGATGAAGACACAAGGCAAACACACAACAACTATCTGCGTGACAGTTGGCTTATTTATGGTTTGCTTTTTACACAACAACGCAGACTTGAAATGTTATCACGCGGCAATCACAATATGAATGGAGACAGACAAGTAGGGGAAACATGTTAACACATCATCTGCAGTACAAACCATCTCTGACAAGATAAAGACACACAGTGTCTCTACAGGCGTCTGCTAAGTGGACAGCATTCTTTCTTTGGCTTTTGAACTTTCCCTGCTTCAGGCCTTTTTTTTTCTTTTTTTTTTGCCTCCTCAAGACTACAATTGTTCCGGTGTGGTCATCAACAATGACTTGGGTGTGTGCGTAGCATGTCTGCAGCTCCACGCTCCTCTGATTCCTGTTTCGCTATCCGAACAGGCCTGGACGACACACCTCACGTCTTTAGTGCTCTCGCAATGGAAGGCAGGAGACATCAGCCAGAGACCTGTGTGAGAATACAGAGACATCTGCAACGCTTGACTGCCAAAGAACAATTCAATCCAAATTGAAACCATATAGCATATATCATTCATGACAGCAAAAGGGGAAAAAAATACATTTTTCTATTTTTTTTTCTAAGCCAGAAAAACAAAATCTGAAATGAATCAAACCCTGTTATGAGAGTTTCATTTTCATCTCACCCAAAATAATTCTCGGTTGTGAGAATTATTTATGCTTGATTTAATGCGCAGCACAATTAATACATGTTTTGTCTTCCTAAGCACAGCTTCAGGCTTTAATTAAACTCCTCGACAAGTAATGACCCAATTACCTCCACTCAACATGTTCACATAGGACAGCCAGTCACTGGGTTCAACCCCACAGGTGTCCGGAGTACAAGCCCAGAAACATCAAAAGACATCTTTTATTATCCTTTTTATGGTCTACTTGCTTTGCCCATTCTATTTACCCATGATGTCTTTCTCAATGCTAAACGAAGCATCCTCTAACGATCTATTACATGTCCAACTATGCAGATGGACACTTTGCGCAGGCCTTCACTTTTACAAATTTAGAAAGATTAGAGATAATTGCCTGTTATATGCAATAACACTTAGTACTGCATAATCTTTGGGCGCTTTTTTTCCCATTTTGGTTGTATAAAATATTCAGTCAGTTTCTTTTACAACACTTAACTGATTACATTCTAACAAAAATAAGCACGGTGTGGTTAAGAATAGGGAGTAAAAGTACATATTATGTGACTAATTGCAAGTTTCAGGGACAGGCTACCATTTCCCATGAAAATCCATGAGAACTTATTCTGAATATGGCCTGTTTTGTGTAGACTTCTTGCAAAAGTACCTTATTTTATTACATGTTTATGGTATAATTATGTGGAAATAAAGTGGTATGTGGACATAGTATACGTAAGTATATAAATTGCATATTATATGTAACATTATATGGTTCTTAAGCCTCAGGGTGTTGTTGTTGTTTTTTTTAACCCACCACAGCTCCAAGTGCATAGACTGAAATCCCTCCTCTCCCAGGCTGGTGCTGTACTAATCAGTGTACTAATGAGTTTGGCCGGATTGCAAATCTGCAGACTCATGCTCTTACTAGGCATATGGTTGCTCATCCTGGTTCCAGACAGTAAACAATAGCGCCTTTAACAAACTGACAGAGCTAACTGCAGGAAAAAACAATGCACATCCAGCTGTTTACAGCATCTAATTTGTGCTGTCCATCCTGAACCTCCACCTCCGGTCTATCTGCACACTTTGAGAGGGGGGGGGGATACCCTCCCCCCAGCTGCATCCACTCCTTGTGCTATGTTCCTGGAAGACCACAGGAGTAATCAATGAGTCATGTGTCCTGATTACAACCATCTCCCTATGGGGCATCTTCAAAGGGCTCCAGAGGAGATGGAGAGAGGGAGCAGCATTGCCCTCCATGGGGTAATTACATGTTGGGGCTTCATGGTTTCTACTCCTTTTCTGTGGAGAGTAA
The DNA here is from genome assembly GCA_030544235.1 of Lepturacanthus savala. Classification (NCBI taxonomy): domain Eukaryota; kingdom Metazoa; phylum Chordata; class Actinopteri; order Scombriformes; family Trichiuridae; genus Lepturacanthus; species Lepturacanthus savala. The sequence continues at coordinate 11,416,012 of CM060478.1, forward strand.
GTCAGGCTTAAAGACAGACCAGTTAACGATTCAGCCAGTCTTGTTAGCGCAGTGGGAGGCTACTCCAACCACTGATCACCAACCGGTGGTGCATGCCATTCAGAATTATATATACAAATCCACCCTCGTGCACACACAAAAAACCATATGCTCAGTGCGCAGTGTTCAGGTTAGTGAGAGTCACAGATGAGGACATTAACAGGGACTAAAGATGCTATAGAGAAACACATGTGACATGTTCAAGTTTGGCGCAGCTGAGCACACGTCTGTTTATTCCAGGAAAACGAGCCAAGTGTTTGAGAGTTTATGAGTTAAAAGGGGCTGTAAAACTAGACAAACACACTTAAGGGCTGTCTGGCTACCTTTAGGGCTTTTCGTTAAACTTCCGTTTGTCCAAAGGTTTGTCCAATGACGTGCAAATATATTTTTGTGTTTTCTTCATATAAGCATGTCATGGCGGATAAAATCCTAAAAACTGATCGGAGCCTGTGATATCAGTTTTCCATGCATCAAACTTTATAATATTGTATGCAAAAAATATTTTATTTTTCATTATTCTATAAAAAACTGCCTGTTGTAAATGTCAGGCTGAAGTGTAATAACTGTAATTACAGCAGCGGCATAACTGAATGTAATGTTGTACATCTTTTGTCTATTTAGACGTGGTCCTTTATCATTATGAGTGTGAAAGGTCCTTAAATAGTGCTTGAAATGATGATTACATGGAAAGAATACCAAGAGTGGTAGCATGGAGCCTGAGTGGCTGATGGTGTCTTTAGGTTAAGCCTCCAGTAAAACCCTGTCTGCACGGTAGTAAACAGAGAAGGGTGATCAGAGCTAAAACAGTCATTAGCTTCCTGTAATGAGGGAGAATAATACAGAAAAGGTATGTGTGTGTATGTGTGCGTATTTGTTTTCATGTAACCTGTGCACCAGTGGATTCCCATGCAGGTCCTGCAGGTCTCCTGAATGAAAATCCTTCTTTTCAGGTGCATTCCATCTTAAAAACAACATTAAGGAAATTAAAGAAACTCGATGCCTGCAGTGCTTGAATTCCTCATAATTTTAGCAACAGAAGATGTTATTCAGCTGGGCTGTAATCAGCGATGAATGTTGGACCACACATACCAAGAAAAAAAAAAGTAGATAAAACGTAGATTTATCTGCAGTTATTTTTTATAGCCATTATACCATGAGATGATGTTTCAACTTCATTGTGACATATAATACAAAAAAGAGAATATTCATATACAATGCAAACAGTCTGACAATATAAAGTATGTTATTTCATTTCATGTCATACATCCACTGTAAAAAAAAAATCATTATCCCTGACTGCCCTCTAGTGGACAAAAGCTGTACATAGCAGTGACCTTTGGCCTCCCCTACAGTCAATACCATGATGAATATAGATGAACGTGACCTTTATTTAAAATTTAAAAGCAGAAACACTAAATAACATTGTTAATAATCAACACAGACATGTTTTTAAGAATAAGAATATTAATGTGTTAGATATGTTTTTTTCACAAAAGGTTTTAAATTCTGTTGTTAAGATCTTCAAAGCTACATCATCTTCTCTTTCTCCCTCAACATAAATATGAATATGCAATAATTTTTTAAAAGTTTAACAAAAGTTTAACTGTTGGAGCTGCTTCAACTGTTTTTTTAATGTAAATTTCATTCTCAGTATGTGTAGTTTACTAGAGACTTTATGTTTCCACATCACACTTGGGTAAATATTAAATAATGGAGCAGGATTGGCTTCCAAACCACTTTAAAGCCCACCTCTTTAAATCGGATTAAAGGTGAAAACAGTTTACTCTCGTCCAACTCTGCATATGCATCATTCTATACAGTGAAGCTCAAACATCCAACTGCAGGAAGAAGGGGAAAAAAGCACATTTTTGAGTGACATGGGATCAGGGCGCATCTTCAAAGCTTCAGAGATAAAGAGTCCCAGAAGACTGAAGGACTCCTGCTGCCTCAGCCACAGATCACCGATAAAGGAAACAACGAGATCCTGCCTCTTACCTTTCTGTCAACACTCACTCAAGACCTCCGCTGCAAGCACAGCTCCCAGGCAAACATATGTGGGATGGAACAGATGTGCAAGCTGGTTGACCTTTAGTTTGCAAAAAGACTGAGTCATAAACATGAAATACAGGTCAGGAGGCAAAATATGTTTAAAACAGAAAATCTTCCAGAAGGGGGTTCTTACATTTTATAGCCATTTCAATGGAAAGCTTTAGAAAGGTGGTTAATTAGAGACTCTAAATTGCCCATAGGTGTGAATGTGGAAGTGAATGGTGTGTGTAGCCCCATGATGGACTGGTAGACTTGACTGCTGTAACGCTAATTCAAAATGCTGCTGCTAGAGTCCTCACTAAGACTTAAAAAAGTAGCTCCTATCACTCCAGTTCTGAGGTCCTTGTACTGGCTTCATATCTGCCAAAGAATTAACTTTAAAATACTTTTACTGGCTTATAAAGCACTGAGACGTCTAAGGCCTGAGTTTATTTCTGATCTGCTGATCCCTCATGAAGTATCCGGACCTCTTAGATGGTCTGGGACAGGTCTGCTCTCTGTTCCCAGACTCAGGACTAAACATGGAGAAGCAGCGTTCAGTTTCTATACCCAGATATGCACATCTGGAACAATCTCCTAGAGAACAGCAGGTCTGCTGCAACTCTCACTGTTTTTAAGTGAAGTAAGGTGAAGACTTTTCTGTTTGCTGCTGTCTATTGCTGGTGTTATTTAATTATTTTGTTTTATTCACTTAATTATTTTCCACTGCACTGTAACTTTGTTATTGTTTTTCATTAATTTTTTCCCTTTTTAATAAACTGTTTTAATTATATATTGCTTGTTTGTTGTTTTTAATTTCAATTTCTTTATTTTTAATCGTATCTAATTTGAATTCATTTAATTTTTCCCCTTTGAATGAACTGTTTTTAAATTGTATTTTGATGATTTTAATGTTTTGTGTAAAACACTTTGAATTACATGTTGTTGAAAGATGCTAAACAATAAACTTGGCTTGCCTATAAAATGACTGACTGCTTTCGAAACAAGTTGAATTTACATCAACTCACTGTTAAATAAAGATTATTTTGATACTTTTTTTCCCTCAAAACACGACATTTTGTGATTTAAAACAATGCGAATGAAATGAGTTGATTCCATGTCAAAGATACGCTTTGAAAAATGTTGAGTCTTAGCAACAAAACTGCAGCTGCGCTTCTTCGTCGCTAGGCGTCGCCATGGTTCCTGGTGACGTCATCAGTGCTAAAGCTAAAAGGCCGATAACTGCAGCGTCTCCTCGCCGGGTGCGGTGGCGTGCGCCTGTAATCCAAGTTACCGGGAGGCTGAGGCTGGCGGAGCGTTTGAGCTCAGGAGTTCTGAGCTGCAGCGGACTATGCCGATCGGGTGTCCGCACTAAGTTCGGTATCGATATGGTGCTCCTGGGGGAGCCCGGGACCACCAGGTCGTCTAAGGAGGGGTGCACCGGCCCAGGTCGGAAACGGAGCAGGTCAAAGCCCCCGTGCCGCTCAGTAGTGGGATCGCGCCTGTGAATAGACGCTGTAGAGCAGCCTGAGTAATACAGCGGGACCCAGTCTTTTACACAAATAATACATCACCACAACACACAACAACACACACACACACGATACAACATCAATTCTTTACATCTACAAACTCACAACATTCAACAACAAACCTCACAAAACAAAGCTTCTTCTGTCTGTTACACACTGACTCCTCCTGGACAACAGGAGCAACTACTACTACAACTACATCAATGTACAACCTCACACACACTACACTACACTCACTACATATTAATAGTTCTCTCGCTGTCACAAATGAACTTTGATTTATTTTAGGATATTAATTGACAGAGAAGTCCTAAACTAATGTTATAATAAAATAGATTCAAACCACCACATGTTTAGAACAGTATCAGAGGGGAGAAAATGCATCAACATATTTTATTTTTCTGACAACCGCTTTTTTTTTTTTTTGATGAAGAATTCACATATAAAACTTTAGTTTTTGGTATTTAATTAGACTTAATATTTACATCATTCACTGTTGAAGTTCTCACATTCAAACCTCCCTATCATTTAATATTAAACATGCGGACAACAACTTTACAACAACAAATAACAAATAAATATTTGTGATCTTCTTTTTTTGTCTTGTTTGTTTTTCCAAAATTATTGTGGAAAATTCTATTTCGTGCTGCAGGAAAGTTACCAAACAGATGGTTTCTCCACTGGGTTCATCAAAACACTGAGAAGACAACTATTAACATATAGTCAGTGTGTAGTTGTGTGTGTGAAGGTTCAGTTGAAGTTTGAAACACTGAAAGGAGCAGAAATGTTGAAGTGTAGATGATATATTGAGCTGGAAGTGTCAGTTGGAGGGAAAGTCCTGATAAATTAATGCAAAGACCATATCATCTAAAGTATTGACTGTATTGTCAAGACTGAAATTAAAATCTAAAGAATAAAAAATAAATGGATGGGATGACGTGTTTGGTTGTTAATAAATAAATAATAAATTAAATGATAAATTAATAGTAAATAAATTAATGTCACAAATCTAGTTGACTTCAACATACTATATGACCACAAACAATAGATCAACTTATTAAAAGTCAAATCTCACTTCATGCTATATAAAGGTTATTATTTTAAATAAAAAGTATTGGAGAATGTGTCCAGTTCTTTCTATAAACACTAAACAAATCTAGTTCAACTTACTCTATGACCACAAACAATAAATCAACTTATTAAAAGAAATGAATTAGTTTAATAAATGATTCATATGTTTGAGTTGTGCTTCAAACTGGAGTTGAGCAGCATCATCAACATTCAGCTCTGATATTATCATGTTTATCACTGATAATGTTTAGAAACTGTTGAATCTCTTAGCAACAAAACTGCAGCTGCGCTTCTTCGTCGCTAGGCGTCGCCATGGTTCCTGGTGACGTCATCAGTGCTAAAGCTAAAAGGCCGATAACTGCAGCGTCTCCTCGCCGGGTGCGGTGGCGCGCGCCTGTAATCCAAGTTACCGGGAGGCTGAGGCTGGCGGAGCGTTTGAGCTCAGGAGTTCTGAGCTGCAGCGGACTATGCCGATCGGGTGTCCGCACTAAGTTCGGTATCGATATGGTGCTCCTGGGGGAGCCCGGGACCACCAGGTCGTCTAAGGAGGGGTGCACCGGCCCAGGTCGGAAACGGAGCAGGTCAAAGCCCCCGTGCCGCTCAGTAGTGGGATCGCGCCTGTGAATAGACGCTGTAGAGCAGCCTGAGTAATACAGCGGGACCCAGTCTTTTATACAAATAATACATCACCACAACACACAACAACACACACACACGATACAACATCAACTCTTTACATCTACAAACTCACAACATTCAACAACAAACCTCACAAAACAAAGCTTCTTCTGTCTGTTACACACTGACTCCTCCTGGACAACAGGAGCAACTACTACTACAACTACATCAATGTACAACCTCACACACACACACTACACTCACCACCGGGCTCCCCCAGGAGCACCATATCGATACCGAACTTAGTGCGGACACCCGATCGGCATAGTCCGCTGCAGCTCAGAACTCCTGAGCTCAAACGCTCCGCCAGCCTCAGCCTCCCGGTAACTTGGATTACAGGCGCGCGCCACCGCACCCGGCGAGGAGACGCTGCCGTTATCGGCCTTTTAGCTTCAGCACTGATGACGTCACCAGGAACCATGGCGACGCCTAGCGACGAAGAAGCGCAGCTGCAGTTTTGTTGCTAAGATTCAACAGTTTCTAAACATTATCAGTGATAAACATGATAATATCAGAGCTGAATGTTGATGATGCTGCTCAACTCCAGTTTGAAGCACAACTCAAACATATGAATCATTTATAAAACTAATTCATTTCTTTTAATAAGTTGATTTATTGTTTGTGGTCATAGAATAAGTTGAACTAGATTTGTTTAGTGTTTATAGAAAGAACTGGACACATTCTCCAATACTTTTTATTTAAAATAATAACCTTTATATAGCATGAAGTGAGATTTGACTTTTAATAAGTTGATCTATTGTTTGTGGTCATATAGTTGGTTGAAGTCAACTAGATTTGTGACATTAATTTATTTACTATTAATTTATCATTTAATTTATTATTTATTTATTAACAACCAAACACTTCATCCCATCCATTTATTTTTTATTCTTTAGATTTTAATTTCAGTCTTGACAATACAGTCAATACTTTAGATGATATGGTCTTTGCATTAATTTATCAGGACTTTCCCTCCAACTGACACTTCCAGCTCAATATATCATCTACACTTCAACATTTCTGCTCCTTTCAGTGTTTCAAACTTCAACTGAACCTTCACACACACAACTACACACTGACTATATGTTAATAGTTGTCTTCTCAGTGTTTTGATGAACCTGGTGGAGAAACCATCTGTTTGGTAACTTTCCTGCCGCAGGAAATAGAATTTTCCACAATAATTTGGGAAAAACAAACGAGACAAAAAAAGAAGATCACAAACATTTATTTGTTATTTTTTTGTTGTAAAGTTGTTGTCTGTGTATCTAATATTAAATGATAGGGAAGTTTGAATGTGAGAACTTAAACAGTGAATGATGTAAATATTAAGTCTAATTAAATACCAAAAACTAAAGTTTTATATGTGAATTCATCAAAAAAAAAGAAAAAACGGTGGTCAGAAAAATAAAATATGTTGATGCAATTTCTCCCCTCTGATACTGTTCTAAACATGTGGTGGTTTGAATCTATTTTATTATAACATTAGTTTTTTTTAAAAATAAACAAAGCATATAGGCTTTTCCACTGTGCTGGTTAACGGTGCTGCAATGAAAATCATAAGAAACTGGCCCATAGTTGAATCTGCTGCTGACCTCTGAAACAACCTGCAGGTACAGTTTTGATCCCAAATGTTCCAAAATAATTAATATCAGAGTCAAATTCCACTATAAAGACTAGCAGTTTTTTTGAATAGGAACTGACCAAAGCAACATATTTTAATCAGGATGAATTTAGGTCTTTAATGTTAGTTTCCATCAGTATCACTTATAAATATTGGACCTCCTCTTTATATTGTTCTTTATGATACTAACTATAAAATGAACAGATCAACTTACAAAACTTTTTTCGTGACAGTCACTCAGCTGTCCTTTTTTGAGAATTGCTATGTCTGGATTTCTCATCAAGAAGGAGAAACTTCTAGATAACGAACCAATAGTCAAACAACAACTTATTGGCTGTTTATGACTTCTCTGTCAATCAATATCCTATAATAGATCAAAGTTCATTTGTGAACTTAAACAGATGAAGTACATTGAAACAGTGAGAGAAGAACTATTGTCATGTAGTGAGTGTAGTGTGTGTGTGTGTGAGGTTGTACATTGATGTAGTTGTAGTAGTAGTTGCTCCTGTTGTCCAGGAGGAGTCAGTGTGTAACAGACAGAAGAAGCTTTGTTTTGTGAGGTTTGTTGTTGAATGTTGTGAGTTTGTAGATGTAAAGAGTTGATGTTGTATCGTGTGTGTGTGTTGTTGTGTGTTGTAGTGATGTATTATTTGTGTAAAAGACTGGGTCCCGCTGTATTACTCAGGCTGCTCTACAGCGTCTATTCACAGGCGCGATCCCACTACTGAGCGGCACGGGGGCTTTGACCTGCTCCGTTTCCGACCTGGGCCGGTGCACCCCTCCTTAGACGACCTGGTGGTCCCGGGCTCCCCCAGGAGCACCATATCGATACCGAACTTAGTGCGGACACCCGATCGGCATAGTCCGCTGCAGCTCAGAACTCCTGAGCTCAAACGCTCCGCCAGCCTCAGCCTCCCGGTAACTTGGATTACAGGCGCGCGCCACCGCACCCGGCGAGGAGACGCTGCCGTTATCGGCCTTTTAGCTTCAGCACTGATGACGTCACCAGGAACCATGGCGACGCCTAGCGACGAAGAAGCGCAGCTGCAGTTTTGTTGCTAAGATTCAACAGTTTCTAAACATTATCAGTGATAAACATGATAATATCAGAGCTGAATGTTGATGATGCTGCTCAACTCCAGTTTGAAGCACAACTCAAACATATGAATCATTTATAAAACTAATTCATTTCTTTTAATAAGTTGATTTATTGTTTGTGGTCATAGAATAAGTTGAACTAGATTTGTTTAGTGTTTATAGAAAGAACTGGACACATTCTCCAATACTTTTTATTTAAAATAATAACCTTTATATAGCATGAAGTGAGATTTGACTTTTAATAAGTTGATCTATTGTTTGTGGTCATATAGTTGGTTGAAGTCAACTAGATTTGTGACATTAATTTATTTACTATTAATTTATCATTTAATTTATTATTTATTTATTAACAACCAAACACTTCATCCCATCCATTTATTTTTTATTCTTTAGATTTTAATTTCAGTCTTGACAATACAGTCAATACTTTAGATGATATGGTCTTTGCATTAATTTATCAGGACTTTCCCTCCAACTGACACTTCCAGCTCAATATATCATCTACACTTCAACATTTCTGCTCCTTTCAGTGTTTCAAACTTCAACTGAACCTTCACACACACAACTACACACTGACTATATGTTAATAGTTGTCTTCTCAGTGTTTTGATGAACCTGGTGGAGAAACCATCTGTTTGGTAACTTTCCTGCCGCAGGAAATAGAATTTTCCACAATAATTTGGGAAAAACAAACGAGACAAAAAAAGAAGATCACAAACATTTATTTGTTATTTTTTTGTTGTAAAGTTGTTGTCTGTGTATCTAATATTAAATGATAGGGAAGTTTGAATGTGAGAACTTAAACAGTGAATGATGTAAATATTAAGTCTAATTAAATACCAAAAACTAAAGTTTTATATGTGAATTCATCAAAAAAAAAGAAAAAACGGTGGTCAGAAAAATAAAATATGTTGATGCAATTTCTCCCCTCTGATACTGTTCTAAACATGTGGTGGTTTGAATCTATTTTATTATAACATTAGTTTTTTTTAAAAATAAACAAAGCATATAGGCTTTTCCACTGTGCTGGTTAACGGTGCTGCAATGAAAATCATAAGAAACTGGCCCATAGTTGAATCTGCTGCTGACCTCTGAAACAACCTGCAGGTACAGTTTTGATCCCAAATGTTCCAAAATAATTAATATCAGAGTCAAATTCCACTATAAAGACTAGCAGTTTTTTTGAATAGGAACTGACCAAAGCAACATATTTTAATCAGGATGAATTTAGGTCTTTAATGTTAGTTTCCATCAGTATCACTTATAAATATTGGACCTCCTCTTTATATTGTTCTTTATGATACTAACTATAAAATGAACAGATCAACTTACAAAACTTTTTTCGTGACAGTCACTCAGCTGTCCTTTTTTGAGAATTGCTATGTCTGGATTTCTCATCAAGAAGGAGAAACTTCTAGATAACGAACCAATAGTCAAACAACAACTTATTGGCTGTTTATGACTTCTCTGTCAATCAATATCCTATAATAGATCAAAGTTCATTTGTGAACTTAAACAGATGAAGTACATTGAAACAGTGAGAGAAGAACTATTGTCATGTAGTGAGTGTAGTGTGTGTGTGTGTGAGGTTGTACATTGATGTAGTTGTAGTAGTAGTTGCTCCTGTTGTCCAGGAGGAGTCAGTGTGTAACAGACAGAAGAAGCTTTGTTTTGTGAGGTTTGTTGTTGAATGTTGTGAGTTTGTAGATGTAAAGAGTTGATGTTGTATCGTGTGTGTGTGTTGTTGTGTGTTGTAGTGATGTATTATTTGTGTAAAAGACTGGGTCCCGCTGTATTACTCAGGCTGCTCTACAGCGTCTATTCACAGGCGCGATCCCACTACTGAGCGGCACGGGGGCTTTGACCTGCTCCGTTTCCGACCTGGGCCGGTGCACCCCTCCTTAGACGACCTGGTGGTCCCGGGCTCCCCCAGGAGCACCATATCGATACCGAACTTAGTGCGGACACCCGATCGGCATAGTCCGCTGCAGCTCAGAACTCCTGAGCTCAAACGCTCCGCCAGCCTCAGCCTCCCGGTAACTTGGATTACAGGCGCGCGCCACCGCACCCGGCGAGGAGACGCTGCAGTTATCGGCCTTTTAGCTTTAGCATTGATGACGTCACCAGGAACCATGGCGACGCCTAGCGACGAAGAAGCGCAGCTGCAGTTTTGTTGCTAAGATTCAACAGTTTCTAAACATTATCAGTGATAAACATGATAATATCAGAGCTGAATGTTGATGATGCTGCTCAACTCCAGTTTGAAGCACAACTCAAACATATGAATCATTTATTAAACTAATTCATTTCTTTTAATAAGTTGATTTATTGTTTGTGGTCATAGAGTAAGTTGAACTAGATTTATTTAGTGTTTATAGAAAGAACTGGACACATTCTCTAATACTTTTTATTTAAAATAATAACCTTTATATAACATGAAGTGAGATTTGACCTTTAATAAGTTGATCTATTGTTTGTGGTCATATAGTTGGTTGAAGTCAACTAGATTTGTGACATTAATTTATTTACTATTAATTTATCATTTAATTTATTATTTATTTATTAACAACCAAACACTTCATCCCATCCATTTATTTTTTATTCTTTAGATTTTAATTTCAGTCTTGACAATACAGTCAATACTTTAGATGATATGGTCTTTGCATTAATTTATCAGGACTTTCCCTCCAACAGACACTTCCAGCTCAATATATCATCTACACTTCAACATTTCTGCTCCTTTCAGTGTTTCAAACTTCAACTGAACCTTCACACACACAACTACACACTGACTATATGTTAATATTTGTCTTCTCAGTGTTTCGATGAACCTGGTGGAGAAACCATCTGTTTGGTAACTTTCCTGCCACAGGAAATAGAATTTTCCACAATAATTTTGTAAAAAACAAACAAGACAAAAAAAGAAGATCACAAACATTTATTTGTCATTTGTTGTTGTAAAGTTGTTGTCCGCATGTTTAATATTAAATGATAGGGAGGTTTGAATGTGAGAACTTAAACAGTGAATGATGTAAATATTAAGTCTAATTAAATACCAAAGACTAAAGTTTTATATGTGAATTCATCAAAAAAAAAGAAAAAACGGTGGTCAGAAAAATAAAATATGTTGATGCAATTTCTCCCCTCTGATACTGTTCTAAACATGTGGTGGTTTGAATCTATTTTATTATAACATTAGTTTTTTTAAAAAATAAACAGAGCATATAGGCTTTTCCACTGTGCTGGTTAACAGTGCTGCAATGAAAATCATAAGAAACTGGCCCATAGTTGAATCTGCTGCTGACCTCTGAAACAACCTGCAGGTACAGTTTTGATCCCAAATGTTCCAAAATAATTAATATCAGAGTCAAATTCCACCATAAAGACTAGCAGTTTTTTTGAATAGGAACTGACCAAAGCAACATATTTTAATCAGGATGAATTTAGGTCTTTAATGTTAGTTTCCATCAGTATCACTTATAAATATTGGGCCTCCTCTTTATATTGTTCTTTATGATACTAACTATAAAATGAACAGATCAACTTACAAAACTTTTTTCGTGACAGTCACTCAGCTGTCCTTTTTTGAGAATTGCTATGTCTGGATTTCTCATCAAGAAGGAGAAACTTCTAGATAACGAACCAATAGTCAAACAACAACTTATTGGCTGTTTAGGACTTCTCTGTCAATTAATATCCTATAATAAATCAAAGTTCATTTGTGAACTTAAACAGATGAAGTACATTGAAACAGTGAGAGAAGAACTATTGTCATGTAGTGAGTGTAGTGTAGTGTGTGTGAGGTTGTACATTGATGTAGTTGTAGTAGTAGTTGCTCCTGTTGTCCAGGAGGAGTCAGTGTGTAACAGACAGAAGAAGCTTTGTTTTGTGAGGTTTGTTGTTGAATGTTGTGAGTTTGTAGATGTAAAGAGTTGATGTTGTATCGTGTGTGTGTTGTTGTGTGTTGTGGTGATGTATTATTTGTGTAAAAGACTGGGTCCCGCTGTATTACTCAGGCTGCTCTACAGCGTCTATTCACAGGCGCGATCCCACTACTGAGCGGCACGGGGGCTTTGACCTGCTCCGTTTCCGACCTGGGCCGGTGCACCCCTCCTTAGACGACCTGGTGGTCCCGGGCTCCCCCAGGAGCACCATATCGATACCGAACTTAGTGCGGACACCCGATCGGCATAGTCCGCTGCAGCTCAGAACTCCTGAGCTCAAACGCTCCGCCAGCCTCAGCCTCCCGGTAACTTGGATTACAGGCGCACGCCACCGCACCCGGCGAGGAGAGGCTGCCGTTATCGGCCTTTTAGCTTTAGCACTGATGACGTCACCAGGAACCATGGCGACGCCTAGCGACGAAGAAGCGCAGCTGCAGTTTTGTTGCTAAGATTCAACCGTTTCTAAACATTATCAGTGATAAACATGATAATATCAGAGCTGAATGTTGATGATGCTGCTCAACTCCAGTTTGAAGCACAACTCAAACATATGAATCATTTATTAAACTAATTCATCTCTTTTAATAAGTTGATTTATTGTTTGTGGCCATAGAGTAAGTTGAACTAGATTTGTTTAGTGTTTATAGCAAGAACTGGACACATTCTCCAATACTTTTTATTTAAAATAATAACCTTTATATAGCATGAAGTGAGATTTGACTTTTAATAAGTTGATCTATTGTTTGTGGTCATATAGTATGTTGAAGTCAACTAGATTTGTGACATTAATTTATTTACTATTAATTTATCATTTAATTTATTATTTATTTATTAACAACCAAACACTTCATCTCATCCATTTATTTTTTATTCTTTAGATTTTAATTTCAGTCTTGACAATACAGTCAATACTTTAGATGATATGGTCTTTGCATTAATTTATCAGGACTTTCCCTCCAACAGACACTTCCAGCTCAATATATCATCTACACTTCAACATTTCTGCTCCTTTCAGTGTTTCAAACTTCAACTGAACCTTCACACACACAACTACACACTGACTATATGTTAATAGTTGTCTTCTCAGTGTTTTGATGAACCTGGTAGAGAAACCATCTGTTTGGTAACTTTCCTGCCGCAGGAAATATAATTTTCCACAATAATTTTGTAAAAACAAACAAGGCAAAATAAGAAGATCACAAATATTTATTTGTTATTTGTTGTTGTAAAGTTGTTGTCCGCATGTTTAATATTAAATGATAGGGAGGTTTGAATGTGAGAACTTAAACAGTGAATGATGTAAATATTAAGTCTAATTAAATACCAAAAACTAAAGTTTAATATGTGAATTCTTCATCAAAAAAAAAAAAAAAAACGGTGGTCAGAAAAATAAAATATGTTGATGCAATTTCTCTCCTCTGATACTGTTCTAAACATGTGGTGGTCTGAATCTATTTTATTACAAAATTAGTTTTTAAAAAATAAACAAAGCATATAGGCTTTTCCACTGTGCTGGTTAACGGTGCTGCAATGAAAATCATAAGAAACTGGCCCATAGTTGAATCTGCTGCTGACCTCTGAAACAACCTGCAGGTACAGTTTTGATCCCAAATGTTCCAAAATAATTAATATCAGAGTCAAATTCCACTATAAAGACTAGCAGGATTTTGAATAGGAACTGACCAAAGCAACATGTTTTAATCAGGATGAATTTAGGTCTTTAATGTTAGTTTCCATCAGTATCACTTATAAATATTGGGCCTCCTCTTTATATTGTTCTTTATGATACTAATTAAAAATGAACAGATCAACTTACAAAACTTTTTTCGTGACAGTCACTCAGCTGTCCTTTTTTGAGAATTGCTATGTCTGGATTTCTCATCAAGAAGGAGAAACTTCTAGATAACGAACCAATAGTCAAACAACAACTTATTGGCTGTTTAGGACTTCTCTGTCAATTAATATCCTATAATAAATCAAAGTTCATTTGTGAACTTAAACAGATGAAGTACATTGAAACAGTGAGAGAAGAACTATTGTCATGTAGTGAGTGTAGTGTAGTGTGTGTGAGGTTGTACATTGATGTAGTTGTAGTAGTAGTTGCTCCTGTTGTCCAGGAGGAGTCAGTGTGTAACAGACAGAAGAAGCTTTGTTTTGTGAGGTTTGTTGTTGGATGTTGTGAGTTTGTAGATGTAAAGAGTTGATCGTGTGTGTGTGTGTTGTTGTGTGTTGTAGTGATGTATTATTTGTGTAAAAGACTGGGTCCCGCTGTATTACTCAGGCTGCTCTACAGCGTCTATTCACAGGCGCGATCCCACTACTGAGCGGCACGGGGGCTTTGACCTGCTCCGTTTCCGACCTGGGCCGGTGCACCCCTCCTTAGACGACCTGGTGGTCCCGGGCTCCCCCAGGAGCACCATATCGATACCGAACTTAGTGCGGACACCCGATCGGCATAGTCCGCTGCAGCTCAGAACTCCTGAGCTCAAACGCTCCGCCAGCCTCAGCCTCCCGGTAACTTGGATTACAGGCGCGCGCCACCGCACCCGGCGAGGAGACGCTGCCGTTATCGGCCTTTTAGCTTTAGCACTGATGACGTCACCAGGAACCATGGCGACGCCTAGCGACGAAGAAGCGCAGCTGCAGTTTTGTTGCTAAGATTCAACCGTTTCTAAACATTATCAGTGATAAACATGATAATATCAGAGCTGAATGTTGATGATGCTGCTCAACTCCAGTTTGAAGCACAACTCAAACATATGAATCATTTATTAAACTAATTCATCTCTTTTAATAAGTTGATTTATTGTTTGTGGCCATAGAGTAAGTTGAACTAGATTTGTTTAGTGTTTATAGAAAGAACTGGACACATTCTCCAATACTTTTTATTTAAAATAATAACCTTTATATAGCATGAAGTGAGATTTGACTTTTAATAAGTTGATCTATTGTTTGTGGTCATATAGTATGTTGAAGTCAACTAGATTTGTGACATTAATTTATTTACTATTAATTTATCATTTAATTTATTATTTATTTATTAACAACCAAACACTTCATCTCATCCATTTATTTTTTATTCTTTAGATTTTAATTTCAGTCTTGACAATACAGTCAATACTTTAGATGATATGGTCTTTGCATTAATTTATCAGGACTTTCCCTCCAACAGACACTTCCAGCTCAATATATCATCTACACTTCAACATTTCTGCTCCTTTCAGTGTTTCAAACTTCAACTGAACCTTCACACACACAACTACACACTGACTATATGTTAATAGTTGTCTTCTCAGTGTTTTGATGAACCTGGTAGAGAAACCATCTGTTTGGTAACTTTCCTGCCGCAGGAAATATAATTTTCCACAATAATTTTGTAAAAACAAACAAGGCAAAATAAGAAGATCACAAATATTTATTTGTTATTTGTTGTTGTAAAGTTGTTGTCCGCATGTTTAATATTAAATGATAGGGAGGTTTGAATGTGAGAACTTAAACAGTGAATGATGTAAATATTAAGTCTAATTAAATACCAAAAACTAAAGTTTAATATGTGAATTCTTCATCAAAAAAAAAAAAAAAACGGTGGTCAGAAAAATAAAATATGTTGATGCAATTTCTCTCCTCTGATACTGTTCTAAACATGTGGTGGTCTGAATCTATTTTATTACAAAATTAGTTTTTAAAAAATAAACAAATCATATAGGCTTTTCCACTGTGCTGGTTAACGGTGCTGCAATGAAAATCATAAGAAACTGGCCCATAGTTGAATCTGCTGCTGACCTCTGAAACAACCTGCAGGTACAGTTTTGATCCCAAATGTTCCAAAATAATTAATATCAGAGTCAAATTCCACTATAAAGACTAGCAGGATTTTGAATAGGAACTGACCAAAGCAACATGTTTTAATCAGGATGAATTTAGGTCTTTAATGTTAGTTTCCATCAGTATCACTTATAAATATTGGGCCTCCTCTTTATATTGTTCTTTATGATACTAATTAAAAATGAACAGATCAACTTACAAAACTTTTTTCGTGACAGTCACTCAGCTGTCCTTTTTTGAGAATTGCTATGTCTGGATTTCTCATCAAGAAGGAGAAACTTCTAGATAACGAACCAATAGTCAAACAACAACTTATTGGCTGTTTAGGACTTCTCTGTCAATTAATATCCTAAAATAAATCAAAGTTCATTTGTGAACTTAAACAGATGAAGTACATTGAAACAGTGAGAGAAGAACTATTGTCATGTAGTGAGTGTAGTGTAGTGTGTGTGAGGTTGTACATTGATGTAGTTGTAGTAGTAGTTGCTCCTGTTGTCCAGGAGGAGTCAGTGTGTAACAGACAGAAGAAGCTTTGTTTTGTGAGGTTTGTTGTTGGATGTTGTGAGTTTGTAGATGTAAAGAGTTGATCGTGTGTGTGTGTGTTGTTGTGTGTTGTAGTGATGTATTATTTGTGTAAAAGACTGGGTCCCGCTGTATTACTCAGGCTGCTCTACAGCGTCTATTCACAGGCGCGATCCCACTACTGAGCGGCACGGGGGCTTTGACCTGCTCCGTTTCCGACCTGGGCCGGTGCACCCCTCCTTAGACGACCTGGTGGTCCCGGGCTCCCCCAGGAGCACCATATCGATACCGAACTTAGTGCGGACACCCGATCGGCATAGTCCGCTGCAGCTCAGAACTCCTGAGCTCAAACGCTCCGCCAGCCTCAGCCTCCCGGTAACTTGGATTACAGGCGCGCGCCACCGCACCCGGCGAGGAGACGCTGCCGTTATCGGCCTTTTAGCTTTAGCACTGATGACGTCACCAGGAACCATGGCGACGCCTAGCGACGAAGAAGCGCAGCTGCAGTTTTGTTGCTAAGATTCAACCGTTTCTAAACATTATCAGTGATAAACATGATAATATCAGAGCTGAATGTTGATGATGCTGCTCAACTCCAGTTTGAAGCACAACTCAAACATATGAATCATTTATTAAACTAATTCATCTCTTTTAATAAGTTGATTTATTGTTTGTGGCCATAGAGTAAGTTGAACTAGATTTGTTTAGTGTTTATAGAAAGAACTGGACACATTCTCCAATACTTTTTATTTAAAATAATAACCTTTATATAGCATGAAGTGAGATTTGACTTTTAATAAGTTGATCTATTGTTTGTGGTCATATAGTATGTTGAAGTCAACTAGATTTGTGACATTAATTTATTTACTATTAATTTATCATTTAATTTATTATTTATTTATTAACAACCAAACACTTCATCTCATCCATTTATTTTTTATTCTTTAGATTTTAATTTCAGTCTTGACAATACAGTCAATACTTTAGATGATATGGTCTTTGCATTAATTTATCAGGACTTTCCCTCCAACAGACACTTCCAGCTCAATATATCATCTACACTTCAACATTTCTGCTCCTTTCAGTGTTTCAAACTTCAACTGAACCTTCACACACACAACTACACACTGACTATATGTTAATAGTTGTCTTCTCAGTGTTTTGATGAACCTGGTAGAGAAACCATCTGTTTGGTAACTTTCCTGCCGCAGGAAATATAATTTTCCACAATAATTTTGTAAAAACAAACAAGGCAAAATAAGAAGATCACAAATATTTATTTGTTATTTGTTGTTGTAAAGTTGTTGTCCGCATGTTTAATATTAAATGATAGGGAGGTTTGAATGTGAGAACTTAAACAGTGAATGATGTAAATATTAAGTCTAATTAAATACCAAAAACTAAAGTTTAATATGTGAATTCTTCATCAAAAAAAAAAAAAAAAACGGTGGTCAGAAAAATAAAATATGTTGATGCAATTTCTCTCCTCTGATACTGTTCTAAACATGTGGTGGTCTGAATCTATTTTATTACAAAATTAGTTTTTAAAAAATAAACAAAGCATATAGGCTTTTCCACTGTGCTGGTTAACGGTGCTGCAATGAAAATCATAAGAAACTGGCCCATAGTTGAATCTGCTGCTGACCTCTGAAACAACCTGCAGGTACAGTTTTGATCCCAAATGTTCCAAAATAATTAATATCAGAGTCAAATTCCACTATAAAGACTAGCAGGATTTTGAATAGGAACTGACCAAAGCAACATGTTTTAATCAGGATGAATTTAGGTCTTTAATGTTAGTTTCCATCAGTATCACTTATAAATATTGGGCCTCCTCTTTATATTGTTCTTTATGATACTAATTAAAAATGAACAGATCAACTTACAAAACTTTTTTCGTGACAGTCACTCAGCTGTCCTTTTTTGAGAATTGCTATGTCTGGATTTCTCATCAAGAAGGAGAAACTTCTAGATAACGAACCAATAGTCAAACAACAACTTATTGGCTGTTTAGGACTTCTCTGTCAATTAATATCCTAAAATAAATCAAAGTTCATTTGTGAACTTAAACAGATGAAGTACATTGAAACAGTGAGAGAAGAACTATTGTCATGTAGTGAGTGTAGTGTAGTGTGTGTGAGGTTGTACATTGATGTAGTTGTAGTAGTAGTTGCTCCTGTTGTCCAGGAGGAGTCAGTGTGTAACAGACAGAAGAAGCTTTGTTTTGTGAGGTTTGTTGTTGAATGTTGTGAGTTTGTAGATGTAAAGAGTTGATGTTGTATCGTGTGTGTGTGTGTTGTTGTGTGTTGTGGTGATGTATTATTTGTGTAAAAGACTGGGTCCCGCTGTATTACTCAGGCTGCTCTACAGCGTCTATTCACAGGCGCGATCCCACTACTGAGCGGCACGGGGGCTTTGACCTGCTCCGTTTCCGACCTGGGCCGGTGCACCCCTCCTTAGACGACCTGGTGGTCCCGGGCTCCCCCAGGAGCACCATATCGATACCGAACTTAGTGCGGACACCCGATCGGCATAGTCCGCTGCAGCTCAGAACTCCTGAGCTCAAACGCTCCGCCAGCCTCAGCCTCCCGGTAACTTGGATTACAGGCGCGCGCCACCGCACCCGGCGAGGAGACGCTGCCGTTATCGGCCTTTTAGCTTTAGCACTGATGACGTCACCAGGAACCATGGCGACGCCTAGCGACGAAGAAGCGCAGCTGCAGTTTTGTTGCTAAGATTCAACCGTTTCTAAACATTATCAGTGATAAACATGATAATATCAGAGCTGAATGTTGATGATGCTGCTCAACTCCAGTTTGAAGCACAACTCAAACATATGAATCATTTATAAAACTAATTCATCTCTTTTAATAAGTTGATTTATTGTTTGTGGTCATAGAGTAAGTTGAACTAGATTTATTTAGTGTTTATAGAAAGAACTGGACACATTCTCTAATACTTTTTATTTAAAATAATAACCTTTATATAACATGAAGTGAGATTTGACCTTTAATAAGTTGATCTATTGTTTGTGGTCATATAGTTGGTTGAAGTCAACTAGATTTGTGACATTAATTTATTTACTATTAATTTATCATTTAATTTATTATTTATTTATTAACAACCAAACACTTCATCCCATCCATTTATTTTTTATTCTTTAGATTTTAATTTCAGTCTTGACAATACAGTCAATACTTTAGATGATATGGTCTTTGCATTAATTTATCAGGACTTTCCCTCCAACAGACACTTCCAGCTCAATATATCATCTACACTTCAACATTTCTGCTCCTTTCAGTGTTTCAAACTTCAACTGAACCTTCACACACACAACTACACACTGACTATATGTTAATAGTTGTCTTCTCAGTGTTTCGATGAACCTGGTAGAGAAACCATCTGTTTGGTAACTTTCCTGCCACAGGAAATAGAATTTTCCACAATAATTTGGGAAAAACAAACGAGACAAAAAAAGAAGATCACAAACATTTATTTGTTATTTTTTTGTTGTAAAGTTGTTGTCTGTGTATCTAATATTAAATGATAGGGAAGTTTGAATGTGAGAACTTAAACAGTGAATGATGTAAATATTAAGTCTAATTAAATACCAAAAACTAAAGTTTTATATGTGAATTCATCATCAAAAATAAAAAAAAAAAAACGGTGGTCAGAAAAATAAAATATGTTGATGCAATTTCTCCCCTCTGATACTGTTCTAAACATGTGGTGGTTTGAATCTATTTTTTTACAACATTAGATTTTTAAAAATAAACAAAGCATATAGGCTTTTCCACTGTGCTGGTTAACGGTGCTGCAATGAAAATCATAAGAAACTGGCCCATAGTTGAATCTGCTGCTGACCTCTGAAACAACCTGCAGGTACAGTTTTGATCCCAAATGTTCCAAAATAATTAATATCAGAGTCAAATTCCACTATAAAGACTAGCAGGATTTTGAATAGGAACTGACCAAAGCAACATGTTTTAATCAGGATGAATTTAGGTCTTTAATGTTAGTTTCCATCAGTATCACTTATAAATATTGGGCCTCCTCTTTATATTGTTCTTTATGATACTAATTAAAAATGAACAGATCAACTTACAAAACTTTTTTCGTGACAGTCACTCAGCTGTCCTTTTTTGAGAATTGCTATGTCTGGATTTCTCATCAAGAAGGAGAAACTTCTAGATAACGAACCAATAGTCAAACAACAACTTATTGGCTGTTTATGACTTCTCTGTCAATTAATATCCTAAAATAAATCAAAGTTCATTTGTGAACTTAAACAGATGAAGTACATTGAAACAGTGAGAGAAGAACTATTGTCATGTAGTGAGTGTAGTGTAGTGTGTGTGAGGTTGTACATTGATGTAGTTGTAGTAGTAGTTGCTCCTGTTGTCCAGGAGGAGTCAGTGTGTAACAGACAGAAGAAGCTTTGTTTTGTGAGGTTTGTTGTTGAATGTTGTGAGTTTGTAGATGTAAAGAGTTGATGTTGTATCGTGTGTGTGTGTGTTGTGTGTTGTGGTGATGTATTATTTGTGTAAAAGACTGGGTCCCGCTGTATTACTCAGGCTGCTCTACAGCGTCTATTCACAGGCGCGATCCCACTACTGAGCGGCACGGGGGCTTTGACCTGCTCCGTTTCCGACCTGGGCCGGTGCACCCCTCCTTAGACGACCTGGTGGTCCCGGGCTCCCCCAGGAGCACCATATCGATACCGAACTTAGTGCGGACACCCGATCGGCATAGTCCGCTGCAGCTCAGAACTCCTGAGCTCAAACGCTCCGCCAGCCTCAGCCTCCCGGTAACTTGGATTACAGGCGCGCGCCACCGCACCCGGCGAAGAGACGCTGCCGTTATCGGTCTTTTAGCTTTAGCACTGATGACGTCACCAGGAACCATGGCGACGCCTAGCGACGAAGAAGCGCAGCTGCAGTTTTGTTGCTAAGATTCAACAGTTTCTGAACATTATCAGTGATAAACATGATAATATCAGAGCTGAATGTTGATGATGCTGCTCAACTCCAGTTTGAAGCACAACTCAAACATATGAATCATTTATTAAACTAATTCATTTCTTTTAATAAGTTGATTTATTGTTTGTGGCCATAGAGTAAATTTAACTAGATTTGTTTAGTGTTTATAGAAAGAACTGGACACATTCTCCAATACTTTTTATTTAAAATAATAACCTTTATATAGCATGAAGTGAGATTTGACCTTTAATAAGTTGATCTATTGTTTGTGGTCATATAGTACATATGTGACATTAATTCATTTAATTTATTATTTATTTATTAACAACCAAACACTTCATCTCATCCATTTATTTTTCATTCTTTAGATTTTAATTTCAGTCTTGACAATACAGTCAATACTTTAGATGATATGGTCTTTGCATTAATTTATCAGGATTTTCCCTCCAACAGACACTTCCAGCTCAATATATCATCTACACTTCAACATTTCTGCTCCTTTCAGTGTTTCAAACTTCAACTGAACCTTCACACACAAAACTACACACTGACTATATGTTAATAGTTGTCTTCTCAGTGTTTCAATGAACCTGGTGGAGAAACCATCTGTTTGGTAACTTTCCTGCTGCAGGAAATAGAATTTTCCACAATAATTTGGGAAAAACAAACAAGGCAAAATAAGAAGATCACAAATATTTATTTGTTATTTGTTGTTGTAAAGTTGTTGTCTGTGTATCAAATATTAAATGATAGGGAGGTTTGAATGTGAGAACTTAAACAGTGAATGATGTAAATATTAAGTCTAATTAAATACCAAAAACTAAAGTTTTATATGTGAATTCTCTCTCTCTCTCTCTCTCTCTCTCTCTCTCTATATATATATATATATATATATATATATATATATATATATATATATATATATATATATATATATATATATATATATATATATAGGCTATCCCCATTTCAAAGACTAATAAATATTAATTTTATTTTTAATTTAATTTTATATCTATTTTATTAATTTTCACCAAGCCTCACATTGAGTTTTCATATATGTCCTTTAAAATAAATATATATATTAAAAAAAACATAATAAACGTACGAATAGAACAGATCTTCGTACCGCTCTAAGCTCAGGCCCTCATAAGAGACCTAATGTCCATCTCTTTATAGCTGTATATGATATTCTACACCTGTTCCTCGTGCTGTCCTCTGCCTTTTCTGATTGGTCCGCGCAGCTATAGCTGTGCTCCTATTGGTCCGTCCACTTGTCGCTCACACGGGGTCATTTCAGGCCACAGCACGTAGTTTCAGGTCATTCTCGGTACCGGAGAGTGTGTCAGGATGGCAGCGCGGCTTCTCCTCCGAACTTGTGCCACAACTCTTCAGCTGAGGAGCCATGTGGCGGCGAGACTGGCGCCAAGAACCATGGCGACTCTGAAGGGTAAGAGTTTAAAAATAAAAAAAATATATATATGTAAATCCAGCCTCTGCAGTAAGACGTTGATAAATGTGTAGATAGAGCACTTAAAGGCGACTGCAGTCAATGTTTTAACGGTATTTTAGCTTATTGCGCAGCTAAGTGGCTAAAACATTATCATACACGACTCCTGTAAAACATTAACCAGCTGCTTTTTTATAAACAGGTTTATTTATGCGCAGGGAATAAACTTCATATGTTGTTACAATTGCTGTGTAACACCTACATTCTCCACTTAAATGCGACTATAGCTTTTAATCAAATAATAATGAAGGTCATTTGGATCATAACATGGAGAGAGGCCTGTGGTGAACCCTCCTCCTTTGGCACCGCGTCTGTTGATGTGGTGCCAACATGCTGATAAGTGACCGTAGTCAGTGTGTGTGGGTGGTGTCCACTGACGGCTAAAGTGTTATGTTGACTTTGGAAAAGGTGGTTTCCAATTCATATTTATGAAAAGCTCTTTTAATTTTCAGGAATACCGACAGATGAGGAACAGGCCACTGGACTGGAGCGACGTACCCTGCAGGCCTTAAAACAGGGGAAGGTTAGACTACTGTAAATGGAAGAATTCTGGTTAATTCCCATACAGGTAATGAACCCCTGTTCTTCATATTCACACTGCAGGATCCCTACAGTATCCTGAAGCCTAGACAGTATGCTGGGACCAAGGAAGACCCTCACATTGTGCCTTGCAGCATAAACAAGAGGCTGGTGGGCTGCCTCTGTAAGTGACACATATATTACCTTCAGAAGTTTGGGGTCACTTAGAAATGTTCTTATTTTTGAAAGAAAAGCACTGTTTTTTAAATACAAATCATTATTTCTAACCTTGTTGATGTCTTGAGTATATTTTCTATTAATTTTACAACTCATGGTAAATACAAGTGACTTTTCATGGAAAACACAAAATTGTCTGGATGACGTGTGTGTGTGTGTGTATATATATATATATATATATCTCAAAGGAACAATCTAATTGGTTAATTAGGAATGTATCCATGACAACAGTATAATTCTGTGCAGGTGAGGAAGACAACACAGCCATAGTCTGGTTCTGGCTTCATGAAGGACCAGCAGCCCGTTGTCCCTCCTGTGGTTCCCACTATAAGCTGGTCCACGAAGACTTGCCCCATTGAAATGTAACTAAACGCCAAAAGCTCTGTACAAATACGGCCATATATATCGCAATGTTTGTATGTTTTTTGACCTGTACATTTTAGCATTAAAATGTATACCTGAACCGGAGTGTCTCGATAGAAATTTGTTGAAGGTTTTTATAATAGCAGGTTGGCATCCATCAAGCTGTATGGAAACACTGTAAATGGGACAATGTCAAAACTGTCATGTGGTGTAACCCTAAAAACATGGTACCGGAGAGTTTAGCGCTCTTAAAAATAGACAAAAACACATGCTACTAACTAGATTTATATGCTAGATGGATTAAATATTTAAAATTTATCATTCTTTTTCAGATAAACAATTTGAAATTTTGTGTCAAAACATCTAAAAACCTCACAAAATCATTTATATAAAAAAAGATACAGATGGACTTTTAAATGACAAGAAACCAACATGAACACAAAATGTACATTTTGTGAGACCTGTTCAATGCTTTTAAAACTATTTAAAAAAGATTTTGACTTTCTCATCTTGCCAAACATGATTTGTCGCTGACCCAAATAACACTGAATTCTGTTATGTTAAGCAAGAATATGACTCATTTACTGGAGTATGCAGTTTAGTGCCGACCGTATTTCATCCCCAAAATAAGTCTCATTTCTGTGGCTGTACTTAGTTTTTATTCGTGGATCATTTCGAGGCTTACAGCTGAGAAAATCCACTCGGCATCTAAAGCAAACGGCTCTTTCTCAAATGTCACAACAGAACCTATGTCAAACAAAAGATAGTTAGCATAGTCTGAGTCAAACATTTAATGCACAGAGGGGTGGACACAACATCATTAGTTCCTGTAAAATACAGACGCCGCTGAGTGAATACTACCACAGTGAAGCTTAAAATGTAAGACTTAAATCTGGTCATTTTCATTTTCTTGGATTTGTTTGAGGTGTTTCTGATACGTTTTTCCCATCAGTGTAAGAATAATAGAAGCATCTCACTGTTACTGCATTACAAGCTTCAGAAAGGTAGGGCTACTACATTCGCTATATTTTACAGGTATTTATGATGCTGTATGCATGCCCTGTACTGTACATAACAATAGTTTGCTTCATCATACTTGTCTTATCCAAACGTGAATAAAAGCATATCTACAAGAGCAATATCAAAGTTGAATCGACTTGTAATAACGCAACAAATACTGCGATGGCGTGGAAAAAAAAAAGCTGAAAAAAAAAATCCAAAGTCAAGATTAATACCTAGACATCCAACTCTTAATCACTTCTAGTTTCATGGGGCCTCCTCTTCCTCTTTCCAACCAGTGTTCAGTTCGTAGAGCAGAATTCAGACGGGGAATTCTGATAAACTAAACATTTGGGAATGTGGTTGCCATCAACAGTCTGGACACGGGGTTCCAGGCATTTCTGTGCACTATCACGCAAGATTAAAGCCTTGATTGTGATCTATAGCTTGTAGAAGCTTCTGGCGGAGTGTTTCTAGACTCGTGTACTTGGGCAGGTCCAGCAGATTGAAGCAGGTATGTGCGACAGGTAAATACTGCTGCCCTCCACCGGTCGGCTGGATCACCAGTTTCAGGCTTTTCATGCCCAGGATGGGTATGCGATCACTTCCTGTGAGGAACACTGAAGACACAAGAAACGATTGTTTCACTGTTAAACTACTGTTTGTCATTTCCCCCCATTGAAGCTTCTCTTATTATTCTATAAAAAGTCATAGATGGAGAACAGCACTTACAGAGAAACTGTTTCTTCTTCTCTAATGGAAGACTGTGGAACACTTCCCAGAAGAGCCTGATGGTTGGATGGTCAGCCCAGTACTCCCCTTTATATTCAGTACTCTGAAATATGAAGACATTTGTACTTGTTAAAGTTACTTGATCCACTTTCTGCTTCAACTGAAGACCTGTAGAAATACATTCATGAATCAGTGATAGATGTGTGTGAGATTTACACTAAAAAAAAAAAGATCATAACTTGTTTTTATTAAACAGCCAAACATAAAAACATTTTAGTTCTAGATACTTAGGTTTTGTCATGATGTTCTGTATAAGGAACAATGTCAAAAATGTCATGTCACTCTAAAAACGTGGCACCAGGTTAACTCTCTTAAAAAAAATAAAAAAACATCTGCTATCAACTAGTTTTATGTTCTAGCTGGATTGAATATTTACATCATTCTTTTTCGTTTACACCCTTTGATGTTTGTGTAGCAAAATCACATTGTATGATTTTTGTAAAATAAAAAAAAGCTATAAATGGATTTTCAAATGACATGAAACCGACTTAAATAAAAATGTACATTTTGAGAGACCTGCTTTTAAAATTGTATTTAATTTTTTTTTTTGACTTTCTTGATTTGCCACTGACCCATAAACAGATTGATTTTCATGCATGATTACTTGAGAATTAATGGAGGGAGTACATCTATTTGTCAAGACCTTTTCGAGCTCCGTCCAGTCATAGTTGGTGTTGCCGATGACCATGGCCTGCAGTTCGTTTGGCTGGAAAAGCTCCAGGACTTTCCCACCGCACACCTTGTGGAAGCCTGCATAGAAGCACTCAAAAAGTGGAGCCACGGACGTGTTGAATGTGTAGTCTACATACGCGTTGACAAAGTCCTGCCTAGAGAAAGAGAAAAAAAAGGAGATTAACCAAAGCAAAAAGTGATTTTTGTTAACATCACATAGAATTTATTGAAGATTTTTTTTAAATTACAAAGCATTATGTTGATATATCTTTAGTATCCTGCAGATAGAGCTGCTTGGATCAGGAAAAACACTAAATCATTTGGCTGAAGAGCTGGAGAATGACAAAAAATGTTCATCTGATATATTGAAATTCTAGATATCTCTCTTTGCTTTCAGATTGAGACTAATATATAAAAAAAGTTCACTCTGCACTTATGTTGATAATGCACTATTTTAGCAGTGGGTATGCAAGATAAACCCGACTATACTTTACTATGTAAATCTTTTTTTGCATTTTTTAAGAAAATTATCACATCAGCTCTTACAATAAGTACAAAGTAGTTTAACAAGTAGTTTAACAACATTATAATTATTGTAAAAAAATATCTATTATAGGAGATATGATTAACTATCCTTTAACGATGCAGGAGAATCTGCTATTGGTTAACACAACATCCAAGAAAAGATTAATGTTACCTGTTTGATTTGTTAACATCAATGTCTTTGCCATTAGGTACTAGTTCTAAAACCTCAGTCGCACCATAGTTTTCCTCTGTGATCTGAAAAAATAATGATTTAGTTGATTATATGCAGATATCGCAATTATTTATACACTCAATGATCCACAGATGACAATCATCTTACTGTGAAGTTCAAGCAGAAGGTTTCCTCAAGGTCGTCTTCTGCATAGTCCAGTAACAGCTGCAGACTCCTGGTTTAAGAGACAAAGAGGAAAAAACATATTTTATAACATACTTTCTTCATAGTTAAATGCGTACTTGTGCTTAATTCTGCTTCAGAAACATTTTCATAAACACAATGTGTGGTAATTTAATTGCAGTATTTAAAGAAAACATTTCAAATACAGCGAAGGCAAACATGTTAACGGAAACCGAACAGACGACTGTTCCTTGTTCTGACCTTCCCACATCTGGCATCAGCTCTTTCAGGTCGTCTAATGTCGGCTTCCTCTTCAGGAGCTTTTTGTAAAGAGCCACGGGGAAGTTGAGCTCCACTATTGTGAGATTGTAGATGGCCAGACCACAGATGACCCCGATGAGGTTGAACAAGTCGATGTCCTCAAAGGTCTGGAAGGAAAATTCATTGATTGTTACACATTCATTAAATGTTACACATGGAATAAGATTGTTTAAACATTGACTGTTTCCACAATGATGTAAAAGAGTCTATTCTACTATTCAGTAAAGAAAAAACATATAATTAACATAAATTTACATCTATTTGTGCCAAAAAGCATGTTTAGCTATTAAAAGTTGCATTAAGTTAAGGTTACATTAATCTAATCTAATTTAAACAGGAAACCGTATAGTACCTTGCTTGAAAACCAGATGAGCCGGGACTCCTCGTGGTAGCGGAACATCCCGTATTTAGGATCTAGCAGCTCTTTCATGATCAGGAGGAAGAATTCCTTCCTCACGCCTCCTGCGTCGACCGCCTCTTCTCCAACAAAGATCACCTGCCATGGATTTTTGACACGTTAGCAAAGTTACAGAAACCGTTTAGGTCTTAATCTAAACGACAACAGACCTTTGTACAGTGGGGAAAACAAGTATTTGAACACCCTGCTATTTTGCTATTTCTCCCACTTAGAAATCATGGAGGGGTCTGAAATTTTCATCGTAGGTGCATGTCCACTGTGAGAGAGATAAACTAAAAAGAAAAATCCAGAAATCACAATGCATGATTTTTTAACAATTTATTTGTGTGATATAGCGGCAAATAAGTATTTGAACACCTGAGAAAATGAATGTTAATATTTGGTACAGTAGCCTTTGTTTGCTATTACAGAGGTCAAACGTTTCCTGTATTTTTTCACCAGGTTTGCACATACTGCAGGAGGGATCCTGGCCCACTCCTCCACACAGATCTTCTCTAGATCAGTCAGGTTTCTGGGCTGTCGCTGAGAAACACGGAGTTTGAGCTCCCTCCAAAGATTTTCGATTGGGTTCAGGTCTGGAGACTGGCTGGGCCATGCTAGAACCTTGATATGCTTCTTACAAAGCCAGTCCTTGGTTTTCCTGGCTGTGTGCTTTGGGTCGTTGTCGTGTTGGAAGACCCAGCCACGACCCATCTTCAATGCTCTGACTGAGGGAAGGAGGTTGTTCCCCAAAATCTCACAATACACGGCCCCAGTCATCCTCTCTTTAATGCAGTGCACTCGTCCTGTCCCATGTGCAGAAAAACACCCCCAAAGCATGATGCTACCACCCCCATGCTTCACAGTAGGGATGGTGTTCTTCGGATTGTACTCTTCATTCTTCTTCCTCCAAACACGCTTAGTGGAATTATGACCAAAAAGTTCTATTTTGGTCTCATCTGACCACAAAACTTCCTCCCATGACTCCTCTGTATCATCCAAATGGTCATATGCAAACTTAAGACGGGCCTTGACATGTGCTGATTTAAGCAGGGGAACCTTTCGTGCCATGCATGATTTCAAATCATGACGTCTTAGTGTATTACCTACAGTAACCTTGGAAACGTTGGTCCCAGTTCTTTTCAGGTCATTCACCAACTCCTGTCGTGTAGTTCCGGGCTGATTCCTCACCTTTCTTAGAATCATTGAGACCCCACGAGGTGATATCTTGCATGGGGCTCCACTCCGATTGAGATTGACCGTCATGTTTAGCTTCTTCCATTTTCTAATGATTGCTCCAACAGTGGACCTTTTTTCACCAAGCTGCTTGGCAATTGCTCCGTAGCCCTTTCCAGCCTTGTGGAGGTGTACAATTTTCTCTCTTGTGTCGTTGGACAGCTCTTTGGTCTTCGCCATGTTACAAGTTAAAGTCTTGCTGATTGTATGGGGTGGACAGGTGTCTTTATGCATCTAACGACTTCAAACAGGTGCATCTGATTAAGGATGATACATGGAGTGCAGGTGGACTTCTAATGGGCGGACTAACAGGTCCTTCAGGGTCAGAATTCTAGATGACACACAGGTGTTCAAATACTTATTTGCCGCTATATCACACAAATAAATTGTTAAAAAATCATGCATTGTGATTTCTGGATTTTTTCTTTTTAGTTTATCTCTCTCACAGTGGACATGCACCTACGATGAAAATTTCAGACCCCTCCATGATTTCTAAGTGGGAGAAATAGCAAAATAGCAGGGTGTTCAAATACTTGTTTTCCCCACTGTATATGTATGTTTTGGAAACGAAACAGGAAAGAAATAGTAATATTTGTAATATCCATCCATGACAGATAGTGCATTCATTAATTTGTCATGTGACTCATTCAAATCTACATGCTGCTTTCCTTAGCTTCAGTCACTTTTATACCTTGAGTGGTTTCTTGTAGTCAACATTCTTGGACTTCCTGAGAACTTCCATGGTGTCTCCAACTATATTTTCCCTCCGGACGATGAGGATGAGGCAGGGGTTTACAGATTCCACTGCAGGCATGAACATGGAGCTGAAGTTTTGCATCTGTGCTTGATCCACTGCCATCTATTCACATAACACAGAAATAACGAGATTTTTAGAGATAATAACTAGGCCTTTTAATCGATTGCATGATTGTTCAAAGTATTGAACATTAGTAATATGAGTCATGCTAACACAATGTAGTGTGTCAATACAGAACTAGGACTCAGTATATTGCAGTTAGGCTATAACCTACTTTCATTTCTTTGAATACAACAGTTTTGAATCTTTCACACAGGTTGGTTTCAGAGTTTCATTTGCAGTGATGCTGTGTTTGTTGCGTTAAATATGACAACCCTAGTAATAGCACTTTCATTATGTTTCAGGATCGATTGGGGAGTGCTTTATTCCTGTCTATTACCTGCATTTGTATGACAGCATCAGTCTGAAGTAGCGTGGTCTTTGCTTGGGCATCAAAAACAAAGGGATACCTGCACAGAGTCACCACACTGTCATGACCCTGTGGACACAGAGGCATAAATGAATGAATTATGATGACGCCTAAATACAGACAAATGTATAATGAAGTGAAAAGTGGAGTCAACCTCAACAGCAGACTCACCATTTGGAACATCTGCCTCTGAATCCATGTGACGTAGTCGTTTCTGATGTCTATCAGGTCGTCCAGCTCATGGATGTAGAATTTATCGTACTGTATGATGTGTCCTGCTCTCTCATTCACCTGAGGCAACAGGAAAATGGATGTTCTCAACAGTTCTTTTAAAGTACGGGTAACAAACATTTTTGGACTTTCTCATCACTCACTGTGTGCAGGACCTCCAGGAGTCGGAGGGACGTGTCCAGGAAACAGCTGAAAATTCTCTGCTCCACTGATGGAATGCCCACCTTGTGCATTTGGAGCAGATACACCACCACCTCCTTGTACAACTCTACCAGCCGTTGGAAGACTGGGGGCTCAAATGTGGACCACCAGTTTCCTGAAGCAAATACAAGACCAAACATGAATGTGAAAAAAACAAAGATGTGCTGCAAAAAAAATATATATCAGTGACAGAGTATTAAACTGAATGGATGAAAAGTATTCCTTTTCCTACCTAGCACCTTCAGTGGAGCTTCTTTCAGGCTGATGAGTGATTTGGCAAATTGGATAGCGATGGTCACGTAATTATTTCTGTCACGGAAGAGAGGACATTCGGGGAGAGTGAGGTAGAGTCTCAGGGCTTCAATGTCTGGAGGAGAGTTGCTTAGTCTGGGAATCAGGTTCTTCTCCAGACTTGCAGCAATCTGAGGGTGACATAAGAAAGTATATACTGTAGGTCTGTTAAAGTTAATGGAATAAACTGAACCTTACCTGCCACTGCAAGAGGAATTTGTGGCTGTGTGGAGGGGAATTATGTATATTTACAGCATATATACACCATATGTATACAGATAACCAGGACTCGAGACTAACGATGAGATCTTTCCCAGGACACCCGAGGGACTTTATTAGCGATTTTATTTTACTTTCTATTTATTTTTACCCTTAGCAAGTGACAAAGAGACAAGTGATGGAGCGTGTCTTCTCATGCTGTTACTATGATTACTCTTGCTGCCTAATGAGCATGACACCTGGAATGTTCCGGTGGTACCAGACACTCCATCTGTCCGCTCGGTCACAGCTTGCTGGCAGAAGCCTGCAAATATGTTGCTCTGGTTAAATCCGACGGACCACCAAGAGGGCATTCTATCAGACCCCAGCAGGCCTACAAACCCAGAATCTGAGGTCATTTAGGGACAAATATAAACTGATTTATTTTTCATTTTTCTATTGGATCGAAAGAGTCTAGTCAGCTGCTTCCTACTTGCTGGCTAAATCTACCTGTAAGTGCAGTGCTGAGTGGTGGAATTTGGATACACGACATGTTTAATATGAATAAATATGAATAAAGACGCAGCTGATGCAGCTACTGCTCCGCTGTGAAGCAGCAGCAGAGAGTTTCAGAGCTCTGTGACTACACGTCAGACACATTTAGAGTAATTTCCACTATAAAAAGTACATGACTTCACCAAATTACCATGTTGACAATTACTAAAAGCAACATCTCAAATGTTTAAGGTAAACTGATAATTTCCTCAACGTTTTAATGACGTTTATAACAAAGGAAAGAAACATCCTAATTTTGGGACGCCTTATATTACCTACCCGACGGTTAAAACTGTTTGTCGGGATGGTGACGAGGAAAAATTCGTCTGGCGCTCCGCTAACAGACACGTTATGTGTGGTGCAGCAACAAAAGCCTTTTTGATTTTTGTTCACGAGCACTGACCTGCTGAGCGATCTCCGGGTGATCCTGCTGAATCACTCTGTGAAACAGGAGACGAGCCACGTTCATATCCAACCCTGAACATTTACTGCTGGTACCATAGTGATCTGGATGACTTTGGAAAATTAGAGAGACAGTTAATATGAGACTGAACGTGCAGTGGTTCAAACAGTCAAGATATAGACATAACCCCTCCTTCTCTGCTTTAAATACATGAGAGGGGATGGATATTGTATGATCCAATACAACAGTACTGACTACAACTCCATATTGCAGCACAGCATTGAATCAACGTCTGTTAAGATACACGAACCCCTAAATTAAATCAAATTGTAGGTAATTAAATCACTAGTTCCTGAAATTTTTAAGACCACCTCAGCCCTTATACAGAATGATTTTGTCATAGAATTCATCCTTGTGTTATTATAACAAGTATGCATTGTTATTAGCTGAGTTATTACTATAAAATAATCTTTATTAATTTTAATAATTTTCACATGTTCTGTTTTCATATATTAAAAAAATAAGACACAATTAATATAAACGTCACCTGAAATAAATGTGGTGAAATTACATTTAGAATGCACAACGACAACACACACTGACTGTGACAAATACTCTGATCTGTGATCTTGTGTTGGTCGTATCGTGGTTCTTAAAACAACGTTGGCAAAATACAACTGATCAACGACAATTTTGCAAACAAATGATAGGGTTTTCTAAAATTTTTCATTAATCGGCTCTAAATAATGTACGAACAAGAAGTTAAAATTAATGAAAAGATGCCTTCGATTTGGTGACAAGTTCTTAGCAATGAGTGAAGATGAAGATGAAGGAGCATCGATGAAATCTGAATCCACTTAAAATGGGATTACCTCGTAGACAGAAAGGATCCATTGAGGCAGCTTGCTGAGGAGAACACGAGGTCAATCTCACTGAGGGAATCATAAAAGGCAAGTCATTAGTGTGGCTACTCTTCAAAATCAAGAAATTACAGAGTAGCCCAATAACATGCGGCGTCGGTCAAACGTTCTCGTGAGGAGACATTACTTGGAGATTTCCAGCGGGAGTCTTCCTGATGAGTGATTCAGCCATTTCTGTATGATCTCCTCATTCAAGGTGCAAATCCTCCTGTTGGGGTCTTGTATCCTCACGTCGTCCGTGTTCTCCAGATTCTAGAAGAACAAACATCGAAGACTTTCTAAAAGTCTGATCTTGCGTTAGTAAACTCACTAATTGAGGTCTCAAAATGTCAGAAGCAACGGGTTTATGAAGACTAACGTTGCCATTGCAATAGTGAGCAAAACTCTGGTCTCCTCCGGCATAAATCCTCTTGATACAAAAGTGCTGGTCCATGTCTGTAACGCAACAGAACAAAAGCAAGAAATAGAGCATGAACAAAAAAAGAGGTGGTAATGAGTCAACTATATGTAGAGTAAAAATAAATTGATAATAATAATAGAACTATACTCAAAATTTGATTTTTGAGTCAAGTCACCTTCTGCCTTTGTCTCAGTTTACATGTAACTGAGAAAATCGAATAATCTAATAACATTTTTGAAAAGAAAAGCACTGTTTTTTCAATGAAGATAAATTTAAACTAATCAGAAATACACTCTATACATTGCTAATGTGGTAAATGACTATTTTAGCTGCAAATGTCTGTTTTTGGTGCAATATCTACATAGGTGTATAGAGGCCCATTTCCAGCAACTATCAGTCCAGTGGTACGATGTGTTTGCTCATTGTGTCAGAACGCTAATGGATGATTAGAAAATCATTGTGTGATCATGTTAACACAGCTGAAAACAGTTTAGCTGTTTAGAGAAGCTAGAAAATTGACCTTCCCTTGATAAAAGCAAAGTTATAGGCAAATCAAATACAAATCATTATTTCTATCTTTGTCAATGTCTCGTGGTGGTAAATTAAAGTGTGACTTTTCATAGAAAAGACAAAATTGTCTGGGTGACCCCAAACTTTTGAAATGTAGGGCATACACATGTATATCTGTTGACTTTTCTGTCATCTTGTAAAAAAATGACTATAAAAAACTTAATATGTTTAATAAATTCTCAACTACAGTTCCTGACCAGACGCGCCGGTTATGGGTTCAGTCCACGCTGATAATAGGACACAGGTTTCCTTTTGTCACTCTGTCTTTTTCTTTAATCATATTTGCTCCTTACACTGTGAAAATACATTGCGCTAACACTGTTTTTTTTTTCTTTACTTGGCCTTTTCTGGCAGCTCCTCGGCTCCATTTTGTCCTGTCTCTACTGTCGTGGAGCATCATGCATTAACCAGCTCCAAATCCAACTATATTATACTATATACTATAACTATATTATCTAGGTGAGTTAATTTGACTATGAGAAATCCAACTCTGTCTGATTCCAATCTAACTAAGGTGTATACATTCATTTAAAAAAAATCCTGCTATAGTCGAATTAATACAATAATTTGATATTTTTGAGTATCATGTAAACGTGAGATTTTTTAAGAGCCATCAAGTTATATATATATATATTTTTAATTTTCATCATCTGAGATCACTAGAATCAGAACATAATCAGTAGCCAACTCTGGAGCCATCTGCAGTTTTTTTTTTTTTATCCTATAGTTTTAGTCTGTGTAGTTCATTCATTTTGGCTTCTACTATTTCTATATATAACGACAGTTGGTATTTCTCGCTGACCTCTCGTCTCTCAGAAATCTCTTAATGCAGCTTTAATTTCCTGTTTCTCACCTCTCTCTGTTTGAGTGCTGGAGGCCACCCAGGGGCCTTTGACTGGGGCGGGGCTTTTTCTGTTGCAAGTGGAGCGTGTACCGAGTTGCCCATTACCTCCAAGACCAAATGAGTCCATCTTTCCACATGAGGGCGTGAAAGCCAAAGTGTGCTGCCTGTAATGGGCACATTTGATTCATTTCATCAGACTTAACATTGCACACAGAGTAGTTCACGTTACAGAACGTGCAGTGGTTTGTGCCTTAAATGTGCCCGTCGACGCTCGCTGACAAATTTACCTTCCACATGCGATCTGTGTGACTACGTTTCCCATGAGCTCAAACACTTTCCTTGGGTTAATTTCATGGTTTGTGGAGTTATGTCCGAGCTGCCCGTATCCTCCTGCTCCGAATGTAAACACACCCCCTTCCTGTAAAATCAGAAGCACCAGTTAGTCTGACCTTGTCAAGGACGAGAGTGCTGCAGAGCTAAAGGTTAGAATTTAAAAAAGCACAAATTATTCAATCGGGTTAGTGAATTATTCCCAGAATATTACACATAAACACAGAGTTTAGCTTAACCTGTGATTCTTAAACCAGGGATCATCCTCTACAACTGTAGCCCAGTGCTGAAAGAGTAACTCTGAGCTTCTGGACAAGAAAGAATAACATTCACAGCCAGTTGCAACAAGACTTTAGTCTAAATAACCCTATTTGGAACAAATGTGTTTCTATTCTTTTTTATCTTTATTTAGGCCAACAGATTACAAACAATGCAGGAAATTGTCTTCATTTTTCCATCTTTCTTTCTAAATATAACCTTTCCTACACTTTTCAAGATCCTGATATTCAATTCTTTGAATATCAGGATTCTTCATATTCTTTCCAAGCCCCCTCCCTTTTTTGTACATTTTTCTCAGTTTGAACATACCGGTATGTTTCACCATACATCTTACAATGTTTTTTATTCTAATGTCTATGATTTATTTTATTTATAAAGCATTACTAACCACCATGCTGTGATATGGGCTTATCTAAGGTTTACATTAAAGCCCATTAGATTCAGGAGGGCTGCCTATTAATTTTAATGACTTGACTTCCTGCACTTAATGATGGGTTCAATTGTTCTCCTTTAAATATCACTTCCATATCACAATAAATGTTCAAAATCTCTCAGAATGGTTGCATTTGCAAAGCTTATTAGAACTATGTGACCTTGTATCTTAGCAATTCAACTGGCCAATGAAGGAATGATGAACCAATTATACATTAAGACCCACTTTTAATTCACCACACACACATAACAGCAGCTTTAAAAAAATAAGCAAAAAGTAAATGACTTAACTTGGTCAGTGCTGCCGTGTGATCTTCTCCACAGGAGATGTAAATCACTCTCTGCGATCTAAGAGACTTCAGCAGTGCTGGAAAATACCGATCTGAAAAAAACATCAAACAATCAGCCTGTGATTAGAGCTTAAAAGCCTGAAACTGGTTTAACTTTTGGTTCATCCATGACACCTTCTCCCCCCCCTCACCATTGCTGTCATTGAGACCCAGCTGACCGAATTTGTTGCAGCCCCAACCGAACACCGCTCCTGAGAGAGTGAGGGCAAAGCTGTGGGCGCCACCCGCCGATATCTGAGCGAACGGGATGCCCTGCAGAGACTGGATGATTTGGGGCGTGGAAATGCTCTGCCCGTTCATTCCCAGCCCGAGTTGTCCGTATCGATTCTGGCCCCAGGAGAAGACTTGGCCCCCTGTGAAAGAAGATAACGCTGAAAGGGATCCGCATTGGAGAAAAGGCGGGTGAATAAACGTCCATTATGTGCATACGGTACCTCTTGAAAGTGCATGGGAGTGCCAGTACCCACAGGCTACCTGAGCAATTTGAACATCTGACAACGTCTTGATGTTTCTGGCATTTTTTAGAGAGAGAGAGAAAAAATGAGGGATTTTCAATAAGGTTTTTTTTTTTCTTTTTAATTTTTTCATCAGATTTCAGTTTCACCTAGGCACGCGAACACATTCGTCAAAGTTATTCAGGCCCAGCTGTCCATCTGAGCCCAGGCCCCAAGAGAAAACCTGACCACTGTCGTTCAGGGCGAGCGTGTGAGACTCTCCGCAGGACACCGCCACTATGATCTGTGCATCCAGGGCCACGACCTGTTCTGAAAAAAACAAGCAAGCATTTAATGTGCTGAGTCATTTCAGTGTCATCGGGGTGAAATAAACCCATTAAAACCAACCTGGTTTCTTCCGGGACTTCTCATGTCCAAGCTGGCCCAGGTCGTTGCAGCCACAGGTGTAAACTGTCCCGTCCTCCAGCAGGAAGGCGGTGTGTCTGCGGCCACACCCCACATCACTCACCTGCTTCCCCTGGAAGAATTCACATTTTCGCGGCTCGACCACGATCTCTTCATCAATCCCACCCAAGCCTAGCTGTCCGTAGGAGGCATTGCCCCAACACAGCATTGTAAATATAACTCACACACACACACACTCACATACACACACTCTCTCACACACACACGCCAGCAGGATCCTCGTCTCTGTAAAAAAAAAAAAAAAAAAAAAAACGAGACAGCTCGGCTGTTTATTCCAACCTTACAGAGCTCATTCAGAGCTCCATAGTTCCAGCTGCAGGATGCAGCTGTCACCTAGCGAGGTAAGTTAGCTAAATCACGTTATAGCCTCAACACCGTTATCACTATAAAAAACACACACACACACAGACTGTGGTCGTCTGAATTAATGACTTCAGAGTTTAACGGTGTAAAAAAAATAATAAAACTCCAGCAACGCGATAATTAGCTCGTCGCCGGCGGCTTATAGACAGATTAGCCAAATAAGCTAAGTGTTACAGTAAAGATTAACGCGGTGGAGTTCAACCAAACAGCCACTATCAGCTAATAATACCACTTCCGGTATGGGCGCCTAGCTTTTCAAATTAAAAGCGCACATGAGTTGAAATTAATTTAAAGCTAATATAATAACTGGTGCACTAAGAGTTTTTTCTTGTATATATAATATCCGCTGCTAGAAAGTGACACGTTTTGGGAATGCCACTAAGTTTAATTATTCATTTGAGAAAAAATAGTAATTAACGGTTAGTTAAACGTTTAGTTTATTTAGTATCGACGTTAGTAACCAAGGAACAACTACTACAAAATAAGACAAGCACAACACGTATTATGATTGATGAGTCATTCAAAAAACAAATAAAATGCAAATAATAGACTAAATGTATTTCTATCCCAGCAATCCCTAAGATAAACACATATTATAGAGCATTTCACACATAGTTTAATATATTATTAATAATAATATTTATCATGTACATAATTATATGACATATTCAGTCACATCAGAGAAGTGCCATGTCCTTCTGCATAATTGCTCTTGTTATTAATTAGTAAATTAATAAACATGTAAGGAACAGACAAGGAATGATTTGATAATTAATTAACCAATTTAAATGTGTATTATTGCATTTTTTTTTATTCCAAACGGAAATATGATGAATTAATGATTAAATCTGTTAAATAAAGTTAATGTAAGTTAAAGCTTATAGATCCATGTGAATGGTTTAAAGACACAAGCTGTTTTTAAAGTTCATGACACGTGGTTTCTTCTGAAATCCCAGTAAAGAACAACCATTGCAGTGTCAAAATATAATAATAATAATGGTTTTATATATATATATATATATATATATATATATATATATATATATATATAAAACCATTATTATATATATATATATATATATATATATATATATATATATATATATATATATATATATATAATACTAATAATAAGCTGAAAATACTCAGATCTGACTGAATGATTCGTTCTGCGATTCCTGTTGTTTGTCTGATGCTGGATTCTCTGATGTGTTTTCTATTCTGTACTCACATCTATTGCAGGTCAGGTCTGGTCTTGTTTCTATTTTAAATTTTTTTTTTTTTTTTTTAGGGAGTTTTCCTCCTTCGATTCAAGTGTCTAAGAACAGGAGACATGTTTTTTTACAGAATGTAAAGCCGCCTGAGGCGAATCTGTGATGTGTGATTTTGAGCTGGAGCCTACGAGTAAACTTGACTTGACTTAACATGTCGGACTATTTCCAACCCTCCACACTGACACAGAACATCTGGATGCTTGACGTTCAAATAGATGAATGCATCATAACCGTCTCGGCCAAGCTTCAACATCATCATCTTCTTCCAGATTTTATCATCTACCTCTGACTTTTAACAGATAACTGCAAATAGAAATAATAATACCTATCTCACTTCTTCTAATGTTGCTTTGCAGATGCAAAAGCACTTTTCCTCCTAACTCTACATTCCTTAGTCATTTTGCTGAGATATCATTTTTTTCTATCTGCAGGGCTGTATTTAAGACCATTAACTCCAGCTATAGTTTGTTTCTCTTGGTTCTTAAAGGTGACTTGAACGTTAAAAATTTCTGAACTAATGACTGATATCTTTCTGTCTCCTTTAGACGGTGCCGTGGACGTTTTGAAATATGCCATTTATTGTAACATTGACCTTTTCACGGTCAACAGTTTCAGAAACATTTCAACTAAATTAATCTATGATTGGGGAAATCGTTTATCCAATAAACATTCTGGGATTAATACTAGCATGCCAGAGTTTAATAAGCACATTCTCCCTCTACATAGGATCACATGCTTTTTCTAATATCCAAATTATCTTAAACAACAAAGTGCTTCTTCCATTTCTAAAAAATAAATTAAAAATAATCCCCTACCTTACAGAACAGATATATTGCTCTTTCTTTTCTTAAAAATGTTATGCAAAAATTGTTAATTTTGTTATAAAAAGACATGACATACTCATTATTTATGATGCAGAACTACAGTCTTACTATAAATCTACCCCATACATAGCTCCACATTAACGATATATAATAACATATAATAAAACACTAAAGTGAGCTGCTGGTCATGCTTACTTTCGCGACTTTTAATTGTAAAGGAGTATTTTTTAAAGAGTATTTATTTATTTCTGAAGTATCCGCGTATTTCCTCTAGAATAAACACTAATAATAACCATAGACTGTAAAAATAGAAGCGAGACTTTGAAGTTTGAAGTGGACTTGATGACCGGATGTGACGTCACCGCCCAGTAACGTTTACTGGGATCGCACATGGATAATAATATCATTTCTATATAATAAATAAACGAGATAACTTTTCTTTAACAAGCTCGTATTTAATCTCCACAAACGGCGGCTGAGTTCTTGTGTTTTTCTGCATATTCACGTTTTTTTATAGTTACGAGTTACACCAAAGTTTTTTCTCCAACACGAGTTTTTACTGCTTTATTATTCACGGAAACAGAAAACCTCACCGAACCTTCAGATGTGATGAGTCGAGTCTTTTCCAGCGCGCATGTCCGCTTCCCGTGGTAAAAAGCCAGCTGTGAGTTTATTGTAAAGAATCCCGAACCGTCAACAACCGCCGAGGAAACACGCGTCAAACCGTCTGCACCGCAAATGCGTACTTCCGGTTTACTTTTAGAAATAAAAGTCGGTGGCGTCTGAAGTACCTGAACGTCACACAAAAGTATGAATATCTGACCAGAAAATTCACCTATTAGAATATTACTTGAGCGAAAGTCCTAAATTTAGTTTTATTTTTTGTATGTAAGTATCTTAAAATATTTTCTGAATGTATTTAGCAATGTATTTAACAGAATTGTGAAGTTTAATCTTAATGTTTGTGTATCATTGGAGGTTTTAGGTTTCCACACCACACACTGAATATTGAATCAGAATTATCTTCAAAACTATTTTTAATGTCACAAATCCTGCTTGTATTGCATCATTTGAAGTCTGTTTCCACCAAATTTCTATTTTATTCTGTAGTAAGTAATGAAAACACTTAGGGGAAATGTAGTGGAGAAAATTGAAAGTTAAAATTCAAGTAAAATACTATACTACCAACAAACTCTTAGGTATTTGATGCCCTATATCTAATGCAATTGTATAGTCTCTCTTTTTTGTAATCAAAGTTTGTATTAACTTATGGTTCCTTGTATAATTACATGACAATCTCTGATAGTGAATCATCAATCAGTAATCAAGTAATATAAAATAAGTAGGAAACAGAATAAAACAAAAATAATTAGCGTTAAAAAATGCGGAGACAAAGAATTAGGGAGGCGCCATTAATCAATGAGTGGACTAGCATATAAAACACAGGAATATTCTATGGTAGGAATACAGTGTGTAGCTCTTTCCTTTATATACATCATAAACTTAGATCAGAAAACCTTTCTTGGCACCATTCTAGTTTCAGCAGAGACTCCCGGGAGGAGCAGGACTTGATTTCATGTGCTATTTTGGCTTTAAGCGTAAATGCGGTGACTTTTAATTTGAAGGCAGACTCATTCAACCGGAAGTGGTTTTTCTCTGACAGAATATCTACTTTACGGCGGTGTAGAAACGTCACGAAGCATCCAAAATGTTCTAGATGGCTCTGCATGCACACACACGCACACACGTGCGTGCACGCGCGCGCACACACACACACTAAAATTAACTTGAACTAAGAATATAATTTGTTTATCTGCAATTTACAAATATAATACATATCTAAAAAATATTGCTATTATTGCTATCAATAATATATTATTACATAAATGAATATTATAAGGTATATAATGATATTAATTAGCCTATATTGGAATTAATTATTAAAATATTAATCTATATTCTTTTCATTGTTAGAAGGAGGAATGATTATAGAAAACACAAGCAATTGTCAATTATCAATGTCCATATGGAAAACTGACTATTCAGTCAGTATCAGACAGACTTGAAAAATGGTGAATTTGTTCTTTAACCCTAATAAAGTATTATTATATATTCAGTCTATGTGACAACTACTGATCTAAACTCATCTAAAATTCTTCTTTACACAACAACCGTCCCGTTTTTGCAATCATTTATGTGACAGCACATTTATCTCATGATCACGTCACAGGTTCTTCTTGGAAATGCAACATATCCAGTATTTCCAGTTCTTCGTAGGTGTTTTCTTGGTGCCACAAATTTAACTCACATTAGGCAACAGATCGGCACACGAGCAGCAACTAACTAAGAGGAATACAGATGTTTTACCTGCTGGGCGTAAGTACAAACTTTATAGATTATTTTAGGTTATAGTTGCTGTGAGCAAAAGGTCATTTTCTAATTTTCTTATTTTATTTTCTTGACATATGTCAACACCGACTGCTGTTCTTTTTAACATGTACAGATCGTTTCTGGCCTTCTCATCATCATCCTGTTCTTTACAAAAGGACTGAAAGATGTGAGTAAACATTTACTTTTTACTGTTGTATGATGGTAGATTCATCAATCAATTTTAAGAAAATATAAATGTATGCATCTTTTAGAAGAAATACAGTGAAGACAGGAGGTAAAAGTGTAGATTTCTAAAATGATTATTATTTGCTGGCAGGGAAACACACTTCAAAAATCAACTAATCCAAACAAGAAGGTGAGTAGTAGTCATCATAATTGAGGTCATGTAATAATTGAGGTGAAGTATTTAACGATCTCCTCTTCCTCAGAAGGACCTAAGTGAAGAAGATCTGCATTTACTCGCCAAGATCCTTTCAGTCGGACTGGTGGATGCAGATCCGAACTACCTCCACCATCTGAAAGGCTACAGGGATCTGCACGGTGGATGAGCTGCTTTCAAAAAAGAAAATGCTGCACTCACAGAAACTAATGGAAACAAAGCAGCTCCTGGAGATATTAATTGACTTGTGATGCCACGAGATGAAGGATTTGTAAATCGCCACAAGTCAAGCTGCTCTTGCAAGGCCCCCGATTGTTCCATCATTGAAGAAAACATGCACCTTATTCAGATCAAACGTCCATGAGGAATAAGCTCCCCTTTGCACGAGATGCTGAATGTGAAATGTGACAAATTTGATGATGAAATCTGCCTTTTTTATTATTATTGTTGTTGCACAATTATAAAATATTTACAATCAGTGGATATGTAGATCAAAAAGATACAGGGGGATTACATGCTTTGCTGCTTTTATTGCTTCAGTTGTATTAATAAGGTGCTTTGCACTGTTAAAAGCCTTTTTATAGAGCTGTAAACTTAAACTGTTGTTTCAGTTTCCATAGAGAAAGCAACAAAACCCTTTAAAATCAAGACTTGCTGAACCACTTTGACTAGATGTGATGATAATAGACTAAAATGCTGAACTACTGTTTGCTCAAATGTAAAACGAATATGTCTGTAGCAGCAAAAACATTGAATGTATTGAATTGGAGAATAGTTCACTTTATTGCTAATTAATTCACATTTTCATTTGTAAGAGGAATAATTTGCTATTTATTCATTTTCTTCAAAAGTTACATACTCTTGCTTTTATTACGAGCATTTGACCCTTTTCATATGGCGGCGATGTCACTGAGTCACTTTTGTTTCGCCGTCATTTTGTTCATGTTCTTACCTGCAATAAAAAAGACAGAAGCAGGAAATTAGAGGCCAGATTATTTTTTGCTCTTTTTTTTGTCTCCAGTGCTAATTTCTCTTACTCCAGACACGCCTGTTGAGCTCGTCTCCAAGCAGGTAAAGCGAGATCACCACAAACATGTTAAAGAAGAAGAAGCCCCCCAGACCGGCAGCGCTGAAGTGCTTGAGGAGGGGATACACCCAGATTCCGACTGACATGTACACCCACACAATCCTGCAGAACACAAAAGGAAGAAAATCAAGTCTCAGGAACACAGTATCTGACAGATCACCTTGCTGCTTCACATGAAACATTAAATCAAGAAGGACGGCATTGTTTTGTCATGCTGTGACATGCATGGTTTACCCGCCACATGACTATTAAAGCTGAAAAATGTGATAAACGCTGTACGTGCTCTGTCTTTATTGATGCTAAATCGTCACTTACCAGAATAAATAAGCCGAGCCCACGGCTCCTAATGCAGCCAGTGCATATTTAGTCTGTGGGTAGACGTGAGGCTGCACCAGCACTTCTCCGAGTAAAATGGGAAGGACAAATGTGTGCTGAGAAAACAGTTCAGCTCATTACGTGGGTTGGTTCAAGGCTTGGGGTTATTAAAATGTTGACATTGAGATTAAAAAAATGCAAATTCACAGACCATAGCATGGTTTATCCAAGGGGGGAAGAAGGTGTCGATGCTAGCAGGGTAGACCAACTCTCTGTCATAGGCGAAGATTCCCCAGAAAAGTGCAACAACGAACTGTACAAAACGCAGAAAACAGAGTAATTTAGTGATTAAACGAAACATGAAAAAGGATTCTAAAAATGAGTTTCTTACCATGCCCACGGGGAAGGCAAAAACAGAGAAGAGAAGGTCTTTACATCTGGTCAGAGTGCTCTCTGACTTCTTCCCAGGTTGAAGATCATTCACTGCAGCCA
Source organism: Lepturacanthus savala (assembly GCA_030544235.1). Taxonomy (NCBI): domain Eukaryota; kingdom Metazoa; phylum Chordata; class Actinopteri; order Scombriformes; family Trichiuridae; genus Lepturacanthus; species Lepturacanthus savala. Next base: position 11,460,550 of record CM060478.1, read on the forward strand.
GTCCAAAGAATGACATTTGCAGTAACTAAAACATTACAAGTAACATTATTGTTTTTCCCCCCATTACTCTTTCCTCTTATTGGCCTTAGAAATGATCATTTATTCTCGGTAATGTGGACAACAGAGACAATGCACTCACCAAATTCAAAAAAGTGAGGTACTTCCAAGGGCCTCCATAAACAAAGATTCCTGGTGGTAGCTCCTCTCCGTCCTTAGCAACGAGACTCTTTACGACAAAAGCGTACCAGCTGAAAGCGCTGATGTGGTACACTCTCTTCAGGGTGGAACTCATTCTGATATCAGCGCGTACTAACAGCAAAAATCCATCAAACACAGGGAAAAGCTGTTGTTCCGAGCAGGAGTTTTTCCCTTTGGGTGCTAGAGGCAGTGAAGGTTCTGTAAAGATTAGTGTAATTCAGTCTGAGCTTATCAAGATATCTGCAACACAAGAGGCCCACTGTTTAGTTTGAAGTACTGAAGTCTTTCTTTCATAACCAACGCACCGCAGCATGTGACTGCGTCAACGTTTCATTCGCTGGGAGTTTAATCCTGTTGTAGTGTTTTGTAAAAGAAGCCTCACACTGTTAAATGATGAGTCTCTGAGTGACACAGTGCATCAGGTACAGTAGGGGACCTTGACCTCTGACCTCGCTGTGGGGGGGGGGGGGCATTTTCTGTGGCCTTTTAACAGTTCACGCATAATCTATTGAGAGATGGGAAAACAAATAAATGTTTTAACTTAACAGATATAACCTGGTCACATCTTCTCTGTACGACTTCACGGTGTGTTCAAGCACACCTCGTTAACTCGAAAACTGTTCTCCATTGGCCACAGAGGTTGTTTAGGACAGGAAAGTTTCCATTTTCCTTATTTTCCTTTATCAAAATACATCACTTTCTTGTTTTTTTCCCTACAGTATCTTTAATAATCACACAGCAACACAAAACCATATGTTATAATTTGAAAATCCATAAACATAAAATAAATAAAGTTTCAATAGTGGTTATCAGCATATTGTTGTACGAGTCTCTAGATTCTAGATTTTCCATCAATCTGATCTTCACAATTGGGCCTTTTGAGGGAAACATTAATGCTGATGTGGCCCGGGATGAAATAGTTTGACACCTCTGTCTGATGATATCACTTCATTAGAGACACAGGGAATTTAAAACATGACCTGATGATGGCATCAGAGACAAAGTCATGTTCCTTAGTGTTGAAACGAAGGACGTCACTGATAAACTCATGAGATGATGTTGAGATTTATTCTGTTGAGAAAGAATAAATTGTTGTAATTTGTTGTTTCAAGTCCTTAAATGATTATATGTAATATGCAGCATATTGCTATGAATGATACATCACTGAATATGTACTGAGGGTGTCAGTGTCCCAATATCACATTCATTTTTCCTCAGGGGGTTTTATGATCCGGGGTTAGATCAGCTGCTTAATCAGGGAATCTGTGAAATCAGTCAGTAGGATGTGAGAAGAAAAGTCAAAGTGTTTTTATGTTTTATATATATTTTTGTTAAAATCACCATTTTTCGCACATAGACCTGCTTCTTTAACACCACTTTAAAATTTTTCAGTGTTTTCCATTGACTAATTTTATAAAAAACAACACAACAAATCATCTTTTAAGACCAATCCCCCTACACGGTTTAAAAGAAACTTATTAATAGTTCAAAACGACTAAGCTAATGAATTTTGAATGAATTTTTTTTCTCAATTCAAATTGAATTCACATTCAAACTAATTCAAGCCTTTTAATTTCCATTTGTAAGACTCAACACGGAAAACCCCGAAACACATTCTACATGTACAAAGACATGATTGATCCTGATGAGAGTCACATATTTAATAAAATATTTATTTACAACAATTATAAATCCATCCACAAAGTGTAACTTTGCAGAATACAACTCTACAGAATCCTGTGTAATTTTTTTATCCATGTCAAAGTTGTATTTAAATGCAAAGGAATGACAGATTCTTACTCAAAAAGGCACATTTGCAGACAGGATTACAGGCACAGGCGTGTTATCAGAGACAATTAGAGGGCTGCTACATCCAAATTACAAAGATTACACAGGTCACTTTGGTTTTATGTGGCTAGGTTCTTACCTGACTCTGCACAAACTCTATTCTGTCTATTTAACTTTATTATAACTAATGTTTTGTTTTGAAATACATCTCAAATCTGTACAAAATATGCTTTTTAATTGCAAAAATGGTATTATATTTCAAAAAATAAAATAAAAATAGTAAATGCATGGCAATGTAGCACAGAGGTAAGCTTGAATGTTTCATTGTTTGTGCATACAATTAATATAATTAGGTTGAATTAACCTAGAAAAAGACAAGAAAAAGGACTTACTGGATATAATATATATGGAAATAAACAACACAAAACAACACATACTCTATAGTGTGCAACAACTTAATAGCTACATTAAGTTTAAGTTTTGTTCATATTTCCATTCCATGTTTGATTAAGATATCAATTATAATTAATTTACATCAGAACATTAATGGAATGGATATGAATTCACATATCCTGTTATCGTATATATATATATCACATATCCTTTTTCACAAAAATACATTTTATCAGCATCTTTGTTTAAAATAATTGTCAAATACATAAGACAGGAAAACAGTTTATTATGATACAGTTTTATAAACTCAAGATACTTCAGGTTATCTACACTTTACACTTCAAAATCACATTTTGACTAAAAAAACACCAGATATTTAGGTATTGGCTGTCAGTACTGTACAGTAAAACAAAGGCAGGAACACGTCATATAACAGATACTGATGCAAACATTGCACTTCCCCATGCAGTCAGTAAAAACACATTTGATCACACAAACCTAGTCTCGGCCCTGTCTTCATTCATCATTTCATTTTCCCTCCATATTTGTTTTTCTACGCATACTGTTTATCCTCCCAAATTTCTACAGAATCCTGTTAAGGTGCCATCTGTGTAATAAAAAGTGACAAAAGCAGTTACGCCAGAGGCAAACAGATGTTTGTCCTCATGGGTAACCGACACAGTAGCAGTCATATATAATGAATTCACACCTCAAAGCGACTGTAAACCTTCCTCTCCTTCCTCATGCTCTGGATCTTGTCCAGCAGCTCCTTCCGCTCCTCGGCAGACTTGGGTGGAGCTCTGCCGAGAGACCTGGTCCCTCTTTCTTTCACCTTCTGGACGTTCTTGTCAGCGATGTCTTCTTTCTCGTCGTCGGTGACAGGGGAGTCTTTGGTCGACTCGTTCCTGCTTTGGCTGTTTGCGGAGATCTGCCCCAGCAGCAGCTTCGTGTCATCTCTGAGGTTGCTGCTCGAGAGAACTTTGGCCGTCGACGAGTGGTAGCGAGACTGGTTGGGTTTTGGCTTCTTGGACTGTGGCGACAGAGGAACGACGTCCTCTGACTCATCCTCTGCCGCCTCGGAGCAGTTACTTTGCCTTTCTTGGTCATTAGAATCCTTTTCGGTATTATTATTTACATTACTTGCGGCTTCAGTGTCATGGTTTTCCTCTAAAGGTTCGGGCAATTCGGGCTCTTTGCTTATTTCATCTTGATTGATTGTAGTATCATCAGAAGTAGACTCGGGTGTTTTGCTCGGCAGATCAGGTTCTGATGTGACTATCGAGGTAGGCTCAGTTGGGCTAGAGGAAAATTCTGTCTTTGAGTCTGTCGGAATCTTGCTGGAAAAAGAAATAGTATCTGAAGAAATGTGCAACGCAGGCATGTTGGTTCCTGTTTTTGCAGCCTCAGAGAACATGACAGTCCCAACTGACTCAGACAGAGGAGAATGACATGTGAGTGTTTCAGCAAGTGTGGCAGAGACGGCTCCTGTCAGGTTAGAGTCAGAGGAAGAGGTTGCTTGTGTTGCTGCATCTTGAGGAATGTCTGGATTGTTAAGAGCGCTTGTTTCTGAAGGGTCAAGTGGAATGTGTGCAGGGGTAGGTGTAGGAGTACTGGGCTCTGTTTGATCTGGTTTAGAATGACTACTTTCCGGATCAGAAACGTAGGATAAATACGCCTCAGGACGTGTGAGATCACCTTCGAAATCCCTTGGTGAAGCAAGAACAACATGAGAAGAAGATTCCTCTGAAGCATCTTTTTGTGATTCAAATGAGGAGGGGCCGACAAGCTCCTGTGCTTTTATTTCATGAGAAGTTGGGAGCAGTATCCTGGAGGCCGGGGTTGAGCTTAAATCTTCTGCAGTGACATCAGAAAATAAGACCTCGGCTGGAGAGGAAAGAGGAGCGAAGCTGGAAGCTGTGGGACTTGCAGTGGTCTGAGGACTAGTGGTTTCACATTTATCTGTACCTTGCACAAGAGATGGAACATTTGCAGGTGTTTTATTTGTTGTTGTAGGTGACTGACAGGGGCCAACTGCTTTTGCAGCTGGTTTTGACAGCTTTAGGTCATCTGGTGGTTCAATCCGAGCTGCTTCTGTTTCTGCACCAACAGGCGGGAACGCTGCTGATTGTTCCTTCAGCTCTATGGTCTCTGAATCAGTCAAAACTTTGGTTTGCTCCTTTTCACAGCTTTTGAAGGTGTTGGGGTCATTATCGACCAGACTGTCCTGCTTCTCACTCTCGTCGCTGACATTAAATAATGCTGCAGATACGGTTTTCCCTGCATCCTCTAAAGCTGCAGTTTTTGCCAGCGAACCCTCAGACAACACGGTTTGCTTTTTGACAGACGCATCAGCAGTTTTTTCCGATGTTTCTTTCGGTACAGGGTTCTCATTTTTAACTTTCAAATCACTTGCAGCCTTCTCCGTGCTTTTCTCTGCTTCTGCAGCCTTTTCAGCTTTTCGCTTGGCTGCCAACTCCTTGAAAAACATGAACCTGTCATCAGGATTATTCATATCAACATAATGTGGCGTAAACAAAGATGTATGTGATTGTGCTTGTTGATCACTTTTAAGCAGCTCGGCCTCAGAAGACTTGGCCTCTTGTACCTCTGTGTTTTCTGGTGGAATATTCGAATCATCATCCTTTGACGATGAATCTTTCGTCTCAGCTTTGTCGGGTCCATCTTCTGCTTTGGAAGTTTCTGGTGCATCAAAAGTGGCCGACTTTATGTAGCGGCTCCATTCAAAAGGTTCTCTTGTGGATCTTCTATGACCCATAACCTGAGAAACAAAAGGTACTTTTGTCTGGTCTGCATCATCTTTGCCACCTGCTTCATCCTGTTGCCCTGCAGCAGTTTGGGTATCTTGAGAAGTATCCAGAGAGCTGAATATCAGAGAAGATCTCAACCTCGAGCTCCTCGGGATCGCTACGTTATATTTCCTACGGAACGACTCCTCCCTTCGAACAACACCACCCGGTTTTGGTTCCTTTGGTTCTGCCTGCTCTCTCTTGTCTCTCTCAGTTATGGACGACGATTCGGAAGGTGTTGGTGTCGTTTTTGGTTCGGCTGCCACTGCAGCACTTTCATCATTGGGTTTGACGTAGCTTGGCCTGTGTGAAGTGGGAACCTTAAACTCTCTGAAGTGAGCGATTTTAGGAGCTGAAAAGTGCACCCCTTGCTGTATGGGAGGGTAAGAGGGTTCCTCTATGGGATTTGTGATCTGAGGTGGTGCCAGTGGCAGCCCTTCATCTCCCGGGCTATCGAATGCATTGAAGTACGAGTTAATCCGCAGGTTTCTTAGCCCCCGTTTCACCATTGGATCCTTGCGGTCATTGTTAGGTTCCTGGAAAAACTGCTTCTGATCAGTTGGATTTGGAGGCGTGGGAGAAGTTTGACATGGATATGCATGGCCTAAACTCAACCTTCTAGGGTAAGATGAACTCAGTGGTAAATCTTGTAGTAATTTCTCTGAGCCCTGGTCAAATTCTACATTCCTGGTGGATGATAAATAGTTAAGAACTGGATCAAAGTCAGGCGGTTCCATCTCTTGTGGTAAGACAGGTTCAGAATACTCATCTGCTGTATAATTCGGATGGTCTTGACTCCAGAATTTGTCATAACCGCCACAGGCGGGGTTTTCCATGGGAGGCATCCAGGAGTGGCCCTGATCAAACGGCGGATCCATTTGCTTGGATGGACGCCTACTGTACACGTCCCTAAGACTGTGCAAGGATTCCTGCCTCGCTAGGGGCATCATTCTCCAATCCACGTCTGTACATTCATCATCTGGACGACCCTTCCTGGTTTCTCTGTATATTGAAGTTCTTTCCCATGGGTATTGCCTTGTGTGTAGAGGGTTAAAATCTTCCACCGGAACGGACATATTTTCAATCATCAGCGGCTCCGACTGAGCGAACAGAATCCGAAACTCTTCATCAAAGGTTGACACCAGCTGTCCGAGGAAAAGGTGCGCCATGCAACGGTGTAGCTTCTCAAAAGACCACATGAAGCTGGACAAAAACCATAAGAAGAAATTAATAAAAGCAAGAAATTCATTAGAAGTTCATATCTCACCAAGTGAGAAAAACATTTATTAGCTACTAACATCACTCCTCCTGAGTATTTTTGTTGTATGACTTTCTGCTGCAGTTTCTAAATCTCACCTGTAGTTTCCACTGAGCACAGCCCTGCAATCCGTCAACAAGAAGCGATCCATCATCTGCCCTTTGAAGGATTTCCCTGAGCGGCAGTGGTACGTGATGCCAGTCACTGTTCTCACACGTAGAAACTGCAAGACAAGAATCACATCAGTCAATACTGAGCTGAAGTAGAAAAAAAGCAGAGGTGTTTATGTTCTCAACCGCAATTCAAGTTACAGTAGGTGGCAGCGTTGCACTGCATTAGCACTACTGCTTCTATGATAGGAAGAAAGAAAATGGCTGCTTTTCAAGTTCCTCTTCACAGTACTATGCAGTATTTAGAAGTTACTTAAGTTTTGTGGCTGCCATCAATAGAAAAGTATTTATTTTATATATATACAAGGGAGAAATCATATAGAATGACATCATTATGATGTTACTGTGTCAGATTTATCCATATTTGTCCTTCTAAGTAGACATATAGAACAAACACAGCATAGCACTACAGGCAAATAGACATAGGCATGACACATAAAAAAACATAACATGCAACATGAAAAATGCTAAAGAAAAATGACAAACATGACATGACATAGCATGTGAGATTCATACAAACTTTACAGGCATTGATAGGTGAAGAAGAAATTTGGATTAAATATGTTCAATGAATAGATTTTAATATTTCCGAGCAAAAGTATAATGTAATTGTTTGTTCAGTTGTGTCATTTGGAGGTGAACAGCAACCATGTGATGTTTGGATAGAAATGACTGATATGTTTTTTCCTATTTGTTTTACACCAACAACTATAGTGGCTTGGAAGGGTACAGGCTTGGAATGGCATTTTTATTCAGTGTTTCAGGGCTTCCCCTTGTTACAACGTCACAACGCTATGAACTGTGGGTAATACCCTCAGATAAAGTCTGCAGAAATGCAGGCTTACTCCAAATGTGCATAAAGGGCTCAAAAAGTCTGCTGAGGAGCCCACATGTACTTGACGATTTGACAGTAGAACAGACCTAAGCCCTCACAGTCTTATCAGCAGCCTGTGAGTCTGGGAGTGTGGACATTGGAATGAGGCCAGAAACCAACAGTGTGTCGGTCCGTCTCTCAAAACCTTCCCACTTCAGCCACAAGCCCATTTGTTTAAATCTGTTAAAAAACAGTTACATAAAAAGGGATTACATTATTCTCCAAAACAGCAGAGGACTGCAGTTTTTATCAGGCATTTATCAAAGAGGAGTGAATAGCACGTTTGCTGGGGGCTATTTTCAGCCACAGATTAACACACATTTGATGAATTAGTGAGTATTAATGGCATCAGGAAGGTTTAATTCACTCAAAATAAACCAAAGGGCTCCTGTTCATCCCAATAAAGCGACATGTCAGCCAGAGCAAAAAGCAAAGGAATATGCTTCATCAGGCTTTTCACAAAACTTGCCAGTTTTTAATTGGTTTTGGTCTTTTTGTGGAATTCGTTACCAAGAAGCAAAAACAGATAATATGGCCAGACTTACCTTTTTAGTATTTAAAGCCCTAGTTTAAAAATGCTTCAGCATACTTGTTGTTCTGCTTCTGTAGTCAAACAGTAGTCAAAGAGTAATGAATATAAAATGAGCTATTCAATCCAAATTTCCAAATATTTGCACTCTTTTCCCTCTACTTTTCAGCACTTTATTAAAAACTTGCGACCACGTTAAAACCTTTACAAAAACATCTGGAACCTCTGTTGTGCTGACTGTGCGTATATGACGGGAAGGGGAAAGAAATGCAATATCCTGGATTGGTGATGGAATTTAAATCTGCCTCTGTTGCGTAAAATGTTGTGTTTTTGGTTATAAGTGCTTCAAAAATTTCAAAATGCATGGACTCACTTGGATGCTCTGTAGATTTACTCTGCAGTTAGACACCATGTTGGCGAAGTGATGTGCGTTCTGCTTGTCCAGGATAATATAGACAGCGACATTCCTCATGGCAGCATTGAGGATATCCGCAAACAGGTCAACATCGGTAAACATGTCCATCACTATGGCGATCACCTGGGAAAACACAACTGGTATGAGCAGGACATCTCACAGAAAAGGTTTTATAAAGAAAGTGAAAGACCGACCTGCTGAGCGTTCTTGATAAGTCGCCTCGCTTGATCCTTGATGCTCGGCATGTACGGCTCAGGCGGGTTAATCAGGGTGGTCACCTCTGTCGGTGCATTGAAGTGATGCAGGTGAGGCCAGCCCAGGTCCAGGCCCGGGGCCTCCAGGTCCGAGTGGATCGGCCAGTATGTGTCCGAGGAGCCGTCCCCCTCCGTCTCCAAAAAAAAATGTTCTCGGGGGTCGCTCTGCCCAGGGGCCTGGACAGAGCTCTGGATGTACTGGATCTCCGGGGTGGACAGGAAGTCCACCACATCGGCTTTTTGGAGGAGCTCGTAGTACCCCTGTAAGTCCTCCTCCACCAGGGCGTCTACAGCCAGGCGATACTCTTCCCGATAGTGAGGAGGGAGGTAATTGGGGTCCAGGGGGTTATCCCCGGCCGAGGAACACTGGGAGCGACGTGCCATGCTGTCGGCTGAAGAATAACAACCATAATATTAATGTATTGCTTATTTATATTGATAATATTAATGTCATAATAACAGATATAAAAATCACAATTCCACAGTCAGCTAGAATAAAACAATTAATATATTTATGCACATTTATACAGATAACATGAAACAACAGGTAACTGAAACTGGCTCCTCCTCCCTGTATTTTGTGAATATATTGTGTTTAGACATGTTTTTAAAGTGCATCATGTTTGGACATAGTTTTAGTTCCATGTTAAAACTATTACACAGTTTAACCCCTGCAACTGAGATATGTTTTTTCTGGTAATATGAATTTTTTGAGTTTTAAAGTTTAATTTTCCCCTTAAATTAAAGCCTCCTTCTCTTTCCTGGAGGTTATTTCTTGCTGATCCTACAATGTCATGGAGTTTCATCAGTTTCATCAAACATGACAAGAATGCCACCTAATTAAAGCTGAACAATAAATCAATTAAGAGATAAATTAGCTGATTAACAACAGCATCTTTATATGTAACAATTTGAAGCAGCAGATTAATCGTAAAAAAAAAAGACTTGCTGCTTCCAGCTTCTCAAATGTGAAAAATCTCTTGATTCCTTTGTGTTGAATGATAATGAATTGAATATATTCCAAACAGAAGAGCTTATGGGAACTTGTGATGGGGACTTTCCAATATTTTCTGACATTTTACTGACCAAACGTCAAAGGAACTACAAAGCAGTAGAATCAAAATGATCTTTGTGCTCCTCCCTGATTTATATATCGTTGATAATCATCTTTTACTGGAAGCTTAGTGAAGCGTGTTTATAAAGTACAGCAGTCAATATTGACTTCAAGCAAAGATTAACCGAAACTACTAAACAAGCAGTTTTCCTTTTATATTCTGCAAATGTTAGATGTAAGGTGCAATACTAGAAATACATTGGATTGGACATCAAATTGGAAATTTCCAATATGCATTTAGCATTATTTTACCATTTGCATTATCAGAATATATTGATATTTATTCCAACCTTGTAGTGTTAATTCTGTAAATTATATTTAGCTTAAATCATCTATTCAGTCATGGAATAAAATGAGGATGGCAAATAGTTATCATCGGAATTTTCTTCAACATGATGACTCAATAGTAACTAGGACTAATACAAAACAAAAACACTAAAATGTGACTTCTAAATATAAAACTTAATTAAAAATCTTTGTCAAAATTTACTGTCAGCAAATGTGACTGTATTGCTCCTTTTTTCTGCAAACTTTAGGCGTCTATTTTTATAAAAAAAATGGTCAGTAACACATTCTCAGCCCAGATGACTAAACACAGACGTTCAGCTAAATTACAGCAACATGAGATTGTGAAACGTGTCGAAAATTAACATTGATTTGTTCCAAATATGTCACCCAGCAATAAAACTCATCTCTGGGCCTCACTCCTCACAGGAGATGGAGGAGATATAACACATACTAGTAAAAAAGAAAATAGCATAATGAATGAGGGGATATGGAATCTAACCACAGAATCAATGGGTATTATACAGTAATTAATACACTATTATCCATTTACTCAAGTTAAGTACAACTGTGAGGTGCTTGTTTTTTTATTGAGCAATTCCACGTGATGCTACTTTATTCTATTCATATATATATTTGATTTCATATAAATTATATATTTCAATATTAAAATGTTTGTTTAAAGCATTGCTTTTATCTCTTATTTTCAATTGTTATGCAATATAATATCATAATTATAATTATCTTACATACCATAGACCAGTAATCTCCCCAAAGTAACAAACTACAACAATACAATGCTTTTACATGTATAAGTTGGTGATTAAAACAAACATAATAATAGATAGCCCATTAAAATAACATAACTGCATAACAATTCAGCAGCTTTTATACCTTTTTGCATTTTGCTGATAATATCTCTTTAGTTTTGGGGATTCAGGACTATTTATTGTACTACTTTAACTGCAGTATTTCGCCTTGTTCTTAAAGTAAAGGATGAATATTTCTTCACCCACTGGTATGAAGGGTGTGGCTCCTCCTTCTGGACAAAAACTCACCATAAGTCACACTGAGTTCATGTCAGAGTAGAAAAAATAAAACGCTTCTAGGAAACAAACCCTGAACGCAGCAAATACAACTAACAAGACGGAACAAACAGGCGATAAATAGTTAAATGTTGGATGTTTTGTGTCAATAGGGAGAAAAAAAGAAGCTAGAAACGTTTCTAAACACCAGGTCACGAACAACATATGTGTCAGAGCGCATGTGGTTCGTAGAAAGACCGGGGTCTATGGAGGACCGGGTTCTACGAGGAACCGAGTTCTATGAAGGAACCGGGTTGAGTTCAGCACCAGGCCGCATAGGGCAGCTGGTCCCCGGGTGTACTTACCCTTCTCTCTCCGGTTCTTTACTCGAAAAAGTTCCCGTTAAACTTCGAGTCCGTCATGTCGCTCTTGTTTTTTCACCATGTCGCACTTTCTAGTCCAGGTCCGGGGACTTGTCGGGAGGTTTTTTTTTCGGTTTCGCTGCGTTTCCCCCGCGTCGTCCTGATAAACCAGTTCGCTGTCATGCTTGAGGCATGTTGGAGACAGAATGTTTGAGACGGACACGGAGAGAGAGAGAGAGAGAAAAAAACTTCTGTTGACGAATCTCGCCCCGCCTCAGACTGTTCTCTGGTTCAGCGACTCAGTGCTGCTCTCAGCTCAGAGTCCAGACTGCACATCTGTCTATATCTGTCTATATCTGTCCACATCTGTCTATATCTGTCCACATCTGTCCACATCTGTCTATATCTGTCCATATCTTTCCACATCTGTCTATCTGTCTATATCTGTCTATATCTGTCCACATCTGTCTATATCTGTCCACATCTGTCTATATCTGTCCACATCTGTCCATAACTGTCCACATCTGTCTATATCTGTCCACATCTGTCCACAACTGTCCATATCTGTCCACATCTGTCTATATCTGTATATATCTGTCTATATCTGTCCACATCTGTCCACAACTGTCCATATCTGTCCACTTCTGTCGATAACTGTCCACATCTGTCTATATCTGTCCACATCTGTCTATCTGTCCACATCTGTCCACAACTGTCCATATCTGACCACATCTGTCTATATCTGTCCACATCTGTCTATATCTGTATATATCTGTCCATAACTGTCCACATCTGTCTATATCTGTCCACATCTGTCCATAACTGTCCACATCTGTCCATAACTGTCCACATCTGTCTATATCTGTCCACATCTGTCCATATCTGTCCATAACTGTCCACATCTGTCCACATCTGTCTATATCTGTCCACATCTGTCCATAACTATCCATATCTGTCCACATCTGTCTATAACTGTCCACATCTGTCTATATCTGTCCACATCTGTCCATAACTATCCATATCTGTCCACATCTGTCTATAACTGTCCACGTCTGTCTATATCTGTCCACATCTGTCTATATCTGTCCACATCTGTCCATAACTATCCATATCTGTCCACATCTGTCTATATCTGTCCACATCTGTCCATAACTATCCATATCTGTCCACATCTGTCCATATCTGTCCACATGTGTCCACATCTGTCTATATCTGACCACATCTGTCTATATCTGTCCACATCTGTCCACATTTGTCTATATCTGACCACATCTGTCTATATCTGTCCACATCTGTCCATATCTGTCCACATCAGTCCACATCTGTCTATATCAGTCCACATATGTCCACATCTGCAGCTGCTGCTGCTGTGGATAATCAATGTAACACTTGCGTAAACGCATTTGTTTCACCACCACTCATACAGTATTTACAACCTGTCATTTTACATCATCTTTTTTTTAGCCAAACATAACAAGACACATACTATGTAAGATTGATTGATGATTAAATTCTATCTTGATGCTTTTAATGTTTTAATTAAAGCATTTTGAATTACCTTGTTGTTGAAATGTGCTATACAAATAAACTTGGCTCGTGTCTACGCTTGTACTGGTACTTTTGTACAAATTACCACTGATATGGCATCAATAAAGTTTCTAATCTAATATAATCTGATCTAAAATCTGAGTTTTTTTTATTTAAATACATTTGTTCATTGTTCATTTGTACATCAAGTTATTTACTAATCTTTATAAAGAGTTAATAAACTGTTTATTATAATATTTATTTTTAGACATTTCCTTGGATGCACCTGTTTACATGAGCTTCCCGCATAATGTTCCTGCTTGCATTTAAACATTAACCCTTCTAGGAAAACAGCTGGAATATTCATGGAAAGGTTGCATGCGTCTTAAAGTGGGAAATTGCAAGCTAAGCTAATTACATATGTCATACATGCTACAATGACTTGTAGCAGTATTTGTATTTTGTTGTATTTTTATACAAATATTAGACTATAATGTATAGGCTGGGGAAATGTCCTCACATTTTCGGGTCAGAGGTCAGAGTTATTACCTGCTCTATGTTTCCATAGCAACTGAAAGAACACAAAGAAAAAAAAATATGTTTGACTGGAGGGGAACTTTAGCCACAACTCATTAACAACTGCACCAAGTAGACAACTGCACTTAAAGCGTCAATAAAAGCACAAAATGTTTGTACAACGTGCCTCCCAACCACGTCTGAAGGCCCAAGCGTTTTTATGACGCTTGAAGGCAGGATCCAAATTTGGTCTTTACCCAAAAAAATGTGCACAAATGAAAACGTAAAAAAAAGAGATCTTGATGGATCTAGGCCACAAAGCCTCTTAATTTTCTCAACTCTTGATGTTGAGGTGGGTGGGATTGGTTCAGATTGATTGTTGGTTTTGGACAGTCACAGAAATGGCGAGGTCTGAGGGGGTCTGAGGGGGTCTGAGGGGGTTTCATATGCTGTATCTTCCAAGCCAGGGGTGTCAAACACGCAGCCTGAGGACCAGAACCGGCCCAAAGGGTTCAATCTGGCCCCTGATTCTGCAGAGTGTGAAAAAGGTGGACACTGATTTTTGGATTTTGCAAGAAAAAATGGACCAGTTCCTATTTCTTCACAGAAATGTGAAGTCTTGATGCTTAAAATGAGTTCGACGCCTCTGTTTTCAGCACTTCAGTCGACAGTTTCAGGGAGCACAAAGTTTATTGGCAACAGTGGCAATAAGTTGTGTTTGTTTGGTAATGTTTGCCACTAAAGAACCATCTGAAACCTGATTTTACTTCCTTTGTTGTTTCATTATTGTGTTTCCATGGTGCTTCTTCCTGAGTCAAATTACCATTAGACTACTGGCTACCGTGACTCATTACTAATGACACCTACTGCATTTTCAAAATGCTAAAACACAAACACAACTAGATTTACTGGTCTATATCTTAATTATAGAGATTAAGATATAATTAATGTTGAGGTGAAATATATCTGGAGTAAATATTCTTACAGTCCTTTTCTTAAACTGTGCTTTGATTTACTTTTATTTGTGACTATTGATGCAGCTAAGTCCGATAATAGACTCGCTCTCATTCTGGATTAAGTGTTCCACAACATCTATCATGGCATGGCGTAACCAGCCAAACATAATAAGCTCTGTGGAAAATTTTGCAAAAAAAAAAAACACTTTAAGATTCATAGAAAACATGAAAAGCACCTCTTAGTGTGTGTTAACCTCTTAATGTGACATGGATGTGAAAAAACAATGGAGGCACTGGCTGAGGATGATTATTATTGTAGAGATGTCATCCTTTGATGAAGCTGCAGTAAGAGCAGGAGAGTTTTCATGATGCCAACTTTCAGTCTCTTCTATCTTTTCTATCTTTTTCCTGCATCATTTACTTTAATACTGACAGACTGTTGTGATATTACCTCACCAGAGAGGCTTGGTGTATGTGGAACTTTGTAGTTGGACGAAGGCCATCTGGAGTCCAGGATAAGACCTTGTATTGCATGTTTTGTTAAACCCTGGGAGGAGAGAGCGCGAGACAAACTACTGTGATTTTCCCTGTAAGGGTTTGCTCCAGGCTCAGACCTAAAATAGCCTCGTCAGGATGGAATCTGTTGTAACTGAAGTAAAGGAAGTGATTCAACGTAGCTGCTCATGTGAAGACACGAAGACAATCCCTCATTGTTCCCTTCAGACACCACCCAACGCACACGGAGGAGCAGTTAGGATAGAATCGTAAAAATTAATGTTCAGCCAGTCCATAGATAGTTGCTGCACTGCATACCTCTGAGCAGCGTTCACCGGCGGATTCTTCTAGTCCCCCCGCAGCGCTCAGAAACAATCACTTTTGGTATCTGCCTTTGGATTTTCTGACTGACAGCTGTGGTTGTGAAACATGAACTTCATCCAAACCCTGTGACCACCCCCACTCCGTAAAACATCTCTAGGAATGTTTGACTCACACAATCGTAGTGTAACTGATAAGATTTTATGATAACGCAACGTCAGACCACTGTTGTGAAAGGTGAACAAAAAGAAAAAATGCAGCATCTCCAGAGTACTTTAGATTCAACTAACAACTGTGTTCAGTTTACTGAGATATATTTAGTCTGTATGCTTTTATACAGCATTATATATGTCCATTATAAAACCCTGTTGAATAACTTCCTGCAAATAACACGTACGTAGATGTGTTGCTGACCTGGGAAGTGGCTTTGATGGGTGTCTAATAATAGACTGTTTAAGGAAATATTATGTAATTTCAAGAACAACAATTAATACAAGGACAATTTGATGTTCAAATTAGTAATTCACCACAAAGTGATGCAATGGTGAAACTAAAAGTTTAACTTCTAGTGCTAGAATGATGTTTGAAATATTTTTTATGAGGGCACTTATGTGCACAAACAGGTGGTAAAATATATATAGGGCTGTTATTACATGCTATAAAAATGATTATATATACAGATTAAACGTTTCTGCACTAACAGCAAGTTTTCTGTTTGCAATTCGCCTCAAGGCCTTTGTGGTGCTGATAAGGAGAGAAGAGATGCAGGAAGAGGATGGAAAACAGGACAAAAAGGAAGAGCGGCAGCTGGAGAATCCATTTCCGAATGCAACATGTTGTTGTTTTTTTTGATGGAGCAACACAGGAAGTCTCGACAATTCTCAAAGAGATGAGATCATGATCACTCAAGAGAGATGATGAAGGTGGAAGCGAGAGGCGGGCGAATTAGAAAAGATAAAAAAACGACTGCAAGTCAGGACACTCGTACTGGAATAGTACTGGAATATACTGGTTATGACACAAAAGCACACAAAGTGACTCATTTTGCTGTGATTCAGATGTGATTATAAAATTTCAAAAATAGGCCAAAAGAGTAGAGGAAAATCACATTTTCATTCAGGAGTTACTGTGTGAGGAGGGCCAGCCTTATCATTATTGGAAGGACAGGCTCCTCTATATTTGTCCCTTGGAGAGGCCATGACAAATTCCACAGAAGACACAACATCTTTTTGTCGCTAAGAGTTGCAGATAGTGTTCAACCTTCCACAGCCTCCCTGTCACTGGGTGTGACGGCAGCCATCGCTCCGCAGCTTTGTCACAGGAAGCTGTGGCGTGTCCGGCCAGCGATCATCACCTCTCTGCTGGAGAAAAAGCAGCAGAGACATAAACACAAAGGTGAGACACAACCACGCCAGCAGAAACAAAAGGGCTCTTGTTAGAGCGGTGTCTGTGTGTGTGTGTCGCTGCTTAAAGAGGTGGCCGGCGGCATGGAGGTGTGGAATGGGTCCAGGTTGTGTTTAATGAGGGCGGGTGGATGGTTCTGATGTTGGAGACTGTGCAGACGATGCTGCTGACCTCAATCCACCCAACAGGAGGAGAACTCAGTAGGTGGTATTTGAATCTGATTTGACTGTCATTGAGCTTGTTGACTGTGTGTGTGTGTGTGCTTTGCATTTATTTCGTAGATTATAGCCTAGAATACTACAAGATATTTGTGTTAGGATGGTTTAAACATTTACAGAATCCTCCAGTTTTAATTTCTGATTTGGTTATACACTACCGTTTGAGCAATTTGGGGTCACCTAGACAATTTTGTGCTTTCAGTGTAAATGCACACTTTTATTTACCACCTAACATGATCACACAAAGGATTTTTAATCATCCATTAGCCTTTTGATGCCATTATAACAATGGAGTGATAGTTGCTGGAAATGGGCCTCGATACATCTATGTAGATATTGCAAAAAAAACATGCATTTGCAGCTAGAATAGTCATTTACCACATTAGCAATGTATAGAGTGTATTTCTGATTAGTTTAAGTTCATTTATTTGTTTTGAACAGGGAAAAACAAAATAAAACATCAACAAAAAAAAATAAAGAGAAAATTAAAACACCCATTTACACATTCAAAAAGGAGTAGGAAGAAGTGTACGCTTATTAAATTATTATTATTCCTAATTCTATCACTCATATGCAAATTACAGTCATGATATTTTCTTTCATAATAATAATAATAGTAGAATAACGATCATAAAATGTAATATTTATATTAATAATATTAATGATATATTAACAGTTAAGATATAATAATCACAATTCCACAGTAACACTGATGTCAACTAGAATAAAACAATTAATAATGTTATGCACATTTATACAGATCTTATAACATGATATTGTGTTTTTACACGTTTTTAAAGCGAATCATGTTTGGACATTATTTTTGTTTCATGTTAAAATTATTCCACAGTTTAACCCCTGAAACTGATAGACATATTTTTCTGGTAGTACAATGTTTTTTAGTTTTAAAGTTGAATTTTCCCCTAAAGTTATCTTCATTGAATTAATAACAGTAGTTATATGTGCATACTTGTCTGCGCTTGCATGTGAGCAACAACATCTCGTGTTTGTGTATATCTGTCATTGTGTGTGTGGGAGGTCGCCATAGAAACGCCAATAGCAGCTCTTTTTTTTTTTCTTTAAGCAGTCGCAACCTGAGTTTCAGAGACTCTACATTAGATAGAAAAAAATGTAAGAACAGCAGGTAGAAAAAAACAAAACAAAACAAAAAAAGGCCTAGTGTAACAAGTTCTGACCCCACCCAGACTCTAGTTTACAATTACACCTCTTCAAAGAGTCATTTCACCCAGATTAGATGGAGAACTGCTGAGAGATGAAAGCAACAGGTCACAGCGGCCGTGATTTACATTTTTCAACGCCGTATCCACTTCCATTAGTTTGTTTAGCCTGATTTTCTTTCCAGGTCTATTGTACTATATCCTGTAGCACATCCTGCAGCTACAGCACGTACTGGAACGTTTGTCACTGACAGTCTCAGGATAAACATCATATCCCTCCATTACAGGTTTGATGCAAACATGTAACAATGGCCGGTGTTTTCACTGGCACCTAAAGGGAGGGGTGGAGCAGCTGGAGCAGAGCAGGATCCATACCACCGTGATGCATAGCGCACATCTGGATTCAATGATTGAATATAGTTGATGCAGGAAAATGTGCTTGACGTCATAGTGAAGTCACTCTGGTGAATCCTGGGTTTCAGCTACAAAACGAGCAGATCAGTGACTGGGGAAGATAGTCACTCGTTCCACTGGTTTGTCAGATCCCTGCTGGCTTCCTGTCATACTTTGACTGACCTTTCAGGTCTCTTAGTTTGCTTTGGCTTTTGTTTGGATCTGCCAGTGGTTAAATGGTTTATGGCTTTAAAGACATGTTGGAATTACCTCTGCAGAAACTAAAAGAAAAAAAAAATAGACATGAAGTTATTATTACCTTTACATTTGCTATATTTATGAAGGACTGTGAAATATAACAGGGAAATAAATCTCAATTATCATCTGATAACCAATTCTACTTTTTTTCAACAGCTGTGAAATCCTGTCCACATTCATGACTATTTACTCCTCACAGACGCCTACCTACCTCTTCCTCTGGTGCCACCACAGAGTTCTGTTTACTGCGACACCTCCCCCTGCAGGGCTGCAGGCCTCACCTGTCATTAACTCCCTCAGCTTGTTTCCCTTTAAAGTCCATTGTAACATACAGGTTTTCCTGTCCACACAGCAGGTTTTAAAGGATTTTATCTCATCCATCCATCTTGATTTTCTTTCTTTTTTTCTTTTTTTAAATGCAGTCAAATCTTGGAAGTTTGACTTTTACTCCCCTCTTCCCATTGGGTGTGGGGGAGGCTCAGCTATAATTTCTTTCGTTACTGGTAATTATTCAAGCTTTGAAGTCTTGATGTTGAAAACATGGTGGCTCAAGTCCAGTCTTCTGTATGGTTGATTTTAGCTTTCATGCGGCTAGTTTATCAAATCCTAAAACCACTGAATTCCTTGGTATTATAGTCTATTTTAACTTTTTGAAGCTTGTTCCCAACCCTTGACTGTGGCAACACATTAGGTTCATTTTTTGACTTGGTCTGATTCTATTTCTGACTGATCTCACATCATTATTGTGTCGGTAAATTCTCTGATGCTTATGTATCTTCTCACTTATCCTGCTACACTGTAGTTCTTCCAGCCTGAGAACAGAGGAGTTAATCACCCAAATTCACTCAACATGCACAAACATCCTGGGCTCTGTTTCCCCACTCAGAATCAATCATTTCCAGATACCCTCACTGACAAAGTACTGTTTAACACAATTAAAACAGTCATCGACGCTGCTGTTATCGCTGCCTGCAACGGCCACAATCACGTTTGATGAATTTTCTTTTTCACAAGCAAAATTGACGATTTCCAATGTTTTTTTATTACACCCGAGTGTTTTTTGAGCCTATGATCCATGAGCTTTATTGTTCACTGTATATCAGTGTTTTTATATTTGTGATAGTGTGTTTTTACCTGCTCTAATCTATAAACTACTTTGGTAAGCATGAATTGTTTTTTTTTAAATGTGCTTTATAAATAAATTTGATTTTATGATTTTCTGAATATGCATAATAAATTCCTACTATAATTCTACTTCATTCTTAGAATACTCTTTTTGAGGGGGAAACTCAACCACCTGTTTCACCACCTGTCTAGTATTTGTTTTAAAGCTACACTTATTTGAGTATTTGCTCCTCGTCCACAGAAGACTCTCATTAATCCAGTCAAGTTCAGGTTGGACTGCATTGAGAAGCTCTGCCTGATGATTAAATCCAAATAGCGCCACACCCTGGACGGCCTACTTACAACATTTTATTCTGTTGAGGTCATCCCGCCTGAGGCGAACCAGACGCTCAGCAGCCTCTTAACATATTGTTGGCCCTTATAAGGTGTAATAATAGCAAATATAGCTCATATTAGTTTTTATTTAGAAAATTAGATAACTTCCAAAAATATCTCTAAGATCATTTTTTGTATCTGCAGATTTTGGAGCACTACAGCTCTGCTGATAAAAAAAAAATCCCCCAAAAGCCTTGTAGCTCAGTGTGGAATGCACACACATAAGCAGTCTGGCCCACTACGGGCATAATTCAGGATTACACTCAAGCCCTTGAATATACTGAGTGTAATAAGACAGTAAAGACATTTAAGCAGTAAATTTCCACGTTTTCTTTTTTCCCCTCTATAATGTAGATAAACAGATAGACAGATGGTACTTTATTGTCATTCAACAGTTGTCAAACAGTTGTAATTGACATCTACGACTGAATAGAATTTATTTTTACTGGCTCACAGAATAAAGTGCTATGTGCTACTCATGCTATTTAATTCTAAAACTATTAGGTAAAAAGAGAAATAGGATTAACATCAGACTACATATAACCTCATTAAATGTCTAAAACTTTGTTGTTAATTAAAACAAATACAAGAGATAAAAGATAAATAAATGCATCATTAAAATATTGCAACATCATTCAAATAAATATGGGGAGACATAGTAAGCATAGCAGCAAAACTATGAATACAAAGTATTTTATTGGAATGTAAAACATAAAGCACAGAGTATAGATAAATGACCTGGAGTTTGGACTTTGTATTATGTTGCTATTACATGATTAATTCCTCAATAGTCAATTGATAGAGAAAGCAAAACGTTGATAACACCTGGGCAAGAATTTCCTTTTGTTTCATGTCTTAAATTATATTGATTCTAACATCTGATCCCTTCTCCAGGAAGAGTTGCTGCTGCCTTAGTGTGTGATTCACATAAAATCAAACCTCTTTGAGAGAATATATATTGCTTTATGTGTTTACTTAACATTCCTAAGTAGCTAAACACATACCAGAGAATACACTTAATCAGTGCATTATCAACACTCACATAGAAGGAAAATGTAGTACAATAGTGATTAAAAATGTCAACAAATGGAGGTATTATTGTAAAACATGAATTACATGCTTATAAAACATAGTCTTTGACAAAACACTACAATATGTAGAAGAAAGTGGTGAAAATAACATTCCTTTACTTATGCCTTGTGGTAAAATGAATAATGTGGAAAGTGAATTACATGACAAAGTGTATGTATCAACAGTGTATGTATAGTATATCCCGTATATGGATGTAGATATGGACTGTATATATAATCTATAGTCATATTTTAGGAGCGCAGTAAATATTTAGAAGCTTCAATCTACCAAAAGCATTTAATAGAGAAGACTTCTAGCAAATGGTGTATTCCTGAAGTGCGCATGCGCTGACCCAAGCGTTCTCCCCGCGCTGTATTATCAAAGATTGTGTATATTTGAGAAGATGGATCACTTGAGCGTAAAAACGGGGCGATTTAGAGCAAACATATTGTTACAACAACGGCCATGCATGACAAAAACGGTCAAATTTATGTGATTAATTTTTTGTAGTAAATTAGATTATTTTTTCCAATAACACACACAGCGGTTACTCAAAGAATAAGAACATGAATCGTTTTGAGGCAGAGTGAGCGCTCTTACCTTTCCTGATCTCTGCTGCGCTGCATGCTCCGGTTTCTCGGCGCTAGTTATGATGCACAATTTGGGCTGAATACAACTTTTATATGTTCGTTTTGTGCTTCCAAGCGTCTGTTTTGTACAGTTTGACTCGCCTGAAGGCTGGAGCTGAGCGGGCAGCACTCTGAAACATGGCAGGAGTTATCCGGAGGCTCGACGAGACTGTTGTCAACCGAATAGCTGCAGGAGAAGTCATCCAGCGTCCTGCCAATGCCGTCAAAGAAATGATCGAAAACTGGTAAATAGCTTAATTTAAGTCATATAGTTTATTTCAAAAGTTGAGCTTAATATGTCTCAAATGATCAGAGTGGGGCTAATACAGGTGATATTGTACAGTAGTCTCCCATGTTTACATCACGTTTGTAGCAAAGCAGCTTATGCTCTTATTTTTGAATGCTAAGTGACGTTTGTGACTTCCGGTTGGTCTGTGTGGCACTTCCGGGATTACTTGATTAGCGTAATCCATGAGCGTAATCAGCGTAAACTTTACTAACCGACGTAAAGAGCGCCGCCAAGTAAACTTTTCTTACGTAGCAGTTGTTATGGCAACCCGTAAATACACGAACATTTTCGGCTTTTCTCGAAGCCACAAGTTCTCCACAGAGTTGTTGCGTTAGCTGCTGTTATTTTTCTTTTTTACTACTTTTATTTTCAGTCAATAACTTGGTTTTAATTTACGTAAAAAGTATTAGTTATTGGCTATTTTATTATTATTATTTTTATTATTATTATATGTAAGAAATTATAGTTCCATGATGTAGACTGAGTGCACAACTCCACATATAAAGCAGCATGGCTGTGTAATAATAGTAATAATAATACTATACTGTAATAATAGATAAGAATAAGACAAAACTTTATTGATCCCACACTAGGGAAATTCACTTGTTATAGCAGTATAAGAAGTACAAGTATGGCAATATATATAGATTAGAAAAAATATAAAAACTAGCTTATTCACACAGGGTATTTATATGTAGATAAAGCTATAATAGCATAAAGTATGATATTGCACCAGAATACTAGCACAGTTTATCAGAGTGAGATGGTGTGAAGTGGTTAACTTCACTATTTAGAAATATGTTTTATACAATAATAGACTAAAGTTTGTAAATATTACAGTCTGGATGCCAAGTCCACCAACATCCAGGTGACGGTGAAAGACGGCGGACTGAAGCTCCTCCAGATTCAGGATAACGGCACCGGCATCAGGGTGAGTGACTAAAGAAATCTGCACATTATTCCCTCACAACTTGCCTGTGTGTACATTATGTTAAGAATTTCAAAATAATATTAATTAGAAGCGTTCAGCTGCTTCTCATCTTCAGTGAATCTGGCTCAGATGTGATCACATGATATTAATGAGCTTGACCCATTCAGTTTATGTGTTGTTGTATAATGATTATTCGGAAATAATAAGATTTATCTATAAAAAAAGAAGGGTGTAGACGCTGAGATCTTAAGACAGGGGAGTCAAACTCAGTTTAGTTCAGGGACCACATACGACACATACACATACATCCAATTTGATGTCAACTAAGCCAGACCTTTCTCTTTAAAAATGACTCGAATCATTTAATCAATTTATGTAGTAGTTCAGATTAATGTGAGTTCTACCAGTTATATTGTAATTCTCATAACTCACAGTATAAATGTAAGTTCAGGTTCATATCTTTTACTAGTAGTCAGTGTAATATAATATTTTTAAAATAATTTTTACTACATAAATGACCCATAATTGGCAACTCATTGATTAATCTACTAATTATTGCAGCTCTAATAAACCGTATTTACTTTTTTCAGCAGCAGGTGAACTTATAACCTGCCTGACAAACCCTTTAAAAATCAAAACTGCAAATATTTCTGTGATTAAACAAAATATCTCATTTTTTTCCCTCTAATGCAGAGAGAAGATATGGAAATCGTTTGTGAACGATTCACCACAAGCAAACTCCAGACGTTTTCGGACCTCTCGGCTATTTCCACCTACGGGTTCAGAGGAGAGGTGATGTTCGCTGTGGTTTCTCCTTCTGTGGAACTAAAACTCTACAAACTGTTGCAACATCACTTTTCTTTTCTTTGTTCGCAGGCCCTTGCCAGCGTGAGCCATGTTGCTCATGTTACCATAACGACAAAGACGGCCGATGCCAAGTGCGCCTACAGGTATGGTCACGTTTTTAAATCTCGGTTTTCTTATCTGCCCTGCTGGAAGATTAGTTTATAAAGCGACCAGGATGGAGATGTCTCATTGTGTTTTCGTGCAGAGCCAGCTACAGTGACGGAAAACTAAAAGGCCCTCCCAAACCCTGTGCTGGAAACCAAGGAACACAAATCCTCGTGAGTTTATGCGCCATCATACCTATTAACCCATTTAAGCCCAGTTTATGCATATAAATCTATCAGTTGAGTCACTAACAATCATGTTATGCATCTATTTCTTTTTAATTTTCCAGTCATTTTTTTGCCGAAAATAGCATTTTAATCGCTATTATAGTTGCTGTTTGCACAAATATTCCCATAAGCACAACTCTATTTTATCCCATCTACAAAATTCTTTTTGGAGGATTATTCTAGAGGCTTGAATTATTAAATAGACATATACATGTCAGGATTGAAAAGCATAATAATATAAATAAAATGACTCTTTCTGAAGGTTTATTCATGTTCTCAGGAGGAAGGGGCAGGATGTTGTAGTCAATAACTTTTTTAAGTTATCTATTATCATGTCATTAGAAAAGACAAAAAAAAACATATGAGTAAAATTTCAATTTTCTATATTAAGTATAAAATGACCGTCACAGACTTAAAGGCTCGTAGGCTTAAATGGGATAAAGAATGAATTAATGGACACTGAGAACATTACTAGTTTCCCCGTCCTCTGTGCAGGTGGAGGACCTCTTCTATAACGTGTCCACTAGGAGGAAAGCGTTAAAAAGCCCCAGTGATGAGTATTCCAGGATCGTAGAAGTGGTCAGCAGGTCTGTACTTTTCATCCCGTGTCTCATGAAAGCAGCTTTTTTTTTTTTGTTGTCATTTTTTGGATTCATATTATTGCATGTAATCCGACAGGTACGCCATACACAATTCAGGGAAAAGCTTTTCTGTCAAGAAGGTGTGTTGTTTTCTTTTAATAAATTATTGACGTAAATAAAACTTTTGCACTGTATGTTCATCATTCTTTTCCTTTTCTAGCAAGGAGAGACTGTAGCAGACGTGAGGACCCTGTCCAACGCGTCTGTAGTGGATAATATCCGAGGAGTTTTTGGCAACGCAGTCAGCAGGTATTAATCAACCATAGCTTTGATGCCTTCCAGTTACAATACGTGTGACCTTTTGTGACCTTTTAAGGCCGACTGCATGACTGACTTTGCCGTGCGTTCCCAGGGAGCTGATCGAGGTCGGCTGCGAGGATCTGAAGCTCGCCTATAAGATGAAAGGCTACATCTCAAACGCAAACTACTCGGTGAAGAAGTGCTTGCTGATCCTCTTCATCAACCGTACGTGTCGCCGCGGGAACATCGCTCACCAGTTAAGACGGTTTAATCGTGTTAGGGCTTTGTTAAATGGAGAATGTGATCTGTGGCCTCTCAGATCGTCTGGTGGAGTCGAGCGCTCTGAAGAAAGCAATCGAGACGGTTTACGCCGCGTATCTGCCTAAGAACTCACACCCTTTTCTTTACCTCAGGTAATTAAAACTGTGTTTGTCTGTGTTTTACATAGTTAAATGCATTTTTTTTTATTGCATTCATCTCTCTCATTCTTCCTAATCGCTGCAGCTTAGAGATCGCCCCGCAGAACGTAGACGTGAACGTCCACCCCACAAAACACGAGGTGCATTTCCTGCATGAAGACAGCGTCATCGAGAGCGTTCAGAAGCACATCGAGAGCAAACTGCTGGGCTCCAACTCCTCACGCACGTATTTCACTCAGGTCTGATGTGACTGGGTCACTGTCGCCGTAAATGTGCCGCAATGATTTCACAAATACTTAATACACTGCCCCTCCAAAAAAAATGAGAAGCTACTCATTGCCACCTGAAAGATAATCACCCATGAAGAAATTATCTAAGAGGAGACTCTGTTTGCTTAGTGATAAATAGACCAGGTGGTGCCTTTTTTTTTTGGCCAGGCAGTGAATATATGATTTTTCTATATATTTCCTTATAATTACATGTTTTTTTCTCTCATCACCAGCCAGCATGTGATGACAGATTTCGTGTTCTGTGCAGACGTTGCTGCCAGGCCTGTCGGTCTCAGGCGGCGCTGAGGTCAAACCCTCCGGCGCCGCAGCGGCGGAGTCGGGCGAGCGGGTCTACGCTCATCAGATGGTGAGGACGGATTGTCGCGCTCAGAAGTTGGACGCCTTCCTCCAGCCGAAAGAGAAGCCGCCGCCCGACCCCGAGCCGGCCGCCCCCGGCAGCAGGGAGGACACAACCGAAGCCGAGATGGACGAGGCCGACGACGCAGACCTGCTACAAGCCCTGGATGAGCAGGAGGAGGAGGAGGCGCTGAAAGATGATGGCGTCAGCACCCGTGATGTTCAAAGGTTCTTAAACTGGTCAAAATGTGCATGAGTCATGAGACGTGCCAGTGCTAGATTGTGTGTGCTGGTATTAACAGAGGATTACACACACATTTATGAGTATTTTTTGCAAGTCTGACCAGGTCTTGATTGTGATTCTTCCTGCAGTGTCATCAGAACTGAACATGAACTCGCTGCAAAAGAGCTGAATGTGAAAATAAAGTATAACATCCCTCATAACTGAAGTAATCTTCCCCTGGGACAATCAGTAACTAATGTTACTGACCTATGACTGAATTGGCATGTTACAATAGTTCACTATGATCCTGGCTATTTGTTTGTCTTTGAAAGGTCAACTTTTTATATCAAAAAAGGTTATGAGCAGCTTTTGAAACCAGAATACCAGAGCTGGAAAAATACCAAAAATAGAAAAAGAGAGAGGATGACTATTGGACACAGGACTCCAAATACTTTCTTGTCTTCTGGATTTATAAATAGATTTTTTTCTAACATGATAACATGTTGAAGGTCGGTCTGTTTTGGTTGTCCGCTGCCCCCAAGTGGACATTCTCTTTATTGCACCATAACTTTCCTTGATTGCTTTTATTAAGACAAAGGAATATTTTCTGCTTGTTCTGTGTTTGGTAAAGTATTTTTCACACACAGTCTGAAAAGTTCTGTTTGATTGGACTGTATGAGTGCGGCGAGTGTTGGAGATATGACAGCGGCCTTTCTGTGTCTTTATATTGAAGCAGGAAGCGTCCCAGGAACGAAGAGCAGCAGCAGGAAAATGAAGAGGATGACCAGACGACTGCAGCCACGTCTAAGAGACGAGTGATCAAACTGAACAGTGTCAAAGACCTGAGAACGGAGATCAACGAGAGAAGACATGAAGGTGCGATCCAATAATAAACTTCTCTACTTTAAATTCTTTTGTTTTGAAGCTGAAAATTGAACAATTATAGGTCTTATTTGACTATCGAGTCTTCCTCTGGTGTCTACAGGACTTCAAGAAATGCTGCAGAATCACTCATTCGTGGGCTGCATCAATCCCCAGTGGAGTCTGATCCAACATCACACCAAACTGTACCTGCTCAACACCAGCAAACTCAGGTCAGAGCCATAGCAAAAACACACACACACACACACACACACACACACACACATACACACACACCCACGTTGGTTTAATCGATTTAATTGATGCTTCTATCTCAATTCACTCCCTTTTTATTTTTCTTCTGTTGCAGCCAGGAGCTTTTCTACCAAATCCTGATCTATGACTTTGGGAACTTCGGTGTTCTAAGACTATCTGTAAGTAGAGTGAGTGCGTAGACTGTAAATAATCGGAACGTTGTACAGGTTTGAATCCAATTAAACAGATAAATCTGTGAATTTAGACGCCTGCTCCGATTTATGACCTGGCCATGTTGGCTCTGGAGTCCGAGGAGAGCGGCTGGACAGAGGAGGATGGACCTAAAGAAGGTTTGGCTCAGTACATAGTGGATTTCCTGAAGAAGAAAGCAGAGATGCTGCAGGACTACTTTTCAATGGAAATTGATCAGGTCGGTGTAACTACCCAGAAATACTGATTTGTACTCTATAAAGACTGAATATTAATTCTGCTGCCAGTGTATTACCATGTTTAGTGGCACGATAGTTAGATTATTCATGTTGTAAAGGCTTTGTTTTATTTTAGGAAGGAAATCTGATAGGGCTGCCATTACTGCTTGATAAGTACACTCCCATCATGGAGGGTCTCCCCATGTTCATCCTGCGCCTGGCCACGGAGGTGAAGTTCTTGATAGTCTTCCTTCTTTCATGATACATTTCTGGAAACACATACCACAACTGAAGGTTTTTACTTGGCGGTGCTAATGCAGGTGAACTGGGACGGCGAGAAGGAATGCTTCAGAGACTTCTGTAAGGAGTGCAGCCTGTTCTACTCCATCAGGAAGCAGTACGTCCTGGAGGCAGAGCCGGGAGAGGAGCAGGTAACAAATTCTCAGTTTGTAAAGTAAAAACTGTCATTGTATCAGAATGAACACTATCGTTCAAAAGTTTGGGGTCACTTCGAAATTTCCTTTTTTTCGAAAGAAAAGCACTTTTTTTCAATGAATATAACTTTAAACTAATCAGAAATCCACTCTATACATTGCTAATGTGGTAAATGACTATTCATCACAGTATCACATTTGTGGGGGTCTAACCTTGTCAATGTCTTGACTATATTTTCTATTCATTTTACAACTCATGGTGGTAAATAAGTGTGACTTTTGGGTTTTTTTCTTTAAAACACGAAATAATCTGGGTAACCCCAAACGTTTGAACAGTAGCGTAGGTGCATGCATTTTGACTTTCTTTACAATAACATAAGACATTAATGACAAAGAGCTGAATTGATGCGTTTTGCTCCTCTTTCAGGACACCGAGCTGAACTCATGGCGTTGGAAAGTTGAGCACATCATCTTCAAGGCTTTCCGAACCCTCTTAAGTCCTCCGAAGCACACGAGCGAGGACGGCACCGTGCTGCAGATCGCCAACTTACCCGACCTCTATAAAGTGTTTGAGAGGTGCTGAGTCTTTAACGTCAAACTTCAGAAACATCAACCAGACGTGCTGCTCTTTTATACTTGATGTAACATTTGTGTTGTAAATAAAAACTTTGGATGAAACGGTTTTGCAAATCATATTCCACGGGGAGTTCCAGTTCAGAGGAAATCCTTGCTCTAAAAAGTCCATGTACTGTGTGCGCGCGCCAAGCTTTCACATGGTTTTCTAAAAGTAAGACTGACATGCAGCCAGGAAAAAAAAAAAAAAAAAAGAATTGGGTCACGAGTCCCATAACGATGCCTTACATGTGGCAGCACACGGCTAAAGTTTTATTACATCTACATTTCCCCTGTCAGGCTGAGCCGCGTGCAGAGCTCAGCGTGAAGGAAATGAACACCTGCACTAGTGTTTCCAAATACCTCATGGACAATTACAAATTACAAACGCCTGTACAAGCCTGGAAAATTTTATTCCATGGCTGTTGCAGATTTTCCACAAGTGAGGGGGGAAACTGTAAAACTAGCTTCATGATCTATACTCTGGCATAGAAATTCCACATCTTCCTTATCTTCCTTACTCCAGCAACAATAATGTATATGGAAACGGATGAGGATAAAGAGGTAAAACATGACCCGTTTCCCTGAAGAGATTTAAAACTGCCGCAACGCATTAAATATTAAATATTACTGGCTATTAACAACATATGCACCTCGTTAATCTAATTGATTAACAATTAGACACATTGTTTACACAGTTCTGTAAATTACACATTTATTTTCAGGAAATCTTTTAAATATTTGAAAAAATTTCAATGAAACCGCAGCAGACACAGTTGGTTCTATATATTTTCAACTCGACTGCACCTTTTTAAATACATCATTCTGTACCTGTTAAAACCATTATTGTTTTTCGTTGAGCGGTGCAGATCCCCAGTCTCCTAGTGTGAAAAGGCACTTCACTGTGTGAGGGAAAGCTGGGAAAGTGCAGGGCCGGAGCAGCCGTGAAGGTTGAATAGTTTAAAAGCATTATACTCATTCATGCAACTTATCAAAAAAAAAAACAAAAACAAAATACAGCCAAGCACCCAGCCGGAGAAAAATGAAATCTCGTGGATAACATGTAGTACGAAGCTCTGAAAAAATTAAGTAGTGACTAGAGGAATTTCCTCAGATGTATCTCCCAGCAACTTTATAGTTTTATTAGTTTAAGTTTCTGAGTCATTCCTCCAAAAACACCAGCGGCTTGCCAGACGAAAACAATTTCCAATAAAAAAAAAAAAAAAAGGACACAGTTCCGTTTTTTTGCCTGTGCTACAAGTTTTGTAAGTGTTTTTTGGTTAGCTACAAATCTTAAAGTGTTACAGCTGAAAAAGGAAATGTGCTCTAGACACAATATGGCAGTCAGAGGTCTGAGGTGTGAGTTTAAGGGCTTCTGTGGTGATGCTGCCTCGCCTCACTGCTGCGACAGAAGGGCGTTCCTGTTGGCCTTCATCTTTTCAAGGCGCTTTACTAGGTGGTTGTTGGTCATCTCCATCTCCTCGTTCTTGTCTAGAGCTGTACGCAGCTGTGTGGGGGGACAGAAGGAAGGTGTTACATCCAGTCTGCTAGGGATTCACATGTAAAACACAACTTAGTCTGGACCTTTACCTCTCGTTGGAGTTTCCTTTTTTCTGCTTTTAGTTCATCTTCTATTCTCTCTGAGTTGTCTGCCGAAGCCTTGTACCTGGACACTTGCCCTTCAAGTCTGCTAATCTGAAATTAAACACAGAAGTGGAACAAACTAGTTTTTGTGCTCTCTGTGCATCATGTTTTTAGAATTTAATCTCAGATATTATTACATTTTTTCCTCTTTAACTTACATTTTGTTCCATTGTGGCCATTTCCTGTTCTGCCTTGGAAATCCTGAACTTGTATTCACTAATCTGTCTGTTGGCATCTCCTACAGAGAAAACGAGGGAGAGATTAGTGAGTTTCTGTTTAAAACATAATTTCATGTGTGTGGATATTAATTATAAAGCTCAACTTACTCTGCATTTCAATAAGGTGCAGGTCTGTACCGTTCTCCATTCTCTCCCCGTCTGTGTACGCACTGTCCATCTTTGAGTGTTTTTGCCTCTCCTCCTCCAGCTGATTCTTCAGCTTCCTGATCTGAGCCAGCAACTCTTCCTTCTCCTCTGCCAACTTCCGTAGCCTGACATCTACAAATCAGCAGGACACACTATTATTGCAGTTTACTGCAGCATGCAGATGGCATTAGATGCAGGCAAATGGAGCTTAAAATTCCGATAATAATCGAAATAAAAACCCAGTAGCAAATCCTTTAAGTAAAGTAAAGCTGTTCATTTAGAGAGAAAGTGTCAGACTGACTGCAGCATCTTCTGTATGGATTGGGCGGATTGTTTTGACTCACCCAGTGGGCCCTCTCCTGCAGACTCCAGCACCTGGGCGGCCTCCTGGGAGACCACAGTGATCCCTGAGGACAGAGGCTCATGGTTGACGTCTCCGTTTGGTGTGCCGTCTGGGATGATGACGAGCCCATGTTTCTGTCACGAGAGAACGCATATTACTATGCAGGACACCTGTGTTTCTTTTTCATGTGTTACTGACCCGCTCGTTACCATTAGGGGGCCACACAAACCAACAGATGGCTGCTATTGGTGGACAAAGCCGTGATAACAAAAGTTAAAACTAATATTTTAACATAGAGAAAGTTGCTGCATTTTTACAACGTTATTAACAAATAAAACATACATTAAAATTCTTGACAAACATGTCGCTTGATACTTGGCAACAAACACTGCAAATTAAAGCATAAAGCATTACTGGATTTAAAAATAATATCTTGGTTGTGTTTGAACAAGTTTTAAAAAATGCTTTCATATTATCTAAAAATCAGCTTTTCTGCAGGTTTGTGCAGTCATTTGTACAACAGCTCTTTACCATTTTTTCTATTTTTCTACCGTGTGAGTATATAATGGCAGATGCTGTCTGTTCTGTGGCACTGCGATGGGTTACCGTGGTGACTGCATACTGTGGTTTTTACATACATAATGGTGCCAGTTTTGCACAACTACCAAAGAGTGAAAGGATTGGAAAGAAAATAAGAAAAATGTAAAGCAAAACTGAAAGGCAAAATTATGAAATACAACATAGAAGCAGGTTTAATAGCACCAAGTAGCTTTCAAACAAAAGGATAAGCAACAGAAGTAGGTTTTGGCCAGTGACTCATTCCTCTAAATTCGTAGGAAGACCTACCTCTCCTGCTTTGGCTTTCCCCTTGATGTCAGCGAGCTCATCTCTGAGCTCATCTCTCTCATTCCTAATGCAATCAAAGTACTCTTTCTGCCTCTCTAGGGCCTGGCCACACAGATGAGAGAAGACAAGGAAGGAGAAGAGGCAGAGGAGAAGTTGGATAGACTCGGAACAGACATGCCACACCACATGCAACAGTGCACACCCGGCCATGCACACGCAATGTGCACATCAAGCTGAACATGTCGTAGAAACAAACAACACACAGATAAAGACAAGGCTGCAACCACCCAAGAGGTTACTGGGAGAGGGAGAGCACAGGGACTTCTGAGGGTCTGTAAGAAGGGAGGTAATTCTTTTGGATTTTACACCTAGTTAAAAACACATATAAAAGTATAACTCTTTAATTATTAAGGGTCTGACTTTGTGACCTAACAAGTGAACTGATCCACAGGTGGAACATGCATGTCATGCTAGAATATACTGCTCACTCACTTATGGCCGTTTAGACATGTATTTTACATACTTGACTGTCCACTGCAAGCTTTAACACTGTGCCAACATATTACTATTAGCTGAGACTACAGGATCAAGCTGGAAGACGCTGTTATATTGACATGCAAAAATCCAAACTGTGAATGGATCCATGTGGGTGCTAATGCCTAAGACTTAAGGGTCTCCATCATGCAGAGACAGCATGAGAGGCAAAGAGAGTGAAAGGCTGAAAAGAACAACCTTCCCTTTGCCTCTCAGAAACTGCCACAGCACCCATGTGGGACCTCCTACCCCGATCTTTTTGTCCTTCCAGTTTATCGTTTCCTGCAGGTCAAACACCTCTCTGGTGAGGTCATCTAACTTAGTCTGCATTCGCTGGCTCTCCTGGAGCAGGGTTGGGCAGTAACAAGATGACACAAAACAAAATAAGAACAAGAAGTAGGAACAATTGTATGGAACAAAGACAGAAGAGAGAAGTACAAATGTGCATAGATGTAAACACAGAAAGACACAACAAAGCGGTGAGGACACAGTTTTAAAGAAAAAAATGCTGGGAAAGGAATGAATGACGATGTTCAGAGTCAGACAGGATGATGACATGGAACTAAATGTCAGATGGGAAAGAAGAATGAGGACCTAGATGCAGGCCAGGGTCAGTTCCTCCTTATCAGGTTCCTGCAGACCAGAACCACCGCCACCTTTCAAGGTGTTGACAGAATTCCACTCTGATGTGGTCACACTGGTACAATCAGTTTGTTCTCATAATGCAGGGGCAGCCATACCTCTATAAGCTCATCTCTCTGGCGGATTCCCTCTTTCAGCTCTTCTTGTTTATGCTGCAGGACTGTACACGTGTGCTTTTGTCTTTCTAGTTCCTGAAACCAGAGACAGAACATTATAGCCCTATAAATATATCAGATTTTCTGCACATTAAACATATTAGATATGTCACCTTTGACTTTTCTTCCAGCTCCCTTTTCATCTCTGATGTTTGTTCTTCCATCTCCTCAATGACGTCCTTTAGCGTGTCCACTTGATAGATTAGGTTGGCTTTGTCGTTGTCCAGCTGTGCATTCGATACCATGGCTTTCTTATACTTCTCCTCCACCTCTGCAAGTGACTCCTGATAGGGTGTGTGTGCATGTTAATGAGCAGTGTAAACCGATTAAAAGCACAGCTCACCTACATGCATCAGGTGTGCTGTCTGGCATAAAAGAATTAGTTTTTGCAGAACACGTAACACAACCAAACACACTGATAAATCTTTCCTTATTTATAAACATAAACTAATCTGTAGGGTGCAAGAGATGGAACTCAACGCACAACATTTCAAATGTACTGAATCATTAAAATTAGTGTGAAAAGTGGATCTGAAACCGGGAAACAAGATAATGAAAAGTAATCTATCTACAGTGTGTCAGCTGCTTCAAACTCTACCAAGAACGAGCCAGGAGTCAAGTTTGTTAGTAAACTACTATTCTCAAGAAAACATGAAGAGTTCTTCTGAAAAGAACAGGAAGCTGCTGAAGTCAAACCAGACAGCCATCCAACGCTGTGGCAATGAAAGCCTGGGTGGAAGAATTCAAACCATGACCGTTATCTGTCAGCAGGTGGAGCTTGTTACTCTTCTTCTTACAACTTTAACGTGTGTCTCTGTTTCAGGCCACGACCAGTGAGTCGAATCAAAAGAGGAAGTGCAGGAAAAGATCATGCAAGAGAAGGGTCATTACGCAATTCAGACTGGGAGCACGCAGAGACAAGGCTGTGGTGTTAGGAGGTAAGGGGAGGGAGGGGCCAGGGGGCACAGAGAGGTATGAGTAGGGAGGTTAGTGACGTCATACTGCTCCCAAAGGACAAGAGAAGGCATGCTGTGAGCTCAAGCCCCTCTACCTTCAGCTCTTTAAGCCCTTGCATGTATCGCCCCTCTACATCCTGAATCTGGTCCTTTAGTTCATAGATATCCTGTAGAGCAGATGGAAGGAATGGTTGGGGTAAATTGGGGCATCAGAGGAGGTGGGGATGGGGGGTGGGGGGTTATCAAGGAGAGATAACAAAGCACCCGTGCTGCCATCTCAAAGACAGCCCAGCTGGCATACACAGGACCAGCACACCCAGATACAAGGAACAGCTTCACAGGACATGTCACATCCAGTCCTCCCCGTGCATACATGAAGGAAAAACTGTTAAAGCAGACACTTAGAACAGCAGGGAGGGTAAAACAGAGGCGATGCTGTGGGAGGTTCATATGCAGATGGAACAGATGTACATAAAATGCGCCAAAACACAAAATGTGGATTAGCATTTAAGAACTAGGGAAACTAGGGGGGGAAGCTTTCATCATGTGTTCAGTATATTTAAGGTTGAAATAAATCGATTTTATTCAGTTAAATGTATAAAAAGGTGTCACTGTTTGTACTGTATGCCTTACCCTAAGTTCACTCAGACTGGTGTCGGGGTCATAGATGCTACCGGTATCTGTGCTGCCGCGTCGTGACGAGGTGCCGCCCAGCGATGCCAGAGTGGCTGCTGAGAGGCCTGGGGTGGCGCAGCGGGAAGACGGCTGGAAACACAAAAATGGCAGAGAACTATAGTCAAGAAAAAAAAAAAAAAAACATCATCTGACTGTACTTACGTGACCCTGTCCTATTCAAATACCTCAGAGGGAGGCACTGTCCCCGTCACATGCTGAGCTGTGGCTTTATAAACTTCATACTAGTTCAAAACCTCCGCAGGCTGTGTATATGAAAGCCAGATTAGTCCTCTTGTTGATGTGTTGCGGTGGTTGCATTAACTATCCGCTGTGCAGGCAATATTTTTTAAGTCTTGGATGATTTACTCAATTGATTTTTATAACATTATATGCATCATGATTAGGCAGTGATGTATTCGTTATATATCTTGCTCCCACATTCTCATTCACTGTGATAGAGTGAAAGTTGAAGGTTTGCACAAAAAATAGCATTTCCAGACCACAAAATACAAATTTGTCTAGCTCTACCGCAGTGTCCACATGGCCCTGGCTGGTTCTTACATTCTTGAGGAAATCTGTGGGACCCTATATGTAGCTACTGAATTTCAAAACCGAGGTACCGCAGCTCCTTGATGGAAAATCATTTGGTTTTTGGTGAGGATTTATGGAAAAAGAACCAAAGTAGACACAACAGTCTAATTATTGGCATACTCACCCGACTATAATCTGTATACTGCTTGTCACATTTCTCGTCCAGCTGAAAGAAAAAGAAGAAATGAGACACAGACACATTACAGAACATGCGTTCTGTGTGGTCATGCTTGGAGTCATCTCCTAATCTGTGAAATCAGGGAGTTAGTCTAAGAGTTATGTGAGTCGGGGTAAGTGCTGCATGTTCACAGATCCTAGAAACAAACGGGCAAAACAAATACAGAATCCATCACACCACTCAATTTACTGAAATATAATCAACCAGTTCCAAGACCATGCTGCTACACACTGCAGCACTACAGTCACATCCACATCAACTACACTTTAACCAGTCTACTCCTTTATAACCAGTGTCAAAAAAAAAACAGGCTGTGAGATGAGTTTGAAAAACGTCCTTTTAATCATGCATCAGTTATATATCAATTCATCATTCATTGGTGCACTGCATTTCCAATCCCACTGTCGTGAGCTGAATTTTGCCACTTACAGTGTCCAGATCTGGAATGCTGAAATCATCGAGATCAGACACAATGCTGCCCCTTCGGTTGGAGCGGCTGAAATAATCAGCAGCTGACTCGCTAATGTCTGAGAAGTCAGACGACTGTTTACCACACACACGGGAAGAAGGACAGAGGTAGAAGAAGAGGAATACAGAATAAAAACATCAGAGAAGAAAAGAACAGAATGAAAACATGAAGACGTTTATAATTGCCAATATTCTGTATTATATTAATGTTCTCATACTGAATAGTACAGTGAAACAGACTGTTGAAAAAGCTTTGTTGCTAGATCCTCCACAAGTATGACTACTGTGAAAGAACAGCATCAAACAGTGTAGATGTGTACAGCCTCATCCCTATAGCTCACCACACTGTCCCTGCGGCCTCTGCTGAAGCGGTCCTGGGACACACTGCTGACAGTGTCATCATCTGAGGAAGACTGAGAGGAACACACACACACACACAATGAGGAACCTAATGTAGGGTGGCTGAATGCCCAAGGCTTTCTCTGATATGCACACACTCTTTTTCCCCAAAGAGCAATCCATATATGCAGCAGTAATCATTACACAGATTATTGGACCACTTCAATGACTGCAACCCTATATATAACGGCAACCATGCATTTAGGATTAGTTTATCAAATGCACCAGCCAGAAATAATTCAGATCAGACAACTTTGCAACCAATTCTTAACACTGTCGAAAAATCTATTAAATTGCAGACTTGCAACTCTAATGAGGATGCTATTCCCTAAAAGCAAGCCAGTCCCATGTCGGAGGGGAGGTCTGCTGCAAAGAGGGGGTGAGGGGTTCGTTAGCAGTGGGGGTCTGTGTGTTGTTAGCTGACGTCATGCACGGTGGCAGCGGTTAAGGGGGCTCACCGCAGGGCTGCTGCGAGTGGAGCTGGCTCCAGAGGAGTACCAGCTTATTTCAGAGGGCTGTGGACGGGAGGAGGACAGGACAACAGGAATCGACATGAAGACAGAGCTCAGGTCACAACAGAAGGCTGTTGTGGCGGCAACAATGCTGAAACGCTCATTGAAAAACAGTCGGAGGACTTACAGCTCTTGAACTGTGGCCAGTGTCGTCGTAAATAGAGGCCTGCGGGCACACGTAGGGAGACAATTCAAGACTCAGCAAAACACGAGAGGGAGCATAAATCTAGCTGAGGCTGTGGGCTGAGGAGACAGGACTTTCTCTAGGTCATGCATTAACCACAAAGAGTGTTTACAAAATCAAAAAGGCCACTTGTTTCACTGCTCTACAACAAAAGCCCTGGCTTCATACAAACTCCTGCCTTATCTAACTGAGCACTTGGCTGGGGATTCGTGCTCAGTTCTGTTCTGGGAGTGTCGAGGAGCTAAATATAAGCAGTCGCAGCCACCGCGGGCATCCTATCAGATGTATGTGGCCACAGGAGTGGGAGGGACACGTCTAAACTCCTGAAGGTAACTAAAGACATACAGTGAGATGCTGGTCGCCCAGAGGACAGAAACTGACCATACTGTAGCTACGAGGCAGCGTCGTGCCAGTGGTGGAGGATGAGGAGGTGGTGGCCTGTCGGAGAGGAGGGGAGCAGGGAAATGTCAGTTTAAAGGACAGAGAAAAGCTGTAGTGGGGATGTGAGGTGGAGACAGATTAGAAAGTGCCAGTGTGTGTGGAAACAGGATGAATGTTGTGCTGACCTTTTAACATTTGCATCGCAGCCAAAAGTGTTGAGAAGAGAAGTGAGGCGAGATGACAGAGTCCCTATTCACTGTTTTAAAGCTGGTGGAACTCCACCTTTATCATTGACCAAGCAATTTACATGAATTCAAATGATCTCAAAGCTGTTTAAAGTGCAGCGGCACCTTATTCTAAAAGGACAGACACTTGGCAACTTTCTCTTTGCTTTGATGTTTTTAACACACAAACAAAATCTTTCATTGCTGTTATAAAAACTATGTTGACATATAAATGAGCAATAAACTAGACTCTAGATAGTAAATACTGCTTTAGTTTAATTGAACCTTTAACCCCATGTATAAAACGGGTAAAAGTTGCACTGATAGGAGGACCAACCCGTGGCTGATAGGTGGAAGTGGATGAAGAAGGTGGTGGTTTGGTCTTCTGTAGGCTGGTGTAATTCCTTTTATCATGGTATAGTCCAGTCTGGAGGAGTAGTGACATAATATGACCTCAAACACCGACATAATACATTTTAGCCTCCTTTATATTTGCAAAACACTTTAAATGCATTAAATACTGGCTTATTGAGGGGAAAAGTCAACCAAAAGTAAATGAGCAGCAGCAACAACACTGACCAGCAGGTCCTTCCCGGATGAAGACTTTTTATGGCTGTGCAGGTCGTTGTACACAGAACTCTGTTCAGCCCAGAAAAAACATGTCACACAACTTAAATGAGACAAAAACGCCTGGCGGAAAAGCATGCGGCAGTAACGGACCAACACAAAGGTAGGTACATACAGTGGAGCGGGAGGTCTTGAGGGAGGAGACAGTGGAAAGGCCATCAGACTGAAGAATGAACAGGA
Source organism: Lepturacanthus savala (assembly GCA_030544235.1). NCBI lineage: Eukaryota > Metazoa > Chordata > Actinopteri > Scombriformes > Trichiuridae > Lepturacanthus > Lepturacanthus savala. The sequence goes on from CM060478.1 coordinate 11,499,529, forward strand.
GTCACAAGAAATGTGATCAGAAAAAAAGATTAGAAACCTGAGAAGCTGGTTAGACTGTTAGGTCGGTACTAGTTTAATAAGTTTCATGAGTCTCACCAACAGTATGTTAGTTTGTACAATAGGTTAATTCAACCAACACGGCAACCGATGAAGCTAACCAATTATTAGTTAATATCTTATCAAAGCTTTAACATTTCTGTATCAACAGGTACAAATGGAGGACAGCAATTTTGTGATCTAAATTGTCATAAATCCATTAACAAAGAATAATGCTTTGTGCGCTTTCTATAATCCTGTTGAAAAACAGCTTAATGCAATGTCCTTTGCAGCACAATGACAGTGTAAATAAGTAGTTGAATTATTGTCAGAGCAAATTTTGATGTTAGTTTATCCAAATCACAGACATTCAACAATGAAACGGCTTCAAGGAACAAACATGAAATGGAGGGAATTTATGACATAATGTGTGATGTAATAAATCTCCCATACGAAAATGCTATAACTAATAAAGCCTGAGTAGAAAGGCAAGTTGAAGAAAATATGCTATTTACTATTAAATACATCCATAAAAAATGAATTAGTTCTGCTCAACACAATGAAATTAGTCAGAGTTTAACTTTGCCTACATGCTGAGAATCCAGCCATCAACCTGTTGCCAAAACCCACACAAAAACACAGTTTGCCCTCACACACACTCGCACTACGCACCAAAGCATTTCTCCTACTGGAAGAGGATCGACTCTTGCTAGAACCCAAGTCACGTAAAGCTGATGAAGCAGTTGACTTCAAATACAAAGAGGAAAGAGATCAAATTTAGGACACATCTCCTCATAGATGAATATATTATGTTGAACGCCACCCAATTAAAGCATTTCACTGAAATGTGTTTAAGTGCTTTCCTAACAAGAACAATGGCTTTCACATGTCAGTGTGCCCCTGGGTGCACTCAGTCTTAATAAAACTGGCAGCGGCGTAGCATGTACGCACCCTGTAGCTGCGGACTGACATGACATCATCATCCAGCCCCTGCCGATGTGGAAACATGGAGTCACAGCAGAAAAGCAGACAGAGAGGAACATGGGTGATGAGAGATTAACTGCAGGATTAAAGGAGAAAGAACAAAGGAAACACAGGCAGGAAAAAAAGGAAGCGTGTGGGGGAGATACAGACCCGGTGATGACGGCTGCTGGCTCTACTACTAGAGCTTCTGGCTTTTTCTGTGTCAGCCTGGAGTCAGGATGGAAAGTTGGTAAAAGGATTATATAGTGAAAGTAAAGACTCTTCGAGCACATGGATGACAAAGGTCACGGCGATGCTCAACAGTTGCTATGACAAACCCAAACCATGCAAAACAAATTCGGTCATTGCGTTTATAACCGATTGCAGGTTGTAAACATTTGCAAATATGTTATCCAGCAAGACTAATGATATACAAGACTAGCTGATATGTTGCACATTCTGCACACGCAGCAACACATGCTAAAAAAATGTCTTCTCTTTTCCACGTCAATACTATAACACACTTGCAGATTAAATCCATGCAAAAGTGCTTCAACAACATTCAAAACTGCCCGATCACATCTAAAGTATCTTATATTTGGAGGAGCTTAGCTAAAGGTCCAAACCACCTTCTGCAACCACCTGCATGCAGACTCACCCATCCTAAATAAAGTCAAAGCAGCTCTACAAATACACACAGTCACAGATTACGGTGTCTCCAAAGCAAATACACCGCGGAGGCATATTTCCACAGTGAGGCACAGTGAGTCAAGTGTGGCTAAATGGTCAGGGTTGACAGGGGCTCAATCCCACTCAGCAGGCTGTGTTAGTGGAGAGAGCTGCAGCTCTCCCGCTTTGCCTACCATCCACTGGTGGATCTGACCAAACTTTCTGCTGCTGCTGCTACTGCTAGACGAGCGGTAAGAATGCTGGACAGAGGAAGGAAGTGCCAGGAAAAACATACAATCATAATTCACTCAAAACTGCTGACAACGTCAAAAACTGGGCAACATTAACTTCAAGAATAGAAATTTTGGTTACATCTGTGAACATGCAGCATTTTCATTCTATTTTCTCTGGGTGGATCTTTGTATTTGAACTCTCAGACTAATCAGGAAGTTTTCAAATAAGCAGGTCATTGTATTGTCTTATCAATGTGGATAATTTCCAAACACTGGGGCACTTACTGTAGTAATCAACCAGAGTCCATGAGTCCAACAACGACAAATAAAAACCAAATCCTGTGTTCAGTCAGTCAAGGGCTGAGCAATATATCAATATCATGCCAGGAAACTGGATATCATCCTTAGATTTGGGATGATTTGTTTTCTTTTCATAATTTTAAAGGTTGCATTACATTTTGTTATACGAATATCTAAATTAACATATCTGATTTTAAACAGGCGAGGTATTCAAAAATGAGTGTATTTCATTGGTTGGTTAAAATCCTTTGTATTTCAGGAAACCAATTTTTTTTTTTTGGTGGACGTAAACCATCTATAGGTGTAATCAATAACTTACCAGGCTGTTCTATTATTTGCCTTTACCCACTTAGTCATTACATACACATTACTGATGATTATGAAAAAAGCAAGTAATAGTCATCTGTACCATATTGTCACAATCTTGATATTGAGGTATTTGGTCAATCATTTTTTGTTTTGCCCATATTGCCCAGCCCTAGTTCAATCCAAAGGAGATCTGTATTGTGAGCAGCAGGAGTTGCTGGGACCCATGCCGACTCACTTGTTGGGGTGAATAATGATCAGAGTGCATGTTTGCCAGTGAGGTCCATTTTGTGTGATATACCTCTTTCTGCTGCCGTTCAAGCTCCCTCATCCGTATGTCCCTGGCCTCTGCCCGAGCTGCCCGCTTCGCTGCCAGTCTGGCTTCCGCCTGTGAGACAAAACATGAATACACTCGTTAGCCATGAATGGAAACTTGTAAGATATGCCTTTCCCTATAGACACACCCAAAAAAAAAACATTTTTAAGTAAAAAAGGAAAAGAAGAAAACTTCATATCTAACAGTAACATTTATATTTGTCCTTTTTATGTAAGACATTATAACATGTGAAAAAGGATTTATTTAATTCCTTCAAAGCAGATTTAAATGACAGATTCACATTGTGAACTCGTGTGTACATTAAAACAGGTTTTGGTTGCTGCAATTCTTCCTCCTGCCCATACTGGCTGCCAGGACACCCATTCCTCATGCCATTCAAGTTCCACTGAGGCTAATAAGAGCCTTCAGCTGTTTGAGTTAGTCTGATCTAATGTGTATCTTCCAAAGTGACAGACCTATTAGTACCAAATCCCCTCTTTGTGTGTTCTCAGACAGGGTAAAACAACCTAAGAGATAGTAAGAAAAACAGTGGGAATTTAGCATACTACTAACAAGACTATAACTTGTAAAGATACGCTCTTTAAGCTAAATTATTTTTTCACAAAGACCTGTGGATTGTATCCACATGTTTATGTAAGATTTTTTTTTTTACTTCAGGGTTAGTGTAAGTTTAACAGAGTGATTACTGCATCAAAAACTACTTCAGCTTACATACAGGCTTTTGAGAATGGCTAAAAAAAGGTCCCATATCATGGAAAGTGTGATTTTAATTTCTTTTTGATTATAAGGAAGATCTAGCTGTTATATAAATACTGTCTCATATTCCAAAACACTGAATCCACAGAGAAATGTACACAGACCGTAAGTAAGAGGAACTATTATAAGAATATTGTTTATCCCTGTGCATATGGTTTAAAAAAACAAATACTCACTGATACTTTTAAACTCTTACATGTGGATATTGGGCCCAAAAAATAAATAATCCATTGGGCTACAATACAGAAACTGTACAGTATAAATTCTCATCAGGACCTGTACACTGTACAGTGAGCCTAGCTAACCAGTTTGTTCAATAGGTCACTGTTTTGTAGTCCTGTCCACACACAGTGAATACTTCGGATGGCTCATCACCAACAACATGTGCTAACCATCAGTTTCAGGAGGGCTAATTTTAAGACCTCACGGGGGGAGATTCCAATAGTGCACAAACAAACTGGTGGAGACTAGTACAGTATCAAGAGAAAGTGAGTCATAATAGTGTGGTTCTACTCAGTCAGTAAACATGGAGGTGATTTAGCAATATCTAATTAGCTGACCCTTAGAGCACAAACAAGTCTAACTCAAAGCTAAACTAGGCCCTATGGGGGGAAATTTAGAAATGTCACCACACAGTTTGCCCCCAACTGAGTCAGAATATGAACAGCATCTAATTTAAAAGTGTACCTTAGCAGAAGGAGCTAACTCAGGCAAGCCCCAACACAGCCCTGTGGAGTCACCAGGTGACTATGCAGACTACTGCGTTTGTGTTACTAATTAAATATCGTACATACTCTGAAACTAAACATCCCACCAACAAAGAATGGCATACTTGCTGACGTAGGCCAGCCTGTTATCGCTAAATTAGAGACAGTCCATAAATACTGTGCGTACTGTGTACAGTATCTCATTCTCATTGCAGACAAACACTGTCAGCATTCCAGCAATTTCTTCTTATCTGCAATGCCAGAGTAGAAGGCCTGTGGGTATAGGCTATTCCTGTTTCAATAACAGCCTGGAGCATGTTTTTTATTGTAATGCTGAACAACAACCCTAATTCGAGTCCTTTTTTTATCTGTGCTTTTAGGGTTGTGCAAAGGGAAAATGTTGAAGTTAGTGCCACGTTTTATTTAAAAAAAAAAAAAAAAAAGAGTGTGGCTTAGACTTGGGTAGAGTTTAGTAGTAGAATGAAGAAACCTGTATTCAGTTGGATGGACTGTTGTTTTAGTTAAATGAGAGTACACCATCTATGTTGTTTTTTATTGATAAGATATAAGCTTATCTTAACTTCACCAAAGATTATTATATAAACCAAAATACAAATCAGAAATTTCTTCATCACAAATAGATGTGAATTAGTGAATATTCAATCGTTTTTCTATGTTAATAATCTTAATAGTTGTCAACAATTTGTATTACAAAACCATTCTGAAGAAAGACCTATGTTTCAACACTGTCCTGCTAACATACCCGTCATGTGGGACATCATGACGGTTCAGAGCGATTTTGGAGCCTCAGCCTACAATGAAACATGCTTTGTAGGAGGAGTAGAAGGAAATAAAGTTGTGAGCGGATCAGAAGAGAGAGCAAATGAGAAAGCAAGAGAGATGGCTTGCCCCGTACTCTGCACCTGTTGAGCTGTCTGACAGTATGACCTGCGCTCTGCACAGCAGCACAGCTGAGCTCTCTGTCTCTGTCCTATCTATAGCCTGGCCCATCCGGCCCCAGCTCCCTGACAGCCACATTATGGGACTGGAAGGGTAACCGGAGCGGCAGAAGTTCACCATCAAACACACCTCCAGGAGGCTGGAGAGAAGAGTCCAGCCACAGATCATGAGATCACCTGGATGCATTCAAGACACTGAAATGTCTGAAGACGTCATACCAAAAACAAGATAATACTTCATAATGAGAGTAAAAAACGTTTATATGCATTGTCATGAGATTACATGAGTCACAGCTCATTGTGTTAAATGAACCTAGATTACCAAAACATTTTGATATAAAGTGATTAAAGTAATAACATCACATTATTGCAATATTAAAACGGAAATGGAAGCTCCAGGCTGCAAATACATTACAATTAAATAAAACCAAACTATCCAGATTCATTACTGCATCACTATACAGGTGCAATAGTGTAACATTTTGAATAACGAATAAATGCAGTAATATATTATGTTGCAGTAATATCAACAATATAATAAAGTCTTTATCAAAAAAGCATCAAAAATTCAAAACAGCATATAACAGTAGGTGTGAAAACTATCTGTAGCCTGAGCCCTGTTCACACACTCCTGTAATTTAAATTGTGTGCGAATCTGCCATGTTGGTAAATTTAAAATAAAACTTCCACAAGTTAGCAAATTACCCGCCATATTTCATTCAACACAGGTAATACTAGTTCCCTGTACTATTGTGCTTAGTGCCAAGTGTCCATCAGTTATTGACAAACACTTTCATGTGTGCTTTGCTCTCTCCAGCCGAAACAATTTCCTGACTCTACATGGAAAAAGAAAGCGAGACTTGTTTCCATTGAACTAATGACTTATTGATGTCACAAATGAAACCATATGGACTATGAACTACAGCTTCCACAGAAACATACACCCTACACACACAGAGGAAAGTCAATGATTGCCTTGTTCAAGTACCGTTGACTCCCTTAGATCCTAATCTGAGGACAACGGCTATGAGATGATCTAATTCTAACACTTGGCCACCGTCAGATTCAAGTAGCAAGTAGTTGGTATTCAAAAGGACTGACTGCCCAGTAATGTAAGAGGCCTCAGAACTGGGCTGGTGACGGTGCAGGCTCAAATTCACCGTCATTCTCGGCAGCGATCGGTGCCAAGCATGTGCAGGCTGTAAGATCTCCTAAACATGCACAGGCAGCACAAGGCAGAAGCCGCCGCGTTATGGAGATTTGTTTAAGAGAGTGGTGAGGTGCAACAGGTTGGACACTGACCCCCTGAAGTGTCTGCAGAGTTGATCTAATCTATGGTTTGCTCCACAAAGAGATTCAGATTTAGGACCTGACTGGTAGGGTCAGATGACTCATGTTTCTATGATCGGCCTGCATGACTATAAAGAGAGCAAATGGAGCCTTGTGCTTAGTGCCCAAGAATGAGGCACTGCACAGCTTTCAAAGAGCACAAGCCAACCATTCATGTTTATAAAAAAAGCTGATTTATTCAGGGTTTAGTGCCTACCTGTAAAAGCAAGAAATCATTTCACTGGATCAGACAACATAACAGACAACTAGAGAGGATGTGGATGTTTAGATATATTCCTACCAAACATGAGAAACCTTTAAGGGTCTTCCCATTTCATGTTTTTAGCTACACCATTCTGAAAACAAGCAAAGGAATGGCAACCCTGCTGTGGAACAAAATGGAATAATCCCAGGGCAAGTCATTACAAGCCAGGCAGCTTTCCTCCTCTGATCGTGTTTTCTCCCCCAAATGAAAACACTACAAGTCAAGTCAGTCTCTCTGTGGCCCAAACCAGCTGTCTCCACTCGCCTGGGCCGAGACACAAATCAACGAGCAGAACATCCACATATCGGCGTAAGCTTCAAAAGCCCATTTGCTGACATAACGTTGACCACCACACTTCAAATCAACAAAACTGGTTACATAAGAGATTAAGTACATCTTTCTGTCTCTACTTGACTAAACAGGCTGGCGGCTCGATGAATGGAGAATTCTGGAAGCGTGCCTAAACTTTAATGCTTGACACGTGAACTACCAATTTGTTGCTGCATTAATATCTTGTCCCCAAAATTCACCCACAGACAACAGAAAGTATTTTATGAAAGTATAGCCTTGGACTACAGGTACAAATTAAATGCTTTTAGATTTTTTATTTGATCCCCACCTACATTTAGCTCTGTCTGAGTTAATTTCATAAAGATAGGAAGGTAAATACATATAGTTAATAATTAAAACATTGCTGAGACAAGGTATATACATATAATGAATATGTTTTAGTTTAAAAAAAAGATTTCTTCTATTATCAAAACACTCCTCTACCTCTGCTGTAAGAGCCCATTATACTGGATGAACATAAACAAACAAAAGAAATAGCTGGAAACTGGACAAAATCATTTTAGCATTGATTAAGCAATATAGAGAAGAGAGAGATAAGACTAATTCCAATAAGCTCCAATACAGAAGATGGGGGTTGTATGTGATGGATGAACTTACCTCCCGGGCAATGCTGCTCAAGGCCTCATCCTCTGCTGAGAATCGATCTTTAAGGGGGGCACGCTTTCTACCAGAGCCTTGTGTCCCCATGTTGCCGCTGCAACTGTAGCTCCACCAATTATGTACTAGGCCAGAAAATCCACAAGACTAATGAAAAATACCTAGTGGGGGAAAAAAACAGAAGCAAAGAATTAAGAAGATGGTTGCAATTATAATAAATTAACTTTTAAGTTTTTTGGACTGATTCCAGTTTCAACTACATTTCATTGTGCAAGGTTCCCTGCACTCTCTTCTTAGAATCCACACAACCAGAGACTGCACTCCCTATCTCTAACTTCCATTCCTCTGAAAACACTCGTGTATGGCACCGACAAGAGCTTTGGATAAACAGTTGTGGCTGACATGAGCCAGCTTTAAACGTGACATGCAGGACTACAGTCACTTTATAAATCTGCGTTTGAATGTTAGATCCTGATGAGTTCTACAAAGAGAATGATGAGTTATTCACTGTTAAGTCTGGCTTTTACACGCTGGTGTAACAGTCATCATAACATGGTGGCATGTGTTGTGTGGACATTCAGACAATTTCAAATATTTAAAGATCCCCACCACCCATGTATTAAGACCTCTAAAAATACTCGAACTTGGAACAATATTGTGTCTTATGCTTTTTCCACAAAGAAATATAACCTATTTGCACACTTAAGTATATAATCTTTCTCCCTCATTAAAAATTCCAGATTTGTAAATATGCAAATATTTGTTAACGCACTTCACTGTAAAATTTGTTCCCATTGTATGTGAGGCTTCAGGTTTTCATATCACACTTTTAGGATTTTATGTCTGATCACGAGTGGTTATTTGTGATGTCACAAATCATGCATTATTTTAAAGGCATGACCTTTAAAATAACGTGTTCAATGAGCTCAGAAAAAACATTCCACTTTCAGCAGATGAAAGTCTCCAACTCAAATACATCAATCTGCACAGTGAAGCTCAAACAACCATCTGCAGGAACAACAAGGGAAGGAACTTTTGACTGGAGAGACTTTAACACATCACAGACAAAAAGAGCAGATGACTGGTACAGACCGGGGGGAGAAAACGCCTTGAACAAAGATATGAGCCCTCCTGGTAGACGTCTGATGGTCTAAAGCCCGTCGATTCAAGCATGAAAATTACCTTTCTAAGCACTGGCTTACAGCTCAACCATTTAATATAATTATTGATCACTCGAGAGCAGAATGGAAACTTCTTATGAGTTAACATTTATCTCCCAACGACTGAAACACCATCTCCGACAGTTTCCAAAAACTAGTAAAATAACATATCCATTAGGGGGAAAAAAAGATATCAACTAACTTAGCTTTGTTAACTTAACATGAAGGTTCCACTAGTGTGCTGCTGTTAGCGTTAGCTTGCTAATTATCCTACGGTAAGGTTACGATAGCCAGTTTACTAGTAACGTTACGATAAACAGTATTTTTATACGCTCGTAATTCCTGCTTTAAAATGCCCCGAAAAAGGTGTTTTACTCCGCCGACGCTTTATAAAAACCGAACCAGACGATCCCTTACCGCAGCAGTGACTAACACAATCCCTGGGAACCAATGCTAGCTGATAGTTAGCACAGGGGCTAAGAGACAGTGAAGGCGACCTGGCACTTGATCCTCCCGTCCCTTACATTTCCCACCGCGAAAATATAGAACGTTACCTTCGCGAAAACTCCAAACGGCCCGCGACACTGCACGGGTGTTGTTTCCTTTCCCCCCAGTGGATTTAGGGGACAGTCATTCGCCGTCTTTCAGAGATTGGTGGTGTTTTTGTCCGCAATGACAGCTGTCATCAGTCCGCCTCTCCTCACCCAGTTTCCACACCGCTCCGCTCCAGAAGGTTCCCGGATGTTGGGAAAATTTAGGGTGTGATGCTGCCTTCAAGTGCAGTCAGACATTACAGAATGACAACTGTTACCGAATTAGACACAGTTGTTTTTAAAAGGTCTTTATTTAAACAAGCAGTGGTGTATGTACACAAAGCCACACGAGTAGAATTACCGGTATCTTATAAAATATTTATATATATTTTATATATGATATATACAATTATAAAATAACTTGTAAAAGTGTATTAGAATACCAATAATTACTTGATAAAAGTGTTAAAGTATCTGATTTGTATTTTACTTAAGTTGCAACTGTATTTTTATATTAAATATACTTAAGTATTGAAAGTAAATGTACAAGTTGAAATACTGTTAGTAAAAAAGCAAGCAGAAGTATGGGAATTATGAAGTTTAATGTCAGTGAATCTGCATCACTCGAAGTAAAACGTTAATTTTCCACCTCATACTTTTGTAAACTGAATATTGAACCAAAATCCATAGAAAAATGCACACAGTAGACAAAGAGTGTCTTAAAACAATCATTAGGACTTCTGTGAATTTGTGATGTCATAACTATACATTCACCTTCTAGCCCCCATTCACAGCCATTCAAATCAGCCAATCAGAGGAGGTCAATAATATTAATAACCAGGTCTGTAATGTTTTTGCAATGCTTTTTGTTTAAGAATTTATATTTGCAAACATAACCTTTTTTCAGATTAGTAAACAAATATAATAGAAAACTGCAAACACATATTCCCATTCATATGCAGAAAATCCAATATAATTTTCTTAAGTCAATATGAGCAGCAATAGAGTTTAGAATTTACTCTGCACTTATTTTGTATGTGTGCAAAGACCAAAATGAATGTTTCAGCATTTCTCTGAGCTCTTAACAAATGTAGGCTGCAACATACATCAGCGTCTTTCTTGAGTTTCAGCAAATAATGATTCGCTGGATCGAGCATGTGAAGCATTTTAAAGGATATCTCTTTGACTTAGTCCAAAAAACATATGTGCAACAACTTGGAGAAAGTTTTCCACCGAGTAAATCTGTGTGACTATGAAGTGACTTTCCAGAGCTCAGTCTGTAGAGACTCACTGCATGGAAAGGTTTTAGTGAATAATGGCAAGCTGCTGATATTTCTGATGCTATATAAATATTCCAGTAACATACGTTCTTTCCTGTCACTCCACAGTGGATAGTTATTTATTTTATTTATAAGAGACCATGTACAGTGTTAAACATAAATGTTACCATGTGGTGTATTATTTGCCAGAGTTTATAGATAATTCCATCTGCAGCAGGTTGCCAGGTCACATTTTTCTATATATATTCAAGAAGGTTTTTCATCTTAACTCTTAATATTATTATATTATTATAGTTTTAGGTTGTTTTTTCTATTTTATTCATAGCCTACTCTAGTAAGCTGTAGTGTGGACAGAAGTGCTGCTTATCCTAAGCTAAAAACATCACCAGTGACCCCATAGACTGTTTTCTCTGCTGGCGTCTGGTAAGAGGTTCTGCAGCATCCGGTGAAGGACCACCAGGTTCTGTAACAGATTTGTCCCCCAGGCCATCAGACTACGGAGCTGCAACTCCATCTTGTAGTATTATTTATCTGATTTGTACATTGTTAGTATTGTACAGCATATATACAGCTCTGGAAAAACCCTGCATTTTTTTCCTGAAATTAGCATCTCTACATGCATTACAACCATGTCATTCAAGCGCCTGTTGAATTCCAACAATTTCAAACCTCAATCTGCTTAAAGAGGTACCAGGAGTGGAATAAATTCACCCAAGAACTATATGAAAGACCTGTGGAGAGCTTTCCAAGAAGCATGAAAGCTGTGATTAGAAATTAGGGTTATGGCACCAAATACTGATTTCTGAACTCTTCTTAAGTGTAAACATTGGTATTATGTTGTTTTAAAATGAATTTGATCTTGTTTCTTCATTGTTTGAAGTCTGAGAACATGCAACGAGAAATTTCGTTAAGTATTCACTTGTGTATACCTGAATGACAATAATGTCTCTCTAAATCTAAGTAACACGTTGAATTTCACTATGAATGAAAATTGTAGTACAAATAGAATGTACTGCTTTACTGGCAAATTTAATTAGAGATTAGAATATGTGTACAATGTGTTTGCCTGGAGCCCAAACTGCTCGGCTGTATCCGACCCCCCACAAACGCTGCTGCTGACGCTGCTTTCGGTTTGAAAACAACCCTGAGGTTGTGTCTGGGTGACATAAACAGAGACGTTTGGAAAAGATGACACAATACACATGTTCTAGTAACAAGGGCTGAGGGGAAGTGGATAAGGAGAAATGTAACTACAAGTGAAATAGAGCCTGTGCTTGACAGTCTACTTCCTGTTTACACTGGCACTTCTTCTTTTCCACATGTTTTGTTGGCAGCTTACAATACCAGCATACTGCCATTCATATATGTAGAACTGTGCAGCGTCTACATCAGCATGTGCCTGGCTAGGGTATGTCAAGGGTCACGTGCTATGTGTTTATACACCCTTTAGTATGGATGAGAGGAAATCGATTAAAAAACTCTGGTTTTGGCAAAATTGTAGTGGTGTGGATGTTGGCTAAGAGCTATGATAAATTTCAGTCTGCATCTCACTACCCAGCATACTGGATCTATGTGAGATTTCTGTTTTATTAACTACAGTTCAGCATTTAACACCAAAGTTCCATAGTCCTCCAGGTTCATCACAAAGTACAAGAATCTGGGGTTAAACACCTTATGTGAATGTGACCTTTCTATAACGTTGTCAATGTCTTGACTATATATGGTTTATACATTATTAACTTATAATTCACAGTTTAATCAGTCATGTTCACTAATTCCACAGAATGTTAATGATGAATGATAATGGTGAAAACTGTTGTGAAAAGAAAAGAGTTGAGAGACATTTTCGGTTCTTGTAAATATCACAAATCTAATTCGCTTCTTCGTCGCTAGGCGTCGCCATGGTTCCTGGTGACGTCATCAGTGCTAAAGCTAAAAGGCCGATAACTGCAGCGTCTCCTCGCCGGGTGCGGTGGCGCGCGCCTGTAATCCAAGTTACCGGGAGGCTGAGGCTGGCGGAGCGTTTGAGCTCAGGAGTTCTGAGCTGCAGCGGACTATGCCGATCAGGTGTCCGCACTAAGTTCGGTATCGATATGGTGCTCCTGGGGGAGCCCGGGACCACCAGGTCGTCTAAGGAGGGGTGCACCGGCCCAGGTCGGAAACGGAGCAGGTCAAAGCCCCCGTGCCGCTCAGTAGTGGGATCGCGCCTGTGAATAGACGCTGTAGAGCAGCCTGAGTAATACAGCGGGACCCAGTCTTTTACACAAATAATACATCACTACAACACACAACAACACACACACACACGATACAACATCAACTCTTTACATCTACAAACTCACAACATTCAACAACAAACCTCACAAAACAAAGCTTCTTCTGTCTGTTACACACTGACTCCTCCTGGACAACAGGAGCAACTACTACTACAACTACATCAATGTACAACCTCACACACACTACACTACACTCACTACATGACAATAGTTCTTCTCTCACTGTTTCAATGAACCTGGTGGAGAAACTAACTGTTTGGTAACTTTATTACAGCAGGAAATAGAAGTTGTTCACATTTTTGTGAGCACAACGAACAAGACAAAATATGAAGATCACAAACATTTATTCATTATTATTTTTCTTTAAAAGTATTGGATAATATGTCCAGTTCTCTCTATAAACACCCAGGAGGCATCACTGTGACCACAGTGGAGGGGTAAAAGGAAAAAATGTTGGAGGAACAGATTTACAAACTAATTGTGATCTTTAATTTAAAACCAACACTGAGCTTTAAAGATCAAATCCTAGTTAGCAGACAAAATATATCAAATATTAAGAAAGAGAGTTCTTACATAGAATAGAGAAATTTCAATTTAACACTTAGGAATCAAGTTAAAATACCTTGACTCAATGGCAAAATATGATTTCTTTAAATTAATGTTATGCTCACAACAATCATGTCAAAAATGACAATTGTGAAAACAAAGTAAATGGAACAAACTCTGGATTCCAAATGTCAACACAATCCTTAAGTTTTAACCTCAATATCATTTCTCTTTGCCAACTAAAGATACAACATATTAATAGATGGATTTGACAATGAATCAGTGATGGATTCAAGAGATCGTGGTCCATGTTAGAAGAATCACTGCAAAAGAATCCTTGATGATAGATAAAATATAATACGTCTCTCTAGTGTGTCCTAGTAATAAAATGACCTTTAGGATGCCCACCAAAACACACACGATTCAAATTCAAACTGACACATTTTATTTGTCTGCCAACCATTTGCTTTCATGAACATTATGGTTGAAGAATTCACAAATTAAACTTTCTGGTAGTTTCTTGTATTTAATTAAACTTAACATCAGCACCATTCACTGTATAATCTCTCATATTCACACTCCCCTATCGCTTAATATTAGATACGCACAACTTTACAACCAGAAATAAAATGAATATATGTTTGATTTTTGTGATTTTGATGTTTGTTTTGCTAAATTATTGTGGACAACTTCTATTTCCTGCTGTAATAAAGTTAGTTTCTCCACCAGGTTCATTGAAACAGTGAGAGAAGAACTATTGTCATGTAGTGAGTGTAGTGTGTGTGTGTGAGGTTGTACATTGATGTAGTTGTAGTAGTAGTTGCTCCTGTTGTCCAGGAGGAGTCAGTGTGTAACAGACAGAAGAAGCTTTGTTTTGTGAGGTTTGTTGTTGAATGTTGTGAGTTTGTAGATGTAAAGAGTTGATGTTGTATCGTGTGTGTGTGTGTTGTTGTGTGTTGTGGTGATGTATTATTTGTGTAAAAGACTGGGTCCCGCTGTATTACTCAGGCTGCTCTACAGCGTCTATTCACAGGCGCGATCCCACTACTGAGCGGCACGGGGGCTTTGACCTGCTCCGTTTCCGACCTGGGCCGGTGCACCCCTCCTTAGACGACCTGGTGGTCCCGGGCTCCCCCAGGAGCACCATATCGATACCGAACTTAGTGCGGACACCCGATCGGCATAGTCCGCTGCAGCTCAGAACTCCTGAGCTCAAACGCTCCGCCAGCCTCAGCCTCCCGGTAACTTGGATTACAGGCGCGCGCCACCGCACCCGGCGAGGAGACGCTGCCGTTATCGGTCTTTTAGCTTTAGCATTGGTGACGTCACCAGGAACCATGGCGACGTCACCAGGAACCATGGCGACGCCTGGCGACGAGAAAGCGAATTCGATTTGTGATATTTACAAGAATAGAAAATGTCTCTTAACTCTTTTCTTTTCACCATTATCATTCATCATTAACATTCTGTGGAATGAATGAACATGGCTGATTAAACAGTGAATTATATGTTATTAATAATGTATGAGCCATAGTTATTTTAATGCAGGCACGGGGGCTTTGACCTTTATTTTAATGCAGTGTGCCTCTGAGTCATTATTAGACATGTATGACAGCCTGAGGTTGGTCTGAAGTTATTTAGGTTTATGCCAGTAGGCCTGAGTGCAAGTAGCATTGTTTCATTTTGGTTACACACTACTGTTCAAAAGTTTGGGGTCACCCAGACAATTTTGTGTTTTCCATGAAAAATCATTTTTATTTACCACCATGAGTTTTAAAATGAATAGAAAATATAGTCAAGACATTGGCAAAGTCATTCAAACTTTGCTTGCATCAAAGGAAGGTCAGTTTTATAGCTCCTTTATCCAGATAAACTGTTTTCAGCTGTGCTAACGTGATTGCACAAGGGTTTTCTAATCATCCATTAGCCTTCTGCCACAATGAGCAAACACATTGTACCATTAGAACACTGGAGTGATAGTTGCTGGAAATGGGCCTCTATACAACTATGTAGATATTGCACCAAAAACAGACATTTGCAGCTAGAATAGTCATTTACCACATTAGCAATGTATAGAGTGTAGTTATGATTAGTTTAAAGTTATCTTCATTGAAAAAAAATGATTTTCTTTCAAAAATAAGGAAATTTCTAAGTGACCCCAACATTTTGAATGGTAGTGTAAAATATAATTCATAGCAGTGATGGAGTCAGCCTGAAGAATAGAACAACATTAAATAAATAAAAAAGTCATGATCTGTATATGGTGGGACACCAGTGTCAGAGTCATGATGCATTGTGAGAGAGCATCTTCTCCCTTTTTATTAATGGAAGAGCACCATATAGGGCACTAATGGACATTTAGTGCATTGGATGGGCACCCTAAAGGGCATTTTATTACTAGGACACACTAGAGAGACGTATTATATTTCATCTATCATCAAGGATTCTTTTGCAGTGATTATTCTAAAATGGTTCACGACCTCTTGAATCCATCACTGATTCATAGTCAAATCCATCTATTAATATGTTGTATCTTTAGTTGGCAAAGAGAAATGATATTGAGGTTAAAACTTAAGGATTGTGTTGACATTTGGAATCCAGAGTTTGTTCCATTTACTATGTTTTCACTCACAAATTGTTGTGAGCAAGACATTAATTTAAAGAAATCATATTTTGCCATTGAGTCAAGGTATTTTAACTTGATTCCTAAGTGTTACATTGAAATTTCTCTATTCTATGTAAGACTTTCTTTCTTAATATTTGATATATTTTGTCTGCTAACTAGGATTTGATCTTTAAAACTCAGTGTCGGTTTTAAATTAAAGATCACAATTAGTTTGTAAATCTGTTCCTCCCACATTTTTTCCTTTTATCCCTCCACTGTGGTCACAGTGATGCCTCCTGGGTGTTTATAGAGAGAACTGGACATATTATCCAATACTTTTAAAGAAAAATAATAATGAATACATGTTTGTGATCTTCATATTTTGTCTTGTTCGTTTTGCTCACAAAAATGTGAACAACTTCTATTTCCTGCTGTAATAAAGTTACCAAACAGTCAGTTTCTCCACCAGGTTCATTGAAACAGTGAGAGAAGAACTATTGTCATGTAGTGAGTGTAGTGTAGTGTGTGTGAGGTTGTACATTGATGTAGTTGTAGTAGTAGTTGCTCCTGTTGTCCAGGAGGAGTCAGTGTGTAACAGACAGAAGAAGCTTTGTTTTGTGAGGTTTGTTGTTGGATGTTGTGAGTTTGTAGATGTAAAGAGTTGATGTTGTATCGTGTGTTGTTGTGTGTTGTGGTGATGTATTATTTGTGTAAAAGACTGGGTCCCGCTGTATTACTCAGGCTGCTCTACAGCGTCTATTCACAGGCGCGATCCCACTACTGAGCGGCACGGGGGCTTTGACCTGCTCCGTTTCCGACCTGGGCCGGTGCACCCCTCCTTAGACGACCTGGTGGTCCCGGGCTCCCCCAGGAGCACCATATCGATACCGAACTTAGTGCGGACACCCGATCGGCATAGTCCGCTGCAGCTCAGAACTCCTGAGCTCAAACGCTCCGCCAGCCTCAGCCTCCCGGTAACTTGGATTACAGGCGCGCGCCACCGCACCCGGCGAGGAGACGCTGCAGTTATCGGCCTTTTAGCTTTAGCATTGGTGACGTCAACAAGCACCATGGCGACGCCTAGTGACGAGGAAGTACAGCTGCAGTTTTGTTGCTAAGATTCAACAGTTTCTAAACATTATCAGTGATAAACATGATAATATCAGAGCTGAATGTTGATGATGCTGCTCAACTCCAGTTTGAAGCACAACTCAAACATATGAATCATTTATTAAACTAATTCATCTCTTTTAATAAGTTGATTTATTGTTTGTGGTCATAGAGTAAGTTGAACTAGATTTATTTAGTGTTTATAGAAAGAACTGGACACATTCTCCAATACTTTTTATTTAAAATAATAACCTTTATATAGCATGAAGTGAGATTTGACTTTTAATAAGTTGATCTATTGTTTGTGGTCATATAGTAAAGCATAAAGCATAATGTTCTTCATGAAAAAACAAATGGTTGGCAGAAAAATAAAATATTTTGATGCAATTTCTCCCCTCTGATACTGTTCTAAACATGTGGTGGTCTGAATCTATTTTATTACAACATTAGATTTTAAAAAAAATAAACAAAGCATATAGGCTTTTCCACTGTGCTGGTTAACGGTGCTGCAATGAAAATCATAAGAAACTGGCCCATAGTTGAATCTGCTGCTGACCTCTGAAACAACCTGCAGGTACAGTTTTGATCCCAAATGTTCCAAAATAATTAATATCAGAGTCGAATTGGACTATAAAGACTAGCAGTTTTTTGAATAGGAACTGACCAAAGCAACATGTTTTAATCAGGATGAATTTAGGTCTTTAATGTTAGTTTCCATCAGTATCACTTATAAATATTGGGCCTCCTCTTTATATTGTTCTTTATGATACTAATTAAAAAATGAACACATCAACTTACAAAACTTTTTTCGTGACAGTCACTCAGCTGTCCTTTTTTGAGAATTGCTATGTCTGGATTTCTCATCAAGAAGGAGAAACATCTAGATAACGAACCAATAGTCAAACAACAACTTATTGACTGTTTAGGACTTCTCTGTCAATTAATATCCTAAAATAAATCAAAGTTCATTTGTGACAGCGAGAGAACTATTAATATGTAGTGAGTGTAGTGTAGTGTGTGTGAGGTTGTACATTGATGTAGTTGTAGTAGTAGTTGCTCCTGTTGTCCAGGAGGAGTCAGTGTGTAACAGACAGAAGCAGCTTTGTTTTGTGAGGTTTGTTGTTGAATGTTGTGAGTTTGTAGATGTAAAGAGTTGATGTTGTATCGTGTGTGTGTGTTGTTGTGTGTTGTAGTGATGTATTATTTGTGTAAAAGACTGGGTCCCGCTGTATTACTCAGGCTGCTCTACAGCGTCTATTCACAGGCGCGATCCCACTACTGAGCGGCACGGGGGCTTTGACCTGCTCCGTTTCCGACCTGGGCCGGTGCACCCCTCCTTAGACGACCTGGTGGTCCCGGGCTCCCCCAGGAGCACCATATCGATACCGAACTTAGTGCGGACACCCGATCGGCATAGTCCGCTGCAGCTCAGAACTCCTGAGCTCAAACGCTCCGCCAGCCTCAGCCTCCCGGTAACTTGGATTACAGGCGCGCGCCACCGCACCCGGCGAGGAGACGCTGCCGTTATCGGTCTTTTAGCTTTAGCATTGGTGACGTCACCAGGAACCATGGCGACGTCACCAGGAACCATGGCGACGCCTGGCGACGAGAAAGAGAATTCGATTTGTGATATTTACAAGAATAGAAAATGTCTCTTAACTCTTTTCTTTTCACCATTATCATTCATCATTAACATTCTGTGGAATGAATGAACATGGCTGATTAAACAGTGAATTATAAGTTATTAATAATGTATGAGCCATAGTTATTTTAATGCAGGCACGGGGGCTTTGACCTTTATTTTAATGCAGTGTGCCTCTGAGTCATTATTAGACATGTATGATAGGCTGAGGTTGGTCTGAAGTTATTTAGGTTTATGCCAGTAGGCCTGAGTGCAAGTAGCATTGTTTCATTTTGGTTACACACTACTGTTCAAAAGTTTGGGGTCACCCAGACAATTTTGTGTTTTCCATGAAAAATCATTTTTATTTACCACCATGAGTTTTAAAATGAATAGAAAATATAGTCAAGACATTGGCAAAGTCATTCAAACTTTGCTTGCATCAAAGGAAGGTCAGTTTTATAGCTCCTTTATCCAGATAAACTGTTTTCAGCTGTGCTAACGTGATTGCACAAGGGTTTTCTAATCATCCATTAGCCTTCTGCCACAATGAGCAAACACATTGTACCATTAGAACACTGGAGTGATAGTTGCTGGAAATGGGCCTCTATACAACTATGTAGATATTGCACCAAAAACAGACATTTGCAGCTAGAATAGTCATTTACCACATTAGCAATGTATAGAGAGTAGTTATGATTAGTTTAAAGTTATCTTCATTGAAAAAAAAATGATTTTCTTTCAAAAATAAGGAAATTTCTAAGTGACCCCAACATTTTGAATGGTAGTGTAAAATATAATTCATAGCAGTGATGGAGTCAGCCTGAAGAATAGAACAAAATTAAATAAATAAAAAAGTCATGATCTGTATATAGTGGGACACCAGTGTCAGAGTCATGATGCATTGTGAGAGAGCATCTTCTCCCTTTTTATTAATGGAAGAGCACCATATAGGGCACTAATGGACATTTAGTGCATTGGATGGGCACCCTAAAGGGCATTTTATTACTAGGACACACTAGAGAGACATATTATATTTCATCTATCATCAAGGATTCTTTTGCAGTGATTATTCTAAAATGGTTCACGACCTCTTGAATCCATCACTGATTCATAGTCAAATCCATCTATTAATATGTTGTATCTTTAGTTGGCAAAGAGAAATGATATTGAGGTTAAAACTTAAGGATTGTGTTGACATTTGGAATCCAGAGTTTGTTCCATTTACTATGTTTTCACTCACAAATTGTTGTGAGCAAGACATTAATTTAAAGAAATCATATTTTGCCATTGAGTCAAGGTATTTTAACTTGATTCCTAAGTGTTACATTGAAATTTCTCTATTCTATGTAAGACTTTCTTTCTTAATATTTGATATATTTTGTCTGCTAACTAGGATTTGATCTTTAAAACTCAGTGTTGGCTTTAAATTAAAGATCACAATTAGTTTGTAAATCTGTTCCTCCCACATTTTTTCCTTTTATCCCTCCACTGTGGTCACAGTGATGCCTCCTGGGTGTTTATAGAGAGAACTGGACATATTATCCAATACTTTTAAAGAAAAATAATAATGAATACATGTTTGTGATCTTCGTATTTTGTCTTGTTCGTTTTGCTCACAAAAATGTGAACAACTTCTATTTCTTGCTGTAATAAAGTTACCAAACAGTCAGTTTCTCCACCAGGTTCATTGAAACAGTGAGAGAAGAACTATTGTCATGTAGTGAGTGTAGTGTAGTGCGTGTGAGGTTGTACATTGATGTAGTTGTAGTAGTAGTTGCTCCTGTTGTCCAGGAGGAGTCAGTGTGTAACAGACAGAAGCAGCTTTGTTTTGTGAGGTTTGTTGTTGAATGTTGTGAGTTTGTAGATGTAAAGAGTTGATGTTGTATCGTGTGTGTGTGTTGTTGTGTGTTGTGGTGATGTATTATTTGTGTAAAAGACTGGGTCCCGCTGTATTACTCAGGCTGCTCTACAGCGTCTATTCACAGGCGCAATCCCACTACTGAGCGGCACGGGGGCTTTGACCTGCTCCGTTTCCGACCTGGGCCGGTGCACCCCTCCTTAGACGACCTGGTGGTCCCGGGCTCCCCCAGGAGCACCATATCGATACCGAACTTAGTGCGGACACCCGATCGGCATAGTCCGCTGCAGCTCAGAACTCCTGAGCTCAAACGCTCCGCCAGCCTCAGCCTCCCGGTAACTTGGATTACAGGCGCGCGCCACCGCACCCGGCGAGGAGACGCTGCCGTTATCGGCCTTTTAGCTTTAGCATTGGTGACGTCAACAAGCACCATGGCGACGCCTAGTGACGAGGAAGTACAGCTGCAGTTTTGTTGCTAAGAGATTCAACAGTTTGACTTTCTTGAAAAACTGAAAAATTGACTTTCATGGAAAACAAAAAAATGCATAGTTGACTCCAAAATAATGAACGGTAGTCTATCTAATTTAATAATGACTCAGAGGCACACTGCAATAAAATAACTATGACTCATACATTATTAATAACGTATAATTCACTGTTTAATTAGCCATGTTCATTCATTCCACAGAATGTTAATGATGAATGATAATGGTGAAAACTGTTGTGAAAAGAAAAGAGTTGAGAGACATTTTCTGTTCTTGTAAATATCACAAATCTAATTCGCTTCTTCGTCGCTAGGCGTCGCCATGGTTCCTGGTGACGTCATCAGTGCTAAAGCTAAAAGGCCGATAACTGCAGCGTCTCTTCGCCGGGTGCGGTGGCGCGCGCCTGTAATCCAAGTTACCGGGAGGCTGAGGCTGGCGGAGCGTTTGAGCTCAGGAGTTCTGAGCTGCAGCGGACTATGCCGATCGGGTGTCCGCACTAAGTTCGGTATCGATATGGTGCTCCTGGGGGAGCCCGGGACCACCAGGTCGTCTAAGGAGGGGTGCACCGGCCCAGGTCGGATACGGAGCAGGTCAAAGCCCCCGTGCCGCTCAGTAGTGGGATCGCGCCTGTGAATAGACGCTGTAGAGCAGCCTGAGTAATACAGCGGGACCCAGTCTTTTACACAAATAATACATCACCACAACACACAACAACACACGATACAACATCAACTCTTTACATCTACAAACTCACAACATTCAACAACAAACCTCACAAAACAAAGCTTCTTCTGTCTGTTACACACTGACTCCTCCTGGACAACAGGAGCAACTACTACTACAACTACATCAATGTACAACCTCACACACACTACACTACACTCACTACATGACAATAGTTCTTCTCTCACTGTTTCAATGAACCTGGTGGAGAAACTGACTGTTTGGTAACTTTACTACAGTAAGAAATAGAAGTTGTTCACATTTTTGTGAGCAAAACGAACAAGACAAAATACGAAGATCACAAACATGTATTCATTATTATTTTTCTTTAAAAGTATTGGATAATATGTCCAGTTCTCTCTATAAACACCCAGGAGGCATCACTGTGACCACAGTGGAGGGATAAAAGGAAAAAATATGGGAGGAACAGATTTACAAACTAATTGTGATCTTTAATTTAAAGCCAACACTGAGTTTTAAAGATCAAATCCTAGTTAGCAGACAAAATATATCAAATATTAAGAAAGAAAGTCTTACATAGAATAGAGAAATTTCAATTCAACACTTAGGAATCAAGTTAAAATACCTTGACTCAATGGCAAAATATGATTTCTTTAAATTAATGTCTTGCTCACAACAATTTGTGAGTGAAAACAAAGCAAATGGAACAAACTCTGGATTCCAAATGTCAACACAATCCTTAAGTTTTAACCTCAATATCATTTCTCTTTGCCAACTAAAGATACAACATATTAATAGCTGGATTTGACTATGAATCAGTGATGGATTCAAGAGGTCGTGAACCATTTCAGAATAATCACTGCAAAAGAATCCAAGATGATAGATAAAATATAATACGTCTCTCTAGTGTGTCCTAGTAATAAAATGCCCTTTAGGGTGCCCATCCAATGCATTAAATATCAATTAGTGCCTTATATGGTGCTCTTCCATTAATAAAAAGGGAGAAGATGCTCTCTCACAATGCATCATGACTCTGACACTGGTGTCCCACCATATACAGATCATGACTTTTTTATTTATTTAATTTTGTTCTATTCTTCAGGCTGACTCCATCACTGCTATGAATTATATTTTACACTACCATTCAAAATGTTGGGGTCACTTAGAAATTTCCTTATTTTTGAAAGAAAATCATTTTTTTTTCAATGAAGATAACTTTAAACTAATCATAACTACACTCTATACATTGCTAATGTGTTAAACGACTATTCTAGCTGCAAATGTCTGTTTTTAGTGCAATATCTACATAGTTGTATAGAGGCCCATTTCCAGCAACTATCACTCCAGTGTTCTAATGGTACAATGTGTTTGCTCATTGTGGCAGAAGGCTAATGGATGATTAGAAAACCCTTGTGCAATCACGTTAGCACAGCTGAAAACAGTTTATCTGGATAAAGAAGCTATAAAACTGACCTTCCTTTGATGCAAGCAAAGTTTGAAGTAAAATATATTATTTAAAATACAAATCATCATTTCTAACTTTGCCAATGTCTTGACTATATTTTCTATTCATTTTAAAACTCATGGTGGTAAATAAAAATGATTTATCATGGAAAACACAAAATTGTCTGGGTGACCCCAAACTTTTGAACAGTAGTGTGTAACCAAAATGAAACAATGCTACTTGCACTCAGGCCTACTGGCATAAACCTAAATAACTTCAGACCAACCTCAGGCTGTCATACATGTCTAATAATGACTCAGAGGCACATTGCATTAAAATAAAGGTCAAAGACCTTCAGTCCAAAGAATGTTAATGATGAATGATAATGGTGAAAAAAAAGAGTTAAGAGACATTTTCTGTTCTTGTAAATATCACAAATCTAATTCGCTTTCTCGTCGCCAGGCGTCGCCATGGTTCATGGTGACGTCATCAGTGCTAAAGCTAAAAGGCCGATAACTGCAGCGTCTCCTCGCCGGGTGCGGTGGCGCGCGCCTGTAATCCAAGTTACCGGGAGGCTGAGGCTGGCGGAGCGTTTGAGCTCAGGAGTTCTGAGCTGCAGCGGACTATGCCGATCGGGTGTCCGCACTAAGTTCGGTATCGATATGGTGCTCCTGGGGGAGCCCGGGACCACCAGGTCGTCTAAGGAGGGGTGCACCGGCCCAGGTCGGAAACGGAGCAGGTCAAAGCCCCCGTGCCGCTCAGTAGTGGGATCGCGCCTGTGAATAGACGCTGTAGAGCAGCCTGAGTAATACAGCGGGACCCAGTCTTTTACACAAATAATACATCACCACAACACACAACAACACACACACGATACAACATCAACTCTTTACATCTACAAACTCACAACATTCAACAACAAACCTCACAAAACAAAGCTTCTTCTGTCTGTTACACACTGACTCCTCCTGGACAACAGGAGCAACTACTACTGCAACTACAATAATCTACCGTATTTTCCGGACTATAAATCGCGTTTTTTTCATAGTTTGTCCGGGGGTGCTACTTATACTCTGGAGCGACTTATGTGTGAAATCATTAACTTTATTACCAGTATATCATTTCACGTTATTTTTCACACTAAACCACCAGAGGGCGCTCTAAGCTTGTGTTGATAATTTCAACATTAGCGGTAACTTTTAAAAACAACTGAGAAGAGCTGAACAAAAACGGCACCGAACAGAAAATCATATTCTGCAGATTACGAGCTGCAAGTAGTAAAATATGACGTCTGACGTCAGCGACTTAGAAGAGGAAGCGTCGCATCTTCTACCTCCGGAGTTAGAGGAGTTGATGAAAAGTGACAGAGGATGAAGATTTCATTGGATTTTAGTTACCGGATATTTAGAGTGACACGGGTGGTTTTGGTAAACTTCTTAGTATGTTATTGATGCTATAGTTATAGGAATAACTCTTAATATGTTAGGTTAACATACCAGGCACGTTCTCAGTTGTGTCATGTAACGTCAGCACCGTTCAGCCTGTTGTTGCCTCTATTCTATTCTAAATTGTTCGTCATTTAAATTTTAAATGTCTGTCCTTCGTGTTGGATTTTATCAAATAAATTGTGGTAACTTGTCAAAACAAAGGACCACAAACGCAGATGTTGAGTTTCACTTTTTATCGAGAGATAAAAACAACACATTCCTTCCAGTCCCGGGGAGAACAACTCGCGCATGCGCGGAAACTTCACTCTTCTTCAGTAAACCTTCTTGCCACAATGATCACACAGCGGCACCCACTGGATAAACTATCAATTGCCCCCTAATTACCTCTGCTTCATAACATAAATTTCCCCCAAAATGCGACTTATACTCTAGTGCGACTTATATATGTTTTTTTCTTCTTTATTATGCATTTTATGGTTGGTGCGACTTGTACTCCGGAGCGACTTATAGTCCGGAAAATACGGTATAACCTCACACACACTACACTCACTACATATTAATAGTTCTCTCACAGTCACAAATGAACTTTGATTTATTTTAGGATATTAATTGACAGAGAAGTCCTAAACAGCCAATAAGTTGTTGTTTGACTATTGGTTCGTTATCTAGAAGTTTCTCCTTCTTGATGAGAAATCCAGACATAGCAATTCTCAAAAAAGGACAGCTGAGTGACTGTCACGAAAAACGTTTTGTAAGTTGATCTGTTCATTTTATAATTAGTATCATGAAGAACAATATAAAGAGGAGGTCCAATATTTATAAGTGATACTGATGGAAACTAACATTAAAGACCTAAATTCATCCTGATTAAAATATGTTGCTTTGGTCAGTTCCTATTCAAAATCCTGCTAGTCTTTATAGTGGAATTTGACTCTGATATTAATTATTTTGGAACATTTGGGATCAAAACTGTACCTGCAGGTTGTTTCAGAGGTCAGCAGCAGATTCAACTATGGGCCAGTTTCTTATGATTTTCATTGCAGCACCGTTAACCAGCACAGTGGAAAAGCCTATATGCTTTGTATATTTTTTTAAAACCTAATGTTGTAATAAAATAGATTCAAACCACCACATGTTTAGAACAGTATCAGAGGGTAGAAAATGCATCAAAATATTTTATTTTTCTGCCAACCATTTGTTTTTTCATGAAGAACATTATGCTTTATGCTTTACTATATGACCACAAACAATAGATCAACTTATTAAAAGTCAAATCTCACTTCATGCTATATAAAGGTTATTATTTTAAATAAAAAGTATTGGAGAATGTGTCCAGTTCTTTCTATAAACACTAAATAAATCTAGTTCAACTTACTCTATGACCACAAACAATAAATCAACTTATTAAAAGAAATGAATTAGTTTAATAAATGATTCATATGTTTGAGTTGTGCTTCAAACTGGAGTTGAGCAGCATCATCAACATTCAGCTCTGATATTATCATGTTTATCACTGATAATGTTTAGAAACTGTTGAATCTTAGCAACAAAACTGCAGCTGCGCTTCTTCGTCGCTAGGCGTCGCCATGGTTTCTGGTGACGTCATCAGTGCTAAAGCTAAAAGGCCGATAACTGCAGCGTCTCCTCGCCGGGTGCGGTGGCGCGCGCCTGTAATCCAAGTTACCGGGAGGCTGAGGCTGGCGGAGCGTTTCAGCTCAGGAGTTCTGAGCTGCAGCGGACTATGCCGATCGGGTGTCCGCACTAAGTTCGGTATCGATATGGTGCTCCTGGGGGAGCCCGGGACCACCAGGTCGTCTAAGGAGGGGTGCACCGGCCCAGGTCGGAAACGGAGCAGGTCAAAGCCCCCGTGCCGCTCAGTAGTGGGATCGCGCCTGTGAATAGACGCTGTAGAGCAGCCTGAGTAATACAGCGGGACCCAGTCTTTTACACAAATAATACATCACTACAACACACAACAACACACACACACGATACAACTTCAAACTGACACATATGGTTGAAGAATTCGCAAATTAAACTTTCTGGTACTTTCTTGTATTTAATTAAACTTAACATCAGCACCATTCATTGTATAATCTCTCACATTCAAACTCCCCTATCGTTTAATATTAGATACACACAACTTTACAAACAGAAATAAAATGAATACATGTTTGATTTGTGTGATTTTGTTGTTTGTTTTGCCAAATTATTGTGAACAACTTCTATTTCCTGCTGTAATAAAGTTACCAAACAGTCAGTTTCTCCACCAGGTTAATTGAAACAGTGAGAGAAGAACTATTGTCATGTAGTGAGTGTAGTGTGTGTGTGTGAGGTTGTACATTGATATAGTTGTAGTAGTAGTTGCTCCTGTTGTCCAGGAGGAGTCAGTGTGTAACAGACAGAAGAAGCTTTGTTTTGTGAGGTTTGTTGTTGAATGTTGTGAGTTTGTAGATGTAAAGAGTTGATGTTGTATCGTGTGTGTGTGTGTTGTTGTGTGTTGTAGTGATGTATTATTTGTATAAAAGACTGGGTCCCGCTGTATTACTCAGGCTGCTCTACAGCGTCTATTCACAGGCGCGATCCCACTACTGAGCGGCACGGGGGCTTTGACCTGCTCCGTTTCCGACCTGGGCCGGTGCACCCCTCCTTAGACGACCT
Source organism: Lepturacanthus savala (assembly GCA_030544235.1). Lineage (NCBI taxonomy): Eukaryota > Metazoa > Chordata > Actinopteri > Scombriformes > Trichiuridae > Lepturacanthus > Lepturacanthus savala. The sequence goes on from CM060478.1 coordinate 11,527,051, forward strand.
GGTGGTCCCGGGCTCCCCCAGGAGCACCATATCGATACCGAACTTAGTGCGGACACCCGATCGGCATAGTCCGCTGCAGCTCAGAACTCCTGAGCTCAAACGCTCCGCCAGCCTCAGCCTCCCGGTAACTTGGATTACAGGCGCGCGCCACCGCACCCGGCGAAGAGACGCTGCAGTTATCGGTCTTTTAGCCTTAGCACTGATGACGTCACCAGGAACCATGGCGACGCCTAGCGACGAAGAAGCGAATTAGATCTGTGATATTTACAAGAACAGAAAATGTCTCCACTCTTTTCTTTTCACAACAGTTTTCACCATTATCATTCATCATTAACATTCTGTGGAATTAGTGAACATGACTGATTAAACTGTGAATTATAAGTTATTGATAATATATGAGCCATAGTTATTTTAATGCAGTGTGCCTCTGAGTCATTATTAAATTAGTTAAACACAAGTGAATATTGAACTATATATATATATGTATACACAACCTTTCATTAGTTTGGAGTCACCTATACAATTTTGTGTTTTCCATGAAAGTCAATTTTATTTACCACCATGAGATGTGAAATGAATATGAAATGAAAAATGAAAATATAGTCAAGACATTGACGAGGTTAGAAAGGTCACATTTACATGAGGTGTTCCCAGATTCTTGTACTTTGTGATGAACCTGGAGGACTATGGATCTTTATATATTTTTTCATAATCATACGTTATTAAAACTGTCCAAACCATATTTATTTTAATGCAGTGTGCCTCTGAGTTATTATTTGACATGTATGATAGACTGTGGTTGGTCTGAAGTTATTTAAGTTCATGCCAGTAGGCCTGAGTGCAGGAAATATTGTTTCATTTGTGGTTATATATTGTTCAGCATTTGTCTTGAAACTTTTTGAACATGATGGAGAAACAAATGGAAACTGGTGAGAAATAAAAACTTTGAAGTAAGCGTTGGAAAAGACAGAATTAGATTTCCATGAAGTTCACATCAAAATAATTAAGCCATAACAAAGAAGTTCTTCATTCCTTATAAGAACAAAGGATGTTAAAGTTCTGTGCAATTTTTAATATTCACATCCTATAATAATTAACAAATGGTCTGCCAGTTTTAACTTTGGATAAAGAAGGTGAAACATTCTTTACAGGTAGCATTCAAATTAGTTGAGTAGAAATATATTAAAAACTGGTATAAGCATCATTTTCACAAACCTACTCACCATTTATTCTCTAGAATATACCATTTATTCTCTCTAGGTGGCTAGATATTTGGAATTCTATTTCAGCAAGAATGGAAGTCAGTAAATGATCCATACTGGTATTTTTTATGACAATAAATAATTCACATACTCTCTATTTCATAACACCCGTTATAATGTAAGTCATGAAATATAACATTTAAACAGTTTTATGTTCCTAACAAATATTATGAACTCGACAGCAACAAAAGCACATTACAGACAGCATTACAGAGACCCTAGTGTCGGTTTCGATCATCTGTCCATTGTGCATTAATGAACATAACTGAGTGAGACTTACAACAAGTATTCATATACAACTGTATTCTACACTTCCATCAGACACATTTATCTCAGTTTATACAGGAAAGCCAGCTACACCGTGTTCACAGACTCTGACACCACATTTCAAAGTGAATGAGTGGCAACAATAAGACAAACGTTGAAACAAAATTATATTTGTGGTATATTTAGATCTCATAATTTCTGAACTTCCTCAGTAGATTTGATGGTGAGTCAGCAGCCCAGCGGAAACGCCGATGGCAGTAGTCACCTAGACAGTGATGGGGAAAAAATTAGTTAGTTTTATGGGATTTAAAACAGCGTAAACAATAGTTACTCTTTGTTGGTATATGGTAAAAACAGAATGGTATACCACCCTACACATAATTCATAATGTATTAATACATAATATTACAAAAATATAACATTTAAATAAGGATGAACAGCAATACTAATATACTAAGATGTTTAACCACTTATTGTTTGTAGTTTATTTTAATATAATTTGTTTGTTTTTACTGACTTCATTGTCATTGACTATTATCATAATATAATAAATTAGGCTTGCTGCTGAACTTTACACCACAGGGTTTTTACTGTGAAGCTGCTGCAGATTTTCTGTGTACTCAATGTGCTAAACTCATTTAACTCGAAGGGTCCTGAGTGTCACACAACAGTTTGGAACAACTAATATCACTGAAGATTATTCTAATAATTATATAATATAATAAATACAAGTCAAGTCAGAGGAGCAGTTGAGTAAGAATGGTTTCCACCTGGAATTAAGACTTAGCAATATTAGCAAAAGGTGTTGTGCAGAGGACTAATGGTGCTTTTACAAATTACTTATACAATCATATTTTCTGTTGTTGTTTTTTTTCATTTGTTTTGTTAGAAGTATCAAATGTTAAATACATTTTAGAAATGTGTTTCTATATTTTTCAGTACTTTGAGAACATTTTAAATAGACTTACTTGGGGTTGACACGGCTGTGTATGAGGGGATGTCGGGTCCGTCCTGCTCATCTGCTTGAGAAGTGACTGTTTCTGGGGCCTCCAACATTGGCTCCTTTTTATTTCTCACAGCCCAGTGCATCGACTGTAGATACAGCACGTTACACAACATATTAATATGTGTTATAAAGATTACGATTAGGATGTATTTTTTGGAAAAAAAAGAAGTTATGACATTACATACAGTTTTTACAGAGTCATTCAAGGCTTGCCAGTCACGAAAAGGAATAGAGACTCCGCTTCTTTTCCAAAGGTCATAGTTTTTTCTTTTGGCTTCATTGCATAAAACCTCTTTGGCCTCCTGTAGCTTTTGAAAGTCTGCCACTGTCAGAAAGAAAGAAAATGTCATATCTGAGATGGCTCATTATAGTTGCTGAATTGGAGAAATAGCTTCCTCTTTGTAAGCGACTCCACATTAACATAATTTGCTTTGATGTCAAGACATCAGAGAGGTGTTAACTCTTTGTGGGAGAATTCAGTAAAGAGAGATACAAAGGCAAAAATCGAATAGAAATAAAGGAGCTAATATTGACTTCATATCTTGAATGTGGATTATAAATTTTTCTATTTATATTGTCCTTTTTTAATTATTTATTTTACCTACCTGCTCTCGGGTCGTCCAGGTGCTTGTCTGGGTGACATGCCAGGGCCCTGACCTTGTATTCATTGAGAATCTGTTCAGCCTGTGAGGAAAATCATTCATAATACTACCATAATACATCATATTTTCTCTGTTGTTCATATATATTTGTGTAAATTCATAATCTGTAAATTAACAAGCTGTTTCTCCCTGAAATAGACAGAATTGAATCCCTACTATAAGTAGAGTAGAAGTATATAGTTGCATAAAATTACATGTACCTCATCATTTTAAGCATAATACTTGAATAAATCTACTTGGTTACTATTCTTTCTTTCTTCTTAAAAGGGTTATTGGCACGTTATTGTATCTTATATGTTCTTTATAGTAGGCTTCAATTAAAAAAAAGAAAATAATAGTCATATGTGCTGATGCTACTCTTATTACTACGTATTATGAATTATATAGGGCACATATAATATTCTACTGTCTATTGCATGTACATGTGGACATGTTGAAGATGCTGTAACGCAACACGGCCTCGATCAACAGGTCTGTGTTGGTCTGGACTATCACCTGGACCATAATAATATAACAGCTTAGAAATTCGAATATCGATTCCGCCTGCATCAGCTATATTATGATAAATTCTCGATTCTGAGTCGAGATGTTTTGTTTTCTAGATCTTAACAACATGTCACGCAGCGAACGGGCTGAATCTTTCCCCGTGGACACAACTTACCGACGATAACTCATCACATCCTAATAGACCGTAATAATCCTCCAGGTCCTCTGGTTTGCAGTTCAAAACAGCCTCCATGGAAATCTGTAGTAGTGGAAACGTGCGGTTTGTTGTAAAGAAGCAGCTTGGATGTTGCTGGATCAGCTGTTTGGTTTATGCTGCTGCTTCTGTCACTGACGAGATTCAAGATTATTCTATTGAGTCGTAAGAAAGCTTTGAGTAATTAAGAGAGAGATCCCCAGGTGGGTTAAGTTCCCCCAGGAGGATTTATCCTGAGTTGTAGGTAAAAAAAAAAGAAAAAGAAAAGAAAAAAAAAACTGAGCTGTAATGTCTCAGCATGTGACGCATGATGCGTTCAAAGCTCTCACCCAGCTCGAGATTTTGAGAATTCGTGGCCCAAAGTAAAGTAGTAGTTGTAGCACTTTAATACTTTAAACATAAGGTAAGAAGAAGAAACATTTAATTGATCGCCGCAAATTTAAAGAAATATCTGCAACCAATAACAAAAAAGGGGCAGACACCCATGTACCACAGTGGAAAACATAAAGATTTCTGCAAAAGAGATGTTGGCTGTTATAATATAAGTTATAATATATAAAGCTTACTCTTTTATCAGCACACATTAACATATTTGATATATAAACAAAATATAACAAAATAATAACACCTTACATATCCTGGAGCCTTTCCTTATATATCAATGTCTCTTTCTGAACATCCATTTTTATTTTTAGTTATTTTAAACTTGATCACATGTGATCCTCACTACAACTGTTTCATAAATTCAATTTGTTTTGACTAAAATACATAATAACATTATAAATTAAATTATGTATATTAATCACTGGGTTATATATCATACAACATGGAAGAATACACATAAAACACTGAGGATTCTGCACCACTGTTAATTTAGTTGACAAATATTCAAACTACAAATGTTCCTCAATTAAAATAAAACAGAACAAAAAGACTAAAACATGACTTTAACTTAAAATTATGATCTTGTAAGCAAGATATTTGAATTGAAAATATTTGTCAAAATCAACATTGTGAAGAAATATGACTGTATTGCACCTTTTCTGGTAAAGTTTATGCACCCATATTATAAAAAAAAAGTAACGAACACATTCTCAACCCAATATCATGAAACTGAGAAAGTTCTAACTAAAACCTTAACTTAAATTAGACTAAAATTAAATTAAATTGTTTGACTAAAACATACAGTATATACATATATACTGTACATACATCATTTTGCAAAGTGAAGCTTCAAGATTCAAAGTGTTTATTGTCATGTCCACATGAATGCCGTATCAATGAGAATAAAAACAGTAATAAGATATTAAAGTTAAAATAAAATAGAATAAAATAACACACAGGTAACATAATATAAACTATAAGATTATATACAAATGTTTACAATTAATGTGCAAAAGTGAGTCTAATTTTAACTGAATGAACAATAAGAAAAACACATTTATTGAGTGGAGGGAAACCTTCATTTATTACCAGGAAAGTCTTCGTTGTTCCGCCAGTGCTTGAAAGCAGCGATATTTTGTTATGGTTTCATGTAAGTGACGTTTAACGGTGGCACGACGCGAACGCTCCTATTGGCTGAGCGTGAGTCACGTGCTCCATGCAAATGAGCCAGCTGTGTCCGAGAGGAAGGCTCCGCTCAGCGGCTCTGCGGGCTGAAGATGGCGGACGGAGAGAGCAGTCTCGGAACGGCCTTTTCAGGCGCCTCCGGTATGGACGAACCTGCCGCCAAAAGGACGAAAACGAGCCCGGTGGCTAAAGTCGCCGAAGCGGATCCGTTCTCGTGCGTTCCTGGCGCCGCGGAGGGTTTCGCGGCGGCGGAGAAATGTGCGCAGCCAGCGGCGGAGAAGGAAGCGGAGCCGGTGATGGCGGTGGAGCAGGCCGCAGCAGGAGCGCCAGGCGGAGACAACAATGGACTGGGACTGCTGCTCCCGCAGCCGCACAAACCGGCGGGGAAACTACACGACAGCGCTGCACTCGGGACGACCGAGGACGGTGCAGGTAGGGGAAGAGCCGCCGCTCCGACGGAGCTTCAACTATTGACGCGCTGTGCTCGTTTTACAAACTTCACCGGCGAGTTAACTTGATGTGAAACATTCTGGAACAGAAGGTTTAGTTTTAAAAGGCAGTGCAGAGGTGTGTGAAGTACCTGAACGCCACCCTCGAGTAAAAGTGCAGATATCTTCCCCAGAAAATGACTCTAGTAGAGGTTCAAGTCTCCTATTAGAACATCACTTGAGAACAAGTCCTAACATGTCTGATATTAAATATACTTAAGAATCAAAAAGTCAAAGTGCTGTAAGTTGGAAAAACTAATAAAAAGCAGAAATCATAAATTATGAAAGTTAGTCTCAGTGTTTTTGCATCATTAGATGATTCGGTTTTCCACATAACGCTTTTTGAATTAGAATTTTATTCTAAATTATTTTTCTCAGGTCTGTTTCCACCAAATTTCGAATTTATTTTGCAGTAAGAAAAGTAAATGTTTTGGGGAAATGTAGTGGAGTGAAAGTGTATAGAAATATAAAAAAAATCAAAGTAAAGTACAGACACGCCAAAAAAGTACTATAACGAAGTAATATTACTTTGTCCCATTACATCACTGTTGTTTGGAGGGATCCACTGCCTAAAAGAAAACATAAAAGTTGTCTGTGACTTTCAGATTTGCTCAAAGTGAACTTTAATTACAACTTCTGCTTCCACCTTTTATGTGACAAGTTAAAGTTGCCATGGGTATTATAAATATATAGGAAGTTAGTTTATTTTTAACCTTTTATTTAGTCGGGGTATTCCCAGTGAGATCAAGGATTTAAAGGAGATCTGACCAAGAGCAACAATATGCAGTTCCAAATGCAAAACGTGCAAATACATACAATAAATAATACAAATTATAATAATGACTTTTAGTCATTAAACATTAAAGGTGACTATGTTCTTCAGTTAAGTAGCTGATCATAACGATTATTAAAACTACACATCACTTCTACCAATAATGCTGTTGTTGTGGTTCAGGTTTTCTTGGGCATGACGACCTTCCCTCCAACGGCCTGGCTGTCACACCAGACCACATCACCGAGGAAGACGACCGATCATCACATGCAAGCTCCAGCGACTGGACCCCTCAACCACAGATAGGTAATCTGGCAAATGCCTGTCCTGCTGTAAGTAGTATAATAATAGTAGTATAATAATAAATGACAATAAATGTGGAATTATACATGTGAGGTGACTACAGAAGTGTCAGAAACAATTCATGTTGCTGTTGCAAAGCAAATATTCTAATATAATCTGTTTTACTATAACTAAAATACTTTAAATATTATATTTTATTATATTATAATACTTTATTTAAAACTTAAAAGATCAAACTCACCCAAATCAGGAAAAGACTTGAGTTCAAAAATCAAATATGTACACAAAATCTTAAAAATTACACTGAGAATCATTACAGAATGTGAATATATTGTATAAGATCTGTAAAAAGGAGATTATAAAGAACCCAGTTAAATAATAGCACAAACATCACTGAAATCTAAATGGTCAAATATCAAAATAGTCATTAGTTGCAGGCCTACTATGGATATTATATTAAACTATTTTCTTAGTGTATTGATAATGTGAATATTGATGATATATAACGATGCTTTAACAGTAACATTGTGTTTTACTACAAATAAAAATACTTTAATGTTGTAGCTGAGATTTTCTCATGCAAAATATGCATAAAACTCAAGGCTATATCAGTGAATGTAGGATTTTAACAGGTTAAAATATGTTGGGAAAAATATGAAGAAGAGCATTAGACAGTAATGAGCCACATAAGATGAGGGGGAAAAATAATGTAAAATAGAATTGAATTAAACTACATGTGAAACAAAAGCATCGTGCATGTCACTAACTTTCTCTCTGAATGTTCACTTAGAGTCTGAATGGTTGAATTGAATGAAACGGTAAAACCTGCCATAAACAACCCTGTAGTGATGAGAAACCTCCCTGAGCTGAAGCTTTTCGATACCATACGCCTCCTGATTTTACAGAAGTTTCGTACTCAGTTCCCATCCTGTTGACATATCTGTTACATGAGTACGAGTAGTGCAGCCCGAACAAGTCGGAATACAAGTCAAGCTGAGAGATATTGTATCGTTGGCCAGGTTCATACAGTTTCATCCAGCAACACATCAGAGAGACCGACCCCAGGACCATTCTGAGGGAGCTGCTGCCTGAGACTGTGCTCCCACCAGATTTAGACGACATGACGCTGTGGCAGATCATCATCAACATCTCCGAACCACCAAAGAGGAAGAAACGGAAGGATATCAACACCTTGGAAGATGTGGTCAGGCTACTCCATGAAAGTAAAAGGATCCTTGTGCTGACGGGTGCTGGGGTAGGTATTTCTTTACAGCAGTATATCCTTAATATCACATCCCTTTTGTTTTAGAGGGGGATTTTTATGTACATGCTGTTAAGGAATGCTCGTGTGCTTTTTCCGCAGGTGTCCGTTTCATGTGGAATACCGGACTTTCGCTCCAGAGATGGAATTTATGCACGGCTTGCTGTAGATTTCCCTGATCTTCCAGACCCTCAAGCGATGTTTGACATTGAATACTTCAGACGAGACCCAAGACCGTTTTTCAAATTCGCTAAGGTTTGTTTCACATATGCTTATACCAATACATAAAACATTTATTGTATCAACCCCAAAACCTTTCCACTAGCTGTCCCAAGACTCTCGTAATTAGATTTATTTATTCACTAAAATAAAAAAAAACATTGTTGATGTGCATTCAAAACTAAACACACTGATGTAAAGCTTTGAAAGGTTCTACAGAGCATAACTTCATTCAGATAAAGAAGCCTCCACACACACTGGGATCTGCATATTCTTTTTATTGACAAGTCCGGTTATACAGGGAAAACAAGGAAGGAGGAAGTACTGAAAAACAAAAACGCATTTAGTTAGAGCTGCTAAGTATAACTATTCTATTACCAGGTAATCTTTTTTTAATTTCCTTGTTTAATCATAAATTCTCTTTCCCAAAGCCTGAGGTGATATCCTCAAATTTCTCTTTTAGTTCTCTTTTAGCAATTTTTAGTTTCACATTAGATTTTTTTTTTTTTTTTTAATGAAGAAGCCAACGCAGTGTGTGATGATTGCAATGTATTGATTTTGTGCCGGATGCTTACTCTTTGTTACAGGAGATCTATCCTGGCCAGTTCCAGCCTTCACCCTGTCACAAATTCATATCTATGCTGGATAAGCAGAGGAAGCTGCTGCGCAATTACACACAAAACATTGACACGTTAGAGCAAGTGGCTGGAGTTCAGCGAATTATCCAGTGTCATGGCAAGTTGCTTTCTTCACTGTCTATCGTGCTATTGTTTATTATATATACATAAAAGCAATGTTGTTAATGAAAAGTAATTGACTCTTTTATTTCAGGATCTTTTGCCACAGCGTCCTGTCTCGTCTGTAAACATAAATTGGACTGTGAGGCTATAAGGGAAGACATCTTTAACCAGGTACTAATTCATTACAAACTGATGAATTACACATTTACATTCAGTGCTGATAGGGCAATATTAAATTAGGGAGGCATTTCGTTACTATAGAGGTATCTCCTGCAGCTCCTAAAGCCTATTACTGGTACATGCATTGCCTGTTCAGCAACACCTGCAACAATAGAAATAAAAATCACCAAAAAGCAGTTAAATCTGTTATAATATCCAACATTTGCAGTAGAGCTAATGCATGTAAATACTCCTTTAAAAGGCAACTCCTGCGGAGCCAAAATGGAGCTAATATGTGTAAAATTGCTGTGAGAGACCTTGTGTATGCCAAGCATTTGGCATTAGCACAGTGGTTATAAAACTGAAGGGTTGGATTAGGCTTTTTCGCAGCAGACAAGCCAAACACGGATGTAACGAATAACATAATTAACTGCTGCTTTGCATTGCAGTGATTGGAACCGAGACGTTTTTAATGTTGTTAGTTCCACCTGCAATTTTTCTCCTCTAACAAACTGTGCTGTGGAGAATGTCTGAATTCTGTGCATTTGGAAACCATAAAGAAACAACAGTATTCTGATATTTGCAGGGCTGTCAACGTTCATGTTGGTTTCATGTATTTAGAATGCAAACCAACATGTAAAATACAGGATGGACACACTTTGACAGGAAAGAAAAATGAATAATAGTTAGAACACTTTTTTATGTATTTATATGTAATGGACCTTTTAAACATTTGCTATGATCATCAATGTTAGACACAACCCATGTGGAAATAAATTTGAAAGACCGTATTATATTTTAATACTTTAATTGATCTGATGCTAATGAAATGTCTTCCTCCTACAGGTCGTCCCTCATTGTCCGCGATGTCCAGATATTCCCTTGGCAATCATGAAACCTGACATTGTCTTCTTTGGAGAAAATCTTCCAGAAATGTTCCACAGAGCCATGAAGCAGGATAAAGATGAGGTGGACCTCTTGATTGTCATTGGCTCCTCACTTAAAGTCCGACCAGTTGCCCTCATCCCAAGTATGTCTTTTAAATTCATGCAATACTGGCTATTGTTATGTATTGTGTGTGTCTGTGTTTTTAATGTAGCTGCAGTAAATACATTTGTGATGAAACATTCTTTCTCTTCATCCCATCCAGACTCCATTCCTCATGAAGTGCCTCAGGTGTTGATCAACAGGGAGCAGCTGCCACACCTCAACTTTGACGTGGAGCTACTAGGGGATTGTGACGTCATCGTCAACGAGCTCTGCCATCGATTGGGCGGGGACTTTGAGCAGCTCTGCTACAACACTGCAAGACTCACTGAGATCACAGAGAAACCCCCTCGGTTACCAGAACAGCCACCAAGTGAGGCCTTGTCTGCTTCCAGCGACGGAGCACAGGAGGAGCAGAAGCAGCACAGTACAGACTCAGTAATTAAGCCTTCAGAGGAGACGGAATGTCCGAATATCACAGAGACCGCTGGTAAGAACATTACACCTCCAGAGCCTTGTCCAAACGCTCAGTGTCCCAGCGAGGAGACGGCCGAACCTTCAGAGTTGCCAGCAGAAGACACGCCAAAAGAAGAGGACGCGGAAGTAAAAAACCAAACCTCCAACCTCGAATTTCGCAGACGATGCTGGATGAGTCGAATCAACAGAAGTCCAATCAGCAAACGACTTGAGAGTAAGCACTGGGCTGAACCATTCTGGAAAAATAACTAATTGAGATTGTTTCAACTGATGGAGCAATGGCAATATGATGTGCAATATTAGAGGAAATTATCGTTTTTACATCATTCTAATATTTTTATCGAAAGACATTAAAATGATTATTTTGTGACTCGTGGGGATCTTTACCAGCTATATTTTCTTGTATATTTGTATAGTGTGATGTGTAGATCAGGACATCTCTGCAGTGTCACAATATTTAATTTAAAACTATATGCTGACACATTTTAAGAAATATAATCCTCCTCTGATTTGAAAATTATAGTACGACACGTTTGCAATAAAATGTTGTAACAGTTCAGCTATTACAGCTATTAGCTCAGTAATTATCAGCTATCCACCTATATCAGCTATTACAGCTATTAGCTTAGTAAGAGTTAGATCGTGGTAAGAGAACATCACATCAACATACGGTTTACAATAATTAACCCTCTATTGCATATGACAACAATTACTTTGGCTCAATCTAAAATCCATGGTTTACTGTTGTAAAAATAAAGTCTTTTACTTTGAAGGACAAAAAAATAATGACATCATATGACCAGGAAATGCAGTTTTCAATCCCTTTTCCATCGACTGACAAAAATCCTTAGAACCTCCAGAGCACAAAGAGCCCTATATTACAAAATTTGCATGGTGTTGCCATATAGCAACATTATGCAATGGAGGGTAAACATATATATATATATTTTTTTTTACATGTATTGGGACATGAGACACATGAGCCAAAGGCAATAAACATAGGCACAACATATTCTCTCCACATAACTAACCCTAAGTCTCGTATCTGTTTTCTACAGCAGGCCAGTACCTGTTCCAAGCACCAAATCACTATATCTTCCATGGGGCAGAGGTTTACTCCGACTCTGAAGATGAGACGTCGAGCTCCTGTGGGAGTGACAGTGAGGAGTCTGAATGCAGTGCGGACGGCGTGGAAGAAGACAGCGAGCCAGAGGAAGCGGGCTCACTAGCAGCGAGACACAATACAACAATACAACACACTGTAGCCAATGAGGCCACATTGAGTGTGCAGACAGACAATACTCCTGAAAAGACTCAGAGCACCACACACCTTTAAATGTAATGTACCCAGTCGACAAAGCACTAATTGTCTTTTTATATACATATATACGTATATATATGTGTGTATATATGTATACGTATATATGTATGTATATATATATATATTTCGTATATTTTTGACTCATCAACCTTACTATTATTTTTCATAAAGTTGAAATTGCGTGACAACTTTGTGTGAATATGCAGCAATTTTTTTCTCGTTTTTCTTTTGTGCCCAGTTTGGTCACATCCATTGTGTCTGAAACGTCATACTGTATACTACTTACTAAATGGAATGCAGTAGTTTTTTTTATTTGTTTTTTCGGATTTCTGTCAATTTGCTCATCTCGTTTTGCATTGACGTTTCTAAAAATTTCGCTGCTTTCGTCTGCTGTGGCTTTCTACAAGTGAGCAGTAGATTAAGCTTTAACTCCTAAATTGCAGCCATTACAAGCGAAGAATTTCAAAATGTCAATCTCAGTCCGTAGTGTGGTCTCAACTGTGGTCTATTGATGTGTTTTACAGTTGGTTCATCTTACAATTGCAAAACATGTAAATATGTAAGCCTACTGCCTGCTAGATAGTGAGAACTATGAGTTTCAGACACACATAAATTATCTTCAGATGGTTTACTTGAACACATTTGTCTAACCTGCAATATAAACGGTTCAGCTCTGCCCTTTCCTGAGGGTAAATGTTGGAGTAAAGGAACAGTACTCTTTAATTTTAGACCAAAGAACACTTCATTGACACGCTCGTATGTTGTCATAAGCTTTGTATGTTTATTCTGTCATTTAAATCTCTGAAAAAATATAATTATTGACAAGGTGTTCCTTCTGACATGTGGCAGCTACTTTTTATGGTCAAGCCTCTTTATTTTTATACTCCTGGTGTGAGACATACTCATCAAAGAGTAGATGATAGTTTTTATCTGTACAAAGGTATACTAAATTGTAATATTCAGCCTTAGGAATATATTCAATGAGTTCACATTGAAAAATGGCACTTTTTTTTGTTCCTTCTTATAAAGCCAATTTCGTTGCCCTTGTCACTTTTCATAGAACAGACGTGACAGTTTCATACTACAGAGGAGTCTGCTGCCTGTAAAGATCAAATGTTGGTAGGTAGACATATTTGAGCCTTTTGGATTCATGTGTACGCCAACATAATTCATATTTCCTACATAATGTTTTGTCTATGGCAAAGGAAATAAGTTCTTTTTTTTTTTTTTACATCATTCTAGTTATTTCTTCTGGGGTTCTCAGTAAAAAAAATAATGAAAAACACTGATCACTCATTTCTGTTATTTCAAACACAAATGCTATATATGTCAGCTTCTATAGCGGATTACATCATCTAGTTCGTATAAGCCGTCATGTCGGTTCATTCTGCTACAGTTTTCAAAACTGAAGTGAAATAATTGCAAGAGAACAAGGTAAATTTTATAATATACACTGATCCAAGTGTATTTATAAGAGCTACACAGATAAATATTTAAAGATTTGTAAATAGTTTTGGCTTCAGCCTCTAAAAATGAGCCAAATAAAGTAGATCTCTTTGTTTCTATACTTTCACCACAGCTCAATAGGGAAACACAAACAGGCAAAATTTAGTATACTATAAAAAAGGTAATATATATAAGGCTGTATAATGAGTACTTTTACTATATATACTTCAAGTACATTTAGCTTATAATATTTTTACTTGAGTAACATTTTCCATCTAGTGATTTTTTACTTTATATGTTTAATTTTTTTCCAATTTGAAAATTAGTGTGTGAAAGGTACCAAATCCAAATTAATCATAGTATCACTGGCTTTACATTAATAAATGAAAACATTAAAAGGCCCACATGTATTTAGTGATTAACAAAAAGTAGTATAATATACTATAATAATATAAGAGTCTGCACAATGAGTACTTTTACTTTAGATACTGAGATACTTTAGGTACAAGCACATTTAGCTTATAATACTCATCTACTTTTAATTAAGTAACATTTTTAATTCAGAACTTCTGACTTGAGGGGCGACACAGTGGTACAGGGGTTAGCGCCTCACAGCAAGAAGGTCGCAGGTTCAAGACCTCCTTGGTCCTGGGTCTGGGACCTTTCTGTGTGGAGTTTGCATGTTCTCCCCGTGTCTGCGTGGGTTTTCACCAGGTACTCCGGCTTCCTCCCACAGTCCAAAAACATGTTGAGGTTAATTGGAGACTCTAAATTGCCTGTAGGTGAGAGTGTGTGAGTAAATGGTGTGTGTGCCCCATGATAGGCTCACGACCATCTGGGGTGTATCCCTGCCTCTCGCTGTAACGCGCTGGGATAGGCTCCAGCAGACCCCTGTGACCCTAATGAGGAATAAGCTGGTATAGAAAATGACTGACTTCTGATTTGAATATTTCCATCTAATGATATTTTACTTTATATGTTACCTTTCCTAATTTGAAAAATTTGTGTGAAAGGCACCAAAATATTATGACGTAGTACTATCTTAAATTGGCTTTACATTTATAAATTAAAATCGATAAAAGGCTCACATGTATTTAGTGATTAAAAAAAGTAGTATAATATACTATAACAATATAACAGTCTGCATAATGAGTACTAAAACATATTTTGCTTATAATACTTGTGTAGTTTTACTCAAGTTACATTATGAAATGATGACTTTTACTTTATCTATATATATATTTTATTTCTATTTGGCCTCAGCTGCAGATCCATCTCCCCTCAGCTGGTGGAGGTAAAGCTCCCCCTCGCTGTTCACCGGCGGACTAAACACGGCCGCGAAGTAGAAGGAAGAGTTACGACGTGTCGTAAAAACACAGTTAACAACAGCAGGACCGGGATGGACGCCACTAAAGCAGTTTGACAGTTGTATTCCTCTTTTGTTTCATGTGAAATGAGTTTGTAGCGTCGCCAGGCTTCTGCGAACATGGAGGCCATGGAAGACGACAGCCTGGACGTCAAAGACGACCACAACCACAACTACTGCGCGAGCAGCAGTAAAGTGCGCTCGTATCTTAGCAGCCAGCTGTCCGGGGTAACGACGGTCCCGCAGCCCGTCTGTCCGGCGGTGCCGGCCGGAGGGGAACCGGGGACTCGCCGGGGGAAGCTGTGGTCCAGCGGCGCCTCAGCCGGGGGGTCAAAGTTCATGGACTCGGATTCGGGCAGCGAGAGCAGCGAGGTCAGCGAGACGGACTGCTCCGCTGCACCGGCCGCCGCCGCCGCCGCCGACGGGAAATTCAGCCTCGATTCCACTTCCAAGTTCCGTAAGTTGACTTCCCTGCAGGGCCTGATGTCCTGCAGGCCTGCTTCAGCCACATTGCTGCTGCTGTTTATTTAAATTACTGGAAAAGCACAAGTCTACACTGAACAGTATACAGAACCAGCAATACATACAAAAATAAGAGCCATTATAGTATTATTGATAGTATTAATAGCTTCCTGGTTTGATCTAGTAGTTGGTAATTTAAAATAATGCTCCAAGGAATTCTCTTAAGACTTGCATCAATTAATAAAGAGTTTTCCAAAAAGAAAGGCAGTTAAAATTAATTAAAAAGTAACATTCTTCAACTTTGGAATAACCATGATAAGTGAAAACATAATTTTCCAGCAGAAGGATCAAATATTTACAGAGATACTTAATGATAAATCTGCTGAAGTCTGCCCAGAGTTTTTTTAGTGTGAGGACAATGTCAGAATAGATGTACAAGTATTTCTGAATGGGAGTTACAAAAATGGCAGTTTATATTAATGTCCTTTTTCAATGTTTTTCATGTAATGATTGGCTGGATAATATTTATGCACAATTTTATAGGACACCTCCCTAACCTTATTTGTAATTAATAATATACACAATCACACAGTCAAAACTCATTCAGACACAGTCATTACTAAAAAGCCTTTACATGTATCAGTGTTATGTTAGAATAAATGAGGTATAAAGTGTACAATACGTGCAAACAAAAATAGCAAAGTGTTCAGCAATAAGTGAAATAGCTGCCTCATAGATCAATTACATGATCCGCCGTCCTCTCTTCTCACCCAGTTCTCAATGCAATGGCTGTAGAAGACTACAGGAAAAACCACTGGCCGAATCTGGAGAAGGCCATCGACCGTCTGCTGATTCAGAACCCCACAGACCACATCTCTGTTTCCTATGCACAGATATACAGGTGAGAGCCGTTCTACACACAGATGCACTCACTCAAAAACACTACAAACGCATATTATAAAGAACAACAAAAAGAACTGTCAAAATTTTCAGATTCCAGCTCCTCAAATGAGTCCTTTTGGGTTTATTTAGTCTTCTGTGGCGGTAAACCGAGTATCTTTGTGCTTGTGGGATTGTTGGTTGGGCTAAAAGGATTAATCAATAAAAAAAAAAATCTAAAGTCAGCACTGGTAAAGGGATGTTTAAAAAAACACACCGGATATGGACTAGTTTGCGAAATCGACTTCCTCTGTTGGTTTGAGTTGCATTATAGAGTTTCCATGTGTATCCACTTAAAATTTATTTCTGTGTTTTCTGGCACCAATCTTATTTTACCCTTTTTTTTCCCCCTCTAGTTACGTCTACAAGTGTGTTTGTCAGCAGCATTCCGAGCTGCTCTACAATGATTTAACATCCAAAATAACAAGTCATCTACAGCAAGTGTCCACCCATCTACAAGTAAGAGAAATGACGTTATTACATAATCCATAAATAGGCTGTGACAGGGACTAATGCTTTTTATTCTTCATCCAGTCAAGCCCACCTGAGAACTTCATCGAGACCTTCAACATTGCCCTGACTCAATACACGGCATCTCTTCAGTGTATAGTTCCTGTATTTATGTACTTGGTATGTCTCTTTTTTTAGTTGTATTTCTGTGAAATAACTTGTAGAAAACCTACAAATAACTTAGGACTAGAACCCTTATAATTGTATGCTATTTTATTATTTTCAGAACAAGTTCTACATCGAGTCGAAGCTGAACAGAGACCTGAGAGATGATCTGATGAAGCTGTTTGCTGATCATGTAGCAGAAAAACACGTGAACACACTGATGCGTGAGTACATGGCTTCAGGAAGTGGTTGTTGCATTATAGAGATTTGATTTCTGGCCATCAGAGATTCCCTTTTTATGTTTTTTTTTTTTTTTCTTTTTAGCTCTTCTCATTAAAGCTCATTCCATGCCGTTTGAAGTGCAGCCATCAACCATGGCCAGTGTGGTTAAAGGCCTCTACAGCCTCCGACCAGGTGAGACGCTTTTGTGATTCCCTGCTAATTTTTTGTTGCCTTCACCTCGAAAAACAAAAAAGTGTGTTTTTGTTTTTTTTGTTTTTTTTCCACCAACATTCAGAATTAAAGGTCGCCAAAAGTTTCATTTGAAGTTTTGATACCTCTAACATGATCTAATTTTCAGTTTTAAATACAAAAATTCAACATCTCTTGAGTATCTCGCTCGTCTCATAAATATTCATGAACCTCTTTTCTGATTGGCTGATCTTCAAGATTGGGGGGAAAAAAAAGTGGGTGCTGGGAACCTCAACAGGTGGAAGGAGCTACAAACAAGCCATGAAACGGCAAAGTTTCTAAATCCAGGCTGCGTTTCTCAGTTTTTCTGAATATTTGACAGTTGATGTTTGATTTATCAAGAGTAAAAAAAAAACCTTTCGACCTTTTTAAATGTGATTTTTGATTTCCTGGATTGTCCCTTTTCCTTCTTTTAGAGTGGGCCCAGTTAGCTCCAGCTCTCTTCTCTGGATTTATTCCACAAATCAACCCTCCGGCTGTGGAGTCTCTGCTCTCCGACTACGCCGCTCACGACCAGAAGCTGCAGATGGAGCTCTCCATGAACGGATTTCCACGGTCGGTTTTTACCAGAATCTCACAGTTTGTTTCTTGATGCAACCAAACATTACGTTAAATGACACGTTGGGTTCTCTCTCTCTCTGTTTTTCGGTTTTCCAGAGGCGACCAGTCTCGCAAGCGGGCCAGCGACGACTCCTGATAGGAGAAAAACTGAGTCGATACTGTTACTGTGTCTGAGTCAATACTGTTACTGTGCCTCCTACATCTTTATCAACACGTTGGCTTACTGCACTAGGTACATTGTTAACAATATGTCAGTTTCTTTTCTCTCAACTCAAGGTCACTTTAACACTGTGAAGAGCATAGACAACATGATGTTGAGCAGGTTCTACAACACTAAAAAGCACAGGGGCTTTGTGTAAAGTGTTCCGATGCATCACATAAAGTGTGATGCATCCAGCTTCAGTATTTGTGGGACGTGGAGATTTGAGGGATGGGCTCGATCATGGTATTTCATTCCTAACCTTCAACATGGACGTTTTTTTGTGTCCTTTTTTGATAAGACTGAGCTGATTAAGACTTTCTATTGCTGCTAATAACACAGTCCATGTGTTAATACTACAAATCCCCCGGTTTCACCTGCCGTGTCTGTAACTCCCAAGGCTTCACTCGACACAGTCGAGTGTGCGAACAAAGAGGGAACAAAGTCATTGACCTCAATTACGATTTTCTTCCTCGTCTTGTCTCTTCTGTCTTGGTAAACCGGATTGTATTTTCCAGTTATGCCAAAGAGAACTTGCCGTTTTTTTTTTGTTTTTTTTTTTCCATTTCAAACGTTTTCAAATGATTTAATTCAAGCTGACATTGTTAATGTTGCGTGCTGCCTGAGTCACTGAGCCAATTTTTATACTCACTAAGTGTTAAGCTTTGATTGACCTGTTTCTTTGTTAAGATTAAAGTAAATTCATGATTTTGAAGATTATTTCTGTTTTTTTTTTTTTTTTTTAGGTAGGAAAGGCAGGGATTTCCATGTAGGACATTACACAGCGTGCCAGAAAGCTCAGACAAACACCGAAAAGTATTTCTTAATTATACTTTAGTTTGTTTGACAACTTACCTGCATCGACCTTTAACTGTACATATATTGATCCCGATGCTTCAGAAACTTCACCAAACAAATTATATGCAAATGTTTGGCCCAGGTCTGACGCACTTGTACATTAAACGTTTCTAACTGTATCATGATGTAAATAATTTTTTGTCTTTGCAGTGAGGTCAACGTACACTAGCTTTTGTCACAGATGCATTTTTTTTTTTCCTTTACCGATTCACATGAGCAGAAGTTTTTGATACAAGCTCTTGCACTGTTTTAAGTGTGATTTAGATGCTCAGGCTTGCTTTTCATTTGTCTGTGGGCTCTTGGAAACGGTTCTCATCGTCTTTCAAATAAACTAATTTCATTGATCGCGGGATACACACAGATGAATTTATTCTCCACTAATTTTCAGTTTAATTGCTGAAGTCAAATTTAATCAGAATCACTGCAGAAGCCAAACACTGGATGTATTATCATACTTTCTGCGATTTATTTTTTTTTCTTTTTAATGTTCTGCAAAAAATATCCATGTTAAAACAAAATGAACTGTGAATAAAATTGTTTCAGAAACCTCTTGTACAGATTTTTTTTTTTTCAAAACACAATAAAAATCCTCAACCCTGCCAGATGTTTTAGCATTTTAAGAACCCACCAGCATTTTTATACACATCATAAACATACACACACACATAATTGATTATGGCTGTTAATGTGCTGTGGTAACATTAGTATGCAAGTGCAAGGGGCTCAGCAAGGGGCTTCTACTGGAGGTGGAATCCCTTTACAGCACGCCACTCGCTGGCCAATAAGCAGGGACGCCACCCAGGCACATGGGCCAGGCCTCCCCAAAATAACCTGCGACCACCGCACTGACAAATGTTGCTACTTTTACTGGTGACAAGTTACCCTAGCTACTCGGCTCCATATTTCCCTGTAAACTCCAAGGTTAACTCCTGTGCGAGGGAACCGGGAAGGCTGGACACCTGCCTGTGTCAAAGATTTCCCGGAAGACCGGAGTCTCCCTGTTTGAGCACAGGTGCACTCTGAGGATTTACCGGTGCTTTCACAGGGCCCAGCTGAGTTTATTCTGAAGGTAAAACACACCATCCCCTAATTTAATTGTTGTTCACAGTGTCCAGATGATTGTCTTTTGGCATCACCCTCATATGCTGCGTATAGCCTCAGAAAATCTCCGACATTGAGCCTCAGAGGGGCTATTTTTATTTGACAGTGGATGTTCTTCTCCTATTTAATTCAATTATCTCAGCCTGCATGGGTGTGTGCTGCTGCTGCTGCTAGTAACCAGAGGCCCGTTCATCTCTATGAGCTGCTTATTTTCATCTCACTCAGCACTCTCCCTTTTATGATAATTATAGTTCTGTTTGTGTGTTTTGATTTATGATTGTTGTGACTGATTAAAATCCCGATAACACTGGTGCACAGGATGAGGAGGACTGCCTCTTTTTTTTTTTTTTGTTGATTTTCTTCATGTAAACTGACCCCTCGCTATTCTTAGATATGACTTGGTGGGCTTGGAGGCTGTTTGCAAAGGATTAATGTACACAACAGCTGCAGCTTCAGGTCTGTTGGAAGGGCATTGCTTCTCTTAATTGCGCTGATTTGAGTGTCAGTAACATATGTGTGCCCTATCTCATGTCTGGATTCAATAACTTGCTCATGCCTAGTGTCAAAAATTTGAGCAAAGATTAAACGTCATATAGTTGTTGGACAGGGTGAAAAATGTCCACGTATCCCACCAGATCTGGTGTCAGTGCATGAACCTGATAGCCTGTCAAGGCTGAAATTAGGCTAAAATAAAAAGCTATTTTTACCAGATAACGTTTGCTTTTAACCACAGCCTCTGTATTCATATTCTATCTTTGATCCAAATATTAAACAGGAGGTTGTTTATTGTGTGTTTATATCTTGGATGCTTATCATGTTTGAAAAATATTTTTGAATAATATCTAGATGAGTAAAAGAAAAGATGAATGATGATGAAAAGATGAGATTTATTTATTATTTACTCCATTAGTCCATATCCCTACCGTTAGTTACTTAAGTTTCTTTCAGAAATATCAGTGACTTAAACTTTTCTGTGGTACAAATTTCATAAAGTTCATATCTTACCATAAGTTTATATATTAATGATTTATCTTCCAGACAGATAGTTGGTGCAGTGACTTTTTGTCCAGCATGAAAGTCAACTTTTAGAGATCCTGAGACATCCATAAAACAGGTAAGCATGCAGTTTCCTATTCATTTTTGTAAGTTAAGAAATTGACCAGAAATTGAACACTGTACTGTAATGTAGCCTTTAAAACTAGGAAAAGACAAAGCTTATGCCAAATCACAACATTAAGATATCCAAAATCTAAGATGACATCTAGTCTTGTATCATATGAATATAATTTGGATATATTGTCCAGTTCTAATTCAACTGAATTAATTGTTTAAAAGAAAAAAAAAGAGTCCTCTTTCAGTAGAGTTTCAGAACTCTTTCAGTGCCAATCTGCTAATCTTTTTATGTTGTCTCAGATGTGTCAGGTTCATTTTAAACTTATTCTGACCTACCTGATGATGGGGGAAACATTCTAAAAACCTGTTGTCTGTATTCCCCAATACACATTTCACTGAATGCCTTGTGATTGTCCTCAGCATGCAAGAGAACAATATCGACCAGCCGCCATCACTCTCTCAGCTCCTGAGGGAGAGTTACCTGGCAGAGGCCAGAGCCCAGCAGCGCCACAGCGAAATGAGCCGTTCAGACGCGTCTTCCTCGCGCCTCCAGATCTATGGGTCGCTCAAAGGAAAGGCCGAGGACTCTGTGGGCCACAATGACCCCCAGTTCCCAGACCTGTCCGCATTCCTCAGCCAAGAGGAGCTGGACGAGAGCGTCAACCTGGCCTGCCAGGCCATCGGACACGAGCCTCGTGAGCAGAGGGCAGAGGTCAAGGCCTCCGTCACACCGTCGGCCCCTTCTAACATCTCCTCTGCTTCTTCCTCTGCACCTCCTTCTGTTCCCTTAACCAACCCCTCTCCTGCTCCCTTTGCTGCCCCGTCCTCTGCTGCGACCGTCACGCAGCCGGCCCCTAAATTCAAAGAACTGCCAGCAACACACACAACATTCACATCAGAAAGAAAGATGCACAAGGCGTCCGCACGGCAGGACAACGCTGTACGGAATAGTGGCGTCACCAGCGAAGGATTCAATGATTTGAACAGGTCGGCGAGGAACGCCCCATACGGTCCGGAGACCCAGTCCAAGAAGGAGTTCCTCAACAAGGCCGCAGACTTCATCGAAGAGCTCTCCTCTCTCTTCAAGGCCAACAGCTCCAAGAGGGTACGGCCGAGATCGTGCAAAGCCCACAGGAGCAGGGTCCAGAACAAGAGCCAGAGTGATGGGGCAGTCTATCCCGTCAGCTCAGACAACAGGGAGCGCTCTGTCACGGCCATGGAGGCAGAGGAGGAGAAGGAGGGTCCCAGCCCCACTGTTAGCCACCAACCAGACGTCCAGTTGGACTCTGCAACTGAGCATGTGGAGTTGCAGGACTGCAGGATTACCGAGGAGCTGCAGTATGACTCGGTTCGCCAGGAGGCAGAGGAGGCTGAGAGCTGTGCCTTGACGGAAACCCCCTCCTACCCAGCGGAGCCGGTGTGCGAGCCTCCTCACTTCATCCAGAAACTGAAAAGCAGGGAGGTTCCTGAGGGTAGCAAAGTCCAGTTGGACTGCATTGTAAGAGGACTCCCAGTGCCTGAAGTCCGGTAAGGAAATGTTACTGTTTCCATTTTGATTGTTAACAAAATACCCGATTATAGTTGATTTCTGAACTTGTATGAGATACAGTTCTTTCTGTTTTAGTCTACATTTACCTCTTTGTAGATCTAATAACTGAACAAGCTGAAAGACCAGTGTGCTCTCAGCATCCCAGATTTGGAAGATTAGGAATGATCCATTTGGATTAGGCTGTTTGTTGTAGGAAACAAGAATTTAGGGTAACTCTCTTCAAAGAGAAAATGGAGGCATGAAAATAGTTTTTCTGTCTGTGACAAACAACTTGGTGGTGGCTGGTCTGATTAAATGATTTCAGAACTGCATTGACCATACTCTTATATAAATACTTATACTCATACTATATATATATATATATATATATATATATATATATATATATATATATATATATATATATATATATATATATATATACTCATACTATATATATATATGTGTGTGTGTGTGTGTGATTCACTAACAGAATTATCTGATGTATGAACAATTGCACAGAAATGCAAAAGATATGTTTTATATAATTTATTAACTTTATTGTTCTCAGATATTTTGTCCACCAGAGAGCACTGTTTATTTTGCAACTATAAAAAGTTCTGTTCTGTATCTTAGTCACTATTCTCTAATAACCTCATTTAACCATATATTTATCAACAAAGATATGATATATTGCCCATTATAATGTTATCACATTTTTACTTTCTTAAAAATAGACATCGACCCAAAAAATCCAGTATGGTTCAGTTTCTAGTATATACAGTACCAGTCAAAAGTTGGGACACACTTTCCCAGTCCCTTAGAATGAGTCCAAACTGTGTCCAACCTTTTGGCTGGTAAATCTTGCTTAAAAGGCTAATTTTAGCATGACTGAGCCTCAAAAAGTACTTGTGTAATGAATTTAGATGAAATGGTCATTTATTTGTCCTCTGAGATCCTGAAGTGATAGCCCACAACTCATTCTGAGCGCTGTGAGTGTGTGTTTATGTAAGAGTGTGTGTGTGTGTGTGTGCGCGTGGGGTCTTTGGTCATTGGGGTCATGTCTGGGACAAATATTAATCACAGTAGAGTTTCTGTTGTTTTTGCAAAGATTATTGTCTAAACAGTGCCAACTAAATCATTCGTCATCAACAGTCAACATGTGCCAAAATATGAATGAAATGCACCCCTCACCCCGTTCAGTGAACCTTTGTAGTGGTAGAAACGTTAAATAAATGTTCCTGGCCATTTAATTTTCCTCCGAGGACAACAAAGCGTTGGACAGAAGTGAAGCTGAGGTGTCGGACTATGAGGGGCATGGGCTTGTTAGTCTTGCTGAACATTGTTGAGCCACTAACATAGACTTGTCTGGGGAGAATGTAGCTCTCTGCCATTTTTAGACTGGACTGGCACAGTGAGCTGTAGTCGCGTCTGATAATGGAACCGACTGAGCTTTTGAACAAGCAGCAGCGTTTGGTGAGATGATTTATTCAGTTGTTTGGTGAAAACTCTTACCGGGGTTTATTTCTTTAGTGTGTAATTTTAGTTTTCTTCCTAACAACTTTAGTTAAGCGTGTTTAAGCTTGGCTCTTATTTTGTACATTCAGCTGACATAAAACACTTTATATTCCCTTTATATCTTGTATCTGATCTTGCTTTTCTTGCCCAATTACTGTCTGTGTGTCTGTGACTATTACTTAAAGGAGTCAAAATCGAATCATGAGCTTTATATTTTCAATAAGTTTGCAGTCATGTACTGTCTGTGGTGCGTCAGAGAACAGCATTGTGTGTATCCTGAGTCTATGTTTAGCATTGTGCATATGTGATTTGTTCCGTCAGAGCTCCAGGGGGAATCTCCTCTCCGGTTCTGAACTCTAGAGGAAAAAAAAAATAGCCCCGACAGGTGCAGTGAGCAGGGTTTTTGCCACACAGAGCAGCCATCTTCTCTACTACTCATGCTTTCAATTTAGACCCTTACTCACTGGGAATGACATCGCTCGCGTCAAGTAGAACATAGATGGCATATTCTAGCAGCGCCTCCTGTGTTGCAGCCAACCTTTGGGAACTGATCTTCGGTGTGGCTTCGTGTTTTCACTTGACACCAGGGACATTATAATGAATTTCTCCCCATGTTAGACTAGACATAGATATTAGATCTTGTGCATCTCTGAATTTGTCTGCATACTGATTTGAAAATGTGTTTGATCATATTCAGCGCCTGATGAAAGTACCGGGTATGATTTATGTATGTATGATGACTCATCACCCCATTCCTGTTTGTTTATTGGGTGGATTTTTATAAAGCATCGCAGCCTCCTCTGCTCAAAATAGCTTTGACATAGAGGATGCCGGACATGTTGCTGGTTGGTAGAGGCGAAAGTTAGAGGTTCACAATTACAGTTTTACGATGAATAAATAGACTGTTGCCAACTGAAACTCTAGATGTAAACTATATGTTACCAAGTAGGACTAATGCCAGGTAGGAAGTTTATCCTTTAGCACGTTTTAATGCAATTTCAGTCTATTAATCCTAATTTGATAGTTTAGACTTTAGATAAAATATTGGGAGAAAAAACTCTTAGGTAGCTAGGTTGTGGTCTGACTGTTTTGCAAAAAAATAAAACTGCTTTTTTAGTCCTGTTGGCTTTGGTTTAAAATGACGCTGATCATGTAATCACAAGATCCCTGGTTTGAGTCTGCCCAGGGACATTATTCAGGGTATCTCTTTTCAACAGATATTCATAAAAAACTTTTTAAAAGTAATAAACTTTCATTGTGTCATGCTCAACATCAACAGTGCTTCAACATGGGCTCTTAAGTGGCGTGGCACGCTGGTGTTGCTTCTTGACTTACAGGGAAAGAGATAGGTCTTACTCATCGAAACGTTTTCTTGTTGGCCTGCATAACTCTACTGAGCGGCACAGGGCCAGAAGCTCTATTAAGGAACAACACCAATGGTGCCAGCCTCATAGAAATAATGGCATAAGGTTAATAGAAGGAAAAAGAGGACAATGTAAACATCAGGGTGTTAAATACAAATCTATAAATTACACCCAAGTAAAACTGAGAAAAAGTAGCACAGATTAGCAATTACACATGGTCACTTGCAGCATTATATTTCAGTATAAATACACAAGCTTGGCCTCTTTCTTTCTTTGTTTTTTTTTAAATGCTACTCATTGTTTTATAATTACACAACTAGAGGATATTGTGGATATTCATTGAAGAAAAGTACAAAATAAAGCTACAGTACAGTAATGAAAGTAATTTAATTGTATTACTTCCCATGCCTATTACCATGTAATTTTGATTTGGTCCAAATTCATGCATAAAAAGGCATCCACCATTAATTTGTACAATGTTTATTTAGTTTTTTGTTTTTTTTATTTCTGAGGCATCACTCAGAGGACATTTAATCCTACATTAGAAAGCTATATTTTGAATTGCAGGTGGTTTTGTGAAGGCAAGGAGTTGGATAACAGCCCTGACATCCAGATCATCACCAACGGGGAGCTGCACTCTCTGATCATTGCGGAGGCGTTTGAGGAAGATACCGGACGCTACTCCTGCTTTGCATCTAATTTCTATGGCACAGACTCCACGTCAGCTGAGATCTACGTGGAAGGTGATTCTTGTTTCCGTCTTTCCAGACGGACACTTTCACAGCATTGTGTAAATCACTGTGAGTGACTTGTTTGTTTCATCCTACAGGTGCATCCTCTTCGGATTCTGAGGGGGAACAGCACTTTGAACATGTAGCCCAGTGAGTTTTCACCGTCATGACCAAAAGAAACCTATGAGGACCTTAGCTACTTTACTGTAATGCTAAATGAGATAATCATACCATTCTCCCCTCTGTGATTTTGAAAGGCTGCAGAGGCAACAACCATCTTTGCGTCCATCAAGCAAAACTCTCTCTAAAGAGGCTGAAGACTCTCTGTCACCTCAACCTAAAGCAGCCGCTGAGGAACCAGCATTGGAACTCTCCTCTCCACCAACCAGTCGGATAGTCCAAGAAACTCTTCTACCAGTCCAGACAACATCCACCATACTTGCAGTCCCAGAGATTTCTAAAGTATCTGTAGTGTCCGCAGTGCCCTCCGCTCAGGAGGAGACAGCAGCGGTACCTGTGCAGGTGTTTCCTATTTCCCTGCCGAGCGATACAGAAGCCCAGGAGGTGTCAAAACCCGGCCCAGTCACGTCTATACCACAGCCGGTGCAGACAGCTCCATCACTGCCTTTGACCTCAGTGATCTCCTCTGTGCTACCTGTCCAGGCGGCTCCAACACAAACACCCCAGCCTGAGGTAGAATCGCTAATATTCTCCCTCCTGCTACATTTGTTTTCAGTGATAATTCAATGATTTACTCTGTGAGCTTTGTTTTTGTGTTTGCTTTCAGATTCAAACCCCTAATCACAACAATTTTCTGCAAGGATTGAACGGGCAACCCATCATGGCTGCCCCTGTATTCACAAAGGTAGAGAACTGCCTCAAAAGAATGTGCTGTATCCTGTCTGCTACTGACTTGTGTGTGTTTAATGGTGTATTATGCACCCTATGTAATCCCACTAGAGCCTGCAGGACCTCCATGCGTCAGAAGGCCAGCTGGTGGTGCTAGAGTGCCGTGTTAAAGGAATGCCGTCACCTCGGGTGGACTGGTACCAAGAGGGAAAATTCATCGAGGACTCCCCTGATTTCAGGATCCTACAGAAAAGTAAGCGATCTCTCTAATAGTGTGCTGCAGTCATAAGATAAGTGAATATTAGCTTTGCAGATTTTTTTTTCTTTTCGAGAAAGTAGTAAAAGTTTTGTAAATGCAAACACATGCAAGCAAAATGGATAAATGAAAGAAGGGGCAAAATTTAATGGCTTATCCGTGTCTTTTGCTGAGATTTAAGGTGAGTACAGAGAAAGTTTCCTTCTAAAGCAGATGGATGTGAAAACAGAAAATACTGAGTCCAGACAGTTCTTAAAATCTGTATTAATTATCATTGTTGAACCGCTACCTCAAACCACTAATTTATTACAATTTCATAATGACAATGGTCCTGTTTTTTTCTTTCCAGAGCCCAGATCTCCAGCTGAATCAGGTAGATATTTCATTAAATCACATTGAGTGTTGACTGCAGCTGCCGGTCTGTGTATGTACTCTGCTGAAGTGTTTGTACTCCTTGGCAGAGGCTTCTGTTCTACTTCTGTACATAAGCCAGGGCTTCCCTGTCTCTGGACCTTATACGGTAGTCTCTCATCCTGTGTCAAACCACCATGACAGATCATTTCAACCTGTATCAGCTTCAGATAGTCTCTCAGCCCGCTGATGCAAAGAAACTTCTCTGCTGCTGCGTTTGAAACAAGTCATTTATCTTTCCTCACTGCATTTGAATTCTCAAGTACCGAAGTATGATCATATCAAACCATCTTGACCGTGTGAGTATCACTTTTTTCTACCATTGCCTCTAGAGGAAATATGCACTTTGGTCATTGCTGAGGTCTTTTCTGAAGATTCAGGGATGTTTACTTGCACGGCAAGCAACAAGTATGGAACCGTATCCAGCACCGCAGCATTAAGGGTCAAAGGTAATACCTTTTGTTCCACCCTACGACAACATATGCTTCATTCATTCTTGTCAATACACTGAATTTTTACATTCTATTTGTCTTTCTGATTCTCTTCAGGCAACAGCACCAGCAGCAACCATGTGAGGCCTTTCAGCAGTTCAATGGCCAAACGAACCCAAGAATCTTCTACATCAGGTCTCACAGCTCCCACTGCAAACGTCAACCCAGAGGTTACTGTCACCAACAGCATCAAGCCTCACTCCAGCACCATTCGCCTAGAGCCACTAGTCTCTAGCACCTTACGTCTAGACCCCTTAAACACCAGCACCTTACGTCTGGATCCCCACAGCTCCAGTATGTTGCGTCCAGACCCCCTGCGTACCAGCCTACCGAGTCTGGAGCCCACCAGCCTGACCAGCGGCCCCAGCCTGAATTCCCGCAGCACTAGCACCCCCAACTTAGATCCCCTTTACATCCACCAGAGCCCTCCTGGGTACACTGGAGCACGTCAAGAACCACCAAGCAGCAGACAGGTGCTTTCATACCCAAAACCCTTTGCTGCCCCACCTGTGGTTGAGCAGGTAGTGTCCAGACCTCCGCTGACATCGCCTGACACAAGCCCCAAAGTCAAGGTGACTCCAAACCATCAGAATGGGAGTCCCATTGTGGTGCCTCTCCCTGACCCTCCACCTAACTCCTGCCTTAAGACAGGAGCCCAGACAAACCACAGAAAATCACGTTCCGGCTCCAGAGTTGGTCTGCGTGTGCACTTCAAACTGCCCGAGGAGGAGGAGAATGAACAAAGCGAAGTGTCCAGTCCGTCTGATGAAGAAGACGCTGAGGCTTTGCTCAGCAAAGAACCACCACCAGTGCTGGCTAAACCAAAACTGTGAGTTGACTAGATAAATGTGTCTGTTGATGGATCTTTGGGAATAGTGTGCTGAAACAACCTGGGTTACACAAATCATGTTGTTAGATTACTTTATATCAAAGTGAATCCGATCCTCCTCCACCTCCTCCTCCTCCTCCTCTCTAACTTAATCCTCCTCCTCTGGCTCAGCTAGAAGAGCTCTATAATCAGTCGCAATTCGTAAATGAATGCATGTGGACTTATAATGTGGACGGTCAGGCTTTCCAAAACAAAGGATGGGATTTTCTTTTTGTAAGTTGTCTTGCTAACTTTGCAAACCTTTCAATTTGTGACTGTAGTTGTATAATTTGCTATTTATTGCTGTTTTGTAGCATATTTAACATTACAGGCTTCAAACAACAAAGACAAAATATGATAATTGACACTTATTGTTTACTCTGATTAAACTTACATTAACTGCTGTTATATGATAAATTAAGTGACTCCTTATTTAAAATGAAAGCTGAAAGTGTCTTGACAGTGTTTTGTTTGTGGGCTACTTGTTGGTACCCATAAAAGGACAGAGTATTCTTCATGCTGACCATGTACTTGCTGTAATGAGAGGAATGCTCTGAGCCTCTCTCATATTCACCATGTATAGTGTCATTTTTTTTAATCTTTTGATCTGTTATTTCGTTTTTTGCTTGATCGACAGGGACCCAGCCCAGCTCCAGCTTCTGCACAACCAGGTTCTCATGGAGCAGCAGCAGGAAACTGAACCTCCGACTGAAACCAACACCCAGACGCAGGTCCAGCCTGAGGTCAAAAGCTCCGACAACGGTCCGCTGTGGTCACCCAGAATGCATCATCCGCCACCTTTCCAGTCCTACCTTAACACCACGAAGGCCAACTCTGTGCCTCCATTGACCACCACCTCCCCTGCTCCTCCATTGACCACCTCCTCCCCTGCTCCCTCGTTGACCAGCGCCTCCCCTGCTCCAGCTCTCAATACGACCTTTTCCTCTCTCAACACGTCTCCTGCTCCCCCTTCAAGTTCTCTTCCATCTTTTCCTCAACTAAAGACCTCCTCGCTTGTGACCTCCCCTCCCCCCGTGCCACAGCTGAGCACAGCTCCACCCCAGACTTCAGCACCTGTAACCCGGATGAACACGATCCACGCCTCCCACCTCAACTTGTCCCCCGCAGCTCTTGCCAAAACCACGTCCACGCCCCAGTTCTGCTCCCCCCCTGTGCCTAAGCTCAGCACGATCTCTATAGATTCAACCGTGACCTTTCAGCAGTCCGTGTCTCCCGCTCCTCTGCTGAGGAGCACACATGCCTCCCTCATGAACCTGACTGCCAGCTCGCAAACCTTCAGTTACACCCGGCCAAAAGAGTTCATGGCCACCCAGACCTTCTCGCCAGTCAGGAGTCCCTCCCCGACAGAATCCCCGGTCCCCCTGCTCCACGAGCTCGCCGCTGAGCTGAACTCCTCTGCAGCCAGCTCTCCGACTCTCCCGCCGTTCTCCCCGCCGCCCAGGATATTCCCCACAAGGGTGCTGAACTCTACCACCAGCCCTCCATCCCTGGTGACCTCGCCCACGCCATTGATGAACAGCATGTTTGCGATCCGAGCCCAGTCGCCTCCCCAGGCTTCGTCTCCCACCTCCAGCGGCTCAAGCCCCAGCCCCATCCAAAACCCTGTGGCTTTCCTCAGCTCCGTCTTGCCGTCCTTGACCCAGAGTCATCCCACCAACTCCATGGGCCTGCCTAAGGGAGCTCCGTTAGGGTACGACCTATCAGACTGACTACAGCAGGGGTGGGCAACCCTAGTCCTGGAGTGATTCTACTAATGAAGCTCCATAGCAAGGGCCCTAATGGTTGATTAGTAGAATCAGGTGTGTTCCTGTTTGGTTAGAACAAAAACCTGCAGCAACAGTAGCTCTCCAGGACCAGGGTTGCCCACCCCTGGACTACAGCGATCAAAAGGTCGGTGATTTACATGCTCTAATGCGTTTTTTGTGTTTCTTCAGGCCACACAAGAAGGTACCCAGGGCACGACTTCCATCAACTGAAGACAGCCGTGAGAGCAAAGAACTTCTCCTCCATGACATTGAGAAAAAGCTTCGATTGAGAGATGATACTCCAAATCTTGCACATCAACAGGTACTAAATAGTGTCCAGCTCTGCAGTACTGATCAATTACAGCGATTTAGTGGTGAATAAATAGGTGGCTAATTATTTTTTGCCAAAAAAGTATGAGGGATTTTTCAAAATTATGACTTAACTACATCCCTGATCATTTAGACACAGTATTAGACGAATACTTGAATTCGAATGGCAGTGAATGACTAGTTTGTTGATATGTTTGGTATGTGATTTTTAGACTAGTCTGTGGACATGTTGTGTATGAGAACATAAACTAACCAACAGCTGCAACATAGTTTGCAACTGTTTTTAAATATGATGCAAATATTAACTACTGACTGTGCTGTATTCTCACCTGTCTCCAGATTTCTACTCATGTTTTTGGTTTGAAAATACTGTCTTTCCATAAAAGACGAGAAAACGATCCCTCAGATAATGAGTGACACTGGGCCAAAGAGGAAGTTGCGCTATCAGTAGAGCATCAGTCGTCATTCCCCTCCCAGTCATTCATGGTTATTCATCACTGTGTGTCCATGTACCATAACAACACGTGCATGCTAATAACAATAGCGTGTGTGCTATCCCATTAGTATGTCTTTGTATGTGTGTCTTTGTTGGTGTTCATCATCCATCCCTATCCTCTCATAGAAGCTGAGTAATGAGGGGAAAACAGCGAGCAGAACCCTTGGACCAAACATTCCTGCTACTGTCATTAACTATGATGAGGTACAAGGATCTTCTCGTCCCAAGCACTGCTTCATCCGAGGCTGTATGAGTTACCATGTTTCAAACTGAGATGAAGAAACCTTCTCTCATACTGTATACTTATCTAATTACCATGGTTAAATAATATATCTAATCAAGCATTAAAGCTTCTGTTAACTAATATATAACCTGCACGAATAATATAAGAACATATTCATAGTTACGGTTAAGGAAGTGAAATACAAAGACCCTGCGATTTATTGAATTCTGGCTAATTCTACAACGTTTTCTCCACTTAAGGTTGCAGCCTGTAGGAAATAAAAACTGTAACCTCATTTTAGTTTCCAAAAGAAACATCAGACATAGTTCTCAACTCAATCTGCTTCTATTTTTCTTATTTTTTATTTTTTTTTTATCTTCTTATTTGCTTACTTCTCCAGGCCTATTTTTTTCTGGGTACAAGCCCATAAAATAAAAAAAAACATACTTAGAGGTTCTTAAAGGTGCCATATCATGGTAATTGTCTAAATATTGTCCCATACATTAATTATGGAGCAATGCAAATGCAATGCGGAGCAATATCAAAACTTCAAATAAAACCCAAGATAAGTGCACGATATGTTTTATTTAAATTTCTGTTCTCTGTTCTCTGTTTTGCCCTCAGTGTTTTTTTTTTTTTGGTTGGATGAGCAACATTTATTTCCCAACCAGGTGTAATACAATCAGAAAGAGGCCATTGAATGTGTTTTTTTTGTTTTACCATTAAAGTAGAATAAAGTAACAATACATTTTTTTGTTCAAAGATATGAGTCCTGATATGACTTCATGGTGAAAAGCTGCATGTTGTCTTGTGTTCCTGATTATTGCTTGTTTCTTATATGCGAAATATACGCATGTCATCATAGTCGCACATTCCCTTATTTTCATGCGGTTGCGATTGCTTTGATGTAATGGTTTTCCTTTCCCAGGAGTACAAAGTGTCCAGTTTTGAGCAGAGACTGATGAGTGAGATCGAGTTCCGTTTGGAGCGAACACCGGTGGAGGAGTCGGACGATGAGGTGCAGCACGATGACATCCCCAAGGGAAAATGCATTGCCCCCATATTTGACAAGAAACTGAAAAACTTCAGAGCCATGGAGGGTGTGCCTGTCACTTTTTCATGTAAAGTAGTAGGAATCCCTGTTCCAAAGGTGAGAGGTCTGCGGCTGCTGTGCTGTGTATGTTAATGTAATGTACAAATACCTGCATGCTCATCTTTCAATCACATCTGTGTCTCTCAATAGGTTTACTGGTTCAAGGATGGCACGCAGATCTTGAGGAGAAACATCCATTATAAGAAGATAAGAGAGGGGGACGGGACCTGTGCTTTACACATAGAGTCCACGACCAATGATGACGATGGCAACTACACCATCATGGCAGCTAATCCACAGGTAATAATTCATCCTCGGCTTCCTCTTCACTTGTTGACACCTTCTCCTTGGATGCGCGATCTGATTTGCCGTTTGATCACTATCAGGGACGAATCAGCTGCTCGGGTCATTTGATAGTCCAAACAGGACCTCCCCGAAATCGACTGACACCCATTCACTCTCAGAGGTGAGCAGGATGACTGAGTGTGTAGTGTGATCCGCAGAGGTAAGAAGAATCCCTCTGCAGCAGCACAAGGAATCGGCCGTTTATTGCTTTTCCTCCCTGACAATGATGATAATTTGGGATGTTGTGCATCTATTTGAATACATATTAACATAAACCATGAAGAAACACATGCAGGGATAGATGTCAAAGTTGCTCACTTCTGCATGTTTTCAGGGTGCGAGCTCGCATACAGGAAGTCGAGGGTGAACAGACGCAGGAGCGCTTTTTTCGGCCACATTTCCTCCAGGCTCCAGGGGACATGCTAGCTCATGAAGGGAAGCTTTGTAGATTGGACTGTAAGGTAGGTGGCAGGTCAGAGCATGAAGTCAGATTTGTAAAAAAAACAAAACTAATTTGCAGAATATATCTAAAAAATAGCCCCTATTGTCTTTCAGGTGAGTGGCCTACCCAGCCCAGAGCTGATGTGGTTGGTCAATGGGATGCCTATCTATCCAGATATTTACCACAAGATGTTGGTGCGGGAGAATGGCATCCACTCCCTGGTCATCGACCCCCTGACGCAGAACGACGCCGGCACCTACACCTGCATCGCGAGCAACAAAGCGGGGCAGAGCTCCTTCAGTCTGGAGCTCAAAGTTGTGGGTGAGGAGCAGATGAATCAGTGACACTCGGCAATTAGTTTGCTTCCAGATAACAACTCAGTCATTATGATGATGTCCTATGTGCCGCTTTGGAGGTTTCCAGTAATGTAAGACGTTTCCACTTCAGAGAAAGAGATGAAGCATCCTCCCCAGTTTGTGGAGAAGCTGCAGAACATGGGTATTCCAGAGGGAACCCCTGTCAGGCTGGAGTGCCGGGTGGTGGGTATGCCCCCTCCAGTCATCTTCTGGAAGAAAGACAATGACTCCATTCCTAAAACTAAGCAGAGAATCAGGTCAGTAGGAGTTCTACTGACAAAAAAAAAGACCTTTCCTCTAGGATTTTAAATCCATCTAACCAATTCTGTGTGCGCACATTTTAGCATGCAACAGGATGCCACAGGATATGTGTGTCTCCTTATCCAGCCCACAACAAAAGACGACGCTGGCTGGTACACGGTGTCCGCCAAAAACGAAGCCGGAATAGTATCCTGCACCTGCAGACTCGATATCTATGGTACTAGTTTCTGCAATACCTCCATAGCTCTAAATTTCACTCTTTTGTATGTAGTAATCCAAGCTATCCACTTCACCCCCAGCACAGTGGCACCAGAGCATCCCTGCACCCATGAAGAAAGCCCAGCGCACAGGCAGCCGCTACGCAGCCCTAACAGGCCAGGGGCTTGACATCAAGTCCACTTTCTCCACGTTGGAGACCAACCCCATCCTGTTCTCCAGCTGCCCTCCCGAATCCACGCTAGAGAGCGAGGAGCTGTGAGCGGTGCACCCCTGACCCTCAGAGGGATACGAGGATAATTCTGATTATCTGAACAGATTGTCATGTGATTTGTGTAACGCATTTGAAGTGATACATTCAGAATAGAATGGCAAATAATTGCTGTGTCACCTGCTAGATGTCAAAACTATCAGCACTGATAGTGGGTTTGTCACCATTCCTATTTAGTCCTATGAGGAGTGTTTCACATACAGAAAAATGACAGATTTGCAAAGTCTTAGCTCATGAGCCATCATTGGAGTTGAATTTTGTTCTCTGATCGATTTGAATTATTCATTTTTGTTTTTCTACATCATACCTAGCTGTGAAGTTTGTGAGTTTTTTTTTTTTTTTTTGCTCAATGTTGATGAAACATAAAAATTTAAGTTTAATTAAGTTTAACATCTGTTCTTAATTGTCAAGTTTTATTTTCAAGGTGGTACTTTATTTTTATTGAAAACCATATAGACCTTTACTGGTAGCAATAGTTTCTTTAAAGCTTTATATAAAAAGTAGTTCTAAGTTATTGTTAATTAAAAAAAAAATCAGAGATACTTTATAGTAGGTTAATATACAGTTGAATGTGCCATTCAGATCAATTTATTTAAATGGCTCCATCAAGGCAGGATTACTTAATATTTAGCTAAATTATTACTTCAAGTCCATCACCGGTTCACGTGTTAGCACTATGTTTTTCATGCCCATGCATGCTAGTGGCTGATAGAGATGCAGTACTATATAACTAAACAAACACATTTCACAGTCATAGTAATAGTCTGCTGTTAGTTGAGTCTTGAGGTTTGTAGCTAAAACACTGAAACACTTTCTTTAACTTTTAACGCTTTCAGATTTCATTAATCTTTGTTTTATCTCCTCAACTGCATCCACGGTTGGTGATGCACAAAGGAATAAATCAGATTAGAATAAAAGCTCTTAACAAAGTCGCTTGTTTGTTTTATGGTAAAACAGACTGTTGACACCTTAAAGGTCTGTAGCCCATATTACTGAACTATGATAGACTTTAATTAAAATAAATTCAAGTCAGTTTGAAAACATTGAAGAGAACTTTGAAAGCACATAATGTAAAGTTGCACATTGTAAAATAGTTTTGTCCTTCTCAGAATAAAGTTATATTTATTCAAACAAGTGGTGTTTGCTTTGCTGGAACATGTGATTAAAAATCTCTATGCTGCTAAACGTGTGCAAAATTATAGTTCATATTTATCAAATGTTGGATCTGTATAGATTTATCTTTGTGACAATATTATTCCCATGAATAGAGGGAATCGAATGGTTTAATCTGATATGTTTAGCATTAAATTGGGTTGAAATCTAAATTTCTGCTCTTTATTGGGAGCTTGACTATGTTGTAATAAGAACCTTATTAGCTTAAAATGATGCCAAATTCAAAACAAATAGAAAGGCCCAGAAGCCTATTAAGCATTGCTAATCAGTCCAATTAGAGGGGAAGAGAGTTCAAACAGGCATAAAATTCCTTTCACCTTGCGTGACCTAATTATAGTCCGAGCCTCATTTGACCAGCTGCCAGGCTTAGCTGGCTGCTAGTTGTATGTAAGCAGTAGACTGCGGTTGGCTTTAAGAGAAGAAAAATATAATGTTTAGGAAACATAATGTTTTAACATTATTTTATTTTCTATTTCTTATTTCAATAATTCCCCCTGCTTGTTGTTTTTGTTGGTATCATGTTTCACATATTTAAAAAAAAAGTTTCCTCAAGTTGATTACAGCGATATCAACACATTTTTAGTCACAGATGCTCAAAAGTTTGTTACAAATCTAGAATTAAAAGCACACACCATACTCATTCTAAACTAAAACTATTAGCACACTTAATACTCATTAAAGTAAGGATGAGCTGATGTAATCCAGTGATGATAATGAGATTTATCAAGTCAAAACCCTGAGGGAATCCTTTTGTTACACTTTCTCCAGGACTGAAACATACGCTTTGTGGCCTAATCTTAATTTTTCCATAAGGAGATCTGGACCTAATACGGTACATGTTTCTGTCAGAGCAGACGGGTCGCTCCTCGGTCGTGACATATGGCTTCTGACAAGAGGGTATGGCTCAGCCATCGGTGCTCAAACAAACCAATCTTGTGAGGCGTTTGAAAAAAAAAAAAAAAAAAAGAGGGTGGAAGACACGGAAGGGCCGGGCCACGTCTGCGACAAGGCCCTCAGACAAGACAAGCAGCAGCTGGCAAACTACATCAATCTGTAATCAATGAACCAACTGGTAGATGGGATTATATGCCTAATTGCACAGCTTACCAGTCCATCCCAAAATGACCAGACAGCATCAGCTTGTGTCCATGACCCAATACCAGAGACAGGCATTATTCTAGGCCTCCGACAGTGATTAATCATTCATACCCTGCCTCTACACCCAAGCTTCGAGTTTGTCAATACACAGTGACAGGAGCGACACGTTTGTCCTCACAAAGGAGGACAAAGATGACAGCAGAAAACACAACAGCAGAGCTTGAGTTCGGCATTGAATAAAAGCAGCAGTTCCATAATGTAAACGGACTTCATTACGAGTGAAAATCCTGATGTGGTCAATTTATTAAAGTTGTAGATACAAGAGTATTAGCATTATGCTGTAGCAATATCACTCTACATTAATAGAATTATTCATGTGGTAATGATGTAGCTGTTCAAGATGGAGCTCATTTTAATTACTTTATATGCTGTTGCATGTTCCTTTTGTATGAATTTGAAAAGTCACAGTAATTATACCTGACAGACAAATATATCGGAGTAAAATATTTCTCTCTGGAAAGTAGTGCAGTCGTATATTTAGTAATAAGTATAAAAAATATAAACACTCCAGTAAAACTGTAAATGGTACAGTATGGTGTGTTTGTATCGGAGGAAACTCCTCAGATCCTCCTGAATTACAGAATTTAATGTCGGCAGATGGGAAGGACAGACAGACAAATTATTCTGTCTGTCTCATTTTCTCGGACGACTACACAGATCAATTATTCATTTCACACATGTGGTGCCCAGTACGTACGGAACATTAATGCAGCCCACATACTGTGATTCATTAAGAGCACTGATAGAAGGCAGGGTTGTTTTTACTATGTAAAGTAGAAGAAATCTCTTGAAAATGTCAGATTTGTCCTGCTCCTAAAACCGCTCCTAATCTAAAACAGTGCAGCAATTTGGACACCATCTTGGCCCATATTGTTTGAGAGCCTTAATCTCCTGATGTGCTGTTAAAATCCCTCAGGTTACAGGCCACACTTACACTGCTGTTGCCTCGGGCTAATCTCAGATTATGGTTATTATCACATGAGAAGTGAAAGGAGACCTGCTGTAATGCCTTTATTATTGTCAAGGAACTTTCAGGGATTTCGTACTTAATTTGTAATGGATATAATAAAATGTGTTACTGTGGATTTTTATGCAGGATTAAAGACACAGCAGCTAAAAAAATAACAATTATTAGGTGACAAATTTATTACAATTTTCTTGCCAAAAATAGTCAAATTTTCTAGATAGATAATTTGAATTAAAAAAAAAGATTAGGGATCAATTATTGCAACTATTTTATTATTTAGTATTATAGCCTATATTGATGTGAAATATGTTTGTGTATCCAACACATTGACAGCTCAAATTAAATTTAAAAAAATTGATAATTTCTTAATATTTGTGACGTAGTATTTTTTTTCTAATACCTGAGAGTAATTTCATTGCATCATTGGTTGATTCTCTGATTAATTTATAATAATGAACCCTTTATATTTAATTCCTAGGTGGTGGGAATCTATTGTAAAACCGGAAAACATCAACAGTCTTAGACTTTTAAAGTTTGTTTGCTCCATCAGCTGTGGTGAGTTTTGCTACCAGATGGTAGACCTTTGGTGTTTGTGACACATGGCCCTGAGTGAAGCCACGGCCAGAGAGCCCAGCCCAAGTTAATTGGAATTTCATTAAGGTTTTGTTTGTGTGTGTGTGTGTGTGTGTGTGTGTGTGTGTCTTGAGAGTGGATGTGGGTGTTTATGAGTCATGGGTGTGTTTCTGTATGAGCAACATGGAGGATGGAGGGGGGGGCAGGGACTCCACCTGCTGCCACCTGTTCATCTGCTCCGCCTTATAAAAGCTGCTCCCTGACTGTCTCCAGGATCACAGACACCTTGGACTCTTCAGGCTGTCCACTCTCTGGAGGTCCAACTATTTGACAGTCAGCACAGAGGACAGCTCGGACACCATCCAGGCTGTAACATAGAGGAGACCTCAGAGGAATCTGACCTGATCCTGTAAACATCTCAGAACAATCCGTCTGACCTGGGGTCGTTCACCGGTTTAGATCTTCACCCAGACATCATGAAGTCCCGTCGACCCAGCTGCGGTGACTCTGGATCTGAGTCTTCAGAGCTGGAATCCCAGAGTCCAGAGAAATACGAGACCGCTACACGCCGAAGGATGGCGGCCAACGCCAGAGAGAGGAAGCGGATGCAGGGGTTGAACACAGCCTTCGATCGCCTGCGCAAAGTTGTCCCCCAGTGGGGCCAGGACAAAAAGCTATCCAAGTACGAAACCCTGCAGATGGCCCTCAGCTACATCATGGCCCTCAACCGGATCCTGACGGACCCCAGGAGGCACAACGCTCCTCACAGGCAGTGGCTGGACCTGCAGCTGGACTGTGTGCAGCCTGACAACTACGCCTGCCTGGTGAGGTACGACTCTCCTGCCGAACAGGAGTACATCCACTCGTCGTTCTCATACCAGTTCGAAGGCCACCAGGTCCATGTATAAATGCTGCGGTTTTAATAATCAGTCATGTTGTGAGTGACAATGTGAATATGAGACAGTAAATACATTTGTATTGAATTATTTTCTTTTCCGTTATATTTATCTAGTATTTGCATGGCAATCAGAAAAGCTTCAATTTCAAGTGTTTCGTTTATTTTCGCTAGAAAACCCAGCGACGTTGAGCAGCTTTTTGTTCCAAGTATAGTAATGAAAGACATGTAGTGATTGTGCTGAAGACGCAGGCAATGGTTTATTTCTATCAGTTATTTTGATATGGCCCTAAAATGTTGTGCAATCTTCACTGGATTCCATGGATCATTGTGTCATTAGTTGCACAGTTAACATGTAACTACTTTGTCAAAGTGCAAATGCATGTTTGTAGAGTTGAAAAATAGACTCGCAAGATGTTATTTTCCACCTGCAGACGTATATTTTGTTGAATTCTAGTTTTTGATTGAAAATAAAAACTATTTTGTATGAAAAATGTTTCCCTTTTCTTTATTGTTTTCGAGTAGCGCCATGAGCTAATTGTGACGATAGAGATTTTTTAGAATATATTTTTCAGAGGAAAAACAGCATTTCTTTCTACTGTATGCAATAAAAATACGTTGTCAGTGTAACAGACTTTTCTTGATTCACAGACAAAAGATAAAAACAACAATATGACAAAAATATCATTTTTTTTAATAATATCAACTTGATCTTTAAAAGGTATGAATTTTTAGTGTCTGAGGGGAAAGGTAGTCATTTTTCTTTTTTTCATTAAATTAGAAAAATTAGAAAGCACTGGAATTTCAACCTTCATAATCTCACGTGTCCCCTTTGTGCAGTATTAAAACTAGGGTTATCAAGGAGGAAGACTAATTTACAACACATCCTTTGTCTCGTGTGTGTCAAGTTCTCAGTAGGAGTGATGGTGGCTCATGTCCGCTGCACTGCCTTGCTCTGCTCCCCGGGGAATAAATCGTTCTTTTGTCCAGAGCTCCTGTGTTCTGAGATAAGACACTGTTACGTCAATGGGGCTAATAATGTAAACATTTAAAATAGACTCATGTTTGGGGTTAGAATTGAAATCCGGTTGCAATCATTCAAACTATGTTTTCTCAAAATAAATAAATAAATAAGATCCATTTCTCTTACAACATAGTGAATTCTTGGAACGGCATCCACAACTATTCACTGGTGGAGCTACACAGCTACATTTAAATGGTCCTCAGTAGCCATTGAAAAGTGATTGTTGAAGATTTTTAAAAGTTTGAATGGTGGCACAAGCCGCAGCCGATTAAGGAAGCCTGTGCGCCAGATCCCGCAACAGCTTCAGCGGGGGAGCAGAAATTAAACTCTATTGTGTGCTAATGGCTGTGTATAATTGCTCTGTTCATAACCACCGAAGCATGAACATCCATAGCTGGACCAAAAGTGCAGAAAATATAAGACATCTTCAGCGCTGCATTAACTGTACTGCCCAACTGTTACTACTCTACACATCTTGTGAGTTGTAATTTAATTTGATCAGAGTGGTGATATTTTAAATTGGGTGCCGTTTTAGATCATTTTATATCCCTGTCTATTTGTTTTAACGCTTCCAATTGTACAAAACAGATCAGTAGAAAGGAAGGTAGATGTGGATATTGGATACAAAATCACTGAAAAGAAGAATGACATACAGCTCAAGTATCCATTAATTTGTCTTCTTTACTAATCCCTGATATTAGCTGATAATTGCGTGTGTGCTGCGAGGGGCTTGTTGTGCTGGTTGAAGAGACTCAGCCTGTAGACAAGGTGCCAAACGTTGATACAGATGGTCATAATGATTCATACGCCACGATGAATGTTTGCATACCTAATAAACGCTTTCTGACAGTTGGCATGCCAAAAATGAATAGATGGCAGAGTCAAAAGTGCGTAATGGTAATGAGGCGGAAACCGTCAGTGACACTGCAATTACGCTCTTCATTAATTCAGTCACAAGTGGCGAACAGTTGGTGACGGAAAAATAGAATTGAACTGCAATTAATTGATTTCCTCAATAGGAGCATGTTATTGGACGAGTTGTTCATCAATAGTGACAACAATGTGCTCAGCATGGAAGTAACTGAGAGGGCCAAACAAAATTAAAATGTCTTTTAACTGCTGAACTATTTAGCCTTCCGTTAGAAGATGTTCATTTAGAAGATGTTTCCAGCACATAAATAGGTTCCTTAAACATGGCAGGGGATTTATAAGGCTCTCATAGCAGAGTTGCTGATGAGAAGAAAGATGTATTTTTACATACATGGTTTTCTGGTTATTTAGTTTCAAATGTTTGATTTTGGGAAAAAAAAACATCCCCATAATTGAAACAAGCTTAGTATAACTTACTGGTTAGGAGATTAAATTGGATGTATACAATGACAAAAATAAGCTTCATTTGAGTATTTGGGTAAACCGCAAAGTATTAATGCACACATAAGAAAGCTGTTAATAACGGCAAGCAAGTATGTCAATGTTGTGTTAGTACCACTCCTACCATGTCTGTTGTCACCTCAGTGTGTTTTAACTGGGCTTAAATCTCAACACGACAAAAGCTCGGGCAGAAGACCAGCAGCTCCTCCCTCAACAAAGCTTATGTCATCGACTCTTTATAATCATCGCAGCAGCAGGTGTTCAGAAGCTGCCTACACTGCTCCGCTTCACTTTTCTCCCTGATCCTGAACATCCAAACCAGAGAAACGCAAGCGCCTCACGTCATGAAGTGCCTGAACAACCGGGCTGACAGCCACCTGACCGGGCAGGTGGAGTGCGAGTTGGACGCCTTGGGCAACGGGGCCTGGGTGAACCAGGCGTACTGCGGCTCCCCTCCGCCCCTGCCCCGCGCTGTCAGCACCATCTACAACCCTCAACCCCTCTTCCAAGGCTCCATGGACAGCATGTACAAGCTAGAGACCCCTGGCCCATTCCCAGAAGACCCGGTGTCTGCTGATCAAAGCCTGGTGAAGAAACGCAGAGGCTGCTGCGCTTTCATCAAAGGTAGGAACCCACTCAATGTGCCGAGTGTTTCTGCTTTGAA
Organism: Lepturacanthus savala; assembly: GCA_030544235.1. Taxonomy (NCBI): domain Eukaryota; kingdom Metazoa; phylum Chordata; class Actinopteri; order Scombriformes; family Trichiuridae; genus Lepturacanthus; species Lepturacanthus savala. Next base: position 11,570,015 of record CM060478.1, read on the forward strand.
TATATGATGTGCACAACTTGAGTATGGATCACACCTTGCCACGATGTTACGGAAGACTTTCTTTTCTGTTGGCTTAAAAACGTAGGCCTTTTTGGAACATCAGCTGCTTTCAAGGATTATTATATGTTATAATGACATAATTGTTAAATTACACTGATATTTTTGCAGGGTTGTGGGGTACAACATTGACTGAAAACACCTCCAACAACAGAGAACTGTTTGTCCGAACCACGCTACGGGAGTTATTGGTCTATCTGGTGTTCCTGGTGGACATATGTCTCTGTAAGTACTGGTAGTAATCTTACCATGCAATATGAATGTCTATTCCTGACAATTGCTTTTGTTTGTCTCAAAACTCAAGTTAAATATGATCCTGGTCAAACAGCATTTGCAATTAATTCTCAATTATTTAAAGAAAACTCAGAAACTTTAGTTAAATTAAATTTTGCACCCGCTTAAATACTTGCAACTAACAATGATTTTCATTGTTGATTAATCAATTTTCCTCGATTCAAGTCACAGATGACAGATATGACAGTCCAAAAAACATAGCAGTTAACCATCATGTCTGACACAGAAGTAGCAGTAAGTCATCACAGTTTAGGCCAAAACCAGCAGATGATTTGTCATTCTTGCTTAAAATAAATACCATTTCCTTATTAAAATATTTGCTGATAAATTTCCTGTCAACTGACTATTCATCGAGTAGTATTTATTTTGTATTTACATCACTGTAAATCTACATAAATGATCCATGATGGAGATTGTTTTACAATAGGAGATAAAGAGAATTTAACCGTATGTCTGGGTTTGACAAATTAAGTAAAATACTATGTATTTTCAGTTTAAGTGAGTCACAGATTTTTGTTGACTGTCTATATTTGTTCATTGGTCTCAATATACATTTTACAAATGCTTTTTGTTTCTAGCAATGCTGATGATTTGGGTAAGTGCTCACTATGTATAATTGGGAGAATGTTACTGCAAAGAGCAAAGGGCTAAACTGTTGATTTACAGTCAAAAGCTTCCCTCTGCTTTAATGCTCACCACAAATTGCCCTCCCCGTCCCTCTGACTGCCAGCCATTGTCCCGTTGAGCATTAGGTTGAAAGGGAAATGGGCACTGCTTTCTTGTCTTTCAGTGATAAGAGCGTTTAGCCTGATCCATTGTTGCTTTGTCTGGGTTAGATTTACATTGTTTGATGAGGCTATTTGCGTCAAGCCAGCGTGCTCGCTCTTCAAACTAATTACAACCTCTAATCTGGATCCGTTTGACTGCTGTGGCATAAACAAAGACAAACAACAAGTCTTCAGTGAGGCCTTGCTCATCTGCTTCTGAGTTGTCTTATCTTCAGGCCGTTGAATGGAGCAACATTTAGAGCTGAGCCTGAGCAAAGCCAGATAGGAATCAATGACTAGGTGTTAACAATGTGATTACGTTGTCTCTCAGTGACATACGGGATGACCAGCTCAAGCACCTACTATTACACTAAAGCCATGACAGACCTGTTTGTGAATTCAGCCGGTGAAAATGGGGTTAAGTTTCAGTCCATCGGCACCATGGCTGACTTCTGGAGTGTGAGTTTCCCTATATATTGATTTCCTCCATGTTCACCACAGTGACAGAAACATCAATATGAATGTGATAATAGAACTTAACTTGCATTTTACACAAATACACACTGTCTTCACCCCTTTTTTTTATGAACAGTTTACCCAAGGACCATTACTGGATGGCCTCTACTGGTCTAAATGGTACAATAACCAGTCCCTGAACAATGGAGACCAGTCCTTCATCTACTATGAGAACATGCTGCTCGGAGTTCCCAGAATGAGGCAGATAAGGATCAAGAACAACTCCTGCAAGGTCCACAAAGACTTCCAAGATGAGATCACAGCATGCTATGATGTCTACAATGAGAAGAAGGAAGATGATCTCAGCTTCGGTCTCATCAATGGCACTGCGTGAGTGGGTCAATGTCTTCATTGCCGGGTTACTTTTTTTGATCTGACAGATACAAGAATAGAAGACTGACTTTAGTGTTTTTCTTGATCTACATTTGTGCCGTTCTGTTCCTCTGCAGCTGGACCTACCACACGGAGAAAGACATCAAGGGTTCCTCTCACTGGGGCTTGCTGACGACCTACAGTGGAGCAGGATACTATCAGGACCTGGGTCAAACCAGGGAGGAGAGCTCCATCATACTGACTGAACTGGTGGACAACCTTTGGCTTGACCGGGGAACCAGAGCAGCCTTCATTGACTTCTCCACTTATAACGCAAACATCAACATGTTCTGTGTCATCAGGTAAAGAGCAGCTGACAACTGGCAGCGTTTTTTCAGTCAATAAGCAACGATTTTTGGACCAAAGCTTTATCCACTTCTTGCAGGTTGCTGGTTGAATTCCCTGCAACCGGCGGAGCGATCCCTTCCTACCAGATACGAACGGTCAAATTGATTCGCTACATCACCTGCTGGGATTTCTTCATCCTTGGCTGCGAGTTGTTCTTCTGTGTATTCATCCTCTATTATGTTGTGGAGGAGATTCTTGAACTGCGAATACATAAGTTTGCCTATTTTAAAAGCATCTGGAACATACTGGATATTGTGGTCATAATGGTAAGGAAATGCAGTTCTTTTTTTAGTCAAGCATGTCCTTTGCTTCTCTAGGGCTCAAAGAAATAACGCTGTTATCCGTTTCAGCTCGCCCTGGTTGCCATCATATTCAATATATTCCGTACTGTCAAAGTGGACAAGTTGCTTAGCAAACTGCTGGATCAACCTGGTATCTATGCTGATTTTGAATTTCTGGCATTCTGGCAAACACAATACAACAATATGAATGCAGTGAACTTGTTCTTTGCCTGGATCAAGGTAAAGTACTGACATCTTTCACTCTAAAAACATCATGAAGGAACATCACCTGGCTATGTGCGTCAGTCCAACAACTGTTGTGTTTTCTTCATCCCTCTCTAGGTTTTCAAGTACATCAGTTTTAACAAGACTATGACTCAGCTGTCCTCCACACTGGGTCGGTGTGCTAAAGATATCCTAGGATTTGCAATCATGTTTTTCATTGTGTTTTTTGCCTACGCTCAGCTCGGATATTTGCTCTTTGGGTCAGAGGTTGACTCCTTTAGCACCTTCGTCAAGTGCATGTAAGAAGTGTCCAAAGCAGCAGCATTTAAAAGATTTTAAAAGGATGAGTAGGCATCAAATAATGAATCCTTTTCATTTTTTCTTCCTGCAGCTTCACACAGTTCAGGATTATTCTCGGAGACTTTGATTATGATGCAATTGACCGTGCAAACAGAGTTCTCGGGCCAATTTATTTTGTCACCTACGTGTTCTTTGTTTTCTTTGTTCTGCTGGTAAGTTACATAAGACATCTGATCATCAAAATATAAAGAAAAGCATTTAACTTACCTTTACACGCATTTGTTCTTTATTCTTTAGAACATGTTTTTGGCCATCATCAATGACACATATTCTGAGGTTAAGGAGGAACTTTCATCTCAAAAGGATGAGCTGCAGATCACTGATATCATCAAACAGGTAACCTTAATCCTATTGTGTTGTATATTTCTCTAAAATACTAATACAGTTTCAAGTGTTGCATAACTTTTTCTTGTAATTCAGAGCTATATGAAAACATTCATGAAGTTGAAACTTAAAAATGAGAAAATATCAGACGTCCAGAAGGCTCTGCGTTCTGGATCTGGAGAAATTGAATTCAAGGATTTCAGAGAAACTCTGAAGGAGTAAGTGACAGAAGTTCTCCAAAAGAAGGTTCCTATGTCAACTTATTCCAACACCAAGCATAAAACATGACCCTCACCACTCTGATGATCTCGCAGGATGGGACATGCTGATCATGAAATCTCTGCAGCTTTCTCACGGTTTGACCGTGATGGGAACCAAATTCTAGATGAAGACGAACAGGAGAAGATGAAAACAGAGCTGGAGGAAAAGAGGGTTTGTAGTCTACATGCTACATGGGACTTAATTTATAAGATAAACAAGACAACTTTATGTAATTTTCTTCTTTCTATTTTTCTCAGGACGCTCTTTGTGCTGAACTTAACAATCTTGGAATGAATTATGGGAATGATTTACTGGAGAAGCCTTCTGTGACCTTAAATGATCAGATGAACCACTCTAGTCAAACCTCTGCAGATCGGGAACAGTTCCTAAGGTCTAATGTCTTGAAGTACCTATTTTGTTCTTCAAATATGAATTTTGGACAGTTAAAAATGGATGTTTAGCAAAACTTAATTACCTCTCGCTTTCCGTGAAAGACTGTCCAGGCAGGTTTTCCACCTTGAAACCTCCGTGACAGGCATCACATCCAGGATTGAGATGATTATGGAGAAACTGGGGTTACAAGACAAAAATAAAGGGAGCCAAACCCCAGGGAAACTATCTGTGACCAAAAATGATGTGAGTATGAAAAAAAAAGTTGCAGATGATTTTAAACAGTGAGTCAGTAGATATACGCATCAAATGTTTTAAACAACGGGTCTAGGACACATCGCCCTCACTGGACAAATACAGTACACCATCTGCTGTTCTTATAAATATGGAATATTTCACTTTCAGTTACCCCCTATCCAGACTGATGAAACTGCCTCAGATGGGAGCGTCCTGCTTTGTGTGGATAGAGGGACAAAGGCTGAGATGTCATCGAGGAGACCAACTGTTCGCACCAACTCCACATTCGACTGTCATATGTGATTAAACACTGAGAAACACAATGACGGGTATGTGGAAGTCAGCTGACACGTGAGGATAACCACTTCATTCACCAAACAATAACTTGTGCTTAACATCTTTTCAGTAACGTACGTTTGATGGAAAGATTCCATTATGGTCAGATCAACGAAAATCACTGATAGTTGGATTTAAACATGGCAATATTCAATACTTATTACAGGTTTTACCTTAAGTTACTCACATTTCATGGAAATATGTAGATATTGTATAAACATGTTTTTGAGATTGCTTAATAGACATCTGCACTAGAGCTAAGATAATAAACTGGTTAAGGTTTAAGCTCAGATATACAGTATATACGACTACAATGTACTCTGTTGTAGAGGAGACCTGAATGCACATCTACATATAAGTGTTTAATATAAATGTATTTGAACAGTAAGTTAGAACATTTAAATTGTGCAATATAATTCATTATTAGACAGTGCGTATGCTACGTAACATCTGACTAAGTCAATGCTTGCTTTGCTTTAGTCGTTAAATGTTTATGAATAGTTTGATTCTATTATACTTGCTCAAAAACTTCCAACTTGTTTCCACAGTTTGGTGAAATAAAGCTACAAAATAATTCCAAGATAGATTTTATACAAAAAAAATATTGTTCAATAATTGTTGGATCACCTTGGTTCACCTCCTGAGCTGCCAACAATTAATTGTTCTAGTTCTAACAGAGCAAACAAATCAGTGTCCAACACCATGGTGCAGGTGGCTGTGGTTTTAAACTTCAGAACTGCTAACAAAAAGGAGGGAAGAGATTTTGAGCAAATGTATAGAAACTACATGCTGTCTAGTACATGCAATTTACATTCAGATTTACATCTTTTAGAAAATGAGTACAATCATTTTAAAAATGTAATTTACTATGTCTAGTAGAACAACTGAAAAGACTTCATTTGTGTAAAACGTATGCGTTTCTGTGTGAGGCAAACAGCACAAATTATTAGTGTCTAATAAATATACTGAATAATCAGGTTCAGATGTGTCTTTATTAATAAGTGACTGAGTTTTCCATTTAAATGAAAAATGGATTTCATCCTTTAAACATCACTTGCGTTGTTCAACTTATATGCATTATTGTCATAAAAGCAAACTGGCATTACATTCAATATTTTAAGCAACAAATATATTACATGTCAAAAGCGTGCAGTTCAAACTGAAACATCACCTACTTCCTGCTACTCTCTGAAAATGGCACACAAACTTAAAAATGGGAAAATCCACAATGGAAGAGAATTTGGGATTTGTGATGGAGCCTCTGTAAATAAAGTCTGAATTCACTGACATCAATTAAGGCGTATTCATAAATCATATTGCTGAAATTTAATGTTGCATTTAATTTCATAACATTCTACCTACATTATGTACATTATTTCTTTCATGACGGTTTATGGTCAATGTTTATATTTACACACTCAGCCAACACAACCCTGTTGTCACATTAAGTTCCCTTAGCTCTAAAGCAAACATTGTCATCGGGTTTGTTGGCTGGTACACCAAGAACAGGAAAGTGAAGTTAACAAGGAGAGTAATACACTGTACAAAATGGCACATATGAAAATTAAATCCAAATGGCAGGACGTCGTCATGAAATTTAAAAATTATCTTTTTTTAATTGTTTGCCTGTTATATGTGTAAATAAATTTGCAATGCACTGAGGGGCAAAAGCAGTGCCCGCTGCCCTGACAAATTAATTTAATATATATATATATATCCACTTTGGGTGGAATAAACAAATCAGAGAAACTAATCGTGTTTTTTTGTAAGCCTAATGTCTGTCTTATTTCTACAAAGGTGGGTGACTAAAAAGTCATTCCATATAATTAGGGGCAGTTTTGCCACAATATGAAAACTGTATCTTTGCAAGACTCTTAAAGCCATACGAAAGAAATGACTATAAATTAACTGGCGGTTAATGAGAGGAAGGCGAAAGGAAGGAAATATTTAAGATGTAATATTCCTCTAGGAAACCAGCCCAGAATCAACATACAGAGTCAACTAAGTTTACAAAGTTTGGGGGATATTAAGATCTTTTTACAACATTGTATTTATACAGTGAGTATGTCCTGTAGCATCACCTTTGCTGCGAGACACAGGATTATAAATTAGTCCAATCTAGGCTACATCAAGTTCAACTAAACTAGAATCCATCAAAAGTCTGCAAAAACATGCTGATCACTCAAATATTAAAACAAAAAACAAAAATATGATTTTTTTTTTGCTTTTAAGAGCTGTGAAGGTAAAATTTTCTTTATACATAAAATTTACCCAAGCGATACCACCACCTGCTTAAATGTCTATTAAAGCCACAGTTGTTTATACACATAACATGAGTTTACACTTCACATATACTGGAAAGGTAAACTACTGTCGCAGGGCCTCTATTCACAAAGCATTTTCCATTAATCAATACATAATCCATATAATCAAAATGAGACTGAGTTTATAGCTATTGGCTGAAGCTAAGCACAGACCAACGTTTAATAGGTGTTTGTGGCTCAGTGCAGTTTGTAACACAAATTCATTGTAACCCACCACACCCTCCTGATGTGTACATGTCACCTGTGTGTCGTTCCAGATGTATATTAAAAAAATGAACTTAATCAATGCATGAAGACTGTGTTTTGTCATCCATTGTATAAAATGCCTGAAAAATGCCCCAAGTAAATAAACGTTTTGACAAGTCTGTAACAAACAATTTTACCATTGAAAATGCTGAATTATTATAAACACATTGGTAAACAGAGAAGATATTGCTATAGTTTGATAATTCGATAGTAATACTATAAAGTTTGAGGATTCCAAGGATTTCAATCTTTGTCAAATTCCAGTGAGATGCTGGAGATTCATGATGGCTTGTCATACATGTGCTTTTGGCTTTATTGAAAGACTCAATCATCTTGTTTTTGCTTCAACTTTCAATTTGACAGTGAAACTACACCAATTACTCTGGTTTTGGCCCAGTGGTCATCTTATTCATTGTGTGATGAGAGGCTCTGTGTTTATTATATCGCTGTCCAGCGACCAATGCGAATGCTGCAAATTTTCTTGTCACAATCTGTGTAATGTTTCCAGAGGGTCAAACATTCAAAAAGCTGGTAACATCTACTTTGACAAAGACAGTTGGTTTGGCTTTTCTTCAGAAGCCCAAGAGCACTTTTCTATAACAGAACTATGAATTATCATCAAATACATTTTTAAATAGTTCTGAAATTACTGTTTAGGAGCAACTATTAGCTACAAAGGCTTTGTGAATATGGCCCCTGTCCTTTTGCCACACCAGCCGTCCAGATGAAAGAGTGCTGTGTGATTTAAAAGTGTTCACCTCTTGGTAATAGACTTAGGTTAGGGCCAGCTCACTGGGTTTGGTAGCCAGCCATGCTGAAGTTGGCCAGGTTAGACATGACTGAACCTGGCGGGGCTGCAGCCTGTGCTGCTGGAGATCCAAAGCTTCCCATCCAGGCCGGTGATTGGGACTGCCTGTGAAGTCACCACAAAAAATCTGGTTATTATGAGTGCGGTCACTGCCTGCAAAGATTTCGAAAATGTAAAACCATCAAGTGAGCATCTATCAGGATTTAGGAGCATTAAAGACCTGACCTAAAACAACTGAGTTATAGTTATGTTATTTCTGGATTGGTTGAATATATATTCAACAGAGCAAAACTCACTCTACTCCAAATCCTTGCTGGTTCCACGTCTGGCCGTACATGCTGTAGGAGGGAACTTGCCACCCATTGGTCACATACTGCTGCTGCTGTTGCTGCTGTGGCTGCTGCTGCTGTTGCTGCCCATACTGCTGCTGTGGATTCCCATAAAGCTGATTCCACTGCCCCCACTGACCATAATCAGCCTGCAACATAAACAGAGAAGAAAGACGACATCAGCATTCAATCGGGAGCAAAAAGCCTTACAAACACTGTAAGATAAGGTTTTCATTTTATTATTTGTTTTCCATATCCTGACTTTGCATTTCTGTTAGTTTCATATTTTTGTTAAAAGAAAAGACTCCACAAACTAAATTACCATGTAAATCTTATGAGTTGCTGCTTGGCCTTGTGCATTTAATCCTTATGATATAAAGTTCATCCTACCTGCTGTGGACTTTTGGGCATGTCAGGAGATTCTTTGCCCCAGAAGCACTTCACCATGTGCCCTTCAATAGCTGTGCCATTTACTGAAACAATGGCATGAGCAGCACTGTCGTGAGATGAAAACCTTTAGAAAAGACAAAGTATTCAGTTTCCCAATTACTCATAGAAGCACTGAGGTGGAGACAAAAATAACTGAGAAGGTCACTAAACCCGAGTCTGTAATTGACGGGCATGTTGTTTAGATATGCAATGTCGTTTTGTTGACATCTAGAGGCCAGATGCTGCAATACATTGTAGTACCTGATGAAAGAATATCCTTTTTCTGGGAAAACTCTGATTTCCATTATCTGACCAAACGGTGAGAAGGTCTGACGCATCAAATGTTCTAAAAAAACCCCCAAAAAAACAGAAAAAAAGAGTTGATGAGTGCTTTGACTATTAATGGAACATTTATGGTGGGCTGTAACTTACCAGAGAGTCCTGACTGGATCCCTCCACAGTACACGGTACAGTTCTGAGGACTGGACTGAGTCACCACATCATCGAACCTCAACAGCTTTGAGCTGTCTGAAATAAACACAATTAATCAATAATAGGATACATCACATAAAATGTATTTATTTGGCTGTCTTAACAGTGGATTATCATCAAATCCACATTACTGATGATCATATCTCTGAATTTGTATGCGCAGAAATATCTGAGTCTGCATTGGAAAAATACTATCACATTAATAATATCACCCTATCCCAGCCACAGGATTTCTCTTCCTTTTAAACTTACTGTCCTGAGCGCTCTTTGGAGCTGGTGGCTTTCGTGTTGCCCAGTTGGTTCTGATTTGGCGTCCTCCAAGCCACTGTCCCCCCATGTTAACAATGGCATTCTCTGCATCCTGCAAATCCAAATGAATCAGTTACCCTTAGGAATTTGATGAATCCATGTTTGATAGTTGCTATAATCAATTATCAGAATATATATTACTAACTGTAATCTCACTAATGTTTGAATGGTGTTAGATGATTTAAGTTGTAACTATGGTTTTAACTATGATTAATTCTACTTTTAATTATTGCGAATGCTTTAAAAGTAGGATAATAAACAGAAAATAGAAATAACCTTCATTCTGTGTTCTTGCACTGGAGCCTTACCAGTTTGTTGTAGAAGGACACAAATCCATACCCCTTTGATTTGCCTGTCGTCATGTCCTTCACAACACGGGCATCCCTGGTGGGAGATGTGAAAATAATGTCAGTGCACTTTCCCGTCTGAATGCTTCAAACTAAAAAGGAACCACGCAAAACACACTGAACTGTGAATCCTCTACACTGGCCTACATTAAAGTACATTAGCTATCATGACCCTGGACTGAGCTCTGACTCTAAATATTAACTTCAAAGCAACACTTGAAAACAAAAAGTACAAACGCATGCAGCCTAAAGTATTGGTTTTACATAATTTCAGATGTATTAACGAAGCCTTGCCACTAGAGCACCACTTCTTGTTCAGTCTTCAAAACAGTAGGTTACCGATTTATATTCACAAAGGAACAGATTATATAGATTACCATGCATTCTTAAAAACTGCAATTGGTGCTCTTCCTACAAATAGAAATATATAGAAAATATCAAAGAGAAAAAAAGGAATTAAACGGCATACATGGCCTGTTAACAGATTTCTTTATTTTTCCTGGTCAATGCTTTACCACCAATATGGAGTATGGAGTTTGGGGAGCTGCAAATTTTGAGAAATTGACATTTTCAGTAATTTTGGAAGAGGATCATTGCACTACAAACAATACTATGAAAATCAAAATGAGACAATTTAAAAACATAGGTTTAGAGGAATACATTGAGTATCGGAATTTGTTAATCTAAACTAAATCACGTTAATACAAAGCATCTACAAAAAAAGACATATGGAAAGAATGGAATAAATAGAGAAAAAACTACATCTGAGTCTCCAGAGTGCACAGTTCCTTGCTGTTAGCCTTCAAGCTCCTGTCCAATCCTATGAGCATTTCTGTAAAATAACCAAAGTGCTATTACTTCACTGAGACCGACAACTAAAAGCTGTTAAGGTTCATACACAAAGCTTACATTTTGCTGACATACAAGTTACTTACCATACCCTAAATATGCAAAGAAAAGCAACATTGGACTAAAAGCTAACACTTAACATAATGTTGTTTGGCCTCATGATATTAAAATAGACACAAAGCACAGAATACAAGTGAATAACTACAATAAAGCACTTCTAAGCTTAGAGGAATCAATAACTTAATTAAGGCTGTTTCAAACTGTTAAAGGTACAGTGTGTAGTTTCTGGCAGCATCCACTCCCCATATAGATAAAAACAGCTCAATCTTTAGTAATAAAAACACAATTATTATTATTATATTATTAACATATTTATATATATCACATACTTATATATATTTAATTTCTGCCAGGTCTGTTCCACTAGATGCTGCTAAATGCCACTAAATCTTACACATTGTACCTTTAAGAATATTTTATTTAAAACAAAGCAATACATAATATAATGACCTTAAATCCATTCTAATTTCATGTAATTCTTATGTTAGTCCATCAACCATGTTTACATGCATGATTGTTACGATAAAAAACGGACAGCTGTTCACCTGAACACTAATCATCATTAAACACTATTTTGTCTGACAAGATAACCACTTGGATTCTCACTTTGTGGAGGAAAAAAGCATAAATTCCACAAAAGCTGCACATTTATTACACATTTGACCTGAAAATGCATTATGTTAAAGCTCATTGGCAGTGCTGAACATTAAATAACATAAACCACATCCATCTCTGCTCTGTATCTATGTCTGGTTTCCTGAAGATGTTTGTTTCAGGTTATGAGTCTGTTTCTTCAATATTCATTTGCATGTCATTTTCGGTACCTTTTAAATTTGGGGGGAGTCAAGTCGATACCCATGTTGTATGCATGTAAACATGGCCATAGACATTTGATTCAGAACATAAACTTACAGGAGATTATTTAAAGGTTGCCCAACTTTAGAGAAAAAATATGCTCGCACTGTTGTATTGATTTTTTTTTGTACTGAACATAACAAGAAATAACCTTTAGAGTGAAAACTTACGAGATCTTTCCAAAAGGTGCAAATGCAGCCTTGACATCCTCAGTGGTAATCTCAGGACTCAAATCACCCACAAACACATGGAAGTGATCTAGAACGAAACAAAAAGCAAACAGACCAAAGAAGAAAGCATTTACTAGTGGTACATGTTGATATACAGCAGATTAGAGGATCAATAGGTGAACTCTTACTGGATGTGTCTTTCTTCTGGCTGCTTGGAGTGGTGGCCCAATTTACTTTGACCTCCTGAAAGCAGAAAATTTACAAAGTGCATAACCCTTTTTTATACAAGGAACATGTTAGTGTAGTTCAGACAACAGATGAAGTGTCTAACCTGATTATGTTTTATAACCAGAAAAATTAATCTACCTTTCCTAATATCTTTCTCCCATTCATCGCTGCAAGGGCTGCAGCAGCATCTCTGTGTTCAAAGAACTCCACAAAGCAATAGGGGTCATTGCTTGTGTGCTGCAAGAAACAAAGTCAAATGCAAAGGTACAAAATGATTAATTCATGGTTCATTATATTGAAATGCATGCATTATATAGTAAACAACTGTGATGTAAATGCAAATGTGGGGACATATCACACATTATAAATATGAACGACAGTTGCAGAGAAAAGAAAAAACTAAATATTCTCGTGCTGCTTACCTCTGTGATCATTTTACAACTTTTGCAAGGTCCTATCTGGGTGAAGAGTTGCAGGATCAAAATTTCTGTGACATCCCTGGAGAGGTTTCCCACATACCTGGATGATATAGAATAAGGTTAATTTAGTGAGTTCTATTAACAGTATCCTCCTGACAGTAGAGGAAAGCAACTAAGCACATTCACCTAAGTACTGCACTTAAGTAACAATTTTGAGGTACTTTATACTTCCACTCCACTATATTTCAAAAGGAAAATTTTGTACAATTTACTCCACTACATTTATTTGACAGATTCAGTCACTTTTCAGATAAAGATTTTAAAATGTTATATTAAATTAAGGCAGGTTAATATTCTATAAAAATGTTCATGCTCATTTTCTTTTTTAAATTTCATATCAACTTTGTGTGAAAGGAGACTACTTTAAAATTAAATTACATCAAAATGCTCTCGCATGCATTTAGCGATTTTATTTACTATTTAGTGACAAATTATAATATAATAAAATCTGAAACTTAAGTTATTACTTATTATTTATTACATAGTTATTACTTGCTATTGAGTATTTTTTGAGGACAGTATATTTCCTTTTCTCAAGTGAAGTACTTTGACCACCACTGCCTCCTGATAACAACAAGGTTGTACAGATAGTAATATTTATTCGGAATATTCTGATGTTATTTCGCGCATATTATTTATTAGTGATGACTTACAGCTGGCCTAGCGTTACACAGCAGGTTATCTACACAAAAACACGAGGTAGTATTTGTTTTCTTGCTTAAGGTCACAGTTAACCTCATGTTAACTAATCCCGCGTCAATGTAGTTGTTTTGCTCATTACCGGCACCGCAATCACCGGGTTTGTGAAGACAGCGGGTAACGTTAATGTTAGCTAACCGGTCATGCTACCGTCACCTACAGCTAACATTCACCTATAGTGACTTACAGGGTTCTGGGGTGGGTTTCGTCGTCCATGGCCGCTGCGGACAGTCACCGGGGAGCTAAAACGGGAGCTAATTGCTAGTTAGATGACGTTAATGGACGCTGGTGTACGCTGCTCCAACGAGTAGCTAACTAGCCTTGTAGCTAGCTGCTAGCTAACTGGTGCCAGGAAATACGTCACGCGTGAGAAGAGTCATTTCGATGTCAGAATAAAGTAATAAAATGTCATTTTTAATTTGATTCGTTTCGTTTTTTTACATACATATAAAAATAAAATATAAATATTACATATTTCTTTGTTGCAATTATTATAAATAATCATAATAATCATAAATCATTTTATTTAATTAACTAGAATGACCAACTGTGTCCAAATTATTTGGACACAGTTTCGACTTTGCAAATTTATTCATTATTATTCATTTATTTGCGTATTTTTATACAATATTGTTCTGTTGTAATTACTATGTTTACTTTATATATATATATATATATATATATATATATATATATATATATATATATATATATATATATATATATATATATATATATATATATATATATATATATACATAAAATGCTACAATATAAAATGCTACATTTCTTAAATATATTTATGTTGATGAGGTGATTCGTTGATGATTAAAGATATTTAATAAATTTAAAAACAACAAAAAAGAAAACCGTGCAGTACATATGTATCACATCGACCGATCTTTTATTTTGAAAGGGAAGGGTTCGTTTGTTTTATTTACCGGTAGTCGATGGTTCACGTCAGTGCTCGAACTTCGAGGACCTTTCTGGAATACGATGAGCTCATTAGTTCATGTCCTTTTACAAATAGCACACACATATGTATATTAAATAATTAGAATATATATATATATACACAACAAATTTAGGCTAATGTAAAATAAAAGAATAGTGCATCACTGTAATTCAGCCTTTAAAACCAGGAAAACACTTAATCCATATCATGATATTACAAAATCGGAGACGTTATCTACTCTCATATCATGATATTAATATAATATATTTGTAGTCCTACATGGAGGAAGAAAGAATGCATTGCTGTCTGTCTTTTTGATACTAACAGCAAACAAAATATTTTCTAAATTTTCTCACATACTGGCTTTAACAAGTTTATGTTACTATTATTATAAGGCCAATTGATGTGCCCAAAGAACAGTGGCCAAATCATAGGGATTTTATACTGACACAATCATATTTGGCCAATGTCATTATTAAATTATCAAAAAAAAAAAACTCCAACAAAGATCCTGAGGGTTTCTCTTCAATCTCTTGTAGCATTGAGGCTGTGTAGTTCCAGTTTGTGTTGAGTAACACTGAGGTCTCCATTTCATTACAATCCACCTAACAGAAGGGTCGAAGCAGGCCAGAGTGCTGGGTGGTTACCAAACACATATCAATGTTATTGAAATTCCTGCCACTTGCTGTAGCTTGCAAAAGTCAGTGATGCTCCTTAGCCCTTGCATGCAAGTATTCTAGAAACATGTCATGAAATATTGTGGAAACCTCAGCACTGAATGAAGAATCTCTAATCATTTGCTAGTGTGTGACTTATGCATGGAACTTGTCACCCAAGCAAAAAAAATATTTGGGTTCAAGAAAAGATTTACAGTATGCATTACGCTACTTTAGAATTTAGAATACATGTGTATTTGTGTCACTCTACAATCCCTGTAATATGTTGGAAAATATTTATGCTTTTTTACACTTGCAAACAGCCACTCACATGCAGGAATTGGCTCGACTGGGCCTGACTAATGTCAATAATGTCAATATTTTATATAGAAATCAATTTGTCCTCAACTGCGGTTTCCAAAAATGTGTTTGAATAACAATCACAAACCCAGGAGGTGGTTTCACACAGTCTCTCCAGCCAAGGGAGGATGAGTTTGATTTCCTAGTGTTTCCCTTATAATATGAGGCTGAATGGGAGAAGTCCTGTGATTAAGGAATAACGTGTCATTGTGCCCACACTGTTATGTAATTCTGTACCGAATCATATCAAAGGAGATGGAGATTTTCCTAATGTGGGAGTCTGATCTCTGAGGGAATCTGTGGTTTTTAACAAGCTTGGGATTCCCTGAAAGTGGATTTTTTTTTTTAAAGTGGGGGTGGGGAGATTCATAACAGTATCTCCGCAGCTGCTGCAAAGATCCTCACGAATCAAAAATAAAATAAAATAAAATAAAAAAATACAGATCAGATGTGGCTGTGTCGGGGGGGGGTTGCGACACAAGTTAGTGGACCCACAGTACCCAGCGCTGTCCGCCCCCCCAACATTTAACCCTGCTATTTCGAGAAACTTCCAGCCCACTTTTCCACGTCACTTGAAGGAGTCTTTAAAGCGTCCGTCGCCCGTATAAAATGTCTCAGTACTCGCCAGCCAGCGGCATGAACGGCATGAAGACGCAATCCCCGCTACTGACCATGGCGAATAATGACAGCGACCCGCTGCCCCTCGGCTGGGAAGTCAAAATTGACCCTCAGACTGGATGGCCTTTCTTTGTGGATCACAATAACCGCACGACAACCTGGAATGACCCGAGACACGACACGAAAAAGGTAATAAAAAAAATAAATAAAAGAGCGAGAGCAGTCTGGGTAAAGTTCGTAATGTGGATATAACGCGAATCTACGCGGCGGATTTATTCATTTATTTCGCCGCGCGCTGCGTCGCTTATAAAATACGCTCGCGCTTGATTCGCTGTCAAACCAGCAGAAGCGCTGTGCTGCATCTTTTATATATTAATCTTGTTGTCTATAGGCCTTTCCGCGGCACCGCTGCCTCCCCCTCGCAGACAGCTCACAAGCCTATTATAACGGGTGATCAACCCTGTTATGTTCCTGTGTCATGATCTAAGACTATAATTACTCGATGACTCACCCTGCAGCATGTAAAGGCTACCTATGATGGGCTTCCAGTGTTATAATAACCTCCATGGATAGAAACTACCGCGACGTCCTGCTCATATTAAACTTTTTCCCTTACAAGGATTGAAGCTGGGATCAGTTCACTTTGGCCTGTGGAGTTAACTGCATATCATGAGGCGCTGGCTACCCTGTAGATCATTATTCAGCTGTGTCAAAAAACACGAAGGGTCCTGCAGGGGGGAAAAAGGGAGTGAAGTGCGCTTCACTTGCCGCCAGTTGGTAATCTTTCGTCTGAGAGAGAGAGAGAGAGAGAGACTGTTGTCCAAAGTTAGTGTCCCGAAGAATCTGCTAGAAAGAAAACAGCTGTCAGGGGATAAAATTGGTGCAATGCTGCTGGCAGCGAGCTGGACTGAAATGGTAGAGGGCAAAGGGTCATTCGCAGCTATTTCATAACTTTTGTTTGTCTTAGAGGTAAATGCCAGTGGCTCACATTCAAAAATTGCGGGTTCTGTCCTGTTTGTTTTCAGAGGCAGAACTTTATAGAGTTTCCAGATATGTCGTATCATTGACAGAGTGTTGAACTATTAGTGGACCTGTTGCTTGCCCTGCTTGGCTGTCAGTGGCAGGTGCTTAAGTCACTTGGCACACTGGGAAGATAAAAAAAAAATACTATGTATAGTAATAGTGAGCCTCCACCGAGGATTTAAGATGATTATTATGTTTACAAATGTGTTCCGGGATTAGTCATTTTTTTCCCTAGAATTTGTAGGTGTGGTCCAAAAAGAAAGTTACATAATTCATTGCAAACATGTTTTTTTTTTTATATATATATTGGCTGCTTCTTCTTTAAGAAATCTGCCAAACAACAGGGAAAAAAGCGGTACCCTAATCTGAGTATGACATAATGATAATGATATGTTATTAGAGGGTGTGCGTGGGATAGATCAGGAAATTTAGCCAGGTGAATGATGTCATGTTGATTGTAACATAGCAAAAATATTAAATACAGCAATCGCCTGACAGGCTGAATGTAAAAGTCCATGTTAATAATCAGTAGTTATTTTCATTCATCAAATACTCAAAGAGGTGATACTTTTGGCATCCCCCTGTTGAAATGTCACATTTTAACCTATAACCTTTGCAATTATCACGCTATCCTGCTTTGAATACCGCTCGGTTTTGTAAACTATTTTTTTTTTCTCTTAATAACCGGAAATAGTATGTTTAATTATTCAGAGGAGGCTGTTGAAATATATGTTGCTTCATTCGTCCCGTGTTTTGGATGCACCGATGTAAATGTAAATCTCTTTGTGGAGGAGGAAGCACCTGAATAATTTATGAGCCACAGATAGTATTATTCCCTGGACTCATACGCAAACACAGCTTACATAACAATATTCAAGATCTTTTATTAGTTTTCATTAAAATTACAAAGTCCAAGTGCTCAAGTTAAACAAATCACCTGGAAAATATGTAACACGATCAGATAATAATGTTAAAAATTGTTTTAATAAACACGTAATTGTTCTTATAATCACCCTCAGTCATTTTAATTGGTTAGTTCACTTTGCTGAACATTATAATATAAAGGAATGGCATCATTGTTAAGTAATTATTAGTGGTTATATGACACTTATATTAATATAAATATATATCATGTATGTATATATGTATATATATATCATGTATATATGTATTGCAGGTCAGAGAAGTGTCAGCAAATGGACCCAACATACCACCTGAACCGAGCCCCCAGGAGCCACAGAAGACCTTTGTGAGGGAGATGAAGCACCCGATTCTTCGCCCGGGTTATGTCCCGATCCCGGTTTTCCACGAGGGTGCCGAGCTCAGACAGCAGCAGCACCCATGCTATTCTTACATCCAGCCAACCACGGCACAGAGCATCCGGACAGACGGGCGGACGCCGTCCCCGACGCCAGGGCTCCACTGCAGACCTAGATCACCTTTACATGGACCTACAGACAGCTTCTCCGCTGAGCCCGGGATGGCCAGCTCACCTGTTTCACCAACAGCAGAGGTGAGAGTAATGAAGAAAACACATTCACTACTCACAATAAGTTAGAGATATTGTGAGAGACTCAATGGATTTCATACATTTTTGAGGTAATAAATATTAAACTAATGAAAATGTTGTTTCTTCTCATTCGTATATATGTAATGTCAAAGGGAACTTATACTAATTTCATTCAAATTCAGCCCAAATAGGAAAAGCATTTATGTAAATAACAATATCCCTAAGTTATTGTGAGTAGTGAATACACTATGAATGGTAGTGTATACTACCATTCAGACACATTCACCCAGACAATTTAGTTATTTTCATGAAAGGTCACACTTTGATTTACCACAAATAACATTTTTTATTACATTAACCTTCTGATGCAATGAGCAAACACATTGTACTGTTATAACACTGGAGTGGTAGTTGCTGGAAATGGGCCTCTATACACATATGTAGATATAGCACCAAAACCAGACATTTGCAGCTGGAATAGTCATTTACCACATTGCCAATGTATTGGCAGTGTATTTCTGATTAGTTTAAAGTTATCTTCATTGAAAAAACAGTGCTTTACTTTCTAAAAATAAGGAAATTTCAAACTTTTGAACGGTATTGTATCGGTAGTATCGTATGTATTTTTTTGACATAAATTCCCGGGTCTAAAATTGATTTATTTTCAAGGTTTACGCCGCCCCACAACATCACCAACCCCAACGGCCCACCAGCACTGGGCTCCAAGCAGGTTTCATCTCCATCCCGGTGATCCATGAGGGCGGAGGAGGCCAAACACAAACGCAGCCTCAGTTAAATTCCTCCGTCTACTCTCAGCGCGTCCCCTACTCAGATCACCAGCAGCCCTACCACCGCCTCCAGACGGACGACTGGCCCGGCTACTCCGGGGTCATGCAGCCTCCCCGGGAAAGGGCTTCTCCCATATTACTCCCCCAGCACCGCGATGCAGCTGCTATCCATCTCCCTCCACACATAAGAAGTCAGTCGCCCATTATCTCTCAGGTGATGGGAGAAAGACCACAGGTGATTTCATCAGTTTGATTGGTTTGATTTTTTTTTCATTTGTTTAACCGTAGAAGTGACTAAGCCTAATGGCTTTTTTTTTTCTTTTTAACTTCCAAGGCTCAGCAACATATCCTCACAAGAGACCTGCCCCAGAAAATGGAGCAGGAGCAACACAGCCCTCAGCCGAAACCTGAGACCACGCAGCTTCCCCAGCCTTTGCACACGTCAGACGTCGACGGCCAAAAGCCTCAGCAGCCGCAACACTTCCAGCAACTCCCCCTACAGCCGCCCCAGCAGTTCCAGCAGCCGCCGCAGACTCCCACCCCGACGTCCCCGCAGCCTCAGCAGCCCGAACAGTTACCACAGATGCAGCCGCAGTTCCAGCCTCCGCCGAAACCGGAGCAACCGCAGCAACACACCGCGGACATCACAGTCCAAATACCTTCGAAACCAGAAGCCCAGGACATGTCAGCCATCCCCCCGGAGGTCGCACCTGTGAAGGCGGAGGCCGGCGAACAGCTTGCCCAGGCCCCCGTCCACCCGGGCGTCGCTAAAGTCCAGCAGATAGTCGAGCGGGTTTCCAAGCTGGAGCAGGAGGTGAAGTGTTTTGACGGGAAGAAGAACGATAAGAAATACTTGTTACTGGAGGAGCTGCTGACCAAAGAGCTCTTAGCGCTGGACTCGGTCGACCCGGAGGGTCGCGCAGATGTACGGCTGGCGAGACGGGACGGAGTCCGCCGCGTTCAGACCATACTGGAAGAACTGGAGCAACTGGAAGAACAGCCGGCCAGGCCCGCCAGCGAGACCACGATGGAGGGAGACAACCTGACGCAGAAAGGGGAACCCAGCATGATCGACAAGGAGCACGTTGAGACGGCGAAGGAGATCTCATAATAATAACGACTGCACACGTCATAATCAAGAGGGGAGGAGAATAGCCTGCTGTTTATTTGATAGTGAGCAAGTCTCAGCTCCTCCTCTCTCTACAGCATTTGTGAAAGTTGCATGCATTGATTAACTGTGTTGGTATTTCCTGCCATTCAGCACATAATTGATGGTAGTTTCAGCGCAGTCATGTTTTTTCAAGCCAATGGTGTTGCCTTCTATGTTGTGCCTGTCCTTCCGATGTCTTCATCAAAAGACTGTCATGATTGAGGTGTTGACAGTAATTTCTAGTTGAATTTAAAGTTTGAATAAGAGGCCTTTATCAATAAATGGAAGAAAAAGTATTTTCTTAAGAAATGTTACGTGTAGTTGCCTTTTGTCTTGATCAGATATTGTAAAGAAGCTTTTCTTAATCCAGTCAATACATAAGTTACATTAGTACACGACGGAGAAGATTGGGGGCTTTAAAGCAGGACTCACTGCAAAACTCAGTCAACAGAAAAGCATTTTTCCCCTTTATTGCCACAGGGTCATGTTGAAGCTGCTTTGTCACGAAACACAATGAATATGTTTATTAGATGCTGCTTTTTGGTGCATTTACTGATTTTTGCCGTCTTCGCACTTTGCCATCATTGAAATGCGTCACGCTGAAAGATCAGCAGCACTTCATTTGAGATATATCAGTTACACACGTTTTGATTGGTGTGTTTGAGTGGTTGTATATGCATTGGTTTACTTGTAATTTCAAAACATTATATCAGTATTTATATCATTATATATTATTTTGGTACATTTATGAATGTGTAATGAGAAATGGACCTGAGATGTGAGACAATCAGCACTCTGTGCTAATGAGTCACAGATTAAGATTGTCAGAATGTCCTTGTATAACTACCAAAGCCACAATCTGTAATAGCACTAACACAGAATGGCCTAAAAGCCTTAAAAATGCCAACTGTGAGATGATAACTAATGAACAACATATGAAGTACAAGAAAACATCAATCTATCGTTTAAAAGTTTCAAATTATTTTTATGATTACCCTCTAATTGTTTGTGTAGTAAATCAAAAATCATAAGCCATCTGTAACATAGGATCACTGCCTAATACACCTTTAGAAATTATGGATTGTGGTTTAGTGATGATCACGGGTTATGAGTAGCAGACTAATACATTGTTGAAAGCAAGTCACATTGGTATGGTTGAAATAAAATGTATTTGACATTCATTCTGACTAATATTTGAGTCCCTGCCAAGTCTGAAGCTTTTTTTAAGAAATTCTTAGCAGCAACATAGCATATTCTGACTACTTTCTTGAGATTATGTAGAGCTATATGTAACATATTATTATGTACACAGTATACTTAATAGTGAATCAATAATACACAATTTGCACTCTGCTAAAATTATCCAGATTGTAAAGATCCCATCCAAACATGTTTTCCACATAAAGTGCAATTATTAATTTGAAAGAATTCTTAAAACTTATGTTAAGTTGTGTATTCGCTTTATTTATATTCGCTTCAAAATGTATGCTTTTACACATCTTAAACACAGCTATAAACTGAGCATAGATAGATGTTTCTCAGTATTAAACTCTGGACATATTCCATTCTGCACAATGATGATTAATTCAACTGAAATAATAAAAAGCAAAACACATTTTCCTGTGGAGAGGAACTATAGTTGCGTGTGTGTGATCCACCTTTTACTGTGAAGATTGACATTCAGTGCTGGTTGAATTTTTTTAAGATTACAATTATATGTGTGTGTGAGGTCAGCTGCTCCCTGCCTTTCCCCTCAGGGATCCACTGAGTCATGACTGAGACAATTGTGCCCCCTTATTCCTGTGTGGGTGTGAGCGGGTGTGTTCTTGTCTTGAACATCAGCTTTTATATGCTTCACTTATGCAAATTACCCAAACCTCAACAATAAAAAGGGATTAAATGACATCAGTTTGATGATCTCCAAAGGTGTAGACACATTGATTACCTCACCTCGATGACAGAAAGGATCGATTCAAAGATGAGAAACAAACAGTAAGGAAAACCAGATGAGATAAGAAAATAATTGTATTTCTGACAATTTTAACATTCATAAGAATATCTTGAATATATTGTATCTTCAAAATACAGTAACATCACACAATAATGTTATATGTTATCACAATAGTAAATAGTCAACTGTGATCATATTCCCCTCATTATTTTATTTCTAAAAAAGCATCACTTACAATATGTACGATATCAAGAAAGAAAACAATTTGGCATAATGGCTAAATAAAAATAACATAAACCGTATGACATAATTTTCAACTGGTTGATACAGTCAACATGGGAGAAGGACAAAAGTAGTAAACATTAATAAATACATACCATATTAAATGTATGTATATTTTTTTATTGTTTATGAGTTTGATGGATTTAAAATACTTACATCCAATCATTAAAAGTTCCACAACGGTGGGTGAGACCTTGAGAACTTGGATTTATGAAGATAAAATTTCCCCAGTAAATGAATAGGCAGTTAATTGAAATTCCATCTTAATTGAATGGTTGGTTTGAGTTTCAGTCACGTTGTATAATGATATTCCAGTGTACACATTTTTCTACAAATTCACAATTTCTATCAATATCCACACTAGATTTGCTGGTGAAATATACAAGTATTATGCTGAATTTTGTAATGTACTTCTTTCAACTGTGAAGCTGTGATGTTTTCCCATTGAATGTCAGAAAAATGGGAGTTCCCACACAAATTTCCCATGTGGATTGATTTTCCTTTTGCTATAAACATTTATTAGCACATTTCTTACATTAAACATCTATTCCATTAACAAAGAAGGTAGGTTCACATTTCTGTAACTCCTCCCTCATAGAAGGACATTTCCTCAGAGGAACAACATTCATTAACATTTAATATTCTTTATAAATCAAAGGAAAGGCTTTAAATCCTACAAATCCCTTATATATGAGAACTTCATTATGGTTTCAAGTCTCCAATTTTTTTTATTTCTGTCAATCCATATTTATTCTCTCTTGTTATGTGACTTTCATTGTTCCATATTTTTGAGGAGGAAAAGCCTTGACAGCTTTATTGAAACTAGCATAAGCCAAGTTTACAGCACACTGTATGATTACAAACGCACCAGGGGGACTAAAGGTTGTAATTTACTCTACAGTTGTTGTGTGCATGGGACAAACAATAAAATGTTTCTCTGAGCTTTCAAAGCTTCCAAAAAAATCCTCCCAGAGGTGTAGATTTTATAGGGGATGCAATAAAAACACTGACTTTTATTTTGAAAAATGGAAAATAAAACATGTCTCTGTGCAGCAGAGATAGCATTAGATAAAATAGGGAGTTGGACCTGGGAGGAGCGCAAATAAAACCTTAATTGATATCGATGTCTAAAAATCATTTGTTTAATACGCGTGCACACCTCTCCTACACAGCGGTGCGTGCGGTAGTTACCTGCACACACCGGTGATGACGGGCTCGGGTCACATGTCGTTGTTTAGAGCAGGAAACTGAGTCGACGCGGCGGCACCGCAGCAGCTGCCCACCGGGACACTTCTCCCGCTAACGCCGCCGTTCAACCCGCACTCTGTCCCGGCATGACCGTGGGGAAGGGATGATTATCCCGCACGGAGCGAATTTGACGTCCCGTTATGCGTGGAAGTGGAATAAAAACCAGCTAGCTCGCTAGGTGGCTAGCTCCGCCGTAGCTCCCGCAAGCCAGCGGCGTCCCTGTGCGAAAACGAGCTAACCGTGGCTAGCTCCGGCAGCGGCCAGCGAGCCTTCCGAGAAGGGTGAAGTTGGTCGATTCCCGACTGGTTACTTTATCGCTGTGTGACTTGGAAAAGGGGGCCGAAAAATGGAGCTGTTTCAAGCCAAAGACGAGTATATTCTTCAGAGCGGGGACCGAGCGCTGTGGTGCAGCCGCAGAGACGGCAGCATGACGGTCAGACCGGGTACGTTACTTTCTCCGCCGTAGCCGGCCATTTATTACCTGCTAGAACCTCTTATTTCCAGCTTTTTACACTGAGCTGCTCCTGTTGTGTTCCTACTGTCTGTGTGGATATCCACTACTGACCGGAACCAACCAGAAACAGCTGTCACCCCGTTAATAGCCGCTTTAAAACACACATTTATCCACTCTAATGAAACCAGCTGCCAGAGAAGAGACTGGTTTTATTGAGATGTGTCATTCCGGAGTGAATCATCGTGTTGTAGCTTTCACATCGGGAATGCCAACACCCAAAACAGACATCAGAGTCCAAGCTTTGCTTCTTATGTTACACACTTAAGGCAAAACTAGACTCTCCAGTTCTTCTAAAGACAAGACTACTATACTGCAGTGGTGCATGTAGTGCCTGGAAGCCACACTTGATAAAGTGCAGATATCTGAGCAGAAAGTAGAAGTTAAAGTGACCTAGATACTGATATATATTGTCCTTATGTACCAAAAGTATTTTTTATATATTAAATGTTTTAGTATTGGAAATATACATACATGCTAGTATAAAAAAGCAAGCAGTCACAATTTAGAGAATGAACAGAAGTATTTCTGATGTCACATGTCATGCTCCAAGTCATTTACAGCCTGTTTCCACCAAATTTATATTTTATTTTGTAGTAAGTAAGAAAATGCTTAGACAAAATGTAGTGGAGTAAAAGTGACATTGATAGAAATGTAAAAATTCAAGTAATATATAGATATTCCTAAAAGAAAATACATAAGTACTGTAACTATGTATTATTACTTTATTACATTACACTGCTGCCTTTAGTCTCCCTGGTGTGTTTGCGATTAAGTTATATATAGTATGGGTGGAAGAAGTTCTCAGACCTTTTACTTAAAAAAATACTCCATCAAAATCTTATTTATGTAAAAGTACAAAAGTATTGGCAGCAAGATGTACTTAAAGCATCAAAAAGGAAATGTACTCGTTATGCGACATGACCAAATGTCAAGTAAATGAAGTTGATTAGAAAGTACAATACTCCCTGTGAAATGTACTGAAGTGCCATAGTATAATATTATGGAAATACCAAAGTAAAGTACAAGTACCTCAAACTTGTACTTAAGTACAGTACTTGAGTGAATTCACTCCGTTACATTCCACCTCAGAGTGAGTAATCAGAAACTAGAACAGCAGCATCCTGTATAAATCGCAGAAGTGAGGCCTGCTGCTGCTGTATTGGTCATGCTTAAATGAAATACTACCGTTGTCTGTGGGATTTGCATATTGCAAAACTTAAAGAAAGGTTTCAGCAGAGAAACTGGAAAGCTGAGTGAGTGTTTTCCTCTGTGCCGGTTGAAGTTGTACGCTGTGCAGCCATCCCGAACAGGTTTTTAGTTACTGTTTCATTATTTAATTGGAAAAAAACGGTTTCCACTACTCACTGTTTTTTCCACTCCACCCCTCAGTATTTCCATGATATTAGACATTCTTAGTTGTGGTATTATTTGGCTAGTTTGTCTTTTTGCATGAGGCCCTCTCAGCCAGTTCCCTTGTACATGAAATTCTCAACTCGTGGAACAGGAAGAGTCATTGTGTTAGGCTGCCTACAGTTATTCTCCTCCACCCTTAGCCACACCCTTCACATTTTTCCAATTTTCTCCACTATGATGTTTAATGCGTCACCAATGCTAAGCATTCCAGTGTTGCCCTTACAGTCATCACGTTTGTGCATTATGGCCGTAACTGATGTCCATCTTGGTGTTTGTAAATGGAGACAGTAGTAGTAGTAGTAGTATTTCTATTCATTCTACAGGCTGCTGTCTCTTCTTTTGAAAATGTACGTGAACAATGTACATGACAGAGCCTTAAAATTGTACCACATTTACTGTGCATTTTATCCCAGTTTTTGCATTGTAACAGGAACTCAGTGAGTACTTTGTGTGTTTAATGCATCCCTTTATGGTAACAAAATGCTCACATGCTTAAAATGTTTCTAGAGATGACTTGAGGCAAATTGTGCTTGCAAATATGCAAGAATAATCTGCTGAGTGATAGCATATCTGGCCTAAAGCAAACCATCCTGTTCACTCTCTCTGCACTACTGGTTTTGATGTTTCATCTTCATATTTGTATTTCAGCAACAGATCTGCTGCTTGCCTGGAACCCAGTGTGTTTGGGTTTGGTGGAAGGCGTCATAGGAAAGATACAGCTACACACAGGTAAGTAGATCATTAAAAACTGTTAGTTTGCTTCTTTCAGCACAGAGCAGACAGATTCTTGACTCTATTTTTCTGAATGTCTACATTAGGGAATTAGCAAATTATCTAATACTTTGCGAAAGAGGGTTGGAAGAAGGGCAACTGGATAGGTTTTAGGTTAAATACCTGGGACCCCCTACCAGTCGGAACTGAGGAAGCCCTTTAGATGAGAGGCGAAACATCTTCAAGTAAGACCAGTTGCCTGTGATTCAACCCTCTTTGGATAACCGTGACCTGGATGGCTGCAATTCAGCTTACTCTCAAGGAAATGTGTGGAAAAAATGTACTTTGAAAGGCATGTGTGCCATGCAGAGGAGAATGAGCTGATTGTTGATGAATCTGAGGGTTTGATTTTGATGGTGTGAGAGCAAGAGAATTATATCTTCCACAAGAAAGTATATTAATCTAGTATATCTGATAAATGTTTTATATATTTAATTACCAAATGTCTGCCTTATTAAAAGAAATCTGTAGTTGGTGGCTGGTGTGCAGCTGGTTTCACACTTTCCAGAATGTGAGGAATTCTGCACCCACTCCCCCGTCTTCTTCTTATCTTCTTGACAGATCTCCCTCTCGGCCTTGTATTAATCCGTCAGAAAGCACTGGTGGGCCATTTACCAGGCGACCACAAAGTCTACAAGATCACAAAGATAGCTGTCATCCCTCTGTCTGACGAGGAGCCCCAGGAGCTCGAGCTTGAGGTGTGGATACTAATACTGTGATGAGATATGTGGAGTTTTAATTATTGCCCTCAGCCATGCTTGACAATGTATGCCAGTATGTGTGAAAATCCTAAATTGTTATTTAATGTACCCAAGAATATCCTGTGTGTGTGTGTGTGTGTGTGTGTGTGTGTAAGTATGATCCATCTCTGATGGGCTGACAGTGGTGCGAAATGGCTTCTACATCATTGTTATTTTATTAAAAGACAAAAGAGTTTTTCTTTCACCCACATATTTGTAGCGCAAATTAAATGCAGACAAATGATTGTAAATGATCTCAGAGGAAGTTGTTAAGATTTCAGTCTTTCAGGGGAGCTTCATGGATGATGAGACAGAATATTTTCAAGTGAGTAATAACGGAGGAGATAGATTCTTGCTGGATAGGCTTTTAGACCCCATCATGTTATACATTGTTCTTATACTACAGAATAATCATCCCACACCGTTTTGTGCCCAGAAATCCTGTAGCTCAGTGAATCATTTCCCTAAACTTTTGTACTTTAGGAAAATGAAAACTGCATAAAGTACTGTATATTGTAGTTTTTTGGTTTGTATGTAGTGGGTAGGAATATTATTAGTCGTAGTTGTAGTAGTAAAGTTTTTTTTGTGGTGCACCAGTGTTCCAATTTGAATCTCACTCAATTCTCTACAAGAGACTTTTGCTGGTTTCTGAGAACTCCCAGGTGGTACCAAATTGAATAACATCATCTTAAAAAAACTAGTATTATGTTCATAAAATTCATAATATTGCATAACTTTGATTGAAGATCCTCTTTTTTCAGCTTTGCAAGAAGCATCACTTTGGAATTGACAGACCAGAGAAACTGGCACCATCTCCAGATGAATCAAAGTTCTTGATGAAAACATTTAGCCAGATCAAATCTAATGTGGCTGTGCCCATCAAGAAAAAGGTATTTGTTTCTGTACAATTTGATACAAATGTCACATCTTCAATCATTTAATGGATCTAATTTTTAGCTTTCAGTATATTTCTTTCCTTTTTCACCTTATCATTCTTTTCTATCCACTCACCCAATCCAGTATTCCCCTTCCTTCCAGGTAAAGGAAAACAAAGAGAAGGAACGTCTGGAGAGACGGCTGCTTGATGAGCTGTACAAAATATTCATGGACTCGGACTCCTTTTACTATAGCGAGACTTATGACCTGACAAAAAGCGTGCAGCGCCACGGTGACACAGAAAATTCCAGTTTACCCATGTGGAAACAGGTGGGAAGAAAAGACATAATAAAATTGGACTTATTGCCTTTTTTCATGAATATTTTGCAAAAACATATCACTGACTGTCGTTCTCATTCTTTGTGAAAGGTGGATGACCGTTTCTTCTGGAATAAACACATGCTTAAAGACCTTATTGACCTTCAGGTAATGCATAGAAATACAGAGCATCACAGCTTCTTATTATTTTGAAGTATATGATCAAAGGTGTCAGGTGTGTGATTATCAGGCCTTTATCACAAGAGTATGAAAATACGTGTTGAATAGGAACTCTTTAAGATATGAAAGATTGTATGCTTTGGGTGAAAAATTCTCCCTAATCAACATTAACCTTTTCCATTGTGAATGCTGCAGGTCCCGGACGTGGACTTCTGGGTGATACCGATCATCCAGGGCTTCGTTCAGGTGGAGGAGCTCGTAGTGAATTACAACGACACCTCTGATGAGGAGAGGAGCAGCCCTGAGACGCCACCACAGGAGGTCACCTGTGTTGATGACATCCATCCCCGCTTCACCGTCGCACTGATCTCCAGACGGAGCCGCCATCGTCCAGGTAACAATGCTGAGCAACCGGTCGCTTGGCCGAGTCTGACTCTAAATGGACTTTACCATTGATGTTCACCCCATGTCCAATTAGGATTTCTTTCAGAAAAGGCTTTACATAACTTGGTAGACAGTGTTGTTTGGGTTTCCTTCATGTAAATTGTGATCTGTGTTATAAAAATACTTGAATACTATTTATGTTTTCTGCTTGCCCAAAGGGATGCGATATAAACGCAGAGGAGTGGATACAGATGGCCATGTGGCTAACTATGTGGAGACAGAGCAGTTGATCCACGTGCACAGCCACACTCTGTCCTTCGTTCAGACTCGTGGCTCGGTGCCTGTTTTCTGGAGCCAGGCGGGGTACCGCTACAATCCCCGGCCACGCTTAGAGAAAGGTCAGTGGAACCTAGATTATCTATACACTGTCTAAAAAAATGTTTCATAACAAGTGCAGTTAAAAATAATTTTTTATTCAGCACTAGTGTTCTCTGTTGGTTTTTTTGGCCAGTGTCACCTATGTCTTACATATTCTCTTAAAGATATATTGTTGGCTATCTCAAGTCTATAACGCTAAAAACAATCACAGCTGTCACAAAGTGCAGAGCAGTCAGCAAATAAAAACAATGGAATATAAAAGCAAATAAAATCCAATAAATAAGAGCTAACGATTAAAATAATAAAACCATAGATAAAAGCAATCAATAAAACAATAAATGAAAAATCATTAAAATACTATAAAAATGGGAAAAAATGGAAAAAAATGTCTTTATTCTCACTTGAATTTGGACAAATTAATGGCTGGATTTGAAGAATTGGCCATATTTTTAATTCATGGAATATGTATCATCAAAGTAACAATAGTACAACCACATGTTAAGTAGATGTCTTTAACCATATTGAATTTTCAATCTTTTCTATGTGTATTTTCTGATGTTTCAGGGGAGAAGGAGACCATGGCTTACTTTTCTGCCCACTTTGAAGAGCAGCTTAAAATCTGCAACAAGCAGGTGGGTTTGCATTTGTCATGTGTATATTTGTAGTTTAAATCTTCTCACTCACGCTTTTTGCTTGTGCACTACCAAGCGCCACATACTACCTGAACATGTCTGAGGAACATATGGAACAGAAATGGTAACATTTTTGCTGACCATAACCCCGCTGGTGTCACGTGATGTCAAGCTTTTGAAACCGCTGGCCTATTTATACACAGGGCCTACAACTCTTCATTATCCTTTTTAGGTCATCATTAACTTAGTGGACCAAAGTGGACGGGAGAAGCTGATTGGTGACGCATATCTGAAACAAGTCTTACTTTACAACAATCCAAACCTCACATACGTTTCATTTGACTTCCACGAACACTGGTGAGAGAAATTCTTTCTCAGTGTAACTTTATGTATTTGTTGCAATCTATTTCATACCATAGTGAATTCACTTCCCCTTTATGCTTCTTGTATCCTGTTTCTCAGCCGAGGTATGAAATTTGAGAACGTCCAAATATTGACAGATGCAATCTCCGATATAATCACTGACATGAAATGGGCGTGGTAAGTGTCATGGTAGTATTTTGTAATTTCCTGAGAATTCTGTGTAGTCATTCGTACATGATTGTCATTTTAGTTAGTTTAATCATGCTTTTGATTATTGAGGTAAACATCTTAATGCCATGAATGTGTCTTATTCTGCCAGGGTGGACCAGGCTGGAGTCATCTGCAAGCAGGAGGGTGTCTTCAGAGTCAATTGTATGGATTGTCTGGACAGGACGAACGTGGTCCAGGCGGCTATTGCTCGGGTGGTGATGGAGCAGCAGGTGAGGTCTTTTACTTGCCGGGATGAAGGCAAGGAAAGGAGCATATATCACAACTCATAAAATTGAAATTGTTATTATGCAGTGTAGTACAGCTGCTTCATTGAATTTACAATTTCCTGCACCACTTACCTTTTCACCTAAAGCCTACATTGTTTGTTATCGAAATCAGTGTTAGTCACAAGGGCACGGTGATAACAGTATTCCGGCTAACAGCATTCTTTTAAAAATAATAATATTTATAAGATGTCAACTTCTTTTACTTAGGTGTTTTACCAGATTCACGTGGTAACAAGACTCCATGTCCCTGTTAGTTTCTAGGCAGTTTGCGCTCCATCTGTACAACAGATTACTGATATTTGTTTATCAGATTACACACAGTACAACATGCAGGGAACACCAGTTTACAAACAAAATACTTTCAGCATTCTTCTAATGTAGAACAACCCCCCCCTCGCATTCATCTTGAATTACATTAATGATAAAATACAAGTGCAAATTGAGCATTTCATGGAACTGGATACAGCCTGACTGATTTTTAACCACCAGTGCAGAGTAAACTCATAGAGACGCAGAGTGTAACCGTGAGGAGAAAATGTCTCTTTGTCTTCCTGCAGCTAAAGAAGCTGGGTGTGATGCCTCCCGAGCAGCCTCTCCCCCTCAAATGCTACAGGATTTATCAGATCATGTGGGCCAACAATGGTGACACCATCAGCAGACAATACGCAGGCACAGCTGCACTCAAGGTAATATGTGTGTCTAGATCACAGCACATTTGCACATATAATTAAGAGTTTTATGTTATAGTTATAAAACTTTTTGTTTTTCATATCTTTTTGCAGTTTATAATGAGTAAAAAACTGATATTAAATGCTTTGTATTAATTTAAAGGATGACAAACATGATATGTTTCAGACTTTGGACTTGTGCAGACTGGAAGTGAAGCCAGATAATCTCTGATAATAAATGTAGACGCTGATGTGCACCAACCTATTCACTAGCAGAGATGCAAATGCTGTACATGTGGACAACACTGTTGCTATTGTTTTAGGGCGATTTCACTAGGACAGGGGAGAGGAAACTAGCTGGAGTGATGAAGGACGGCGTGAACTCAGCCAACCGCTACTATCTGAACCGCTTCAGGGATGCTTACAGACAAGCAGTCATTGGTATGAAAGAGGCTAGCTATATATACTGTGTGTTTGTGTGTGTCTCCACGCATCAAACAGCCTTTGATTGAATCTTCTGCCTCTCCCTGCAGACCTCATGATGGGCCTACCAGTGACGGAGGACCTCTACTCCATCTTCAGTAAGGAGAAGGAGCATGAGGAGAAGGAGAAGGAAAGCCAAAGGGGAGCCCAGGAGCAGGTCAGCCTACTGCTCCAGACCTACATGCAGCTTTTGCTGCCTGATGATGAGAAATTTCATGGTGGTTGGGCTCTGATCAACTGTGACATGAGGTTAGTGGCTAGTTTACTTCTTAAATGTTGATATTTATTAACTTAATTCATCATGGGAATAGATGCGGACCAATACCTTTTTTATAGTATTCAGTGGATGCAGATTTGTTTTTATAGGTTTCTAAGGTACTATTATCATAATATTTCTCTTGTATTTCCACCAGCCTCATTGACGCAACCAACAAAGATGTGGATGTGCTGCTGCTTCTGTCTGACAAAGCGTATTACATTGCTTAGTAAGTTTCCCAAAATAAGTTTTAATAATTTTCCCAATAATAATTTTCTTTTTAATATTTATTTCTCCAGAGAAATTGTTCTTATGAATTCACTTATGTTATATTCTGTTGCTTATTTGTAGCTACGATGAGGAAGCAGATAAAGTCAACCAATACCAGCGCCTCAATTTGGAGGGTTTAGAAAAGATTGAAATTGGTAAGTAGTACGCTGCACTCAAAGGAGAAGTGAGATTTCTTCTACGCTGAATGAGTCACTTAACGCTTCCTATGTGTTTCTCAGTATCCTTTTAGCAATAGCTGCGTTGATTATGATTCATCATTCATGCAAAAAAGAACACAGCATGAAAAGTGGAAGTTTATAAGTGTGTGTACTTCTTTGCAGGTCCAGAGCCTACGCTGTTTGGAAAGCCAAAGTTCTGCTGTATGCGTTTGCATTACAGGAACGAAGAGGCAAGTGGATACTTTCACACACTGCGAGCAGCCACGCGAAACCCGGACGACGATGGAAAAGGTAGGATATAATATACAACTTTAAATTATTTGACAGGCTTGAAAAGAAAGCTTTTTAGATCATAAACTCCATTATTTTTCAGATACATTACAATGTATTGCTGAGATGCTTCGCATTACAAAACAGGCCACAGGGCTGGACCTACTGGTGGTTGAAAAGAGGCTGGAGAGGTGAGTCACCACTCAGGCAATTATCATTAATTCAAGTCTCTCCTTCGCATAATTTAACCATTGAAATCAACATTTGCAGCCATAATTGCACAATTTAAATTTGCAACTACTGGGAGCTTTGATTTATGTACTTGTTTGCTTCTGTGCTGCAGGCGGCAGAGTAGACCTCATGAGGATATAATGGGGATCCAGAACAAACCTGCTGATCAGGTCCAGGGCAGCTCTGGTCTGGCGCAGGGCAAAAGTTTTCTCCTCAACAAATTTTCCTCTCTCAATCAGAAAGTGAAACAGACAAAGACAAACGTGAACATCGGCCCCTTCGGGAAGCTGGGAAACTTCTCTAAGCCCGACGTCAAGGTCAATTTCCTAAAGCCATCTATGCATGTCAACCTGTGGAAGTCGGACAGCAGTTTGGAGACATCGGACAGCAACCCAGGCCCCGGAGGCCTGAAAGACATCGGCGACGAGCACTCTGAAATTTTTGACGACTCTGACTCCTATAACTCAGACCCAGAGCATGTGTGTGCTGGCTCCTTAGAAAATGTGGATTATGTGCTGCCCAGCTGCGGCATCGTAGCATCAAACCCACGACTGGGCAGTCGCTCCCAGTCCATCGGTAGCGTGGAGCTAAATATCCCCTCCGTCATCCGGGTCACGGGCTGTGACGGAAAGCAGGAAACATCCCCCCAAGTCAGTGACGACAAGTCCCCAGGGGCCGCCTCGGTGGCTGAAGAAGCCATTCTGATTGACTTTGGAACTCCCATCGACGCCTACTGCCACCAGTTTGTCCAGGATGCGCAGACTAAACCTGTGGAGGTGTTTGGAGAGCAGCCACCAGCCGCTGCCCCCCCATTAAACCCTGTAGCGCCTGTGCAGAATAAGACCCCAGCGAACTCAGAGAAGCAGCATCAGCAGGAGCTGCCCCAGCTCCCCAGGCCGTCCCAGCTTGACGTCCAGTCCACTACCTCCAGTTCCAACCTCCTCACCGTCCAAAAGCCCATCTCTGCAGCGTCGGGAGGCTCTCAGAAGAGTCTGTGCTCACAGTTTGAGGGCAGCCTCGGCCCTTCACCCGCTGACAGCAACGGCAGCCGAGTGGTGTCCCCCTTTGCCAAGATCAAGAGCTCCATGGTCCAGGTGGCCAGCTTCACCCAGGCGGGACTCACCCAGGGCATCAACTTTGCTGTGGCGAAGGTACAAAAGAGCCCAGAGCCAGATACTGTCAACGAGGCCCAGGAGAGCGAGCTGAAGGCAATGTTTACACAGTGCCAGACCAGGATCATTCAGATCTAGTGCTTTCCTTGTAGCAGGATTTTGTAGTAGTACGTCATGTAGAAACTTCCAGTATGGTAGCAGTAGCAAAAGCTTGCAATAGCGTCACTACTCGGCCAAGAAATGCACTCCTAAATTTGCCTTTTACTTAAACTTTCCCTTGTTCAGATCGTACAGATACAGTCAAGCCCAAATGACAGTGATCATGTTTACATGCACACAATCCTAGAAAACTAGTCTCATAATCTTAAGAAAATACAATTGGTCTTTGTTTACACTGTCAGGTGTCTTTTATACGGGTCAGTCACCAGTTATCAATACATTTCTTCCCTTTGGCAATGGCAATAATCAGGATATAATAACTTTTCTGTTGTTCCAATGAACATGTTTCCAGTCATAATGGCAACTGCAAAATGTGCAGTCTGAGTATAAAAAATAAGCAGTGATTGGTCAAATAAATATCAAAGTATTTATGTGTCAATGGAAATTTTTACACAGTAGCGTATTTTGTTGTTGATACATCCATATTTTAAGTCATTCTAGAAATCATGCTAGTGCACTAAGACATCATTATTTTATAGGTTGTAATAACGTATGGAAAAAGTAATTAATATAAGTAGATATTTTAGGTTTTTAAATGTTTCACCCGATTTTGTCCATGTAAACATGTCACTATCCGTAATGCTTGCATGAGAGGTTGATGGTGACACCAGATTTTGACGCGGCAGGTTACTATTCGCTGCATGTTGAAAGACCAACTCTGAATTTCCTCATGTGCTGTATGTCATCCCGTATATGCAGGTTTATAATCTATATTGTGATATAGACCATGTAATAACCTTTCAATTTGTTGAAGAATCTGACCAAAATAACTTTTGTGATTCCCAAAGGACATTTCTGTGTTAACTATTATAAGACAACATACTGTACGTAGTTATCCTATGTAATATCAATGTTGTCAAGTGTAACTTAGAAGATATACCGTTATAGAAACTATGACTACACAAGACGTTAGTAAGAGTATCCTGGTTGTCGATATGTACAGTGAGTTTTATGTTTATCCGTTCCCTGAGTAGAGCCTTCCCTTAAGCTTTTTGTATTTACGGTAGGGTGGCATCTTAATTTGTTCAAAACGGTAAGAAGAGCATTATATTTTGAAAAGATTGCCCAGTACACGAAAAACCAGAAAACTACTGGTTGGAGTTGTTTTTGATAGATTACCTGTATTGAAATAACTATTCTGCTAATGGTTGTACTAATTAACTATATGAGGGTTTGTTTGGACCGAGTCCTCGGGCCGGCGTTGTACATTGACGTTGCATGTTCGACAAAGACAGGAGAGTAGCATATAGTAGATATATATGCAATTGCACCCACCCAACTATTAGAGACACTGACGCTTTATGCACTCCCCAAACTGAAAGCATTTTGCCTTAACAGGGAATTGAAGTGGGATTATATGTATATCAGGTATTTATGGCAAAATGTACCTTTTTAACTCCATCCTTACTTGTTACATTTGGTGTACTGTATAAAAGATCATGTTCAGGGTTAACTGTATGTCATCATTTTTTTTTATTTTGGGATATTTCATCTGCAGGCCAACACTGCATCATGTGAGGCACATTATAGAAATGAGAACGTTTTTAGAGATATAGTCTTATGTATTGTTCAATATGAGTGCGTTAGAGCATTTCTGTTGCTGCTGGTGTTTAGGAGTGTTCATTCTCTACTTATTTATGCTGGAAACATCGTTATATTGACATTTTTCTTTATTTAACCGTAAGATGAGAGGTTTTTCCTCATTAGCTGTCATTCATTGAACCATGTCACAGTCCCACAGAAGTGATAATGAATCTGGGATACCATCTCCCACTGCTGCGTATACTGGCATCCATTTATGGTAAAATAATAAAAATCTGGTCCGCCTTGAGTTGGAATATCCCAAGATGAAGCATCACACATTTCATATTTTGTTTTATGTTTGCCTATTTTCTGCATTCAGCTTGCTCGGCAGCAGATGATGTGGAATACTTGTGTGTTTTATCTGACTGTGTTAGGTGAGACCGTAGCCTTGGCTGCTTCGTGGGTGCTACATTATATCATTATAGGAACCTGCTGATAGTGTGTGGTGCTGCCAAAGCTTTAAGGTAATCTCTCTGTAATGCAATGTTTTAATGCAGAAGGTTAAAGGTGTGTTTCTTTATTTTTTAAATTTCCTTCAGGATTGCAAACACTGGAGCAGTCTTTCATGCAGAGCAGAAACTTATGTTCTAAACTGGTTGTATTAAGCTAAAAGGTATAGTAATCCTCAACATTCCTTATAAAGACCACAATGCTAGAATATTGGTGTCCGACTTTTCTATGAAAAAGCTGGCATAGTTGATAATTGGAGCCTCTATTTGCAGGATGAGATTTTTTTTTGTCCTTTCCCTTTTTTACACAAGGTGCTTTTGCAACTGCCTCTTCATTTATTGTCTATGGTTATCCTCCCCAGACAGTGACGTTATCATTTGACAAGAGGTCTTGAAGCATTTGATTTGCACTGTTTCAGCAGTTTCTAGCATTAGCACCGTTTAATCTGAATGTCTGTGGTCATACCGTTCCTCTTCATAGACTGACTGTTGTCATTGTTTTCCACGGTGTACTGAGATTGTATTGTATATTAAAGTATCCTATTTATTCTTATCCTCTTTGGGTGTGTTACTTGATAACAAAGTGCACTGTACACTTTTCTTTTTGTCTAGGAAGATATTCCATTGGAATAAAAAGTATATGAGTG
Source organism: Lepturacanthus savala (assembly GCA_030544235.1). Lineage (NCBI taxonomy): Eukaryota > Metazoa > Chordata > Actinopteri > Scombriformes > Trichiuridae > Lepturacanthus > Lepturacanthus savala. Next base: position 11,607,382 of record CM060478.1, read on the forward strand.
AACAAGTGTTGCATGAGGTTTATTGTCAAATCTATTACAAAGTCACTGTGCTGGCAACCATTTGCTGCTGGGAATGTTAGGAAGGAAAATGCACCATGGGAAATAATTCCGCAGACATCACTGATCTTTATTTACATAGTTTAGGTGTTAAAAAAATTAAGAACATAGAAAACTGAAGTTAAAGTTCCCCTCCGCTCCAATTTCTCATTGCTACAATTTAATGTTTGAGATTCACTGTGCAGAATGATTTATGTGCAGTTTGACACCAGAGGGCTGTTTCCGTCGTCATCGAGCTGCTGAAAGTAGATATTTCATTTGGTTTTAAAGGTGGCCCTATCAGCATAATTTGTGACAAGTAGTTTGGAGCCAATTGTAGTCCGGTACTTAAATTTGTGGAATCTTAAAGCCGTCAATGCTCTACACATACATTGAGAATGGACATTACAGTGTTGTAGGAGACATCTGGTGTTCAGCAGTTAAACTTCTGAAATTAAATATTTGCATATTTAGTGATACTTAAATTGTTAATGAGGAAAGTATAGATGGTGTTTTAAAGATAATTCAACTGTATCAGACAAATTATAACTCAAGTGGGGTATTTTATATACATTCAAAACATGTTTGGAGGGGATCTTTAAGGCACAATGACATAATATGAATACCATTAGTCCTTTATGTGAAAATAAATCTAAACTGCACCTTTGTTAGTTAAGAAACAAACATGAACTAAATGGCATATGAAAAGCATCTTTATTACAAACTTATTTTAAGGTATCAAAAAGAAAAACAAGTTAATCTCGTTTGTCCTGTGTGATCACGGCTCGTTGCCGTTGACACACTTGTGCTGCTCCATCCTGCTCCCTCGCAGCATCTCAATGTGTTTGGCTCTCAGCCAGTTGTCTCTGGACAGAGATGTCTGTCCCAGACTCAGAGACAGCAACCTAATGACAGAGTCACAGTCAGCCACATCACACCCACACACATCTCAGCAAGAATACGGTGCAGCAAAACCAATGCTGCAGCAACGCTTGTGTTCCTCAGTCTTGGCAGTCGCTCAGACAAGAAAATTAAATATGTTGTAATCAGTTACATTAATCTGTGATCACCACCCTGCTTCTATCATATCTGGCATTTCCAGTGTTTGTCACAATCACTTAATGATGCATTTATTCAATGCATAACCTTTTAAAAGGTTGCTGTGTGGTTTGCTGTTATTACTCCGTATATAAATGCAGTGAAAAAAGAATTACTCTCCTTAGAAATACTAAGAAGCTTATATAAACGTAATCGCAGCCCACCTTGCCACAACAAGCAGCCTGTGGAGGTCCTCAGCAGATATGCTCTGGGGGTCGTCCTTCCTCATATCTACAAAATCATCCTCCACCGACTGAGAACATCATGAGCAGGAGAGGCAGTTAAAGGACAGTTAATAGCAGAATTAAAAAAAAAAAGAGAGACACCAACAGGTCAATGAAGCCTCCAAATATGATTAAAAAAAAGCCTACATCTAAAAATGTGTAAATTAGAGCCTAATTTGTTTTCTTCTTATTTATGTGGATCTTTGTAGCTACAACAAGCAGATGTCTCACCTTCGTCACTTCTTCAGAGATACTGTAGTCCAGCAGCCGAGCCACACTCAGGTAGAGTCGGAACTTGTTCAGCTGTGATGAAGCCTGTGGATGCATGTGGATGCTTCTGAGATACTCGTCCATATGGTCCGGGGTGACCTGAGGCTGTAGGTGTATCTGGCAGTCTGACTGTGGGGTCAAAGACAGAGAAATATTCACACTTTGCCAGAGAAAACTTTTTTTTGACATAGAAAAGCTACACAGACGTCTGTATTCCCCCCCCTCCGCCCACAGGTGTTGCTATGCAAAGTAGGCCCTCTCGGTCTCTGTGATTCACTAATGCCATGTGTGAGCCTTGTCTGGCATGTTCTCAAAACCTTGCAGCCTGCCCGGCAGGAGCAAAGCCTTGGCGAGCTGACCGTGAAGCATCTGATTAGTTGGATCCTCAGCTGCTCATCAGCCAATAGTTGTTCAATGTAAACACAGCCCTGTGCGTCTGACTTCTAATCAACCCTGGGAGTTGTTTACAGCGCGTTGCCCTTCATCGCAGGCCTGATAAATGGACAGGCCTGACGCCTCTCCCAGGATTGTTCCTGTGGCACACAGCTGCCGCCATGGCAACCTATTAGACCAACACACAGGAATAGCACACAGCGCATTCCTCGGGCTGTTCACAGCAGAGCGAGACTCGGGCCGAAGCCGCCAGCTGGAGGGGTTTCTGCAGCCGGCCAATAGCAGCGGAGATGACAGCGTGATGCCGGCTGGAAACAACCTCCAGCGTCTGACACGACTGTCTCATGAGAGGCTGGCGGAAACCTTACCCCTCCCCGGACAGGCCCGAGCGGGGTGGGTGGAGTGTGGTGAGGGAGGGGGGTTAAGGGTGGGCGGGTGTGTGTGTGTGGGGGGGTGAGTTTGTGCCTCATCTCCATTCGTCCTCACCGGCAGCAGTGAGCGGCCTTCTGACGCGACAAGCACGTTAATATTGCAGGGGAATTCCATCTGGTGGTAGTTAAAGTCATAATCAACCTTCTGCCACGAGATCACGTTCCCCAGGGCTGTGATGTTACGCACACCTACCGCACAGAACACAAAACACACAGGAGGTAGTGTTAACAAAGTCAACTCAAACTGGTTTGTACGGTCTAAAATCAGAGAGGACATTAACTGCAGAGAGTCTCAGTGTCATCCCCTCGTGGTTTCTTGTAGCCTCACCTGTTGTGTCCAGCTGTCCCTGCTCCAGCTGGGTCTCATCCAGGAAGAGGGAAGTGTTTCTGGCCAGCTGCAGGGCTCCACTAACTAGACGGTTGGCCACATAGTCTTTCTTAGGCACCAATCGTATCTGGTTCATGTTTGAGAGGCTCATACCCAGGTAGTAAGACTGCGAAAAGCAAAGGGGAAAAAAACAAAACAAAACGATAATATATAACTCTGTCCTCCGAGGTGTCATGAATATTCAATCGAGACCGTCATGCACTCTTGGTTACTTACAGCAAGATACTTTATCCCTAAATCAAAGTTCACATTCATGGCTCATTTTCTTTCACTGGCTTGTAGATGAAGTGCGGCAAAAAAAAAGAAAAAAAAAGACAAAAACAAAAATAAAGTAACAGTCCCGGCAGTTGCCTGACGTGAAGTTCACTCACAGAAGGCACGAGCTGCTGGATGATCTGGTAGAGGCGTTCGGTGTAGGAGGAGGCAGCAGGACAGCCGCTCAGGTTCAGGGTGAATTTCCCCAATGGGAGAACGTCCCGTCTGGCGTACCTGCAGGAAAAATCGAGCACGATGTTACATCTCGTATAATGACACGGGTTTAAATCCTGAAGTTTCGCAGATCGGACCAACACGTACACGTTGGAGATGAGGTGCAGGATGAGGTACTCTGCAGCGAGGGCATCTCCCAGCAGGACGTGAGTGAAGTACGTGAGCAGCTCTGCCCTGACGGATGCCATCTCGCTCAGGGTCGAAGACAAAACTGCAGAGAAGAGGGGGGAAATGAAACAGGAGTTCCGATAGCAGCTACTTTACAGTAAAAAAAAAAACAACCCCAAAAACAGTCACTGCGTTACTTCTGCTTCTTGAAAGTGTCAGAAGAAAACATGGACTTTGACAGAACAGCCTCTTGTTGTTTGCTATTCTACACCCAGCAGGAGGGAGGCGCCATCACAGTTTATGTAATAGTTTCTCTAAAAGTAAAAGGACATCTCCAGTTGCTTATGGATTCTGACTAAGTCTGAAATTTCCAAAAGGTTTCAAATTCATAGAAAAAAAAGCTTCAACAAGCAAATTATTTGATGCTTGCTTTTTGAATTAAAAGATAAATAATATATCAGGATTGTCGATTGTGTGTTAACAGACTAACTGATTAACCAAACTGTAAATTACTGCGTAAACTGTAAATTATTACATTATTTTTAGCTTTAATGTGGCCATCGTTCACTGAAGTGTCCACACTGTGCAGCCTAATACAGCATGATACGGTACAGAGCTCAGAGTAATAATTATATTGGACTTTGATAGCTGACATTTTCATCTTTTGTAGCAGTGCTACTTGATTTAATAAGGGGTTACACGTAAGCTCAAGAAAAGAATCTGTGGCTCTTTTTAGGCACTAAAACAGTCAAATGGCACCAAATTTACTCCACTAACACACATATGTGTGAACATAAAGTATTTTTTTTAAGTTGTAATAGCTCACATTTTTTTTCTGTTTACAGTTATGATCTAGAGAGTAGGAAAACCTTAATCTTGAAGAAGAATAGCTGAAATATTATCTAAATAAAAGAGAAATGCATATAGAGTACTCTATACTACTCTTAAGTTTATCTCCAGTGATTGGCCCCATTCTATAACCCTTGGATTGCATTTTTCCAATATATATATTTTTATTTTGAATGCATTTAATCACTGATTGGTTTCCTGCGATGACAGTAACAGTTGTTTTATATAACATTTCTTCATACAGTCTTACTCTGGCAGTAAAGCAGTAAAGATTCTTATCTGACAGTGTGGTTAAATAAGAATTGGATTTTTTTTTATCCTGGGAACTTCAACACTCACATAGTGCAAGAGTTTCATTTTTTTTGGTTTTTAAATGACAACTGGAATTTACAGTGACACATACACATGCAGAATAAATAAAGTCTACTGTTTATCCTTACAGGCGCTGTTGTCCTCCAAGGTGGCGCTGGGCAGCAGGGGGTTGTTGTGAGGCAGCGGCTTGGCGTAAAGCATGTGCAGGCGAGGAACGAGCGAGGCTGGAGGGCTGTGCACCCTCTGCTCCTCTGCCGTCTCCATGCTGTCTGTAGGGTCCACGAAGGATGAGGAGGCGTCCCTGTGTGGACGAGCCAATGAATCAGTAAAAAAAAACAAAAATAAAAACACACAGATCAACCACCAGCAGAGGGAAGTCAAACCAAATTACACGTCTTACTTCTCGTCTGCCAGGGCACTTAGAGCCGGACTGACGGAGAGGATCCCGTAAACCTCTAGAGTGTCGTTCAGTTTGAAGCTCTCCCAGTCCTCGTACACCTGCAAACAAATATTACCTCTTAATAACTTACTGTTCTGCATTTCAAAAGTCGGCTGATTAATTATCTCTGTAAATATCTCTTTGTACACAACAACATATTCGGTTTCTTGTCATAAGAAACTAAAGAAACTAGAAAATATTCACATGAGAAGTTGTAACCACAGAATTTGGGCTTTTTTTATTTAGTCATCTATTAAAATAGGAGGTAACTTTTCAATTAAAGTGTTGGCTAAATATTAATATTACTACAGTTAAAATGGATTTTGAATATAGTTAGGTTTACATAAGACGAATGTGGTCAAAAACGTAAGCTTGGGATGAACAGAAAACTAAATGTGGTGGTGTGAAAAATTTCATAAAAATCAGACACATATACAAATGCATAAAAATAACTGACTGCAATGGTGTCACTGTTAGTTATTATCAGTCCACTATTATTTATTCTAAATGAGAATTTAGCCACAGTGACGACAATATTACCATAACGTAAAAAAGAGTGATATTGTTCACTTCATTAGTAAGTGAAGAAATAATTAATATTGATGACTATTACTAAACATATCGCAAGTACTAATAATAAACTAGGGGCTACAGGATGCATTCAAAGAAGTTAAGATCATTTTAAAGGACTTTGAGGACACTTTAGTTTAAAGCAAAACTAAAGAAAGAAAAATGTATAATGGATAGATGGATAATGTACCTTGACTAAGCATGAAGGGCCTTTTTCTCCTGGCAGGGGGAAGTTGAGGTCGAGGTGGGAGGCAGACGCCGTCTGGCTGGAAGGAGCTTCTGTCTCCTGCCGCTTACAGTCGCCGTTGCCGTGATGTTCTGTTGGACTTTGAGGACCTGAGGCAAGCAAAGGGAACCGTCTGCATTTATTATATAATCTAGTATATATATATTATATAATCTAGTATATAGTGCTAGATTTATGATGCCACTCCAGGAGTCCTGCCTGCTTTCTCACTTTAGTGAGTTTCCTATCTTTCCAAAGAAAAGACAAACAAGCATAATTTGCTTCAGCAGATGGAAGTCTGCCCTGGTTTCATTGTAGATATTGATGACATCTGATGAAAATCACGTGATTTGACTGAAAGCTCTAGAACAGCTACTAAATGGCGGTAATATTATTTTGGAACAGTTGTTTCCAAAGTCTGGAGTTGACTCAGAACAATATGGATATCTTAATTTATTTAATTTACGAGGAAAACTCCATCTGCCGATGCAGATCATAAGACATTAAGGGAAAGCTCCAGAACAGCTCCTCAATGGAGCTTGCGATGCACTTTACAAGCAGCTCATACCAGTATGTGGCTCCCTCTGTTTCTGCGGCTGCGTGTCCATGTCGTCGTCCTCCTCGTAGCTGCGTTTCTGTCTGCTCGGCACGTAGGAGGTGGAAGGAACCACTCTCGCTTGACTAGAGCCGGCGTGGCAGTATGAAAGAATTAAGGAGAACTAGGCAAATGACACATGATAATAATCCGAACTTAACCGTCTCATATTTGAGGAGCTCTTCTATCAAACGCTATAATCTTGGACAAAGATATGGATATCTCTTTCACCCAGGGGTTTTCTCCAGGAATAGGCACACAGTAGAAGGTCTGTCTCTCTGCAGTCACAGTTTTTCTGGAGTTAAAATCCACCTGGGGATAAACACACGAGTCAGTGTTGCTATTAGCAACAGGTGAAGCTGATCTGAAGCATTTATGGAACGCGGGGGTGACTGAACAGAGGAGGACTTACCCCACATTCTGTCACATCTTTGTACTTCCCGCATTGCAACACCTGGGGGGGGTGTCAGACAGTTTTTTTTAGGATGACATAAGAGAGATAACAATAATAAATGCAAAAGACGTGCGCTGGATTAGAGGACTATGCAAATAGATGCACAGGAGAGGAAGAGGAAGTGCTCACTTTATCCTTTGTAGATGGATCAATAGTCTCATACACTCCCATGTAGAACTCCGGGTCATACATGTCTTGGATTAAACAGCGAAACTTGACCAGGCTGTTGGGCTTCAGGTAGTGCAGAGGGACGTCGTTCATGGATGGAACCTGGATCCGGACGAACATATTTATCATTTACAAGAGAGTGAGCTCAACCAGGCTGAAACATCGAGGTTCACGGGTATCTTTTGCATCTCTGTTTAATTTACACAAAAGGAAGGACCTCAGGGGTTCATTACCAAGGTATGAGCGTCTTTTTGTTTCAGCTGATCTTTGAAGAATTCAACCACTTTGGCCTCCCATCCAGAATTTGGGTTGTTCTGGGAAGCAGCTGAAATATCAACAACAGCATAAATTCATTCAGAGTGTCAAAAAAACAGGATCATTATCTCAATCGATCCTATAGTTATTCAGATTATACAATTTTCCAAAGCCCAAGATGTCTTCCTCAAATATCTTGTTTTGTACACGATTCATACAACATTTTCAGTTTCCTGTCATAGAAAACTAAAGAAACTAGAAAACATTCACATGAGAAGCTGCAACCAGAGAATTTGGGCTTTTCCCCCCTTTAATCATGTATTAAAATAGCAATTACGCAAATAAAATAGCAATTAATTAATGGCAACTAATCAATTAAACTGTTGGCTGCTCTGAATATGAATATTACTACAGTTACATTAGACTTGTAATATAGTTAGGTTTAAATAAGACGAATTTGGTCAAAAACCTAAGCTTGGGATGAACAGAAAACTAATTGTAAATGTTGTGATGTGAAGAATTTCATACAAATTAAGACAAGAAACACATCAAAATTACTGCAACGGTGTCAATGTTAGTTATTATCAGTCAGATATTATTTATTCTAAATGAGAATTTAGCCACATTAGCAACTTCATTACCATAACGTAACAAAGAGTGATATTGTTCGCTTCACTAACAAGTGTAGGAATAATTCATATTGATGGCTTTTACTTAACACATCGCAAGCACTACTAATAAACTATTTGTATTTAATAATAAAGGGTAAAATGAGTTTGAAGGAGTAGGAATTCTTCATAGAAATGACAGAAAGGCTACATGGTGCATTCAGAGAAGTTAAGACCATTTTAAAGGACTTTGAGGACACTTTAAATAACTGTAGACACCTCATGTTGTGTATTTTAGTTTCACTTAGCACAGTTAACTGAGTCCACTGCACAGACAGCGCTTCTTAATGTAACGCAGGGATAAATGTGTAAATAAAGCATGATGAAATATAACGAAATCACTCCAAAAACGTGCTACGTGCTACTTGTTAGGATAGTTAAAGCACACAGGTAAGTGAGAGGAGCAGCAGCATGGCAGCTAGCCCAGCATGTAGCCACCAAGCTAATTCTAGCTAGTTATCAAGACGTGAAGTTCCGGCGCGTCTCTCACCAAACATCCCTTCAACGACGCCCAGAGGCGCGTTAATCCAGTCGTGTGTGGAAGGCATCGTTTGTCGCAGACAGACGCCAGAAGTGTGTAAAAGAGCTCCGGTGAAACCTTTGGAAAAAACAGTAGTTTGTTGACTTCCTCTACAGACAGGGGTTGCAGGAGTCAGGGCGGGAAAATTGCGTCATCGATCGGAAGCGAGTAGTTCGATTGTTTTGTGTCTAGAGACCAACCGGAGTTCGGAGCTACGAAATAGTACAAAATATATTATTATTATTATTCCGCGAATAAATGTGTAATATGAAATTACAAACATTGTTTATTTATTAATAGTATTAAGGATTCATGTATTTATTTTGTTCAGTATACGTAATAAAGTAAAAGTCTTAATGCATGCCGTGTTATTTTATTATTAATATATTAGACTATTTAATTTAATCACTAAATACACGTGAGAGCATTTTAATGTTTCAGTTTATAAATGTGGAGACAATTTTAGTCTTTGGGTAGATTAATTGTAATAATGCATCATAATACATGACACCTTTCACATGTGTTTAAAGAAAAAACAATTAAATAGAATATATATAATAGAATATTAAAGTATATTATTTCATGTAAAATATTAAAATCCTATTTTGAAAACTAAAAAAAGTTCTCAAATAAATGTAGTGGTGTAGAGAGTATGATGTTTCCGTATTATTATTATTATTTAAAGTTTGCACAAATACATTTCCAGAATATATATATATATATATATATATAATATATTCCAGACATACAGAAAAAAACACTGGAGATGTTGGCTATGACATAAAATAACATACGAAAGGAAAACTAATATACAATTTCTATATAAATATATATAGAGAGAGGGTGTGTATATATAGAGTATATCAAATTTTGAACCAAAAGTAAAACTAAAGAAATAATACAATAATAAATAAAGTAATTAAAAATTATGTAAATGAAACAGGTAATAGGAAAACATGCAAGGATTGAAGTACAGTAACTACCAGTTTTTATGGCCTCTTATTAAATATATTATTAAACTTTATTATTTAATTTAAACTATTAACTACTGTGCAATGACCGTATCCTGTCTGCAGGTGGCAGTAGAACACGTGCGTTTTGTTTTTAAACCACCAACGAGCTGCAGGTCAAACGGCCCGCGTGGCTTCAGCAGATCTATAAACCATGTGTCTCGTGCCTGCGCGCGTGCAGAGCCGCAGCTTATACGTTACAGATCAGCGTCAGCAGCAGCAGCAGCAGCAGCGAGGAGGACTGCGCATGCGCCGCTGCCTGCTCCGGTAGTGGCTACGTGTAATTTTAAGGGGAAAATGGCAGATAGAAGAAATAATAATGTCGCAAATACGAGTGCGAATTTACTGTTCAGCGACGCCCCGGAGTTTAACTTTAATCTGCCGTTCATGCCGGTGAGTCGGGCCTCTGGTCCGGCGGTGCTGTCAGGAGGTGAGAACCACACACAGGAGATGTCTGACTAGCATTAGCAGGCTAGCTGTGAGTTAGCTGTCAGTTGTTAGCATGAAGGAAATTAAAGCAGTGGTGGTTTACTTAAGTCCAAGTAGAAACGCTGTCACCAAGAGAATACTCAATAACATGTAATAGTCATTCATTTAAAATGTTATTAGGTAAAGGCAAGGCAAGTTTATTTGTATAACAAGGTGATTCAAAGTGCTTTACATAAAACATTAAAAGCATCAAGAAAGTGGAAAAATCAAAAAATTAAGAATAAGAACAATCAAAAATTTGAACTTAATCAAAGTTAAATAAGATTGAAAATCAAAAAGTACAAAGTTATTGTCGGCTAAATGTACTTGAAAGCATCAAATGTTAAAGTACTTATTATGCAGGCTCTGTTATATTATAGTTTATTATATTACTTGTTTTAATCGCTAAATACACGTGAGAGCTTTTTAATGTTTTAGTTTATCAATGTGGATACTTTGGGGTGAATAATAGTAACATTACTGCATCATAATATTTGCACTTTTCACACAAAGTGCAAAACAGATTCCGAAAGAAAAGAACAGCAAGTTAATAGAATGGAAATAATATATTAAACTGTGTTTTTTATAAAAAATCAGTGTCTAAAAAGTAACTAAAGCTGTCAGATAAATGTGAAGAAAAAAGTATATTATTTCCCCCTGAAATGTAGTGGGGACGAAGTATAAAGTAGCATCAGAGGTACTCAAGTATAAGTTCCTCACAAATGTACTCCACCACTGGTTATATATTAATAATGTTGTATTTGTCACACAGATATTTTATTACAGCTGTTTATGGGAGTTGTATCAACATCATCTTTGACAGCCTTCTGTCTGCTTTCGCTATTTTTTGATTTTCAATTCATTTATTTTCTGTATTCTATATTTAGTTTAATATGTACTCATCATCCTCAATTTGCCTACAGATGTTTTTGCTACAGAGTGGTGAATCACTACTATACAAAGAATTCATTGATTAAATGACTAGTTAATCAACAGAATCGCTGGGATAGCCAGAGAGATTAGTTTCATCTGCTGTTTACGGCCAGATGTTTAAAGACAGCCTAAAATAAAATTAAATAATAAAAGTAAAAATAAAGTAAAATCAAACAGAATAGAATACAAATGTATATTGATGAAAAGATTTTAAAATTGAGTAACACACGAGACAAAACATGAATGGACAGATAAACAGACAATAAAAATGACAAAACATATGCACATGTAAGCAAAAGCAAAGTACATAAGACACCATGCATCGGGCAGAACAAATATACCTACAGTAAAAGCACATATATCAACAATTAGTAAGTTTTCCTCTCATTTTATGTCCAAGCAGATGATTCCACAGATGTCGGAGAGGAAGACAGCTTTCTAGGTCAGACCTCTGGCAACGGACCAGCCCCCTCTACGTTCAACTACTTCTCCAGTCCGGTAACCAGCAGTGACCCGTTCGCCGCCATCGGCCAGTCGCCATGTCCGCCGTCGGTACTGTCGGTGGCTCCTATGACGGGCCCGGTGTCGGCTCCCAGCAGTGTCGGCATGGCGCCGCCACCGGGCTCCCAAATGAACCCGGCTCCTCCGGCGTTTGGCAGCATGGTTTATCAGAGCCCTATGGGCCGTCACACCCCTCCCCCCAGCTCCATGACGCCGCCGCCACCTCCACAGATGCAGCCACAGAGTCACAACCCGTACCGACACACCCCCACCAGCAGCAAAGCCAGTCCGTATATTCCAGCTCCAGAGGTCCTGCCGCCGACCCAAATACCTCAACAGAATCCCTACTCCCTCAGCTCTGCACCTCAAACATTCCCCCTGTCAGGGCCCACATACACAAAGGTAGATAAAGATAGTCGGCCGATTCTTGGAGCTCCAAGAAGAGGATATCGCTAAACGGCACGTTGACTGTTTGCTCCTCTCTCCTCAGCCTCCCCCCACACAGATGCACATGCCTCCACCTCCGCCCACCACTGCTGGACCAATAGTTCCTGCTGGTCCCATGATGATGAACTACAACGTCTACGAGCCGGTTCAGCCGCACTGGTTCTACTGCAAGGTGGTGGAATCAAAGAGCATCTGGCTTCCTTTCAGCTTCATCGACTCTCTTCAGCTGGAGGAGACGTACAACTCGGGTAATAAGATGCACTACACACGCTTCTTTTTGAATGTTATTCACAGAATCCATGAAAGTCTAATCCTGTTTATGGGACAATGTCAAAACTGTCATGTGGTGTAATCCTAAAAACTTGGTACCAGATAGTTTAACTCTCTTAAAAAAATTAATTATAAACACAGCTATCAACAAGTTTTATATTCTAGGTGGATTCATTTTTTTTAAATTGATCATTCTTTTTCAGTTACACCATTTGACATTTTGGGTAAAAAAAATCACACAAATTTGTGATTATTGTAAAAAAAATGATACAAATTGACTTTTAGATTACAAGAAACCAACATGAACAAAAATATACATTTTTGAGAAACCTGATGAAAGCTTCTAAAAACTGTGTTTTATAAAGTTTTTGACTTTCTAATCTTGACAACCATGATTTGTCACTAGCCCTTACACTACTACTCAAAAGTTTGAGGTCACATGGTGCAATATCTACATAGAGGCCAATTTTCAGCAACTATCACTCCAGTGTTCTAATTGTCCACTGTGTTTGCTCATTGCGTCAGAAGGCTAATGTAATACAATTTTCTATTAATTTTACAACTCATGGTGGTAAATAAGTGTGACTTTTCATGGAAAACACTAAATTGTCTGGGTGACTCCAAACTATTGAACGGTATTATTCTTTTATTCTTCCAGTTCAACCAGACCCTGAAAATGTGATCGTGCGCACAGATGGAGGACGCTATGACGTCCATCTCTACGACCGCATGCGCTCTGCTGTTTACTGGGAGGAGGAGGACACGGAGGTCCGGCGCTGCACCTGGTTTTACAAAGGGGATACGGATAGCCGCTTTATCCCCTACTCTGAGGAGTTTAGTGACAAGCTGGAGGTTTGTCTCACTGCTACATTTGATTGGTATTATGACACATTTGGGGCTAATTTGTGATTTTGAACTACACTACTGTTCAAAAGTTTGGGGTCACTCAGACAATTTAGTGTTTTCCATGAAAAGTCACACTTTCATGAGTTGTAAAATGTTTTTTTTTTTTTACATAAGTCTTCTGATGCAATGAGCATCACATGACATTGTACCATTAGAACACTGAAGTGATAGTTGCTGGAAATGGGCCTCTGTAAACCTATTTAGATATTGCACCAAAAACCAGCAGCGTGAATAGTCATTTATCACATTAGCAATGTATAGAGTGTATTTCTGATTAGTTTAAAGTTCTCTTCATTAAAATAGTGCTTTTATTTAAAAAATGAGGACATTTCTAAGTGAACCCAAACTTTTGAATGGTAGTGTATATGAATATAATTGACACAACTACCTCTGAGAGCCAGATTGCACTTTAATAGCCAAACTTAAAATGCACTTATAACCTGTAAGTCCAGTTTCTCCATTGATTAAATTACACTGTAGGTGAAGTGGTAAATAATCTCAGACCTTAAATGTACAATTAAATCAGACGTGTTTCTTTTAACTCCAGGCAGAATATAAGAAAGCTGTATCTACCAACCAGTGGCACCGTAGACTGGAGTTCCCGTCGGGAGAAACCATCGTCATGCACAATCCAAAGGTGAACATTAGTCTGATTAGTAATAAATGTCGGTGTTCTCCTGACGATTAATCCTTTTCAGTTTAATTTAATAAATGACAAGGCTTTGCTCTGCGTGTAGGTGATTGTGCAGTTTCAGCCTTCCTGTATACCAGACGAGTGGGGCACAACTCAGGACGGCCAGACCAGGCCCAGAGTGGTCAAGAGAGGGATTGATGATGACCATGATGAAGTGCCTGATGGTAGTTCTCTTTATCCAAATTAATTTATTCTAAGTGTAGGCACTAATGGAAAAAAGCCATATTGTTTTAGTCATCTTATGTACATGGAAATAAACTTAAAGCTTATTGATGGAACCTCAGACAGGTCCATAGTAGTTTTAGAAGTGGCACGATGTGGCATCCTGATCAATTTTGAGGTAAAATACAAATTACACTGAGATGCATTTTTATATCTTTGTTTTTATGATTGTAAATGTAGCACACCTTAATTTTAACACAGCTCAGATATGAAATTCACTCTTTAAATCGGCCTGTATCTGATTAGTACAAGATTAGTGAGTAACGTAACGTTCAACTCCACCAGGTGAACTCCCCAAGGTGGATCATCTCGTGTTCATGGTTCATGGAATTGGTCCCGTGTGTGACCTGAGGTTTAGAAGCATGGTCGAGTGTGGTGAGTACAGAACATCATCACGCCGCTCCCCAGTATCCTTGTACCCTCGGTGATGATTCCTCTGAAATAAACCGGTAACATCCTTGTGCTCTCAGTGGACGACTTTCGTATGGTGTCGCTGAAGCTGCTGCAGAGTCACTTTAAGAAATCCACAGACGATCAGACCATCAGCCGGGTGGAGTTTCTACCTGTCCAGTGGCACACGGCTCTACATGGAGACGCCACGGGAGTGGACAGGTGAGGAGAGGCAGGTTCCTACTTCATTTGAACATTTTAGAATGATAAACCAGACAGAATGGAGAAATATGATGCATGTCAGGAATATTTGCAAATAAAATCCTAAGCATCACCCATGTTCAAAATGTTTTTTTTGTTATTAACGGCCATTTGAAAAGACTTGATTCATTTTCTCTTTGTAGGAGGATAAAGAAAATCACTTTGCCCAGCACCGGACGTTTACGTCACTTTACAAATGAGACTTTGTTAGACGTGCTCTTCTACAACAGCCCCACTTACTGCCAGACCATCATGGATACAGTTGCCCTAGAGATTAACCGACTTTATGCGCTATTCATGAAGAGGAACCCAGACTACAGAGGACGCATATCGGTGTCCGGACACAGCTTAGGTAATAAACCGGTTCATTAATGTCAACACACCTGATTTATATTTCACCTTCTGGTTAGTTTTCACAAAGATCTCTGGTTTTACTTCTTTCTTCTCACAGGTTCCCTTATTCTCTTTGACCTGCTGTCAAATCAGAAGAATGGCTCTCCTCTGTTTCCATTGACGACCATGCCCACAGCCAATGGAGAAACCAAACAGGTCATATACCAGTTGATTGAATTAACTTAATATGCCATCGTTGGGAAAGAGCACTGATGTGCTTCAAAAGAATGCTGCAGTAAATAATTGCAATTTCTGCATCTAAAATCAGGTGACAGCCCCCGTCACACAGGCCGTAAGCTCTCCAGCTGTGGAAGAGGAGCCCAAAGAAGATGGGGATGAGTTTGAGGATCTTTCTGCTATGCTGGAACATCTGGGCCTGTCGGAGTACAAGGGCACCTTTGATGAGGAGAAGATCGACAGTGAATCTTTTGTAAGATTTCAAGCCTGGGGGAGTTTTCAAGATCTATGAAAAGGCCAACTAGAAAATAGATATATCAATTTGTATGAATGTTGTTTTTTGTGGAGGGACAAGCTGATGTCTTTCATTTCTAAAAGCAGAGACAGTTTTATTATTCCTTGCATAAAGAGATCAAGGTGGTCGTTTTCACTTTGTCCCTTTCTCACATTCTTTTAGCTCATGTGTACTATGGAGGACTTAAAGGAAATGGGAATCCCACTGGGTCCAAGGAAAAAAATTGCCAAGTTTGTCAAAGAAAGAGTGAATAAGCAGGTATGTATAGCAACGTGTGAACATGAGCATCTGTGAAGCCTGCAAGCAGACGGTGACTAACTTGCTGTTTTTGTCCCCGTCTTGGTTTTAGGAGAAGAAAGCAGAGGTCAAGGAGGTCAGTCAAGCTGTAGCGCTCCCACAAGCAGCTGAAGAGCTCCCTGAGCCCGCTGTGAAGAACCTTCCTGTGGGCGTCTCCTCCATCCACGTCAACTACAATCAATTTGAAGTTGGCACCGGGCAGGTACGTGTGATTGAAGTGACCGTAAAGCCGATTCTAGATTTGTCTGGAGGTTGAAAGTTCTGTTATTGTTTTGCTCTGTAGGTGTCAGTGGTCTACCACGCTCTGGACTTTGAGCCAATGAATTTCTTTGCCTTGGGTTCTCCAATCGGCATGTTCCTGACAGTCCGAGGCCTGGAGAAAATTGAAGAGACGTACCAGCTGCCAACATGCAAGGGATTCTTCAATATATACCATCCGGTATGGAAATTAATTAATCTATAGCTAAACATATTTACACACTTGGTATATTGTCTAAAGAGATTTTCTTCTATCAGAAATATTTTTCATGTCATGGTTTGTCACCTATTTAATGTGTATAACATTATAGGTGGCATCAGGACATTGTGCTTGCAGGTTAAAAGTCAGTAAATAATTTTTAAAAATTTGACAAAGTCATTTATATAATTGTGTTGATCTAATGCTTTTTTCAATCTCTGTTCTACTTTGATCTCATGTTGTAAATTATCAAATCATATCCAGAAAAATAATGCTACAGTATTAGCATGGTAAGTCATTTCAACAATAAAAGGATGTAATGACCTGAATGAGAAGCTTCATTCAGTTTGAAGAGTAGTTTAAAGCAGCTGTGCACTGTCAGAATCAATCCTATAGATTGATAAATCACTGCAGGCTACTGCTTTAACCACATTAAACTTTATTTTTTTAAAAACCTTTTTATAAAAAACACCACAGTGTTGAGTGTTTGATTATAGGAAACATTAGTTCCATTTCTGTGAATTTGCTGTAAGAATTTAGTTTGCTCTTGTTGATAAAATCACTGAAGTGAAAGAACCCCCCCACCACCCACCTGTGCACTGGGCGAGGCACCAAAATACATAAACAGCCAGAGCAGAGCTTGCGTTGGTTGTTATAATCAGAGACTAGAGGCTTCTCTCTCTCCCACTTGGTCTGTCTACTGTCGGGTTGCTCACTGTCTCACCATAATAACCTGTCACTGCATATAAGTAACAATTGGCAAACAAAGTGTTTCACAAAACGCTTCAGAATAGTATTTCGATTATCATCCTCTTTATAAGTGCCGCCTATGTATCGCATCTAATGTGTTCAATTTCTCTTTCATGCTCTACAACATATTTGCCTAAAGGTATAATGAAACTGTGAAAATTAAATATTAAAGCAAATGTGTGATAGCTTTACTCATTTCTTTCTAGTTGGACCCAGTGGCGTACAGGATCGAGCCTTTGATAATACCAGACATGGAATTGAAGCCTGTTTTGGTCCCACATCACAAAGGAAGGAAAAGACTTCATCTCGGTATGATGCTCAAAAGATGCTTCTTATTTCTGCTTAATTGACAGCCTGTGCCTCCTCCAGATAAAGATACAAGGAAATGAAAGTACGTACATGATTAATACTAAACTGAGTCACATGTCTGCATAATAGTCTAAACTGAGTAGTTGCAGTGTTTCTTTACCGTAGGTTCTGTCCTCCTCTGGCCTCTCTCCCCCCTCATGGGTGTGGTGCTCTAATTTGTGTGGTGGCAAAATACAAAGACACTGTTCTTACATAGAAATTGCCGTGTTGCAATATTAAAGCAGACTGACTGGCCTCACTGAAAGTCAGAATGAAGCTGCAGCAGGCTGAGGTTTCTTGTTTGTTTTTTAGACTGAAATTGTGGTTAAGTACAATTATGATTAGATTTTTGTAAACATACATATACATAGTGGCATGTATGGCAGGCTTTGTTTGGTTTTACTTGAAAATGCTTCTTCAGTTTGAGTGACTCTTAATGCAGATGGATTCAGTAATGCATCCATGTTTCAGAGCTGAAGGAGAGTCTCACCAGGATGGGCTCCGACCTGAAACAAGGTTTCATCAGCTCCCTGAGGACCGCCTGGCAGACGCTCAACGATTTCGCTCGCGCTCACAAGTCTACTGCTCAGCTGCAGGCCGAGCTCGCCATAGTGGCCAATCAGATCGAAGAGCAGGAGAAGCAAGCGCAGGAGGGTGAGTGTCTCTTTGACGGCCGGCACGCTGCTCGATCGAGCCGTTTCTTCATCATGTGAGACTGATGAAATTCCTTCTGGTTAGTTTCGGAGCAGAAGATCCCGGAGAGCCCCGAGCCGCCAAAAGAAGAGGAGCCTCAGGTGAAAATCGGGATGCTGAACGGAGGGAATCGCATCGATTACGTCCTGCAGGAGAAGCCTATTGAGAGTTTCAACGAGTACCTGTTTGCCCTCCAGAGTCATCTCTGCTACTGGTACAGTGCACTTTATTTTATTCTCTTTACCTCACAATTCTGTCTCTGTTGTGACATGTTAGACAAGAACTCTGTTGTTTTGTAGGCAATCTGAAGACACAGCTCTGCTTATTCTCAAGGAGATCTACAAGACCATGGGGGTCCATCCAGAACAATTTGTACATTAGCCACCGAGATGAAAATAAGCCTGCCTGAAGTGTTTCCATTTCAGTTTTCCTGGATTTTGATTATGATTTTTCTATTTTTTTTTCCCTCTTATTTTCTATTCATGTAGTTTACTGTATACAGATGAATAATACAATTGTATTATCACATTTGTCTTAAATTAAGAAAAATAAGCAGAGTAGGTAGATTAAAAGTGTCTTGATTTGTTTGATATTTACAGTTTTATAGTATAAATTATAGAATTGGTCAAGTTTACTGGAAATACTGTATGTATAATCTAATGAAATGCTAACGTCAAATGATAAAGCAGCAGTTAATGCAGCCTTCTGTAAGTTTTATTTCATGGCCAAAATGTCAAAATAAATCATTTCCTTGCACAAGAACTTCTGTACATTCTGTTTGAAGTGTTTTCTGCTTTTCTCTGTTTTCTGATGTTCAGAGGAAGACATGTAACATTTCTCCATCAGGGCGAGCAGACTGTATCTAGAAAAAAAAGCTGTTATTAATCGAAAAACATTTGATTAAGATTAAATGCATTATACAATGAGATGCCGGATTGACCTGCTTTCCTTTTGAGATGAAGTAATACACATCTTGTCTGCTCATCTGAGAATTTGACAACTCTTTTCTCGTCAACATTACGCCTCATCACTTCTGACTCAGTACCTCTGTGACGTAACCGATAAGCAGTAAGATGCTTTCTCATTATGAGTTAAATTAAAAACAGCTCTCACAACAATCTCTTGAACATGTCATTATTTGAGCATGTAGGCACATACGACAAAAGTATCAACTCATGTATGAAACAAAGGAATTATTAGAAAAGTATTTACAAGAGAGGCTGTCACATTCAATCTCAGTCTGGTATTCTGAATAATAGTACTGCTAGAGATTCTCGAATGAGAAATCTTTGTTATTTATTATAATACTGGTCCACACAGACCTAATATCATAGTGCTGCATGCTATAAGCAGATCTTTGCTCCTGGCTCTTTAGCTATTTAATCCACATGCTTCTCTGTTAAACTGAAGCCGTCACCAGGAAAGGTAGATAGTGACCAGTTGTCTCATTAAAACTCAAAAAAGTCCCTTTTTTACCAATTTGCCAGTCTGAAACCTATAAATATACCAGCTGAACAATATGGCTCCATAGATGACTAATATACTGTAAAAAAAAAAAAAAAAATTGAACGGCTGAATTGCTTTTGATCCCAACCCGCTGACGGTTGGAAATCAGTAGGATGCTATTAATAATTGATGCATTTCTACTTCTATTTGGGGAAAATGCATCTTCTTATTTTTCTTTTGCCAACAGCTGACTTCTTACCATTTTTTGTACTAAAAAGCTAGTGCAAACACAGACAGCTTGTTGTATTTCAATGAGTTTGAGAGCTTTTGGGAATGCAGAGATCGTCTGAAAGGGCTAAAAAAATCTACCGGCTGAGGTCAACTCAGCAGTGAAAACATGGTGAAGAAACTGGCTGTGAGTCAGGTGCTGTGTTCAAAAGCAGGTAAGAAGTAATTAGCAGATATGTTTCCCCAAGTTAATATCAGCATGCTTATTGGATTGATGTAGATATATAAAATACAAAGTCAAGTACAACTTGATCAATAACTGATGTTTGATACGGCTGTAGCTCTGTAATAAAAGTTGTACCATCTTGTTAAGATTCACATTGGTCAATGTAGCTGTTCGTTTTTTTGTACATTCATTTGTCTACAGCTGTGCGGTGAAATGCAGAAGGACCCATGTACATACGTCTTTGCTATTAGTGCGTTAATAACGTCAGCACCTCACAATCATGATGTTGGAATGGTGTCAGGCGTGCGGGGGGGAGCTGCTCAGTCCTCCGCTGCTTTGCTCTGAGTCTTGAAGGCCTGCTTGCGTAGGTGAGCCTCGATCTCCTCGCGGAACACCAGCATGCCCAGGTGAGAGTGCGAGGCCTCGTTCATGGCTTTGGACTGGATGCACATGCGGTACTGCTCCGGCGTCAGCTCGTCCGCGCACTGCTTCTCGTGCCACATGTGGAAGAGACCCGACACCGGCGTCCGGATCACTATCAGCTCGCTCCGGAGATACTTTCTGTACAGGTGGACGTCTTCCACGCCCCAGCCTTTCACTTCGAGATCAAACCCCCCTGGAAGAAAAAAAAAAAAGAAATCCCATGTTTGATGAAACTCAATAAATGAATCCGATTACACTGTTGAGTATCATCAAATAAAGAGTCAATGCTTACCGATATTTAGGAAGTCTGAGCGGTACTGACATGTCATTCCAAAGCCGAAATCTCTCCAGAATCCAGCATCCTTTTTGTGAATCTATTTAGGAATAAAATGATTAATTATTATGGATTAATTATATTGATGTGCATTTAAAAAATGTACAAATCAAAGATAAATGTGAATTTTCACAGTCCTTACTAGTTGGATTTCAACGGGTGGAGCCAGCTCCAAATTTCCGTAGACGATGGCAGGATTGTACAAACTGAACACCACTGGATAGAAGACTTTCTTGTCTACAAAACAGTGACACAAAAGCTCAAAAAGACTATTATGGTAATAAATCTGTTCAACATGTAAAAAGAAAAAAAAAACATACTTGGAGCAGCGTGGACGCGACAGGTGTTGAGGAACTCCAGTGTAAAATGGATGTCCACATCACAAAAAAACATTAAGACGTCGCCTTTCGTCCACGCGTGGGCTCCAATATCAAGACCCCGACCGCGGGAAAACTCCTCCTCCACTGGGATCAGAGTGTAGTTGGAGAAACTTTCCTCCCTGATAAACAACAAAATCCGGTAGATTTAAATACTCATGACACATCAGGCCTAAAAGTAGCACACACATATCAAAAGTTCTTTCTCAGTGAAGGGACAAACCTTGACATTCTTTCCAAAGATGACTTCACCTCCTCCAGGCTCTCTAGTCCAAAGTAAACCACTGTGAGGTGTACTCGTCTGTCCTGTTGTATGCAAACCTCCCTGAAGACGTTCACACACAGTAGATTATGCATTTTTCAAACAAATTTACACACTGTAAATCTGTATGCAGTTACTTATCAAAGATGAAAATTGGGGTGATGCTTGTATCAAGTGCAGTGCAATGCTGAGTCACGTCTCACCTGAAGTTGTGTAAGAACTGTGAGAATGTTTCTATTCTGCCTGACAGCGGCACAATGATGTTGATTATCATTCCTGATGTTTCTACAGATGTGCTCCTGACTTTCATCAAGGGGCCGAAAGGCCTGAAGAGGGTGACGTGGCGGAAGCTGCTGGAATCCTCTTTGGCAAAGAAGAGCTCATAAAGCGACCCTTTGTCTCGCTCCGTCCTGTACAGTCCTGACAAATAAAGACAGAAAAATACAAAGTTGCACTGAGAAGCCTCAACCTTTAAGGTTGCAGTGAGGCGGTGTGGGTCTTACCTTCAGTGAAGTGACCCTCTGTGTAGGTTTGCCTCTGCATCGGCATGTCGTCCTCCACGCCGTCCTCCTCGTCGGGGTTGTTGATGATGTCCAGCGCGGCCTCGATGACCTCCACCAGCTCGTCCCTGCGGTCTTTGCGGACGGGTTTCTCCTCCGGGTGTCGCGTCAGCCCCATCTCCAGCTGGTACACCTTGGACGAGGTGAAGCTCTCAAAGGGCACCAGCGCGTACTCGCTGGGCAAGCGCGCCCCCGTGTTGACCTCAGCCTTGTCGATCTGAGAGTGGAGGTACTCCAGCAGGTCTCCCGGCTCCTGGTCCTTAGCCTCTGCCAAGCCCTGCACCCCGGGCAGCTCCTTCTTGTCCTGCAGGAGCTTCAGCTTCTCGCTCATTTCCTGCAGCTCCTGCTTGAGCTGCGCGATCTGGCGCTTCAGGCTGGCGGCGCGGTTCAGGTGGCGCTCCTCCTGCTCCTGCAGCATGGCCTGATAGTACTCCTTCCCGTAGGCCTCGCCCGCGATGCCGGGCAAGACCAGGCTTACGTCTGCCGGCGGCGTGCATTCCAGCAGGTAGGCGAACAGCAGCAGTACCAGCAGCAGGAAGAGGCCCAGGAAGAGCCAGCGGACACGGCCCTGGAGCGGCAACCCCCGCCTGGGCATGGCGCTCACATACAAGCTAGAGCTGGCAACTCGGCATTCCTGTTTCCCCTCTGATCTCCTCTGAGATGCACGTATTCATATTACTTACAATCTGCTTATGAGCGCCATCTCGGAGATTTGGAACAGCCTTTTATAATCTTTTGCTAAGCATATTTTTAGCAAGAGAAGGCATTCAAAGATTTCTGGCAACTTTCATTCCTGTCATTTTATTGTGAAGGTCTTGTTGTTTTGGATCCGATGCATCAGTCTTCATACATCGGTCCTGTGTAAATCCATGAGATAATCACCTAGGGAGAAGCACATCAACAATGAAGCCAGAATACATTTTGCTATAGAGGGAACAGTTTGTGAAGGCTTCAGTTGAATAGTTCTGGATTAGAATAAAATAACCAGATGGCTACTCAGACAATGACACTAGATAATACAGTATTACCACCATTCAGTCAACCTCAGTTATGACTAATTAACCAACCTGCCAGTGACTTTCACTCACAGCAAGTGAGCAAATAAAAGAAATGTCTGTAACAACATGTTCAGTGTCTCTGCTGGAATCATCTGACAGAAGGAAACAGGAAAGCAGGGATTAGCTGCACCTGAACTGTCCTCGCTAGCACACGGCTGCTAAACAACAGCACAGAGAAGAAACCTGGTGGGCGAGCTTACACACAGCAAGCTGCTGAACACCCACTTCCGGTTGAGCTGTTTTCCTTTCAAAATAAAAGTACGACACTCTACGGAACAGCTACCAATAAATAAATGTGAAATGCCACGGGGCACTTTGTGGAGGGAAAAGATGCGGAACAGCACTACACAATAAACACATTGTTCCATATGTATATATATAAAAATAAAAAGTTTGGCTTGTTTTTGTGGACCTAAAATAATTTCTCTGTTCATCTAAGGAACTTCCTCATTTCTGTTCCCAGGCAAGAAATCAAATTCATATATATATTTATATATGGATGTTTTATTTGGTACTAATTGCTTTTACATGAACTTATATTTTGTTAAAGTAACATTTTAGCCATTTTGTTTTAGTCAAGATTTAGTAGGTGGCACTAAGTTTTAATTTCAGTCACATAATGATCTTTTCATTTTGTTTTAGTCATAGTGAAAATTTAGTCGTGAAAAAAGTGATGATTGATTTATAGAGGATGTTTCAAACTAGGACATCAAATATTAATACATGTAAAAAAACAAACAACACACACAAGAACAACAAAATATATATTTAATACAAGACTGTATTAAATAATTTACAATAAATCATCCAAAACAAGATAAAAACATATTAAAATATACTTTAAATTAGGTGGTTGCATAAAAAGGTTGTACTACTTTAACAAATAGGACTAGTTGTAGGGCGGAAGGGTCAGTCTGTAAAAATGTGTATTTAGCCTGTGTACAGTTTTTTTTGTTTTATATTTTTCCTGTATTTCAAAAATACATGAAAATATTAATACAATTACAATATAAGGTATATTAGAATATATGTACTGTGAATTTACAGGTCTAATGTAGTGGTTGTTCATGTAAAATAACCTGAAAAAGATGAGACTGGACTTTTAAAAGTAGGGTAATAAAATAATAAAAATATTATTAAAATTATTATTTGTTAGATTTTAAAAGGTAAATCAAATGGAGACTAATTGTATTTTTAGATATTTTTCCTTATATTAGTTTATTTGTGATTTTTTTTCAGTATACACCTCATCTTTTCCTTCACATAGCACAGACGGTTCTTTCTTAAAGATCATGCAGTCAAAGCTACAACACAGCAATGCTGTTTTTCTGTGCTGAGCCTTTACCTGGCCTCCCAGGTGTAAATCAGTGCCCAGACAGATGTAATGAAAACAGCAGGGAGCTCAGGCCGACAGGGCCAGCGTTGGGAACCAATTCAACAACGTCTGTTGTTATCAAAATAAATGTTTTTCCCCTAAAAAAAAAACTGTTTCTTTGTTCAAAACACACGTTTCCTAGAAAGTGTCAAATAATATTTTCTATTGAAAATTACAGTTTAATGCCAAACACTACATACAGAAATACAGCAATTTAATGATAACTTAATCTAACAGAACATTACTTGTGACATTTTCTGAATGATACCTATGCTGGCATAATAAATACTCACCAAGGACCCATTGGAAGTTTAAAAACAAGGAACTGGTAAACATTTTACCATAGGAGCTGCTTTCTGGACTATTGCTATGCAGAATTCAAAAGTGGACTTCTGCAACTCCAAAAAGAGGAAGTAATGTTTTGCATGTTGTATATTTGTCCCACTCACGCTCTGGTTTTTAACATCTGTGCCATCAAACATGAAACTCTGCCTTCTTTCACATGATTTTAATGTTTATACAACCAGACAGCGTAGGATCTGCTCACCCACTTGCAAAGACACAAGGAACTCCTACAAGTCTCAATAAATACTTGCTCTACCGAGACATAACCTAATAGACGACTGTTTAAAACCATGTCCTACATTTATCTTAGTGCTGTCTTTTATTTTCTAGCTGCCAAACACTATAATAAAAGATAAACACTATATAGGACTGGTTGACAGCTACAGTAAAGATTGGTAAAGAGGTGGTTTCACACTGACAGATTGTGTGAAATTATCTCATACACATCCCTTCTAGATACATTAACAGGGCCCCCTAACTTCAAGAGAATCGACTTGTTTCCATAATGTTAGAAGTGGTTTGTGGTTGCATAAAGCAATTTTTGATGTTTCGCCTAGTTGCGGGTTTTCATTTGACGAATTGAACAGGCATGTTTCTATACGTCTTCACTAAATTATATTACTATATATTTTACTAATCGGTGCTTTACTATGTGAATATACTTTCCATTAACTTAAACATTGGGCCAAACTTCAGACTTAGGTGCTCTTCATGCTCAGACGTGTCGACATTTATTTTGAAAGTCCTAACCAGCTGTGCACGCAGTTTTGCAGCTAGCTTAGCGACGGTCGCAGCTCCGCTCTGATTTCAGGTTTTTTGATGTTTTGTTTCGTCGCCTTTTAAACAGGTTTCATACTTTAAAACCAGCTACTCACCTCGGCCGGTCCGTGTCCATCTCTACTTGTCCTCGCGGCTGAAGGTTTGGTGTAAAACCGACAGCAGCAGGCAGCCTGTGTTAAAATGCCACGGAGCACGGAGAAAAGAGTGGGTCGAAAGCCACTTCCGGCTAACAACGGACCAACGGGAGCGCCGCGAGCGCGTGTCGTCATCAAACACGCTGAAGAGCCGTGTTCATAATAATAACGCGTTTACTTTTAATAAGTCATTATTCACAGTATTAATGCTGTTTCTCATAAATCTTTTACTTCAGAATAACCTTTGTTGAGAACAACTATTCATTAAAAATATGACTTTAATGCATGGTAATAGGTAATAATAACAGTTAATTATCACATTTAATTTATAGTGAAACTCAAATTGCTGCACTATTGATAAGATATAACATATAGAACATACAAGAACATAATAATAATAATACTAATAATGATGATGATAATAATGATAATAATAGAAGAAGAAGAAGAAGAAGAAGAAGAAGAAGAAGAAGAAGAAGCACCCATATATATATATAATTTCTCTGTGTCATCAGCTTTCCTTTTTTGTCTTTCTCTGCTCTGCCTGTTGAAACAAACCTCTTATCTGCAATGATACACTGGCTGATAACTTTTAAACTGAATTACCCCTGAAGTGGACTCTAACTGGAGACAGATTGTTTGTTTAATGTTCAAACATGGGATCTGTTGTCTTTGTCAGAGCTGATGTAAACCAGGAAATGTTCCCATGAGGTTCTATTTTTAGTCATCCTTTTATTCATTTCCTTTATTCATTTCCGTTAAGGGTTACAGGAGTCTGGAGCCTATCCAGCAGCAAGCAACATGCGGAAAGCAGAGAGACACCATATCTATCACAGAGCTATTCAAATCAATATTTCGGACTGATGTTCTTTATTTGACAAATGTTGTTTTTCTCTGTTTCAATCAAGAAGAAGAAGGAATTAGTGATGTGATTTTTTTATCATACATATTTTAATTGTATATTTTATACAAGAACCACTATTATCACAGTAGTGTTTTCAGCCTCCTTGAGATGTCTTGAAAGCTAATTATTTAAATTTAGTGATTAGTTTAAATTAGAATGTCGCTCACAACCAAAAGTAGAGAGGAGCAGATCAAACACTCGTTGGAAATGGAAACGGTGCTTTTGTATGTCAGCTATGGCATAATTTACATTGCAAACTGAAAATGGCTATGTGTGGAATAATATTGAAACCTATTGCTGAAAATTGGAGCAACATGAGTAGATCATGTCTGGATATGAATTGAATATTACCATTATATTATAATATAATAAAAAAATGATTTGTGTGAACCAGGAAAATTAAGTTGCATTTAGACCATTGTGAAAATAAACCAACATTTAGCCACTTCAGCCTCTATCTTCACGGCTTCACAGGAGACATGAGGTGGACAAACATACTGCACATTTTTAATGTTTATTATTAATTGGAACATAATCAAATCATAACAATATAACAACGATTGCCACTCATTAGTTTACATAATCATACGTTGTTCCCACAAAGATTGCCTTTACAGTGAATGAAAAAGTGAACTGTAGTCTGACACGGAACATGGTCACAATCTACATTAAGCCTCATGTCCTGACACTGGAGGAGCAGTCACTAGTTGATACTTTTCATGTAAAAAAAAAAGAAAACATCAACCGGAGAACAAAAACAAGAAGAAAATCTTTCTCTCAACATGTCTGCGTTATTTTTCTTTGGCAAGAACGGTCTTGAAACACGGAACAAAATGGGTCTTTTTGACATTGTGAGGAGCACAATCCTTTTACAGTAGAAACTTTACATTTTCAGAACAAGGTCAACATTTTCCTTTTTTTCTGTCCCCTCAATCCCAGCTGTCTACAACAGGTGATGGCAAAGACGTCCCCTTTGAATTCCTGGGCCGGAACACGATCTTCGCGGTCACACATTAATAAATTGGAGGCTATTGTAGAAGCGGCACAGGCACTTAAAAGACATTGACACTGACATACAATCTGGTACAATAGTCATGCAGTGATACAACTTGGCCAACATGACCTGTGAGGTAATAATTAACATACTGAAGAGCTGAATGGTCTATGTTGATCCAGTCGGTTTCGCAGCAGAAAACCCCCAGTTTAAATGTTGAATACCCGTGCAACAGAAATAAAAGGGACCCAACTTTAGCATCAGATTGTATATATACAGTCTCATAGAAATATACACATCTACCAATTAGTCATCTTTTCTACAGTGTTGGTTTGTCTTTAGCTATCAAGCTTGTCCACAGCTTTAGCAGGTGAAGGCAAAGCCATCCAGTTTGCATAAACACTATCATTGGCATATCTTGTAAAGACTGGGTTAGTGGCATCATGTCTGTTGAGCGGTACCGGGCTCTTCTCAGGCCAGTTCGGGTATGACATGCCTAAAAATGAGAACATATCATTTTTCTGCACTCAGTGATAAAGATAAACAGCGTGCAGACAGTAAGGCTTTTAAATAGAACTCTACAGTGCTTGTCTCTGAGGAAAGTCCTGATTTGACCCTTAGAAGTTATGTATTTGTATGTAAGTGAAAGATCATATAGGTTATTATATTTTTTTGTAGTGTATCAAGGCTAAAATGTGGTACATGATGATGTATTTGACCTATAGCTGCCTTGCTGTATTTGCTCAAATAATCAACAACAAGTCAGAGTCTTGTCCAATACGTTCTTCTTTTAACCGATTTAACCGATCACCCAAGAGTTGGATTCAAAAGCCTTACTGTTTCTCTGTTCAGTATTGTGTAATCATAATAGATTAATAGCTTATGTACATTAGAAAGTCAGAAATATAAGACAATCAGGAATTCAAACCACAATGAGTGATTGATTCGGCGAGGACCTGTTTCAAATGTTACACACTGTTTCCTTCAATGCAAACACACATAATGCAACGATGACATGGAAATGTGATGGAATGATAAATGGGACTATGTACAAATAAAATGACGCATGGAGGGTGAGCCGTATAAATTAGGATGGAGGGTATATTCGGTATTTACAAATGTAGCATTTTTGGGGTCAGCGTTCAATGTACATTAGAAGCAGGTCCGAAATAAAACAGAAATGCAAGACACAAGATCTTTTTTTTTTGTTCACTGAGCCTCTCATTTACGATGAAATGGGAGAGATGTCAGCATCAATCAGCGAAAGGCATGCCTAGATCACAGTCACACACACTTGACTACGGAAAGCCAATCACAAGTTGCCAAAAAAGAGAGCTTGTGTGTCCTGTTTCTAAAATCTAGTAAATGCATGGGAAATTCTACCATAGAGCTTGTTTTCAATCCATGTGGAGGGGAGGGTTCGAGGGAGAGGGGCGTTATTACAGTCCACTAGTGGTGTGTCCTCTTCAGAGAGGGCGTCGTCGTACAGCAGGGCGTCGGCTGGCGTGGACGCCGCCAGGTCCAGGTAATCCTGACAAGAGCAGATCAAGATGTGATTAGGCTGATTACAGAGGAGAGGAGTCACAGCATGCTGAGCCTGAGTGTGCTACTTAAAGTCGGACGCATGCAGTGAGAAAGCCGTGCCCTTTCTTATTGACTTACATCCAGTGGCCAGTGGCCTGCCCACCTTTTTCTGATAGAACTGGCCTGCTGTATTTTGGGATGTCTGCATTCTCCGGTCCTTAAAGGCTCTATATATAGCCTCACTTCAACTACAGGAGCTTGACTGGTATGCTCTGTCATTATACTGCGCAAGGCCACATTTTTGGATTGCTCTTTTAAACACTAATTATGGTATCTGAAGGGTTTGGTTAGGGTGATCATACAGTCGAAGCACTGTGCATGTAGCTCTAAACAGCTAACAAAACCAACCGTAGAGCAAAATGACACAGTGGACATTTTACGGAGCTTTAACTTTTAACTGCAAATCCAAGAGGAATGGAAAACAACTTCAGATTTCAATGATGCATCAGCCAAGTTTTTTTTTTTTTTGAGAATTGCACAATAATGCTGAATAATTGCTTCCCCTCACTTCTTTCCTGTGGAAGAATATGAATCCTGCAATGTATAGTATAGCTTCACCATACCCGGCTTTTCACCATCATCTTTTCCAGTTCTTTGCTGATGTCTGAGAATGTCGGCCTCTTGTCTGATTCTTGTTTCCAGCATCGTAGCATGAGGTTATACCTGTGGAAGGAATTTTTGTTTTTTTAAACAGTGGCCGAACTGAAGTTTCATTTAAATCTCCCAGCAGAGTAATTTTTCCATGACCGGCTGCGGTGGAGGCGAGTTTATTGCACTCAATAGAAATGAGGAGATTCTGTAGTATAGAGCAGGGCTCACATTTCCTCTGTGCAGTTCTCTGGTCTCTCCATCCTGTAGCCAGTCTTCAGGAGGTTAAAGAGGCGTTCAGGAGCAATACCTGGGTATGGATTACCTCCCAGTGTCACTATCTCCCACAACAGCACACCAAAGGACCAGCTGGGAGAAAGCAGAGCTCATTAGAATATTTGAATAAACAGTAAATAAAATAATCTAAAAGAATAGTTTAGTTTGGAAAATATGCATGTTTGCTTTCTCGCTGAATTTTTTTGGAATTATTTTGGCAAATGTAGTTAAATAAGTGAACAATATGAGGAGGGATGTGATCTAAGGATAAAAAAAACACTTATCTTTTCATGAGGACTTAACGATACACCCATAAAAGTGGTGACAATCTTCTTATCTAACTCTCATTGAGAAAACAATTAAGCATATTTCCCATAATTTTACACTATATCCTTTAAATATGTACTTACACGTCACTTTGTGTTGTGTAAATGTGATCAAACAAGGATTCTATTGCCATCCATTTGACAGGTATACGGCCCTTGAAAATGGTGAAAGACCTTGGTGTTAATTTTAATTTGAAATCTTAGAGATAACGCACAAAACTGAGTTATTGTTATAATCACCTTGCTCCTCTTGACATAAGAGTCCTCTTCATACACGTCTCTTGAAAGGCCAAAGTCTGAGATCTTCATCTTTCGTCCTTCAGCTACGAGGACGTTTCGTGCTGCGAGGTCCCTGTGAACAAGCTGTCGGACCGAAATGCTCCAATCAAATGCCTTGTCCTCACAAACAGCAATGCATACTGCGGATTGAAAAGGTTCATTCATACCTTCATTTCGGCCAGGTATTGCATGCCTCTAGATATCTGCCATGCAAAGGAAATCAGGTCAGCAATGGTGAGCGCCCTGTCGTCCGGGTTCTCCAGGTAGCTGGAGTTTCGGTTGGCGTCTCTTCCCATGTAGCTCGGGCCAACTTTCCGACTCTCACGCAGGAAGTTGCGGAGCGACCCATACTTGGCGTATTCCACGATCAGATACAATGGACCTATTCAGAGAAGCACAGCTTAGACTGCATGTGCAACACACATGCCCTGAGAGAGGATGGGAGGAGGACTGGAGGTCTTACCGTCTTGGCTGCATGCTCCATACATCTTTATGACATGCGGATGGTTGACTTGCTTCAACAAAGTGAATTCTGACAGTAGATCCCGGAGCTCACTGTGTGAGGCGTTTTCTGATATAGAAGAAAAGAGCGGATTTAAATGATGAAACCAGTCACTCCTCGTATATCACATTTACTTCCCAGCACGCCTAGTCTTTGTCTGGCTCATCTTACCTTTAAGCATTTTCACAGCCACAGTGGTGTAACCAGCTTTTCCTTTCAGCCTGAATGCCGTTGCCTTGACAACTTTCCCAAACTCTCCTTCTCCTAAAGTCTTGCCGAGCACCAGGTTTTTACGCGGAAATTCCCACTTTGGATCCTCCTGTTGATACAACACGGTGTCATTTCCGACTTCTCAACTAATCCGACATACAAACCATAAGAGGAAATCTATCCCAGGAGCAGCTTACAGGTATTTTGAAGGTGTCGGTCTCGATGGATTCCTGCGAGCCTCTGCGTAGGTTGTTCGCCGGGAAGCTGATGGGATAAGCCTGAGCCGGCCGGCGGAAAGTCATCTCAGCAGAGGCTATCGGGGGCTTGGGTGAGTTCTTGTGGTACCGATGGATGAAGTATGAGGACAGGAGGATAGAAACGATGAAGGAGAGGAGCAGAGCCGTGGCAATGATGGTCTTGCACATATCGTCGCATAGCACCTCTGGACGGGGACAGAGTAGAGGGTGTCACATAATATCATCATTTCTCAACAGAGCAACATTCCATTTCTGGTTCATTCTTGAGACGACGCGGAGGGGACCTGTTTTCTAACAGCTCACCTTCATCAGCTTCCTTTTCACAGAAGCATTTCTCAGAGTAGCAGTAGCAGGTTCCATAGCCAGCCTGGATGCCATTCCTCAGACCTCGTTCATGACCTCCGATAACAGTTTCCTCTTCAGAGACGGACAAAATATGAACGTGGTGAACGCATCTGTAAATGTTTGCAGAAACCCACTAGTGTGAAAAAAAAAAAAAGGCAAATACTTACTTGTACAGTCTTGCGGGCATATTGATGCATCTTTATTTTCAACCGCATCACAAAAGCTATCTGGACATGTCCGCAGGTCAGGGGAGCAGGTCGAGTAATATTCAGATATTCCTGGAATATAAGAAGAATGGAAATGAAGATGGGATTAAATATATCAGGGAGCAGATTAAACAACAACGCATCTATGCGGTGGCTAACTTCAGCTGTCATTCTTGTTAGAACTTGCGTTCATCAAAATTAAGAAGACATGACACTTGTTGCTTCCTGCAAAAAGGAACGTTACTAAAGTAAACCATTACTGTGAGGTTCGCATTTGTTTGTAGTTAAATTAATCTACAGCCCTATAATTAAAATAATAATTAAAAAAGTGCTCATTTTAAAGTGTTTTATATGGTACACAGTACAATTTTGATTTGCTCTGTGTATAACAATAAAAACACACCTTTCTCAGTGCCTTGCCTCCACTGGCATCTCCCTGTTGTCGCCCCCAGGCCTCTGACGGACTCACAGTCTCCTCGCCGTCTGTTTTCTGCGCAGGACAGAACCTGCTGGTTCTCCAGACTGGCCTTGTTTCCTGTGCACAACAGTGCCAAAAACACACATAACCAATTCATTAAAAGGCATGTGGGAGAGGGGAAAACTGGAGAAGCGTCAGCAGATGTGTGCCTGTTGAATTATGTATAAGCATCTGTGTGAGTCTCACTGATTTACTACTGTGATTGAAGTCCTACATCTACCTTCATTAAAAAAAAACCTCTAAAATAGAAAGTAGACAGGTACAGTGTATTTTCAGGCAGCTCACCGTCACCGTCTAGTATGATGTGGATGTGAGTGCTGGCCTCCAGCTGTGTGTGCTCCTCCTGGGCTACAACAAGGTACATCAGGTCCTTGCACTCAGGCCTGAGCAGCGCCTCTGAGTCATTGACATACAGCAGCCCCCACATCTGATCCTGGGTGATGCTTATGGCTGCGTGGCAGGACTGCACATCAGCAGACACGTTCTTATCTGGCACCTCAAGCCGGTATGTGACCCTGAAGCCATCGAACTGCTGGCAGTTTTCCACACAGACTCTGCCAACCTGAGAGGAAAAGGGTTTAAAATTAAACACCTAAATGACAACTTGTGGGATCTTTGAGAGACTGATTAGAGAAGTCCAGGTGCTGAGCCAGCAGGTGGCAGTCTCTCAGTTTGTTCGGGAGTGAGTCAGCATTGAGAGACTTTTTTTTTCTTTTTTATAAAAATGGTTATGGCTATAGTATTTCAGATATAATTGTTTCCTTTTATTTTAGCAGGAAATCACTGCTGCATAAAACACCCTCAGTTATGGATAAATGTCGACCTTTAGTATCTTTATAAATTGTGTATTATGCTTTGCTTTAGTGAGTGATGTGTGTCACTGTGTGCACTAAAATGCTCAGAATACAAATTATTATTCTTTCCATTCATTAAATTGTTGAGAAATAATGTTCTCAAATTATTTAAAGGCCCCATATCATAGAAAGTGAGGATAAGAGATGATATTTAATTCTTAAAATTACAAATATATCATTTATAATGATATCACAACTTCAAATAAAGCAAAAACTTTTCAAGGGAAACGTGTAAAATATGGCCACTTTAATAGTTTTGCTCAGTCATGTGATATATTTCTTTTACTCTGTTTCAATGAGACACATTATTCTGCTAGTTTGACAGCTGATCCTTGACCTTTGGAAACAAGCACAACTCTAGGCCCATTTACTCACTTGTTCCAGAGCCTCTGACCGCATCACATGGTTTTCATAACCAGTCAAATTTGCTTGGTTGTTTTTGAGGTGTAAGTGTATAAACTTTCCATCTTTCAGGCATATTTTAAGATTTTTCAAACTGTCAAGAATAATTTTTTCAGCCAGCATGGATGAAAAGTCCTGCATATCATATTTTTCACTACCGCTACATGATTAAAATCAGGGTATTGTGATAGTAAGGAGTTGTGGGTACCTGTGCATAAACAGAAGCCCTGCGTGTCAGCGGGAACACGTGCGTGATGTTGGCGAAGCGGATGTGGACTGGTAAGATGGTGACATTGAAGTGCAGCAACACTGTTCCCTCTAGACCAGGGTAGGTGGTGTCGTTGACTAGGTAGTCCAGCTGCAGGGTGCGATTCTCAGTCACATACAAGTCCTTCTTGAGGACAAGCTCTGCAAATAAAACATTAAAATGTTTCTAATGCGATCATGAATACGAATTCATTTCAGTAGCCCTTAGAATCAATCACTTACGGTAGTCATGGACGGTCTCCCTTATGCCCCCATAAGCAGCTTTCTTTTCACTAAAGGTGCCTTTTATGTCAAACGTCTCCTTTGTCCATGGATCACTGTTGAGCAAGGTCCCCACATACTTATTGTGACTCTGGTCTATGGGGTAGATGGGGGTTAGATCCCTGTCAAAGACAAACAAGGTGCCAAAGGAGCCACCCTGGAAAAAGAAAGGACAGAGAGCTTTTGACTGCTACTGTAATGTACTGTTAACCAAAAATTGACCAGAATCTGTTTATATTAGTCTTCTGACCTTTGTCCGATTGAAGCTGATAACAATATCCACTGTGTCTGTTCCGTTCACATATGGCGCGTTGTCGTCCTCGTCATTCACAAAAACATCCAATGAAGTTTCCACCTTGGTGATGACGGTCTCGGTCCGAACCGTGCAAACCAGCAGGAGCCTGTAACGTTCACTCTCCTCTCGGTCTAAAGGGGCTGTCACAACCAGCTCCATGGTGTTCTCATTCACAGCAAACGGTGCTGGGCCATCTGGAGCCAAAGGGAAATACAGGTGTGCACGTGTATTGAAGCCACAAAACACATAAGATATACTATGGTGTAGGTGTAATTTAATGTCTCTAACCTGATTCCACGTTGTAAGAGATGGTGTAGTTGGGGCATATGTTGTCTCTGGTGAGGCGCCGGAGTTGCCGCAGGGCCCCGGGGAACCTGTTCTCCATGATGTGGGGGTTGGAGGTGTCCCTGTGAGGGAAGCACAGCTCCTTCATGTCTGTCTGAGCACACTGCGGCATGGTGGCATTGACAAAGTCCAGGGTGATCCGCAGGGGGTTCCTGTTGACGCACAGGTGCTTCTTGGTGACGCTGGGTAACACCATGGCCTGCAGGTACAACTTCTTCACAGACCATGAAGTCTGAACTGATGAGACGCACAGCAAAAACAAATAGAAAACAAGAGGCATTTTAATCTCAGGCAGTGCTCCTTTTGATGACTCTGCTCTTTTTTGCTCATATGCAATTACATTATCACCCCGAAGGCAGCTGAACACGGAGCCAAAGCATTATTAGTATGCAAAGAGCGTAAACGTCAAGGAACCAATTTACTCCCGTGTGTAGAGAATACCTGGCAGCGGGTCACTAACAACAGGACCATATATTACCATTTAAATGCTCGCATCCAACTCACATAGCAAAGCAAAGTCGCTCTCCTCCAGGGTTTTGTTTAAAGACAGTATCCCAGTGTTGACGTCCAGACTAAACCAGGAGCTGTGGGGCACTCGTCTGATGGAGCTCGTCCAGCACAGGTAGAAATGTGGCCGCTCGGAGTCGTTGTCCAGCATGGCGTGGACCTGGAGGATCGGCGTCCCTGCCGACTGGCCGACATAAACCGTCTCAGTGTACTCATTCTGAGGGAAGTACAGCCCTGTAGCTCCTGCAGAGAGAAGACACAAAATCACCAGATGTTTAAAAGCAGGCGGCATTACTACAGACACCCCGTGTTATTACAGAGGAGGATAACATCAGTTATCAGACATCTCTTTCTGCATATTTAACCGTGACAACAATACCATCTGACAATGCTTCCTGGACACTGAATGAAAACTGACATGAATGTGGAATATGAGTTTTTTCCCACCCCCCTCTTCTGATCTTTCAGCGCTTCGTTAGCGGAAATTGAAAGAAGGGCTCAAATGACACTTATACAGCTCTTTTAATGAATTTCTCATGTGGTCAATAACATGTGGTTTCCGTTTCTCCTTGTGGTCACCTTGAGAAGTTTAATTACAAAGGATAACATGATATGGAGGAGAAATGAATCATTACCTGCCAGAGGGTGTATGCATATATGTGTGTGTAGGGGTAATCTATACAGAGCTAAAGCAGGCTGTGTGTTTTACAGGAAAATGGAGATGTGAGTGTTCCTCCTGTAATTATACCCCTGTTATGTTCCTCTTTGACGACGGTAGGCGACCATTTAGGGAGCGCACTAATGTCATTAGCAGACAGCAAAACTAGATTTTCTATTTCTGTTGGTGCAGTTGAGGCCTCGGCTCTGGTTTCAGACATTGATTTAATTTTACAGGGGCTTGGATGACAGGAGGCTGAACTGATGGATAAAATGTGTCCGTCCTTCCTGAAGGATGGAGATACACTCGTCGAGGCTGCAGCCCTTTTTATTAAATGTTTTCCTGAAACAAAAACAAAGAGCAGGCTTTAACTTGTTTGTTAAAGCTGCCGGGATGAGGTTTCATGACTGTTCGTGGGGATGATAAGCCATTTCCTAAATGTATTGCAGACAAATCGGGTTCATTCATGTTCATGCTTATAAAACGTTTCCTAAATGAGCTATTACAGTATCTTTAAGGACACTGTATGTCCTATTTGACCCCTTTAAATGAAATAACCTAATTAGACATTTCCCTATAACTGAGAGGGAGAAAGTTTCCATGAAGAATTTGTTCAGCTGTGTTATGATTGAGAGTTTTTTTTTTTTCATGCACAGCCTGTTTTAAATCACCTCATCTCAATAGGATTGAGATCTGTGCTTTTGACTTGGCCAGTACAGAACTCTCCAGTTCTTTCTTTTGAGCTGTTCCTCGGTGGATTTACTGGAATGTTTTGGGTCATTGTCGTGTTGCATGATCCACATCAGCTTCAACTTTTGGACAGATGGTCTCAGATTTTCCTTAAGCACCCTTTGACGCAATAAAGAATTCATGGTGGATTCGATGATGGCGGAGCCGACCAGGCCCTGCTGCAGCAGAACGGACCCGAACCATAAAATTTCCATCCCCACGCTTCACAGCAATGGATGCAATCCATAGCAATGGATGTGGTATTTAGCCTTGATTAAAATGAGGTTAATTAAATTGAAATGTTTGTTCTTGCCTGGGCTGGATGGGACATGATGTCATTCAAAATGAATTTTGGGACATTCCCAAGTTTGAGAGATCCAAAACTAGAATTTGGGAAAATGAAAAAAAAAGTTTTCTCCTCAGTTAAACTTAAAGTGCAAAAACTGGTTAAAACATTAAAAACATTCAATCTTTATTTTTCTGGTTAATAAATATTGTCATTATTTTAAAGTTTGTCTCCTTGATTCCTTATGGATAGTGGGCCTTATAACTTACTGCAGTAGTACAACACAGCATATAGTACCTGTTAAATGACATGGAAACACTTTAAATATGATACTCAGCAACAAATAAAGAGCACACACAGCAAATAATGGTTTTATGAGAGAAAATATAGGAAATAGATTGAAAGACATTCATAGAGTTTGAGTGTAGGTCCTCCTTTATACCTTTTGTTGCCATTAGAGGGAGCCATTATCATTCTGAGTGAGGCCAAAATCAGTCAGTGGAAAAATTCATAT
The DNA here is from genome assembly GCA_030544235.1 of Lepturacanthus savala. Classification (NCBI taxonomy): domain Eukaryota; kingdom Metazoa; phylum Chordata; class Actinopteri; order Scombriformes; family Trichiuridae; genus Lepturacanthus; species Lepturacanthus savala. The sequence goes on from CM060478.1 coordinate 11,645,002, forward strand.
ACGTTAAAAAAATGATAAACATCTTGGCTTCATGTGTATTTTTTTAACAATCTAGAGAAATCCAATTGTTTTCTCCAGTCCTAACGTTAATAAATCAAAATGTTTTTTTTTAAACTACGGAAATCTTACACACGACACCATCATGAATCAATCAGAACAGATGACAGCGGCTCTACAAATAAAACCAGAGAGTCCAATGTGTTAACCAGTGGGGGCTGAATGCATTTATGAATACTGGCCTTGGCTTGAAGCCACAGTGGCTGGACCCCCTGCAACACAATTCGTTTATATCATTCAAAATTCAATTTCTTTCCAGGACCCAAGCCAACAGAAAGCAAGCAGTTTACATCCAAACTAATTAATTGAATGGATCAAGCAGACCCCTCTGAGCAAATGGCATCTTTGGTCTGTGATGCCATGATGACCATTTTCGAAAAGCATGACTCATTACCTTCCCTAAATGATGCACAAGAATGATGGAAATACAGCTAGTAATGATGTTTCACCTCTCCTGACCATGCAAGGGTGAATGACTGGAAGATATCAGATGCAGCAGTGCTCTAATTTCACTTCTCTGTGCCGGGCACTGCCAAGAAAATCTTTTGAGACAGTAAACTGTTGTTTGGAACAGCCGTGGCCTGCTATAACTCAATGTGTGCAAACATGACCATCATAAGCAGAATTTTACAGCCTTCAAACACCTATAAAAGGGATGCTCGGCTGCCTTGAACAGTGTCATTTCTTCAAAAGCATGAGTAAGTAATTTCGCAAACAAAGGCCATGTTTGAATAGGAGGACTCTCGTAGCAAGCCATGTTTGCATTAGATATCATTTACTGCTGAGTGGATAGTGAAATTGAACATGTACAGCACTAAAAGATGCGACACACACACACACACACACACACACACACACACACACACAATAATAGCACGTGCTGTCCTCTTCCTGGTTGCCCTTGATATTCTTCCTTGGGATAATTAAGGCCTCTGTCTACTATTTTTTTTTACTATGGAAGGACAAAAAGGACAAGAGCTCATCTTAAAATCTGAAATCGTGGGCTCAGCCCGCCACAACAACCTAGCCGTGTCTCGGACTGGTCTGAGCTGATAGGATGGGACGCCCTCTCCGTTGTCCCAGACAAAGACAGGAACTCAATTAGCTCAATGCGTGCTTCGGCTGATAGATTTACCAGCTATGAGCTCATGTGCTAAAGGAACCAACTGACTTACTAATCCACCTCTGTGGAAGTCTTGACTGGAAAAAAAAAAACAAAAAAAACGTAGATCCACTTTTCCTCACCCAGACGTCCCCACTGAACATCCTTGAGGAGCATGGCGGATCAGGAAAAGTGTATCTGCTATATGATTCATCCCCTCGCTGCTAATCTTGTTCGTGGACTGGAGATCCGGCGGCGCGAGCTCAGCCTATGTGATGCCCTCTGTCTCCCTCAAGGACAACGTGCGCTTCATCTGCCCCTGGTAACGACCCATTGGAAAGGCGGTGTATCTGGCGGCAGACCAATCAATAACCATACTAATCAACAGCGATGCTGATTGTTTTCCACTGATGAGACAGACTGGAGGGAAAAGGCCGACGGCTGCGTGTGTGCAATCATCCCCGTTGCACGTATTAAGGACCCACTCCTTTAGAAATACTACATCTAACACGTGGGTTTAATTTCACAGCCATACGCAATTTGGTCCATCAATATCCACAATTTCAAATAATCCACCATCTATTACAAAACAGCCCCAGCCAGCAGCACCGAAGCCCATTTCACTGAGTTATATCAAAGTGATACAAACACAATAAATATCATAATCACTCTGAAACCTATCATGATTACTCTGCTCCCAAAGACGTAACAGTTATGGGAATTCTTCTCTCCAAGGATTCAATTAACTAAAAAGCTGCACATTGACTCATAACTCCACTTATGAAACCTATTATTGAATATAATGTTATGAAATTTCTCCCACATGGTTTCCTGTGCCACTATGCATGAGTGATACCGTATCACACTGGATCCAAAGGCTCAACATAGCCTTGATTCCGATGCTTTTAAAACAATGAGTTTGTAATATGGGAAGGAAGTCATTTCCTGTCATGATGACAGTCATCAAACTTTTCATCAGAATAATGTGATATCTGATCATGCGTTGTCCTGCTCTGGTTGGTGGAGGTATCGAAGCTCCAGGTAGTTTACCGTGGTGCGTGCCATAACATAATAATCAATTACCTCATAATGTAATCCTATTAGCCCTCAGAGAATACAAGAGCTGAGATCCAATGAACCATGTTCATCAGTCATCAAGAAATCTAATAGAACATCTCCTCAGGGGTTTGCTGCTAGTACAAATTCAGTTTAAGAATTCCTGTGGGAATGAGAGCGACATCAAAAATTGAACACATGGTACATCATATAGCTCCAGTCTTTGGGTTTTGACGCAGGAGTCATTAGGCTGCTCTGATAAAACATCTCTACCCTCATCAGAGCAGTAGTTAAAAGCTATCTGATGCACTCCCAAAAGCAGGCAGATATCATTAGAGCCTGCAGCAAGATACAGTACTTGATGTGGTCTGACTAGTGTTCATCTCTTCACTTCTCAGTTTGATATTTTCCCCTATTAACAGCATCCACATAAAGAACACACCTCTACAACCATTAGCAAGGGAAACAGACCCTCCAAAGCTTTACAAGACTGCAGCCGCACTTACAGCTCCGTGAGGATGTACTTAGACACAGAGGTGCTTTGTGTAAAATGCTAACATCAGCATGCTGACAATGTTCACAACGGCAATGCCAATATACTTAGCAGGCAGTGGTGGAAAGCAACTATGGACATTTACACAAGTACTGTACTTAAGTTCAATTTTAAGATACTTTACCTGAGCATTTCCACTCCATTTCACAGGGTAATATTTTTTTTTCTACTACACTACATTTATCTGGCAGCTTTAGTTACTTTTCAGATAAAGATTTGATACGTTTACATTCTATCAAGCTTTTAAAATACAACACACTGTTAGAGATAAAACCGGTGATTTGGCAGTGTTAGTCAGGGTCATATTTCAGATGTCTGTTAGCTGTTATTGGGTCCATCAAACAGCGAATTTTCACTCTAAACTTCTCCAGTGGTTTCATTTTAAAAACTGTGCAAGCAGTTATCCAGCAGTTGCAACAGTAAAACTCTGCTTTCACACTGATGCTTGAGTATTAACTATCTAATTATGTTATATATTATAATATATAAGTCAGAAGGACCAAACCAACACCTTTAATGCAATACTTTGAGAAAATTATGCTCCTAATACTTATATGCTCAAGTATGATTTTCATGCAGGACTTTGACTTGTAATGGAGTATTTTTACTTTGCTGTATTAGTACTTTTACTAAAGTAAAGGATCTGAATACTTCTTCCACCAGTGTTATCAAGTCTAATAAACACCATCTACCATTCCCCCTACCGTCCACCATTCTAGTTAGCTAGTAATGATGTAGCAAGTTAGCTAAAGACAAAGTATCCTGGTAGGAACGTCATTCATTTCACATTACAGTGTTCACTGATTGACCAAGATTCAACTTCTGGGACAATGAATGTTGGTATAAAATGAATGGCAAAAGCTGATGAGATATTTTATTTATATTACTGTCATTGTATCACAAGGTTTGTCATGCTAATAAAAAATAAGCCCAGTGAATTTAATTCCATTTAATCGTGGACTCTTTTTTTCAGTTTGCATTTCCTCATCGACCTTGTTTTAGTATCTTTACCACAATGATTCGGTCATATCTAAACAAAAAACAGCACGTGTTGAGCTGTAACTCCTTGTTCCACTCGTCTCTGCACTGCTCGTTGTGTCGCGTGTCAGGTTTCACAGTAAATCTGATAGATTACAATGTGAAACAAAGAGGAATGCTGCCTCATGGCAGAGGAAGGAGGGTGCTGACTTCCTGGCACTGGCAGGTGGAGAAAGCAGTCAAAGGCCAGTGGAAAAATAATTTCCAGCGTGTTTACCCACTTCAGTTAAGTGAAGGATCAAACAAGTGGACACGGTGTGTGCCGGGCTAGGATTGGAAGAGGATGGGGAACATTGTCTCTGTGACAGGGGAGCTTAATAGGAAATTAGGTAGCGATTTTGACATTTTGTTAACGGTATTTAAACCGATAATATAAATATTTTTTTCCCTAATGAGCTATACTAATTTTAAACCGCAAAATACAAATTTCTCTCATGTCCAAATCTACAGTGTCACATGCACCTTGTGGATTCAGACAAGCTCTTTTGTTTGGTTCATTGTAGTAAATGATGGGTCAACACACACAGCGTGCACCGCTAGGCAACTGGAAAATAACTTGTCAAGACCCATGTGAAACGAGAGGACTAAACGCCCTGAGGGCGAAATTTCAATCAATGTCTCCTTGTCCTTTCACCACAGCAAATTAGATTCTAACCATGCATGAGGACGAAGTGTGACCCTGAACTGACTAGAGAATCAGACAGAGAGCTTTGACAGGTAGGAGCAGCATCCGTGTAACAGCAGCAAAACAATTAGAGGCTGGCACTAAGACTTCCAGACACTCAGTAATAATGAATCAGATATGACATTGAAAAAAAAAAAAAACACATCAGACCAGTTCAGTTTGGACAAAAACTTTACGGGTTGGTGCTTTGTTGCCAATATTTTTGTTGTTAGTTAATTATTTTTAATAAATGCAACATTTGGCTATAGAAGGAGCTTTAATTGAAGATCAAATGGTCAAAATTTGAAAGGCTCAAACAGCTGCGTCAAGGCTCTAAATCTGATAAAACTTGGCGAGACAGTGCACAGCTTTGCTGAACAGGTGCCAGCATCATGTTTACAGTATGTGGTGTATGATTGCTAACTTCCTCTTTTTCTTTTATTGTTCATTTTTCTTAAAAAAAAAAGTATTCATAGCTTTGACTTTCCTTTTTTTGTCTTGACATTTTTGAGTTGCAGCAGTTGTAATTTCTAGAAACAGATCTGGACGTACAATTGGCCAAAATGGTCTCTCAGGACTTATGGGAGTTTGTCGGACAGTAAACAATAACCAACTAGAGGCTAATTCTTTTTCGCACGTAGCCAGCAGGTTCCGCGACTGCAGGAGTTGAAGCTTTTTATCCGTTCAGAGGCCAGGGAGGTTGGGGTGAGTTGGGTGGAGAAAAGTTAAGGCCAGATGTTTTTTGAATGGGGCATAGATTTTCTGGTTTTAGATCACATAGTGAGGTAATAAATTAAAAACACCCCCACAAAAAATATTAAATAGCCATAGAAAGGTAGATAATATAGATAATATGTAGATAATATAATCAGTGGCAGCCTTGATTTAACCCATTTAAGCCCAGATTTCATGCATACAATTATATCAGTTGAGTCATTAACAATCATGTTATATATCTATTTTTTTTTTCCATTTTTTACTATTTTCTTTGCAGAAAATAGCATTTTAATGGATATTATAGTTGCCATTTGCACAAATGTTCCCATAAACAAAAATCTATTTATCCCATCTACAAAATTCTTTTCTTGGGGATTATTCTAGAGAGTTAAATTATTAAATAGACATATACACGTCAGGGTTGAAAATTATAATAATCTAAATAAAACAACCCCTTTGAAATGAGCAGAAATTTGTTGACGTCATATGAGAGGAAGCATTGGAAATCATTTTTTTTTTGCTTAAAATGGAAAAAGTTGTCTACTATCCTCAGAAAAAAAATCTGTATGAACAACATTTTTATTTTTTAGTTTTTATTTAGTTTTATTTTTTAGTAGTATAAAATGGCAATAAATTCTATTCTATTCAGTCATATGCATAAAGGCTCATAGGCTTTAATGGGTTAAGGTATAGATCAGTATTATTTCCTCCCTAAAACACAAAGACCTAAGATGCTGTTTACACAACATAACATAAAAGATGAACTCCTCATGAAATAACTTGCATTATGATGTTTTCTAATTATAAAATGAGAAATGTAATGACAGCAAGAGTGGAAAATTGACAAGATTTATGATGCTTCTATAAGCAACACAAGACAAAAGCTTTACTGAATCAAATAATGCAATAAGGAGCTAAATCAAATAGCAGCATGCATCAAATGAGATTTATTGGTCTGGTTCCTCTCAAAAAGCAAAAGATGCTAATGAAAATGATCATTCTAATGCAAGGAGAAGGAGGAGCAGCTAAAGAGGCTGCAAACATGGCTTCCTCTGGGACATAGGAGTCATCACTGGGGATTACCTCTTGGTTATGGTTTCAAAGGTCAGAGGTCAAAGCAGGGTCAAAGATACGGCAGCAAGGTCACGGCGTTAGATAAACGGGTCGATGCTTTTATGTGAAAACATCTGTGGCTCTTCTTGTGGAAGTGATGGATTACATGTGAGTGTCTGGTAAAAGGATTTGGTTAATTTCAATAACGGCTTTCATCAGGTTCGTCAAGCAGGTACCATTGAGTTTGAACTTTAAAGATTTTGTTTAGAGGGCGCCCTGGCAGCTGAAGGGTTACAGTGCAAACCACATAACAACAACGCCTCTGGTTTGATTCCCTTTCCCCTTGTGTCCTCTCTGCTTCTCCACTATCACCGCTCCATTAAAGCCAAAAAATGGCCTAAAACACAGTAAAACAGCTTGATTTTCTCTGTAAAGCTGCCAACCAACACTCTAGACCTCCATCAGTTCATTAAACTCCTAAATCCTTAACCAACCTCCATGTTAGATCCTCAGTTGCAAAATTGCATCACTTTTAGCTATCCTAAAAATTTTATTTTTTAAAGACCACATTTACATACAATGGGGCCTGTCTCACACTGTTATTAGTTATTACATGTGTTTATGGGTTCCACACTCTGGAGATGAACCCACATAACCTATGAATCTCCTTTACAGGATTAAATAAATCAATTGCATCAGAAGTTGTTTCAGCAAGCGCTCAAAATGCACACCAGTCCTCATGCCTTGATTCGTTTCCCAAATGAGTGCATTAAAACATTCCTACTTCCATACTCTACAATCTTAACTGCAGAGGCAAAGAGGCATTCCAGCCTCCAATTCGCTCTGATTTATTCCTTCTGCTCTGCCGCTAAGTGCAGGGTGACGTTGCTGCTCGCCACATTTAAAAATGCTGATCACTCTTATAGTGAACGCTGATTGCCAATTTCCTTTGTTTGATTACCTCAGCAATAAAAAACAAACTAATCCCTAACCTGTAACCTGGAGTATGAGAAATACTCACTATTGCATCTTTTTGTTTTATTTAAGATATTCTAGACAAAGAATGCAAACAAAGTAAGACAGAGTCGAACAAAGACCATGAAGACATGGTGATGAAGACAAGTGGTTCATATTCCAAGTCGTGTGATAGAATAAATCAGAACATAATTTAATTACTTAGAAAATTAGTACTGACACATTTATATTAGGGCTGGGTGATATGGACAAAATCAAATATCATGATTTGATCAAATACCTTGATATTGTTACAATATTGTAGGGATGACTTTTGTTGCTTTCATTAAATATTTAAAAAAATGAGCTATCTGACAAATAATTATCAGCATTGTGAATATAATGACTAAGTGGACAAAGGAAAATAGTAGAACAGCTAGTCTGGTTAAAATGACTGTAATTCAGCTTTTACCAGAAAAAGACAACACTTATGCCATATCATGATATTAATGAATAATCTAAGATGATATCTACGCTCTTATCGAGATTTTTGATATAATACCACAATACATTGCCCAGCCCTATTGTTTATAATAATTTGTTAAGTTTTATAACTTCCTAAGAGGTTTTGCAGTAAAGCGCTGTGTTGTCAGCAATCAGAGCATCGTCCTGATCATACGCAGGGAAATCAAATCCGATGTGTTATTTTGAGGGCAGTCAATGTCCAACCTGCAAACCAAACAGCGGTGGTGCACTTGTACAACAGCCGATATTTTCCTAAAGAAAACAAACAGCCAGTGTTTACCCAGAGATAGGAGCAGCTGCTGCACACCTGCCTGCGGCTCGCTTCTTCTCCCCTGAACCAGTGGAGGTCTTTTGTTGCAGCGAACCGGCAGGTGAGGAACGCCCGCGTATATGTATACAGGGTGTAGATTTCAGCACCTATATAATTACCATCACGTCCTTGACATTCACAATCGAACTAGACCAACTGTGCACGTCTATTAATATCAGAAGAAATGCATCAGTTCCTGTATGTGTGATGTGGACCTACATCAGACCTTTGTGCACTGAGAACTACACAAAACCTCTGTCACAATGCAAAAATAATCAGAGGATAGCATATAGAACTGGCACTTTAAAACTTGCATTAATCAATTTAACAACACTGCAAAAAAAATCATGTCCCTCTGATTAAATAGGCTTGAAATTTATTGGTAACTCTAGTTTTTGCAGACATGAAATCACACTCCTTCACGTGGAAATTTACACCTTCTTCACATCTGAATTCCACTTGAAGACTCTGGCTATCATCTTACTTTAACATCCCTGATGAAAGCACTGACGGGAGCCTCCGTTAAGACCACTTTAAAGTTCTATAACAAATCCAGGAATTCCACACAATGGCCTATATTTGTCCAAGCAGCACATCTGACATGCTTGCTGCACACTGAGATTTGCGCACTCCTGAACTATGAGAGACACTTTAAATATAGACCGCATGAGAGGGCAGTGTTGGTACAGTTGGGCTGTGGGATTGTGAACGGGATTATAATATTATGATATATGGCTGTATTCATTTGACTCAAGGTTCCAACGTGCCATACCACACATAACAACCAGCACACAATGCAAGTAGTATCACTATCTACAAGCTGAAACAGTGCTTGCATTGTGCTTGCAGCATTTCTCGGAAAGCCTTAAAACTCACTCAAGCCTCCAAAATGTTGGAGATTTTAACAAAGAAATTGAGCTTTAACCCCAGCGAACTAATTCATCTGAGATTCCATTGCCATCTAGACTTCAGATCACTGGCTCCATTTGAAACAGCTCAGAAATCTTTCCTCTCTGCATTTCTCTTCATCCTTTTTTTTCCCGCCCATGGTATCAGTTTTACAGAGAACAGCACAATTTGGGGGAATTTACAGCACATCCCAAAACAAACATATTTGTGGTACCTGCTGTGCTGTTTCATCTCACAGTCTGATACCGAGAGCGAGAGCGGAAGATGATGCTTTTTAAACAATATCTGATGCAGCCAGATTAACAGATAGTATCACTCCCCACAACACTTTGGAGACGTGAAGACCAATTAGAAATGTCTAATCTGATTTACCAGACTCCTTTTTATTTATTTATTTATTATAAAATAAATATCCGCATTTTTTTTCCAATACATTTTTAGAACAAAGCTTTCAAACTGAATCAGCTGATGATGATGGACCTTACCTTCCAGCAGCAGCAGCACCACCACCACCACCAAAGCGATGTTTCCCCGAGAGAAACCACAACTTGACCCCATAATCGCGAACCATAAGTGAAAGTTTCTGATTCAAAAAAAAATAAATAAAAAAAAAAATGCGAAGAGCGAAAAAAATAATAATAATAATAATAAAAAAAATTCAAAGCGAAGGGATTTAAAACGCGGGATGCGAGTTAAACCCAGCGCGCGTCCTGCGTGCTCCAGGCAGCCAGATGAAGTCCTCAGTGTCCCATAGACGCGCTGCTGTGCGCGGCTCCAGTGGCTGCAGCTGATGGGCTGACTGGTTGGCTGGCTGCGCCGGGGGGAGGTTTCTACTACTCACTGCCCCGCTGCTTCCGCAGCAGCAGCAGGCTGCCCAGCATCTACAGGAAATTTAAGAGCATAATTTAACGGCGGGTCAGTCATCTCATTAACACTCCGCGGGAGGAAAAGTATTAACAATTACCATTAATGTGTAATGGTTAATGTATTTAAAGGCGCAGGTGCTGTTTTTTCTTCTTCTTTTTTTTTTAAATGTGTCAGGTATGTTTATTCATATTCATATTATAACTGACTTGTAATTCTCAATTCATGCTTTTTTAAATTTTGAAATAGGCTCACTAATATTTGTAGAAGCATTATTTTCCCTTTTTTTTTAAAGTGTCATTTGAGAATATCACCGAATGAACTCCTGGGTTTGTATCTGAATGAATGAGCTATTCTATTCCTAAAAAACGCACCAGAAGACTGGAGTGGATCCAGTTTTCTCTGCTCATAAGTGGCAGAAGTGGCAGAACAAAAGCAGCAAACTCCTGCAAACACAGAAACAGTCAGCTGTGTCAAATCTGTGTCGAACCTGCTCCCTCCTCTCCCTCCCTCCTTCAACCAGAGGAGTGTGTCTGTGTGGGATCTCAGTGTGTGACTGGATAGTGTGGAGTGATGCATTGCTGCAGCCTCGGGACAGGACACCAGTCACTCACACAGCAATCGCTCTCCAATCAATGTCCCTGCATGTAACAAAAAGACACTGGAGCTCACTGGGCTGCAGAGGGGATGTCAGGGCTTCTCAGGAGCTCCACAGAGTGTGAAAAAGGACATATCATCACCACCACTCATATATTTTCACCTCTCCTTTTCAGTTAATTCAGCTCATTTGTATCATGGGCACATAAATGTATCCCTAAAGGTAAAGGTGCAATTAACAAAAGACACTCAACCACAACCTAAAAGAAAGTGGAATTACCCTATTATGTAGTAAGTTTATACTTTGTGATCATTTATATTATTCTTGCAAATACACGTTGAAAGCCTGATGATATTCAGAGCAGCTATTATTGTGTTTAATAGTTTAATGATATTTCCAACAGTCAAAACAATGCTTAGTCTGAAAGCCTGAATAACTGTTTCAAAGAAAGCTATTGCTTAAAATATTACGAGAATACATCTTATGGTTTTCAATTTACTCAAGATCGTGTCTTTTTCCTCTGAAGCAAATGTTAGCACATTTGTTATAATAAATGACCCGTTTCACTTACACTGGAAGACACGTGTTTGCTCTATTGAGGGAGAGAATGGGGATGATTATCTGATATGAGATGCTGAACGGTCTGCATTAGAACAGTGTATCTGGGATAAAGTTTCCATAGGACAGACTATAGGTATCCTGAGACATAGGCTCCAAAATAATCAATAAAGACAAGGAAATGTGGTGTAGACGTGTACCACAATAGTTTCTTATAAGCATTTTTTAAAAATAAGGTATGATTACACAGAGTTAAAGTTACATAAAGTAGTGCAGGTTACGATATCAGAAATCTGCAGTCTAGATAATTTTTTCTTTTTTATTGATCCTTGCAGTACTTATCAGCTGTTTAGTGATGTTTGGTTTAGAGCTCATTATGCTGCTGTTACTGTAAGTCTCTCTGAATGAGTCATCTAAAATGCTGAAATTTAAATGAAAGGCACCATCATCATATACATACACAAAAGATATCTTTAGCCCTCTGTGGCAAGTCCGTATTGATTTTATTTTCATCTCATGAAGGAGCAGCAATGCTTTTCCATCGCTGGCACTAGTTTGGGGAAAGCAATTACCGACTCATCGAGTCTTGTTGAAGAAGGAGGGATGCACCTTCTGGGATTCAAACAACAACTTCTGTTCATAAAACAATTACCAAAACCACTACACCATATTATGCAATGTTGTTACGGCTTCTGAGGAGTGTATAATATGATTTCCTCTGGAAGAAGAGCATGATGCTGTTTCATTTCATTAACTAGATGGTCATTTCATGATGTATGCACCGCCTGACGTGATGCTGAGGCCACATTGATCCCAGCATGCTCAACACTCTTATTTAACAAAAAACGTGCAGATCATCCAACCACACTGTCAATCATGTGCCTGAAAATGATCCCTGTTTCAGTATGTTAAAAGCTTTTCGTATAAAAATCGAAAATTTTAAGCATGTAAAGGGCTCAGGATCTTTCCTCTGATGAATTACATTTTGTAATTTCCCTGATTTTCTAATAGAATGAGTGCATGAGGTGTCGGCCCCATTAATGACACTCCTTTGTGAGCGGTGCATCTTGACCCCTATTAAAGTACTGTCACTTGGACAGCAGATGGTACGTACATACACACACACACACACATAGAAAGAGGAGGAGTGGCCATGGCAACAGACTCATAATGGCTGGCCTGGTGTGTAGTGGAATCACTTGGCCCAATTTGTTAAGTACCACCTCAGTATATTTGAATTAATGAGTCTGTTCAGTGTACAAAACAAGTGGCGTCAAATAAATCCTCAGTGTCCAACTGACAAGGGATCAGACTTCACACATGAACATTTTCCTAACTGGTTTTCTTGTGGTAGATCTTGATCTGCTTAGATTCGCCAAAAAACGTTATTATTTCTGTGGTCTGAGCTGCCTGTTTTATCCGATGAGTGGGATATTTAGTGTAATGTCAGTGCAATGCGTGTGGGCAGGCTCTACATCACTGAAAAGTAAATTAAACTGATTAGGCCAAGAACAGCAGACCATGTTTTTACTCACACAGATGTTAGACTACTTATATGTCTTACTATGACAAGTGTTTGTTTTAATAGGGAGGGAAAATATAAGATAATTGCATCTACAGAGTGAGAAAGGGACAGCCAATTATCCTGTTTCATATTTTGAGGAAGAATTTCTTCCTGTACAGCAGGTAGGCGATGAGCACCCACAGCGCGGTTCCCCACAGGCTTTGGAAGAGCCACTCCCAGTGACTCTCCTGGAAGCGCATCTCCCAGCTGAACGGGAAGTAGAAACCCAGGAGAGAGTGGCCAACATACACAAAAATGGAGTTCATCCCTGAGGAGGAGAGGAGAGGAGAGGAATACAGGCTGTTATTCAACCGGAACGTGTTATTTCCTGCAGTCATAATCTTGGCACTTACCTCCTCAGTGGTAGTGATTAGGAAAAAGCAAATTACAGCAAAGCATTTTTTAGACAAGTATTTTGCTAATTTCTGTGTTTACTTTTGGTTTAACCGAGAATGTTTGACGTGATTTATGTAAAATCCCCTCCTTTGATCCCTTGATATGTTAGTTTTGTCTCAGTTTGTGCTTCCCAAACCACTACAGCTGCAGTAGGAACTGCAATGTTAGCGCGACCCATGTCAAAATTCAAATAATGAGAATAAGACGATTCAAAGTATCAGAATTCTCATTTAAACCTGCATTTACTGATTTTTTGCTAATTTGGAGGCATTCTATTGTAATGTAATTTCAATATGTCACTCGCCTTTTGTTTTGCTCTCCACCAACTCATCATGGAATTATCTGGTTGGCTGCAAAAAGATAAGATATGTGCCCTTTGGTCCATGACTAAACCATACCTGGATATATGAATGGTTGTCCGCCCCACCAGCCCTTGATATCAGTGACAAAGTACATGATTCCCAGCAGCAGGAAGGAGAAACAGCCCATACACGTCACATAGGACAGAGACCTGTAGAAAATAATTAATCAGCAACAGTTTTCTCTGGACATTCAGGCATCACAAAAGTGTGAGCCGAATTGTGTGAAAACGAGTGTAAAAACATTGAGTCTCTCAATCCTCTACTGCAGATAAATAACACCCAGGGGTCTAGAGCTGCAGGACAGATTGCTGGATTGGTGTAAAACATCAGCAGTCCATCCTTGGCACGTGCCCCATGGAGCTGTGCCAGCCAGCCATGTCCCTGTCTGTTCCTAAGTGCAAGAATGTTTGATGTAATATCTTCTAATGTAAAACGGCTACCTCACGAAGCCTCTTTGCAGTGGCCTTTTTTTTATTATTATTTTTTTTTATATCTCAGCTGAAGTGGAGCCAAAAAGGACTCTTAGCTGGGAGTTAATTACTTCAAGACATCCAGGCTGGGACTCATACTCAAGAGCTCAATAACCTGTGCATGATGAACTGCCTATAAAAGCCAGTCAGGTAATGGCGAAGAATGAGCGTAGCTTTCGCCGGGGCCCCTGTGGAACATCATGAAGAATTTGCTTACACATCACCGAATGAAATGGTTCTTCCTGCTGCAACATTAAAATGATTCACATCATATTAAGGGGAATGTGGGAGTGGAACAAATGCACAGGTCGTAAAGTAATCCACATCTGAGGTAGTAATTGGGCTGTATTTCATGCAAAAATCATTACAAACATTTATCAAGATGCATTGCCTTGTTTTTCCAAAAAGGCGTAAGATAGTTTGGGAGCAGTTAGTCTTCACTGTGGTTATAAAAAGTGCATTCGGAAAATATTCAGATCCCTTTATTTTTCACATTTGGTTTTCTTGCAGCCTTATGCAAAAATTGTTAAAATTCTTCACAAAACCAAAACTGTATTATAGATTTTTTGGCAAATTTATTATAAAGGAAAAACTGAAATATCACATTGACATTGGTATTCAAATAAATAAAATAAATTTATCTAAGACATCTTCCATTTGTCTTGATCATCTTTGAGATAGGTTTACACCTTAAATTAACTCTACCTCTGGGAAATGCAATTGTTGAATGTGATTTAAAAAGGCAAACACCTGTCTGCAGCTGAAAATGCATATTAGAGCAAAACCGAGCCAGGAAGTCGGCGGAACTGCCTGTAGAGCTCAGAGACAGGATCTGGGGAAAGCTACAAAAAAAAGTGTTTGCAGCATTAAAAGTTGCCAAGAGCACTGTAGCCTCTATCATTCTTAAATGTAAGAAGTTTGGAGCAATCAGAGTTCCTCCTAGAGCTGACTGCATGGCCAAACTGAGCAATATGAGGGAGAAGGGCCTTGGAAGGAGAGGTGGCCAAGAACCCGATGGTCATCTGGCTGGGCTCCAGAGATCCTGTATGAAGATGGGGGAAACTTCCAGAAGAACAACCTTCGCTGCAACACTCCACTGATATGGGCTATATAGCTGAATGGCCAGATCGAAGCCTCTCAGTGAAAGACGGAAAAGCTCGCTTGGAGTTTGCAAAAATGCAACTGAAGGACTCTGACTATGAGAAAAAAAGATTCTCTGGTCTGATTCTATGCAACATGTAAGGAGGAAACTGCAGGTACTGTTCATCACCTGCCCAATACCAACCCAACAGGCAGCATCATGCATCATATTAGTGACTGGGGGATTGGTTGGGGTTGAGGGAATGTTGAAGGGAGTAAAGTACAGAGGTAGCAATCAGGACCTCAGACTGGACTGAAGGTTCACCTTTCAACAGGTCAATGGCCCAACAAGCACACAAGTAAGAAAAAGCAGCCAGAGCCCAAATATATATATATATATAACCTTTCTGGAGAGACCTGAAATTGTCCACGACAGTCCCCATCATAGCTGACAGAGCTTGAGAGGATACACAGATAAAAGGTATAGAAAATCCCCAAATCCAGATGTGCAAAGCCTCAAACCCATGATGACTGAAGGCTGTAATCATGCCAACGGTGCTTCAAATAAGTACTGTGTAAAGGGACTACATGTCAATGTGATATTTGGTATTATGGAAACAGTGATTTTAGATTTATGAGGGAAAAAATACATTTAAATGATTTAAACATAAGGCTGTAACATTACAAAATGTAAAAAAAACAAGAAAAGGAAAAAAAAGGGAAGGGGGCTGAATATTTTCTTAATGCACTGTAGATGCTCTTTCCTCATTCCATCACACAGAGTTGGGTAAAATGTGTTGTGAGTGCTTCTGCCAGGATGACCAGTGGTTTAGGGAGGATAAAGCATCCACTATTTTTCTGGCCGTAAGGAGTGATCATGTCGGGAGGATGTATAATGGCTCCACCTCACGCTCCCGACAGCCCGGGTGATTATTTACAGTGGTAGCTGTCGTTAGAGGTAAGTAAACGCGTGTTTTAGCAGCCTTGATTTGTGCCTGTTGGAAACCCATCCTTTCTTTTGTGAGAAAAGTGGCTGGATTTAGAGGGTCAGGAAGCACTTACCAAAGGTTTTTATTGACAGGTATAAATCCTCCATCTCTTGTGCACTTAGATAGGATGGCTGCAGAGATTCCCTAAGGGTGGAAATGAAACAGATTTTAAATCGATGGAGGGTGATAAAGCAAGCCCGTATTGGGCCGCTAAAACGTGAGGCAACAGAATCAAGCGAGAATCAAGCAAGACTAACCGATTATCTGGGAGTCAGATGAACAAAGTCCATAAAGTCACACATACACACACACACACACACACACACACACAATATCAGACTACAAACACGCCAACTTGACCACCTCACTGGAATTGCTCTCTTACAAGAAGCGTCAGACTCCAGCAGATAGTAGACAACCCATTAAAGGCTAAGTTGTCTCTGCAGCCTTTATATCAGTGATACAAGAGCTATATAATCTGATGAACTCTACACCATAAAAAAGCTTTTATTGTCTCATCTATTTACCTTTACATATGATTTAGATACTTGAAGAAACATTTTGTGCTAACCCAGGGCGGTGGATCAGAATCTAAACATGCTTGTTAGGTGGATATCCATCATGTGTATAGATGACAGAATCGATGGGGTGGAAATAGCCTAGCCGGGGCTGGATTGAGTCTCCAGGCTATCCAGGCAGCAGGAAGTGGGCTGGGGCTGGTATGTGGGGCAATCGCTCAATTTCAATCTCTCACTTCTGGAGCCTGATCGTTGGACTTTAATTAACATGGGCTGTTGTTTATTAGGGAGAAGATGCATGGCTGCCCCCGAATATCAATCCATCACACGGATCACACGACAGTGTGCGGCGGTGTAAAAAAACGGCTCTGGTTTATTGTACCGACACTTTTCTAGTTCATTGTGAACCTCCTGTGCATAATATCAAACCTGTGGTTTGGTGCCTGCAGAAATAAGCTTCCTCCTCCACTGAGGAGACCTGCTAATGTCAAGAGCACATGTCTGAAACAAGAGGCAGTTCAGCTCTGCTTCCTGCCTCCCCTCTGAGCCGAAATCCTTCATTAAAAAAGTCAATATCAAGAGGAGGCCGATCACTAAAACTAATTTTGTTTTTTTTTGTGTAGGTGAGAACACTAGGGCTATCAATAGATTTAGATTCTAAAATTAAAGCAGAATTAAAAAATAAACAAAAGCAAATATAGATAAGTAGAGCACTTTACAGGATATGCTGTTTTCATGCTTTAGACATGGTCTGTATCTGCTTCTAAAATCAATGAAAAAATGTCCTGCTCTTGCTGTTGAGCCACTGTAACGTGAGAAAATCTATTTTATTGTTATCCTTTATTTCAGTCAACCAGGATTTTAAGTCCCTGTATTGATTTGTCACTAAACACTGTAAGATGTTGAAAAATATCGTCTCTATCATCATCATCAATATATAGTTAACTGGTGAACCATGGTATATGGTGAAAAAACATAAAAAAGCCTAATGTTTATTTATTTCATCATGTGTTACTTTATCACTTTGTGCCTCTGGGAGAAGCCAAACGGATCTAATTTATTTCACCTCCCTCCAGCCACTTGCTCCACAATAATAGTCAATAAGATTCAACACCAGGAGACAAAATGGGGAAATTTGTCATTTAAGAATTGAGGTTAATGACGTTAAATTCGCACAACAGAATTTCAATTGATTCTCACATATATAAACAAGATTTGCCCTGATGCATGAACACAAAAGAACCATTTCTTCGACTTCTAGCCATTTAATATCGGAATTTATTACATTGGTATTGAACCTTTTATAATCTCGTTGTTGGGTTATAATTCTGTTGTTGTTGTTTAAATATTTGGTTGTTTAATTAGTTAATTTTAACTAGTTTGTTTCTTTATGACAATTTTACCTACAATACTGCTCCTACTGGACAACAGCACAGTGGTGATTTCTCTCAATTTCCTAGACAGGAAATTCTTTGATTCATTGTCATGACTGACATGATTGTCATTGTCATGACTTTGCAGATATGTACTTGACTACATACTTTCAAAACTACAGCTGATGCAGTACCATCAGCCTTAGTTGAACTTTTGTTTAGTGCTCATTAGCAAATTCACATGCTAACGTTGTTAGGAAAGTTAGATCTGCTAAACATCAGCATGTTACATTTCCATTGAGTGAATGTTATCATTTTTTTTTTTTTTGGAGGGGGGGTATTCTGTTTTTTATTGGATGGGCAAGGCTCCCTTGCTAAATGGGCCTATGAAACCCATTGAGATATTGCATGTGATATTGGGCTACACAAATAACCGTCAGTTGACTTCACTCAATAAGCTGAACTACATGGCAGATGCAGTACCGATAAGAGGAGTTAATAAATGAAATAGGACCTTCAGTGTGGTTTATGGGTCAAATAAATAAACGCCATACAATTACACATATTCTTCTGAAGGAACCTGATGTCTAATGTCACGTGCAACAACAACATAACTTAAAACTAATTGGATCTATTACAGTTTCTGTGTGCTTTCCACAGCTGACTCTACTGACCCCTTCTTTTCATCCTGCACAGTTTATTTTCAAAGGCTGAGTGATGCAGCCAGCTCCACCAGCTCCATCATCGCTCCAGGTCACAGGACTGCCAGTTCAGGATGTCTGCCTCCACAGCACGCCACAGCATGCAGGCTCCCACTAACTAATCTACAAACGAGCTTGATCTTTGCAGCAACTCAATATACTGTACTCGGCCACAAATGTTGGCCAAGCACAGTCAATCAAAGCCCGTTAGAGCAGACTCACAGCCTCCTGTCACAGGTTTAGAAATGCAAAACGGGCCATCTCGTATAACACTTGGCTTCTCCCTATGGGACATATACCCCCTTTAAACGAAATGGAAGCCAGCTTGGCTCTTTTTGCATTTCGAGACCACCCACAATGAACACAGAGCCCCCCAAAAATATATAACCTTTTATCCGAGGAGAATTATGAGCAAATGTGTTTTTATTCTAGATTTAAAAGGACTTTCATCTATTTCTGTTACACTAGTGTCAATATTGTCATGTGTTTCATCTGTAATGTTTGCTTATATCCTGCAGCTGTATCAGTTGATTATGCTCTTAATCAGATGCTAATATACTGAGCACAGTAGAGTGTAAATAATGCAAAACGCTTATTATCTAAAGCCACATGTGAGGCTCACATACTGTAGGTAATGAGAGACAGTGCGTATCCCCCTTGAGGCAATGGATACCAATGTCTGCCCCGGAAACACAGCCACACATGGTTGTTGTTTAATTGTACTGAGATCACACACGTACTCTACTGAATCCTGTTAATGAATGGCTTCAGCAGCTATGACTAATACCCAAGAGACGGGAAAACACACAGCAGATTTTACCTGCGGGGCAAAGAAAAGGAGAAAAACAATAAAAGTGCTCGGATTTTTTGTGAGTCACACGAGCAGGAAGGATATTTAAGTGATCCGTTGTCTTCGTTTTAAATTACCAATTGACTTTTATACTGAGTTACTTTACCAGCTATGTGTCAAAAACGTCCATGTCATTAAACTCACCAGGACGACGGCCCACACTAGGAATCGGGCGAGGATATGGACGTTTGTCCCCTTGTAGAAGATGAGAATTTTCCCGGCCTGTGGAGAAGGAGGCGGCGATAAGTGCACAACTCATTCAATTATACATTTAACTGGAAATACCATGTAAACACCATCAACCGGCGTGTCATATTATTTGTCCTTGGGTAACCAAAGAGGCCTGGGATATAGGTGTCAATGCTGCGTCCCTGACATGGCGGTCACTCCTCTCCTATCCTGTTGAGCCAGATGTGGGATGTAAGACATCCGCACCCTCTGATTAATTCAGTGATGATGAATACGTTTCAGCTGAGGACATTAGCACGGGCAAACACAGAGGAGGGCAGCGGACACCTGGCGTGTCGTCTAAGACTCGCTGACTGAAGGGCTCAGTACTAACCGCCCATTGGGAATTAAGCTATGTGGCTACTTTTGAATGGCAACTTCCCACAGCACAAATGGTTATAAGTGACAGTTATCATCAAACCTGCGTGAGCTTTCTCTGAGAATCAGGTCTAAAGACCAGAAGCTTTTTCCTTGCCTTCCTGACAACATTTTGTCAATAAAAGAGGGCAGCTGTGCAATTTCACAGAGGCGGAAAAGAGTATTTCATATATTTAAGAATAAGATGATTTAATGGCAACAGCCACATATTACAATTTCTTATCTTCTATTCATATAAGCGCTATTATATCAATTAGATTCGTCTTTAAACATGAATGTTAAATTAAATTGGCTCTACATAATTAATATAATCTCATAAATCTATTATTTACGCTTTACCAGAAATCTTCTCCTGAGCAAGTTTGGTTTACAATTGAATGAAAGGGAGAAAGCAGAATGCTGCTGCTGTCAGCCAATGAGGCTGCTGTGTTGTGAGAATTTAAAGGATCACGTCACCAAAAAGAAAAAGAAAAAAAAAGGAGAGAGGTTTTTTTCGACGTGATTTCCCAAGCTGCCACCCACATTAAGGGGAATTCAACTTGATTTACGGCAGTCAACTGATAAAACAAAATTTGACATTTGAAAAAGTCATAACCATCATTTATTTCTTTGACTACTGGATGTCCGGTCAATTCATGAGTAGTATTGAGTTGATTGTTTGAACAGCAGTTACTCAAATGCTGGACAAATAAAACCAAAACCATCTGCAATGACATTAGGGTAAAGTAATAAAATGTTTTTTTTGTGTGTGATTTGGATGAACTGAACTTTTATTTATTTCACAAACTAAAGACTATTTGTTTGGATATCCAGTAGTACATGCCATAACTACTACATAATTACTCAACAAAATCAGTACCATGAAAACCAAAAAAGTACTGGCAAGATAATAGAATATTATCATACCACTTGTTGGATCACACAAATAAAATACTGTACGTGATCCGTCTTACCTGCATCCCCAGAAATCCCATGACAATGGAGTTGATTGTACCTAGAACCCCCTCTGGGTCGAAGGGCTCTGTGGTGTGATACATTTCCTGAAAAAGGCAAGAATAAAAGAACCAGCAAGGTTTTAAATCTGCCTCCTGCAGGTGGTCTTGGTGATAGATTAAAAAATGTAAACTGTATAAAAAAGATCTTACTTTGCATGTCGGGTACCTGTACATGTTATCACCAAACATCCATTTATCAACGTATCCTGCTGCTCCTCCGGTGCAGTTTGGGTAAAGACCATTTTCACTAATTCCACCAGCTCCCAAATACCCTCTAATAGCATTAGAACACACAATCATTATACATCATAAAAAATAATATACCAGATTTTTATGCAATCACATTCCAGGGAGAGCTCTGGGAAGAAGTGTTACTATTTGGACCCAGTACGTATTTTCCACACTGATGCCATGCAGGGTCACAGAGATGGGGAAAAGTGCACAAAAAGCTGCACTGAGCAGAAGACACAGAGCGAGGAAGATGGATCCTCTGCCTCCGCTCCTCTTATTGCACATGACACGCTGAGATTGGCTAATTATGCCCTCTGAAGCATCCACCACAAGCCCATAAATCACAGTGGTTCATAACGCCAGCAACACAAGGTGCACAGTAGCACGGCTGCTGCAGCAGCCTCAAACTGGAGATCACCACAGCATGCAGAGACGGATGAATTGTACATTTTAAACATATTTGTGCAGTGGATTATTGAATGCATTAAATCCTTTTGCATGACGCTTGGAGCTTTGCTTGGACATACGTGGGGCAGTTGGGTACAGGCAGGAGGAAGGTGACACACAGCCATAGAGTTTCCAGAAGGATAATGACCAGCCACTGTGGCCAATAAAGGACCACATCCTGGACAGGGTTCCACCAGTGATACTGCATCATAAGCAAGTACAAAATAATGTTAAATACGACAGCATGTTAAACTAAACTATGAAAACATGTTAAACATAATCCATATAAACAGATTCTGTATCACATGCAGAATCTGTAGGTGAGGGACAGTTTCCAGGTAGTCCGAATAGGTTTGACCAATATGTCTGATCAGGCAAATCCATGTGAGAGCTGCACAGAGGAAGAGCCATTATCCAATTGGTATCTCAGGAAATATGGGAGTTTCAGTTTGCTTTGCTTTTTTTCTAGGTTTTATCTCTGGATTTATGGGAGCTTGTTGGACAGTAAACAATGACCAACGAACAGAAACGGATGTCTTGGACTGGATATCTGCTGCGGAGTCAAAGGACCCACCTCCAGAGGCTAATCCATCATCTGAGGACAGCTGATGGGTTCAGAGATTGCAGCAAACAGCTGAATATCAGCATATCACCTTTGTTATGGTGAACATTTTACTGTAGCATGCTGACGTAGCATTAGCATCAAAGGTCCCATATTGTAGAAAGTGAGATATTAACATCTTTTTGATTGTAAGGTTTATATATAGGTGTTATATAAATACTGCTCCATGTTTCAAAATGCTTGGGCTACAGAGAAATGTACATGGCCTGTATTCAGAAGCTGTGCCTCCAAACAAGCTGCCAGGACTTTCCTGAATTGTGATGTCATAAATATCCAGTCCCCACCCCGTTAGAGGAGAGGCTCATTAATATTAACAAGGTGCATGAAACAACCTCTTCTTTCTAGAGTTTCAGAGAAAAGCTTGAGAGAGGAGATGTAAAACTATATTGAGATGATTTTAGTGGTTATAAGCAGAAATATATTGTGTTAGGGATATCAAAACTTCAAATAACCCAAGGAAATGGGGTAAAAAAAACAAAACAAAATGAGGTCTTTGACCTCAAAGCACTATTGTGCCTAAGTATTGTCTTAAATAGTGAGCTGTGGTTGTATGTTTGCACGGTTATCCACACGGACAACAATGGGCCCAGAGAAGCAAGGTGCACACTTCAGGTTGGACGTCTTTGATGTTGTTTCCCTGCTGTTGTAATGAAGGATGAAAGTGAACTCGACAGAGCGGCTTACCGCCTTCAGCGGGATTTCTTTCTGGCCCCAGAAAGTCTGCAAGACAGACAGAACAAAGTAGGTGAAGGCCAGACGCTGCAGCACCCCAGGGATCCTCAGCCAGGACCAGGACACTGCAACACAGTCAACAGCACAGCATAAGCTTCAACACCTTGTTCATGCAGCCTGTGTTCATTACCCAGTGATGAATATATGAACTTACAGCTCAGACAGATACAGATATTACTCACTGGTGCAGAGCTATTCCTGCTGATTTGAGCAAGTTATAAATCAGGAAACGGATCACGTCGGTGGTGACATTTTTTCAATCGTCCCTCTACTAGTACTACAGCACCGCTACTTCCTGAAGGGCAATGATGGACAAAGCGAGGCGGTGGGGTGTCAGCCTTCCGGACGTGAACACGTCTTAGAATGTGGGAAGCTAATCAAGGATTCCCAGTTATCTCTTGGTCTTGACAAATTGAGGAGGATAGGATTGGCTCCTAGTTGAGAGATTGATGATAATCTACACATTAGTTAATTGAAAGCCTCTTTGTTGCACAAAGTGCTGTAAAAAACAGTGTAATCCCAATCATTGATCCGGACAAATCAAATAAGAGGTGGAAATCTGTCCTTTCACAGGAAAAGAGGAAGCTCTTACTAACGACACATCTGTTAAATCGGCAGGTTACACCCCACAAGATAAATTACTGGCTCTGTATCAGCTCAAAGTTAAATAAAAATCTGTAGTTTAGTTTCGGGTTTTCTGCATAAATTCAACGTCCCTTTTTGACAGTCAATATCTTTTAAGATCTAAAAGCTCTGCTGTCTGCTTCCCATCACTGAGTCTTTTCAGTGATAGATTGAATAGAAACAGATTCCAGAGTACAGAATAGAACTGTTTAAAGCCATCAGAAAGTCCAGCAAACAGATGAGTTATAAACGTTTTATATTTCACATTTCCTCCTACTGAAGACTACTCAACAGTGGGGTTTTGAATATGGTTTTATGACCCATCTTCATCGGACTGATCTTTACTTAAAGGTCCAATATCATAGAAAGTAAAATTTTAATAGCTTTTTTTATTATAAGAGGGTCTAGGTGTTATATAAATACCGGCACATGTTACAAAACACTCAATCCACTGCACTGAGAAATGCACACAGCCCTGTATTCAGAAACTATGCCTTATAACTAGCCATCACGACTAAGTTCTGTTAAATATACACTAACCTCCCATCCCTCATTCAAGTCAGTCAATCAGGATTGTTAACAATATTGAGAGAGTCACAAAATGACCTGATCTTTCTTAGAGCTCTAGAGAGAAGTGGAGATGTAAAACTTTAAGATTTTAAACCACAAATATATCTTGTTAAGGATAGATAGATAAGACTATATTCATTCTTTTGGAAGGTTCCCTCAGGGATCTCACAACTTCAAGTAAAACCCAGTAAAAACTCAACACAACACAATCCAACAAAGCACAAAAGCTGTCAAATAGTCAAAAACACATTGTCATATAAAGAAAAACTAGTAAAATAGGTCAATGTCCAAAGGAATCAGGAAAGCGCCCTTATTGTTTTTGGACCGTGAGTTGTTCAGTTCATGCAATCCAAGTCAAATTATCATATTAGAGCTTTATAACTTTAAACCCATAACACAGCATGTAAATATTAATTGAAACATAAAAAGGGAAATCGTCAAATTTGGACTTTCAAGGTCTTCAACGCTGCTCGACCGTGATTTATATGTAGCCATCGTAACGCTTAATTGAAATGACTCATAGCCGATGGCAAAGGTTAACACCTCGTCCTGCCTCGTCTCACATTGAAACAGTTTAACATATTGAGCTGATATGACTCAATTCTCTTATTGGATCAGAGTCTACGACTGAACTGCCGAGGACGTCCTTGGAGACAAAGGGCAAAGCAGCAGTTCATGGTAAAAGTCACAGTACTGTTATGAGCAGCAGCAGCTTCCAACAGCAGCTGCATGGAGCTGAAGGATGTAACACTATCTGTTTGTAATCGTCCATTACCGCGGCGGTTTGTTTTTGCTCAATCTGCCTCTGTTAAACGTCCCCTGGTGCTGGATTTTGAGACATCACACACAATAACAATATTTTTGTTAACCCAGTTACACAGACATCCACACAGGAAAGTCCATTAGCACCGGGGAAGGCTAATGTGTGAAGGGCGCCCTGTGCATCCCCCGGTGGACAATGAAATGAGGATTTTCAGCCTGCTTCCCCTCCTTTCACCCTGATACAGCCCTGCAGCTTTTATTACAAACCTGGAGCCAAACCAATGCAACATCTTTGTCTTTGTTACTCAATTAACTGTGGTTTATGAAAAACATGCCTCTTTGCATGATGTAAAGATACCTTTGTGAATGCCTGAAAATACCTTGTTAAACAAGCAAATTCAGCACTAATCATGTTCCCAACGCAGAACAGATGTTCCATTAACAACAGCCTGCTTCATATTTTGCACCTACGGGGTCCGTCTCTCGGAGAATAGTTGAGGAAGCAGAATCCGAGCATCAGGAGGATGACTGTCCTCCAGGTGATTTTACGTAGCAACTGTAGGCGGCCTACTCCTCTCCTCTGCATGGATGTGAACGCCAACACCACTGAAGTCCCAATGATGAACACAAACCTTTAAGACAGTATCATGTTTTTTTAAATAATCTAAATAAGAACAAAAAGTGCATATGTGTGTACATTTCATATTACATAAACGTGACAGGTGTATAACCTACCATGGCATCACAAGATCTGCCACCGTTAGACCTGCATAAAAACCCAAGACATGAATTAATACTGTATCAACAGACAGAGATGCTTCATTTAGACGCCATTATACAGAGTTCATAGTTCTTGCCCTCCTCTAATTTCTGAAATCCACAAGGTGAATGAAGAACAATGTTAATGTTTAAAGTGCTGCCTCTGTCATTAATGTTCCATTTTGAAATGGTGTGATTAATAAATATCTGCACTCCGGTGACAGTCACCGCCCTGCCGCAGAGAAAACATTAATCAAAGCACCTCCCAGATCTATATACTGTATTTGTAGATGTGGCAAAGGGCTATTATACAATTTAAATTGAGTGCATCGCCAAATACCGGAATGTGTTTCATTAAACTTTTCATGACGTTTTTTACTTTTATTAATTAGATAAAATTGACCCAGCAGGATTTAATGTTTGAACCGTTAATGGCCATTATTACTCACTCCCTTCTCCCACCCATCCCATCCCAGCTGCCATTTAAGCACATCCCTCCTCCTCCTTGTCTCCTCCTTGGTTGTTAATAACAATAAACATGTATGGATCTCGCTTTTGATTTGGCCTGGATGAGGAATGGCATCCCGTGTGTTTAGCTTGAGACCGCATTTATCATAATTAGGGGCAACAGGTCAGATAGTGCTGCGGACATGGAGAGAAGAAAGTGCCATTGAATAACAGCCTTGAGTTCACATGTTCTGTGTTAAGAGATTATTAACACATAAATATTACAAGTACCTGTTTCTTTTATGAAGCTTACTGTGAGCTATTGGTCCTTTTAGCTATTAAATCTACT
Source organism: Lepturacanthus savala (assembly GCA_030544235.1). Lineage (NCBI taxonomy): Eukaryota > Metazoa > Chordata > Actinopteri > Scombriformes > Trichiuridae > Lepturacanthus > Lepturacanthus savala. The sequence continues at coordinate 11,671,407 of CM060478.1, forward strand.
TGATTAATAAATGCAGTCAAAAGGCAGGAACCAAACTGATTCATGGTTTTGAACTGCTGAAATATGCAGGGAGCATGTTTTAATGTACAATATTTTAATTTCATGCACATCTTGTACTTTACTTCACCATTCCACGGTGCATGTTGAAAGAACCAATAGCCGCCTCCACCGTAGTTCACAAAAACCATCACTGTGAGGGAAAACCTACAAAGACGACACGATCAGTGCATTATTCAGTAAATAAAGAGTAAATAATTGAAACGTGCATGAAAATTGATTAAAACACAAGAAAGACAGAATCAAACATCCATATCTGTTTCTTTCCATCAAAATATTACTTTGATTCTGATAAGATATTAACTTTTAAATTAAAGTTAAAAAGACCCAGGGAGGGGCTTTTATTCTGTCACACACCAAATGCAAGGTAATGCAATCTAAGCATTATGAATCACTCAGGAAATGAACACTTGTCCTCTGGATCTCCTCAAGCAGGAGTGCTGACTAAAGACTTTGCCTCTAATATATGATACACTTTATACTTTAGCAACTGGCCAAGGCTGCTGAAACACAACACACGTGATGGACTGCTTCACTGAATCAAACACGGGAGGAAAAAAGGTGTTTGCATTGCATGTCAGAAAGTGGGTGGGTGCCATTACGCAACACAAACTCGCAGAGGAACGTGAATGATTGCATGGCAGAGCTGCGGCAGAAGTGTGCCCCGAGGCAGATTCAAGCCTTTCACCATCCTGAGATACCTGAATTTATGGTTTTGATTCATCCGTTATTCAATAAAAAAAAAAAAATCATAAAAACGTCTTTAAGAGCCATAATGGGATTAGGACAACCTCTAAGACACAGACTGATAAGGCGCACTGTATCTACCTCTGCCTCCTCTTGTTTTTCTGCCATAATTCAATTAAGAGGTGCACTGAGCCATTACTGCTCTTTTAGCCCCAACCTGCTGATACAAGATTGGCCACTATCATCTCAAAAGGGCTATTTAAGTAGAGTAAACCCTGCTGTATGTGTCCATATTCTCTCTCCCTTTCACACACACACACACACACACACACACACACACACACACACGCATCATTTAAATTTTGACAAACATATCCATTAGTCTCCATAGTGACAAAGACAAAGGTTAAATCTCTGGCCAGATGAGACCGGGCGGAAATCACCGGGCTTACCGGCCATCTTTATAATTAAAACACTCTGGATGTCTGAGCCCCATTTTAGGCAGATTACATTACAAATGCTGCCGGTGTGACATTAGTGGCTGTTAATTATGATTAAAGGAAAGTCTAAATGCCTAATTAATACGATGCATACGGAGATGTGTATGTTTTATGTTGCACCAAAGTTAATAGAAAATCATTTTGAGGTTGAAGCACCACAGGCTTGTTTCATGATTCCTAATCAGGTTAAAGTTATAAATATCCCTCGTAAGCCTCCTATTGAACACCTATCATCTTTGTAATAGACTTAATGCTTGTCTGGGATTCAATATCGATGATGATTTCTAGCCAACAGATTACAGATGGACAAGTCTTTCTTCAGCAGTGACATCTGGTTATGACTCAATGAAAGATGCTTATGGACCTCTTTGATTTGAGTCCCTGTACATGTATTACCAATTAGAGCGTCATCTTAGTACATTTTTCCGTTGCAAATGGATAGCCACACTCTATCACTACAAAGTATTAAGTTACTTCCTGGCCATATCAAGCACATGGACACCCATAGTCATAATAAATGACGAGTACTTGAGTGCAGATGCCAAGGTTATTTCTCTGTGGCCAAACATCAGAGCATATCTGAAACCTAATCGGAGACAAACTTGGAGCTTAGTCAAAATACGGCACAGAATGATTCAGCCACCTGGTGTTAAATGCGACTGACAATCCATTGTTTTGCTGTAATAGTTGTTTCTTCTGTTATATGGCAGCACTAACTACTGACGGTGCGATTTTCAACAGCGAGGGGACCGGCGACAGGCTTTTAGCAGCGCGCCACAAGATTAAAATCCAAACCCTTTTAGAAAAATTAACAGTGTAACTGTTACTTCACAGTTCTCTGTATATCATGTCAGCGGGGCCTGAGCAATGATCAGAAAAGCCTTTCAGCTCCGAAGAAAAGCCTTTTGCCTTCAGAAATGTCTCAGCATTTATGGCAGATGACGGATGTGTCTGTTCTCTGTAAAAAGTTGTTACTTATCAGGGTTATGGATCATAAGTCACGGGCCTGAGGAGGTACATGCGGAGCTGAGTCACAGTTTGATTGAGTGCGTTGTCAGGTATGAGAGTTTCCAGTATTACCAATCAGGATGTCAATATGCGACAAGTATCCGTAATCCGAGAGTGACATTTCAGCTAATAAGATTGAACAGGACATTTCACGTATCCTCTTCGTGAACCTTTTGTGCAAATGCGATCTGTCAGTTCAGCCCAATATGAATAAAACAATGTGGTTTTTTGAATTCAGCACATATGCACAGTGGTTTCAGATGGCTTTTCCAAAAGGAAACCACAGATGGAGAAGATGCCAGTCATCCTCTCTGTGCTGCTGGATTTTCTCTCGCGCTCTATTTTGGCAGGAGATCTATGGCCGTGTGGATGTGTGCTGATATGTTGACGGTATTATTACATCAATTATTTGGCAAGGGGGAGGTCAAAGCCACACCAGCATCCTGTTTCCAGTGAGGCGTGCTTTGTGTCTACCCCCAGGCCACAATTAAGCCTAGCAGGGAGCCCAGATTCAATCACATGTATCACTCCTGTCCAACAGAAACACACTGTTCCAAACCCGAGACACACTGATATCAGAAATCATGCCTAAAGCTATACTGCCTGATAACAAAAGCTTGTGGGAGCTTGTGGCCAGACTGTGACCCTCCCTGTAATTATTCATTATGCTGGGCCTGTAGATCTTCATCATGCCTCAGACTGCTCTAAAAGGAATTAGCATGTGAACTAAGTCATGTGGTGATAGAGTGATAAACAGGATGGCTGTTGATGGTGCACATACCCTCGGAAAGTGTCCAGCGAGCGCAGGCGTGTCGGTTTGGGTTTAGCGACATTGGGTTCAGCTTCTAAAGAATGTGCTCCGTCCTGTAGAAGCAGTCATTAGGTGAAAGATAAGCAAAAAACATATGAAACATACAAAGATGTAAGAGAAGCAGACCATATGCAGAATAAAATAAATATTTGAATTAAGTAATACTTATAAGCAACAAGCATTAACATTAGCATTAGCATACACTTTTTTAAATTTATTTAATTTAGGCTTTTAAGTAACAAACCTTTGTCAGCTAAACATACATAATATGAATGTCTGTACACTTTGTGACTGCTGTTTCTCCCAAGTTAACCTGAGTGAGCATAATGCTAGCTTTTACTGTTCAACTGAACATATTAAAAGCTGTACTAATTGATTTTTTGGCCACATCTGGGCAGTGGGCCGACCCATAAACACAATATATCATATTGTCACCTTGTAAAGTTGATAAACTGCAGACACGCAGCAGCCTTAATTTGGACTCGTGTTTGTGGCCACCTGATTAATGTACGTAATGATCACTCTGCTTTCTGCTCTGTTTTGCTCATGGCAATTTCTGGCATTTTAGCTGCTGATTGCTCCACAGAATTCACGAGCTGCCCGCTTACTTTGTTCGTCAACTACAGTAAGTTCATCAGAGCTAATTATTGTGAGTCGTTTTAAACGGTTGCCTGCTGGGGCTGTTAATGAGTTCAATAAAAGTGCTGAGATTGATCCAAGACAGATAAAGCTGTATCTGTAAATCCTGCATTATGTGGAGTCATATGACCCACTGTTGATATAAAACATTGATTGGTGCATCTTTAAATTATTGGCTTTTCTTTTGACCAATGCACCTGTGACAAATATATATATATATTCAAAAAGCAAAGAATATTAAACTTTTAACTCCTTTTTTTTTTCTTATACAAGTGTTCCGAGATGTAAAAATGTTGACCAATCTGAACATCTAAATTGCCACATGGGTTAGATCTACTCAAAATGATGTTGAGCATCTGTCCTGGGACATCCTCTGTGCTGTGTGTGTCGGCGCCTCTTTTTCCTTCTCTCTGTGAAGGCAGCATTCAGATGACTCTGGCCTGCTGCCCTCTCAGTTGGATTAGCCTGACTCTCTGGCCTCCACGCAGCAGTTTAAAGAGCCAGAGCAGGAAGACACCAGCGCTAATATGTCATGATGGATCTGCATGCCACCCAGACAGCATATGGAGGACAGAGACGTCTTGCTTGGAAGAATGAGAAGCCCATTCATGCTCACCAAAAATACACAGTAGCTCTCGCCATCAAGTAAGATGATTGGACAAATGCTTCCATGTAAGTCTGCTCTGCAATTGGCTCTGCTAACATTTGTATCAATCATTCCATTAGTGTCTCCAAACGGCTTGATGACTGCAGTCTCAGTGCAATCTTGGTATGCATCTCAGGCAGCGAAGTGGCCAATGAAAATAATGCAATGTAACTGTTGGATCAAGACAATATTAACTTTTGATTACCAGAAAGTCACTCATTTGTTTGCAGTTACAGAAAATAACATAATTGGAGAAACAGGAATTTACAGGATTAAATAAACCACCACAAAAAATATGGAATCACAAAGATATTTCTCATATTTCTCCATCTGCATCTTAAGGTCTTGAGGTGTTTAGTATCTCAAGATTACTGCTACTACTTGAGTACTAATTTGATTTGAAAACATATTATTGGTTTATGATTGATCTTAATCTGATGAATCACATTGTGCACTCTGTATCATCTCATTGCATTTATTAAGACAGTAATCAAATGCATTTTGCTTACATTATCCACTGAGTACCGAGGGCTTTGGCAGCAAATGGCCTTAATACATTTTGACGTGTGACACCTCCTGTGAAAGGGAAAACAAAGGTGGGCTCCCTGATTCTGATATAAGAATAATCAGTGAGAAAATGGTGTTTTCGTCAAGGATGGTGTATACAAACAAAAAGACAACATACCTGTAGATGTAAGGCGTCACAGCAAATAAAAGCGCGATTATGGCCAGCAGGAGAGCTGCCACCAGAATAGCTACATAAGAAAAAAGACAAGTGTTTACTATTGGTGGTGTTGCATGATCAAACTTTATCACTCTATGTCATAGCCTCCCTATCTGGATGTGGACAACCTCTATCAGAATAGGATCTGACTGTATGGCAAGTGGAAACTGCCAATTTAAGAATTACTAGGAGAATGAGAAGGAGCAGTCCGCCCTTCTGTCAACGCCAGACCATCCACAGTTTTGAATGAGATTGATTGATACTGCAGATGAGAGACTGGCGGCAACTTTAAGGCCTAAAAGTAGACTCACTCTATTAAATGTTTTTGTATTAGATTCCCTGGGTTTAAAACTGTGTAATACACACACTCCCTGTAAATCACCCAGTAACCATCAAACATGGGCATCACCAGCATTTTTAAGATGTGTGCTTTTATATAAGTGTATTACTTGTATGGCAGTAGTTGTAACTCGTGGTGTTGTACACATACTAAACAAAAATAAAATGAGAGAAGCTTTGGATACATTTAAGATAAGAGAATACAGCAAGAAAATACATGAGACATTAAAGTCACAAAGTGCAATAAACCTGAATAATTAATTGATTAAAGTCTAAAGGCAAATATTAACTTAGCAACATATTAACAATACTAACTTAAGTTAACCAGTAACACTCTAATTGTAAATAGCCCCAATAGGAGTTTCATGTTTGTGAACTTTGCATTTATAGATGTATGTGTCATGCTGCCTTTATTTTAATTATTTACCATGAACACGGGCATGCTTTATTTTGAAAAGACACCATGACAGTAAGTTACACTGACAATGCCACAGATCGTCTCCTCACCTAAACATGTCACGACAGTCACCTTTGGTAGATAATCATGGCACTATCAACCCGCCATATACCTGGGGATAAAAAAACCTGATCACCAGTCCAAAGTGTCTCCTTTACTGGGCTCGGGACTCCCCCTGTGGCTCTCTGTCAGTCAGCTAGTGTCAAAGGGGATCCCTCAAGTGACAAACAAGAACCTAATGGAAAACTCTTGGTCAATCCATCATGGAGCAATCACTCTGGGTAATCTAACCCCGCAGGCATCCAAAAAGGAAAATGTAAGGCTACACTGGAATACGGGCGAGGAATCAAAGGGCTGGATTGCCAGTGGGGCATCACAGATAGGAGTGGGGTCAAGATGATGTTATGCTGCAGCAGAAAAGTCTTTTATTTGCAAATTAATCAATAATGACATTTACAAGGATCTAGAAAAAAAAGGATCAAGTTCAAATTCAGGCACTGGGAAAAATCATTCCTTACATGCCTGAATCTGTATCTGTACAGTACATCATTGCTGGATTTAGATTTCAGTAGATGGAAACATTAGTGCAGCATAACTTAATCCAAATACAGCTTGATTTAATATATTTACTGTTTTCAGCAAACAAATAAAAAAGGCTAAATTATTGTTCTCTCATGAGCGCTGGCGGCAGTCTCATATCAGTGATGCACTTTACAGCTGCTAGAGATTCTAAAAGTATAAAACACGCAGCATGGGGAGATATCAGTATGGTCTTCTTGCGTCAGAGCAGAGTAAAACAGGGAGGCCACAGACGCTGTGTGTCTTTAGTGGAAAAACAAACAAGAAGACATTTTAACCCGAGCTGACACCCACACTATAACATCCACTCTGAACACAGAATGGTCACTTAATCGGCCCCTGGAAAGTCATGGCATCTCTGGCGTCCACTCATAAAACACTATAAAGCGCTCAGCGCATCAATTGAAACAGCACTAGAGCTCTGCTAGCAGGCACGACGTAGCTCCATTAGTTACTGCCGGAATAAATGGATAATGACCAGAGGCTTTTCAAAAACAATGTAAATACTCTGCTCGTCAATAGGTTTGCTACAATCGAACAAACACTTAATAGGAGTCAATATCTTGGATTTCTGTCTAAGAATTAAGGTTGCGGCAGGTGACTTGTGGTCTGTGGCACGATGCAGAATACAGTACTAACGTAATTAAAGGGTGGATCTGATAGCAGTTGCATGAACATATCCTCGAAGAATACCGCACCACTACAAATGACCTCATGAAGCCCTGCCGCCAATCAATCTGAGACACTGAAGTTAACTTTGAAATTCCCCAGCAGGGCAACTCTAACCTGTCTTCAGCTGCTGACCAGACCATTACTTAAGCTGAGCAAGTCCTATGGGGAGTTTGTATAATCACCGGTCTGTGAAGCTAATGGAAGCTCATCATACTGTGAGGGGTGCAGTCACATTGACCATATATCTGCTCAGATAATGGCTACTTGGCCTTAAAAGTCTGATCTACAACATAATCTGCAATATTGTTAAGTAGAGTGTACATTATGGAGGAAGACGCTTTCAAAATCCCATTATGCTCTAATCCTTCCACACTCCCTAATGTATTACCCACAATCCTCCACGCGGCGAGCAGGGCCTTCAAAACAAACAGAAAAGCTTTTCTTTTATCCCTTTTCAAGAAAGCATGGCTTATCTGATCAATACACATCATGTCCCAAGAGATGGATGAGAATTACTGCTCAGTAGATGCGGACAAGCCGAGTGATTCTATTCTTTGCTGACTCAATTAAGTAGAGAGTGGATCAGGAAGCTTCAGGCCCGAGCATGGACACCGGCTCCCTTACTGTCGCTGTGTCTCATCAGTACAACCGTGCTGACTTTGACCGATTCCTGAACTTCAGTCTTGTTTTTTTTTCAGTCATCCACTCACGCAGGTGTGCGTTGTTCGGTTTTGTATCCACAGTGTAAATGCAGCTGGGATCACTGGCTTCATCTGGCGTCCTGATCCATACTGAGTAATGACCACCTTCCCCATATGTCTGACTCCACCTGCGTCCGAAAAACAGTGAAATATTAAGATACACTTTCCTTAAGAGCATCTAAAACCACAGGCTGTATTATTTGATCCTCTATGAAATTTTATTTCCGTAAAGGGACACATTAAATTCCGTTTTCCCTTTCTGCTGCTGTTTTTTTTTCTTGACCTGACTGAAGAAAGGGTAATTTTATCTCCTTTTGATGATTTCCTAGACAGGCAAAGCTCAGGAGCACCACCTAGTGCTTGTAGACCAGAAATGCACCTGCAGCTCTCTGACCATCTCCAGTTTCAGACCCCAAAAACATGCATTACACACTCATATTGATCCACTGTTGGGATGACATACTAGCTATCACTTGGAGTGTTTTTCAAAGGGGAAAAGGAAATCGATAGCGGCACAGTCTTGTTAGAGACCTCAGCATTGATCTTAGGAGCCCAAGACCAGGGCTAGAAAAAAAAACAACCGACGTCTGTCATGTGGCAGCTGAATCCTAAAGCCCTTGTTTACAGGTGACCCCCGAACGGAAAGCTCTGCCCCCGTTTCTTGTCGGTCCTCATTGTTTTTAAATATGGCAACTGCCTCCTCCAGTTAACATCCCCGGTGAGGTTTCGACAGGACATGTAAGCTTTGAAGCTTTAATGAGCCCTTTTCATCAATATCGGAATGTCAGGTCTTATTAACCCCAAAAAGGCTCTTGATCGATACCCAGTGATGTAGTTTAAGGGAGGGCATCACTCAGGTCCTGAAAGCGGGTCAGGATTCCTCCCCCAGCCCTGTAAATAATCTCACAGACGGCTAATGCAATCATCGGATGCCACCACACTATATTATGTCCGGAGACAAGAGCAATGCACCCCCACAGGCAGAGTTCATATGAGTAAATACGCAACAAATCAGGAGTTTCACCTCCCTTGGAGTGAGATTGAAAGCTGGTTTGGATGTTTCTGGTGCTCTGTTAGAATATTAAACTCGTTACCTGCAAAGAGTTGTGTTCCTCATTCGTGAATCCACTCTCAGAGTCAGAGTGAATTTAGTGCTGATCACCGCAGATGCGTTGTTGTTGCCGCCTTTCACACTGACCAAATGCTGATACACACACTGAAGAGTAAAAACAGGTTCAACACTGAATACATGCACATAATGCTCAAAGGTTTAAACTGTAAAACCAGCAGAAAGAATTCAGGTTACAATAGAGCTGTGGTTTTCAACCTGGAGTCTAATCTGAGAAGATCACAAGATGATTAAAATATATCAAATGTATGGATCTGCTTTATGTTTTCTAGTGAAAAACTGGATATGATACATCTGATGTAAAGCATCTGAATGGCATTCACACTAGAGTTTAGCAAAGTTTGCAAACATTTTGTACTTACTTTAAAGGTTTAGTTTACAATTTATTCAAAAGAGATGTACATTAGATTGTTTTTGATTTTTTAAACAATTTCTTATGTTTTTTTAATATTGCTAATAATAAATACAATGTATTATTGGTAAATTAATAAAGTAATGATGATCATTATCAAAGGAATGATTACTTTTCTTAACATTAGTATTTTTATTGCACACTTAAAAGGGTTGACAGAAGACATTTCAGTGTGATCACATGTGACAAATAAAGAAGACTGATTCTTAATGTATGTCTGATTCAATGTCTGTATATCCATTATCGCTAAGCGTACAATGTTTGTTCTTTCTTTTTTGATCAGCCAATCACACATTTTAAAAGTATGAGTCAGCGGCCTAACCCCACCTCCTCATTGAGGTAAAAGTTATTTGTCCCTTCTTGGCTCACAGTTGCACTGAGAATATTCCTGAAAGCTTGGACTCCTTGATAGAACATTTTAGTTAAGTTAGGACATCTGAGTATTCACAGAAGGTTTATGAATAGTCTTTAAAGTCGTTACCTTGTAGCAGTAATCTGAAGTGTAAAACGCCTCCACTTCATGGGGCAGATAGTTATGAAATGTTATCAAAGCCTGGTCCATTTTCAGAGTTTGTCCTGCACAGATTCACAAAAACACAGATTTACAACAACTGGTACACAAAGCTCCATGTTCATCATAAATATAAGATAAGACCATCAGTATCATAGAACTTACTCAGCACTGTGGATTATGGATTGTATGTATGTATTATATAAACAACTAATTTAACTGTAATCATAATAATAACTCAGTTTGTCTGGACATCACACGCCAATAATACATCTAATGAACGCACCTGATTTGATGAGTCCTCCACAGCTGCTGCTTATGAGGATTAATAAAGTTAGAAGTGCTTGTAGCAATCTACAGGGCTCCATGTTCTACTTGAAAGCAGCCACTCTTCTGTCGCTCATCTTTATAACGCTCGCACCAGTATAAAACGTGGTCAAAGGGCAGCGTGTGCGTGGTTTGTGGCTCCTGGTTTGTGATGTTTAGAGTCATTTTTGAGGCCAGAATGCGTCTGCAATCGTGCAGATGTGATGACTAAAATGAGAACGACGGATCGAAAACAAACAGTTTATGTGCCTCAGTGTGTTTTGGTGCAGGAACACAATTTGTATTGGTTTTGCTTCAAAACCACGGCTTGTTTTCCTCTGTGACCAAAAGGCTGGAGTGCAATTTTCATTTCCACATCCAGCCAACTGTTAAATGCTGATCACTTGTCGTATCCTCTCCCTCTTTTCATTTCATTAGCCAGTTCACTTCCCCGAGCGCTCGCCATGATAGATGACTTCGCCGGGGTAATCTCTCAGGAGCAGCTCATTAACCTTTGACATGAACTCCGGTGGACCGAGGAGCAGGGGTCGCTTCGTTATATCTGCTGTCCTGCTGCACAGACACACCACCACCAGTGGGCTATAATTTTCAAGTTGAAGTTCATATCTGACATTAGAGACTTAAAAAAGCGTATAGGAGGTGTATTCACTCTGTCATCACACAGCAAACACTGTGGAGCTTTTGTGTTGACTCCTGTTCCAGTAACCGGCCTCAGGCGTGTCTTGTGCGGCAGATGACGGTTTATGATTAAACCCATGCTGACAGGTGGCCAAGTAACCTATCAGCAGGGGAGGATTTCTGCTCAGGCTTCTGCAGGGGCAGCTAAGCAGGACCTACGATACAGCTCATGTTGTCAGATGCATTCCAGTTTGTGTCTCTGCGAAAGAGAGAGCTGGAGCTGCTGAACATCCTCCGTGCATGAAAACACTGAAAACATGGTGAGTAGAAAACCTCTCTAGCGTCGCAGAGATGCTGCTTACTGACTCACACACCTGTTGAAATGTATTTAATGTCACAGTCTGAAACTGAGCTGTTAATACTGAAGCTTCCTCAGAGAGATATAGATATTTGGGTGGATGCAGCACAACCGTGCCGTGTACACGAAAACCTGGTGAATAAGGTAAGTCTTAAAAATGCAGGACTGATTATGACATGAGCACATTTTCCTCACATGAGCAGTGGGATGAACAGACGAGGTTATAGCCAGTGGTCATTGTCTGTGTGCTGCCCATTCGCTCCACAGATAAAGCAGATTAGAGCGTTGCTATGATACCTGTTGATGTCACTGCTCTGTTTCATGCTGTTTGCTCTGTTGGCTCGAAAGCATGACCGCTCGTCTGGGGACAATGCCCCCCCAAGCAAGCCCCTCTTGATTCGTGCAATGAAAAGCTAGGAATCTGAGAAATGTTGTGAAATGTTCCGTTCAGATTTGTAGCCGGGGTCATGGAGGCTGAATCAAATGATTATAACGTGACACTGATTAGGAACCAAAAGGGAGAAAATAAGTCTCTCACCCCCCTCCTCCTCTCCCACATACCTTTGAACCAGCGAGTTTGTTTTTTTTTTTTTTTTGGGAATGCAGCACCTCATTGTTTCCAGATGGGACCCTGTGCAACCAATCACAGTTTGTGTTTGTGAAGCTGCCCCTCTCAAATCCTCTGCTCTGTCTCTCCAGGCTGGTAAGATCCAGGGTCTGACTGAGGAGGAGAGGGCCCACCTCCTCCCCTTGCTACGCAACGCTCAGTGGGTGGAGGTTGTGGGACGGGACGCCATTTACAAAGAATTCATTTTCAAAGACTTCAATCAGGTTCTTAATATATCATACTACAGTTGACTTACAAACACACACATAGTAAGCATGTACTGTACCTTCTGCTTATTCATGCTGACTTTGGGGTGGGATGTTCTGTCCTCCAGGCTTTTGGTTTCATGTCCAGAGTTGCACTCCAAGCAGAGAAGATGGACCATCATCCTGAGTGGTTCAATGTCTATAATAAGGTAGAAAAATTATGACATTTTAATAAGTTGATGCTGAAGCTCTTCTGAAGAAGAATCCAGAATTGCTATGTCATGACCTTTTGACTAAGGTTATCTTCATTTATCTGCATTATGATCAAGAAACAGTTTTTATGCTGAAGTAGACAAATATGCTCCACACACCGCCCCTGCCAAAGCTCAGGTCTAATAATTGAAGTGTATTGATTCAACGTGACCTCTGCTTTCAGGAGACCTGCCAGCTCACAAAGGTGTCTGGCTGATGCAGATTCTTGTCTTTTACCTAAAGCAATAAAAGCTGCAGTTTGACTCAGACTTTAGTCTGAGTCAAACTGAGCACTGATTCCTTTGTTTGATTACATCAGCAAGAAACACTAAGCCATTCAGTGACCTGCAACCTGGAGTATCTTTTGTTTTTATATTCTAGACAATTGCAAATAATTCCATAGAGTCTAACAGATATATTTTGTAAATTCTGCTTCATCTGACACAACAGAACATAATTTAATAACTTGAAAAGTGAGCAGGGATAATATTACGTTGAATTTATGTTTGTGTGACATGGACGAAATCAAACATCACAACACTTTTGACTAAATACCTTGATATTAATACTGAAACAATATTTTTGGAATGGATCATCGGGTGGATGATGAAATAAACTGAATATGTAAATGAGCAACTGTTTGCTAACAAGATAGCCATTAAAACTGCGGTAAGAGCCTGCTGTGCTGTCCCCTGTATCCAAAAAACATACTAAAGTGATTGCAGGTTAATTTAAGGTGAAATATATACAAATCTCTTTATAACTTACTTTTTTCATTAACTAGGCACATATTTAAAAAGGAAAAAATACCTATTATTTAATTTCTTTTGTTTTTTGGGACATTTTAATATTTAGACACAATGCAAAATACACTGGTTCAACACTGCTTTCATAATCCATTGCACTCAGATTTACTATTTACAAATTTACCCTGCTATCGTCACAACTTCCGTTTTGCTGTGTTCACCCAGGTCCAGATCACTCTCAGCACACACGACTGTGGGGGGCTGTCCAAGCGGGACATCACTTTGGCCACCTTCATTGACCAGGCATCTCTGATATGACCGACACACGTCATTAGTGGATCCCACTGTGAAAACTAAAGTGCTGGAATTCAAAGCTCTTGTTATATTCATTCCGCTGAGAAATCTCAGAAGACACCCCACCAATATGAACCAATTACTTTGAATTATTGTGTAAAAGGCATTTTTAAAAATGATGCTGTTGTTGGTTCTGTAATGTGAATATATGTGAGATTATTAGCTAAAGGTAAATGATGAAATCAGATTTACAGGAGTAATCAAATCAAAATTGCCAGTGACCGTTCCGCTTGTTAATACAGGTAACATTTACAATTTTGTGTCCTTCTGTCACCAATTGTGTCTTATGTGAGAAATTTTTGTACTGCGAGAGTAAAGGTGTTTTCTGCAAACCTATTATTGTCAAACAGTTGTTATTACTGTAAAAAGGACCAGAAAAAAATCAGACTGAAGGCATTTTATTGAAAACAGAACAGCATCAACCATCTGCTGTGTTCAATTTAAGAGTCATTAACTGGATTAATGTAACTGCTCGTTGTGTTAACATTGCTTGCTATGGATTATTTGTTAGGAGAAACGAGTAGGTAGAAAATAAAAAAAAAATACATTATACAAGCAGTGCTTCAACAAAACTCGTGCACATTCAAAACCTCGAGAGAAGACATACTGCACTGTGCCAAGATGGACAAATCTCCAAAGACCTATTCATTATAAAGCAATCCAGTAGTCCATAAACATGCTAATTACTACAATTCAATGAAGTTTTCTGTGCAAAATTCAACATTTTAAGACTGAAACAAGGTTGTATTTGTTAAAGGGCTGCATTATTAGCAATGAAATATGAATGTTAGTGTTATTTATTTTGTGTGTGAGTTTGAAAGAGCAATAGATCTTAATGATAAAGGTTATGAAGCCGAATCCCTGAGGCTGTTAGAAAAAAAAAATTAGTATGACGACACAAGTCCAAACCTCTGAAGGCACAGAGGCTCATTATTGCTACGTAACCTCACCAAACTACAACAATAAAAGCAGTAGAGGTTATATATAGGTTTCTTTTTAGTCTTTTCTTTTTAGACAGAGTTTATTACAGCAGGTAGTCACTCCGAGTTACTGCTTCAAGATTTCATTAAAGGTTTTTATTCAAAATTTCTTAACCATTTAATTGTCACAATTTTTAAGGATGTTTCTCCAAAGTAAACAGGGTGGGACATATAGTTGGAAATGTCTTCTTTTTTTGCAGGGGCATGGGTTTCCACGCCCTGTCGCTGGGCACAGTATTTATTAATGGATCAGCACAGATGGTATCACAGTAGCTCCACTCAGTCAAGTCCTAAAACCAGGCGCAGACAGCTGGAGAAAAATCCACATTATAACCTGAAGACTGAAAGCTCTCTGAAATACTGACCCCAAGACATGTAAGAGCCTAAATACATTCATGTCTAATCTCTTGAAAATGCTTCAGTATGTAAAAACAAACACTCACAAAAAAACAACAACAAAGATTCACAAATGAAGTGATTAATAAAACACCCAGTGGTCACACAAATGGTAAAATTATACTAAAAAGGCTGATAATCTGTCATTCGTTACTATTACTTTTGTAAAACATTAATAGAGTGTTTCACTTCATTAAAGGAATAGTCACATATTGCACAAACAGAAATAATGTCATGGAAACAACACAATTTCAACAAGCAGTATTGGGTAAGCACATGGAAGAAAACAAGAGCTACGCAAAGGTAATTTTGGTGTTACAGTATGCTTCTTTAACAACCTGGTTGTAAATAAGTACATATCCTGGTGAATGAATTAAAAAAAAAAAAAATCACCAAAACACATCCGGTTTACAGACAGGGCAAGAAACCTATTAAAACGTGTCAGTCTGTGGATCCGAAACCTCTATCACAGTGGATATCTTTCTCTTAGGTATCAGTATATCTAAGAACACTTGAATACAGTTTGTCAAATGCCCAAACATTGTAAAGTTTGAAATTATTAGAATGTCAGAAATGGAACTAAACAGTTGCCCTGTTGGTAGGTTGTGTCTCAATTGATGAATAATTGCATCGAGTAAAAACTGAGGTAGATTGAATTAGGAAACAATTATTAAAACAAAGTGGTACACAAGTAACTACGCACACTACACAGGAAGTGACAAATTTGTGCTACTCGAAAATATACAGTGGATTTATAAGATTTTAAACTTACTTAAACGACTTATCCAGACGGCTGCTGTTTGTTTTCAACTCTGAAAAACAAGGGATTCAATAATCAATGTGGCTGATCAGCTTTGGATTCACCACTTGCAGCTTTCTCCCTTTTGGAAAGTTCAATTGTTAAAAAACATTTCTTTTATATTAATTAAACGCTCCCACAATCCAAATCGTTATCCCTCCATCTACAAATCCAGCCGCTGTAGATGGACAATGAACGGAGACGTAAATGCACATATGCACGTATGTATTCATGCTTGCAGACTAACTTCTAACATAACATCTGAATTGTAGTTTCAAGTGATTTACAGATTAACCTGATATTCTTGCCAGGGCGTTGCAGTGCTTTTTTTTTTTTAACATTAAGATTGCTGTGTTCAAAGAACTATTTCATGATAGTGATAACCGTTTACCTTCAACAGGCCTCCATACATCATACATACAGCCGGTCTAGAGCAGTGCTTGAGGTTTCATGCTAGAGGGCAGCACAGCGATTCTAACAAAGCTTTCAGTGGTCAGTGTCTTTTTGCTGAATCACCACAGATAGTGAACCGGTGAGAGCAGCGAGCTGAAATGTTCTGGCATTAAAAAAACTGAATGGTTTACCTACGTGATCAGTACAGATTATGACAGAAATATGCGTTAAAAAAAAAAAGAGTGAAAATTGAAATTAATTCATAAAACAATTATAACACGCACACGCATACACACGATTCCACTAAATTAATACAATCAAATTAAAAACTAACTCGTTTGAAAACCAGTCATTGCTTTCCCTGTGCCGTTTAGGAACAGCGTTACAAGCGCTGTTCCTCTGAGCGGATCACAATGACGATGGCTTGTGCTTTAAAAATCTTCGCAGATGTTTTCCGTATGGTGTGGGCTATGCAAGATAAGGCAACGATTGAGCGATTAACTCGGAGCACTGGGAGGAGGCGAGCATGCTTCCCTGCGCGGAGAGAGGCCGGGGCGGTCCGATCCCGTTTCAGTGGGCTTTGCCGTTGCCGTTCATGTGGCTGGTGTCTGACTGGGGCGCCTCGGTGCTGTAGAGGCAGTCCAGGAAGCCCCGTGAGATCTCTGTGACCATGGATCTGTCAGGGATGGACTGTGCCATGCCATAGATCGCTCCCTGAGACCACAGTAGAGAAAAAATGTGAAATTATCCTAAATGTCGATTAAGTTTATATTATATATTGTTGCCATAATATTTCATTGAGCAGATTTTATTTTTAATAGAACCTTTTTCACCAAGATTTCTTCTTTTTCATCTTTCATAATGCTATATGACCTCATTTATTCCCTTAAGAAATTTAAGCCATTGTCAGTCAAGTCCCTGTTTGCTGGCCAACTCTTTGATCTACAATGTTGTTGCGCTACAGACAAACCTGACACAATGCAGGTTTGTTAAAGATGGGTGGAGTTTCCACTGCACCTGTTGCTTGCCTCAACAATACAAAATGCCAGAGAGAGTCCTTTGTAGACTTTCATTCATGCATGAATCCAAATAATAACTGTGTTGCACTGTCTGCTGCCTGACCTTTCTTTCTATTATTGACATGTCAGCTGAATATTAATGATTATTTGATGCCCTTCACACATTACCCAGGCCCCAAACTGAAGTCTTCGAATTGTTTTATATAAAATCCTGTTTTATTAATCAACTAATAATCAGCTCTAGTGGCTCATATCAGGTCTATTGCCAGCGCTTATTAAGAATAGTTTGGCACAACAAATAATGTTGGACAGCGATATTATATTAATTGCATTTTTAGTGGAAGAATGAGGTGTAAGTAGAGCTATCTCACCATTCCTGTGGTTTTCTCTTTGGGGTTTTTCATGATTATGGCGACCAGCTCTCTGACTTCACTGATAAATTTATCAGCGACACCTGGCTGGGTGTGCAGGACTGTGCAACAAAGGTGGATGCTGTCAAGAGATCATACATTTATTACACTGGAAAATATTTGACACACAATAAAATCTGCTAAATCTCTATTATTTGTGTTGTATGTACCTGGATGGGTACTGCAGTGTGTTCAGATTCCAGCCCTTTGACGTGAGCGCATTGGACAGACGGAAGATATCAAAGTCTTCCGAGCCTATTGCCACCACTGACACCTCTGGATCCCCAAACACAAACACCCCTTTTATCTTGCGAATTCTGTCACAGGAAATAAAAAAAAGATCATTTTAAAATGCTAGAGGTGATAAGATGGATGAAATGATTTGTGGCTGAAAATCTATAATTAAAATGAAGTTCGAAGTCTCACTCGGTTTTAATTTTGCGCGCGGCGCTGACGATCTTCCTGGTGGCATCGATATATCCGTTCTCTCCCATGTGCATCATCGTTGCCCAGCAGGCGGCGATGATTCCTCCGGGCCTGGAGCCCGCTACAGAGGGAGAGGCGTAAATACCTCCCTGCCAGTCTGGAGCCACAAAGTACTGATACTGACGGTACTTTTTATCACTGTAGAGGATCACTGAGGAGCCTTTGGGGGCGTAGCCATACTGGAGAGGAATGTGACACACACACAATGCAGATTTAGAACAACTAATAAAAATACAACCTGGAGCCAAGAACATAAAATATTGGACTTTAAAGTCTGTGGCTATTGCACCACACTTAGTTGCCATTGTCAGGATTTATTATCAGTTTAATATTTTTTTGTAAACCCAGTTTATTAGTCCATAGAGAATATAATTTCTCAATACAGTAGTTTTTTTTACAATGGAGTAAAAATACTAGCATTCTGTGTACAAAGAGGGGGTAGCGTGGGTTTTATTTTGTTAAACAGCAGATTTTAATATTACATATTTGACTTATGAATTTAAAGAGAGGTTCACCACCACTCCTCACCTTGTGGGTGTCTGCTGAGATGCTGGTAACACCTTTTACCCTGAAGTCGAACGGTGCGAGTGGGAACCCAGCCTTGGCCATGAAGACGATGAGAAAACCTCCCAGACAGGCGTCCACATGCAGCGGGAGGTTGTAACGCACGGCCAGCTGCAACACAGCGTGGTGGCAAAAGTGTCAGAGAGAAACTTCCCTTTTTTCCCCCCATTTCACATCCTACTTATAGCAAAAAAAAAATGTTTTCACTCCTGACCTTGGCTACTTCCTCAACGGGATCTATGATGCCATGAGGAAACTGAGGCGCCGAGCACACAAGCATGGCTGTGTTCTTGCTGATGGCTCTCTTCATCGCCTTGGTGATGTGAAAGAGCGCAAACAATACTGTAATGAGTAGTGTCGAAGAGTATCAGCCAATTAGCACCTCCTGTCTCGCACATACTGGATTCTCACCTTGACGTCTACTTTCATAGTTTTCTTGTCGAGGGGAATGTGAACAAGCTTCATCCCAAAGTAGTGCGCTGCTTTGTCAAAGGCTGCATGGACGCTCACTGGTGCAAGACTGCAGGAAGTAGGACACAACAATAATGCTTGTCAGGAAAAAGAAGACTTGGGTATAAGAATAAGACAAAATGATTCACAAAAAAAAACAGTCTTAATAATTTCATCTTACATTTCAGGGTATTCAACACCACGTTCATACGCCATGTCCCTGTATGCCTTGCAGGCCATCAGTATGCTCTCAGTTCCCCCGGAAGTAACCTGGACAAAAAGGAGGCAAAGAGTTATTAAAATAGGCCGATCCAAGTTTTTCCCATCCATCCATCTTCTTATACGTGTTGTGAGGGTATGAATATATGATAACTTACTGTGCCACAGGAGTTTGGTCCACCCTGGAAAAGTGTGCACGCCATTCTAACAACCTCTGCCTCCATCTTTCTTACACCAGGAAAGATGTCTGGGTGAAGTGGGTTGCTCCATGCAAAATCGCCATATACCTACCAACAAATAAAACTGAATAAAGCCTGAGGTAAAAAAAAAAGATCTGTGCGAATGCTGAGTTCTTTGTTTTTTTTTTACTGTGAGTTATGAGCAAACAGAACAAATGGGGGGAAGGAGTCAGAAATCTCTTCGGAGAAATGAAAAGAAGTTGTTTGTTTAAAAGATACAAAAAAAGAAACCAAATAACTACTGTAGCCAACACCGGCATGTTTTCAAGTTCCACCTTGACTATTTGTGGTTGGGGATGTATACAAAGACACATACCTTCACCAGGAGTTTGGTCAGTGATTCATCGCCCCAGTACACAGCGCCCGAAACACAGCCTTTCTCCCACTTCACCTCATCTGCAACAACACTTCACTTTTAGAAAATCGTTGGTTTTCTCACAGGAGAAATGTTTCTGATAGGATAAAAGCCCACATGAGATTACATATCTGCAATGAAACCCAACCTAATCTAAACACTGGCAAGTCTCTTTCTCCTCACTTTAAAGTGTGGGAACATCAGAAATACTGTTCATGAAGTCATCCAGAAAGATAATGAGACATGAGGCAAAGTTCTGGGATGATGCTCACTTACTCAGAGTCTCGTACTCTCTGATTTTGTCCAGCACTTGGCTCTGTGAGAGACCTTTTGCGGGTAGCTGCTTAGTGTAGCTCATCCCCTCCTTCAGAGTACAAATGCTGGCAGACATGTCGTCTAAAGCCTTGTTCAGTTGGCCCTGAATCTGTCAGAAAGAGAGGGAAGAGTGACTTTAGAGAGCGTATGGATGCAGTAAAAACAACAGAAAAATGAAACGAGTAATTCCCTAGTACTTAATAAAAGGTGAAGAACAGAAGCAGCTTTCTGTGTTTTACACTGAAAGTGACAAAATGTTCATTGTGCAATTCCTGCTTTATGTGCATTTTTGATAAATCCTGACAGGGAGTTCTCAGTTGGCCATATAATGACCAGAAGTAACCAAATGTTATCACTGGTGCATGATGTTAAGTGTGCCAAAGGTCTCCCCCTCCCTCTTCTTCCCCACTGTGCTCAGCCATCCAAAGAGTGACTCATAAGAGCCTCAGATGACAGAGTCCGTGCACATCTGCTGCGAGAAGAAGGGAAGGATTCACCGCTGATACTTACAGCCCCACCAACAAAGGGAATTTTCCTGATGAGTCGAAAGCACTGCCTCTTGATTCTGGACATGAGACCTATTAGCCAAAAACAGACAAGGAAGGAGCCGCGGTGAAACACTGGCACACAATCAACCGCAAACATTAAACAGCTGACTGTGACACATAATCACACGTCAAGGCAAGAACTGGGCTCATGCTGATGAAGCGTTTCATTTTGGTCCTGAAGGCACGTCTCCTCCGAGGAGCCTCACTCAGCCCATGTATGACGGGTAGAGCTGCTTTGTCTGTGAGGGATTCCGCCAATGATTGATTGATGGCAGATCTACAAATGCTTGTTGGTTGATGGAATTTCTCAGTGAAATGTATCAGAGGAATGAAAGGCACTGACTATACAGGAAGTGGAAAAGCTGGTTATCTTCAACATGATATCATACGCAGCGTGTGAGAGATTACTTTGTCGCTGGAAGAGGAAGCCTTTGAGCCAGACGGCTCCCAGCGTAGTGACGAGCGTCACCCCGATGATCTGCCACGCCTCCAGGTGGGCGCATCGCGAGTTGACCTGCCGTCGGCCTTCCTCCAGGTACAGCAGGACCATCTCCTTGTACACCTCCAAGGCACTCTGCACACAGAGACACACACACAGTGGGTTACAGGAGGTCAAGTTCAAGAAAGGACAACCACAGCGTGAAAATTTTACACAATATTTCTCGTGACTATTTCAATAAAGGGAAGGGACCACTGCACACTCTGCATTTATGATACTGAGTCACCATTTGAAGCCTTTGTGTCTGATTTTAGCACTCAATCATTCAACTTCAATGCATTTTTTTGGGGGAAGTATGATGCATTTCA